>JAIOJX010000027.1:56945868-58145868 GCA_022376925.1 Tragulus kanchil
GTTCAACAAGTCTCTTCTGTATGTCTGTGTCTTCACCCTACCCTTTAAGGCGGGCCCTGCTTATGTTTCTTCATCACTAAAAATTGTCACGTAGGGCTTCCCTGGTGGTCCAGTGGGTAGGGAGTCCGCCTTGCAGTGCAAGGGGCGCCAGTTCGATTCCTGGCCTGGGAAGATCCCACGTGCCATGGAGCAGCTGGACCGGTGTGTCAAATTACGAGTCAGTGCTCTAGAGCGCATGTGCCCGGAGCCGGTGCTCTGCAGCGAGAGAGGCCACTGCGATGGGAGGCCCACACAGGCTAAAGAATATAGATGGATGAAAATAAATAAATAAACAATGAAAGAGGCCAAAATTAAAAAACAAAAAGTGTCACCTAACTATTAAGTCTCTTGTCACCAGCCTCCCTCTGAGGTCTCAATTCCCATAAGGCCAGTATTTCTCTGGGGCTGAGGATAGATGGATGGAAGTGACTAGGGAAAAGTGAAAGTGTTAGCTGCTCAGTCGTGTGGATTCAGTGTGCCCCCAAGGACTCTAGACTGCCAAGTTCCTTGGTCCATGGAATTCTTCAGGTGAGAATACTGGAGTGGGTAGCCATTCCCTTTTCCAGGGGATCTTCTTAACCCAGGGATCCCACATTGTGGGTAGATTCTTTACCATCTGAGCCACCAGGGAATGACTAGAGGCAGGAGAGATCCCACAGGTTATTGCAATAGATGAGGAAGAGGGTATAAATTTCCCTGTGTGGGAGGGTGGGGTGGGCAGGTGAGGAAGGCCATGGCTGAGGACTAGTATGGGATAGGTAGCTGAGGTCCTGGAGTCTCAGCAAGCTGCTGTGGGGACTGGAGCCCCAGTATTGAAATGGCCCTCTCTCTCTTGGATCTTGGCATGGAAAGCAGGTAAGTCAAGAGGCCATTCGTTAGGGTATTGGCTCCTACTTCCTCAAATGGTAGATTTTTCTGGGTTTATCTCAGCTTCTCTACTCCTTGGGCTGTTCTGACACAATTTCTTTTTTATTTTTTAGAAAAATTGTATTTATTTTATTTTTTCTATGCAGGCATTTCTCTAGCTGTGGTGAGAAGGTTTCTCGTGGCTATGGCTTCTCTTGTTGTGGAGCGTAGGCTCCAGGGCACTCAGGCTTCCGTCGCTGCAGCTCTTGGGCTCAATAGTTTCAGCTCCCAGGCTCTAGAGCACAGGCTTAGCAGTTGTGGCTCATGGGCTTAGTTGTTCCTCGGCATGTAGGATCTTCCAGACCAGGGATTGAACCCGCGTCTCTGGCATTGGCAGGCAGATTCTTTACCACTGCACCACTGCACCACCAGGGAAGCCCGTGATTTCCTTTTATAGAACTGTGAGGCATTCTATTATAGGAGGTAGAGTGTCAGAAGAATAGGAAGGAAGTCTTTCCTTTGGCAGGGTCACAGTCAAGGGATGATGAAACAAACTTGAAATCTACAGAGTCACCAGTGGGACCATGGGGAGGTTTCCTGGAAGAAAGAAGGGGAACCAGTGGGTCAAGACCGGACATGTTTTCCATCTGTCTGGTACCAAGACAAACAGGGCTTCTGAGACAGGAAGAAGAGGTGCAGTCATGCTCAGACTGATAACAGAAAAGGTTCCGAACTGGGTCATCTTAGGGGCTCCACTTTCTTTTCACTGAAAATCTTTTTGCAGCAAAAGGAAGAAGAAATGAAACTGGTCATAAGAGAGATGAGCAGATCCAAAGTGCTTGCTGTTGGGCTGAATGAAGGACTTGAGGAATTCTAGTTATAAAGCTCTTGCATTTCAGCATCAGAGGAGGTCAAAGCTGGGTAGCAGATAATGATCTTGGAATGCTGCGGTTTTCAAACGTCAGCTTGATTGTTGGAGTTATTCCCCAAGTGAGATCGTGCAGGGCAAGTGAAGTGGTCTGTGCAAGGCAGAAGCTGGAGGCCCTGGTCCCTCATACCCAGGCCTACAGGGAACTGCTCAGAGTGAGATGCGCTTGTCCAATCATTCCCTACCTCCCACTACCCCACCATGGGCACATCAAGAACTAACGGGACTGAGTGAACACAGCCCACATGTGGTTTCTACTTGCTTAGGATTGGTCCCCTCTAGTGGACGAATGGTGCAGAGGCAGGGAATTGTGTGAGCAGAATATAGAAAAATACTACATCGATGAGTTGTTTAGTCACGTAGGTCATGTCCAACGCTTTTGGAGTTCCGTGGAATGTAGCCCGCCAGGCTCCTCGGTCCATTGGATTTTCCAGGCAAGAATACTGGAATGGGTTGCCATTTCCTTCTCCAGGGGGCCTTTCCTGATACAGAGATCAAATCCACGACTCCTGCATTGGCAAGTAGATTCTTTGCCACTGAGCCACCAATATTGGCTTGGTATTTCAGGGACATTTGTCCAGATCTATAAATGACCCACGAATGTAGAAGACAGCACGGAGACCCCATCCAGAGGAGACTAAACATCACTTGTGGAGGCTCAGATCAACAGGACAAGAGCTATGACCTTTAACAGATGCTGCCCCCTCCCTCTAGAAACTTCCTCAAGGTCTGGGGCCAGGGAAAATGTCCACTAGACAAAAGCGCTATGCACATCCACATGAGACATAGAAAAGAGTGAGGAGTCAGAAACTAGCCCTCTGGAAAGGGGACTAGGACAACGTTGTGAGGGTTAAATGCACTGAGGTACAGTGAGTGTTTTGAACAGTGGCTATTGGCATGTGGTTATTTTTCAATAAGTTTAATAATCATTGCTTTTGTGGACTCTAGAGAGAATATGGCCAGCTCTGGAAAGAGACTCAAAGTGAGAGACAATGGAATTCTCATCATTTCTCCCCTAAACTGATTCTTGGTTCCAAACTGAGACATGTTGTGATGAGGATGGTCTTTCGGAACGCCTGTGTTATGGGAGAAGAAATAAGAGGCAGGCCAGAGAGAGAGGGGCAAGGTCCCAGATACCGTGTTGAGGGCCAGATGTTTTGAGTGCTCCAGATCTCAGAGGACGTGACCGCTGTGCTCCAGGGAGGACAGCTCCGACTGACCTGGGTGTCATAGCTTGCCAGTGTTCAGTGACAACAGGCTACTACTTCTTTCCAGTTTTTTGTTTTTTTTTTTTTTTTTAATCTGGACCATTTTTTTGAGGTGGGGGAGGTGGGTTAGGGAGGAGGGGGCGGATGGGCCACTTCTATTGGTCTTTCATTTATCTATTTTCATCCATCTTTGTTCTTTGGCCCGTGTGGGCCTCCCATCGCGGTGGCCTCTGTTGTAGCAGAGCACTGGCTCTGCGCGCATGCGCTCCAGAGCTCTGAGTCCGTAATTGGACACATCGGTCTAGCTGCTCCGCGGCACGTGGGGATCTTCCCAGGCCAGGGATCGAACGGACGCCCCTTGCACTGCAAGGTGGTGTCGTTACCCACTGGACCACCAGGGAAGCCCCTGGACCATTTTTTAAGTCTCTATCAAATTTGTTTCAACGTTACATCTGTTTTATGCTTTAGTTTTTGCGACGCCATGGATTGTAGCACACCAGGCTCCTCTGTCCATGGACTTCTCCAAGCAAGGATACTGGAGTGGGTTGCCATGTCCTCTTCCAGGTGATCTTCCTGACCTTCCTCTTTTATGTCTCCTGTGTTGGCAGGCAGACTTTGTCTATTTTTAAAGTCTTTATTGAGTTTATTATGATGTTGCTTCCATTTTGGTTTTTCAGCAAGAGACATGTGGGATCTGAGTTCTCTTACCGGGAAATAGAAACTGTGCCCTCTGCATTGAAAGGGTAAGGTACAATTACTGGGCTGCCAGGGAAGCCCCCAGGTGGCTAGCTTCATCTTGCAGTTTCCCTACCTGTACTTCAGTGACCTGGAGAATTCAGTGTGAAATGTTAACCCGGGGCTTTCCAGGCAGTGTTAGGGGCAGAGTCAAGACAAGACTGAAGCGACTTAGCACCCACATGACCATTCCCACTGTCCAGGCTTGGCAGCTGCTCTGTTCTGTCTAGCACGGCCGGCTTCTGCAGGGAGGCAGGACCTCTCTGACTCCTTCTGCAGTCTCCCAGCCAGCACTCACCAAAGGCAGATTTAATTCAGGGCTAGGGCTAGGACTAGGGTTAGGGTGGGCTTTCCCATAAGAGATGAGGTAGGTTTAAGGTTAGCATTGAATTGAGAGGAAAGGAAAAGTGTGAGGATGAGTGTTAGAATTAGGGTTTGCTTTCAGCAGGGAGAAGCAGAGAGTTCAGGTGAAGTTGGAGCTAGGGTTCGGGCTAGGACTATGTATGGCCTGCGTTAGATTTAAGGGTAGCTGAACGTTAAGAGATGATGTTGGTTTAATGTTAAAGGAGTTGAGAGACAAGGGACTTGCTGAGGACAGGGCTGGGTTTTAGGGTTTAATTTAAGCTTGGAGAGGCCAAGGGTGCTGGTGAAACAGAGGTAAGGTCGGGAATAGGGTTAGAGCTAGGGCTGGGGTCAGGGTGTTCTTTCCTGTAAGAGATGAGGTCAGATTAAGGTCAGAGTTGAGTTGAGAGGAAAGGGTTAGGTGTTGGGGGAGCCTGTGATCAGGAATAACTATGAACAGGGCAGGATATATGTTTCCTGTTATGGAAACAGATGTCCTGACTTTTTACCTGGTCCCCCAAAAGTATGAATGATCAAGTAGAAATACAACCTGGGAACTCAGACTCCCAGCTTTGTTTTATAGCTCAGACTCAGAATTCATCTGCAAAAGAGGTAAATATGACCCAAGAATTCACTTTCTTTTACCCTCTCCTTTCTTGGGTACAAAAACTGAGCCCCAAGATGGACACAAATCTTCCAGGCTAAGCAGGGTTATTCGTGGTTATATGTCCCAGGGTCCAGGTCTCCTGATCTGTCTGATGAGGTCTGAACTATAGTAAGTCCCTTACATACAAATTACTTTCATTCCAGAAGTGAGTTCCAAAATCCAATTTGTTTGTAAGTCCCACAAAGTTAACCTAGGTACCCAACTAACGCAGTCAGCTCTATAGTACTGTACTGTAATAGGTTTATAAAACTTTTCACACAAGTAATACATTTTAAGAAGCACTGTTTCCTTGGTGGTCCAGTGCGTAAAGGGTCCTCCTTGTGGTTCTAGGGGCACCGGTTCAATCCCTGGCCCAGGAAGATCCCACGTGTCCCAGAGTGGCTGGACCGGTGTGTCCAATTACAAGCCGGTGCTCTGGAGTGTGTGTCCAGAGCAAGTGCGCTGCAGTGAGATGGCCCACTGCAATGGGAGGCCCACACAGGCCAAAGAATAAAAAAATAGATGAAAATGAATATAAATACAAATAGGCATGATGGAGAAAAGAAAAAAAAAACTGTAAGAGTCCAAAAAAAAAAAAAGCAAACTCGGGGCTTCCCTGGTGGTCCAGTGGGTAGGGTCCACCTTGCAATGATGCAATGCAAGGGTCATCGATTCGATCCCTGGCCCGGGAAGACCCCACATGCCAGGGAGCAGCTGGGCCGGTGTGTCCCATTGCCAGCCAGCACTCTGCAGTGCATGCACGCAGAGAGGCCACTGCAACGGGAAACCCGCACAGGCCACAGAATAAAAACGGATGAAAACACCAATTAAATTAAAAAAGCAAACAAAAAATAAAGAAAACATTTTAAATCTTACAGTACAAGCCTTGAAAAATATAGTAGTCCAGTACAACAGCTGGCACACAGGGGCTGGCATCGATGAGCAGACAAGAAGAGCGACCGACTGGAGGAGCGGGAGTGGGTGGGGGATGGTAGAGCAGAAGGACTGTCAGCAATAGAGACAGAGTCGGAGAGCACCCTGCAATTTCACTCAGGCCTGACGTTGAAACACACACTTGCATCTATGAAAGTTCACAACTTGCACGTTTATACATAGGGGGCTTACTGAATATTGTATTCTCTCAAGCCCAGGGGCTCAATTTTCCCTGCTACAAAAGAGAACCAGCTAAGGTTTGGGACCAGCCTTTCCCAAGGTTTCCTGGAAGTTCTTGAAAGAAAGAGTTCCAAAATCCAATTTGTTTGTAAGTCCCACAAAGTTAACCTAGGTACCCAACTAACGCAGTCAGCTCTATAGTACTGTACTGTAATAGGTTTATAAAACTTTTCACACAAGTAATACATTTTAAGAAGCACTGTTTCCTTGGTGGTCCAGTGCGTAAAGGGTCCTCCTTGTGGTTCTAGGGGCACCGGTTCAATCCCTGGCCCAGGAAGATCCCACGTGTCCCAGAGTGGCTGGACCGGTGTGTCCAATTACAAGCCGGTGCTCTGGAGTGTGTGTCCAGAGCAAGTGCGCTGCAGTGAGATGGCCCACTGCAATGGGAGGCCCACACAGGCCAAAGAATAAAAAAATAGATGAAAATGAATATAAATACAAATAGGCATGATGGAGAAAAGAAAAAAAAAACTGTAAGAGTCCAAAAAAAAAAAAAGCAAACTCGGGGCTTCCCTGGTGGTCCAGTGGGTAGGGTCCACCTTGCAATGATGCAATGCAAGGGTCATCGATTCGATCCCTGGCCCGGGAAGACCCCACATGCCAGGGAGCAGCTGGGCCGGTGTGTCCCATTGCCAGCCAGCACTCTGCAGTGCATGCACGCAGAGAGGCCACTGCAACGGGAAACCCGCACAGGCCACAGAATAAAAACGGATGAAAACACCAATTAAATTAAAAAAGCAAACAAAAAATAAAGAAAACATTTTAAATCTTACAGTACAAGCCTTGAAAAATATAGTAGTCCAGTACAACAGCTGGCACACAGGGGCTGGCATCGATGAGCAGACAAGAAGAGCGACCGACTGGAGGAGCGGGAGTGGGTGGGGGATGGTAGAGCAGAAGGACTGTCAGCAATAGAGACAGAGTCGGAGAGCACCCTGCAATTTCACTCAGGCCTGACGTTGAAACACACACTTGCATCTATGAAAGTTCACAACTTGCACGTTTATACATAGGGGGCTTACTGAATATTGTATTCTCTCAAGCCCAGGGGCTCAATTTTCCCTGCTACAAAAGAGAACCAGCTAAGGTTTGGGACCAGCCTTTCCCAAGGTTTCCTGGAAGTTCTTGAAAGAAAGAGTCTATAAACTCATTTTCATGTAAGAGTTTAACATTACAGTTGACACATAATAAAAAAACTCAATAATGACAGCTGCTTTTGTTAAATTTGTTCTCCAGGCCAAGGACTATGGAGTTTATGCATGTTATCTAATTTAATCCTCTTGGCCAGCATCTGAGATAAGTGCTTTTATGATGCTCGTTACAAAGACAGGAGAAGTGAGGCTTAGAGAAGCCCAAAGCCTTGCTCATGCAGGACAAAGCCCAGGAAAGGAAGAATTGCCTCTCTGTGCAGACGCGCCCTTGAACCGGGTTTGGCACATGCACACGCCTTTGTGCTAGGGCTATTTGTCCATTATTTCACGTAATCCTTTAGCAACAGACCTCCGGATCCCCAATTTACCCTGCAGATAAAACAATTTGCCAGAGAATGCACAGCCAGTTCAGGCAGACCAGGGCTGATGTGTGTCTATCAAGGTCCCCCACTCAAATACATTAGAGTCTTTGGGAAAGATGACTCAGAACTCATGCTCTTAAACATAGAGAACACACTTGCGGTTGCCAAGGGGGAGGGTAAGTGGAGGAGGGAAGGATTGGCAGTGGGGGATTAGCAAGTGCAATATATATTCTCTATTATTTTCCATTATGGTTTATCACAGGATATTGACTATGGATCCCTGTGCTTATATGCTAAGACCTTATTATTTATTCATTCTCTCTATTGTAGTTTGCATGCATCAGAATGCATATATGTGTACATACACATATACATATACATATATATATATATATATATATATATGTTGGGCTTCCCTAATGGCTCAGTGGTAAGGAATCCATTTGCTAATGCAAGAGACATAGGTATGATCCCTGGGTCAGGAAGATCCCCCTGGAGAAGGAAATGTCAACCCACTCCAGTGTTCTTGCCTGGGAAATTCCATGGGGAAAGGAGTCTGTGGCACCACAAAAGAGTCGGACGTAATTTAGCAACTAAAAACACAATATATAAATATATATATATATATATATATAGTGCTCTTTCAGATATACATATATATATGCATCGGAGTCACTTTGCTATATAGAAGAAATTAATACAACATTTTAAATTAGCTATACTTCAGTAAAATAAATTTGAAAAAAGAACCTGTCCATTTAGATATGTCCATGGTAATCTACTGCACAGTCAATGAGAAGTCATAGATCTAGTTTAAGGATCCTTTTATGATTGGGTACATCAAAGGTGCAGGGTTACTTTCCTCTTGGCCAGCATCTGAGATAAGTGCTTTTATGATGCTCGTTACAAAGACAGGAGAAGTGAGGCTTAGAGAAGCCCAAAGCCTTGCTCATGCAGGACAAAGCCCAGGAAAGGAAGAATTGCCTCTCTGTGCAGACGCGCCCTTGAACCGGGTTTGGCACATGCACACGCCTTTGTGCTAGGGCTATTTGTCCATTATTTCACGTAATCCTTTAGCAACAGACCTCCGGATCCCCAATTTACCCTGCAGATAAAACAATTTGCCAGAGAATGCACAGCCAGTTCAGGCAGACCAGGGCTGATGTGTGTCTATCAAGGTCCCCCACTCAAATACATTAGAGTCTTTGGGAAAGATGACTCAGAACTCATGCTCTTAAACATAGAGAACACACTTGCGGTTGCCAAGGGGGAGGGTAAGTGGAGGAGGGAAGGATTGGCAGTGGGGGATTAGCAAGTGCAATATATATTCTCTATTATTTTCCATTATGGTTTATCACAGGATATTGACTATGGATCCCTGTGCTTATATGCTAAGACCTTATTATTTATTCATTCTCTCTATTGTAGTTTGCATGCATCAGAATGCATATATGTGTACATACACATATACATATATATATATATATATATATATATATGTTGGGCTTCCCTAATGGCTCAGTGGTAAGGAATCCATTTGCTAATGCAAGAGACATAGGTATGATCCCTGGGTCAGGAAGATCCCCTGGAGAAGGAAATGGCAATCCACTCTAGTATTCTTGCCTGGGAAATTCCATGGGGAAAGGAGTCTGTGGCACCACAAAAGAGTCGGACGTAATTTAGCAACTAAAAACACAATATATAAATATATATATATATATATATATAGTGCTCTTTCAGATATACATATATATATGCATCGGAGTCACTTTGCTATATAGAAGAAATTAATACAACATTTTAAATTAGCTATACTTCAGTAAAATAAATTTGAAAAAAGAACCTGTCCATTTAGATATGTCCATGGTAATCTACTGCACAGTCAATGAGAAGTCATAGATCTAGTTTAAGGATCCTTTTTATGATTGGGTACATCAAAGTGCAGGGATAAATGTAAATTTCCAGGGTTACTTTCCAGACTCAACCAACCCAGCCAGGGCACAGACGTGTCTCGGGCCGTAATCTGCCTCTATATATCAGCTTCCATGTTGCTCTGCCTACAGCCCACTCTGCTCATCAAGACCTAGGTAATCATTCCCCAACTTCAGCGGCACCAGTGGCAAACATGTCTGCACTGAGTGCCTCTCTTGGAATTGCCTTCTGCTGTAAGGAGCTGCCTTCCTCAGAGTCACATTCCCTTAGCTGAGGATAGTCTACATCTAATGTTGGGTGATACAAACAGATATAGGCCTGACGCCCTCTCCTTATTTGGGATAATTCTAAAGGAGGATCCTTGCACCAGAACACCTCATAGGATGAGTCTGAAGGCACACTGGGATAGCTCCTCCAAAGTAAGAAAGTCATTATAGCGTCCTTTGCCTCCCACCATTGAAAACTGAGGCACAGTACCTGGGGGTCATCTTCTCTGTACTTGGGAAGACAGCTCTGACCCCATAGATAAAAAACTGCTGGTTGTGACCGGGATACAAAGCATGAGGTGGTTCCAGCAGGTCCAGATGTGGGGGCAAGTGATCAGCTTGTAGCCCACAACCAGCCAGACCCAGGTATTGGAGGGAACCAGGTGGGAATAGGGCTTCCTGAGTGACTCACTGGTAAAGAATTGCCTGCCAAGCAGGAGAGGCAGGTTCAGTCCCTGGGTTGGGAAGATCCCCTGGAGAAGGAAATGGCACCCAACTGCAGAATTCTTGCCTGGGAAATCCCATGGACAGAGGAGCCTGGTGGGTTATGGTCAATGGGGTTGCAAAGAGTCAGACCCAACTTAATGACTAAACAGCAACAGAGGTGGGGAAAGAAGCTCACTGTGCCTTGTGGCATCTATGACTCTCAGAAAATCACAAAGTAAATCTCTGGGCTTCTGGACCAAGCCCGTGCCATCTAAAGAGGAGAGTTTATATCTTCCAAATAACCAACCCAGCCATGGTAATCTACTGCACAGTCAATGAGAAGTCGATCAGTTAAGCTGGGTAAAAGGGGATAAATGTAAATTTCCAGGGTTACTTTCCAGACTCAACCAACCCAGCCAGGGCACAGACGTGTCTCGGGCCGTAATCTGCCTCTATATATCAGCTTCCATGTTGCTCTGCCTACAGCCCACTCTGCTCATCAAGACCTAGGTAATCATTCCCCAACTTCAGCGGCACCAGTGGCAAACATGTCTGCACTGAGTGCCTCTCTTGGAATTGCCTTCTGCTGTAAGGAGCTGCCTTCCTCAGAGTCACATTCCCTTAGCTGAGGATAGTCTACATCTAATGTTGGGTGATACAAACAGATATAGGCCTGACGCCCTCTCCTTATTTGGGATAATTCTAAAGGAGGATCCTTGCACCAGAACACCTCATAGGATGAGTCTGAAGGCACACTGGGATAGCTCCTCCAAAGTAAGAAAGTCATTATAGCGTCCTTTGCCTCCCACCATTGAAAACTGAGGCACAGTACCTGGGGGTCATCTTCTCTGTACTTGGGAAGACAGCTCTGACACCATAGATAAAAACCTGCTGGTTGTGACCGGGATACAAAGCATGAGGTGGTTCCAGCAGGTCCAGATGTGGGGGTAAGTGATCAGCTTGTAGCCCACAACCAGCCAGACCCAGGTATTGGAGGGAACCAGGTGGGAATAGGGCTTCCTGAGTGACTCACTGGTAAAGAATTGCCTGCCAAGCAGGAGAGGCAGGTTCAGTCCCTGGGTTGGGAAGATCCCCTGGAGAAGGAAATGGCACCCAACTGCAGAATTCTTGCCTGGGAAATCCCATGGACAGAGGAGCCTGGTGGGTTATGGTCAATGGGGTTGCAAAGAGTCAGACCCAACTTAATGACTAAACAGCAACAGAGGTGGGGAAAGAAGCTCACTGTGCCTTGTGGCATCTATGACTCTCAGAAAATCACAAAGTAAATCTCTGGGCTTCTGGACCAAGCCCGTGCCATCTAAAGAGGAGAGTTTATATCTTCCAAATAAAAAGCTGCCAGTGTGTTACAGGCAACTGCAGAGACAAAGAGCCTGGCCAGATAAATTCAAGTGAACTTGCGGCCAGAACTACCAATCACCAGCTGGGTTCAGTCAAACTCAAGTTATAAAGTCAAGCAGGCCCAGGAGCAACCCATCCATCATGAGACTGAAATAGCACTTCTGAACTGAGCAAGAACAGAGGGTCCACAGGGTCTTTTCAAAAGTAACCTCATTAACATAGCAGCTCATAATAGCTCTTATCCCCAGAAATTCCAAGGTTTTAGAAGCTCCATGCCAGGAACATATGTTTCTTATCCTTACTCACAATATCATAGTATCATAAACAACTTCAAGACCAGCTGCAGCAGTGAAGTGTTTGCATCTAAGAATCTGCTTCCCAGAAAAACCATTTGATAGTATCCATGATCCCTGGCTGGGGTCTGTGGGTAACCAAGCAGGATCCTACTGGGCCTTCCTACAACAGACCCTTCCCCCAGGTCTTCTGCTTGCCTTTTGTCAGTAGAAAAACTTTAGTCAAAGAATAATTTTAATCAGAGACGTGGAAAATGCAAAAAGAAAGAACAATAGTCAAGCAAGACAAAAACAAATTCTTTTCTGTGTATGAAAACCTATTTTCATACACAGAAAGTCTCTATTAATAAAATCATTAACTTGAGATACCTATTTTTTTGTGATTAACTTGTACCAAAATGTATGTGTTTTTTTTTTGTTTTTTACCATGGACCATTAAAAAAAAAAATCTTTATTGAATTTGTTACAATAGTGCTTTTGCTTTTTTCTGTTTTGGGTTTCTGGCCATGAGGCATATGGGATCCTGGCTCCTCAATCACGGATCAAGCCTGCCAAGCAGGAGAGGCAGGTTCAGTCCCTGGGTTGGGAAGATCCCTGAGAAGGAAATGGCACCCAACTGCAGAATTCTTGCCTGGGAAATCCCATGGACAGAGGAGCCTGGTGGGTTATGGTCAATGGGGTTGCAAAGAGTCAGACCCAACTTAATGACTAAACAGCAACAGAGGTGGGGAAAGAAGCTCACTGTGCCTTGTGGCATCTATGACTCTCAGAAAATCACAAAGTAAATCTCTGGGCTTCTGGACCAAGCCCGTGCCATCTAAAGAGGAGAGTTTATATCTTCCAAATAAAAAGCTGCCAGTGTGTTACAGGCAACTGCAGAGACAAAGAGCCTGGCCAGATAAATTCAAGTGAACTTGCGGCCAGAACTACCAATCACCAGCTGGGTTCAGTCAAACTCAAGTTATAAAGTCAAGCAGGCCCAGGAGCAACCCATCCATCATGAGACTGAAATAGCACTTCTGAACTGAGCAAGAACAGAGGGTCCACAGGGTCTTTTCAAAAGTAACCTCATTAACATAGCAGCTCATAATAGCTCTTATCCCCAGAAATTCCAAGGTTTTAGAAGCTCCATGCCAGGAACATATGTTTCTTATCCTTACTCACAATATCATAGTATCATAAACAACTTCAAGACCAGCTGCAGCAGTGAAGTGTTTGCATCTAAGAATCTGCTTCCCAGAAAAACCATTTGATAGTATCCATGATCCCTGGCTGGGGTCTGTGGGTAACCAAGCAGGATCCTACTGGGCCTTCCTACAACAGACCCTTCCCCCAGGTCTTCTGCTTGCCTTTGGTCAGTAGAAACACTTTAGTCAACGAATAATTTTAATCAGAGACGTGGAAAATGCAAAAAGAAAGAACAATAGTCAAGCAAGACAAAAACAAATTCTTTTCTGTGTATGAAAACCTATTTTCATACACAGAAAGTCTCTATTAATAAAATCATTAACTTGAGATACCTATTTTTTTGTGATTAACTTGTACCAAAATGTATGTGTTTTTTTTTTTGTTTTTTACCATGGACCATTAAAAAAAAAAATCTTTATTGAATTTGTTACAATAGTGCTTTTGCTTTTTTCTGTTTTGGGTTTCTGGCCATGAGGCATATGGGATCCTGGCTCCTCAATCACGGATCAAGCCTGCATCCCTGTCATTGGAAGATGAAATCTCAACCACTGGGCCACTAGGGAAGTCCCAATATGTATGCTTGACTACATACATTTCCCAGGTAAAAGAGTCAAAACCCCATCATTCTCTTTGCATGTAACTACCATTTAATTAGCTTTCCAGTCTGATTTCCATTTGTCTGGAATCACTAGAACCTTGGACCATAATTCCTTGTTTTATTGAAAACGTCAGCTCTTGGTTCTGCCCCCAAATTCCCTATCGGGAACTGCTGGAGGTTTGGTCTGTATTTTCTCATTTGTTTAGAGTCAGCCTACAATCTCCATTCTTTGGGGTTTTCTAGTTCAGTCCTTCCCTCAGTCTCCTGTTCCACATTGGGAATTGCTGTTGTTATGCACAGGACTTTTCCATGGCCAGAGTGCAGTAGCATCTCCTGGTTATTGCTGATAGATGAAGGTGCATGTGTTTTGTCTTGTAGAAACCTGTGTGTTCAGTCATGTGGCTCTTTGCAATCCTGTGGACCGTAGCCTGCCAGGCTTCTCTGTCCATGGGATTCTTCAGGCAAGAATACTGGAGTAGGTGGCCATTTCTTACTCCAGGGGATCTTCTCAACTCAGGGATCCAACCCACGTCTCCTGTGTCTCCTGCATTGGCAGGCAGGTTCTTTTACCGTGGAGCCACCTGGGAAGCTCCTTGTTTTGTGTAGGTAAAGGTTATAGCTAACGGTAATCTGGAGGCCAAACAGCTGAAGAATTCGGTGGGCTTGGTAATCTTTGGAGGACTTCTGTGTTAGGATAAGTTGGTCATGAGGTGGATTCAATTGACACTAGGTCACTCACCAACCTCCGAGCAAGACAAAAACAAATTCTTTTCTGTGTATGAAAACCTATTTTCATACACAGAAAGTCTCTATTAATAAAATCATTAACTTGAGATACCTATTTTTTTGTGATTAACTTGTACCAAAATGTATGTGTTTTTTTTTTGTTTTTTACCATGGACCATTAAAAAAAAAAATCTTTATTGAATTTGTTACAATAGTGCTTTTGCTTTTTTCTGTTTTGGGTTTCTGGCCATGAGGCATATGGGATCCTGGCTCCTCAATCACGGATCAAGCCTGCATCCCTGTCATTGGAAGATGAAATCTCAACCACTGGGCCACTAGGGAAGTCCCAATATGTATGCTTGACTACATACATTTCCCAGGTAAAAGAGTCAAAACCCCATCATTCTCTTTGCATGTAACTACCATTTAATTAGCTTTCCAGTCTGATTTCCATTTGTCTGGAATCACTAGAACCTTGGACCATAATTCCTTGTTTTATTGAAAACGTCAGCTCTTGGTTCTGCCCCCAAATTCCCTATCGGGAACTGCTGGAGGTTTGGTCTGTATTTTCTCATTTGTTTAGAGTCAGCCTACAATCTCCATTCTTTGGGGTTTTCTAGTTCAGTCCTTCCCTCAGTCTCCTGTTCCACATTGGGAATTGCTGTTGTTATGCACAGGACTTTTCCATGGCCAGAGTGCAGTAGCATCTCCTGGTTATTGCTGATAGATGAAGGTGCATGTGTTTTGTCTTGTAGAAACCTGTGTGTTCAGTCATGTGGCTCTTTGCAATCCTGTGGACCGTAGCCTGCCAGGCTTCTCTGTCCATGGGATTCTTCAGGCAAGAATACTGGAGTAGGTGGCCATTTCTTACTCCAGGGGATCTTCTCAACTCAGGGATCCAACCCACGTCTCCTGTGTCTCCTGCATTGGCAGGCAGGTTCTTTTACCGTGGAGCCACCTGGGAAGCTCCTTGTTTTGTGTAGGTAAAGGTTATAGCTAACGGTAATCTGGAGGCCAAACAGCTGAAGAATTCGGTGGGCTTGGTGGGCACATAAGAGCTGTTAAAGCCCTTGCCCCCAAGCCCATAGACTTCTGTGTTAGGATAAGTTGGTCATGAGGTGGATTCAATTGACACTAGGTCACTCACCAACCTCCAGAGATTTTTCTGGGCAACAATGTACTTTGTACAATACCACATAATTCCCAACTCAGAAGCACATCACTTTTGGCCATTAGTCCATCTCCAGGAAACCCAAAGGCTTAGCTAATGGGACCCTTTAAACCCTGAGGGGTCAAGTGTACCACCTTTTGGCATACCTGCTTATTTTACGTCTGAAAAATATGATCCTGGAAGCTGTAAATGTCTACAAAAAATGGTAAAATCTTACCCAAAACAGCCTAGAATTGCAATGGCCATTATGGAGACATTTTTTTTTAAATAATCTATTTCTTCTCTCTCAACTTCTTTTTTAAAAATGATAAATTAATAGATTTTTATTTTGGCTGCCCTGGGTCTTTGTTGCTATGCACAGGCTTTCTATAGATGTGCTGTATGGACTTCTCATTGTGGTGGCTTCTCTTGTTGCTGAGCATAGACTCTAGGGTGCATGGGCTTCAGTAGTAGTGGCACACAGGCTTCGTTGCCCTGTAGATCAAACTCACACCTCCTGCATTGGCAGGTGGATTCTCAGCCACTGGACCATCAGAGAAGTACCTATGGGGTAATGTTTTAATTAGATGTGATCGTTCATTTAAGAAGTGCATTTAAAGTAAGGATTCCCAACTTAGACACACAGAATGGGACACTATTTTGTCTGGTATACAGAAACCTCCAAAAGGCTTCAAGATCCCAAAATAAACTCGCTGAATGTTGCAGCAGGATAGAAACCCAGAAAGAAACCCACACATTCATGGCCAATTAATTTTTGACAAAGGAGGCAAGAATATACAATGGAGAAATGACCATCTCTTAAGCAAGCAGTGGGCAAACACATGTAAATCAATGAAGCTAGAATACACCCTCACACCTTACACAAAAAATAAACTCAAAATGGCTTAAAGACTTAAATAGAAGATGTGAGCCCGTAGAGCTCCTAGAAGAAGACACAGGCAAAATATTCTTTGTAGCAATGTTTTCTTAGATCGCTCTCCCAAGGCAACAGAAATAAATGCAGAAATTAAAAAATGGGACCTCATCAAGATTTTGCATAGCAAAAGAAATGACAAACAAAATAAAAAGCCCCCTTACAGAACTGGAGAAAATATAAACAATGTGACAATAAGGGCTTAATTTCCAAAATATACAAACAACTCAATAACGAAAAAACCAAACAACAGGATTAAAAAATGGGCAGACGACTTAAATAGACACTTATCCAAAGAAGACATCCAGATGGCCGATAGGCACATGAAAAGATGCTCAATGTGGCTAATAATTAGAGAATTGCAAAAATACATAATGAAGTATCATCTCACACCAGTCAGAGTGTGAGGTGGTACCTTGTCATTAAAAGTCTACAAATAACAAGTGCTAGAGAGGGTCTGGAGACAAGGGGACTCTTTTATACTGTTAGTGGGAATGTGAATGGGCAGCCACCATGGAAAACAGTATGGAGGTTCCTCAAAAACTAAAACACTCAATCCAATGATCCAAATATAGATGTGCTGTATGGACTTCTCATTGTGGTGGCTTCTCTTGTTGCTGAGCATAGACTCTAGGGTGCATGGGCTTCAGTAGTAGTGGCACACAGGCTTCGTTGCCCTGTAGATCAAACTCACACCTCCTGCATTGGCAGGTGGATTCTCAGCCACTGGACCATCAGAGAAGTACCTATGGGGTAATGTTTTAATTAGATGTGATCGTTCATTTAAGAAGTGCATTTAAAGTAAGGATTCCCAACTTAGACACACAGAATGGGACACTATTTTGTCTGGTATACAGAAACCTCCAAAAGGCTTCAAGATCCCAAAATAAACTCGCTGAATGTTGCAGCAGGATAGAAACCCAGAAAGAAACCCACACATTCATGGCCAATTAATTTTTGACAAAGGAGGCAAGAATATACAATGGAGAAATGACCATCTCTTAAGCAAGCAGTGGGCAAACACATGTAAATCAATGAAGCTAGAATACACCCTCACACCTTACACAAAAAATAAACTCAAAATGGCTTAAAGACTTAAATAGAAGATGTGAGCCCGTAGAGCTCCTAGAAGAAGACACAGGCAAAATATTCTTTGTAGCAATGTTTTCTTAGATCGCTCTCCCAAGGCAACAGAAATAAATGCAGAAATTAAAAAATGGGACCTCATCAAGATTTTGCATAGCAAAAGAAATGACAAACAAAATAAAAAGCCCCCTTACAGAACTGGAGAAAATATAAACAATGTGACAATAAGGGCTTAATTTCCAAAATATACAAACAACTCAATAACGAAAAAACCAAACAACAGGATTAAAAAATGGGCAGACGACTTAAATAGACACTTATCCAAAGAAGACATCCAGATGGCCGATAGGCACATGAAAAGATGCTCAATGTGGCTAATAATTAGAGAATTGCAAAAATACATAATGAAGTATCATCTCACACCAGTCAGAGTGTGAGGTGGTACCTTGTCATTAAAAAGTCTACAAATAACAAGTGCTAGAGAGGGTCTGGAGAAAAGGGGACTCTTTTATACTGTTAGTGGGAATGTGAATGGGCAGCCACCATGGAAAACAGTATGGAGGTTCCTCAAAAAACTAAATACAGTGTTGTCATACAATCCAATGATCCAGCCATCCCATTCCTGGGTATATATTCAGAGAGCAAACTCTTAATTCAAAAAGGTATACACACCCTAGTGTTCATAGCAGCACTATTTGAAGTAGTCAAGACATGAAAACTTTTATGTCTGAAAACTATGGTCCTGGAAGCTATTTATCTACAAAATGGCAGAGTCTTACCAAAAATACTTTAAAATTATGATGGCCATTATCAGGAACATGTTAATTAGATATGGTCATTCATTTAAGAAGTGCTCTTGAAAGTAAGGACGCCTGAATTAAACAAACAGTATGGGATACCTATTTCACCTGATACACAGAGTCCTCCAAAAGATTTCAAGATTCCCAAATAGCCTGTTTGCCTGTTGATGGGCACATCCCAAGTTTATGTATATATGTATATACAGTTGTATAGTATATATATATGTATATATGGTTGTATAAAATATAACTGATATATAGGCATATGTGTATATGTATAAACATATACACATATATGTTATATAGTGTAGACACACATGACACACACATGTACATATATAGGGCTTCCCAGGCCATGCAGTGGTAAAAAAAATCCATCTTCAATGCAGGAGACATGGGTTCAATCTCTAGGTAGGGAAGATTCCCTGGAGAAGGAAATGGCAACTCATTCCAGTATTCTCAACTGGGAAATCCTATGGACAGAGGAGCCTGGTGGGCTACAGTCAATGAGTCTGCAAAAGAGTCAAATATGACTTAGTGACTAATATATATATATATATATATATATCTCACATATACACACATACGTGTATAAAACTGAATGACTTAGCTGTATACCAGAAATTAATACAATCAACTATACTTCAATAAAATATTTTAAATAGCTCAATTCAAAAATGGGGAAAAGAGAAAGATGCATTGCAAAAGGCCAATAAAAATTAAAAGTACTACAGGTACTAAGACAACAGGACTGCATGACCCCTCCTCTGTCCTTCTTTACCTGAAAACTCAGGTTTTACTAATTCTTTGAACTTCCTTTTTATTCTAAAAGACTAGTAAACTGTTATTCTTTTCTAATAAAATTGCCAAGGTTGCAGGCAACCCATCTCAGATGTCTTTCATTCCTTAGTCACAAAGCAACCTAAGGGTCGTACTTATATTGAACTAAAGATTATAGTTAAAGGATGTCCAAACCCATGGAGGATTTGAAGAATTTTTTGAAGAGTTTAGAATCTTTGTGGGCTTCCATGGTGGCTCAGATGGTAAAGAATCCACCTGCAATGCAGGAAACCCAGGTTCATTTTCTGGGTCAGGCAGATCCCCTGGAGAAAGGAATCACAACCCACTCCAGAGTTCTTGCTGTGGACAGAGGAGCCTGGTGAGCTATAATCCATGGGGTCACAAAGTGATGGACATGTCTGAGCAACTTTCCTTAGAATGTTTACTGTAACCTTTGATCCCTGGGTTGCCAGGTCTTTATTAGCTTGTGCATGGGATGCTAGGACCTGGGGAAACCCCCAAATGGATGGAGAAACAGAATGGCAAGACCCCAAGGACGATACTTGAGATTCTCAACCAGAATAAAGCTTGCAAAATAATCACTGACTTCACAAGCCATCCCTAGAACGTTCCCTGCACTACCTGTTCTACTATTCAAGCATGCAAAGAGAGAATGCTTGTCCTGTGTCATTCCAGATTTCATATAATAAATGATGTTGTCTTGTTATAACCAGGCTTCAGGAAACAACCCACACAGAGCGACAAAGTCAACAGTGGAGGGCATTTATTACACCGGTGGGTCCAAGGCCTCCATTTTAGCCAAGGACCCTGAGCAAAACTTGTGGCTAGCATTTATACCTAAAGCCTACGTGTACAAACCCACATCTCAAATACCTGAGGTTGCCTAGGAAACATTAAAGGAAAAATATGACGTGGTTGCCATCACAAAGGTACAATCGAAAATCACCTATGCTTATCGTTTAGCTTGTCTCAACATGGATTAATTGAGATCACAAAATGGATTAATACAATCAACTATACTTCAATAAAATATTTTAAATAGCTCAATTCAAAAATGGGGAAAAGAGAAAGATGCATTGCAAAGGCCATTTTCCTCTGGTCCCTTCTTTTTACCTGAAAACTCAGGTTTTACTAATTCTTTGAACTTCCTTTTTATTCTAAAAGACTAGTAAACTGTTATTCTTTTCTAATAAAATTGCCAAGGTTGCAGGCAACCCATCTCAGATGTCTTTCATTCCTTAGTCACAAAGCAACCTAAGGGTCGTACTTATATTGAACTAAAGATTATAGTTAAAGGATGTCCAAACCCATGGAGGATTTGAAGAATTTTTTGAAGAGTTTAGAATCTTTGTGGGCTTCCATGGTGGCTCAGATGGTAAAGAATCCACCTGCAATGCAGGAAACCCAGGTTCATTTTCTGGGTCAGGCAGATCCCCTGGAGAAAGGAATCACAACCCACTCCAGAGTTCTTGCTGTGGACAGAGGAGCCTGGTGAGCTATAATCCATGGGGTCACAAAGTGATGGACATGTCTGAGCAACTTTCCTTAGAATGTTTACTGTAACCTTTGATCCCTGGGTTGCCAGGTCTTTATTAGCTTGTGCATGGGATGCTAGGACCTGGGGAAACCCCCAAATGGATGGAGAAACAGAATGGCAAGACCCCAAGGACGATACTTGAGATTCTCAACCAGAATAAAGCTTGCAAAATAATCACTGACTTCACAAGCCATCCCTAGAACGTTCCCTGCACTACCTGTTCTACTATTCAAGCATGCAAAGAGAGAATGCTTGTCCTGTGTCATTCCAGATTTCATATAATAAATGATGTTGTCTTGTTATAACCAGGCTTCAGGAAACAACCCACACAGAGCGACAAAGTCAACAGTGGAGGGCATTTATTACACCGGTGGGTCCAAGGCCTCCATTTTAGCCAAGGACCCTGAGCAAAACTTGTGGCTAGCATTTATACCTAAAGCCTACGTGTACAAACCCACATCTCAAATACCTGAGGTTGCCTAGGAAACATTAAAGGAAAAAATATGACGTGGTTGCCATCACAAAGGTACAATCGAAAATCACCTATGCTTATCGTTTAGCTTGTCTCAACATGGATTAATTGAGATCACAAATGGTGATTTATCATATGCTGGACATTTCATTTCCTTGGCCTAGGGGAGGCTTGGGTATGAGGTTTCCTTGGTCAGGTTCTCATCAGCCCGGGAGGTCTAGTTGACAGTTAATTTCTCATCTCCATGGCTCCACAGTGCACACACAGTCCAGAGTTCACTGAAAGTGCAAGATGGAGTCCTCTCCCTCAAGAGGGAGTCAGTTTAGTCAGGGCAGCCTGTTCCTTTCCTCCTTCATTCTAACTGCCAAAGAGGCTCCAGCAGCCTATTTGTAAATAGAATATCTTGTGAGATGAGTGAATTAATTAAAAAGGAAGAAAATTAAATAGGAAGCCACTGGCCTGACTAAACTCATGATTAGGGACAAGCACTTTGAAAGACTTTGGGAAAAGATGGTAAACAAACATCGGATGTATCATTGGGTTTATAACTGCAACAGATCCAAGACCAGATCTCAAATAATACTTGGAACTCCCAAGTCACATCCTGCTAGGATCCATCATTAGAAGGCCCACCCAAGAAGTAATGTCTCATTTGTTATCAGCTGGGGCACTGGAAAAGAAACATTGTCTTCCAAGTCCCACAGGAGTTCTTCAATAGCCACCCGAATGCCCCCAAGAAAGAGCCCCCATGTGGACCTCCCCCAAAACTGATGGGGCTCTAAGGCACCCTCTGGCAGACTGCTACAAGCAATACCTTAAACAGCCCAAGGGAAACAAAATTTCAAGGTTATGTGGCAGCCTGGAAGGGAGGGGAGTTTTGGGGAGAATGGATATGTGTACATGTATGGCTGAATCCTTTCCCTGTTCACTTTAAACCATCACATTATTGTTAATCCCCAATATTAGCCAAGGACCCTGAGCAAAACTTGTGGCTAGCATTTATACCTAAAGCCTACGTGTACAAACCCACATCTCAAATACCTGAGGTTGCCTAGGAAACATTAAAGGAAAAAATATGACGTGGTTGCCATCACAAAGGTACAATCGAAAATCACCTATGCTTATCGTTTAGCTTGTCTCAACATGGATTAATTGAGATCACAAATGGTGATTTATCATATGCTGGACATTTCATTTCCTTGGCCTAGGGGAGGCTTGGGTATGAGGTTTCCTTGGTCAGGTTCTCATCAGCCCGGGAGGTCTAGTTGACAGTTAATTTCTCATCTCCATGGCTCCACAGTGCACACACAGTCCAGAGTTCACTGAAAGTGCAAGATGGAGTCCTCTCCCTCAAGAGGGAGTCAGTTTAGTCAGGGCAGCCTGTTCCTTTCCTCCTTCATTCTAACTGCCAAAGAGGCTCCAGCAGCCTATTTGTAAATAGAATATCTTGTGAGATGAGTGAATTAATTAAAAAGGAAGAAAATTAAATAGGAAGCCACTGGCCTGACTAAACTCATGATTAGGGACAAGCACTTTGAAAGACTTTGGGAAAAGATGGTAAACAAACATCGGATGTATCATTGGGTTTATAACTGCAACAGATCCAAGACCAGATCTCAAATAATACTTGGAACTCCCAAGTCACATCCTGCTAGGATCCATCATTAGAAGGCCCACCCAAGAAGTAATGTCTCATTTGTTATCAGCTGGGGCACTGGAAAAGAAACATTGTCTTCCAAGTCCCACAGGAGTTCTTCAATAGCCACCCGAATGCCCCCAAGAAAGAGCCCCCATGTGGACCTCCCCCAAAACTGATGGGGCTCTAAGGCACCCTCTGGCAGACTGCTACAAGCAATACCTTAAACAGCCCAAGGGAAACAAAATTTCAAGGTTATGTGGCAGCCTGGAAGGGAGGGGAGTTTTGGGGAGAATGGATATGTGTACATGTATGGCTGAATCCTTTCCCTGTTCACTTTAAACCATCACATTATTGTTAATCCCCAATACAAGGCTTCCCTTGTGGCTCAGATGGTAAGAATCTGCCTGAAATGTGGGAGACCTGGCTTCATTCCCTGGGTTGGGAAGATCCTCTGAAGAAGAGAATGGCAACCCGTTCCAGTATTCTTGCCTGGAGAATCCCAGGGACAGAGGATCCTGGTGGGCTACAGTCCATTGGATTGCAAAGAGTCGGACATGACTGAGTGATTAACACTTTCACAGTTTCATAACCCAATACAATATAAAAAGTTTAAAAACAAAACAAACAAGCAAAATCAATGAAAATCTTGCCAAATTCTAGTAGATCTTGGGGTTGCACTCTGTACTTTACACCCTATTTTCATAGGGCAACACATTCTGTGAAACAGTGGTCTCTGTCTAATGATATTCAGAGAGAATTTCTATCTCAACTAGTGCAAAGTGGTTCTGGATAAAGCATTCTTTTTGGGGAATGTGACACAGCCCCAGTCCATGTAATTAATATTAAATAGAGAGCTCCTTTCCAAATGAAAAGGGCTGATACATTATGTTTCCCATGGAGAGACCAGCTTGAACCTGATCTCCTATGTTCTTCACAATTTGTCCATGATTTAGAAGAAGAATTCCAACAAAAACCCCCAAATTTAATCAAGGTGCCCCCCAAAACTGTGGGATACTTCTAATAGTGATGTTGGTAGAATAAAAAGCATTTCAGTACAGAGCTTACAGTACATATTCAGACATATCTGGCTAATTTTTTTCCTAAAACATCTCCTTGTGCACTGAAGCCTGAGGCTGTACAAGGCCTCTAACCTTGTCACACAGTGGAAGACTTGACTACCCTGAGGCTCATCTTTCCTGTACCATCCCCTGCAACATGCTGATCTTCCCAGTCCACAAACTAATGGGTGGGGTGGTGACTTGTCCAGGCCTTAAGAACTGTTAACAAGAGAGTTGTTCTTGTTTCCCAGTTGTCCCAATCCTGAACATCCTTTTATCACAAATTCTGTCAGACTCAGAAGGCTTTGTTCACTGCTATGGACCTCTATTTGGCCTTTATCAGGATCCTTATGGAATCGGAGGGCCAATATCTACTTGCCTTGATTTGGAACAATCAATAATAAACCTGGACAGTTCCACCTCAGGGATTCACTGAGGTCACTTCCTGTCCCTCCCAAGCGTTCTCCCAAGATGTAAGATTCTCCAGTCCCAGGAAATCAACCTTCTACAGTATGTACATGACCTCTTGTTCTACTTAGTTACCAGAGGGGCATCCATAAAGGGTTATTTGCTGTAAGTAAAAGTTACACTTATCTCTAGATACTGTTCATTAGCGTGTCATAAGGTAAGCTCTAGTGGAATCCAGCTGTCTCCAAAAGGATGAAGTGAATTCAAGGATTTCCTGGGCTCACAACTAAGTGACAGCTGGATTTTAGATCTAGCTGGCTAATGTCATTTTTTTAACAAAAAAAGCAAAATCAATGAAAATCTTGCCAAATTCTAGTAGATCTTGGGGTTGCACTCTGTACTTTACACCCTATTTTCATAGGGCAACACATTCTGTGAAACAGTGGTCTCTGTCTAATGATATTCAGAGAGAATTTCTATCTCAACTAGTGCAAAGTGGTTCTGGATAAAGCATTCTTTTTGGGGAATGTGACACAGCCCCAGTCCATGTAATTAATATTAAATAGAGAGCTCCTTTCCAAATGAAAAGGGCTGATACATTATGTTTCCCATGGAGAGACCAGCTTGAACCTGATCTCCTATGTTCTTCACAATTTGTCCATGATTTAGAAGAAGAATTCCAACAAAAACCCCCAAATTTAATCAAGGTGCCCCCAAATCTGTGGGATACTTCTAATAGTGATGTTGGTAGAATAAAAAGCATTTCAGTACAGAGCTTACAGTACATATTCAGACATATCTGGCTAATTTTTTTCCTAAAACATCTCCTTGTGCACTGAAGCCTGAGGCTGTACAAGGCCTCTAACCTTGTCACACAGTGGAAGACTTGACTACCCTGAGGCTCATCTTTCCTGTACCATCCCCTGCAACATGCTGATCTTCCCAGTCCACAAACTAATGGGTGGGGTGGTGACTTGTCCAGGCCTTAAGAACTGTTAACAAGAGAGTTGTTCTTGTTTCCCAGTTGTCCCAATCCTGAACATCCTTTTATCACAAATTCTGTCAGACTCAGAAGGCTTTGTTCACTGCTATGGACCTCTATTTGGCCTTTATCAGGATCCTTATGGAATCGGAGGGCCAATATCTACTTGCCTTGATTTGGAACAATCAATAATAAACCTGGACAGTTCCACCTCAGGGATTCACTGAGGTCACTTCCTGTCCCTCCCAAGCGTTCTCCCAAGATGTAAGATTCTCCAGTCCCAGGAAATCAACCTTCTACAGTATGTACATGACCTCTTGTTCTACTTAGTTACCAGAGGGGCATCCATAAAGGGTTATTTGCTGTAAGTAAAAGTTACACTTATCTCTAGATACTGTTCATTAGCGTGTCATAAGGTAAGCTCTAGTGGAATCCAGCTGTCTCCAAAAAGGATGAAGTGAATTCAAGGATTTCCTGGGCTCACAACTAAGTGACAGCTTCATGGATTTTTAGATCTAGCTGGCTAATGTCATCTGTTTGTTGCTGATGTTTACTCGCTAAGTCATGTCTGATTCTTTGTGACTCCATGTACTGCAGCATGCTAGGTTTCCCTGTCCTTCACTGTCTCCCGGAGTTTGCTCAAATTCATGTCCTTTGAGTGGGTGATGCAATCATCTCATTCTCTGTTGCCCCTGTCTCTTCTTGTCCTCCATCTTTCCTAGCATCAGGGTCTTCCAGTGAGTTGGCTCTTCACATCAGGTGGCCAAAGTATTGGAGCTTCTGTCAGTTTTTCCAATGAATATTCAGGTTGATTTTCTTTAGGATTGACTAATTATATCTCCTTGCTATCCAAGGGACTCTCAAGAGTTTTCTCCAGCACCACCATTAGAAAGCATCATTCTTCAGTGCTCAACCTTCTTTATGGTCTGGCTCTCACATCCATACATGACTATTGGAAAACTTGCCTGGAGAATTCCATGGGTCACAAAGAGTCGGACATGACTGAACAGCTTCACTCTCACTTCTTGATCCTGCTCTGTTCCTATCTTTTACCTGACAAAGGTGAGACCCACAACTTCGAGGTGTTGCTGTCCTTTGTGTGACATGATGTCCTGATTTATGAGACATCCTGTGGACCCATCCTGATCTAATTTTGTTGTGGATGAATCAGGTTGTGAAAAATGATAAAAGAAAGGTCCATGCTGATGCTTTTACTGCTACTTGAAATGCAAAATCTCCTACGAGCTGAATCACCTCAATGTAAAAAGTTTTCCATTTGGCCTTTATCAGGATCCTTATGTAATCGGAGGGCCAATATCTACTTGCCTTGATTTGGAACAATCAATAATAAACCTGGACAGTTCCACCTCAGGGATTCACTGAGGTCACTTCCTGTCCCTCCCAAGCGTTCTCCCAAGATGTAAGATTCTCCAGTCCCAGGAAATCAACCTTCTACAGTATGTACATGACCTCTTGTTCTACTTAGTTACCAGAGGGGCATCCATAAAGGGTTATTTGCTGTAAGTAAAAGTTACACTTATCTCTAGATACTGTTCATTAGCGTGTCATAAGGTAAGCTCTAGTGGAATCCAGCTGTCTCCAAAAAGGATGAAGTGAATTCAAGGATTTCCTGGGCTCACAACTAAGTGACAGCTTCATGGATTTTTAGATCTAGCTGGCTAATGTCATCTGTTTGTTGCTGATGTTTACTCGCTAAGTCATGTCTGATTCTTTGTGACTCCATGTACTGCAGCATGCTAGGTTTCCCTGTCCTTCACTGTCTCCCGGAGTTTGCTCAAATTCATGTCCTTTGAGTGGGTGATGCAATCATCTCATTCTCTGTTGCCCCTGTCTCTTCTTGTCCTCCATCTTTCCTAGCATCAGGGTCTTCCAGTGAGTTGGCTCTTCACATCAGGTGGCCAAAGTATTGGAGCTTCTGTCAGTTTTTCCAATGAATATTCAGGTTGATTTTCTTTAGGATTGACTAATTATATCTCCTTGCTATCCAAGGGACTCTCAAGAGTTTTCTCCAGCACCACCATTAGAAAGCATCATTCTTCAGTGCTCAACCTTCTTTATGGTCTGGCTCTCACATCCATACATGACTATTGGAAAACTTGCCTGGAGAATTCCATGGGTCACAAAGAGTCGGACATGACTGAACAGCTTCACTCTCACTTCTTGATCCTGCTCTGTTCCTATCTTTTACCTGACAAAGGTGAGACCCACAACTTCGAGGTGTTGCTGTCCTTTGTGTGACATGATGTCCTGATTTATGAGACATCCTGTGGACCCATCCTGATCTAATTTTGTTGTGGATGAATCAGGTTGTGAAAAATGATAAAAGAAAGGTCCATGCTGGTGATGCTTTTACTGCTACTTGAAATGCAAAATCTCCTACGAGCTGAATCACCTCAAGGAGTCAAGCTCCATGCCAGGACCAAGATAAACGGTTAATATTTATACTGAACACCCAGTATACCTGTGGTGTCATCCATGATATGGGGATGTTATGGAAACATAGGGGTTTGCTTGCACTCTCTGGGACCCCAATCACACACGGACAGCAAGTAAAGGAACTACTTATGGTTGTTCTCCTAGCTTCTGAAATTGCTATCATGAAAATCCAGACTCACACTAATGGAAGTAAACCTGAATATCAGGGAGACACTCTGGTTGGTTTTCACTTGAAGGTAGTGTTCCCACCACACGACAGGCCAATGAATCTGAGAGATGAGGTGTTGAAGCAAGCAAAACACTCTATTAGGAAAGCAGCTGATGGCAGGCTAGCGCCGCAGAAATAAGCATCATATTGGGGCCAAGATGCCAGATACTTTTATAGATCAGAGATGATCCGGAAAGGTGAGGAAGCAAAGTAAAGAGGCCCATTAATCTTGCAAATATCTCCCAGAATGGCAAGCCTCAGGCAGGGGTGTGTTCATTTATCCCTTCCTGCCTTCACAGGTGGACAGGACTCAGAACAGAGGCATTTTAGCTCACAATCAAGCAGAGCAATAGGATCCTCCAGGCAAGCCCTTAAGTATGATTATAAAAACAAAAGCACAGGCTTCCCTGGTGGTCCAGTGGGTAAGGACACAGCCTTGCAGCACAAGGGGCGCCGGTTCGATCCTTGGCCTGGGAAGATCCCACATGCTGTGGAGCGGCTGGACCAATGTGTCCAATTACAGAGCTGGAGCTCTGGAGCGCATGCGCCCAGAGCCAGTGCTCTGCGACAACAGAGGCCACTGCAATGGAAGGCCCACAGGGGCCAAGGAACAAAGATGGATGAAAATAGATAAATGAAAGACCAATAGAAGTGGCCCGCCCACCCCACCACTCCCTCCCCAACCCACTCCCCACTCCAAAAAAAAAAAAAAGCAAGTCAAAGAAACAGTTGGCAGTTTGGAGTCAGAATTGGTTTCTTCCTGGCAACAGCAGCACCAACAGTGTCGCCAACAGCTGTGGCACCGTGGATGGTCCATATTCTGACCTTTCATTGCCAGACTTCTGCCATGCAGATGGCTTTGCAACACAGCAGCGGTCTGCTCTTAAGTCAGAGAAATGAAGGAAGACAAACTGCAGTTGCAAATTCACTAGAGTTACGGGAAAGTCAGTGAGGCCTCTTGGTGCTTCCAAGTTTCCATGCCAATCTCATTTTTCAGTTTTTGCATTCTTTCGCTCATTATCGTGCGTTTAAGATGACTCAAATGATAAATAAACATTCGGGTGGGAGATAGCTTATATAATTGTGAAACCAGTTTATTACCAGCAACGTTTGAGCTGTCAGGTCTGTAATCTTGGAAAAAAATTTATTTTTGTCCCCAAAGGCCTTGGATCTCCTACCTCCAGAGCCTCTTACACTTGCAACTGGACTTCATTCAGCTCGCCTGGAAGAGGCTATCACCGTGTTCTTGTTATTGTGTGTATATTTTCTGGATTGATTGAAGCACTTCCCTGCCACAAGGTTGATGGTCTCACAAGGAAAATAAAACACAGAAAATGTGTTTTCCACTTGAGGCAAACCTTCCACTGTCTCCAGTGATCAAGGCGCTCACTTCTCTGGGCAAATCCTCTGAACCTTAGTGAAAATTTGGCCAAATGTTTGGACTCGTCGCGGTTCCTTTCACCTTCAATCATCAGGCAAGGTCAAGAGAACTGATGGAATCCTCAAGCTGAAAATCTCTAAATTTGGGACTTCCCTGTGGGTCCAGTGATTAAGATTTCATATTTCCAAGACAGGGAATTTGGGTATGATCCCTTGGAATACAACGTTCTGCTGTTCCCTTGTTTGATGCCACTGTGATCAGTCACTGTAAGGGTTTAATGTCTTATGTCAATACCTATCAAAAGGATAAAGATTTCCTGGATCCCAGTACGAAAGATCCTGATGATCACAGTCTGGAGTGTGGAGATTGGGTCTCTATCAGAGGAAAACAGCCTTTGAACCCTGTTGGAAAGGACCTTACCAAGTGTTCCTGACCGCTAATACCACAGTGAAATGAGAGGGCGTTGAGTCTTGGGCACACATCTCAGAGTTAAGGAAGGCTCCTCCTGACATCTGGTCCTGTGCAGATGCTGGAGGAAAACCTCCTCCTGACCATCCTGAAGAGCAACACAGCAGCGGTCTGCTCTTAAGTCAGAGGAATGACGGAAGACAAACTGCAGTTGCAAATTCACTAGAGTTACGGGAAAGTCAGTGAGGCCTCTTGGTGCTTCCAAGTTTCCATGCCAATCTCATTTTTCAGTTTTTGCATTCTTTCGCTCATTATCGTGCGTTTAAGATGACTCAAATGATAAATAAACATTCGGGTGGGAGATAGCTTATATAATTGTGAAACCAGTTTATTACCAGCAACGTTTGAGCTGTCAGGTCTGTAATCTTGGAAAAAAATTTATTTTTGTCCCCAAAGGCCTTGGATCTCCTACCTCCAGAGCCTCTTACACTTGCAACTGGACTTCATTCAGCTCGCCTGGAAGAGGCTATCACCGTGTTCTTGTTATTGTGTGTATATTTTCTGGATTGATTGAAGCACTTCCCTGCCACAAGGTTGATGGTCTCACAAGGGAAAATAAAAACACAGAAAATGTGTTTTCCACTTGAGGCAAACCTTCCACTGTCTCCAGTGATCAAGGCGCTCACTTCTCTGGGCAAATCCTCTGAACCTTAGTGAAAATTTGGCCAAATGTTTGGACTCGTCGCGGTTCCTTTCACCTTCAATCATCAGGCAAGGTCAAGAGAACTGATGGAATCCTCAAGCTGAAAATCTCTAAATTTGGGACTTCCCTGTGGGTCCAGTGATTAAGATTTCATATTTCCAAGACAGGGAATTTGGGTATGATCCCTTGGAATACAACGTTCTGCTGTTCCCTTGTTTGATGCCACTGTGATCAGTCACTGTAAGGGTTTAATGTCTTATGTCAATACCTATCAAAAGGATAAAGATTTCCTGGATCCCAGTACGAAAGATCCTGATGATCACAGTCTGGAGTGTGGAGATTGGGTCTCTATCAGAGGAAAACAGCCTTTGAACCCTGTTGGAAAGGACCTTACCAAGTGTTCCTGACCGCTAATACCACAGTGAAATGAGAGGGCGTTGAGTCTTGGGCACACATCTCAGAGTTAAGGAAGGCTCCTCCTGACATCTGGTCCTGTGCAGATGCTGGAGATCCTGAACCAAATCCATAAGAGAGGGAAGAAGCGGACTTCAACATAGACTGCTTCCACCCAAGTCACTGAATGGAGACTTCTTATTTTAACCGAATGTGGGGGAAAAAAAAAAAAAACCCTATCTTCTCTTTTTTTTCCCTCTGGCCTTGACTTGGGAAGATAGCACCCTCATCTGTATCGCCTAGGTTATTTTTAAGGGGAGTAACCTTTCAGAATGCTCAATCTGTCATCAAAGATTCAGGTCTATCCATGATGCTTAGAGATCCTCTTGACCAATTTCTCTTCGGTTTCCAATGTCACTGCAAACTACGACTGACCCCCCACTTAGAAATCCCTTACTAGGTTCAACTCTTACAATCCAGAACCTCCTGTGTCTTGTTTTTCCCTTTCTCCAGTCATAACTGTATGTACTCAATTGGACACAAACACCTACACAAAGGTTAGTAATGCATTTGCAACCTTACGTTCCTATGAAAATCTACATAAGATCGACCTCCCACTCACTGAGACATCTCACTGGCAGTGCACATTTCGCAGGACATTTAGAATGACTCTTTATTTTAAGCTAGGAGATTTTCTTCCCATGTGTGTTGGAGATCTGACTGATCCCTGGCTTGGATGGGTAAATGCAGCAAACCCTGTGAATGAGTCCATTAATAGTACCTGGGGGCTTCCCTGATGGCTCAGATAGTAAAGAATCTGCCTGCAGTGCAGGAGGCCAGGTTCAGCCCCTGACTTAGGAAGATCCTCTGGAGAAAGGAATGGCTATCCACTACAGTGTCATTGTCTGGAGAATTCCATAGACAGAGGAGCCAATGGACTACAGTCCACAGATTCACAAAGAGTCAGATGTGACTGAGCAACTAACACTTTTGCTTTCAACGTTTGCTTCAATAGTACCTGGAATGATCTGTGCCCCAACATGCTTTGTGTCGCTCTATGGTTGTTTTCATTCTCCCTGGGCCTATGGATGCACAGCCAGGCAATGCCTCTTAGGCAATCTAATGGTGCCCAGAAAGTGTTAGTTGCTCAGTTGTGTCTGATTGTTTGTGACCCCATGGACTGTAGCCCACCAAGTACTCTGTGTAATTCTCCAGGTGGAAATACTGGAGTGGGTAGTCCATTCCCTTCGCCAGGGGATCTTCCTTACCTAGGGATAGAACCCAGGTCTCTTGCATTGCAGGTGGATTCTTACTGTCTGAGCCACCAGGGAAGCCCGAACAGTATCCCTAACTTACTGCAAATGAGTTGTCATCTCATTGACTGACTTCCCTGGATTCATGTCTTTGGGTTAGAAAGGAATTCTCAGAAGGTGTCCACATCTCAAGATTTGCTTCCTTTGGCAGACCCATACTTCCCTGGTTAGGAGTAAATACGAATGACAATATGGTCAGGACCCCTCTCTAACTCCCAAAGGTACTACAGATTCCAAGCCAATAACTGGCCAACAAATGATTCTTAAACTCTCTGTCCAAGGTTGCTCTTAATAATAGAATGCCCCTTGATTATTTTTTAGTTGAATGAGGAGTCATCTGTGCTGTGATCAACACCACCTACTTCATCTGGATTAACCCTTCTGGGGAAGTTGAGACTCAGTTATGTAACACCACTGAGCCAGCCACTTGGCTTTGGAAGATGGCTTCTTTGATGGGTATTTTTTTGGCTTATTTGATTTTGAGCGATTTGGATCTTAGAGACCATGGGTCAAAGTGAACTCCAAACAGTAGAGATTAACTAGCTTATAATAGTCACTGTTGTGTTCTTTCTGTGACTAGAATGTCAGAAAAGGAACAAAGAGAATACCCGATTTAAAAACTGTGAACCTAAAATCATGGTCTGTGGATGTCATGAAGATGCAGTTAAAAAGGTTCTGACTTAACGAATATCACACGAGGTCAGACAAAAGCTGTGAGAACTGCAGATCAGTAGCTAATAGCCGTGCTAATCCTTAACTTTTGTTATTGCTGAACGTCTTCTCTAAAGAGAGGGATCATCTTAGACTACAGGCCAAAACTAACACTTTTGCTTTCAACGTTTGCTTCAATAGTACCTGGAATGATCTGTGCCCCAACATGCTTTGTGTCGCTCTATGGTTGTTTTCATTCTCCCTGGGCCTATGGATGCACAGCCAGGCAATGCCTCTTAGGCAATCTAATGGTGCCCAGAAAGTGTTAGTTGCTCAGTTGTGTCTGATTGTTTGTGACCCCATGGACTGTAGCCCACCAAGTACTCTGTGTAATTCTCCAGGTGGAAATACTGGAGTGGGTAGTCCATTCCCTTCGCCAGGGGATCTTCCTTACCTAGGGATAGAACCCAGGTCTCTTGCATTGCAGGTGGATTCTTACTGTCTGAGCCACCAGGAAGCCCGAACAGTATCCCTAACTTACTGCAAATGAGTTGTCATCTCATTGACTGACTTCCCTGGATTCATGTCTTTGGGTTAGAAAGGAATTCTCAGAAGGTGTCCACATCTCAAGATTTGCTTCCTTTGGCAGACCCATACTTCCCTGGTTAGGAGTAAATACGAATGACAATATGGTCAGGACCCCTCTCTAACTCCCAAAGGTACTACAGATTCCAAGCCAATAACTGGCCAACAAATGATTCTTAAACTCTCTGTCCAAGGTTGCTCTTAATAATAGAATGCCCCTTGATTATTTTTTAGTTGAATGAGGAGTCATCTGTGCTGTGATCAACACCACCTACTTCATCTGGATTAACCCTTCTGGGGAAGTTGAGACTCAGTTATGTAACACCACTGAGCCAGCCACTTGGCTTTGGAAGATGGCTTCTTTGATGGGTATTTTTTTGGCTTATTTGATTTTGAGCGATTTGGATCTTAGAGACCATGGGTCAAAGTGAACTCCAAACAGTAGAGATTAACTAGCTTATAATAGTCACTGTTGTGTTCTTTCTGTGACTAGAATGTCAGAAAAGGAACAAAGAGAATACCCGATTTAAAAACTGTGAACCTAAAATCATGGTCTGTGGATGTCATGAAGATGCAGTTAAAAAAGGTTCTGACTTAACGAATATCACACCGAGGTCAGACAAAAGCTGTGAGAACTGCAGATCAGTAGCTAATAGCCGTGCTAATCCTTAACTTTTGATCACATCTTTCAGTTATTGCTGAACGTCTTCTCTAAAGAGAGGGATCATCTTAGAAAGATGACATAAAAAAAATGCTAAGAGATAGCAGTCTCCAAATGGAGTCACTTGTGTCAAACCCCACATCAGCATGTCAAGATTTATTACTTGACCGAACTACAATTCAACTCCCCAGGACTGTGACCTTTAACTGGTCAGCCTAGAGTTACCTGCTCAGCACTGGGAAGATGCATGTTTGCTAATTCACTTCGGTCCTATCTGACTCTTTCAGACTCCCTGGACTGTAGCCTGCCAGGCTCCTTTGTCCATGGAATTCTCCAGGCAAGAATATGAGAGTGGCTTACCATGCTAGGCTACAGGGAACCTTCCCACATCAGGGATCAAACTCGCATCTCACATGTCTCCTGCATTGCCAATTGACTTCTTTACCACTAGTGGCGCCTGGGAAGCCCCACTAGGGAGATGACCCCTCCCCCACCAAAGACCCTTCCATTCCCCTTAGGAAGGTGATCTTGCATGAAGCAAAGCATTCTTTGCTAATAATTTCCATTTTGCATACCCTTCCTGCCTTTAAAAGCCATTCCTTTCCTATAGCTTGGGGGAGCTCCTTTCTGTTGCTAGATGGGCTGCTGCAGAATTCATGAACCTTGAATAAAGTTAATTTGACCTTTAAACTTATTTAGTAGGATTTTTGTTATTTAACAGCCTGATGCCTATACACTCTCAGAGTGTACTGGTGCCTCATCCTTCCTCTCCCAATCCAGCCCGCACATGTACTGACTGAAGCACTACTTAACATGGCACTTTCCTCACCCACTGAATCAAAACGATTAGGGAACTCGTAAAATGCATTGGCTTTGGAAGATGGCTTTGATGGGTATTTTTTTGGCTTATTTGATTTTGAGCGATTTGGATCTTAGAGACCATGGGTCAAAGTGAACTCCAAACAGTAGAGATTAACTAGCTTATAATAGTCACTGTTGTGTTCTTTCTGTGACTAGAATGTCAGAAAAGGAACAAAGAGAATACCCGATTTAAAAACTGTGAACCTAAAATCATGGTCTGTGGATGTCATGAAGATGCAGTTAAAAAAGGTTCTGACTTAACGAATATCACACCGAGGTCAGACAAAAGCTGTGAGAACTGCAGATCAGTAGCTAATAGCCGTGCTAATCCTTAACTTTTGATCACATCTTTCAGTTATTGCTGAACGTCTTCTCTAAAGAGAGGGATCATCTTAGAAAGATGACATAAAAAAAATGCTAAGAGATAGCAGTCTCCAAATGGAGTCACTTGTGTCAAACCCCACATCAGCATGTCAAGATTTATTACTTGACCGAACTACAATTCAACTCCCCAGGACTGTGACCTTTAACTGGTCAGCCTAGAGTTACCTGCTCAGCACTGGGAAGATGCATGTTTGCTAATTCACTTCGGTCCTATCTGACTCTTTCAGACTCCCTGGACTGTAGCCTGCCAGGCTCCTTTGTCCATGGAATTCTCCAGGCAAGAATATGAGAGTGGCTTACCATGCTAGGCTACAGGGAACCTTCCCACATCAGGGATCAAACTCGCATCTCACATGTCTCCTGCATTGCCAATTGACTTCTTTACCACTAGTGGCGCCTGGGAAGCCCCACTAGGGAGATGACCCCTCCCCCACCAAAGACCCTTCCATTCCCCTTAGGAAGGTGATCTTGCATGAAGCAAAGCATTCTTTGCTAATAATTTCCATTTTGCATACCCTTCCTGCCTTTAAAAGCCATTCCTTTCCTATAGCTTGGGGGAGCTCCTTTCTGTTGCTAGATGGGCTGCTGCAGAATTCATGAACCTTGAATAAAGTTAATTTGACCTTTAAACTTATTTAGTAGGATTTTTGTTATTTAACAGCCTGATGCCTATACACTCTCAGAGTGTACTGGTGCCTCATCCCCTTCCTCTCCCAATCCAGCCCGCACATGTACTGACTGAAGCACTACTTAACATGGCACTTTCCTCACCCACTGAATCAAAACTTTCAGGTCTATTAGGTGCTGCCATGACCAAATGTTCTGGTTTGTCTGGGACAGTGTTCATTTGTATCTGTTGCCCTCAGGCAGGAGACAGACACATCAGTATCTACAATTAGCCTCCTGTTTACATTTCCTGAAGAAGGAGACAGGTGGGCACCAGGCTAGATATTTACATTCAGCCTCCTGTTTGCCCTTCAAGAAGGAAATAACAACAGGAACAGATTAAATGTTGGGTCGGCCAAAAAGTTTGTTCAGGTTTTTCCATAAACTGTTATGACTATTTTGGCCAGTTCAACAGCTGGACTTTGCTTCCTGTGGACACTTTAAGAGAATCGTGATGGCAGAGACAGAGAGAGGGCTAAACCCTGTTTGAGTGAAAGATCAAGCCATTGCCTAATTCCCATCCTTGGGGCAAGGGAGACAAATTCAGAAAGGCTCGCTGGTTATCAAAAAGGAGGGAGGGGGACACCATGTAGGAATAGGTGATGCCATTTAGCTCCATAGGTCTCTGGACTGGAATCCATCTTGGAAAAAAGTTGCACATACTTTTTGGGGAGTGTCCTACCGCAAGGCCAGTGTGGTAAAAGAAACCAGGTAATTGTTCAAGGTAAACAAAGACCCAGAACTGCCCCCCAAATAAATGATTTGAACGCCTCTTTCCTGCCCTCCTCCTCATAAGGGAGGACTTGACACCCTTTCTCTCCAGGTATGTATCTCTGCCTCCCTTCCGTCTTAACTAAGCACACTATCTTCTCTGTGCAGTCTCTCACGTATTGTGTTGTGTCTCTCATAATAAACTTTTGCACCTGTTTTTACAGTTTGTGCCTCCTCGAAATAATCTTGCTTTCAGACGAAGGCCAGAGTCAGAAGAATTTTGTTTCCAGCCTCTAGCCCCTGGAGAATTAGTGACTAGGATTCCTGTTTTTTATCCAGCCTGCCCAGGTTTAATTCCTGGGCAGAGAACTAAGATCTCGCTTCAAGCCACTGCTCACTGCTCTCTCTCCAGGATCAGTCTCAGCCTAACTATTAATGGTGCCTCCTTTTACTCTCAAACATGCCTTAATTTGGGTGATAAAAGCATGTTCACCTTACTTTTGACAATCTTAATAGAGCATAAACTCTCCACCTTCACAGACTGGCCTCAACCTTCCTTCCCAAATTTTCTCACCACTTCACACAGACACCATCTAACACCTGCTCAGTGGGCTTCCATCCAACTCGATAAGCACGTTATAATCATCCATATTTCTAGGCATTTGTTCAAACACAACCTGTCTTTCTTTTACTTGGCCTGAAAGAGCTCTGAAAGAGCCCCTGAATGTTTCCATCCATGAAGACCAAGTTTAAGCTCCAGGATGAAGCCTCCATAAGTGCTCATAAAACTTTAAACTAAGTAAGGCTTTGGTCAAGGATTACCTAGGCTTCCTCCGACTTCATAGTGTCTGTTTTCTATTTATGCTGGCTCAGAGGATGATCAGAGAAGTCAAGCTGGCACAAGGAGAACATCCCAGGCTGTAATGGGTCACGGAAGAAATTTGGGGCAAGCATGGGACTGGCCAGTGTAAGAATCACAAAGACACGATGGACAGCAAGCTGTTAGGGAAAGAGCCAATTTGGGAAGAGTTCCCGGGCGAGATCTACAGGTCCAAGAGGTGGGCCAGTGAAGTCATGCCCCGGAGATGGGGTAAGGAGGTTTTATTTGGGAGGAGAAGGGGAAAAAGGGAGAGGAGAGGGGGTTTTTTAGAGCAGGCGCAGAAATAAAGTCTTTGTTTAAACTAAGTGAGCAATTAGTGATGAGTCGGCTGTCTTTGAGTTGTCTGTGGGCATGGGGGTGTGCAGTTCTTGTTACTTTCCACACCTGATGGACAATCTTCATGGCCAGGGTGGACTCCTTATCGCTGCTGGCCTTGAGAGACTCCCAGGCACCAGCAGATCAGCATCAGGCCATTTGCTGCTGACCCTTCAGGGCCAGCGAGTTCGAAGCTGCAGTGTTAACCCTTTAATAGCCTACCAACCTAACAGCCAGGAAAGGCATGGTGGTGAGGGTCCTGGTGACTAAGAGACTGAAGCACTTGGAGTCTGGGAAATCTCTCTGAGGGGCTGGAAGTAGAGGATGGAAAGGTCTGGTCTGGTCTGGTCCATTTCACACCCTCCCCACTCTACCCTAAAGCTCACCGAAGACCTGTAGGACCAGGAGAAGATGTCTCAGGAACACAGGTCCCCCTCCACAGCCATACCTCTCATCTCCCGTCATCCCACCTTTCTCCCTCTCAGATCACTGTGGATTCCCCCCCAAAAAATACAACTTCAGACTGAGACAAAAATACATTTTTATAAATTCTTTAAATGGCATGTATTTCCAGTTAATGTTATGAGTCACACCTTTGGTTTGCAAGCACATTATCTTCTTTTTTGTTTCCATTATCACAGATGGTAGTTGTAGAATACTGAGATGCATAGAACAAAGGACAATCAGTGGAGGACAGTTGTTCGACCGTATTGCATTGGCCTCTGCCACACATCAACACAAATCAGCCACAGGCATATAGAGATCCCCTCCTTCCTCAACCTCCCTCCCATCTCCCCCCCATCCCTCCCCTCCAGGTTGTCACAGAATGCTGGGTTGAGCTTCCTGTTTTATACAGCAAGTTCTCACTTGCTGTCTGTTTTACCTGTGGTAACGTATGTGTTTCCCTGCTATCCCCTCAACTCATCCCACTCTCTCCTTGAGCAACGTCTTCTTAAAAGTACAAAACATTGCCGTTTTGATGATCCTTGCCAGCACTCTTAGAAGGTTCCAGGGAGTTCAGGAGAAGTGAGACAACATTCCTCATACTTTGCAGGGGATTGAATTGGGGCTCATGGCAAAGAACTTTAAAACCCTCAATAACTTAAATAAAATATATTTTCGAAAATTATTAAATAAAAGCCATTGCTTTGGGAATGAAGTTGTGATTATCTCAGAATTATCTTAGGAAGACTGGGAAAATGCACCAAGCATGTTGAGGCTCTATTTTGGCTTTCAAAGGTGAATATTTATGGCTTTAAAGTTTGGGATTTTTGGTCCAGGTAATTCATGGCATCCTGGACCCACTTCTCCTGGGGATCAACACAGATTTTCTTGTTCAGTTTGGTGTTGAAGCTGTGGGACAGAGGGAAAGAAATTATTAAGGATCCTCTTTCAACACTGTACTTGTTTAATCCTCAAGCTTCCAGGACTATCTGCCATGAGATAAAGGGGTTGCCGTGGGAACAGAGGAAGGGGAGAGAGGAAGGGTAGGATGTTGAGGGTTAGTGGCTGCTCTTGATGGCTCAGTAAAGCCATCCTAACTCTTTTTTTTTTTTTTTTAAAGATTTATTTATTTATTTATTTTGGGTGGGGGTCGGGTTGGGGAGGGAGGGGACCAGGCGGGCCACTTCTATTGGTCTTTCATTTCTCTATTTTCATCTGTCTTTGTTCTTTGGCTCCTGTGGACCTCCCATCGCGGTGGCGTCTGTCATTGCAGAGCACTGGCTCTGGGCACATGCACTCCAGAGCTCCGGCTCGGTAATTGGACACATGGGTCCAGCTGCTCCGCGGCACGTGGGATCTTCCCAGGCCAGGGATCGAACCGGCACCCCTTGCACTGCAAGGTGGTGTCCTTACCCACTGGACCACCAGGGGAAGCCCCTAACTCTTGACTCAAAGGAACTGGGATGATCTGAATAAACTTCTGGTAGGGAGATAGAGTGAACATTTCCTGCTGTGAAAACTCATGCATTGGATTATAGACATGAAACTAAGTTCAGAATTCTAGGTAGCTCTAACGTAGTTTCAAGAATTCTATCCCCCAGAAATGAAATTTGGGGTTGGGAGAAGGTAAGCTTTGTCTACTTACATCACAGCTTTCTGAGGACATTTGCTACCGGTGATCTTTCTGTAGCTCTGTAGTCGCTGAATGGGGATCTTCTTTCTGGACACATTAAAGCAGCAGATAGTTGGAAGAGAAGCTAAATTGGGAGAGAAGTGAACAGCAGATAGTTGGAAGAGAAGCAAATTGTGATTATCTCAGAATTATCTTAGGAAGAATGGGAAAATGCACCAAGCATGTTGAGGCTCTATTTTGGCTTTCAAAGGTGAATATTTATGGCTTTAAAGTTTGGGATTTTTGGTCCAGGTAATTCATGGCATCCTGGACCCACTTCTCCTGGGGATCAACACAGATTTTCTTGTTCAGTTTGGTGTTGAAGCTGTGGGACAGAGGGAAAGAAATTATTAAGGATCCTCTTTCAACACTGTACTTGTTTAATCCTCAAGCTTCCAGGACTATCTGCCATGAGATAAAGGGGTTGCCGTGGGAACAGAGGAAGGGGAGAGAGGAAGGGTAGGATGTTGAGGGTTAGTGGCTGCTCTTGATGGCTCAGTAAAGCCATCCTAACTCTTTTTTTTTTTTTTTAAAGATTTATTTATTTATTTATTTTGGGTGGGGGTCGGGTTGGGGAGGGAGGGGACCAGGCGGGCCACTTCTATTGGTCTTTCATTTCTCTATTTTCATCTGTCTTTGTTCTTTGGCTCCTGTGGACCTCCCATCGCGGTGGCGTCTGTCATTGCAGAGCACTGGCTCTGGGCACATGCACTCCAGAGCTCCGGCTCGGTAATTGGACACATGGGTCCAGCTGCTCCGCGGCACGTGGGATCTTCCCAGGCCAGGGATCGAACCGGCACCCCTTGCACTGCAAGGTGGTGTCCTTACCCACTGGACCACCAGGGGAAGCCCCTAACTCTTGACTCAAAGGAACTGGGATGATCTGAATAAACTTCTGGTAGGGAGATAGAGTGAACATTTCCTGCTGTGAAAACTCATGCATTGGATTATAGACATGAAACTAAGTTCAGAATTCTAGGTAGCTCTAACGTAGTTTCAAGAATTCTATCCCCCAGAAATGAAATTTGGGGTTGGGAGAAGGTAAGCTTTGTCTACTTACATCACAGCTTTCTGAGGACATTTGCTACCGGTGATCTTTCTGTAGCTCTGTAGTCGCTGAATGGGGATCTTCTTTCTGGACACATTAAAGCAGCAGATAGTTGGAAGAGAAGCTAAATTGGGAGAGAAGTGAACAGAAAGGATGAGTGCTGATGATAGGTAGATAATTTTAAAGTGTGACTTTGTAAGGAAGGAAGTTTAAGAGAAGACAAAGAAATGTAAAAGATGGAGTCTTTTGGCTGTGAGATCGCATACCTCTGCCCTTGAGTAGGTGTCCCCACCTGCACAATAGAGACTCATTATTACAGGCAAGGACATGGAAAAAACCTGGTCAATGGCACATACTCCAACTTTGTTCTTACAAAGAGTTATGTAGCTATGTGATAATCCTAGTACTGTTCACCAGATATTCTCCAGGCTCTGCTTTCTGGACACATGGTAGACTTGTGTCTCTTGGCCACTCTTGGTGGATTGGAACCATTGACTAGTTCTGACCAATACATGAGGAGACAGTGACAAGTGTAGTTTCTAAGCTAACCTTTGTAATTAACAGTGCATGACCTCCTAGAGCTTTCTTTTTCTTTATTACAGTAGGCAGCAGGGTTCCCAATCCCATCAATTGCTTCATTGGCCCAGAATCCTGAGTATATGAAGTCAAAGCTCTAGCCAATACATCATAGATATTTAGTATGAGTAAGAAAATTAACCTTTGTTGTTTTAAACCACTGAGAATTTAGGTATGTTTGTTACCACAGCATGCATTGCCTTATTCAGACAGCTAGATGTGGTAAATCTAAGCCATCAGAGGATGAAAGCACAAGTTATAATACAAAGATATAGATACTTTTCCCAAACAGAGTCAGAACATGTCACCTTGAAAGAGCCCCCTGGGAACTCTTGCTCTTCCTCTAACCACTGTTTCTAAAGGCTGTATTTGAGTCCAGTCAAAATTTGGGGTGTACCGTCAAAAGATATTTTTCTCTCTCCACCACTGAAAAACATCCCCTCTATGCCCGCAGTAAGAGAAAATCATAATTTTGTGTGTGTGCCCCCATCCTCAAACATGCAAAGGCATCCAGACCATGGATGGACATGGCACTGCTCTCAGTAACTTCTGTCAGGAAAGAACATGGGGACCGAGCCAGTAGCCTGAATTTCTAGTTTATCTCTTGCTCTGATTATGAGATCTAGGCTCTTCTTGTCCACTTATGGAACCTGTTTCCCCACCTTCACAGTGAGGGGGCTTGCAGCAAGTCTATGCAGATTCCTGCTGATCAGACAGTTAAGGCAGTGGTCAGCTTTCCCACACAGAGAGAAGGGGTTTACCTGGCTGAGCCAACCCCGGGATGCTGAAGACAGTGGCTGTGAGCAGCAGGCACAGGATCACTGCAGAGACCTTCATGTTGAGGCGCGAGGTTGCCAGTTTCAGTCTGGGAGCTGCTGGGTTCTGGGCCTGTCTCAGCCTCTCTGTAGCTCTGGCTGCTCTGTGTGCCTTCCTTTTAAAGAGCACGGAGTGTGTGGGAGCTTCCTTGGAAACCTTGCCTGGCCAGAGTCATGAACGAATCATGACAAAGGCAGGTGCTGATTTGCTGCTATGATCCACAGAGAAGAAAAGCTAGGGGGTGGGGATTTGACACATTTTTCATTTAGCTCGTGTTTGTAAAATGACTGAGCACAGATGGTATTCTCAAGGATCATTTTTACGATGCTCTGCTTTCTCTGAAGTGAACCTAATGTACAGGGAGAAGAATCTAGGAGACCAAGGGTGTGTAGAGATAAGGATATTCAAGTCCCTTCCCTGGTCCCTATATTCATGTGGTGGCCTTCAAGATTTTGGAGGTCATAAAGGAGCCCTAAGACTTCTGCTAGGTTTCAACCAAATAAGGGGAGATCTCAGCAGCTCTTAGCATTTCCGGGTCTCTGGGAACCCAGGAACTGTAGCACATGAGAAATATCATCTCTGCCATTCAATCCACTGGTCATGAAATCTTAGTGCCTTTTTTCCGAAATCAAATTTCTGTGCATTCTTTCCTCTAACCACTGTTTCTAAAGGCTGTATTTGAGTCCAGTCAAAATTTGGGGTGTACCGTCAAAAGATATTTTTCTCTCTCCACCACTGAAAAACATCCCCTCTATGCCCGCAGTAAGAGAAAATCATAATTTTGTGTGTGTGCCCCCATCCTCAAACATGCAAAGGCATCCAGACCATGGATGGACATGGCACTGCTCTCAGTAACTTCTGTCAGGAAAGAACATGGGGACCGAGCCAGTAGCCTGAATTTCTAGTTTATCTCTTGCTCTGATTATGAGATCTAGGCTCTTCTTGTCCACTTATGGAACCTGTTTCCCCACCTTCACAGTGAGGGGGCTTGCAGCAAGTCTATGCAGATTCCTGCTGATCAGACAGTTAAGGCAGTGGTCAGCTTTCCCACACAGAGAGAAGGGGTTTACCTGGCTGAGCCAACCCCGGGATGCTGAAGACAGTGGCTGTGAGCAGCAGGCACAGGATCACTGCAGAGACCTTCATGTTGAGGCGCGAGGTTGCCAGTTTCAGTCTGGGAGCTGCTGGGTTCTGGGCCTGTCTCAGCCTCTCTGTAGCTCTGGCTGCTCTGTGTGCCTTCCTTTTAAAGAGCACGGAGTGTGTGGGAGCTTCCTTGGAAACCTTGCCTGGCCAGAGTCATGAACGAATCATGACAAAGGCAGGTGCTGATTTGCTGCTATGATCCACAGAGAAGAAAAGCTAGGGGGTGGGGATTTGACACATTTTTCATTTAGCTCGTGTTTGTAAAATGACTGAGCACAGATGGTATTCTCAAGGATCATTTTTACGATGCTCTGCTTTCTCTGAAGTGAACCTAATGTACAGGGAGAAGAATCTAGGAGACCAAGGGTGTGTAGAGATAAGGATATTCAAGTCCCTTCCCTGGTCCCTATATTCATGTGGTGGCCTTCAAGATTTTGGAGGTCATAAAGGAGCCCTAAGACTTCTGCTAGGTTTCAACCAAATAAGGGGAGATCTCAGCAGCTCTTAGCATTTCCGGGTCTCTGGGAACCCAGGAACTGTAGCACATGAGAAATATCATCTCTGCCATTCAATCCACTGGTCATGAAATCTTAGTGCCCTGTTTTTTTTAATGCCATAGAATATTAAAACTGAATAGTTCCTATTCCTGTGCATTCTTTCCTCAGGTTTATGGAGGAAGATTTGAAAAATAAAGATTGTATGTACCGGAAGTGTAGAGTGTGATGGTTTGATATTTACATACAATAGGAAATGATTATGGCAAGCATGTTAACTCACACATCCGTCACCTCCATCACCACACATAGCTACTTTTCTGGAGAGGATGTGGTGAGAACACTTAAGATCTACTCTCTTAGCAGATTTTGAGTATATTGTTGTCGTTCAGCCACTGACTCATGTCTGACACTTTGTGACCCTGTGGACTGCTGCACTGCAGGCCTCCCTGTCCCTCACCATTTCTCAAAGTTTGCTCAAGTTTGTGTCCACTGTACTGGTGATGACATCCAGCCATCTCACCCTCTGATGCCCCCTTCTTCTTCTGACTTTCGTGTTTTCCAGCATCATGGGCTTTTCTGTTGAGTTGGCTCTTCATATCAGGTGACAAAATTACTGGAGCTTTAGCATCAGTCCTTCCAATGAGTATTCAGAATTGATTTGCCTTAAGATTGACTGGCTTGATCTCCTTGTTGTCCAAGGGACTTTTAGGAGTCTTCTCCACCACCACAGTTCGAAGGGATCAATTCTTTGGCACTCTGCCTTCTTTATGGTCCATCTCTTCCAACCGTACATGACTACTGGGAAAACCACAGCCTGACAGCCTTGACTATACTGACCTTTGTCAATAAAGTAATGTCTCAACATACTGTTTAGGTTTGTCATAGCTTTACTACCAAGAAGCACTTGTCTTCTGATTTCATGGCTGCAGTAAATATCCACAGTGATTTTAGAGCCCAAAAAGAGGGAATATGTCTCTATTTCCATCTTTTCTCCTTCTATTTGCCATGAAGTAATGGGGCCAGGTGCCATGATCTTATTTTTTTTAATATTCAGTTTTAAGCTGGCTTTTTCACGTTCCTCCTTTACCCTCAGCAAGTGGCTCTTAGCTCCTCTTTGCTTTCTGCCATTAGAGTGATATCACCCACATATCTGAAGTTGTGGATGTTTCTCCTGCCCATCTTGATTTCAGTGTGTAACTCATCCAGCCTGGCATTTTTCATGATGCCAGCGTATAGGTGAAATAAACAGGGTGACAACAGAGATGAGAAAGGAATATGACAAGGCTATCTGGAAATTTGATCTCTGGTTCCTTTGCCTTTTCTAAACCCAGTTTGGATGTCTGGAAGTTCTTGGTTCACATAATGCTGAAGCCGAGCAAGGTCATCATTAGTGGGATCTTTAATTAATGTCTGTAATGGAATCACTGTGGTGAATACAGAATTGAATACAGATATGGAGGCATTGCAAGGCTGTTTGTGGGCTTTTCCTTTACACTTGCATGTCAAATTGGTATGACTGCACAGAGAGGTGTGTTGCAAAGGACTCAGAATTTGTCTTGAGTTAGTTGATGACAGTGATGTGACTGACTAGTCATCTCCATCATTGACTAGCAAGTCCCCTTACTAGTCTACATAGTCTCTCAGCTCCCATTGAAAGCAATTGGTTTCCAGTTATTTTAAAAGGGATGAAGTAGAGACCAAGAAATCTGGAAATTCATTATTCTTTCCTGCTCAACTCCAGACGAGGCAGTCTAAGTGGACCCTGGAATCAAGATCCTGAGTTTGGGTTATGGCTCTGCCATTAATTAGCTTTGATACCATGGACAGCTTACTAGCCATTCTCTGCTGGGTTAAAGTGGGTATAATAATCATGCTTACTTTAGAGGACTGTTGTGCAATGTAAATGAGTGTATAGATAGATAGATACACATGCACGCTAAGTTGCTTCAGTCGTGTCCAATTCTTGTGACCATTTCGACTAAAGCCTGCAGGCTCCTCTGTCCATAGAATTCTCCAGGCAAGAATACTGGAGTGGATTGCCATGCCCTCCTCCAGGGGGTCTTCCTGACCTAGGGATTGAACTCAGGGATGTTCAATAATTTATACATATATATAAAGATATATATATAGTAATATAAAGTGCCTAGTTGAGTGGTCACAGTTTTATTCAGTAAGTGGAAATCCATATATATAGAAATAGGTCAGATTCTGTGGTTCAGAGGATGCTAGAAAAGGGTCCCGAGGCTAGCCAGATGGCTTCCTCCACATCTTCCCAATTTTCCCAACTGCTTCCAAGTAAATGATGTTGTGCTAAGGACAGCTTCCAGGAATGTCTGAGTTGCACACATAGAGAATATGAGCTCTCCAAAGCTGTGTTAGGGTAACACATTGGAAATATTCCTGACCTCTCAGGATGTGGTTGATGCAGCTGAGTGATTATGCATCCTTAGAAGGAAGAGTTTAGAATTTTCCTGTGTGTCTTGAAGACTGTATCAACAAATGACTTTACAGTTTTGTGTTTCCCTCCAAAGCTCTGTATTGCATCAGGGTGAGAGAAACCTCAGTGAAAATAAATAAACTAAGTCTTTAAACATTGATGTTCAGCAACAGCTCCATCTGGCTACCTGGCTGGCTCTTAAAAGTGGGGGCAGCTTTGCTAGCTGCTGTGTCTCTCTTCCATGGAAGTCATCACTCAGCAGTGACTTTAGCTGTAACTGTTAATTGCCTCTGGCCAAGAGCCTCATCGCTATGGGGCCTTGACCAGGAACAATTTTGAGTGATGAGCAGGGCATGGGTCCCCACATTGGGAAATCTTAGCTTCCTGAATGTTTTCCAAAGAATGATGGATTATCAGTGGACAAGGATCCTGAATAAGGACTCTTTGTTTTGTTTGACAGTTCTGCTCCAGATTTCCTCTAATAATGTAAAGTTATACACATAATTGAGAGAGACATTGTGCGTGTGTGTTAAATCGCTTCAGTCATGTCCAACTGTTTGCAACCCTATGAATTGTACCCCACCAGGCTCCTAGACATTATATTCCAATCCTCTCTGAAAACAAACAACCGAAAAAAAAAAAAAGAATAGAAACCTGAGAGTTGGAAACCAGTAACAAAATTCCTAAGGCAAGGTAGATGTTTTAGAGAATTTCTGTCTGGTAAAACTTTTACTGTAATGAAGTCCTTGAACCCTGATTTTCCCATGTGCAAAATAATGTCAGTCATGTCTCTCTTTCTCAGGACTTCCCAGGTGGTGCTAATGATAAAGAGCCCACCTGTCAAAGCAGGAGACACAAAAGACACCTCTTTGATCTTTGACTTGGGAAGATTCACTGGAGGAGGGCATGGCAACCCATTCCAGTATTATTGCCTGGGGACTCCCATGGACAGAGGAGCCTGGCAGGCTATAGTCCATAGGATTGCAAAGAGTTGGACACAACTGAATTGACTTCACGTGCACACATGCCCCTCTCTTTCTCAAGGAACACTGAGACCAAGTGTACATTTTTGAAGGAAAATGATCCCTCAGTGTATGTTAGTATAAAAACTCTAACATGTCTAGCAAATAGCAAGTTTTCAATAACAATGCAACTTCTGTACTCTATGTAAGCCACTATTTAATTTAACGTCATGTAGGTTGACTCATTGAATCCTACCAACAAACGTATGAAGTAGGCATTCAAATTAAGTCCATTTTAAAGAGGAGAAAACAGAGACTTAGGGTATTTAAATGACTTCCTTTTCTGTGAAATCACTTATACAAAAAGTTTCCCCCCTCACCCCACAAAAAAAAAAAGCCTTTCATTTAAAAGACCTTATATTTTGATTTGCATTTCCCTAATAATTAGAGATATTGAGAATCTTTTCATGAGCTTTTTAACCATCTGTATGTCTTCTTTGGAGAAATGTCTATTAGATCTCTTGCCCATGTTTTGATTGTGTCATTTGTCTTTTTGTTATTGAGCTGCATAAGCTCAATATTTTGGAGATTAATCCCTTGTTGGTTACTTCATTTGCAAATATTTTCTTTCATTCTAAGAGTTGTCTTTTCATTTTGTTTATGATTTCTTTTGCTGTTTCGAAGAGTTTAAGTTTAATTAGCTCCCATTTGTTAAGAATGTAACGAGGTAAATAATCCACCTCATTTTTCTAGGAGGTGGATTGAAAAAGATCTTGCTGTGATTTTGTCAGAAAGTGTTTTGCCTATGTTTCCCTCTAAGGATTTTGTAGTATCAGGCTTTACAGTTAGGTCTTTAATCCATTTTGAGCTTAATCTTGTGTGTGGCCTTAGGGTGTGTTTTAATTTCATTCTTTTACATGTAGATAGCTGCCCAGTTTTCCCAGCACCATTTATCAAAGAGATTATCTTTTCTCCATGGTATATTAGTGTCTTCTTTATCATAGAGTTGAACCATAGGTGCATGGGTTTATCTCTGGACTTTCTATTCTGTTCTATTCATCTATGTTTCTGTTTTTGTGCCAGTACCATAGTGTTTTGATTGCAAAGAGTTGGACACAACTGAATTGACTTCACGTGCACACATGCCCCTCTCTTTCTCAAGGAACACTGAGACCAAGTGTACATTTTTGAAGGAAAATGATCCCTCAGTGTATGTTAGTATAAAAACTCTAACATGTCTAGCAAATAGCAAGTTTTCAATAACAATGCAACTTCTGTACTCTATGTAAGCCACTATTTAATTTAACGTCATGTAGGTTGACTCATTGAATCCTACCAACAAACGTATGAAGTAGGCATTCAAATTAAGTCCATTTTAAAGAGGAGAAAACAGAGACTTAGGGTATTTAAATGACTTCCTTTTCTGTGAAATCACTTATACAAAAAGTTTCCCCCCTCACCCCACAAAAAAAAAAAGCCTTTCATTTAAAAGACCTTATATTTTGATTTGCATTTCCCTAATAATTAGAGATATTGAGAATCTTTTCATGAGCTTTTTAACCATCTGTATGTCTTCTTTGGAGAAATGTCTATTAGATCTCTTGCCCATGTTTTGATTGTGTCATTTGTCTTTTTGTTATTGAGCTGCATAAGCTCAATATTTTGGAGATTAATCCCTTGTTGGTTACTTCATTTGCAAATATTTTCTTTCATTCTAAGAGTTGTCTTTTCATTTTGTTTATGATTTCTTTTGCTGTTTCGAAGAGTTTAAGTTTAATTAGCTCCCATTTGTTAAGAATGTAACGAGGTAAATAATCCACCTCATTTTTCTAGGAGGTGGATTGAAAAAGATCTTGCTGTGATTTTGTCAGAAAGTGTTTTGCCTATGTTTCCCTCTAAGGATTTTGTAGTATCAGGCTTTACAGTTAGGTCTTTAATCCATTTTGAGCTTAATCTTGTGTGTGGCCTTAGGGTGTGTTTTAATTTCATTCTTTTACATGTAGATAGCTGCCCAGTTTTCCCAGCACCATTTATCAAAGAGATTATCTTTTCTCCATGGTATATTAGTGTCTTCTTTATCATAGAGTTGAACCATAGGTGCATGGGTTTATCTCTGGACTTTCTATTCTGTTCTATTCATCTATGTTTCTGTTTTTGTGCCAGTACCATAGTGTTTTGATGACTGTAGTTTTGTAGTATAGCTTGAAGTCAGGGATTCTGATTCCTCTAGCTCTGTTTTTCTTTCTCAAAATTGCTGTTGCGATTTGTGATCTTTTGTGTTTCCACGCAAACTGCAAAATTATTTTTGTTCTACTGCTGTGAAAAATGCCATTGGTAATTGATAAGGATGCCTTGAATCTGTAGATTGCTTTGGGTAGTATAACATTTTCCACAATATTGATTCTAGTCTACATGCAAAGGAGGCTGAGAAATGAAGAGGAGCACATGAAGTTTGGCCAGGGTTAATAGTTTCTATCATAGTTTGTCCTTCACTCCCTTCTTCTCAACATAGGTTAAGATAAATAACCTATCTCTGAGAGAAACTCCCCAAAGTCCTATGTAGCCACTGCATCAACTGAAAGGTATAGGATCCCTGGATAGCAAGTGGCCCTCTCTGCCCCATGAGGATACAGACCTGTTAGGCTGGTCAGTTTGTTTGGATTTTTCTGTAAGATGGCTCTAGTAACACCCAGATGGGTTTAACTTCATTGAAAACCCTCTTGTTAGACGGTGCTGTAACAGATGTCACACCAGCATGCATTAAGAAATGCTTATTAAATTCAGCCAAAAACACAATTAAATTGTAAATAAAGATTAGTTCAGTGTATGAAGCAAGTGGCAGTTGTTCAGTTGCTGAGTCATGTCTGATTCTTTGCAACCCCATGAACTGCAGCATACCTGGCTTCCCTGTCCTTCACTGTCTCCCTAAGTTTGCTCAAACTCATGTCCACTGAGTGGGTGATGTCGTCCAACCATCTCATCCTCTGCTGCCCCCTTCTCTTCCTGCCCTAAATCTTTCCCAGCGTCTGGGTATTTTTCCAATGAGCCGCCCTCTCCATCAGGTGGCCAAAGTATTGGAGCTTCAGCTGCAGCCTCAGTCCTTCCAAAGACTATTCAGGGTTGATTTCCTTTAGAACGGACTGGTTTGATCTCCTTGCAATCCAAGGGACTCTCAAGAATCGCATGGGTTTATCTCTGGACTTTCTATTCTGTTCTATTCATCTATGTTTCTGTTTTTGTGCCAGTACCATAGTGTTTTGATGACTGTAGTTTTGTAGTATAGCTTGAAGTCAGGGATTCTGATTCCTCTAGCTCTGTTTTTCTTTCTCAAAATTGCTGTTGCGATTTGTGATCTTTTGTGTTTCCACGCAAACTGCAAAATTATTTTTGTTCTACTGCTGTGAAAAATGCCATTGGTAATTGATAAGGATGCCTTGAATCTGTAGATTGCTTTGGGTAGTATAACATTTTCCACAATATTGATTCTAGTCTACATGCAAAGGAGGCTGAGAAATGAAGAGGAGCACATGAAGTTTGGCCAGGGTTAATAGTTTCTATCATAGTTTGTCCTTCACTCCCTTCTTCTCAACATAGGTTAAGATAAATAACCTATCTCTGAGAGAAACCCCCCAAAGTCCTATGTAGCCACTGCATCAACTGAAAGGTATAGGATCCCTGGATAGCAAGTGGCCCTCTCTGCCCCATGAGGATACAGACCTGTTAGGCTGGTCAGTTTGTTTGGATTTTTCTGTAAGATGGCTCTAGTAACACCCAGATGGGTTTAACTTCATTGAAAACCCTCTTGTTAGACGGTGCTGTAACAGATGTCACACCAGCATGCATTAAGAAATGCTTATTAAATTCAGCCAAAAACACAATTAAATTGTAAATAAAGATTAGTTCAGTGTATGAAGCAAGTGGCAGTTGTTCAGTTGCTGAGTCATGTCTGATTCTTTGCAACCCCATGAACTGCAGCATACCTGGCTTCCCTGTCCTTCACTGTCTCCCTAAGTTTGCTCAAACTCATGTCCACTGAGTGGGTGATGTCGTCCAACCATCTCATCCTCTGCTGCCCCCTTCTCTTCCTGCCCTAAATCTTTCCCAGCGTCTGGGTATTTTTCCAATGAGCCGGCCCTCTCCATCAGGTGGCCAAAGTATTGGAGCTTCAGCTGCAGCCTCAGTCCTTCCAAAGACTATTCAGGGTTGATTTCCTTTAGAACGGACTGGTTTGATCTCCTTGCAATCCAAGGGACTCTCAAGAATCTTCTCCAGCAGCACAATTAAAAAGCATCAATTCTTAAATGCTCAGCTTTCTTTATGGCCCAACTCTCACATCCACAAGTGACTACTTGAAAAACCATAGCTTTGACTATATGGATTTTTGCTGGCAAAGTGATGTCTCTGCTTTTAAATATGTTGTCTAGGTTTGTCATAGCTTTCCTTCCAAGGAGCAAGCATCTTTTAATTTCATAGCTTCAATCACTATCCAGAGTGATTTTGGAGCCAATGAAAATAAAATCTGTCACTTTTTCCACAGTTTCCCCATCTATGTGCTGTGAAGTGATGGGACTGGTTGCCATGATCTTAAGGTTTTGAATGTTGAATTTTAAGCCAGTCTTTTCACTTTCCTCTTTCACCCTCATCAAAAGGCTCTTTAGGGCCTCTTTTCCTTCTGCCCTTAGAGTGGTATCATCAGCATATCTGAGGTGGTTGATTCAGGTATGCAATCCTGATTCCAGCTTGGGATGCATCCAGTCTGGCATTCTGCATGCTGTTCTCTGCATAGGGAACAGCAGGGTGACAGTGCACAGCCTTGGCATACTCCTTTTCCAATTTTGAACCAGTCCGTCGTTCCATGTGCAGTTCTAGCTGTTATTTCATGATATGCATACAGGTTTCTAAGGAGGCAGGTAAGGTGGTGTGGTATTCCCATCTTTTTCAGAATGTTCCAGTTTGTTGTGTTCCACAGGGTTGATTTTCTTTTCAGGAGACAGGTAAGGTAGTCTGGCATTCCCAGCTGTGACAGATTGAATGTGTCAAAGGATGTTTTTGAAGTTTCACGCTGGAGATTTCTCACTGAACTAGGCTCCATAATCGGGTATACCAGTTGACACTGATATCAAATCAAGATGTTAATTGTGAGCAAATAATGTTACATCATGTGGGAGATCATTGACACACTCAAAATGTCCAAACCATCTGTATCAGCTTGTTTATGTTCATCATTTTGAGGTTTGGGTTCCATAGAAGTTTAGCAGAAAACTAACAAACCTTGACTGTATTTCCACATGCGGTTCTCTACTTAAACATAGAGAACCGCATAACTTAAACATAACTTAAACATAACAAAAAAATTCTATTTTTAAAGCAAATTGTGATGAGGCAATGAAAAGTGGATACTGTACAATAATGTAGAATGGAAGAGATCAGGGGGCTACTGAAATTAACCACCAAACCACACCAAAGACCAGTCTTCATTCAAATAAGGTGATGTTGCGTATATGGTAGGATTGGGAGTTCTCTGTCATGAGCTTCTTTTGGAAAACCAAATGATTAATTACAACAAAAATGCTACTTCCGGTTAGAGCAACAGAAAGCAGAATTAAATGGAAAGCATCTGGAATTACTCAACACAAAATGCACAATCATCCATTAGGATAACACAAGGTCACATGTTTCATTGATGACCAGGTAAAACCTGTTCCAGCTTGGCTAGAAAGTTCAGACATTGCAGCTTAGGGGTTTCCATGATTTTGATGTTTACAAAATTCTCTTAATGGAAAAACTTTCAATTCCCTGGAAGACTGTAAAAGACACCTGGAACAGTTCTTTGCTCAAAACATACAATAAATTAAAAAAAAAAATGTTTTGGGAAGATAGGATTATGAAGTTCCCTGAAAAACAGCCAAAGGTAGTAGAACAAAATGGTGAGTATGTTCTTCAGTAATGTTCTTGGTAAAAAGTGTGTCTTTTATTTTCACTTACAAACTGAAGGTAACTTTTTGGCCAATGTAAGACTTCATCTACTGATCTGTGAACTGAAAAGACAAGCTATTTCCCCCTGATCCAATGTATTGTGTTTGGGGAAGATAGGCTACTTGCCAACAGCACCTTCTTTAATGGAGTGGGTGATGGTGGACAATGCTGCCAATGTTCTGTAGCTATCCTGGGGTCCTTCACGCAGAGGTTGGAGAAGTCCCTCACCTTTGATGAGGCTCGATTCTGCAATTTGGAGGAATTCCTTTGTCTTTTTGATCCTGGTTCCTGATAACCCTTGTGAGGACCCTTCTTTTGCATTGTTCTCTTGGCCACCTCTGAAGTAGGTGTGGTTGAGAGACAAGATCTTCTAGGGGGCTCTGCAGCCTTTGATGATTGGTTGCTGCACTGCAGAGTTTGGAGTTTGTTTTCATTTTGGTTTGTGGATGGTTTCTTCCTTTTTTTTTTTTTTGTTGTTGTTGTTTGTTTTCCAGTCCAGAGTCATTCATTTGTGATGTTAATGGAAAAATACTGTAATTCTCTTGATAAGATAATAGGCTGATATGTTTCCACTCAGTCAGTTTCATATGCCAGCAGCCACAGCCCAAGTTTCTTTCTGGATAAACTTCTTAAATGGTTTCTGCTCCAATCCTCTCCCCTCTCACTCTGCCCCACCCAAACTCTCTTTCTCTTGCTCTCTTTCCCTTTTTTTAGTGGAGCTTGAAATGGCAAGATTCCAAAATCAGTCTGAGTTTTGCCCCAAGTCACTTCTGAATTTTATGACTAAAATCCTTTTACTTTTTCCCTTTAAATTCCTTCTTTTAATGTATGGGACCCTGAAACAGCTTTCCCAACAATCTCAGTTCCTAGATTTGGGTACTTAATTATATTTCATTTCTACTTTTAAATCAGTCCATTCTTTCCTGAGCTCATCTCTTTCTTTGTCTCTACATTAAAAAAAAAAAAAAAAAAACGGACAAAAGCAACCACTACATAACTAATGTATGTGTTTTGTACTTTCTCCTTGGAGCTACAATTTCAGCAGACAGGACCTCAGAGCTTTGCTTCTTTGTAACATGAACCTCCATCTTTTCCTGAGATATGAGCTTCCTTACTGCTGCTGGTGAATATTTAATCAACACCACATGCTTTTAGGTTTTTAAACATCAGTGAGGTAAAAGAGAGAGGAGTGTCCTGCAATTTCAGGGGTCAGCACAGCCTCCTTGACCAGTTCAGCCTTGAAACTCTAGGAGGGCACAATTAGATGGACAACCATGAGTATTCAACATAAGAGTGCATAAGAGTGCAACCCAATATGTAGGAAACCTGTCTGGTCTGATAGTCCAGGGTGATGGGGCTACCCCAGGGATGGTAGGGGCAGAAGGGGCCTCAGGAGAAGCAGTTGCTTTTGCTGGCCCAGGGGAATCCATCCTGGATCCTGGATAAAGGAACTAAAAGCTGAATCAATGGTTGGAGAGGAGGAGAGAAGCTGAACCAATGGTTGGGAAGAGAGAGAAGTCTATTTTCTCATTGGAAAATTTCAAGGATTGGGTTCATATCAGATCAGAAACCTGCTCAGTTGTATCTGACTCTTTGATATACCATGGAATTAAGCCTGCCAGCCTTCTCTGTCCATGGAATTCTCCAGGCAAGAATCCTGGAGTGGGTAGCCATCCCCTTCTCAAGGGGATCTTCCTGACCCAGGGGTTGAACATGGGTCTCCTGCATTGCAGGCAGATTCTTTACCATCTGAGCCACTAGGGAAGCCCAGGATTGGGTTAGAGATGGTTTAAAGCATCTATAACTCAGTCTGATAAAAACCCTATCCACTGCACAGAAGAACTCAGGACTGAGGGTTGAATATGGTGGTTAGAGCCCACTCACATCACAGCTTCCTGGGGGACACTGGCTCCTGGTAACTCTGCAATCATGAAATTAAAAAGACTCATGCTTAGAAAAGCTATGACAAGCCTAGACAGTGTATTATAAAACAAAGACATCTTTGCTGACAAAGGTTCATATAGTCAAAGCTATGATTTTTCCGGTAATCATGTATAGATGTGAGAGTTGGACCTTAAGGAAGGCTGAGCACCGAAGAACTGATGCTTTCAAATTGTGGTGTTGGAAAAGACTCTTGAGAGTCCCTTGGACCACAAGGGGATCAATCCAGTCCATCCTAAAGGAAATAAACCCTAAATATTCATTGGAAGGTCACCTGATGAGAAGAGATGACTCAGTGAAAGAGTCCCAGATGCTGGGAAAGACTGAAGGCAGGAGGAGAAGGGGATAACAGAGGATGAGATGGCTGGATGGCATCACTGACTCAATGGACATGATACTGAGCAAACTCCTGGAGATGGTAAAGGACAGGGAAGCCTGGAATGCCACAGTTCATGGGGTCGCAAAGAGTTGGACATGAGTTGGACTGAGTAGCTGAATGACGACAACATTTATTCTGTAAGTCTTCAACTTCTGAGTAGGGATCTTCTTATTGGTGAGTATAGAGCAGCAGGTGGTTGAATGATCCATTCCTTCTGCAGTTGAAACAACAAAAGAAAGTCTATTGAGGGTGTGGCCTGGTGCTTTCTGCTTATGAAGGACAACAAAATGATAGAAGGATGAGTCAAAGGAAAGGGATACTGCTCATCCTAAGCTCAGTGACTCTGCCCTTTGAGGTGCTCCTTAAACTCTTGGTCTCACCTGTAAAGTGGAAGAAAAACTAATGACAACTCTGACATGCTTGGAGGAGCAAATAGAACATTACAGTTCTTTAGGGGCAGGAGCACTCAGCGATGGGGCCCTATTAGACTCCAGCCAGTCTCTCTGCCTTGTCTGCCTTGTCTCTGGAGTTTAGAGTCTGGTCTCCTCCGTTGCCCTCCAATATATCTAGGGAAATATTCTGCATACCCACTGCTCAAGCCCCTCCTCCTTTGGTACCTTGGTCCCCAAACACTGCTGAAAGATGCCAGGGCAGTAACTACAATGGGATTATGTTCCCGGAGCTGGTGTCCTAGGAGGAGAAGTATTTTATGTCCACAGCTAGAATCTTCATCCAAGCTCTGGATAAGAGCCGCTGTGTAATCAGGCTTGCTCCTTACCCATCTCAAGCTTTCCTGATCTTGTAAAAGCAGTGATTAAAGTGGATGTGTGGGTGCCTGCTGCTCTGATGGTCCAACATGACCCAGAGAGCGGATGATGTGCTTCAAAGGGTCAAGAAGGGTGCTTGCATGGCTGCGCGAGTACCTGGACGCTGAAGACAGCAGACACAGAAGGGCTATATTGGAGGGTGAGGACTGGAGCTTCGCCATGGCAGTTGCTGGTGTCTGAGCTGCTCTCAGCCTCTCTGCTCCTCTCCAGGCTCTGCCTCCCTTTTGTAGAGAACAGATAGGAATAGGGAATAACTCCGTGAGTGAGAGGCCCTTATTTTTCTGAACGAATCACAGGATGGAGTAATAAATCTGCTGAGCCATCACGCTGTCTGGAGGAGGAGGTTAAGGAATGAAAGAAAAAGTATGACTTAATGCTGGCCTGTTTTTCTTCTTAGGTCAGCAGTGCTAAGGGAAGTGGGGCTATGCCCAGTCAGACCACAAAATGTGATCTCTGGCTGTTATTAAAGGTTCCGCTTTTTTGAAATAGAACACTTTCTGTAGAAAAAGGAAGGAAGTATGGATACCAAGGTCAAGGAGATGGAAGGAATTTCCCCGTTTTCCTTTTAGGCACCCAGGTGCAAGGATAGAGAGTATAGGCTACATATCTAAATGTAAAAAGTGTCAAATAATTTGCAAACATGTTTTAAGACCTCTGTTTTAGCTTTCAGCCTTACACCGTTGAGTGTGATGTTAGCTGTGGGCTTGTCATCTATGACCTTTATTATGCTGAGGTATGTTCCTTTCATACCTCATTTGTTGAAAATTTTTATCATGAAAGGACACAGTATCTCATCAAATGCCTTTTCTGCATTTATTGAGAGAATCATACAGTTTTTCTCTTTCATTCTATTAATGTGGAGTATCACATTTATTGATTTGTGTATGTTGAACCATCCTTACACTCCCATGATAAATCCTCCTTGATCATGCTTGATCATGGCCTAAAATTCTTTTAATGTACTCTTGAATTCAGCTTGGGATATTTTGTTGAGAATGTTTGCATCTATATTCATCAGGAACATGTGCCATTAGGTTTTTTTTTCCTTGTAGTATCTCTATCCCAACTTTGATATCAAAATAATTCTGGCCTCGTAAAATTAGCTTGAGCATATTTCCTTCTCTTTGGTTTTCCAGAAGAGTTTGAAAAACCAGCATTAACTCTTCTTTAAATATTTGATAAAAAGCATAATGGAAAACTTCCTGCTCCAAACTTTTCTTTGTTAGAAGATTTTTGATTGCTGATTCAATTTCCTTACTTATTATTGGTCTGTTCAGATTTTCTGTTTCTTCATGATTTGGTTTTGGTAGGTTGTATGTTTCTAGGATTTATCCATTACTTCTAGGTTATATAATTTACTGATGTAAATTGTTCATGTCGTTCCCTTTAATCGTTTGCATTTCTGTGGTATTGGTTATAATGTCTTCTTTTTAATTTCTGATTTTATTTAAGGCCTTTTTTCCACTTCTTTTTCTTAGTGTAGCTAACTGTAAAGCTTTGATTATTTTTTCAAAAAGAAAACCGGCTCTTAGTTTATTGATCTTTTCAATTGTTTATCTAGACTCAATTCAATTTATTTCTGTTCTGATCTTTGTTATTTCCTTCCTTCTTCTAGTTTTGGGCTGAACTTGTTCCTCTTTTACTAGTTTCTTAAAGTGCACAGTTAGGTTGATTATTTGAGATTTTTTCTATGTATTACTATGAACTCCCCTCCTAGAATGTTTTGCTGCATCCTTTAAGTTTTAGTACGTGTGTTTCCATTTTCACTTGTTTCAAGGCTTTTTTGATTTTCCTTTTGACTCTTCACTGACCTGCTGTTTAGGAGGGTGTTGTTTGATTTTCATATTTATGAATGTTCCAGTTTTTCTCCTGTTATTGATTTATGATTTCATACTATTGTGTTCAGAAAAGATATCTGACAAAATTTCATTCTTACATTTACTAAGACTTTACTGTCTATCATACTATCTATCTGGGAAAATGTTTTTTTGTATGATTGAAAAGAATGTGTATGAAAAGAATCTGTTGGATGAAATGTCCTGTGTGTGTCTGTCAGCTGCATTTGAACTGAAGTACAGTTTGAGGCTAAAATTTTCTTGTTGATTTTCTGTCTGGATGATCTATCCATTGTTGAAAATCACGTATGTAAGTACCTTACTTCTATTATGTTGTTATTTGCTTTTCCCTTTATATCCATTACTATTTGCTTAATACATCAATATTTAGTGCTTCAATGGTGGGTGCACATGTACTAATGACCGTTATATTATCTTGATGGATTGATACCTTTATTATCATACAATGGCCTTCTTTGTCTCTTACAGTATTGGGCTGAATGTCTATTTTGTCTAATATACTTCTGCTCCCTTTTGGTTTCCACCTTAATGGAATATTTGTTTCTATCCCTTCACTTTGAGCCTGCGTGTGTCCTTTAAACTGAAGTGAGTCTCTTGTAGGAAGCATATAGTCCAGTCCTGTCTTTGTAATCCATTCAGCCACACTACACTTTTTTTTTTTTTTGGAGAATTTAATCCATTCACATTTAGAGGAATAATTGGTAGGTGAGGACTTCAAACTGCCATCTTGTTGTTTCTTGACTATTTTGCAGTTTCCTGGTTCCTTTCTTCCTCTCTCATTGCCTTCCTCTGTGAACTGATGCTTTTTCACAGTGGTGAGTTTTGATTCCTTTCTCTTTCTGTCATATGTATCTGCTGTTTTTTTGCTTTGTGGTTACCATGAGGTTTACCTCATGGTACATCTTATAGATATACTAGTCTAGTTTACACTGGTAACTGTAAGAATCGCAAAGACACGGTGGACAGCAAGCTGTTAGGGAAAGAGCCCATTTGGGAAGAGTTCCCGGGCGAGATCCACAGGTCCAAGAGATGGGCCGGGGAAATCGCACCCCAGAGATGGGACCAGGAGGTTTTATTAGGGAGGAAAGGGGAGAAGAAAAAAGGGGAGGGAGATTCTTCAGAGCAGGTGCAGAAACGAAGTCTTTGTTTAAGCTAGGCGGGAAATTAGTGATGAGTCTGCTGTCCTTGAGTTGTCTGTGGGCATGGGGGTGTGCAGTTCTTGTCACTTTCCAGATGTAGTGGAGAATCTTTATGGCCAGAGCGAACTCCTTATCGCCGGCCTTGAGAGACTCCCAGGCGCCAGCAGATCAGCAACCGACCCTATGATGCTGACCCTTCAGGGCGGGGGAGTTTGCAACTGCAGTATTACTTTAATAGCCCATAACCTAACAGTAACAACTTTGATTGCATACAAAAACTCTACTCAACCCCTTTTTATGTTTGTTATGTTACAATTAGCCTCTTTGTATGTTGTGTAACCATTAAATTATTGTGGTTATATTTATTTCGAATACTTCTGTTTAACATTTCTATTAGAGTTAAGTGGTTAATACATGATTGTATTATCATATTAGAGTATTCTAAATTTGACTATATGCTTACCTTTATGTGTTGTATATTTTCATATAACTAATTAGTATCTTTTTATTTCAGTTTAGAGAACTCCTTTCAGCATTTCTTATAAGGCAGGTCTAGAAGGGATAAACTCTCCCAGTTTTTGTTTATCTTGGGATATATTTATCTTTCTTTATTTCTGAAGGACAGCTTTTCCAGGTAGAGTGCTCTTGGTTGGCAGTTTCCTTGTTCTTGCTGTTTCAGCACTTTGATTGTAACATTTCACTCTTCTGACTGTAAGGCTCTTCATGAGAAATCCATTACGGCCTTATGGGTGTTGTTATTTTAAGCTGCAAGCTTCTTTTCTCTTGCTCCTTTGTAAGAGTCTCTCTTGGCCTTTGACTTTTGAGAATTTCATTACAATATGTCTTGGAGAAGGTCTCTTTGAATTTGTTTGGGGACCTATGGATTTGAATGTCTAATCTCTCTACAGATTTGGGAATTTGTTAACCACTGTTTCTTTAAATAGACTTTCTGACCCATTCTCTCTTCTACTTCTGGGACTTTTGCAATTCTTGGATTGTTTTCTTATTCTATAGATCACAAAGTTATTCTTCTTCACTTTTTTTGTTTATTCTCCTCTAATAATTTCAAAGTTCTTCTATTTTACAAATTATTCTTCTTGGTTCATTCTGCTGTTGATGGCACCTCTTGTATTGTTCATTTCATTCATTGTATATCCAGCCCCAGACGTTATTTTTCAGTCATGTCTATCTCTTTGTTAAACTTTTCATTTTGTGTAGTTTGTTCCTAATTTTGCTGAATTGTCTTTCTTCACATTCTTTTATATATATATATTTTAAAAGATTTATTTTATTATTTATTTTGGGCGGGGGTCGGGTTGGGGAGGGAGGGGAGCAGGCGGGCCACTTCTATTGGTCTTTCTCTACTTTCATCCGTCTTTGTTCTTTGGCTCCTGTGGGCCTCCCATCGCGGTGGCGTCTGTCGTCATAGAGTGCCGGCTCTGTCCGGCTCGGTAATTGGACACATTGGTTCAGCCACTCCGCGGCACGTGGGATCTTCCCAGGCCAGAGATCGAACCGGCGCCTCTTGCACTGCAAGGCGGTGTCCTTACCCACTGGACCACCAGGGGGAGCCCTTTCTTCACATTCTTATAGCTCATTGAGGTTTCTTTTAAAAAGGCCATTTTACGTTACTTTTCCAGGAAATCATAGGTCGCCATGTCTTTGGGGTTGGTTACTAGAAGATTATTGTGATCCTTTGAAGATGTCATGTTACATTGAGTTTTCATGTTCCTTGAAGTTTTCTGTTATCTTCTTTAAAAAACTTTTTCAGATTATTTATGTATTTATTTGGTTGCACTAGGTCTTAGTTGTGGCACTCGGGATCTTCAGTCTTCATTGCAGCGTGCAGGATCTTTAATTCCCTGACCAGAAATTGAACCCCGGCCCCCCACTTTGGCAGTGCAGTCTTAGCCACTAGGCCACCCAGGGAGTCTCACTTTCTTTATATCTGAAGTAGCCGTTACTCCCTCAGGTCTTTACTGACTGACTTCAGGAGAGAAATACTTTCTATCAGCACTAATTTTGAGGCGCTCTAAAAATATGCTTGCTCCGTGCTTTAAGCGCCCTCTTGTGGCAGAACTCTTCAACTTGCTTGCCTTCTCTCACGCCTGAAACTCACCAGGTCAATCCGGACAATCTAGCTTGCTTTCTCTAGGGTGAAGCGAAAGCCCAGGTAGGTCTCTCCCTGACTCACAGATTCAGGTGGGTGCTCACTAGGTGTGTCTGCCTGTAGGGAAACAAGCTGGGTAGAGGTTTTTGCTGCCTTTGCCGAGCCACGGGAAGAGCATCTTGGAATGAGAAAAAACAACAACAACAACAGAACTATGAGAAACGTAACAGAAAGAACTGAGACAAAAACAAGTTGATTCGATTCACATGGGCTTATTAGCTGGGGTCATAATGATCTGCAAGAACAGGTGAGAGGGCTTCCCTGGTGGTCCAGTGGGTAAGGACCCCACCTTGCAGTGCAAGGGGCGCCGGTTCGATCCCTGGCCTGGGAAGATCCCACGTGCAGCGGAGTGGCTGGACCGATGTGTCCAATGACCGAGCCAGAGCTCTGGAGCGCACACGCCCATAGCCAGTGCTCTGCGACAACAGAGGCCACTGCGATGGGAGGCCCACACGGGCCAAAGAAAGAAAGATGGATGAAAATAGATAAATGAAAGACCAATAGAAGTGACCCGCCCGCCCCCTTCCCTCCCCATCCCGCCCCGGAAAAAAATATGCTGTGGACTTAGGAACGCCGGGTCAACACACGTTAGAACGCTGGGTGCACACACGAACAGACCCCTTAACTTCTTGCCGGTCTAGGTGCCCCCCCCCACCCCAGCTGGCATACGACCTTTCCATTAAGAAGGTAACCTAAACAATTTATAGAGTCACGAGGGTAATTATTTACCAAAGCCGTGACGGACGCGGTCCCAATTCCCTGACCAGAAATTGAACCCCGGCCCCCCACTTTGGCAGTGCAGTCTTAGCCACTAGGCCACCCAGGGAGTCTCACTTTCTTTATATCTGAAGTAGCCGTTACTCCCTCAGGTCTTTACTGACTGACTTCAGGAGAGAAATACTTTCTATCAGCACTAATTTTGAGGCGCTCTAAAAATATGCTTGCTCCGTGCTTTAAGCGCCCTCTTGTGGCAGAACTCTTCAACTTGCTTGCCTTCTCTCACGCCTGAAACTCACCAGGTCAATCCGGACAATCTAGCTTGCTTTCTCTAGGGTGAAGCGAAAGCCCAGGTAGGTCTCTCCCTGACTCACAGATTCAGGTGGGTGCTCACTAGGTGTGTCTGCCTGTAGGGAAACAAGCTGGGTAGAGGTTTTTGCTGCCTTTGCCGAGCCACGGGAAGAGCATCTTGGAATGAGAAAAAACAACAACAACAACAGAACTATGAGAAACGTAACAGAAAGAACTGAGACAAAAACAAGTTGATTCGATTCACATGGGCTTATTAGCTGGGGTCATAATGATCTGCAAGAACAGGTGAGAGGGCTTCCCTGGTGGTCCAGTGGGTAAGGACCCCACCTTGCAGTGCAAGGGGCGCCGGTTTGATCCCTGGCCTGGGAAGATCCCACGTGCAGCGGAGTGGCTGGACCGATGTGTCCAATGACCGAGCCAGAGCTCTGGAGCGCACACGCCCATAGCCAGTGCTCTGCGACAACAGAGGCCACTGCGATGGGAGGCCCACACGGGCCAAAGAAAGAAAGATGGATGAAAATAGATAAATGAAAGACCAATAGAAGTGACCCGCCCCCTGCCCGCCCCATCCCGCCCCGGAAAAAAATATGCTGTGGACTTAGGAACGCCGGGTCAACACACGTTAGAACGCTGGGTGCACACACGAACAGACCCCTTAACTTCTTGCCGGTCTAGGTGCCCCCCCCCACCCCAGCTGGCATACGACCTTTCCATTAAGAAGGTAACCTAAACAATTTATAGAGTCACGAGGGTAATTATTGACCAGGGCTGTGACGGACGGAGTCCAAGCCTGTGCTGATTATATCATTTCCGGCAAACACCTGCCCATGCTTAAGCGCTCAACAAAAGCGGACTATATGAATGAGTTCGGGACTCTCGACCCAAGAGGTCTTGAGTCCTCCCCGTTCCCACCCTTTCTGCAAATCTCTACGTGTACATGTAATTCTTAAAGTCTTCTTTCTAGAAGGCTTTATGTGTGCATGTATTTCTTCAGGTCTTGCCGCACCTGCTGTTCTCTATGCACCCCGCTAACGTGCTGCGGCAACTGGCACCTGTGGTGGGGCTCAAGCCCTGGGACCTGAATAACAAAGGCTTGCAGAAAGCGAAACATATATATCAGTGTGACCAGATAGCCAGAGAGGAGCCACGGGTGATTGAGGCCTCTGATAGATTCCTGATGGTAAGTGACCCTCTCGGGAAATAACGGGGGAACGCATGGGGAATTTCTGAAACTTTGGAACAATATCGCCTGTATATATGTCTTTTAAGATAACTCCAGGAAGTAGGAGGAGTGAAAACTAGTGAAGAGCAGCTATTGGAGCTTTTGTAGATTATTAAAATAAAAGGGAGCATTGTACTAGCTATGAAACTATGATTATGAAAAGAAAAGATGACATTCTTCAGACTCCGGAGGAAACTGTTTAAAACAAAATTTTTCTGAAATTATAAAACTGATTCTTTTCACACGTGCAATTAGGGAAAAGCTAGCTTGTTAAAAAAAAAAAATCTTTTGTTCTTTTGACCTCTGACCTTGCCTGAAAAACAAAAACGTGCCTAGAAAAAACCTGAAGTTAATTCTTACCATGTCTCTGAGATGCAGCCCACTCTGCCTAAGACTCCAGCCATGAACAAATTAAGAGAACTTTAAGCCAAGGAGAAAAAAATAAAATAAGAGGGGTAAAGAGACGTTTTAAATTTCAAGTGGAAATCTCTGAGATCTCTGTCCAGATTAATGTGTTTAACTTCACACGAACAGACCCTTAACTTCTTGCCGGTCTAGGTGCCCCCACCCCAGCTGGCATACGACCTTTCCATTAAGAAGGTAACCTAAACAATTTATAGAGTCACGAGGGTAATTATTGACCAGGGCTGTGACGGACGGAGTCCAAGCCTGTGCTGATTATATCATTTCCGGCAAACACCTGCCCATGCTTAAGCGCTCAACAAAAGCGGACTATATGAATGAGTTCGGGACTCTCGACCCAAGAGGTCTTGAGTCCTCCCCGTTCCCACCCTTTCTGCAAATCTCTACGTGTACATGTAATTCTTAAAGTCTTCTTTCTAGAAGGCTTTATGTGTGCATGTATTTCTTCAGGTCTTGCCGCACCTGCTGTTCTCTATGCACCCCGCTAACGTGCTGCGGCAACTGGCACCTGTGGTGGGGCTCAAGCCCTGGGACCTGAATAACAAAGGCTTGCAGAAAGCGAAACATATATATCAGTGTGACCAGATAGCCAGAGAGGAGCCACGGGTGATTGAGGCCTCTGATAGATTCCTGATGGTAAGTGACCCTCTCGGGAAATAACGGGGTAACGCATGGGGAATTTCTGAAACTTTGGAACAATATCGCCTGTATATATGTCTTTTAAGATAACTCCAGGAAGTAGGAGGAGTGAAAACTAGTGAAGAGCAGCTATTGGAGCTTTTGTAGATTATTAAAATAAAAGGGAGCATTGTACTAGCTATGAAACTATGATTATGAAAAGAAAAGATGACATTCTTCAGACTCCGGAGGAAACTGTTTAAAACAAAATTTTTCTGAAATTATAAAACTGATTCTTTTCACACGTGCAATTAGGGAAAAGCTAGCTTGTTAAAAAAAAAAAATCTTTTGTTCTTTTGACCTCTGACCTTGCCTGAAAAACAAAAACGTGCCTAGAAAAAACCTGAAGTTAATTCTTACCATGTCTCTGAGATGCAGCCCACTCTGCCTAAGACTCCAGCCATGAACAAATTAAGAGAACTTTAAGCCAAGGAGAAAAAAATAAAATAAGAGGGGTAAAGAGACGTTTTAAATTTCAAGTGGAAATCTCTGAGATCTCTGTCCAGATTAATGTGTATCTCAGTGTGTGTCTTTGTCTTTAGATATTACTGCTGAGGTTATTTTGTCAATGAGCTCTATTTAATTGGCCTAAAGAAAAATAAGTGCTTAAAAATTAAATAATTCTAAATTCAAAAAGGTTAGCATAAATGAATTTTAGATTCATGTGAACTAGGACATATTCAATATTAAATACCTTGGTATTAATATTTGTTTATTGATCTAATAGAGACATGTCTGAGTCATTAACATTAAGCAGAATATTTTCATTGTGCTTAGGTTTAGTCTAAGTTAATTTTTATTATATCCATTGCACACAGAGCAAGGAAAGTAACTCGAGTGAAAAAAAATCTAAAAATTATAATTACAATATGGGCTTTTAGATGGATTCTATTGGGAAAAACTGCATTGGGGTGTCAATCTAAAATAGTCTCTCCAGATTGAGATGGCTTCGATTTCTGAGGGTTATGCTAAACTAGGTGACGGAAATTTATGAAATAGCTAGGTTATTTCCAAATGGAATAGAGTTTTGTTGAACACTAATTTCCTCTTACAGAAAAACTAAAGAGATTTGGGACTATTAATAAATGATGTTTGGTACCATCCAGAGATATTCTCTGTAAGAAAACAAATGCCTTTGAAAACTATCACTGGTATTTCTGCTCACCAATTTATGAAATGCTAGTATAAAGATCAGATTATTAAAATAAAAGGGAGCATTGTACTAGCTATGAAACTATGATTATGAAAAGAAAAGATGACATTCTTCAGACTCCGGAGGAAACTGTTTAAAACAAAATTTTTCTGAAATTATAAAACTGATTCTTTTCACACGTGCAATTAGGGAAAAGCTAGCTTGTTAAAAAAAAAAAATCTTTTGTTCTTTTGACCTCTGACCTCTGACCTTGCCTGAAAAACAAAAACGTGCCTAGAAAAAACCTGAAGTTAATTCTTACCATGTCTCTGAGATGCAGCCCACTCTGCCTAAGACTCCAGCCATGAACAAATTAAGAGAACTTTAAGCCAAGGAGAAAAAAATAAAATAAGAGGGGTAAAGAGACGTTTTAAATTTCAAGTGGAAATCTCTGAGATCTCTGTCCAGATTAATGTGTATCTCAGTGTGTGTCTTTGTCTTTAGATATTACTGCTGAGGTTATTTTGTCAATGAGCTCTATTTAATTGGCCTAAAGAAAATAAGTGCTTAAAAATTAAATAATTCTAAATTCAAAAAGGTTAGCATAAATGAATTTTAGATTCATGTGAACTAGGACATATTCAATATTAAATACCTTGGTATTAATATTTGTTTATTGATCTAATAGAGACATGTCTGAGTCATTAACATTAAGCAGAATATTTTCATTGTGCTTAGGTTTAGTCTAAGTTAATTTTTATTATATCCATTGCACACAGAGCAAGGAAAGTAACTCGAGTGAAAAAAAATCTAAAAATTATAATTACAATATGGGCTTTTAGATGGATTCTATTGGGAAAAACTGCATTGGGGTGTCAATCTAAAATAGTCTCTCCAGATTGAGATGGCTTCGATTTCTGAGGGTTATGCTAAACTAGGTGACGGAAATTTATGAAATAGCTAGGTTATTTCCAAATGGAATAGAGTTTTGTTGAACACTAATTTCCTCTTACAGAAAAACTAAAGAGATTTGGGACTATTAATAAATGATGTTTGGTACCATCCAGAGATATTCTCTGTAAGAAAACAAATGCCTTTGAAAACTATCACTGGTATTTCTGCTCACCAATTTATGAAATGCTAGTATAAAGATCAGTTCTTGGTTACTTGGGGAAGGTAGGATGTGTGTTTTCAATTAAAAAAAAAAAGGTACAAAGAATGGAGTTTCATTTTATAAAAACGTATGTCTGACTTACAAATGGCTGTTTCAGGATGGAAAAACAAAGTAATAGGTACAGAAGTGATACAAAAGTTTGTAAAAAGTGAACCCTGAAAAGAAAAAATATATATATATGGTTAAGATTGACTATGTTTAAAACAGATTTGATTAAGTTTGCCTGAGCTCTCAATAAAAGCAAACTGTGTGAGTGTGTTCGGGGCTCTTGATGCAAGAATCTTGAACCCCCTTTCCCATCCTTTCTCTCTGTGCATGTATTTCTTAAAGTCGTCTTTAGCCACTTGGGGGATCTTCAGCTGAGATCTTTGCGGGGTCTGCAATGCAATTACTAGGGTCTGCTTCCCCAAAGTTCTTTTTTAAAAAAATACGTTTCGGTGTGGACCATTTTTGTAAAGTCCTTCTTGAGTTTTTATTACAATATTGCTTCTGTTTCATGTTTCGATTTTTTTTGGCCATACGGCATGTGAGATCATAGCTCCCTGACCAGGGATTGAACCTGCACCACCTGCCTTGCCAGATGAAGTCTTAACCCCCAAACTGCCAGAGAAGTCCCTCCCCCAAAGTTCTACCTGCTGTTTTTCCACCCTCTTCTTTCCCACTGGCCCTGCAGTTCAGGACTCAGTGTTCTGTTTGGAGCAGGAAAGAAGTGGGTCTCTGTAGAGTGTCCATACAGCTGGGGAACTGGAGAAGTTCAGTCTCACTCTCTCCTCCCCATTCTCCCACTTCCCAGTCACCAACCTCCCAGGAAAATAATCACACGGACTTAGAAGGTCTCTCTTAGCATTGTGCCAGTCTTGAGGGAGGATGATGCACATAATGTGAAACCAGTCCTGTTACTGTCTCCAGTGCATCCAAACTTGAATTTTTTGCTCCAGCTGTGTGGTTTACAAACCTGGACTTCTCTGCTGCAAACCTGGGCTTCCACCAAAGCACTCTCATCTGTGGGTAACTGTGTAAGACCCTGTTCTCCAAGGGCTTCCAAACCACAGGCAGAGGGCACTAGTGCTAATTCTTAGGTTCCTGCGGATTCCAGGATCAGGACTGTGGTCTCCATGCTTTTGACCTGATGAGCAAGTGGTCAGAACTCCTCCCTGGTCCCAGGCGTGTGGTGCTGGATCCCACAGCTCCAAAAAGGAAGTTTATCTGTGGATGGGTGCAAAACTGCTGTGGATGGGGAGCTATGAGCTCTGAGCAAAGGACATCTTATTTGGTCATCTTCCGACTTTACTCTTCTTTCCATTATTTCTAAAATTTTCTGCGTGTTACATAGTTACTAGTGCACTATTTTATTTCCTTTTTACTTTTATCATATATATTTTTGAGTTATTGTCTTAGCGGGCACAATGAGGATCACTGTTATTATAGCCATTTGTAACAACCTAGCTCAGGTTAACACCGTCTTAATTTCAATAGTGGGCTTCCCTGGTGGCCCGGTGGCAAAGAGCCTGCCTTCCAATGCAGGAGATGTGGGTTTGATCCCCTTCCCCCAGGAAGATCCCCTGGGGAAGGAAATGGCCATCCATTCCAGTATTCTTGCCTGGGAAATCTCATGGACAGAGGAGCCTGACTGGCTACAGACTATAGGATCGCAAAAGAGTCAAACATGACAACAACAATTTCGAAATTATATGTGAACTATGACCTATAGAGCTCCACCCTTCCCCCACCTTAAAGCTGCTGTAAATGAAGGGGGCCAGACGCAAAAGGATACAGAAAGCCTCTAGAAGTTAGAAAAGGTGCTGCAGCTAAAGGTCCCACCTGTGACAACTAACATGGAGCAGCCTAATGCATTAAAAATAAATAAGTTAGAAGTTGGAGAAAGGTAAAGGAAACCAATTTTCCCCTAAAGCCTCTAGAAGGAATACAGCCCTACAGACCCACTTTAAGCATCTGATCTCCAGAACTGTAAGATAATATGTTGGTATTGTTTTAAGGCATTGCGTTTATATTAATTTACTTTTTAAAACTTATATTAATTTATTACTGTGGCAATAAGAAATGAATATAGATTTTGGTACCTGGATGTGGGGTGCTGCTGTGTATGCTAAGTCACTTCAGTTCTCTCCAACTCTTTGTGACCCTGTGAACTGTAGCCCTCTAGGCGCCTCTGTCCTTGGAGATTCTCCAGGCAAGAATCCTGGAGTGGGTTACCATGCCCTCCTCCAGGGGATCTTCCCAACCCAGGGATCAAGATTGCACCTCTTACATCTTCTGCACTGGCAACCAGGTTTTTACCACTAGCACCGCCTGGGAAGCCCGAGGTGTTGCTGTAACAAACACTAAAAAAATGTAGCAGTGACTTTAGAATGGGGCCATGAGAAGAGGTTGGAAGAATTTTGAGAATGGTAGGAAAAGCCTCGGTTTCCTGGAACAGACTGTTGGCTGCAACAGGACGTGCATTCACTACGCTTGGCATTCCTTCTGAAACAGGGCCGCCTGCCAGTGCTTTGTGCTCAGAGGTTCGTCATACAAAGAGCAAGGAATCCCACGCTTAGCTGGAACCAAAACAGATGGACTCAGGGCTTCCTGAAAGTGAATAGATATGCCTTGAAAAGGGAATGTGAACAGATTATTTGGGGGGCTTGAGCATATGCATTGCCCCTGCCTCAGTCTCCCCTCTCTCCAGCCGCCCATTTCAAGTGTGCCTGGTGTTAGAAGGTCGGGTGCTCAGTCAGCTAGCTGACGATGCCCCCTTTGCTTACATGCACTCCATTTTTGCATCCTGGCCTCCGCTGGAATTTTGAGGCTTGGAGAAGTGAAGGAGGGATGGGGAGACTGTTGGACTTGGCACGAGGGTCAGTGAGTGCCTTTAATAGCTGCCAGTGGACTGCCTGCTGACTGGTGTGCTCCCAGGGCACTTTGGAAGTGTTCCTTGGAGCTTTGATGGAATTCCTCAGCTGGAATCAAGGACCTTGGACAGGCTCAGGAATCTGAAAGCAAAATCTCCTCTTCCTCTTCAACTCTAGGTGGTAGAAATGAAAGTTTTCCAAAAAGAAACACTTCTAGATCCTCAAACCTGCGTTCTGCAAGGTTCCTATTTGTAACACATCATCACTGTTTTGTAGGTTGGTTGCTAAGTCACTTCAGTTCTCTCCAACTCTTTGTGACCCTGTGAACTGTAGCCCTCTAGGCGCCTCTGTCCTTGGAGATTCTCCAGGCAAGAATCCTGGAGTGGGTTACCATGCCCTCCTCCAGGGGATCTTCCCAACCCAGGGATCAAGATTGCACCTCTTACATCTTCTGCACTGGCAACCAGGTTTTTACCACTAGCACCGCCTGGGAAGCCCGAGGTGTTGCTGTAACAAACACTAAAAAAATGTAGCAGTGACTTTAGAATGGGGCCATGAGAAGAGGTTGGAAGAATTTTGAGAATGGTAGGAAAAGCCTCGGTTTCCTGGAACAGACTGTTGGCTGCAACAGGACGTGCATTCACTACGCTTGGCATTCCTTCTGAAACAGGGCCGCCTGCCAGTGCTTTGTGCTCAGAGGTTCGTCATACAAAGAGCAAGGAATCCCACGCTTAGCTGGAACCAAAACAGATGGACTCAGGGCTTCCTGAAAGTGAATAGATATGCCTTGAAAAGGGAATGTGAACAGATTATTTGGGGGGCTTGAGCATATGCATTGCCCCTGCCTCAGTCTCCCCTCTCTCCAGCCGCCCATTTCAAGTGTGCCTGGTGTTAGAAGGTCGGGTGCTCAGTCAGCTAGCTGACGATGCCCCCTTTGCTTACATGCACTCCATTTTTGCATCCTGGCCTCCGCTGGAATTTTGAGGCTTGGAGAAGTGAAGGAGGGATGGGGAGACTGTTGGACTTGGCACGAGGGTCAGTGAGTGCCTTTAATAGCTGCCAGTGGACTGCCTGCTGACTGGTGTGCTCCCAGGGCACTTTGGAAGTGTTCCTTGGAGCTTTGATGGAATTCCTCAGCTGGAATCAAGGACCTTGGACAGGCTCAGGAATCTGAAAGCAAAATCTCCTCTTCCTCTTCAACTCTAGGTGGTAGAAATGAAAGTTTTCCAAAAAGAAACACTTCTAGATCCTCAAACCTGCGTTCTGCAAGGTTCCTATTTGTAACACATCATCACTGTTTTGTAGGTTGGTTGCTAAGTCGTGTCTGATTCTTTTGTGATCTTATGGACAGTAGCCCCCCAGGCTCCTCCATCCATTGGAGTTTCCAGACAAAGAATACCAGAGTGGCTTGTCATGTCATTTTCCAGGGGTTCTTCCTGATCCAGGGAGCAACCCTGTATCCCCTGCATTGGCGGACGGATTCTTTATCATCTGAGGCCCTGGGGAAGCTGCACATCCATATCCCCATTTTATTGATGGGGACTTGGAATACGCAAGCTGCTGTAAGTAACAGAGGGAGTCATGCCAGTTCCAGGATTAGAACCCCAGTGTCTTTCTGCCAGTCAGTGTTCTCCTTGCTGTCAAAGGTGCATCCTGGTCTAACTTGATACAGCAGCCACCTGCCCACCAGCGTGGCCTGGGAACCTGCAAACTCAGCATGCAGAGTTGAGTGGAGGAGCTGTCTGTGGCTAGGTGGGTCAGAGGCCATGCAAGAGAATAGAGCCTTAGGTGGACATGCAGGAAAAAGAGACCCATGGATCATTACAGGCTCCTGGGTTGGGAGTTGGGAGACAGGGATAAAGAGAAATGGATTCTGGTTTCAGGTAAACTGCTCCTTAACATGTGCAGCGTAGAAAGGACTTCCTCTTAAGCCACACTTTTCCTCCTCCATCTAAAACACCCAGCATTTCACTCTGTCCAGATCAGTTTTCCAGTGTTACCTCTTAGACTCCATGTTCAGACACTCATCGTTTCTTGCCTGGACCACAGCTATAATTTTCCCCTGTCCCTGCTTGTCCAGGTCTGCATGAAAGCCGTAAGTTACATTTACTGAAACTCATCTCCGAACCTCTGAGTGTGGGCATGCCCATCTTCATGGAGCCAACCATTTCCAACATTGCTTTTTAACCTACAGAATTGAGTCTTAATTTGCCACCTGGATATTTTAAATCCTTTTAGCAACCTTTCTCATCTTCCCCATCACTTGAAAGACATAGACCCCAACTCCCATCTAATGGGTTTTCTCCCTCTTTGATGGACACATCATCACTGTTTTGTAGGTTGGTTGCTAAGTCGTGTCTGATTCTTTTGTGATCTTATGGACAGTAGCCCCCCAGGCTCCTCCATCCATTGGAGTTTCCAGACAAAGAATACCAGAGTGGCTTGTCATGTCATTTTCCAGGGGTTCTTCCTGATCCAGGGAGCAACCCTGTATCCCCTGCATTGGCGGACGGATTCTTTATCATCTGAGGCCCTGGGGAAGCTGCACATCCATATCCCCATTTTATTGATGGGGACTTGGAATACGCAAGCTGCTGTAAGTAACAGAGGGAGTCATGCCAGTTCCAGGATTAGAACCCCAGTGTCTTTCTGCCAGTCAGTGTTCTCCTTGCTGTCAAAGGTGCATCCTGGTCTAACTTGATACAGCAGCCACCTGCCCACCAGCGTGGCCTGGGAACCTGCAAACTCAGCATGCAGAGTTGAGTGGAGGAGCTGTCTGTGGCTAGGTGGGTCAGAGGCCATGCAAGAGAATAGAGCCTTAGGTGGACATGCAGGAAAAAGAGACCCATGGATCATTACAGGCTCCTGGGTTGGGAGTTGGGAGACAGGGATAAAGAGAAATGGATTCTGGTTTCAGGTAAACTGCTCCTTAACATGTGCAGCGTAGAAAGGACTTCCTCTTAAGCCACACTTTTCCTCCTCCATCTAAAACACCCAGCATTTCACTCTGTCCAGATCAGTTTTCCAGTGTTACCTCTTAGACTCCATGTTCAGACACTCATCGTTTCTTGCCTGGACCACAGCTATAATTTTCCCCTGTCCCTGCTTGTCCAGGTCTGCATGAAAGCCGTAAGTTACATTTACTGAAACTCATCTCCGAACCTCTGAGTGTGGGCATGCCCATCTTCATGGAGCCAACCATTTCCAACATTGCTTTTTAACCTACAGAATTGAGTCTTAATTTGCCACCTGGATATTTTAAATCCTTTTAGCAACCTTTCTCATCTTCCCCATCACTTGAAAGACATAGACCCCAACTCCCATCTAATGGGTTTTCTCCCTCTTTGATGGACACATCATCATCATTTTTTAGGTATTTGCTCCCACTCTCCTCTTTTCCTTTTTTATTGTTTGACCACGCCATGTACCTTGTGGGATTTTAGTTTCCCCACCAGAGATTGAACCTAGGCCCCCAGAGAGCATGGACTCCTAAGCACTGAACCACTAGGGGATTCCCTCTCTTTTTCTTAATGATCTTGAAATTTGTCTAGAAAAATCTCATACATTCATTAAAGATAAGTTCAAGTCATGTCTTTTTTTTTTTTTAAGATTTTTAAATGTGGACAATTCTTAAATTCTTTATCGTTGCAATATCACTTCTGTAGTTTTTTTTTTTTTTGCTTTTACAGAGTTTTGTTGTTTACAGATATGTGTAATCCCAGATTAGCCATATGTATATCCCATCTTAGTTCTGCTTTTTAATGGGTTTTGGGTTTTTTTGGCCACGAGGCGTGTGGAATATTAGCTCCCCAACTAGGGATCATATCTGTATCCTCTGCATTGGAAGGCCAAGTCTAAGCCATATCTTCTTAACTAATCTTATCAATGGCTTTACCCAATGTCTACAGTGTCTGTATTACTCCAAGTTGGATGATTCATTGGAGGAGGGAGAAATCAGAGGAAAGTAACCCAGTTAGGGGGAAGTTGCAATAGATTGTCAGAGAGAGAGTGAGGGCGAGGGATGGGGCTGTGAGCAAAGGATGGTTAGTGAGCCAGCTGCTGGTAAACAGGTGACGAGGGTCCCTGGGATCTGGGCAGACCATGTCGAGGACTGGAGTGGTGGAGATGGAATGTTTGATTGGGCCCTGCCTGACAAATTCTGTGAGGACTCAGACAAGCTCACCTGCTGAGGAAGACCACAGAGAGTTCACGTTCTTATTCTTCCAGAACATGAGCCCCACGCTGTGAAACCCTGCTTCTCCCCCATCAACCAAGATTATACTCAAAAAGAAAACACCAAAGCCAGATTTTGTACAAAAATATATATATATGTATTCTTTTGTTCAATAGTTACATAATATACTTTTCTACAATAGCATTTTTAACAATGACTTAAAATGTAAAACAAAAAGGTTTTGCATCAATTATTCTTGCAAGGACCCTCTCTATCCCAGGCGTAGAATTGGGATTCACAGAGGAAAGCAATTTGCCCACATTTCCATTAGAAAACAGAAAAAACAAAAAACAAAAAACTAGTAGTCATGGAAGATAAACTTAAAACATCAATAACTTAAATAAGGTTAAGACATCGTGTTTCATATCAATAAATTTCATACTCTTTAAAATTATAATAAGATAATATAAGAGGCCAGTTAGGGAAAGCCAGAAAAAAACACATTGTCTTCAGATTCTTGGGTTGGGAAGCTCAAGCCTTCAGAGTTCGGTCTTGCTTGTCCAGATGGTTTACGTAGTCCTGGACCCATTTCTGAGTGGGGTCTGCACAGATCTCCTTGCCCACGATGGTCTTGAAACTGTGGAGGAGAGAGAGGATAAGGTCAAATGGAGTTTCATTGAGATTTCAGCCCACAAGTGTAGTGCCTTTGCCCCAAGAAGCTGCCATGGGAACTCAAGGAGGCAAGCAGGTGGAAGGAGGGAACCCACAGCAAGTTGATCCCATAGGCGTCCCAGTTGAAACCATCCTGAGGTGACTTTAGGCTAAAGAAACTGGGACGGTCTGGATAAGCACCCAGTGGAGAGTGATCTTGAGGAGGAGGTCGTTTTTCCTTGGGGCTACAGTTTCCCATTGGGCACTTTTGGATACTGGGTTAGATCGTGCCCCTCTCAGATACTGCATTTGTGTGAATCTTGCCCCTTGTACCCTGAGGAAGAACTGGACCGCGGAGGGCTGATATGCTCAACTTACATCACTGCTTCTTGGGGACACTTGCTGCTGGTGACTCTTCTGTAGCTCTTCAGCCTCTGCATGGAGATCTTCTTATTGGTCAGTGTATAGCAACATGGGGAGTTGATTGCACGTTCTTATTCTTCCAGAACATGAGCCCCACGTTTTTGTGAAACCCTGCTTCTCCCCCATCAACCAAGATTATACTCAAAAAGAAAACACCAAAGCCAGATTTTGTACAAAAATATATATATATGTATTCTTTTGTTCAATAGTTACATAATATACTTTTCTACAATAGCATTTTTAACAATGACTTAAAATGTAAAACAAAAAGGTTTTGCATCAATTATTCTTGCAAGGACCCTCTCTATCCCAGGCGTAGAATTGGGATTCACAGAGGAAAGCAATTTGCCCACATTTCCATTAGAAAACAGAAAAAACAAAAAACAAAAAACTAGTAGTCATGGAAGATAAACTTAAAACATCAATAACTTAAATAAGGTTAAGACATCGTGTTTCATATCAATAAATTTCATACTCTTTAAAATTATAATAAGATAATATAAGAGGCCAGTTAGGGAAAGCCAGAAAAAAACACATTGTCTTCAGATTCTTGGGTTGGGAAGCTCAAGCCTTCAGAGTTCGGTCTTGCTTGTCCAGATGGTTTACGTAGTCCTGGACCCATTTCTGAGTGGGGTCTGCACAGATCTCCTTGCCCACGATGGTCTTGAAACTGTGGAGGAGAGAGAGGATAAGGTCAAATGGAGTTTCATTGAGATTTCAGCCCACAAGTGTAGTGCCTTTGCCCCAAGAAGCTGCCATGGGAACTCAAGGAGGCAAGCAGGTGGAAGGAGGGAACCCACAGCAAGTTGATCCCATAGGCGTCCCAGTTGAAACCATCCTGAGGTGACTTTAGGCTAAAGAAACTGGGACGGTCTGGATAAGCACCCAGTGGAGAGTGATCTTGAGGAGGAGGTCGTTTTTTCCCTTGGGGCTACAGTTTCCCATTGGGCACTTTTGGATACTGGGTTAGATCGTGCCCCTCTCAGATACTGCATTTGTGTGAATCTTGCCCCTTGTACCCTGAGGAAGAACTGGACCGCGGAGGGCTGATATGCTCAACTTACATCACTGCTTCTTGGGGACACTTGCTGCTGGTGACTCTTCTGTAGCTCTTCAGCCTCTGCATGGAGATCTTCTTATTGGTCAGTGTATAGCAACATGTGACTGGGGAGTTGATTGCATCTGGAAATAGAACCACAAAGAAAAAGCATTTTAGGATGGACTAGCTTCTTTCCAATCTCCATCAGAGCAGGAAAGAGGAGCAAGGAAAAGGCAAGAGAGAGTCCAGGGTTGAGGGAAAACCCTGTACTTCCTAATACTTCTGCTTATGCTTCAAAGCTAGAGTAGCATATGGACTCAGTTTCCTAGACTCTAAAGTGGGTATATAGCATTAATGCGCTGAAGAAAGGGAACTCTATTAAAATTAGATGATTTTTAGAAGTGATGTTAGAAGGAGTTAATAATCCAAGCTATCAAAGTCAGCTAAGGGTCCCTTTAGGTCACAAGTAGTTGATGCTTGGTTGTGAGTTTCCCTCATGCAAACTGCAAAACTGAGCATCTGGAGACCAGATCCCAGGTCTTCTCTCTGGATATACCCTGCCAGAGACACCCCTCTCCTTAGATCCCAGTCCCCAAATGCTGCAGAAAGGAGCCCGGGCAGTAACGGCACTGGGGTTAGGTTCCCAGAGCTGGAATGCTGGAAGGACCTGAATCTGAGATCATGGCTGGAATTCTCATCCAGGAGCTGTCCAAGAGAAGCTGTGGGAGCAACTCGCTCCTATGCCTCTCTAACTTTCCGGATCGTGTAGTGAATGAGCGTGCAGGTTCCCTTCTGCTCGGATGGCCTCTCATGACCCAGAGAGGCGATGTGCTCCAAAGGGAAGGAGAAGGGGCTTACCTGGCTGTGCGCCCAGTGCTGAGGGCAGCGACTACGACTACTAGGCACAGGAGGGGATCCCATAGGCCCGTTTTTCCTTGGGAGCTAAGCACCCAGTGGAGAGTGATCTTGAGGAGGAGGTCGTTTTTCCTTGGGGCTACAGTTTCCCATTGGGCACTTTTGGATACTGGGTTTGATCGTGCCCCGCTCAGATACTGCATTTGTGTGAATCTTGCCCCTTGTACCCTGAGGAAGAACTGGACCGCGGAGGGCTGATATGCTCAACTTACATCACTGCTTCTTGGGGACACTTGCTGCTGGTGACTCTTCTGTAGCTCTTCAGCCTCTGCATGGAGATCTTCTTATTGGTCAGTGTATAGCAACATGTGACTGGGGAGTTGATTGCATCTGGAAATAGAACCACAAAGAAAAAGCATTTTAGGATGGACTAGCTTCTTTCCAATCTCCATCAGAGCAGGAAAGAGGAGCAAGGAAAAGGCAAGAGAGAGTCCAGGGTTGAGGGAAAACCCTGTACTTCCTAATACTTCTGCTTATGCTTCAAAGCTAGAGTAGCATATGGACTCAGTTTCCTAGACTCTAAAGTGGGTATATAGCATTAATGCGCTGAAGAAAGGGAACTCTATTAAAATTAGATGATTTTTAGAAGTGATGTTAGAAGGAGTTAATAATCCAAGCTATCAAAGTCAGCTAAGGGTCCCCTTTAGGTCACAAGTAGTTGATGCTTGGTTGTGAGTTTCCCTCATGCAAACTGCAAAACTGAGCATCTGGAGACCAGATCCCAGGTCTTCTCTCTGGATATACCCTGCCAGAGACACCCCTCTCCTTAGATCCCAGTCCCCAAATGCTGCAGAAAGGAGCCCGGGCAGTAACGGCACTGGGGTTAGGTTCCCAGAGCTGGAATGCTGGAAGGACCTGAATCTGAGATCATGGCTGGAATTCTCATCCAGGAGCTGTCCAAGAGAAGCTGTGGGAGCAACTCGCTCCTATGCCTCTCTAACTTTCCGGATCGTGTAGTGAATGAGCGTGCAGGTTCCCTTCTGCTCGGATGGCCTCTCATGACCCAGAGAGAGGGCGATGTGCTCCAAAGGGAAGGAGAAGGGGGCTTACCTGGCTGTGCCAGCACCTCAGTGCTGAGGGCAGCGACTACGACTACTAGGCACAGGAGGGCGGCGGAGACCTTCATGTTGCAGGGAGAGGATTCAAGCTTCCGCCTGGGAGTCGCTGATTTCTGGGTTGGTCTCAGCCTCTCTGCTCCTCCAGCGGCTCTATCTGCCTTTTATGGAAAAACAAAGAGGGTGGAGCTATGAGAGCTTGTCCCCAGGCGGCATTCTCCTCAATGAATGACGAAGTGGAATCTTAAATTGCTGAGTGAGTGAAGCGGCCAAGATATTTCCAGGAAGCAGGAGAGGGAAGTGGTGGGTCAGGACTGGGCGTTTTTCCATTGGTAGCTGAGATAAAAAGAAGGAGGGAGGGATGGGGGTATTGTTACACCCAGAGAGACCGCAGACTTAACCAAATGGTTCATTCTGAAGGATTTTGCTTTCTCTGAAGTTAAGATTTTGCTTTCTTTGAAGTGAAAACTCTGCAGAAAAGAAAGGAAGCAAGGGAAGCAGAAGTCACAAGGGCAATGAAAGCCTCTCTGGACTCAGCCCCTAGTTCACCCTCAAGGAACATTCCTGGGGGGCCTTCAAGCCAACATGGGGTCCTCACATCTTGGCAGGCACCCCCAACAGCGTGCTAAATCCTTACACTCTTTAAGGTGTGGAACGGTGGCACAACTGAAGCTTAGCAGAACAATAGGGATTTTTTTAAACTATAAAACTATTCATAGAATCATCAGATTTAAGTCTTGAAGGAAGACACCTAGATCATGCAGTGCTGTTCAATAAATGTTCATGTCATTCTCATGCAGTGCTTAACTCTGCACTGGGACTACACCTCATCCAGTAACTACTGTGCCTTTCCATTTTATAGTCAGAACACCAAGGCACAGAGGAGTTAAGGAACCTGCTCAGGCCCCCCCAGACAAAACCCAGCATCGGTGCTGTTATGACCAGGGCATCCTTTGAGATGAAGGGGCACAGTCTCCATCTAGCTGCCTGGTCATCATCTGGGTGCTCTGTCCTAACTCTGTTCAACTAGCAGACAGGAAAAGGGGCCGAGGACATTCTTTGCAGCGATGTGCAAAGGGGAGAAGGGCTTACCTGGCTGTGCGACCTCAGTGCTGAGGGCAGCGACTACGACTACTAGGCACAGGAGGGCGGCGGAGACCTTCATGTTGCAGGGAGAGGATTCAAGCTTCCGCCTGGGAGTCGCTGATTTCTGGGTTGGTCTCAGCCTCTCTGCTCCTCCAGCGGCTCTATCTGCCTTTTATGGAAAAACAAAGAGGGTGGAGCTATGAGAGCTTGTCCCCAGGCGGCATTCTCCTCAATGAATGACGAAGTGGAATCTTAAATTGCTGAGTGAGTGAAGCGGCCAAGATATTTCCAGGAAGCAGGAGAGGGAAGTGGTGGGTCAGGACTGGGCGTTTTTCCATTGGTAGCTGAGATAAAAAGAAGGAGGGAGGGATGGGGGTATTGTTACACCCAGAGAGACCGCAGACTTAACCAAATGGTTCATTCTGAAGGATTTTGCTTTCTCTGAAGTTAAGATTTTGCTTTCTTTGAAGTGAAAACTCTGCAGAAAAGAAAGGAAGCAAGGGAAGCAGAAGTCACAAGGGCAATGAAAGCCTCTCTGGACTCAGCCCCTAGTTCACCCTCAAGGAACATTCCTGGGGGGCCTTCAAGCCAACATGGGGTCCTCACATCTTGGCAGGCACCCCCAACAGCGTGCTAAATCCTTACACTCTTTAAGGTGTGGAACGGTGGCACAACTGAAGCTTAGCAGAACAATAGGGATTTTTTTAAACTATAAAACTATTCATAGAATCATCAGATTTAAGTCTTGAAGGAAGACACCTAGATCATGCAGTGCTGTTCAATAAATGTTCATGTCATTCTCATGCAGTGCTTAACTCTGCACTGGGACTACACCTCATCCAGTAACTACTGTGCCTTTCCATTTTATAGTCAGAACACCAAGGCACAGAGGAGTTAAGGAACCTGCTCAGGCCCCCCCAGACAAAACCCAGCATCGGTGCTGTTATGACCAGGGCATCCTTTGAGATGAAGGGGGCACAGTCTCCATCTAGCTGCCTGGTCATCATCTGGGTGCTCTGTCCTAACTCTGTTCAACTAGCAGACAGGGAAAAGGGAGCCGAGGACATTCTTTGCGGTTAAGTCATTATAGGAATTGGATTCTGTGGTTGGCACAGTGGGCAGACAAGACAAGAAATGTGTCCTCTTGCTATGGTGACAGTTATCCCAGCTTCTTTTGGATTCCCAGGGAGCAGGCATGAGCCGAGGAGTGAGTCTTATTGGCATTAGAACGCCTGCCTTCATGCTGCGACTTTGCCTTAGACTTTGTCAGAAACCCCAGAATCAGTCCTAACACCTAAAAGAGTTCATTTCATTAAACTCTTGTCTTTCACAGACATGATGAGGTTCTTTGAGGCATGTCCAAGCCTCGGTTTCAGGCCTCAACTCCTCCATGCCACTGCCTCGCACTTCTGAGCTTTCTTGGCTTTGCTCAGTGGGCATGGAAGGATCTGATGATGCTTCTTTCTTAAAGGGTCTTTGAGACAATGTCTACAAAATACATGGAAATTTAGGGGAAAAGCATCTGCCAATCACTACGTTTGTTTTTCAAACTTTTTATTTTATACTGCAGTATAGCCTGGTATCTCAACTGGTAAAGAATCCAACTACAATGCCGGAGACCCTGGTTTGATTCTTGAGTTGAGCAGATCCCTTGGAGAAGGGATAGGCTACCCACTCCAGTATTCTTGGGCTTCCCTGGTGGCTCAGAGGGTAAAGAATCCAGCTGCAATGCAGGAGACCTGGGTTTGATCTCTGGGTTGGGAAGATCCCCTGGAGGAAGGCACGGCAACCCACTCCAGTTTTCTTGCCTAAAGAATCTACGTGGACAGAGGAGCCTGGCTGGGCTGCAGTCCATGGGGTCACAAAGAGTTGGACAAAGCACATAAGCACGGATAGCTGATTAACAAAGTTGTGATAGTTTCAGGTGCACAGCAGAGTGACTTGGCCATATACACTGCATGGATCCATTCTCCCCCATGCTCCCCTCGCATCCAAGCTGCCTTATAACATTGAGCAGAGTTCCCTGTGCTATACAGTAGGTGGTTACCCATTTAATAACTAAATCAGGGAATCATTATATTTGGAATAAAGAAATGGGTTCTCTTGAACAAATGACCTGGTCTGGTCCATAATTAATGGTCAGTAATAGCAAAAAAGAAGACTAACTGGCATCCTTGGGTATATCCCAGGAGCCAGGCCTTGTGCTTATGATTTGCATCATTGTCTCATTGGTCCTCCAAACAATCCAACTTGCCTTATGTTGAAACAGAAGTTAACTAACTTTGTCTAGAATCTCACAGGTAGACACAGATGGCGCTAAGATTCTCAGCCAGGGCCCTTGGACTCCAGAATCCCTATTCCCTGGCGCTGGCCTTAATGTCTCAGGCTGGATATTGGTTCCCTTTAGAATCTAAGAGATGGTCTGGGAAGACTTATCTGAAGTTACACCATCTCCATTCCTGAAAAGGCTTGATTCAGTTAATAAAAATGGACTGAGTCATTGGCAGAGCACTGAGCCAAAAAGAGGTTTCAATCCAAGTTGGTCACAGTGGGAGTGGGATTAGAAAGAGTCAGACAGAAGACAAATAAGACTCCAAGCAGTGTACAAGTTCATCTTTTCTCCTCATCCTGCCTTTTGGAATTATATCCAAGAGTCTGGAATGCCCTCTCTGCTTTTTAATATGCTGTCTAGGTTTGTCAGAGCTTATCTTCCAAGAAGCAAGCATCTTCTACTTTTATGACTGTAGTCACCATCCACAGTGATTTTGAAGCCCAAGAAAATGAAATTTGTCACTGCTTCTGCATTTGCCCCTTTGCCATGAAATCATGGGACTGGATGCCATGATCTTAGTTTTTGAATGTTGAGTTTCAAGTCAGCTTTTTCACCCCTTTTTACCCTCATCAAGAGGCTCCTTAGTTCCTCTTCACTTTCTGCCTTTAGAGTGGTATTGTCCACATATTTGAGGCTGTTGATATTTTTCCTAGCAGTCTTGAGTTCAGCTTGTGATTCATCTAGCTTGGCATTTTGCATGATGTACTCTGCATATAAGTTAAATAAGCAAGGTGACAATATACAGCCTTGACATGCTCCTTTCCCAATTTGGAGCCATTGTTCCATGTCTGGTTCTAACCGTTACTTCTTGACCCACATACATTATATTTGGAATAAAGAAATGGGTTCTCTTGAACAAATGACCTGGTCTGGTCCATAATTAATGGTCAGTAATAGCAAAAAAGAAGACTAACTGGCATCCTTGGGTATATCCCAGGAGCCAGGCCTTGTGCTTATGATTTGCATCATTGTCTCATTGGTCCTCCAAACAATCCAACTTGCCTTATGTTGAAACAGAAGTTAACTAACTTTGTCTAGAATCTCACAGGTAGACACAGATGGCGCTAAGATTCTCAGCCAGGGCCCTTGGACTCCAGAATCCCTATTCCCTGGCGCTGGCCTTAATGTCTCAGGCTGGATATTGGTTCCCTTTAGAATCTAAGAGATGGTCTGGGAAGACTTATCTGAAGTTACACCATCTCCATTCCTGAAAAGGCTTGATTCAGTTAATAAAAATGGACTGAGTCATTGGCAGAGCACTGAGCCAAAAAGAGGTTTCAATCCAAGTTGGTCACAGTGGGAGTGGGATTAGAAAGAGTCAGACAGAAGACAAATAAGACTCCAAGCAGTGTACAAGTTCATCTTTTCTCCTCATCCTGCCTTTTGGAATTATATCCAAGAGTCTGGAATGCCCTCTCTGCTTTTTAATATGCTGTCTAGGTTTGTCAGAGCTTATCTTCCAAGAAGCAAGCATCTTCTACTTTTATGACTGTAGTCACCATCCACAGTGATTTTGAAGCCCAAGAAAATGAAATTTGTCACTGCTTCTGCATTTGCCCCTTTGCCATGAAATCATGGGACTGGATGCCATGATCTTAGTTTTTGAATGTTGAGTTTCAAGTCAGCTTTTTCACCCCTTTTTACCCTCATCAAGAGGCTCCTTAGTTCCTCTTCACTTTCTGCCTTTAGAGTGGTATTGTCCACATATTTGAGGCTGTTGATATTTTTCCTAGCAGTCTTGAGTTCAGCTTGTGATTCATCTAGCTTGGCATTTTGCATGATGTACTCTGCATATAAGTTAAATAAGCAAGGTGACAATATACAGCCTTGACATGCTCCTTTCCCAATTTGGAGCCATTGTTCCATGTCTGGTTCTAACCGTTACTTCTTGACCCACATACAGGTTTCTCAGGACACGAGTAGGTGGTTCTGGTATTCCCGCCTCTTTCAGAATTTTCCAGTTTGTTGTGATCCACACAGTCGAAGGCTTTAGTGTAGTTAATGAAGCTGAAGTAGATGCTTTTCTGGAATTCTCTTGCTTTCTCTATGATCCAATGAATGTTAGCAATTTGATCTTTGGTTCCTCTGCCTTTTTGCCTTTTCTAAAGTCAGCCTGTACATTTGGAAGTTCTCAATTCACATACTGTTGAAACCTAGCTTGAAGGACTCTGAGCATGACCTTGCTAGCATGTGAAATAAGTGCAACTGTACAGTCCTTTGAACATTCTTTGGCATTATCCTTTGGCATTGGAATGAAAACTGACCTTGTCCAGTTCTGTGGTCACCGCTGAGGTTTCCAAATTTGCTGACATATTGAGTGCAGTACTTTAACAGCATCATCTTTTAGGATTTGAAATAGCTCAGCTGGAATTCCCATCACTTTCACAAGCTTTGTTTGTAGTAGTGCTTCCTAAGGCCCACTCGACTTCACACTCTAGGATGTTTGGCTCTAGGTGAGTGACCATCCCATCAAGGTTATCTAGGTCATGAAGACCTTTCTTGTATAGTTCTTCTGTGTATTCTTGCCACCTCTTCCTACTCTCTTCTGCTTCTGTTAGATCCTTGCCATTTCTTTTTTTTTTTTTTTTAAAGATTTATTTATTTATTTATTTTGGGCGGGGTCGGGTTGGGTCGGGAGGGGAGCGGGCGGGCCACTTCTATTGGTCTTTCATTTCTCTATTTTCATCTGTTTGTTCTTTGGCTCCTGTGGGCCTCCCATCGCGGTGGCGTCTGTCATCGCAGAGCACCGGCTCTGGGCGCATGCGCTCCAGAGCTCGGGCTCGTTGATTGGACACATCGGTCCAGCCGCTCTGCAGCACGTGGGATCTTCCCAGGCCAGGGATTGAACCGGCGCCCCTTGCACTGCAAGGCGGTGTCCTTACCCACTGGACCACCAGGGAAGCCCAGCAAAATCCTTGACATGCTCCTTTCCCAATTTGGAGCCATTGTTCCATGTCTGGTTCTAACCGTTACTTCTTGACCCACATACAGGTTTCTCAGGACACGAGTAGGTGGTTCTGGTATTCCCGCCTCTTTCAGAATTTTCCAGTTTGTTGTGATCCACACAGTCGAAGGCTTTAGTGTAGTTAATGAAGCTGAAGTAGATGCTTTTCTGGAATTCTCTTGCTTTCTCTATGATCCAATGAATGTTAGCAATTTGATCTTTGGTTCCTCTGCCTTTTTGCCTTTTCTAAAGTCAGCCTGTACATTTGGAAGTTCTCAATTCACATACTGTTGAAACCTAGCTTGAAGGACTCTGAGCATGACCTTGCTAGCATGTGAAATAAGTGCAACTGTACAGTCCTTTGAACATTCTTTGGCATTATCCTTTGGCATTGGAATGAAAACTGACCTTGTCCAGTTCTGTGGTCACCGCTGAGGTTTCCAAATTTGCTGACATATTGAGTGCAGTACTTTAACAGCATCATCTTTTAGGATTTGAAATAGCTCAGCTGGAATTCCCATCACTTTCACAAGCTTTGTTTGTAGTAGTGCTTCCTAAGGCCCACTCGACTTCACACTCTAGGATGTTTGGCTCTAGGTGAGTGACCATCCCATCAAGGTTATCTAGGTCATGAAGACCTTTCTTGTATAGTTCTTCTGTGTATTCTTGCCACCTCTTCCTACTCTCTTCTGCTTCTGTTAGATCCTTGCCATTTCTTTTTTTTTTTTTTTTAAAGATTTATTTATTTATTTATTTTGGGCGGGGGTTGGGTCGGGGAGGGAGGGGAGCGGGCGGGCCACTTCTATTGGTCTTTCATTTCTCTATTTTCATCTGTTTGTTCTTTGGCTCCTGTGGGCCTCCCATCGCGGTGGCGTCTGTCATCGCAGAGCACCGGCTCTGGGCGCATGCGCTCCAGAGCTCGGGCTCGTTGATTGGACACATCGGTCCAGCCGCTCTGCAGCACGTGGGATCTTCCCGGGCCAGGGATAGAACCGGCGCCCCCTGCACTGCAAGGCGGTGTCCTTACCCACTGGACCACCAGGGGAAGCCCAGATCCTTACCATTCCAGTCCTTTATTGTGCCCATCCTTGCATGAAATATTCCCTTGATATCTCCAGGTTTCTTGTAGAGATCTCTAGTCTTTCCCATTCTGTTGCTTTCCTCCATTTCTTTACATTGTTCATTTAAGATGGCCTTCTTATCTCTCCTTGCTATTCTCTGTTACCATTTATTCACTTCGGTGTATCTTTCCCTATCTCTCTTGTCTCTCTTTTTACATAAATATATATATATATATATATTTCCCCATCATGCCTCTTTTTTTTTATATATTTATTTTCATCCATCTTTTTATTCTTCAGCCTGTGTGGGGCCTCCCATTGCAGTGGCCTCTCTTGGTACAGAGCACCGACTCTGGGCACAGGTGCTCCAGAGTGCCGGCTTGTAATTGGACACACTGGTCCAGCCACTCTGCGGCACGTGGGATCTTCCTGGACCAGAGATCCAACCAGTGTCCCTTGCACTACAAGGCGGTGTCCTTACCCACTGGACCACCAGGGGAAGCCCAGATCCTTACCATTCCAGTCCTTTATTGTGCCCATCCTTGCATGAAATATTCCCTTGATATCTCCAGGTTTCTTGTAGAGATCTCTAGTCTTTCCCATTCTGTTGCTTTCCTCCATTTCTTTACATTGTTCATTTAAGATGGCCTTCTTATCTCTCCTTGCTATTCTCTGTTACCATTTATTCACTTCGGTGTATCTTTCCCTATCTCTCTTGTCTCTCTTTTTACATAAATATATATATATATATATATTTCCCCATCATGCCTCTTTTTTTTTATATATTTATTTTCATCCATCTTTTTATTCTTCAGCCTGTGTGGGGCCTCCCATTGCAGTGGCCTCTCTTGGTACAGAGCACCGACTCTGGGCACAGGTGCTCCAGAGTGCCGGCTTGTAATTGGACACACTGGTCCAGCCACTCTGCGGCACGTGGGATCTTCCTGGACCAGAGATCCAACCAGTGTCCCTTGCACTACAAGGTAGACTCTCTACCCACTGGACCACCAGGAAAGCCCCTCTCTTGTCTCTTGCTTCTATTCTTTCCTCAACTATTTGTAAAACCTCCTCAGACAGCCCCTTTGCTTTCTTGCATTTCTTTTTCTTGGTGATGGGTTTGGTCACCTCCTCCTGCACAAGGTTATGACCTTTTATCCACAGTTTCTTAGGCACTGTACCATATTTGATCTCTTGAATCTATTCTTCACCTTTACTGTATAAACCATAAGGGATTTGATTTAACTCCTATCTGAATGGCCTAGGGATTTACCCTACTTCCTTCCATTTAAGCCTGAACTTTGCAATAAGTTTATGATCTAAGCCACAGTCAATTCCAGGTCTTGTTTTTGCTGAATGTGTAGAGCGTCGCCATCTTCAGCTGCAAAGAATATAATCAATCTGATTTCAGTATTAACCATCTGGTAATGTCCATGTGCAGAGTCAGTTCTTGTGTTGTTGGAAAAGGCTGTTTCTATGATCATTCTGTCCACTTGACAACATTCGAGTAGCCTCTGTCCTGCTTCATTTTGTGTTCCAAGGCCAGTCTTGCCTGTTACTCCAGCTATCTCTTAACTTTCCACTTTTGTGTTCCAATTCCCTTTGATGGAAAGGACATCTTTCTTTTCTTTTTTTTTGGTGTTAGTTCTAGAAGGTCTTCCTTGGTGGCTCAGATGACAAAGAATGTGCCTGCAATGCAGGAGACCAGGGTTTAATCCCTGGATCAGGAAGATCCCCTGGCAGAGGAAGTGGTAACCACTCCAGTATTCTTGCCTGGAGAATTCCATGGACAGGGCAGTCTGGCAGGCTACTGTCCATGGGATCTCAAAGTCAGACGCAACTGAGCAAGTAGCACTAACACACACTAGGAGGTCTTGTAGGTCTTCATAGAACCAGTCAACTTCAGCTTCTTCGGCATTAGTGGTTGGGACATAGACTTGGATTACTGTGATGCTGAATGGTTTGCCTTGGAAACCAAGGCTGTACTCCAATATAAAATAAAAAGTTTTAAAAAAGCTGAATTGGGGGCTTCCCTGGTGGTCCAGTGGGTAAGGACACCGCCTTGCAGTGCGAGGGGCGCCCATTCGATCCCTGGCCTGGGAAGATCCCACATATCGTGGAGCAGCTGGACCGATGTGTCCAACTACCAAGCCCTTCTTGTCTCTCTTATTCTTTCCTCAACTATTTGTAAAACCTCCTCAGACAGCCCCTTTGCTTTCTTGCATTTCTTTTTCTTGGTGATGGGTTTGGTCACCTCCTCCTGCACAAGGTTATGACCTTTTATCCACAGTTTCTTAGGCACTGTACCATATTTGATCTCTTGAATCTATTCTTCACCTTTACTGTATAAACCATAAGGGATTTGATTTAACTCCTATCTGAATGGCCTAGGGATTTACCCTACTTCCTTCCATTTAAGCCTGAACTTTGCAATAAGTTTATGATCTAAGCCACAGTCAATTCCAGGTCTTGTTTTTGCTGAATGTGTAGAGCGTCGCCATCTTCAGCTGCAAAGAATATAATCAATCTGATTTCAGTATTAACCATCTGGTAATGTCCATGTGCAGAGTCAGTTCTTGTGTTGTTGGAAAAGGCTGTTTCTATGATCATTCTGTCCACTTGACAACATTCGAGTAGCCTCTGTCCTGCTTCATTTTGTGTTCCAAGGCCAGTCTTGCCTGTTACTCCAGCTATCTCTTAACTTTCCACTTTTGTGTTCCAATTCCCTTTGATGGAAAGGACATCTTTCTTTTCTTTTTTTTTGGTGTTAGTTCTAGAAGGTCTTCCTTGGTGGCTCAGATGACAAAGAATGTGCCTGCAATGCAGGAGACCAGGGTTTAATCCCTGGATCAGGAAGATCCTGGCAGAGGAAGTGGTAACCACTCCAGTATTCTTGCCTGGAGAATTCCATGGACAGGGCAGTCTGGCAGGCTACTGTCCATGGGATCTCAAAGTCAGACGCAACTGAGCAAGTAGCACTAACACACACTAGGAGGTCTTGTAGGTCTTCATAGAACCAGTCAACTTCAGCTTCTTCGGCATTAGTGGTTGGGACATAGACTTGGATTACTGTGATGCTGAATGGTTTGCCTTGGAAACCAAGGCTGTACTCCAATATAAAATAAAAAGTTTTAAAAAAGCTGAATTGGGGGCTTCCCTGGTGGTCCAGTGGGTAAGGACACCGCCTTGCAGTGCGAGGGGCGCCCATTCGATCCCTGGCCTGGGAAGATCCCACATATCGTGGAGCAGCTGGACCGATGTGTCCAACTACCAAGCCAGAGCTCTGAGGCGCAGGAGCTCTGGAGCACATGTGCATGGAGCCAGTGCTCTGGGACGAGAGAGGCCACTGTGATGGGAGGCCCACACAGGCTAAAGAACAAAGATAAATAAACGAAAGACCAATAGAAGTGGACAAAAAAAAAAAAAAAAACACACATCCCGAATTGGACTAGGATAGCTAAATAAATACATTAATGAAAAATTTGAGATCTCAGAGTTACTTTATCCTGATTCTGCCAGGCTGCTATCACTCCTTGTGCCCTAACCCAAGGACTTCTAGAGGTTCTGTGGTAAGTCTCCTCTTTTAATGTGAGGAGATCATATTCTTGCTGTGGGCAGAGGGTGGCCAGGTGGCCTCTCTTCACACATGACCACACAGAGCAGTTTTCTGGGCTTTTTTTTTTTTTTTTTTTCCTGAGTGTTCAGACAGAGTTCTGAGTATTTGAAACTGTGTCACTGCTTCAGGAAGGCATTACCATTTTTGGAAAGTGATGGGTCACTGCAAGTGTCAGGCAATAAACAGGATCAAAGGTGAAAGTATGAATCAGAAGAGAAAGTCTTCAGGAAGATGGCAGCCATCTGCCTCTCACTTCTGTCAAGAAGAGACTCTCTTCCCAGCTGGAGGGTCAGTCACCGGCGTGGAGAAATGGGTGGAAATTTCCACTCTGAGGCAGCTATGGAAGTTCCCAGATTCCTTGGAGAAGGAGGGCTTGGCTGGAGCCTGCATTCCAGATGCTGGGCTTGGAGCCAGCGAGCTCACATGGGGTGGTGCTGGGAACATCCCGGAGCAAGGTCTGTGTTGGGCCCTGCTTGAGAACATGCAAGGAAAGGCCAGAATTGGGAGGATGGGGAAGCAGAGTCAAGGTGTTGCTGTACTTCAGAATCCCCAGGTAGCTTCTTGCATTAGTCGTTGGGACATAGACTTGGATTACTGTGATGCTGAATGGTTTGCCTTGGAAACCAAGGCTGTACTCCAATATAAAATAAAAAGTTTTAAAAAAGCTGAATTGGGGGCTTCCCTGGTGGTCCAGTGGGTAAGGACACCGCCTTGCAGTGCGAGGGGCGCCCATTCGATCCCTGGCCTGGGAAGATCCCACATATCGTGGAGCAGCTGGACCGATGTGTCCAACTACCAAGCCAGAGCTCTGAGGCGCAGGAGCTCTGGAGCACATGTGCATGGAGCCAGTGCTCTGGGACGAGAGAGGCCACTGTGATGGGAGGCCCACACAGGCTAAAGAACAAAGATAAATAAACGAAAGACCAATAGAAGTGGACAAAAAAAAAAAAAAAAAAAAAACCCGAATTGGACTAGGATAGCTAAATAAATACATTAATGAAAAATTTGAGATCTCAGAGTTACTTTATCCTGATTCTGCCAGGCTGCTATCACTCCTTGTGCCCTAACCCAAGGACTTCTAGAGGTTCTGTGGTAAGTCTCCTCTTTTAATGTGAGGAGATCATATTCTTGCTGTGGGCAGAGGGTGGCCAGGTGGCCTCTCTTCACACATGACCACACAGAGCAGTTTTCTGGGCTTTTTTTTTTTTTTTTTTTCCTGAGTGTTCAGACAGAGTTCTGAGTATTTGAAACTGTGTCACTGCTTCAGGAAGGCATTACCATTTTTGGAAAGTGATGGGTCACTGCAAGTGTCAGGCAATAAACAGGATCAAAGGTGAAAGTATGAATCAGAAGAGAAAGTCTTCAGGAAGATGGCAGCCATCTGCCTCTCACTTCTGTCAAGAAGAGACTCTCTTCCCAGCTGGAGGGTCAGTCACCGGCGTGGAGAAATGGGTGGAAATTTCCACTCTGAGGCAGCTATGGAAGTTCCCAGATTCCTTGGAGAAGGAGGGCTTGGCTGGAGCCTGCATTCCAGATGCTGGGCTTGGAGCCAGCGAGCTCACATGGGGTGGTGCTGGGAACATCCCGGAGCAAGGTCTGTGTTGGGCCCCTGCTTGAGAACATGCAAGGGAAAGGCCAGAATTGGGAGGGGATGGGGGGAAGCAGAGTCAAGGTGTTGCTGTACTTCAGAATCCCCAGGCCCACTGGAACCCCCTCCTCAACAACAACACACACACAGGATGAATGGAAAAGTTCCTGTTGGTGAATAAGCTTTCTGTCCTTTTTCCCAGTGGACTGCCTCGCCCCCACCTCCCACCTAGGATCCTCCACGTGGACGTTAATCATCGACCCAGACTCCCACTCAGGGTTAGGGGGTAAAGGAAAGAGGAACTAAGAGGGAGCTTTCTAGAAATAGCCAAAGCCGGCATCTAACCTTTGCCTTGGTCCCTTCTACAGTTTGCTTGCTCCCTCACCTCGGCCATGAGCACCGGCGCCTTCCCTCTGCTTGCCATGCTCCCCCAGCTCAGGCCTTTGAGTCAAATACCCAGTAGGCTATGCTCCCTTTAGATACATTCTAGATACCTCCCCAGGCTTCTTCAGCTGATCCATGTTAGCTCTGAGTTTTAGGGAGATCTAAGCTTCTTTAGCTAGGGCCCCAACTCTGAGACTCCGCCTTTCAAGGATTAGAAGCCTATTCCTTATTTATTTCTTTATTTTAATGTTTACCTATAGGTCGAATCTTAGTTGCGGCATGTGGGATCTAGTTCCCTGACTAGGAACCAAGTCCAGACTCCCTGCATTAGGAGCACAGAGTCTTAGCCACTGAATGACCAGGGAAGTCCCCGTTCCTTATTCTTCTTGCACAAAATGTTAAAAACAGAACCTTAGAGATCGTCTTCCTGTTTCACGGATGGGGAAACTGAGGCCAAGAAAGAGGCTGGGACAGGCCCAAAGTGACATTGTAGATGAATGGCAAGAGTTTGGGGGTTGTCCACGTCTGAGCTCTCAGCAGAACACCTTTCGTCAGATGCTGCACTAGCTCCTTGTTAGGACATGCAAACAGTGTGTAATCTGTGCAGAGTACCAGGTGGGGACTAGGGGTGGAGGATGGGAGGAGTGAACCAGTCATGCCGGCTAATTTCCAGAAGAAAAAGTGTCCACATTAAGGCAGGTTGTGTTCAGTGCCTGCTCATCTTTTTTGCTCCCTTGTTGCTGCAACAGGCTTTCTGTGTTGGGCCCTGCTTGAGAACATGCAAGGGAAAGGCCAGAATTGGGAGGGATGGGGAAGCAGAGTCAAGGTGTTGCTGTACTTCAGAATCCCCAGGCCCACTGGAACCCCCTCCTCAACAACAACACACACACAGGATGAATGGAAAAGTTCCTGTTGGTGAATAAGCTTTCTGTCCTTTTTCCCAGTGGACTGCCTCGCCCCCACCTCCCACCTAGGATCCTCCACGTGGACGTTAATCATCGACCCAGACTCCCACTCAGGGTTAGGGGGTAAAGGAAAGAGGAACTAAGAGGGAGCTTTCTAGAAATAGCCAAAGCCGGCATCTAACCTTTGCCTTGGTCCCTTCTACAGTTTGCTTGCTCCCTCACCTCGGCCATGAGCACCGGCGCCTTCCCTCTGCTTGCCATGCTCCCCCAGCTCAGGCCTTTGAGTCAAATACCCAGTAGGCTATGCTCCCTTTAGATACATTCTAGATACCTCCCCAGGCTTCTTCAGCTGATCCATGTTAGCTCTGAGTTTTAGGGAGATCTAAGCTTCTTTAGCTAGGGCCCCAACTCTGAGACTCCGCCTTTCAAGGATTAGAAGCCTATTCCTTATTTATTTCTTTATTTTAATGTTTACCTATAGGTCGAATCTTAGTTGCGGCATGTGGGATCTAGTTCCCTGACTAGGAACCAAGTCCAGACTCCCTGCATTAGGAGCACAGAGTCTTAGCCACTGAATGACCAGGGAAGTCCCCGTTCCTTATTCTTCTTGCACAAAATGTTAAAAACAGAACCTTAGAGATCGTCTTCCTGTTTCACGGATGGGGAAACTGAGGCCAAGAAAGAGGCTGGGACAGGCCCAAAGTGACATTGTAGATGAATGGCAAGAGTTTGGGGGTTGTCCACGTCTGAGCTCTCAGCAGAACACCTTTCGTCAGATGCTGCACTAGCTCCTTGTTAGGACATGCAAACAGTGTGTAATCTGTGCAGAGTACCAGGTGGGGACTAGGGGTGGAGGATGGGAGGAGTGAACCAGTCATGCCGGCTAATTTCCAGAAGAAAAAGTGTCCACATTAAGGCAGGTTGTGTTCAGTGTTTTTTATTTATTTCCCTATCGATCTATCATCTATTTACTCTTGGCTCCACTGGGTCTTTGTTGCTGCACACAGGCTTTCTCTAGGTTCCGAGAGCAGGGGCTCCTCTCTAGTTGCGGTGCTTAGGCTTCTCAATGTGGTGGCTTCTCTTGCTGCAGAGCATGGGCTCTAGAGAGTGTGGACTTCAGTAGCTGTGGCACGCTGGCTTGAGAGTGGTGACTTAGTTGCTCTGCAGCATGTGGAATCTTCCCAGATTGGGGATTGAACCTGTGTGCTCTGCATCATGAGGTGGATTCTTAACCACTGGACCACCAGGGAAGCCCAGTGGTGGTACTTTCAAGATGGCTTGGCAGGTTTTGAAACTGGAGTGATTATTGGATGAAGGAGAGGTGTGTTTTAGAGTGAACTTACAGAGATCAGATACTTAAAATGCTTACATACATATCTTTCTAGGATCCTGTTAAAGGACACACTGATGCTGTAGGTCTTGGGTGGGTCTAAGACCCTGTAATTCTAAGCAGCTCCCAGGTGATGCTGATAATACTGGTCCATGGTCTCCTTAGAAAAATCATAGAAGGGCTCACCAGGGGGAGCTGTGGTCAGGAGTGGGGAACATGAGTAGTTCCTTTCATCTAAACCAGGGTTCTTATCTGTGGCACTTGGTTAGGCTTCAAGAACCATCTGGAATCATCTTCCACATTTGTAGGATTGCATATTTTTCTGTAGGGCAAGTCCATAGCTGCCATCAGATTACCAAAGGCATTCATGAACTCCAAACAGTTAAGGACCATTGATCTTATCATTAATAGAGTCACAATCTATCATTTTACTATGTAAAGTGATATCCCCTCCCCCTTTTGAAGCTGACGTAGAGTTGATTCACAACGTTGCCTTAGTTTCTGCTGTACAACAAAGTGATTCAGTTATGCATATATGTATATATATATGTTATTTTTGTATTCTTTTCCATTATGCTTTATCGCAGAATATTGAATAGAGTTTCCTGTGCTGTATAGTATGACCTTGCTGTTTTATCCATTCTCTGTATAAAAGTTTGCATCTGCTAACCTCATGCTTCCAGCCCATCCTTCCCCAAAGCTGGGCACCCCTGGACTGAAGTGCAGGGTTTGTGGAGTAGAGTCTGTGCTGAACAGTCTGAGTGGCAAGAACAGGAGAAAGGCACAGGCAGAAAAAAGGGGGGTAAATGGAGAGAAAAAGAGTAAGGGAAGACAGGGGACTAAGAAGAGGGAAACTTGAGTCATGGAAGTCCCCCTAGGTGATGCCAGATCATCAGGACCAGATGGGGCTCTGCCTCTCTCTAGCTGTGTGGCCTTGCACAAGTCACTTGACCTCTCTGGACCTCCTCTGTCATGTATGATTAGTAAGACAGTGTTTCTAACACTGTCACGAGACTCAGATGTAATAATAAGCCAACAGTGCTTTGTAAGCAACATGTAAAGAGCTATGTCACTCTGACGGCCTGAGCAAGCTACCCCTCCAGACCGTCTCTGGGTACAAACCCAGGCAGCTCCCAATGCAGGGCATGTGGGACCCTAGCTCCTTGACCAGGGATCAAACCCATGACCCCTGCAGTAGAAGCACAGATTCTTAATCATTGGCCTGCCAGGAAAGTCCCTACGCTTCTACCCTTATTTCTTGCTGTAAGAGTGGATTGGGCATCTGTATCATGCAGTCAGGTTTAGATTTCCTGGGCTCTTTTTCATGGCTCTTTTCTTATTTGCATGTGAACAGAAAGAGAGCTTTTAGGGGCTGGTAAAACTGAGGATCAGAGGGAAGCAGCCCCTAAATTGAGTTAGTGTGTTAGCTCTCACTAGAAGTTCATATTCTCTTTTTTAAAATTTTTATTTATTGATTTATTTATGGCTGCACTAAGTCTTTGTTGCTGTGTGCGGGTTTTCTCTAGTTGCCAGGAGCAGGGGCTACGCTTCACGGCAGTGCACGGGCTTCTCCTTGCAGTGGATTCTCTTGGTGCGGAGCACAGGCTCTAGTGCCAGGGCTTCAGTAGTTGCATCCCACAGGCTCAGAAACCTAGTGACTCTGTGGCACGTGGGATCTTCCCAGACCAGGGACAGAGCCTAAGTCCCCTGCATTGGCAGGCAGATTCTTTATCCACTGTGCTACCGAGGAATCCCTGGAAGTTCACCGTCTGACAGGCCCTTGTCTGTCTGGAACCTCATGTTGCCCTTAGACCGCTTCTCTAGAACTCTGCATGCTCCATCCCACTTCAAGGCCCTTGCGCAGCACCTAACACAGTGTCTTTCATACAGTGAGTTCTCAACAAACACTGTTTGAGAGAGTCAGGGAAACCTAAATGGAGAAAAAGTAAGGAAGACAGGGGACTAAGAAGAGGGAAACTTGAGTCATGGAAGTCCCCCTAGGTGATGCCAGATCATCAGGACCAGATGGGGCTCTGCCTCTCTCTAGCTGTGTGGCCTTGCACAAGTCACTTGACCTCTCTGGACCTCCTCTGTCATGTATGATTAGTAAGACAGTGTTTCTAACACTGTCACGAGACTCAGATGTAATAATAAGCCAACAGTGCTTTGTAAGCAACATGTAAAGAGCTATGTCACTCTGACGGCCTGAGCAAGCTACCCCTCCAGACCGTCTCTGGGTACAAACCCAGGCAGCTCCCAATGCAGGGCATGTGGGACCCTAGCTCCTTGACCAGGGATCAAACCCATGACCCCTGCAGTAGAAGCACAGATTCTTAATCATTGGCCTGCCAGGAAAGTCCCTACGCTTCTACCCTTATTTCTTGCTGTAAGAGTGGATTGGGCATCTGTATCATGCAGTCAGGTTTAGATTTCCTGGGCTCTTTTTCATGGCTCTTTTCTTATTTGCATGTGAACAGAAAGAGAGCTTTTAGGGGCTGGTAAAACTGAGGATCAGAGGGAAGCAGCCCCTAAATTGAGTTAGTGTGTTAGCTCTCACTAGAAGTTCATATTCTCTTTTTTAAAATTTTTATTTATTGATTTATTTATGGCTGCACTAAGTCTTTGTTGCTGTGTGCGGGTTTTCTCTAGTTGCCAGGAGCAGGGGCTACGCTTCACGGCAGTGCACGGGCTTCTCCTTGCAGTGGATTCTCTTGGTGCGGAGCACAGGCTCTAGTGCCAGGGCTTCAGTAGTTGCATCCCACAGGCTCAGAAACCTAGTGACTCTGTGGCACGTGGGATCTTCCCAGACCAGGGACAGAGCCTAAGTCCCCTGCATTGGCAGGCAGATTCTTTATCCACTGTGCTACCGAGGAATCCCTGGAAGTTCACCGTCTGACAGGCCCTTGTCTGTCTGGAACCTCATGTTGCCCTTAGACCGCTTCTCTAGAACTCTGCATGCTCCATCCCACTTCAAGGCCCTTGCGCAGCACCTAACACAGTGTCTTTCATACAGTGAGTTCTCAACAAACACTGTTTGAACCGATGAACAGCTCAAATATCTCGAATCATTTCTCCCAGATAAATGAATCATGGACTGAATATTAGACAGGGAAATGAGTCGAGAAGCAAGACTTTTGGTTTACCCCGTTCCCCACTTCTTCTTTTTGGGGAAGAGGTAGTGGCCGGGCTGGTAGAGCCTGGGCTGCTACGGAAGGGTGGCTTTCAGGGGCCTTAGAAAGTCCTCTTTGGGGATGGGCTCTTTCTTCCTTTTGATTGCAAAATTTTGCATGCCAAAGAAGAGAAACCTCAATTGCCAAAAAAAAATTTAAAAAAGCTCTTTCTTTGTTAATCCTTTCAGCTGGCTCACTGGTGAAGCCCCAGGTTGCAAAGCACTGACTATGCTCAAAAGCTCTTCCTGCATTTACTGTAAATCAGAGGTCCCCAACCTATGTGGCACCAGGGACAGCTTTTGTGCCACAGACAGGGATGACTGGGGGAGGATGGTTTCAGGATGATTCACGTGTGTTACATTTATTGGGCACTTTATTTCTATGATTACTACATCAGCTCCACCTCAGATGATCAGGCATTAGATCCTGGAGGGGGAGGACTCCCAGCGGTAAACTGGAGTCTGAGAGAGAGTCCGAATGAGGGTGCTGAGGATATTTCCCCAAGGGAGAGAAAAAAGTTGGGGATGATTGTTCTGTGAAGGACACACAACTCTTCTGGCTTAGATTCAAGGACCTTGAATCTAAATTAATCTAAGTAAGTTCATAATCTAAGTGAGTTATTATTTCATAATCCAACTCTGTAATTTCATAATTATTTCATAATGTAACTTACTGATTGCTCAAAACTATAACCAAGGTAGCAAGGGAACTTTCCATTGTTCTCCTCGGAGCTGTTACTGGTGGGGTGGGAATGGCAGGCATGCAGGAGGACGGGGTCTTTCATTCTATATCTGCAGACTCGGCACTCAGTAACGGGATTTGATAGATATGTGATCGTGAATGAATTGGGAGACATAACTAGAGTTGGAAGGAGCCATAGTGATCCCAGAATTGAAAATCCCTGCCCTGCTTCCATTAAAATGGGGAAAAGAATATTTCTCAGGATGTTAGAGAATTCCTTAATCAGAGCAGACAAGTCATGTGTGTGTGTGTGTGTGTGTGTGTGTTGTGGGAAGTGCCTGGTCATGGATCTTAACATTTTCCAGTGAGACTGCCAGCTGCTTTTTCTCTGGAAGAAACATTTCTTTATTTAGTGCAATTTTCCTCATTGCAAACAGGCACTCATTGCCCTGGAGAGGGGAAACAGGGAATCTTTGGTGGCCCAAGAGAAAAGGCTGTCCTTCCAAACACCCCTGGTAAGGCAGAGAGCAAATGGACCAAACAGACATTTGCATAAGGACTACGAGGCAGCCAAAGAGGAGAAGAATTGAGAGCCTTTCTTTTGAGTTCCAAATTATTAGACACTGAATTTCAAGAGGTTTCAAGTGGGTCGGTGACTCACATTCCAAACCCAGACTGAGAATTCAGAGAGTGAAGACTGAGTTGGGAAGACCTTCTGGAGCACCCCCCACCCCCCCCACCCTCCACCACGTGGAGGCAGTAATCATGCTTTAGGGGCAATGGTCAAATCCGAAGTTTAAACTGGCGATGCTTCGATCTTGGGGGGCCCCGGGGTGACACCACGGTCAAGAATAGAGGCAGCATCGTTAGAGCCAGGAGCTGGGAACCCCTTTGGGTGGTGGGAGATCAGCTGTCCACCGTTACCCCTACGTGCAGGGATGGAATCATTGACAGACAAGAGCCCTGGCCACTGATTGGTGGGTCAGATCACCCCAGCGCTCACTTTGTGTAAAATTTAGGAGCAGGACTTATCAGCTACACTGAATACGCCCACGATTTTCTTGGGCAACCTTGAATCTAAATTAATCTAAGTAAGTAAAAGGAACATCAAAATTATTTCATAATGTAACTTACTGATTGCTCAAAACTATAACCAAGGTAGCAAGGGAACTTTCCATTGTTCTCCTCGGAGCTGTTACTGGTGGGGTGGGAATGGCAGGCATGCAGGAGGACGGGGTCTTTCATTCTATATCTGCAGACTCGGCACTCAGTAACGGGATTTGATAGATATGTGATCGTGAATGAATTGGGAGACATAACTAGAGTTGGAAGGAGCCATAGTGATCCCAGAATTGAAAATCCCTGCCCTGCTTCCATTAAAATGGGGAAAAGAATATTTCTCAGGATGTTAGAGAATTCCTTAATCAGAGCAGACAAGTCATGTGTGTGTGTGTGTGTGTGTGTGTGTTGTGGGAAGTGCCTGGTCATGGATCTTAACATTTTCCAGTGAGACTGCCAGCTGCTTTTTCTCTGGAAGAAACATTTCTTTATTTAGTGCAATTTTCCTCATTGCAAACAGGCACTCATTGCCCTGGAGAGGGGAAACAGGGAATCTTTGGTGGCCCAAGAGAAAAGGCTGTCCTTCCAAACACCCCTGGTAAGGCAGAGAGCAAATGGACCAAACAGACATTTGCATAAGGACTACGAGGCAGCCAAAGAGGAGAAGAATTGAGAGCCTTTCTTTTGAGTTCCAAATTATTAGACACTGAATTTCAAGAGGTTTCAAGTGGGTCGGTGACTCACATTCCAAACCCAGACTGAGAATTCAGAGAGTGAAGACTGAGTTGGGAAGACCTTCTGGAGCACCCCCCACCCACCCCACCCTCCACCACGTGGAGGCAGTAATCATGCTTTAGGGGCAATGGTCAAATCCGCAAGTTTAAACTGGCGATGCTTCGATCTTGGGGGCCCAGGGGTGACACCACGGTCAAGAATAGAGGCAGCATCGTTAGAGCCAGGAGCTGGGAACCCCTTTGGGTGGTGGGAGATCAGCTGTCCACCGTTACCCCTACGTGCAGGGATGGAATCATTGACAGACAAGAGCCCTGGCCACTGATTGGTGGGTCAGATCACCCCAGCGCTCACTTTGTGTAAAATTTAGGAGCAGGACTTATCAGCTACACTGAATACGTCTCCACGATTTTCTTGGGCAACATAGGGAGGTTAGAAAGGTGTGCATAAGCATGACCTATGACATTTCCTCCCAATCTGGACAACTTGGGGCTCTAGGGATTAACAGAACATTGTAAAAGAGACGTGAACCATGTGTGCCTTGAGATGATGAAGATTCTATCAATTAGAGACACACACAGTTCTTTATTGTTGACAGTTGCTCCAGTCCATCCTGTGTCCCCTCTCTTTCCCCCGGTCCCATGCAATAAGGCTGTCCTTATATTCCAAAATCATGGCATGCTTTTCCAAAATATGGTTTTGATTTCAAGACAATGATAAATATTAATCTTAAATATTTACTGAATGACTTCTAGAACATGTATGCAGTTCATGATCTGTGCTTTACAATTCATTAAACTGAATAGCAAGGGCACCTTGGGTGAGAAGGGGATCATCAATCCCATTCCCCAGATGAGGCAGCTGAGGCTTAGAAATCAACTTGCTCAAGGACAAGGGGGATCTGAGAAATAGATGTGCTGAGGTTAAAGTTTAGATGTCTCCCCTCCAAGGTGAGTCTTCTTTATGATCCAACAGTCCTATCTTTCTTCTGGTTGGTTTCTTTCCCCTTCATCCTGAAGCTCATCTCTTGAGATCACCCTCCAGAATATAAATGGGAGGCTTGGGGGAGCAGGTGGAAGGGAAGGAAAAGATTAGTGGATGTCAATCAACTAACAGGGATGCCCTCTAATGTGCCCTGGGTCCCTCTTCAAATGACTTCATCGCCACTTCACCTCAGGTCCCGTCGCATGGCCACTCTCTGGACTCTGTCATCTCCCTGAACTTCTCCATTTCATGGTGTTGGACTGAGTAATCCATTTCTTCGGTCACAGCCTTCCACTTCCTTCCCCTTCAGCCACCCAGTATCACTGTGTCAGCTCCTCCCAGCCTCCTGGCCCCTACCTGGTTTCCTGCCCTCCCCAGCCCTGCCTGGTGCCGTCACACTGTCACTGGCATGTCAGTTCTCTCATGTCTTCCACTCCCTCCCCGCACCTCCCAGTGCCCAAACCCAGGTGATCCAATCATATCCCCAGTTCCCAACAACTCCCAGGGGGTCAGGTTTGCTGGAAATCCCACTCTCCTTAATGGCCAAGTGAACAATGTTTTCAAGTACCCTCATTATTTCTTTCTGCCATGCTCCACGGTGGCACTCCAAACCTTCACCATTCTCTGACATCTCTCTCTCTCTCTCTCTTTTTTTTTTTTTTTTTGGCCACTTCTGTTGATTTTTCATTTGCTCATCTTCTTTCATTGGCCTGTGTGGACCTCCCATCGCAATGGCCTCTCTTGCTGCAGAGCACCAGCTCTGGGCACATGCGCTCCAGAGCTCTGGCTCGGTCATTGGACATATCGGTCCAGCCGCTCCATGGCACATGGGATCTTCCCAGGCCAGAGATTGAACCGGCGCACTTTTAAAACTGAATGACTTCTAGAACATGTATGCAGTTCATGATCTGTGCTTTACAATTCATTAAACTGAATAGCAAGGGCACCTTGGGTGAGAAGGGGATCATCAATCCCATTCCCCAGATGAGGCAGCTGAGGCTTAGAAATCAACTTGCTCAAGGACAAGGGGGATCTGAGAAATAGATGTGCTGAGGTTAAAGTTTAGATGTCTCCCCTCCAAGGTGAGTCTTCTTTATGATCCAACAGTCCTATCTTTCTTCTGGTTGGTTTCTTTCCCCTTCATCCTGAAGCTCATCTCTTGAGATCACCCTCCAGAATATAAATGGGAGGCTTGGGGGAGCAGGTGGAAGGGAAGGAAAAGATTAGTGGATGTCAATCAACTAACAGGGATGCCCTCTAATGTGCCCTGGGTCCCTCTTCAAATGACTTCATCGCCACTTCACCTCAGGTCCCGTCGCATGGCCACTCTCTGGACTCTGTCATCTCCCTGAACTTCTCCATTTCATGGTGTTGGACTGAGTAATCCATTTCTTCGGTCACAGCCTTCCACTTCCTTCCCCTTCAGCCACCCAGTATCACTGTGTCAGCTCCTCCCAGCCTCCTGGCCCCTACCTGGTTTCCTGCCCTCCCCAGCCCTGCCTGGTGCCGTCACACTGTCACTGGCATGTCAGTTCTCTCATGTCTTCCACTCCCTCCCCGCACCTCCCAGTGCCCAAACCCAGGTGATCCAATCATATCCCCAGTTCCCAACAACTCCCAGGGGGTCAGGTTTGCTGGAAATCCCACTCTCCTTAATGGCCAAGTGAACAATGTTTTCAAGTACCCTCATTATTTCTTTCTGCCATGCTCCACGGTGGCACTCCAAACCTTCACCATTCTCTGACATCTCTCTCTCTCTTTTTTTTTTTTTTTTTTTTGGCCACTTCTGTTGATTTTTCATTTGCTCATCTTCTTTCATTGGCCTGTGTGGACCTCCCATCGCAATGGCCTCTCTTGCTGCAGAGCACCAGCTCTGGGCACATGCGCTCCAGAGCTCTGGCTCGGTCATTGGACATATCGGTCCAGCCGCTCCATGGCACATGGGATCTTCCCAGGCCAGAGATTGAACCGGCGCACCTTGCACTACAAGGTGGTGTCCTTACCCACTGGACCAGCAGGGAAACCCTCTCTGACATCTCTTGCTGCAGCCTCATTCTCCCGAGAATAAGCAGAGAGTATGACATGATACTCCCCTCAATGCTAGTGCCTCTATCAAGACTTAATTCCGTCTTCATGTTGTAACACCTCTCTTGTCTTAGAAGAAGATCTGGTCCCTCTGGTTGAGGGTCACCGATCAACCCATATCCTTAACCTCCTGAAGCTTTTTCCAGAATCTAACATTCTCCATTATCTCCAAGCCTTTTGACCTCCCTCTCTCCAATTGTCTCTTCCTTTTCTTCCAACCAACATGCTCAAGTCATCTTCATTATTAAAGAAAAAAAAAAAAAAAAACAAAACAGCTTCCCTTAACTCCATCTTCCCTCAAGCCATTTCCTTCCCTTTCTTTCTTTCCATAGCAGAAACTCTTGAATGATGCATCTCTACTTGTGGCTCTACATTCTCAATGAAAGCTACAATGAATTCTTTAAGAGAAAATTTGGCCACATCATGTAAGATGCAAGATCTTGGCTCCCCAACCAGGAACTGAACCCATACCCCGTGCAGTGGAAGCACAGAGTCTTCTACCAGGGAAGTCCCTACAATTCATTCCTTAACGGTTGCCATTTACTTTCTACATCTGTTGCTCAATTGCAATTCTTAAAGTCTCATCAGCAACCTCCTCACTTAAAGGAATTCTTCCCAACTCTGATCCATTGTGAAATCATCATCTATTGCTTCCTCTTGCAGGAAATCCTGCCCTCCTTTCATGTCTGGGACTTTGTTCATCTCCTTGTGTTAGTCTCTGCTGCTTCTTTTTTGACACTGCATTCGCTGGCTTTTCCTCCCTGTTCATCCCTAAAGCCTATTCTTCTCTCAAGAGTCATCGCTGTACTCTCACTCTTCATGAGAGTCCACAAACTGGTGGCTCCTTGCCTGGTTCTGACCTGGACATTCATTCTGGTTGTCTTAGACCAGGATTCTAAAGAATGGAATTAATTGCTAATGTTTAAAATGGGAAAAGAGTTCTCACTTAAAAAAATTGGATATTTGGTCTGCCTTGAAAGAATCAGAATCGGCAGCACTGAGCCCACATTCTCACATAGCTGTGATCCGTGGGAAGAGGGAGGCAGCGGTGCCTTTGGATAAAGCCTATGTTCACAGACTCACCAGAGAATCCCTCTCTCACAGTGCCATAATTTCTGTTATCTATCCTTCAGTCACTTATCCTATCTGCCTGGCTCCTATTAGAGTTGAATCTGTTGCCCTGGGTCTGGTCTCTTTTTCCCATAGACTCCCACATGTATGTTTCATAATCCAACTAATTAGTCTTTAGATAAGCTCTCGACTCATGTTTCTATCTGTCCACTTGGCATTTACCTGGAAGCCATTCAACTTCAACAAATTCATCTTGCCGCTCTCTTTTCCTTTCCCCCCTCCTCTCTTTTTCTTTGCTTCTTTCAACCAAGATAATTCCCTGTAACAGATGCAAAATTTCTACCTCAAGGGCCTTGGGGTATCAGTTCAGTTGGAAGATAAGGCAAACGGCTGGTGTTGAGGCTGTGTTTGCGTGAGACAGAGAGCCTTTCCCTTTAGTTTATTCATCTGAGATGACTTCAGGCAGGGGGTCTAGGGAGAATTTTTGAGAAGGGTTCCCCAACCAGGAACTGAACCCATACCCGTGCAGTGGAAGCACAGAGTCTTCTACCAGGGAAGTCCCTACAATTCATTCCTTAACGGTTGCCATTTACTTTCTACATCTGTTGCTCAATTGCAATTCTTAAAGTCTCATCAGCAACCTCCTCACTTAAAGGAATTCTTCCCAACTCTGATCCATTGTGAAATCATCATCTATTGCTTCCTCTTGCAGGAAATCCTGCCCTCCTTTCATGTCTGGGACTTTGTTCATCTCCTTGTGTTAGTCTCTGCTGCTTCTTTTTTGACACTGCATTCGCTGGCTTTTCCTCCCTGTTCATCCCTAAAGCCTATTCTTCTCTCAAGAGTCATCGCTGTACTCTCACTCTTCATGAGAGTCCACAAACTGGTGGCTCCTTGCCTGGTTCTGACCTGGACATTCATTCTGGTTGTCTTAGACCAGGATTCTAAAGAATGGAATTAATTGCTAATGTTTAAAATGGGAAAAGAGTTCTCACTTAAAAAAATTGGATATTTGGTCTGCCTTGAAAGAATCAGAATCGGCAGCACTGAGCCCACATTCTCACATAGCTGTGATCCGTGGGAAGAGGGAGGCAGCGGTGCCTTTGGATAAAGCCTATGTTCACAGACTCACCAGAGAATCCCTCTCTCACAGTGCCATAATTTCTGTTATCTATCCTTCAGTCACTTATCCTATCTGCCTGGCTCCTATTAGAGTTGAATCTGTTGCCCTGGGTCTGGTCTCTTTTTCCCATAGACTCCCACATGTATGTTTCATAATCCAACTAATTAGTCTTTAGATAAGCTCTCGACTCATGTTTCTATCTGTCCACTTGGCATTTACCTGGAAGCCATTCAACTTCAACAAATTCATCTTGCCGCTCTCTTTTCCTTTCCCCCCTCCTCTCTTTTTCTTTGCTTCTTTCAACCAAGATAATTCCCTGTAACAGATGCAAAATTTCTACCTCCAAGGGCCTTGGGGTATCAGTTCAGTTGGAAGATAAGGCAAACGGCTGGTGTTGAGGCTGTGTTTGCGTGAGACAGAGAGCCTTTCCCTTTAGTTTATTCATCTGAGATGACTTCAGGCAGGGGGTCTAGGGAGAATTTTTGAGAAGGGGTTCTACAGTTCCCCCAAACCATCCCTTGATGCTGTTCCTGTGTGTGACTGCTCTGTTGAGCGCCATGCTGAGTACAAGACCTGCGGATCAATCCTGGTTCACAGTCCCCAGAACTGCCATGCTACTTCCTGGTCTGCTTCCTCTACCAAGAATTGCTATGCCCACTCTCTGACGTGGTCAAGCCAGAGTGCATAGACCATCCTTTGATTTTTCCTTTTCACCTCCTTTCACATCCAGTTGGTCACTAAGATCCACATGCTGCACTTTTTTTTTTTTTTTAATAATTCTATGGAAATAGAGTTGATTTACAACTTTGTGTTAATTTCTGCTGTACAGCAAAGTGATTCAATGAAACAAATATATACATTCTTTTTTATATTCTTTTCCATGATAGTTTATCTCAGGATATTGAATATAGTTTCCTGTGTTACATAGTAAGAGCTTGTCGTTTCTCCATTCTCTATATACTAGTTTGAATCTAAAATCTCAGACTCTCAATCCATCCCTTCCCCACCCTCTTCCCCTTTGGAAACCACAAGTCTTTTCTTTAGGTATGTGAGTCTACTTCTGTTCCACAGATAAGTTCATTCAGTCCTATTTTAGATTTCACACATAAGTGATATCATATGGAGTTTGACTTTCTCTGACTTACTTCACTTAGTATGATGATCTCTAGTTCCACGCACATGGCTGCAATGGCAAACTTTCATTCTTTTTAATGGCTGAGTCGTATATTCTATTGCATTGTCATTAGTTGTACTTTGAAAGCATCTCTTGCATTTACCTCCTCTTGTTTGTCCCAAATGGCCCTGTCTTAGTCTGAGTTCTATTAAAAGAGTTTAATGTGTTTTCTGCCAAGAGACATCTACTATCCATTCCATCCTTTGTCCTGATGTAGTGATGTACTTTGTCTGTCTCAAAGCACCATCTGATCAGCTCTCCATGTCTACCTGATGGCCAAGAACGGCCACATCTCTTGAGCCAATCCTTTCAAATAGCCTGCAGTGTAGTGACACCAATTAACTCATCTTTCTCAGAACATAATACTTGCATGCATTATTTCCTTTGCTTGGAAAAGTAGCTGAGTCTTTCTTCAAGAAGTCTTTCCAGACTCCTTAAGATGCATGGCGGACTACAGTTCACAGGGTCACAAAGAGTCAGACACAACTGAGCACACAGTGAAACCCCTAGCCTATGCTGGACAGGAACTCTACATTAGGCACACATTTGCTGAATGAATGGAAAGCCTGGGAATGGTAAGATCTTGCAATGAAAGAGTCAAAATCTGAAATTACCTAATCTGTGTTTTGACTATTTTCACTGGATCTATGTTGCACTGGGCTTCCACCCAGCAGACTCACACTCACACTCACTCACACCTGCCCCCACTGACTCACTTAATTACCTTGTCTGAGTGTTTGGCTATTGTGGGGCCTGCCCACAATTGGGGACCTCATGGGCAGAAGGGACATGATAAATTTTTGAATTTCCTTGTAATTCTGAGTTTTGTTTGTCCCCTTGCTTCTTCACTTCTGAGGCAGCTGCAGGAGAAGGATAAATCTCACTTCTGGAAATTCCCCGTGGTGACTGGGTTTCCTGCCCATGAGCCCAGCATTGGGATCGTTTCACTGGATACTCGTAAGAACAAGTGGCTCAGGGACAATCATGCCATTACAGAGGGAGGTCACATAGCCTAAAAAGGCCAAGAACAAGAAGGTGGCAGAAGAGGGATTGGAGAAAATCTTCTCCATCGAAAATCAGGCCAGTTTGGGGCTCTCTAAATAGTGCTTTGCTGGACATCTCAGCCAGAAAGTGGGTCTGGATACCCAAATTTGAAACCAGTGTGGTCTACAGTGGGGTCTGTTTTCACATCTTGGCCAAAGCCACATCCTCTTTAGTCCCATTTCTCGGATGTATTTTGCAATGTAATTCTTATCTTCACTGCCCTGAGCCAAACATCAAGACCCTGGTTCCCTTTCTGGTCATCAGCTTCCGCAGCTTAGATTTTCTTACAGTTGTTTTTGTTCAAGACTTTTCATTTGATCAGCTCTCCATGTCTACCTGATGGCCAAGAACGGCCACATCTCTTGAGCCAATCCTTTCAAATAGCCTGCAGTGTAGTGACACCAATTAACTCATCTTTCTCAGAACATAATACTTGCATGCATTATTTCCTTTGCTTGGAAAAGTAGCTGAGTCTTTCTTCAAGAAGTCTTTCCAGACTCCTTAAGATGCATGGCGGACTACAGTTCACAGGGTCACAAAGAGTCAGACACAACTGAGCACACAGTGAAACCCCTAGCCTATGCTGGACAGGAACTCTACATTAGGCACACATTTGCTGAATGAATGGAAAGCCTGGGAATGGTAAGATCTTGCAATGAAAGAGTCAAAATCTGAAATTACCTAATCTGTGTTTTGACTATTTTCACTGGATCTATGTTGCACTGGGCTTCCACCCAGCAGACTCACACTCACACTCACTCACACCTGCCCCCACTGACTCACTTAATTACCTTGTCTGAGTGTTTGGCTATTGTGGGGCCTGCCCACAATTGGGGACCTCATGGGCAGAAGGGACATGATAAATTTTTGAATTTCCTTGTAATTCTGAGTTTTGTTTGTCCCCTTGCTTCTTCACTTCTGAGGCAGCTGCAGGAGAAGGATAAATCTCACTTCTGGAAATTCCCCGTGGTGACTGGGTTTCCTGCCCATGAGCCCAGCATTGGGATCGTTTCACTGGATACTCGTAAGAACAAGTGGCTCAGGGACAATCATGCCATTACAGAGGGAGGTCACATAGCCTAAAAAGGCCAAGAACAAGAAGGTGGCAGAAGAGGGATTGGAGAGAAAATCTTCTCCATCGAAAATCAGGCCAGTTTGGGGCTCTCTAAATAGTGCTTTGCTGGACATCTCAGCCAGAAAGTGGGTCTGGATACCCAAATTTGAAACCAGTGTGGTCTACAGTGGGGTCTGTTTTCACATCTTGGCCAAAGCCACATCCTCTTTAGTCCCATTTCTCGGATGTATTTTGCAATGTAATTCTTATCTTCACTGCCCTGAGCCAAACATCAAGACCCTGGTTCCCTTTCTGGTCATCAGCTTCCGCAGCTTAGATTTTCTTACAGTTGTTTTTGTTCAAGTTCTGCATTTTTATTTCTCTCGTTTCATTTTTATCTCCTTGAGACTTGTCATCATCCCAAATGGCAATTTCGGTGACATCAGACTTCCCATTTTGAAACATGATACTGAATTTTTCCAAGGGTGATACTCGTTTCTAGACCTGCTGGAAAAAGTCAAGTCAGAAAGCCCTTTTCTCCCCAATTATTTGCATCTTGCTAAATGAGCAGCCACCTTGCTGAGGGCTGCTGGGTTTCCAGGTTGGTATCTTGAAGAAATGAAAAGACAGCTCTGGGGCTTCCCTGGTGCTCCACTGGGTAAAGAGTCTGCCTTGCCATGCAGGGGGCACTGGTCAATCCCTGGCCTGGGAAGATCCCACATGCCAAGGAATGGCTGGACTGGTGTGTCCAATTATGAGTCAGCACTCTGCAGTGCATGCACACAGAGCCAGTGCTCTGCAGTGAGAGAGGCCACTGCAATGGGAGGCCCACGCAGGCCAAAGAATAAAGATGGATGAAAATAAATAAATAGAAGACGATAAAAGAGGCAAAAATTAAAGAAAAAAAATTCTTTATACAAAAGACAGCTCTGACTCTAGATCCTCAACCTTTGCTTGTGGCCTTTTCTCCAAGTTGACCAGAGATAGGGGTTATTTTTTTTTCTTTCTTTTTTTGAGTGGAGGAGAGGTGGGGAGGGAGGGGGCAGGTGGGCCACTTCTATTGGTCTTTCATTTATCTGTTTTCATCTGTCTTTGTTCTTTGGCTCCTGTGGGCCTCCCATCACAGTGGCCTCTGTTGTCGCCGAGCACCGGCTCCGGGCACATGCGCTCCAGAGCTCCAGCTTGGTAATTGGTAATTGGACACATCGATCCAGCCGCTCCGCGGCACGTGGGATCTTCCCAGGCCAGGGATCGAACTGGCGCCCCTTACACTGCAAGGCGGTGTCCTTACCCACTGGATCACCAGGGAAGCCCCAGAGATAGGGTTATTAGCACCCTATCGGAGACTTCCCTGGTGGTCCAGTGGTTAAGAATCTACAATCTCAATGCAGGGGGCCTAGATTCAAGTCCTGGTCAGGGAACTAGATCCCACATGCTGCAACTAAAACCCTGTCAGCACAAGAGACCATCCTTGAATCAGTGGGTAGAGCCACTGGTAAGAGGGTTGATTGACATGACCGTTGCCTGTCTACATTGAAAATGTTATATTAGTTAGTGTTGGTAGCTCAGTTGTGTCCGACTCTTTGTGACGCCGTGGATGATAGCCTGCTAGACTTCTCTCTGTCTGTGGGATTTTCTGGGCAAGAATACTGGAGTGGGTGGCCATTTCCTTCTCCAGGGGATCTTCCTGACCCAGGATCGAAACAGGGTTGCAGGCAGATTCTTTACCATCTGAGCCACCAAGAAAGCCAATGGGAAGCCATCAAAGAGATCATGGGGCCCATGCGACATTTTGCAGATAAAGATTCTTGAAGCACAGAGAAAGAAGTGACTAGCCCAAGGTTGCACAGCAAACTAGTGACCAGCATTGGGGCTGAAACTTCTGTCTCCAATAACTTCTCTGGAAAGAAATCTTTCCTTACCACAAGACTCTTGGTGCCTCATAGGTCTCTGCTGAATGGCTTGCAAAATCTCTAAGCATGGATTCCGGATATATCTCTTGCAGCCATTTCTACTTCACACCTTTAAACTTGAAGAAATGGCCTGGGGGGTGGGGATGATATTGGCTGGTCACATGCTGACCACAGAGCTCTTTGCAGACATAGTTTTAGGTCTTCAATCCTTGATGAAGGAAATTGAGGCTGGGACTGTTGTTGGTCATTCTCATGCCTTTCCCAAAGTTGCAGGGACACTCCTTTGTGCTCACAAAATGGAGAACTCTCCAAGACCACCAACGGATCTGTTCCCTAAGAAGGACCATCTTCAAGTTGTTTTTCCCATTCTGATTATTCTAGTGACAATTACAATCCCTTAGAGGTAGGTTCCATTTTATAGTTGATTACTCTCATTTTCAGGGCTTCCCAGGTGCCTCAGTGGTAAAGAATTCACCTGCCAATGCAGGAGACACAAGTTTGATCTCTGAGTTGGGAAGTAAATGGCAACCTACTCCAGTCCTCTTGCCTGGAAAATCCCATAGACAGAGGAGCCTGGAGGGCTACAGTCTATGGAATTGAAAACAGTAGGACACAACTGAGCACACATTCAAGCTGATTTGCATAATATATTTCGTTTCTGGTTTCTACACCAGCCTGCTCCAGAAACATCCTATGTTCCCATTTTGCAGATGAAAACCTAAGATTCAAAGAAGTGAAACACCTTGGTCAGGGCCACGTAGATAGAAAACAATAGAACAAAAAGCTCTGAATTTGGGGTTTTGGTGTTTTTTTTGCTATTTTGCTCTCACACAGAAACCCATAATAATTAAGTTGATCGTAATAAGCACCTTCAATGGCTTTGCCTCTAGTTCCCTGCAGCCATCTTGTAAAGTCATCTGTATTGAAATTTCAAGGATTAAGTGACTGGATCATAAATTCCAGGAACCACCCACTGCCCAGCCTTGCCTCCCAATACTCAGGTCCCAGCCCCATGGAGAAATCCCCAGTTGAGCTCCAGGAGGTAGGCTGATGGTCAAGGTCCGGCCAGTGACCAGGAACCAGTTTCCTGCCCAGAGCTCTCTACTGACTCCAGTCGGGCCTTTCTGAAAGAAGGTGGGGGCTTTCTCATCCTAGCTGACTGAAATTCCTTTCACCTTCATCTCTCCAGAGTGTCCAGTGTGCCTAGAAGGAAGATAAAAAGTGATGACTAGTGTTGATTAGATTAGCTGTGACTTTGAGAGGTGTTAAGTGAAAGATTTTATTCATTCATTCATCCATTCACTTACCACTTACTCATTCACTGCCTCCCAACACACACACACACACATACCTTTAACAACATTTTATCAAAGATCTATTCTGTGTAAGGGCTTCCCAAGTAGTGCGGTGGTAGAATCAGTCTGCCAGCATAGGAGATGAGTGTTTGATCCATGGGTCGGAAGATGCCCTGGAGTAGGACATGACTACCACCCAGTCTGGTATTCTCACCTGGACAATCCATGGAGAGTGAGACACAACTGGGACTGGGCATGCACTCCCACATTCTGTGAAAGGTATTCTGCTAGCTGCTTAGGATGCCAGGAATTGATGCAATGTGTCACATGACTTCAAGGAGTTGAGTTTTGATTCAACAGATTGAAGAGAAAACTAAGAGTCGCCCTGGGCACTTCACTCTACTTTATACACTCCAAGTCCAGCTCACTCCTTGTCATCGTCATTGTCATTTCTCTTCTTCAGGTTCTTAAAACATTTTTTTCCTGGATACAGAAAGGCTCCCAGCGGGGCTCCCAGTCCACAATCTCACATCTCTAATCTCTCCTCCACTCTGATAACTAAAGCCTCTTTCCTGCTGAGAACCCTTTCTGAATCCCTCCTGTCCTCATGATACACTCTAAGTCTCTCCATGTGCCCTCCTGGAGTTTGGTGATGGCTTGGCCCCTTTCTCTAGCTCCAGTTTAATTTCTCCTCTCTCGCCTCTGGCACCTTGATTGTTATAGAACCAGAAAGGCGAAGGGGCCCACTGCTCAAACTCTCCTCCTCCAGCATCAAAGGCATGCTTCTGGGTCTTTGATTAAGTGGTGTCCTTTTCCTGAAGGACTTTACCTTTCTTTGTTAACAAACCAACTTCTACTTAGGAAACCAAGAAGGACCCTCAGGGCCTCCTGGCCTCGGAAGCCTCTCCATGTCCCCCTGCTGCTTGTAGGGAATTGACTCAGCTCCATGACCTTCCCTGAGCTCCAAAGGGCAGATTTGAACAGTCGTCAATCAGGGAACATGAATGCAGAGATAAAGGGAGAAGCAGCCAAGAAATAATAGGCATCTTTGGGGTACGGTCCTCCTTCCACCTCAAAGGGGTAAAGAAAACTTTACCCTGTAATTGCGGTGAACTTTGAGCTATGTTTAAAACTATCCGACCCTGGAGTTAGAAAATGTGTAACCTTAGGGACAGAAGTCATAACTCCGGAGGTGACTCACAGCCCACCAGACCTGTAGAAGATAAGAAGACAAGCCTGGCGTCTAGGCTGATGGTTAACTCTGCATCTAAGCCTCCCAGGGGCAAAGAAAACACATGGTCATTTAAAGATTGATCATCAATTGCAAATATACTTAATCAATCTGTGTTGATTAAAACCAGGCTCCATGTTAGAATGGAGCCTGTGACTTCTCTAATCATATTTTCATAGGCAATGCTTCTGAAAAAACTTTGGAAGACATGGGGAGGTGGGTTGGAGCACATACACTTTGGGTAAAAATGATTGTCCCAAAATTCAGTCAGGGTCTTTGGCTAAGAGGAGACTCTGCCAATGGGCCCACTGGCGTAATTAAACTGCTCTCCACTATCAGCTCTGACCCTCTGTGTAAGTTTGTTTCCTATGGATCAGCTACAACACCCCAACCAATTGAAGATGCTAGCCTTCTTCATTCCTGCTGAGAACCCTTTCTGAATCCCTCCTGTCCTCATGATACACTCTAAGTCTCTCCATGTGCCCTCCTGGAGTTTGGTGATGGCTTGGCCCCTTTCTCTAGCTCCAGTTTAATTTCTCCTCTCTCGCCTCTGGCACCTTGATTGTTATAGAACCAGAAAGGCGAAGGGGCCCACTGCTCAAACTCTCCTCCTCCAGCATCAAAGGCATGCTTCTGGGTCTTTGATTAAGTGGTGTCCTTTTCCTGAAGGACTTTACCTTTCTTTGTTAACAAACCAACTTCTACTTAGGAAACCAAGAAGGACCCTCAGGGCCTCCTGGCCTCGGAAGCCTCTCCATGTCCCCCTGCTGCTTGTAGGGAATTGACTCAGCTCCATGACCTTCCCTGAGCTCCAAAGGGCAGATTTGAACAGTCGTCAATCAGGGAACATGAATGCAGAGATAAAGGGAGAAGCAGCCAAGAAATAATAGGCATCTTTGGGGTACGGTCCTCCTTCCACCTCAAAGGGGTAAAGAAAACTTTACCCTGTAATTGCGGTGAACTTTGAGCTATGTTTAAAACTATCCGACCCTGGAGTTAGAAAATGTGTAACCTTAGGGACAGAAGTCATAACTCCGGAGGTGACTCACAGCCCACCAGACCTGTAGAAGATAAGAAGACAAGCCTGGCGTCTAGGCTGATGGTTAACTCTGCATCTAAGCCTCCCAGGGGCAAAGAAAACACATGGTCATTTAAAGATTGATCATCAATTGCAAATATACTTAATCAATCTGTGTTGACTAAAACCAGGCTCCATGTTAGAATGGAGCCTGTGACTTTCTCTAATCATATTTTTCATAGGCAATGCTTCTGAAAAAACTTTGGAAGACATGGGGAGGTGGGTTGGAGCACATACACTTTGGGTAAAAATGATTGTCCCAAAATTCAGTCAGGGTCTTTGGCTAAGAGGAGACTCTGCCAATGGGCCCACTGGCGTAATTAAACTGCTCTCCACTATCAGCTCTGACCCTCTGTGTAAGTTTGTTTCCTATGGATCAGCTACAACACCCCCAACCAATTGAAGATGCTAGCCTTCTTCATTCCAGACTAAAGGAACTGGAGAAGCTCTTTAAGAGAAGACCTAAGGGCTTCCCCTGGTGGTCCAGTGGGTAAGGACACCGCCTTGCAGTGCAAGGGGCGCTGGTTCCATCTCTGGCCTGGGAAGATCCCACGTGCTGCGGAGCGGCTGGACCGATGTGTCCAATGACCGAGCCGGAGCTCTGGAGCTCATGCGCCCAGAGCCGGCGCTCTGCAACGACAGACGCCACCGCGGTGGGAGGCCCACAGGAGCCAAAGAACAAAGACGGATGAAAATAGAGAAATGAAAGACCAATAGAAGTGGCCCGCCCGCTCCCCTCCCTCCCCAAACCCACCCCCCCCCCAAAAAAAAAAAAAAAACTTAAAAAAAAAAAAGAAGACCTAAGGCCAGCTTAAAGGAGTACAGACCTGCACAAACCCTAATTCTATCAGCAATCCTGCCCTTGAACCCCTTCTATAAAACTCTTCACAAAATACCTCTGAGTTTGGACACACTGTTTTGAGGAGTATGAGCCCACTCTGTTCCCCTCTTCTGGGCAAAGCAATAAAGCTATTCTTTTCTACTGCACCTAAAACTCTGTCTTCAAGATTCTATTCCAGGTGGATGCACAGAGGCTGAGTTCTGGGCATCACTCATCCTGCCAAACTCAGCTCAGAGGCTCTTTCTTCCTGGCAGTCAAGGCTGGAAAAGAAGCCTTTCTTCTCAAGCCTCCCAGGGCCCCAAAGAAAACACATGGTCATTTAAAGATTGATCATCAATTGCAAATATACTTAATCAATCTGTGTTGACTAAAACCAGGCTCCATGTTAGAATGGAGCCTGTGACTTTCTCTAATCATATTTTTCATAGGCAATGCTTCTGAAAAAACTTTGGAAGACATGGGGAGGTGGGTTGGAGCACATACACTTTGGGTAAAAATGATTGTCCCAAAATTCAGTCAGGGTCTTTGGCTAAGAGGAGACTCTGCCAATGGGCCCACTGGCGTAATTAAACTGCTCTCCACTATCAGCTCTGACCCTCTGTGTAAGTTTGTTTCCTATGGATCAGCTACAACACCCCCAACCAATTGAAGATGCTAGCCTTCTTCATTCCAGACTAAAGGAACTGGAGAAGCTCTTTAAGAGAAGACCTAAGGGCTTCCCCTGGTGGTCCAGTGGGTAAGGACACCGCCTTGCAGTGCAAGGGGCGCTGGTTCCATCTCTGGCCTGGGAAGATCCCACGTGCTGCGGAGCGGCTGGACCGATGTGTCCAATGACCGAGCCGGAGCTCTGGAGCTCATGCGCCCAGAGCCGGCGCTCTGCAACGACAGACGCCACCGCGGTGGGAGGCCCACAGGAGCCAAAGAACAAAGATGAATGAAAATGGAGAAATGAAGGACCAATAGAAGTGGCCCGCCCGCTCCGCTCCGCTCCCCTCCCTCCCCAACCCGACCCCCGCCCAAAATAAATAAATAAATCTTAAAAAAAAAAAAAAAAGAGAAGACCTAAGGCCAGCTTAAAGGAGTACAGACCTGCACAAACCCTAATTCTATCAGCAATCCTGCCCTTGAACCCCTTCTATAAAACTCTTCACAAAATACCTCTGAGTTTGGACACACTGTTTTGAGGAGTATGAGCCCACTCTGTTCCCCTCTTCTGGGCAAAGCAATAAAGCTATTCTTTTCTACTGCACCTAAAACTCTGTCTTCAAGATTCTATTCCAGGTGGATGCACAGAGGCTGAGTTCTGGGCATCACTCATCCTGCCAAACTCAGCTCAGAGGCTCTTTCTTCCTGGCAGTCAAGGCTGGAAAAGAAGCCTTTCTTCTACACTTCTGCAGAATCAGAAACATGCATGCATGTGTTCAATCATGTCTGACTCTTCACAACCCCATGGACTGTAGCCCACCAGGCTCCTCTGTCCATGGCATTCACCAGACAAGAATACTGGAGTAGGTTGCTATTTCTTTCTCCAGGGGATCTTCTGACCCAGGGATTGATCCTACATGTCTCTTTGGTCTCCTGCATTGGCAGGTGGGTTATTTACCACTTGAACTACCTGAGAAGCCTGACAGCATCAGTGTTCACACCAAGCAAGAGTTCATGTGCTCTGCTGGATTTTTTTTATTATTGCATTATTGATCTTGCCTGCCTCCCCCATTTGTCTCTGGGATCCTGGATCCCTCTTACATAGAGACTGCCTAGACCAAGAAGGTGCTTAATCATGTTCTATTGAATGAACACAAGAGACATTTTAAAGAAAGAAGCTATTTATCCTTTCTACTCCAAAGCAGCTTGCAAAATGCAGTCAGCTTGGTCTGCCCTCGTGGGTGGCTGGAGCTCAGAAGGCAGGAATGTGTGTCTGTTTTTTTGGAGAACAAAAGGGTCTCTTTCAAACCCACAGATGCTACAAAAAAGCAGGAGCAGCTTAGTCATCATAACTGGGAAAGTCCACATGCTTTTCTATGGGTTTTGCCTGTAGCATAGGTCCTTGGACAGGTTTCCAGAGGGGGATAATAAACTGTTTGACCTTTTCCTCTTGCTAGCTGGCATTCCTCTCTCTGCTTCATGGTTGGAGATTCAGCCCAGAACCTTTCTGCTCTTCTTACTCAGGGGCAAACAGCCAAAGCTGGAGCTGGGAGAAGGAGTTCAGTACATAGGTGCCTTGCTGCACCTGGGAACAGGGACCCATACACATGCCCAGGTTTAAGTCTCCTGGAATCCATGGGGCATCAATGAGCTCAGTTGGCTTCCCTCTTTGTTGTCCTGCCATGGAGTCATCCTCATTGCAGAAAAATGCTAGTGTGAGGATTAGGGAGAATGACTATATAGTCAGACTTCCTATTTTTCAGGATCCTGCAATTGTAGGACACTTTCTACTGGTCAACTTCCACATTAACTCACAAAGATAATTAGAACTAACACGGGACAGACACTGGGTCTCCATTTTTAGCTCAGTAAGCAGGCATGGTTCCTATCTCAGAGAAGCTCAGGTTTAACCTTTTCTCGTGTGTTTCATTGTTTGTCTTTTTTATTATGTATTTTATGTATCTCGCTGCACTGGGTCTTCATTGCTGCACATGGGCTTTCTCTAGTTGCAACAAGCAGGAGCTCCTCTCTAGTTGCAGTGCACAGGCTTCTCACTGAGGTGACCTCTCATATTGTGACATGTGGGCTGTAGGGCTCACGCGCTTCAGTAGTTGTGGCTCACCAGCTCTAGAGCACAGGCTCAAAAGTCGTGCAGCCTTTGTTGCCTTGCAGCATATGGGATCTTAGTTCCTGGACCAGGGACCTAACCCATGTCCCCTGCACTTAGAGGATTCTTAACCACTGGACCACCAGGAAAGTCCTAGGTTTAACCTTTTATAAATTGAAGTATGGTTGATTTGCAACACTGTGTTCATTTCAGGTGTATGCAACATGATTGGGTTGTATATACATATATATATATATATTTTTTTTTTTTCCAATAAAAAGTTTCCTGTGCTATCTCTCTTTTCTTTTCCCTCAACGAGAGAGAGTAAGCCCAGGACTCAGAAGAGCAGGCAGGAGTTGTCTCAAGTTCACATTGAAAACCAATGTTTGGAACCTCAAACTCTGACTTTAGTTTTGATTTCTGCTGATTTGATGACTTGAACAAGACCGTTTACCTCCCCAGACCTCAGTTTTCTCATTTGCAGAACAGGGATGCGTACTCCCTCCTAGCTCATAGAGCTATGGGGACTATTAAAAGAGAGAGAGAAAGAGAGAGAAGGGAAGGGGCATTGCAAAGCCCTAACACTTCTTGATTGAATCAGAAAAATTCAAAGAATATTATACTTAGTGAAGGGCTTGCCAGGTGGCTCTAGTGGTAAAGAATCCTCCTGCCAGTGTATGCAACATAGGAATGCAAGTTTGATCCCTGAGGGAAAATTGGGAACAGACATTGCAAAAATAGTGTAAGGGAATGACTATATAGTCAGACTTCCTATTTTTCAGGATCCTGCAATTGTAGGACACTTTCTACTGGTCAACTTCCACATTAACTCACAAAGATAATTAGAACTAACACGGGACAGACACTGGGTCTCCATTTTTAGCTCAGTAAGCAGGCATGGTTCCTATCTCAGAGAAGCTCAGGTTTAACCTTTTCTCGTGTGTTTCATTGTTTGTCTTTTTTATTATGTATTTTATGTATCTCGCTGCACTGGGTCTTCATTGCTGCACATGGGCTTTCTCTAGTTGCAACAAGCAGGAGCTCCTCTCTAGTTGCAGTGCACAGGCTTCTCACTGAGGTGACCTCTCATATTGTGACATGTGGGCTGTAGGGCTCACGCGCTTCAGTAGTTGTGGCTCACCAGCTCTAGAGCACAGGCTCAAAAGTCGTGCAGCCTTTGTTGCCTTGCAGCATATGGGATCTTAGTTCCTGGACCAGGGACCTAACCCATGTCCCCTGCACTTAGAGGATTCTTAACCACTGGACCACCAGGAAAGTCCTAGGTTTAACCTTTTATAAATTGAAGTATGGTTGATTTGCAACACTGTGTTCATTTCAGGTGTATGCAACATGATTGGGTTGTATATACATATATATATATATATATATTTTTTTTTTTCCAATAAAAAGTTTCCTGTGCTATCTCTCTTTTCTTTTCCCTCAACGAGAGAGAGTAAGCCCAGGACTCAGAAGAGCAGGCAGGAGTTGTCTCAAGTTCACATTGAAAACCAATGTTTGGAACCTCAAACTCTGACTTTAGTTTTGATTTCTGCTGATTTGATGACTTGAACAAGACCGTTTACCTCCCCAGACCTCAGTTTTCTCATTTGCAGAACAGGGATGCGTACTCCCTCCTAGCTCATAGAGCTATGGGGACTATTAAAAGAGAGAGAGAAAGAGAGAGAAGGGAAGGGGCATTGCAAAGCCCTAACACTTCTTGATTGAATCAGAAAAATTCAAAGAATATTATACTTAGTGAAGGGCTTGCCAGGTGGCTCTAGTGGTAAAGAATCCTCCTGCCAGTGTATGCAACATAGGGAATGCAAGTTTGATCCCTGAGTTGGGAAAATTCCCTGAAAAGGAAATAGCAACACCCAGTATTCTTGCCTAGAGAATCCCATGCTCAGAGGAGCCTGGCTACAGTCCGTGGGATCACAAAGAGTCATACACAACTGAAATGGCTTAGCAGGCATACTTAGTGATGAAAGACAGATAGACAAATATCATACCATATCACTGAGATATAGAATATAATGTACAAAACAAGTGAATCTTTATCCACAGCAAACACAGACTCTCACATATAAAACAAACTTATGCTTACCAAAGGGGACCGGGAGGGACAAATTAGGAGTATGGAATTAGCAGATACAAGTTATCACATATAAAATAGAGAAGCAACAAGGATTCACTCTATAGTGCAGAGTAAATAAGATATTATAAGATATTATATCCAATTAATAAATTTAACAAATAATAGATGTTATATCCAATATCTTGAAATAACCTATAATGGGGTATGATCAGCAAAAGCAAACTTGAATCACTGTGTTGTACATTTGAAAGTAACACATAATGTAAATCAATTATGTTTCTTTTGGTGGGGGCGGGTTGGGGAGGGAGGGGGGCGGGCGAGCCACTTCTATTGGTCTTTCATTTCTCTATTTTCATCCATCTTTGTTCTTTGGCCTGTGTGGGACTCCCATCACAGTGACCTCTGTCGCCGCAGAGCACCGGCTTTGGGCGCATGCGCTCCAGAGCTCTGGCTCAGTAATTGGACACATCGGTCCAGCCGCTCCGCAGCATGTGGGATCTTCCCAGGCCAGGGATCGAACCGGCACCCCTTGCACTGAAAGGCAGTGTCCTTACCCACTGGACCACCAGGGAAGCCCCAATTATATTTCAATTTAAAAAAAATAATAGAAAAGAGAATGCTTTCCTTTTTAACTTAATTAATTAATTATTATTTTGTCTGTGCTGGGTCATCACTGCTGAACATGGGCTTTCTCTAGTTGCAGTGGTCGGGGGCTACTCTCTAGCTGTGGTGTACAGGCTTCTCATGATGCAGAGCACAGGCTCTAGGGTACAAGCTCAGTAGTTGTGGCAGATGGGCTTAGTTTCTCTGCAGCAGGTGGGATGTTCCAGACCAGGAATTGAATCCTCTCATTGGCAGGCAGATTCTTAGCCTACTGGGAGCCCCAAGGATGCTTTTCAATAGCAACACCCAGTATCCCAAAATCCCATGCTCAGGAGCCTGGCTACAGTCCGTGGGATCACAAAGAGTCATACACAACTGAAATGGCTTAGCAGGCATACTTAGTGATGAAAGACAGATAGACAAATATCATACCATATCACTGAGATATAGAATATAATGTACAAAACAAGTGAATCTTTATCCACAGCAAACACAGACTCTCACATATAAAACAAACTTATGCTTACCAAAGGGGACCGGGAGGGACAAATTAGGAGTATGGAATTAGCAGATACAAGTTATCACATATAAAATAGAGAAGCAACAAGGATTCACTCTATAGTGCAGAGTAAATAAGATATTATAAGATATTATATCCAATTAATAAATTTAACAAATAATAGATGTTATATCCAATATCTTGAAATAACCTATAATGGGGTATGATCAGCAAAAGCAAACTTGAATCACTGTGTTGTACATTTGAAAGTAACACATAATGTAAATCAATTATGTTTCTTTTTTGGTGGGGCGGGGGTCGGGTTGGGGAAGGAGGGGAGAGGGCGGGCCACTTCTATTGGTCTTTCATTTCTCTATTTTCATCCATCTTTGTTCTTTGGCCTGTGTGGGACTCCCATCACAGTGACCTCTGTCGCCGCAGAGCACCGGCTTTGGGCGCATGCGCTCCAGAGCTCTGGCTCAGTAATTGGACACATCGGTCCAGCCGCTCCGCAGCATGTGGGATCTTCCCAGGCCAGGGATCGAACCGGCAGCCCTTGCACTGAAAGGCAGTGTCCTTACCCACTGGACCACCAGGGAAGCCCCAATTATATTTCAATTTAAAAAAAATAATAGAAAAGAGAATGCTTTCCTTTTTAACTTAATTAATTAATTATTATTTTGTCTGTGCTGGGTCATCACTGCTGAACATGGGCTTTCTCTAGTTGCAGTGGTCGGGGGCTACTCTCTAGCTGTGGTGTACAGGCTTCTCATGATGCAGAGCACAGGCTCTAGGGTACAAGCTCAGTAGTTGTGGCAGATGGGCTTAGTTTCTCTGCAGCAGGTGGGATGTTCCAGACCAGGAATTGAACCCATGTCCTCTGCATTGGCAGGCAGATTCTTAGCCACTGGACCTCCAGGGAAGCCCTCAAAGGGATGCTTTTCAATAGTATGTTTCACTGCTGTTTAATGTCCTTGTCTGAGACAACCGTGTGAGTAGGGTATCACATCTTGAGCGTTTGTCATCGTAAGGCAGTTAGCAGAGTGATCCTCTGTTATTATACTTATTATAACACACCGTGAGGATTGTGGAGCTAAGGCCTAACCAGGATGACCAACACATTTTGCTGAGGACAGCTGGGGGACAGCCAGATGGCATGGGCTGTGCCGGGGCAAGGCACCCGGGTAGAGTTCTGGGGAAAAGGAGGCTGAGGCCGGGTGTTCTTGGAGTGCCAAAGTCATAACAGTGGGCCATGGGGAAGCCCCAGGGAGGAGCAGGCTCCCTCCCATCCTGCCCATCTGTGGCTCTGGGAGGACCCTGGGGGATTGGGGGAGAGGGAGTGAGCGTATGTCCCCAAGAAGAATTTGGGGACAGAGACGCCTTACTGGTGGCCCCCTGGGTGGCTCAACTTAGGCCCTCACGTGAAGCCAGGGAAAGGCCCGGGGGCTGGAAGACTTCCTCTTCCAAGGGCCCTGCAGTCCCTCTTTGCTGCCCATTTCACGAAAGAGAAGGGAAACTTCTCAGAAAACCACATGAGATGTGCTGATGGAGGGCAGAGGAGATGAGGAAAATGTGCTGAATGCAGGCAGTGGAGGAAGGGGTCAGTGTCTCAGGTCTGGGACCCCATCTGCCAGGCACAGAGGTGGGCACCTGACAGGCAGGAGCTCCTTTGAACATGACAGTGGTTAACACATGAGGACACTGAGACTCTATAGCCAGAGAGAGGTAGAGCTAGGAGGCAGCCCCATGGGTTAGGGGTACAGACCTAACCCATGGGCTGGGTGCCCACCTGACCTTGGTGCCCCACTCTGGGTCATCACTGCTGAACATGGGCTTTCTAGTTGCAGTGGTCGGGGGCTACTCTCTAGCTGTGGTGTACAGGCTTCTCATGATGCAGAGCACAGGCTCTAGGGTACAAGCTCAGTAGTTGTGGCAGATGGGCTTAGTTTCTCTGCAGCAGGTGGGATGTTCCAGACCAGGAATTGAACCCATGTCCTCTGCATTGGCAGGCAGATTCTTAGCCACTGGACCTCCAGGGAAGCCCTCAAAGGGATGCTTTTCAATAGTATGTTTCACTGCTGTTTAATGTCCTTGTCTGAGACAACCGTGTGAGTAGGGTATCACATCTTGAGCGTTTGTCATCGTAAGGCAGTTAGCAGAGTGATCCTCTGTTATTATACTTATTATAACACACCGTGAGGATTGTGGAGCTAAGGCCTAACCAGGATGACCAACACATTTTGCTGAGGACAGCGGGGGGACAGCCAGATGGCATGGGCTGTCCCGGGCAAGGCACCCGGGTAGAGTTCTGGGGAAAAGGAGGCTGAGGCCGGGTGTTCTTGGAGTGCCAAAGTCATAACAGTGGGCCATGGGGAAGCCCCAGGGAGGAGCAGGCTCCCTCCCATCCTGCCCATCTGTGGCTCTGGGAGGACCCTGGGGGATTGGGGGAGAGGGAGTGAGCGTATGTCCCCAAGAAGAATTTGGGGACAGAGACGCCTTACTGGTGGCCCCCTGGGTGGCTCAACTTAGGCCCTCACGTGAAGCCAGGGAAAGGCCCGGGGGCTGGAAGACTTCCTCTTCCAAGGGCCCTGCAGTCCCTCTTTGCTGCCCATTTCACGAAAGAGAAGGGAAACTTCTCAGAAAACCACATGAGATGTGCTGATGGAGGGCAGAGGAGATGAGGAAAATGTGCTGAATGCAGGCAGTGGAGGAAGGGGTCAGTGTCTCAGGTCTGGGACCCCATCTGCCAGGCACAGAGGTGGGCACCTGACAGGCAGGAGCTCCTTTGAACATGACAGTGGTTAACACATGAGGACACTGAGACTCTATAGCCAGAGAGAGGTAGAGCTAGGAGGCAGCCCCCATGGGTTAGGGGTACAGACCTAACCCATGGGCTGGGTGCCCACCTGACCTTGGTGCCCCCACTCTGGGTGAAACAGTCTGCTGCCTCCAGCAAGTCTGAGTTCGCAATCAAACCCGTTCACCAGAGCTCCTGCTCTACGCTGTTTTATTCATAGTCCCCATAATTCCAGGAGGCCACCCTGGCCCCCTTACAGGGAAAACAAAGGCTGCTCATGATCTGAAGTCTCTTTGGCCATCCTCTGTTTCTAACAAGCATCCAGATGATCAGAGCGTCCGTGGGGGCTTCCAGCATCCCCCTGGGTGGGGAGAAGTCCCAAAGTACCAGCAGGCTGGATACAGGCTCGGTGGCAGGAGGGGCAGCTCACCGCACTGACCGCTGGAAAGAGGCCCTGGTGGTGACCTGCCCTCGGGGCTGGGAGGACAGGCCTGTCCGTAGGGGCGTCGCTTGCCTTATGGAGACAATCAACACAGCTGGGACTTTCCCAATTTCAGAGGCTGGGAGGAAATTCCAGGCTTTCTTTGCTTTCTTTCTTGTTCTTTTTACTGATTTTATTTATTTTTAATTTTTTTTTCGGCTGCCCATGGGGTCCTGGGAGCCAGGCGAGGGGGTTTTCCAGGCCCTGGAGTATCTATCTGCAGTGTATGGAGCTGGTGGGGCCCGCAGGGAGGGGCTCCCCCAGCTGTGTCTGCTTTCAGGCCCTTCGGAAACAGGAGCCCATGGGAAGCGAGGCTGAGGCTTGGGCAGAGGAATCAGACTTTGGCTGTGGGCGCCTGGTCCCCGCCTCTTCGATGATTCTTGAGGACAAGGGCCTGTAGGGAGGTTGCTACCCCCCAGCCACTAGCTCTAGGGGCAGGGGTGATGAGGGTGTGGATATGTCTGGCCCTGGTTTGCCTCACTTTATCCCCTTGGATCTTCCCCTTCAGGGAATCTAATCACATATATTAGTAATACATGACCTAAGAAGATAACGTACTGGTTCATGACCTTCCCAGGGGCCGCCCCCTCCCTGGATTTTGCATCCTTCTGGTGGCAGCCCCAACCCAGCCAGCAGCATGCAGTATGCTCAGGGCATTCTGACTGTACAAAAAGAACATGGTCCCTTACTAAGATAAGGCTGTTAGAGTGTCAGCATCAGCTCCTTTGTAAAGGAGGAAGCAGAGTTCTAGGGTAAGGGGTGTGTGTGGTGGAGGGGATTTGGGCAGGGGTGTGAAAGAGAGAAAAAAACCAAAGTCTCATGTTTACTAGGTGGCAGTAGTGGACTCCTCGGACATCCTAGCAGTGCGTCCAGTACCTGGGGAGACATGATGCTAAGTCTAAACAAGACATCTCTAAGTCAGTTGGAAAGCTAAGGGAGGGAGCAGGAAGCTAGGTGGCCTGGGAAGCAGGGAGAGAGCCACAGGTCCTGGACGCCAGGAATCCCAGCCCAGTCTAAAGGGGAGGGCACAGTACCGTTGGGGCAGTGCCTGGATGGCTGGGTCACTGAATGGTTTCTGGTTCAGAAGAGGGGACACGGCCCCCTCCTGGGACAGTGGAGCCTGTCAGCACCAAGCCCACGTGGAGGTCTTTCTGAGATGAGGCTCCCACTTCTGTCCTTGGGCTGAGCTAGACTCAGCTCCTGGTGCAGGGTATGTGACAGAGATACAATGATATGCAAGATAGGAAAGCAGTGAGCACACTGTATTTTGTTTACTCCTCCCAATACCTGCACGGAATTCAATTTGCATAGTGTGAACTTGGCGCTGGCTCAGAAACAGTGTTTGTTATTGATATTGTTCAAGTTGGCACAGTTTGGGAGGGGCAGGAAGATCCAGGATCAGATACAGGAAGGATCTGTCGTAGGGAAGCTGTCGCCTTCGTGGGGGTGTGGGTGTGGGTGTTGGGAGGGGACAATGAGAGAAAGAAGACAAATTCACTAGTACCCGTCATCGGAGCAGGATCTGAACGGTAGCACAGGGGACGTGCTGAGTTGTCAGTGTTCACCAGGAAAGCTTCCCATCCATGTGCAGAGGTCAATACAGAGAGCTGGCTGGAACACGCTGGGGAATTACATCCACAGCAGGAAGAAGGAAGGTCACAACACAGACAACACCAAGAAGATCTGCTCGGGCATCTCTCTGTTCTCCTAAATCCTTCTCCAGATTGTCAGTGACCAGATATAAGCAGCCACTCTCCAGGCGTCCTGAGCCCCTGGACCAGGGCTTGGAAACACTGAACTGGCCTGAACCTCAGAGGATCAGAGCCAAGGCTACAAGCGGAGAACACCCACCAGGAAAGGTGTTGCATTGGCTTCAATTCCATCAGAAGAGTTTCAACTGAATGTTGCTTTCATATCTACAAGATACCCAGCACTGTGGGGGCCTCTGGAAGGGAGGTCAGATATTAGATAAAGGACAAAGAGAAGAGAGAAGAAGGGACATGAGGGAGCTTTGGGATGAACAGAGGAGAAGAGAGCAGGACTGAAATGTATTTACCTATGTCTCAGGTGTGCGGCATGTTATGTAGGATATTTCACTTAATCCTTGCGATACCCATACTCGGTATACCACCTTTGTTAAAAACACGCTTGTGATCAGTGACACGTATGAGGTATGATCCTTGAATGCAAGTTCCACAGCTTTCTGCCCCCTGCCATCCTTCCTCCCAAGACGCTCTACAGATTGACCCCTTAGCTGACCCCTATACGGCCCAATGTCAATTCCATTTCAATGATAGGAACCTCAAAACGATAGAAGCATGGACAATAATTCTTTCAATATACTCCATACTGGAGATGCAGACACACATAGTGAAAGGCATCAGACACGACCGTGGGGAGCAGAGCCTGGAGGAATACGTGCAGAGAGTCCTGTCTCACGCTTTGCTTATTACACTTACACCCAACCTCAAAAACATGGCTTCCATTGGAATCCTAGACTTTTTCCCCCCTCTTTGATTGTACAAAGCCAGTTCTGAGGCCACAGCCACCTTTCCTCCAGGACACAGATCTATTTATTCACTTTTTCATTTCTTTCCAGTTGCTGGGTGTGGCTTAGGTGACTTAGTTCCAGAGGTCTGAGACTACTGAAAATAATCAGGTCACAAGGAATAAATTTAACCTCAAACCAGATCATTGGGTCTGTAGGGCATAACCCCTTGACACAGATGAGTCATGCACTCAGCTAAAACTGGGGTTTCGGGGCCTTCAGCATTCATGTAATCTTGTTCCTATATTTTCTCACATATTGGAGATATTGATAGTTCTTTATGGTGGCTTCCCAGGTGGAGCTAGGGGTAAAGAACCTGCCTGCCAATGCAGGGTAGACATAACAGATGCGGGTTCAATCCCAGGGTCGGGAAGATCCCCTGGAGAATCCCATGGACAGAGGAGTCTGGCTGGCTACAGTCCATAGGGGCACAGAAAATCAGACACGCCTGAGGTGGCTCAGCATGATGGAGTTCAGTCTTAGAAAAAGCCAGTGGAAAACTGGACCCACTGAGTCTTTCACTCACTCATTTGGTAAATAGTTTATTGAGTTCCTCTTATGCCCTTTGCATTACAGTGATGAATAAGATAAAGTCAGGATCTGTGGACCCCCAACAACTTTTGTTTTATTCCAACTTTATAGCAACTACAGTGAAACTCTGTATAGCACAGAGCATCCAGTTTTTCCGAGGCGGGAAACTTCAGTACTGAATTTTCAGAACCTGGAGATTTGTTCTGCTTTGCTATCTAAGAGGGGTTTGCCTTGGGATCTGTTTCTTTCCTCTTGAGCTGGGAAGACCCGATGTACTCCATCTAGCTGAAAACAGGTAGGAGTTTAAGACAGGTGTGTGTGTGTGAGTCGGGAGAGGGGATCATTCTTCTTGTGATTTTGAGGATAGATTTCTTTGGTTTCAGACTAGGAAGGGGGCCAGTTTCTTTCAACTCCAGAGCACTGGGTACAGCAGACGTCTTGCCTTAGCTTTGAAGGTCACCTCAGAGCTATCTCACTCACCATCTGTTCCAGCCATTTGATGCTAAGATTTTAGGACCCAAGAGGGACCATCCCTTCTCCACCCTCCGTCCTCTCCGTGCCAGCGTCCAGTAGTCTCAGACAGTTCTGGAAAAAGAGTGACTCACCGTAGTGACCATTCACCCATAACTAAGAGAGACAGTGTGATTAAGATAGGAGGATACCCTCCAGTCTCTGCAGAGATGACAAGAAAGAGTAATTTCCCATTCAAAGTAACTGCACCCACAGCCCTCAATCCAGCTGGTAGCCATGTCAGCTAAACGCAGAGGGAAAGGGACCCTCTGCCTGAGGGGTCAGGGTACTCTAACTGTGCGTATCTGTCTGCAAGGTGGCAAGAATTAGCTCACTGTCTGGCCCTAGAGTCCCACAGGACACAGAGCCACAAGAGTCACTTGGAAGCCAGTCCTTACGGTTGGCAGGTATTTGCTTCCAAGTATTTGTTGGCCGTTGAAATAAACTTCCAGACCCACACACACTTTCCCACTCCCTATCATTTGGGTTACTATTTACTTTCACTTAACCCCAACCTCCACACTGCCCCAGGACATGGTCCCTGGCTCTGAAGTGACAGACAAGATGAAAGATAGGAAAGCCCAGATGAATTAGCTTTGCAGTTTTTGTAGATTAAATACTTGATCTGCATTGAGCTCAGTGACTTCTGTTTTCAATCATCTCATTAGAGTGCTATGAGATCAAGCTCACTTTCCAGAAATAAACTTTTTCCATCAGCAAGAAAAGACATGTAATCAGGACAATCTCTAAAAGGTGGGCTGAGGGAATTCCCTGGTGGTCCAGTGGTTAGGACTCCAGCCTCTCACTGTCAGGAGCCCATGTTCAAGGCCTGGTTAGGGACCTGAAGTCCCACAAACCCAAAAAATGAAGAGTGGACCAAAATTTCAATTTTCCAGGAGATGGGAAGGAATGGGGGTAGGGGTGGTGTTCACACAGATCACGCATGATATGAAAACCGTGTTGCTATTTGTTGCCTTCTATGCAAGTCTTTAGGACACGTGAATACATTTCGACCCTCTGTCCCAGACGTGACCCTTTTCATCAAATTCCATATTTTTCAGGATTAGCTGCAGGCTTTCTAAAAATGCAGATCTTGCTCCTCCTATCCAGATCTGTTAGATCGTTGTGTTCATAGAAAGGCAAGCTTTGCACCCAATTGTCCTTCAGTTTCAAAGGCTGAACATGATAAATGTTTGTTTTTCATGCCATAATCTAGTGTGGGTCATTGGCGGAGAGTTCTCTAATTCACCTGGTCATTCTGGGACCCCATCTAGTGGCTCTACTGTTCCCCTGGATGTTACAGTCCTTTGCTGGATCTTCTGTGTCCATACCACAGGTCAGGGAATGAAGCAGTGGGGCGAGGGGTGGGGGGGTGTTCCTGCAAAGAGATGATAGTGTCACATCCACTCATATCCAATCAGACAGAACTAGTCGTGTGGTCCCCTGCCAGGGTCTGGGAAATATAGTCCAGCTGTGTGCCCAGAAGGGAAAGGGAACTTAGCAAAATCTCAGTCATAACCTTGGACGGAGACATACATCTGTATTGATTGTAAGCATCCTCCGTAACGCTAACAAAGATGGCTTGGAGCCCAGTTTCTTGAGAGACTCCTGTCTACAGCCACTTCTGTGGGTGCTTCAAGTGGGTGCTAAACCACTTTCAGATCCTGGAGACTGACTTGTAGTGACAGAAATGTAAACCCACAGAGCAAACACCCATTTTTTTTAAGAGTGCTATGAGGTCAAGCTCACTTTCCAGAAATAAACTTTTTCCATCAGCAAGAAAAGACATGTAATCAGGACAATCTCTAAAAGGTGGGCTGAGGGAATTCCCTGGTGGTCCAGTGGTTAGGACTCCAGCCTCTCACTGTCAGGAGCCCATGTTCAAGGCCTGGTTAGGGACCTGAAGTCCCACAAACCCAAAAAATGAAGAGTGGACCAAAATTTCAATTTTCCAGGAGATGGGAAGGAATGGTGGTAGGGGTGGTGTTCACACAGATCACGCATGATATGAAAACCGTGTTGCTATTTGTTGCCTTCTATGCAAGTCTTTAGGACACGTGAATACATTTCGACCCTCTGTCCCAGACGTGACCCTTTTCATCAAATTCCATATTTTTCAGGATTAGCTGCAGGCTTTCTAAAAATGCAGATCTTGCTCCTCCTATCCAGATCTGTTAGATCGTTGTGTTCATAGAAAGGCAAGCTTTGCACCCAATTGTCCTTCAGTTTCAAAGGCTGAACATGATAAATGTTTGTTTTTCATGCCATAATCTAGTGTGGGTCATTGGCGGAGAGTTCTCTAATTCACCTGGTCATTCTGGGACCCCATCTAGTGGCTCTACTGTTCCCCTGGATGTTACAGTCCTTTGCTGGATCTTCTGTGTCCATACCACAGGTCAGGGAATGAAGCAGTGGGGCGAGGGGTGGGGGGGTGTTCCTGCAAAGAGATGATAGTGTCACATCCACTCATATCCAATCAGACAGAACTAGTCGTGTGGTCCCCTGCCAGGGTCTGGGAAATATAGTCCAGCTGTGTGCCCAGAAGGGAAAGGGAACTTAGCAAAATCTCAGTCATAACCTTGGACGGAGACATACATCTGTATTGATTGTAAGCATCCTCCGTAACGCTAACAAAGATGGCTTGGAGCCCAGTTTCTTGAGAGACTCCTGTCTACAGCCACTTCTGTGGGTGCTTCAAGTGGGTGCTAAACCACTTTCAGATCCTGGAGACTGACTTGTAGTGACAGAAATGTAAACCCACAGAGCAAACACCCACTTGTCCTCTTGTGTGGTTGGTAGGGTGAGTCTTGACAGCAGCTTGGTCCCACTGTTCTATAGCGCATGCTGAAAGACACCATACATCTCTCTGGGACTCACGTTCTTCATCGACAAAGAGAGGATGCAAACATATAACAGCAAATAGGCTGGTTAGAGCGCCGAACACCCAGTCTGACATACAGTTGTTATACGACAAATGCTACAAGTCTCTAGTAGACGGTGGTCAAAAGGTACAAAATAACAGTTCTAAGACTGATAAAATTGGGACTTCTCTGGTGTTGTTAAGGATTCACCTGCCAAGGCAAGGGACATGGGTTCAGTCCCTGGTCTGGCAAAATCTCACGTGTCACAGAGCAACTAAGGCTGTGCCCCAGCAAGTAACGAATCCTGCCTGCAATGCAGGAGACACGGGAGATGCAGATTCAATCCCTGGGTCTAGAAGATCTCCTGGAGGATGACATGGCAGCCCACTCCAGTATTCTTGCCCGGGAAATCTCATGGGCAGAGGAGCCTGGTGGGCTAGAGTCCATGGAGTCGGAAAGAGTCAGACACGACTAAAGTGACTAACACTCACTCACGCAAGCCAGATTAGACAGACCTTGCCTTGCTTTAAATTGGTTCAGCTCCAAACAGGAGCAACTTTTGGGAAACCCAATCCTTTCATAATTGTACACTACTTTTCCAAAATGTGACAAAAAAATTTCATGGATATAATTCTGGCCATCTGTCCACAAAGAAATAAGATTGTTTGGTTAAGTTAAAATGTTTATTAACATTTCCTAAAAGAGTCTGTGGTAATTGGGCAGATGTTCAAAGAGTGTTTGGATTTCTTATACTTCTCCAATTTTTTAAAATTAAAATATGTTCTTGTGTTTCCTGAATTTCTTTTATTAAAAAAATTTTACTTAACCCCTTTGCTGATTATTGACAGAAATCTGTATTGATTGTAAGCATCCTCCGTAACGCTAACAAAGATGGCTTGGAGCCCAGTTTCTTGAGAGACTCCTGTCTACAGCCACTTCTGTGGGTGCTTCAAGTGGGTGCTAAACCACTTTCAGATCCTGGAGACTGACTTGTAGTGACAGAAATGTAAACCCACAGAGCAAACACCCACTTGTCCTCTTGTGTGGTTGGTAGGGTGAGTCTTGACAGCAGCTTGGTCCCACTGTTCTATAGCGCATGCTGAAAGACACCATACATCTCTCTGGGACTCACGTTCTTCATCGACAAAGAGAGGATGCAAACATATAACAGCAAATAGGCTGGTTAGAGCGCCGAACACCCAGTCTGACATACAGTTGTTATACGACAAATGCTACAAGTCTCTAGTAGACGGTGGTCAAAAGGTACAAAATAACAGTTCTAAGACTGATAAAATTGGGACTTCTCTGGTGTTGTTAAGGATTCACCTGCCAAGGCAAGGGACATGGGTTCAGTCCCTGGTCTGGCAAAATCTCACGTGTCACAGAGCAACTAAGGCTGTGCCCCAGCAAGTAACGAATCCTGCCTGCAATGCAGGAGACACGGGAGATGCAGATTCAATCCCTGGGTCTAGAAGATCTCCTGGAGGATGACATGGCAGCCCACTCCAGTATTCTTGCCCGGGAAATCTCATGGGCAGAGGAGCCTGGTGGGCTAGAGTCCATGGAGTCGGAAAGAGTCAGACACGACTAAAGTGACTAACACTCACTCACGCAAGCCAGATTAGACAGACCTTGCCTTGCTTTAAATTGGTTCAGCTCCAAACAGGAGCAACTTTTGGAAGCCCAATCCTTTCATAATTGTACACTACTTTTCCAAAATGTGACAAAAAAATTTCATGGATATAATTCTGGCCATCTGTCCACAAAGAAATAAGATTGTTTGGTTAAGTTAAAATGTTTATTAACATTTCCTAAAAGAGTCTGTGGTAATTGGGCAGATGTTCAAAGAGTGTTTGGATTTCTTATACTTCTCCAATTTTTTAAAATTAAAATATGTTCTTGTGTTTCCTGAATTTCTTTTATTAAAAAAAATTTTAAACATTGTTCAGCCCTGGGAAACAGAAGAAAGTTTACTTAACTTTTCTTGGCCTCAATTTGCTGATTATTACAGTGGGAATTGGTAACAGTCTTTACATGAGGTTTACAGGACTTAATGAGATTAATTCTTATAATGTACATAGCACTGTGCCTGACACCTAATAAATATGCAATAAATGTTTTGGTTTTGTTTCATGATACTATCATCAACTGTACTGACAGGTAGCCAGGTCATCATTCATCTTGACTGCTATCTGAAGGAAGATTCCTTAGATTAAGAATGCAATATTAGTAGTAAAACAGAATTAAGAGAGAATTCCCCTATGGTCCCGTGGTTAAGACTCCATATTCACACTGCAGAAGCCACAGGTTCAATCCCTGGTTAAGGAAGCAAGATCCTAAATGCCCTTCTGCATGACCCCCCCACCCCCACCACCCCAAATAATTATAATAATAAAATAAAAATACAGGTTCCCAGTTCCACTGCAGACTTTACAAAAAAGAAGAGTAAGGGCTCCCCTGGTGATCCAATGGGTAAAGAGTCTGTCTTGAAGTGCAAGGGGCACAAGTTCAATCCCTGGCCTGGGAGGATCCCACATGTGAGGGAGCAGCTGGGCTGATGTGTCCAATTATGAGCCAGCTCTCTGGAGCACATGCTCCCAGAGCCAGTGCTCTGCAATGAGAGAGGCCACTGTGATGGGAGGCCCACACAGGCCAAAGAATAAAGATGGATGAAAATAAATGATAACTTAGAGGCAAAAAAAAAAAGATTAAAAAAAAGGGTGATTTAAAAATAACAAAACGATTAAAAAAGATAAAGACTGAAATTGGTTCAGCTCCAAACAGGAGCAACTTTTGGAAGCCCAATCCTTTCATAATTGTACACTACTTTTCCAAAATGTGACAAAAAAATTTCATGGATATAATTCTGGCCATCTGTCCACAAAGAAATAAGATTGTTTGGTTAAGTTAAAATGTTTATTAACATTTCCTAAAAGAGTCTGTGGTAATTGGGCAGATGTTCAAAGAGTGTTTGGATTTCTTATACTTCTCCAATTTTTTAAAATTAAAATATGTTCTTGTGTTTCCTGAATTTCTTTTATTAAAAAAAATTTTAAACATTGTTCAGCCCTGGGAAACAGAAGAAAGTTTACTTAACTTTTCTTGGCCTCAATTTGCTGATTATTACAGTGGGAATTGGTAACAGTCTTTACATGAGGTTTACAGGACTTAATGAGATTAATTCTTATAATGTACATAGCACTGTGCCTGACACCTAATAAATATGCAATAAATGTTTTGGTTTTGTTTCATGATACTATCATCAACTGTACTGACAGGTAGCCAGGTCATCATTCATCTTGACTGCTATCTGAAGGAAGATTCCTTAGATTAAGAATGCAATATTAGTAGTAAAACAGAATTAAGAGAGAATTCCCCTATGGTCCCGTGGTTAAGACTCCATATTCACACTGCAGAAGCCACAGGTTCAATCCCTGGTTAAGGAAGCAAGATCCTAAATGCCCTTCTGCATGACCCCCCCACCCCCACCACCCCAAATAATTATAATAATAAAATAAAAATACAGGTTCCCAGTTCCACTGCAGACTTTACAAAAAAGAAGAGTAAGGGCTCCCCTGGTGATCCAATGGGTAAAGAGTCTGTCTTGAAGTGCAAGGGGCACAAGTTCAATCCCTGGCCTGGGAGGATCCCACATGTGAGGGAGCAGCTGGGCTGATGTGTCCAATTATGAGCCAGCTCTCTGGAGCACATGCTCCCAGAGCCAGTGCTCTGCAATGAGAGAGGCCACTGTGATGGGAGGCCCACACAGGCCAAAGAATAAAGATGGATGAAAATAAATGATAACTTAGAGGCAAAAAAAAAAAGATTAAAAAAAAGGGTGATTTAAAAATAACAAAACACTGTATAAACTGTGTTCTGCACAAAAAAAAACTATAGTTCTATGAAAAGGACTAAGAAAACTCAAAAACTAGCATAGTAAATATTCAATGTGCTCTGTAATTAGAACTTACCTTTAATTCCACATCCTAAATAATCAAAAAATAGGCTTCCCTGTCACTCCAGTGGTTAAGATAGTGTTCTTCCATTGCAGAGGGCGTAGGATCAAAGGAGAAGGGGACAGCAGAGGATGAGATGGTTGGATGGCATCACTGCTTCACTGGACATGAGTTTGAGCAAACTTTGGGAGATGTGAAGGACAGGGAGGGCTGGATTGCTGCAGTCCATGGGGTCTCAAAGAGTCACACATGACTGAGCGACTGAACTGAACTGAACTGAGAGACTCAGTCCCTGGTTGGAAAACTAAGACTCCACGCACCAAACAATTCAACCAAAAAAAAAAAAAAGAAAAGTTGGAAAAAAAATAACAAAACACTCAATGTCTATTACTTTGTGGTGTCAACTGCTAACTTGAATTAAACTTTCCATACTTTGAATGTATTTTTCCATAAGTATAATCAATCTTTTACAGCTCTATAGAGAAGATAATTTTGTCATTTAAGGAGCTGTGGCTTAGAGATCATCTCCAACCTCTTTAGCCTGAGTCCTTGCATTTGAAAGAGACACAATGGCTCAGATGGTCAAGAATCTGCCTGTCTTGTAGGAGACATGGGCACGATCCCTGGGTTGGGACCCTCCCCCAGAGGAGGAAATGGCAAACCAGTCCAGCATTCTTTCCTGGAGTATTCCATGGACAGAGGAGTCTGGCAGGCTAACAGTCCATCGGGTTGCAAAGAGTTAGACATATCTTTCTTTCAATGAAGGCAGAGTGTGAGGAGTGGGAGGCAGCCCAGATGGCCTGGAAAACAGATGATGATAATCTGGGAAAGTGTAGACTCTCCGACCTAACAAACCTTTCCTGCTGTCCTCTACATCCTAGTTAAGAGCCCTATTTCAGAGCTAGTCTTCTCCTCGATTCATATCCAGGTATCTGGACCATATTCTTCAGGACCTCTCATATTGTTTCTTAGAAAAGATATTTCTTCTGGGCTTTTAAAAACTGAAGTATAGTTGATTTATGATATTGTGTTACTTTCAGGTATACCGTAAAATGATTCATGTGTGTGTGTGTGTGTTTGCATGTGTGTGTGTCTGTGTGTGTTTAGTCACTCAGTCATGTCTGACTCTTTCAGACCCTTTGGATCGTAAACCAATAGACTCTTCTGTCCATGGAATTTTTCAGGCAAGAATACTGGTGTGGGTTGCCATTTCCTTCTCCAGGAGATCTTCCTGACCCAGGAATCCAATCTGCATCTCCTTCATTGCAGATAAACTATTTCACCCACTGAGCAGAGAAGCAGAGAAGCACGCGCACGCGCGCATGCATGTGTGTGTAGATATGTATATATTAAGTTCCCTGTGATATACAGTAGGTCCTTGTTGGTTATCTATTTTGGATATAGTAGTGCATATATGTTCATCCCAAGCTCCTAACTTATGCCTCTTCCTTTTCCCTTGTGGTAATCATAAGTTTGTTTTCTGTCTTTTGGGCATTTTTGAGATTGAGAATTGATCTTTTTTTTTTTCTTTTTCTTTATGGCCACCTTGTGTGGCCATGTGCAATCTTAGTTCCCTGACCAGAGGTCAACTCACTCCCTGCACTGGAAGCGTGGAGTCTTAACCACTGGGGAAGTCCTGAGATTGAGGGATAATCATGGACAGACATGGGCTCCTAGAAGTAGGACATGGAATGAGTGCTGGAACTTCTAAAGCCTCATTGGTGATGCCAGAAGCCCTAGAGAAAACTGTGACTCAAAATGAACTTTTTTCTAAAGATAATGGGATCCAGTTTTGGAGTATTCCATGGACAGAGGAGTCTGGCAGGCTAACAGTCCATCGGGTTGCAAAGAGTTAGACATATCTTTCTTTCAATGAAGGCAGAGTGTGAGGATGGGAGGCAGCCCAGATGGCCTGGAAAACAGATGATGATAATCTGGGAAAGTGTAGACTCTCCGACCTAACAAACCTTTCCTGCTGTCCTCTACATCCTAGTTAAGAGCCCTATTTCAGAGCTAGTCTTCTCCTCGATTCATATCCAGGTATCTGGACCATATTCTTCAGGACCTCTCATATTGTTTCTTAGAAAAGATATTTCTTCTGGGCTTTTAAAAACTGAAGTATAGTTGATTTATGATATTGTGTTACTTTCAGGTATACCGTAAAATGATTCATGTGTGTGTGTGTGTGTTTGCATGTGTGTGTGTCTGTGTGTGTTTAGTCACTCAGTCATGTCTGACTCTTTCAGACCCTTTGGATCGTAAACCAATAGACTCTTCTGTCCATGGAATTTTTCAGGCAAGAATACTGGTGTGGGTTGCCATTTCCTTCTCCAGGAGATCTTCCTGACCCAGGAATCCAATCTGCATCTCCTTCATTGCAGATAAACTATTTCACCCACTGAGCAGAGAAGCAGAGAAGCACGCGCACGCGCGCATGCATGTGTGTGTAGATATGTATATATTAAGTTCCCTGTGATATACAGTAGGTCCTTGTTGGTTATCTATTTTGGATATAGTAGTGCATATATGTTCATCCCAAGCTCCTAACTTATGCCTCTTCCTTTTCCCTTGTGGTAATCATAAGTTTGTTTTCTGTCTTTTGGGCATTTTTGAGATTGAGAATTGATCTTTTTTTTTTTCTTTTTCTTTATGGCCACCTTGTGTGGCCATGTGCAATCTTAGTTCCCTGACCAGAGGTCAACTCACTCCCTGCACTGGAAGCGTGGAGTCTTAACCACTGGGGAAGTCCTGAGATTGAGGGATAATCATGGACAGACATGGGCTCCTAGAAGTAGGACATGGAATGAGTGCTGGAACTTCTAAAGCCTCATTGGTGATGCCAGAAGCCCTAGAGAAAACTGTGACTCAAAATGATGTTGTTGTGTATGCGGGTGCAGGTTGTTATGGTGATGGTAAACAGACTGAACAAATTTTGAAATAATGGGAGAAAAAGCCCACAGTATGTATTCTTTGAATCGTGAATGAGGAAGTCGTGGCTGGCTCCCATGGGACTGAAAGACAGCATAAGTCAGCAACTGCAACGATAACACATTATTAATACTTTTATAGTCTCAGTTTCTCCCTCAAGGCATCTAAACTCTGATCTTTAAAATAAAACCGGGCTTCCCCTGGTGGTGCAGTGGGTAAGGACACCGCCTTGCAGTGCAAAGGGCGCCGGTTCGATCCCTGGCCTGGGAAGATCCCATGTGCCGCAGAGCGGCTGGACCAATGTTTCCAATTACCGAGCCGGAGGGCCGGAGCTCTGGAGCGCATGCGCCCAGAGCCGGTGCTCTGCAACAACAGATGCCACCGCGATGGGAGGCCCACAGGAGCCAAAGAACAAAGATGGATGAAAATAGAGAAATGAAAGACCAATAGAAGTGGCCCGCCCACTCCCCTCCCTCCCCAACACGACCCCTGCCCAAAATAAATAAATAAATAAATCTTTTTTTAAAAAATAAAATAAAACCAAACAAAATCACAAGCTTTTATGTGCACAGAGTTTTAGAATTTACATTACACATTTTAGACATTCTTTTATTTAACAAATATTTATTGAGACCATGCTCTGTATCAGAAACTGGGCCAGATACCAGGATGATACCAGATACCCGCCAGGGAAGTCCTTGCATTTGCTTTTTTTTTTTTTTTAATAATTTTATTTATTTATTTGTGGTTGTTTGGGGTCTTTGTTGCTGCATGGGCTTTTCTCTCATTGCCATGAGTAGGGGCTCCTCTCGAGCTGCAGTGCTCAGGCCTCTCATGGGGGAGGCTTCTCTTGGGATGGAACACAGGCTCTAGGGTTCAAGCCCTGGCTCAGTAGTTGTGGCACACAGGCTTAGTTGCTCCATGGCGTGTGGGATCTTCCTGGACCAGGGATCAAACCTGTGTCTCCTGCACTTGCAGGTGGATTCTCTACTACTGAGCCACCAGGAAAGCCTGAGATCTTGCATTTCTAACAGGATTTCAGGTGATGTAGTTGCTGCTTCTCTGGGGACCACAATGTAGCAGATGGACAGAATGGTAACAATGAACAAGGGTGCACAGAGCCCCAATGACGCACTAGCAGCTTTGCTGAGCTCTTTGAACTACTAGTTCATTCAGTTCTCTTAGCCAAGAGACAGGTCTGTTATCCCTAATTTTACTGATAAAGGAACTGGATCTCAGAGGGGTTAGGTAGCTTGTTCAACGTCACACAGGCCTTTTAACCCATCTCCCTGAATCCTTTCTGCCACAGAGCGTGCACAGGATGCAGTCAGAGAGCCCAGGAGCTTCTCATTAAATTTAGATCCTTTCTGCAGAAATGGTCACCACACAGTGACCCCGAGAACGACACCCTCATTACTCATATCCAGAAAGGAAGGAAGAAGCCGTTTTCTCTTTTTATCTTGTGACCAAAAGAGGTGCCTTTAAGGAACAAGCCTGCATCATAGCACGTGACGATAGAGAAGTTGACGAGATGCCAGCCCGTGAAGCAAGACCCTTGAATTGCAATGTCCGATGCCGTGTCTTGGTGCTATAGGGACGGGGATGGGAAGGAAGCAGCTCGATGGGCCATGGAGGAGAAAGAGCCATTTGCTGCTCGCGTCAGTGCTCATGGTCGAGGACTAGGGCTGGCAGGGGGCCCAGGGAGATGTGTCATTTTCTATTGTGGGCGATTTCAGAGTGCAGGGAGCACTCCAGTCATGTTAAATAATCTGCTATTGCAACATCCCGGGGTCTGGATTTTCCCGCTTCTTCTGGCCAGATCTGGAGAGTGAATCAAAGAATCACAGAGAGGTAATGTTTCTAGTCCAGGCAGAAAAATCCCGTGGAGGCACCACGAGGCAGAGACTGGCAGTTCTGATAGTCCCTCTTCTCCTCTCCAGGTGAGGCTGGCTGTCATTATGGGTGCTGGCCCTGGGCAGGAAGCAGCCCAGTGGCACTGGCAAGGCTTGAGAATCGGCTTTGAGAACCCACACAGTGGTGCAGGCGGTGAAGAACCTGCCTGCCAGGGCAGGAGACATAGGAGATGCAGGTTAGATCCCTGGGTCAGGAAGATCCCCTGGAGAAGGGAATGACAACCCACTCCAGGCGTCTTGCCTGGGAAACTTCCATGGTCAGAGAAGCCTGGCATGGAATACTTATAATCCACAGGGTCGCAAAGAGTTGGGCATGACTGAGCTGGTAGATGACAATGGAAAGCTGGGACGGCAAGGCAGGCTGCTGCAGGAGAACCGCTAGCCTCAGAATTATCTAGCACTGCTTTTTCATGTATTTCTTTTAAAACATTTTATTGGAGTATAGTTAGCTTACAGTGCTGTGTTAGTTTTTGCTGTCTGACATGGTCAATCAGTTTGTATATACAGAGACGCATTCTTTTTTAGTTTTTTCCCATATAGGTCATTATAGAGTACCGAGTAGAGTTCCTGTTTCAGAGACTTTTTTGGCAAATGTCAGTTGGTGACCAGGCCCACTCTTACTCATATCCAGAAAAAGGAAGGAAGAAGCCGTTTTCTCTTTTATCTTGTGACCAAAAGAGGTGCCTTTAAGGAACAAGCCTGCATCATAGCACGTGACGATAGAGAAGTTGACGAGATGCCAGCCCGTGAAGCAAGACCCTTGAATTGCAATGTCCGATGCCGTGTCTTGGTGCTATAGGGACGGGGATGGGAAGGAAGCAGCTCGATGGGCCATGGAGGAGAAAGAGCCATTTGCTGCTCGCGTCAGTGCTCATGGTCGAGGACTAGGGCTGGCAGGGGGCCCAGGGAGATGTGTCATTTTCTATTGTGGGCGATTTCAGAGTGCAGGGAGCACTCCAGTCATGTTAAATAATCTGCTATTGCAACATCCCGGGGTCTGGATTTTCCCGCTTCTTCTGGCCAGATCTGGAGAGTGAATCAAAGAATCACAGAGAGGTAATGTTTCTAGTCCAGGCAGAAAAATCCCGTGGAGGCACCACGAGGCAGAGACTGGCAGTTCTGATAGTCCCTCTTCTCCTCTCCAGGTGAGGCTGGCTGTCATTATGGGTGCTGGCCCTGGGCAGGAAGCAGCCCAGTGGCACTGGCAAGGCTTGAGAATCGGCTTTGAGAACCCACACAGTGGTGCAGGCGGTGAAGAACCTGCCTGCCAGGGCAGGAGACATAGGAGATGCAGGTTAGATCCCTGGGTCAGGAAGATCCCCTGGAGAAGGGAATGACAACCCACTCCAGGCGTCTTGCCTGGGAAACTTCCATGGTCAGAGAAGCCTGGCATGGAATACTTATAATCCACAGGGTCGCAAAGAGTTGGGCATGACTGAGCTGGTAGATGACAATGGAAAGCTGGGACGGCAAGGCAGGCTGCTGCAGGAGAACCGCTAGCCTCAGAATTATCTAGCACTGCTTTTTCATGTATTTCTTTTAAAACATTTTATTGGAGTATAGTTAGCTTACAGTGCTGTGTTAGTTTTTGCTGTCTGACATGGTCAATCAGTTTGTATATACAGAGACGCATTCTTTTTTAGTTTTTTTTTCCCATATAGGTCATTATAGAGTACCGAGTAGAGTTCCCTGTGCTTTACAGCAGATCTTTATTGGTTATTATTATGTTCTATGTAGTAGTGGGTATGTATGTCAGTTGGTGACCAGGCCCTCCCTCTGGACCTAGCGAATTTAAGGTTTGATGGTGGATGTTATTTTTAGCAAAATTTCCAGTTGATTCCTAACCACTTTGAAGTTTGGGAAGTCCTCATAAATGCCAATAGCAAAATGAAGAACATGGACAATACGGGGGAAAGAATATAAGTTCCAGAGTCAGATAAACCCAGGTGTGTTCCCCATCCCTGTACCTATTAGCTGTGTGATTTTTTGGTGCATCCCTCGAGCACATGGACTCTCATCTGTCAATGGGTTTATGATGTTCTCTGCTGAGGGCTGTTGTGAAGGTCACGTAAGATGGGGACAGGTCACCTGCAAGTGCCTGCTACATGCTAGGTGACCCATGAATACTCATGGACTTACATGTAGCATCTCCCAGTCTTGTTTCTTGTTGACGTAGCCTTGGGTGCAGTTGGTGAGCACAAGGCTATGGAGAGACCGGGGGGTGGGGGGCAAACTCAGATGATGTCGTAGGATTTATTCCCACTCTATTTGCCAGTTAATAGCCTTTGAGATCGATGTGAACAGTAAGACCCCCGCAGCGTGGGACATGTGCTAACTCTAACAAGATGTATTTTAACAGGGAGGGGAAGATACAGACCTTTTGCTTCACAGATTTAAGTGCAAACAACAGGAGAGTCCACCATGCAACAGAGCCAAGAGAAATGAAGGTACCTTCATTTCTCTGCACATGACTTTAAGGTAGTCAAAGAGCCTCTAGACCCCCAACAGGGTCGCAAAGAGTTGGGCATGACTGAGCTGGTAGATGACAATGGAAAGCTGGGACGGCAAGGCAGGCTGCTGCAGGAGAACCGCTAGCCTCAGAATTATCTAGCACTGCTTTTTCATGTATTTCTTTTAAAACATTTTATTGGAGTATAGTTAGCTTACAGTGCTGTGTTAGTTTTTGCTGTCTGACATGGTCAATCAGTTTGTATATACAGAGACGCATTCTTTTTTAGTGTCCTTTTCCCATATCGGTCCTTATAGAGTACCGAGTAGAGTTCCCTGTGCTTTACCGCAGATCTTTATTGGTTATTATTATGTTCTATGTAGTAGTGGGTATGTATGTCAGTTGGTGACCAGGCCCTCCCTCTGGACCTAGCGAATTTAAGGTTTGATGGTGGATGTTATTTTTAGCAAAATTTCCAGTTGATTCCTAACCACTTTGAAGTTTGGGAAGTCCTCATAAATGCCAATAGCAAAATGAAGAACATGGACAATACGGGGGAAAGAATATAAGTTCCAGAGTCAGATAAACCCAGGTGTGTTCCCCATCCCTGTACCTATTAGCTGTGTGATTTTTTGGTGCATCCCTCGAGCACATGGACTCTCATCTGTCAATGGGTTTATGATGTTCTCTGCTGAGGGCTGTTGTGAAGGTCACGTAAGATGGGGACAGGTCACCTGCAAGTGCCTGCTACATGCTAGGTGACCCATGAATACTCATGGACTTACATGTAGCATCTCCCAGTCTTGTTTCTTGTTGACGTAGCCTTGGGTGCAGTTGGTGAGCACAAGGCTATGGAGAGACCGGGGGGTGGGGGGCAAACTCAGATGATGTCGTAGGATTTATTCCCACTCTATTTGCCAGTTAATAGCCTTTGAGATCGATGTGAACAGTAAGACCCCCGCAGCGTGGGACATGTGCTAACTCTAACAAGATGTATTTTAACAGGGAGGGGAAGATACAGACCTTTTGCTTCACAGATTTAAGTGCAAACAACAGGAGAGTCCACCATGCAACAGAGCCAAGAGAAATGAAGGTACCTTCATTTCTCTGCATGACTAGAGGTGCAAGCTTCAGAAGGAGGGAGTAGGAGACCTGCTTTTCTTTCCCTGGTAGTCAAAAGAGCCTCTAGACCTTCCTCCACTGTGGATGCCAGGGAGAGTAGGTCTTATCTTTCCAGGAGAGGAAAGAAGAGGTTGAAAGGAGTCAAGAGTGTATGCAATAGTTTCAATAGCAGAGTGACTTAGCATAAATAAAACAAATCACAGTAATTGCTGTAGATGATGGTCTGAAAGTATGAACTGGGGAAATGAGAGAGTGAGCTGAAGAAAGAGAATCAGGGAGAATGGATGGAAACAGCTGAGACACAGACTTTAGTCTCTCATACAGAACTTCAGAAAATACCTGCTGTACTGAGCCCTTCCACCAAGAAGGTTGAATTGCTTTATGAACTCTATCCTCCAACAGCCTCACCAAGCAGGCACTCTTGTCTCCATTTTTTTCAGATGAGCAAACAGGTTTAGATAAAGGAAGTGACTTGGCAAAGTCACACAGATCAGAAGGGTGGGGTCAAGAATTGAACTTCTAGGCTCCGACGATGCTGTCTCGCTGTGCTGGGCTGTTTATCTGACAAGCAGAGGAGCCTGAAGATAGAATGTGTTGTCCTGGAAGGTAGTCTATTCCCAGTCATTGAAAGTGACCATCTATCAAGGATTGTCTGGAAGAGAGTCTATAAAGACAGTTTAGTTGATCCTGGGAATAAAAATCTTAGACTCTGGAATCCTATGCCACTTTAGGATTCCATGAACTGTTTCATAGATCTACTATAATCCAAGTGCTAATCATGGGGCCAAACATCTATACTGAGGTCTGACAGATGACAGCTTTTAAAACAAGCTGGAGGGACTTCCCTGGTGGGCCAGTGGTTGAGAAGTTGCCTTCTAATGCAAGGGATGTGGATTTGATCCCTGGCTGGGGGTAGACGTCCCATATGCCATGGGACAGCTAAGCCCACTGGCCACAACTCGTAAGCCAGCCCACAGCAATGAAGATCCAGCGTGTGGCAACTGAGACTAACACAGCCAAATAAATAAATAAATATAAAAATAAAATGGGTTGGAATCATTTACGATGTCTTTAAATGTTCCCTCCATCCTGAGAATTCATACGTAATTTTCCCCTATTTATCACACATGGATCAAACCTTCCTTCCTCCAACCTTGAGATAGCTTAGAATCAACTTTGACTTTAAGTTTCTTCTGCCAGATGCCTACCACCCACCAGGAGCTCACTTTCCTTCTCAGATTTGGAGTAGAGGACTTCCCTGCTGGGTTAGATCAGGATCCCCAGCGAGCATGGAAGAGGAATACTCACAGAAGGAAAGAGTATGGCTTTGGGTTCCTTTTTGGTTTTCTATCTATCATTTTTATTTATTTATTTATCTACTTTTGGCTGCGCTGGGTCTTCGTTGCAGCTCAGGCTTTTCTCTAGTTGTGGCAACTGGGGGCTGCTCTCCAGTTGCAGTGCACTGGCTTCTCTTGTTGCAGAGCCCAGGTTCCAGGGAGCTCAGGCTTCAGAAGTTGCAGCTGCCAGGTTCTAGAGCACAGGCTCAGTTGTTGTGGTGCACGGGCTTAGTTGCTCTGCAGCATGTAGGATCTTCCTGAGCCAAGAATAGAACCTGTGTCTCCTGCATTGGCTGGCGATTCTTTAGCCCTGAGCCACCAGGGAAGCCCTGGCTTTGGGTTTGACTCTAGTCCCTCACACTGCTTGGTAATCTGTATATCACTTGACCAAGTGGGGCTTCAGTGTCCAAATTATTGAGTGGGATTATCATCACCTCACAAAACTGTGCCGAATCTAGAAGATCATACATAGGCCTAGAACTGTGCGCATGCTCAGGAAAGACCTGAGAAGGCCCTAAACTCTCACCTCTGACCAATCTTTAGTCACCAAGCAAACAGGAAGTAAAGACTGTGGTAGAGTTATAAACACTCCAGCCAATATTGAAGGTGAGCCCCAACACACACACAGAACCCACTGGTAACGACTTACTGTTTCAAGGCACCTAGAAAATATCTGTCCAGTCACTTTCTAACAGCTAAGCTAATTGAAAGAAGATTTCAGTGACTACACATGACATAACTGCAGAGTTTGAAAAATCTGTTCAGAAAAGCCAATAAACAAACAATAAAACAACAACAAAACTTGTTTGGAGAATCTGATTTTTGCAATTACCACATTTTAAATATTCAATTTCCAACAAAAAATAGGAGATGTGAAAAGAAACAAGAATGTAGGATATATACACAGGGGGGAAAAGTCAATATAAACTATCTTTGAGAAAGTCCAAAGTATTTACTTTAAGTATTTTAAGTATGTTTTAAAATGAAGCAAAATCACATCTAAGGAACTAAAGGAAAATATGAGTGGTGTCTGACTGAATAGAGAATGTCCATGAAGTGGAAATTATTAGAAAGAGCCACATAGAATTTCTGAAGTTGCAAATTTCAATAAAATCTTCCCTGCCACTCCCATACAGAAGTACATGTGTGGGGCTTCCCTGGTAGCTCAGTGATAAAGAGTTCGCCTGCCAATGCAGGAAACACAGGTTCGCTCCCTGATCCAGGAAGATCCCACATGCTGTGGTGCAACTAAGCCTATGAGCCTGTGCCCTAGAGCCTTGGAGCCACAACTATGGAGCCCATGTGCCGCAACTACTAAATCCCGTGTACCCTACAGCCCGAGTTCCACAACAAGAAGCCTGCTCACCTCACCTAGAGAGTAGCCCCCACTCCCTGCAACTAGAGAAAAGCCTGTGGCAGCAGTGAAAACCCAAAGTAGCCAAAAATAAGTAAATGAATAAAAATTTTTAAAAATACTAAAATTAAGAGAAATCCATTGAAATACAAGCAAACACACAATAGAAGAAAATCAACAAAGCAAATAAGTTAGCTCTTTGAAAAAGATGAATACAATCAGTAAATCACTAGCTAAATGATGCAAAATGCGGAAAACACAGATTACCAAGATTAGCCAAAAAAAAAAAAAAAAGGGGGGTGCAGCCATTATAGAAAATAGTTTGCAGTTCCTCAAAAAGTCAGACACAAAGTTAACATATTACCATGCAGCTCCACTCCAGGGAACTCTAACCACGAGAATTGAAAGTATATGTTTCAAAATAGAAACTCCTACACAAAGGTCAATAGATTCAGTATTCACATTCTCCAGAAAGTAGAAACCAACCAAATGTCCATAGCTGATGAATGGCTGAACAAAACACAGTCTGTCCATTCAGGGGTGATTTTATTCAGCCATAAAAAGGAATAAAGTATTGATATCTGGGATAGCATAGATCAATCTGGAAAACACCATGCTAAGTGAAAGATGCCCATTACAAGATGCCCCAGATAGCATGTGAAATATCCAGGAGGGAAAAAGTAATAGACCCAGAAAGTAGATTAGTGATTGGCCAGAGCTGGGAACAGAGAGGGTGCCTTCTATTGAATGTGGAGGGATTTTTTTTGGAGTGACAGAACTATTCTGGAATTAAATAAAGGTGTTGGTTGCAATAATGGTGTTGGAGCAAATTGATAAATATACTAAAACCACTGACTGGTACAATTTTAAAGGGGTGAATGCTGCTATGTGAATAAAATCTCAATATTTTTAAAAGCTGTGGGATAATGCATATAGACCCCTGAATATACTTTGGCATGTAAGTGGTCTTCAGTGAATGTTTATTTTCGTTTTTTCTTTCTGTTCCTCTCCCAGTGCGGTTTTTCTTTTTTCTTTTTTTAAAAAGAAGTCAGACTGGCCAACTTGTTGCTGAGAACCTCTGCCTAGTGGCGTCAGTTTATTGGACTGAAAGTCAAGTTTATAATCTCGATTTCCTGAAAGCCTGATGTCTCTGGGGCCTGAGGCTCAACTTTCACGATTTACAGGCGAGTCTCAGCTCATCAGAGCTGGAAATCACTCAAAAATTCTGTGAATATGCTCCACCCTTCAGCTAGCACATAGAAGGCACCCAGCGGGGGTGAGTGTTGGTCCCAAATGGAGAAAAAAACAATGTGCTTCTGAAAACAAAGAGAAACCATTCTCCAGCTCACCAGGTGAAGGAGGAAGCTTGCGATTCCACGTGCTTTCTATTAGCAGTGTTGGATTTCCAGGCCTGCACAGGAAGGGAAGGTCTGGAAATCAAGATGTCAGGTTTTGATGTTAGAAAGCAGAAAGGAACTTCCTTTCTCAGCGATGATGACTTTTTCTAGAGAAGCATTTCAGTCTCCGTTAGTGGGTGTGAGAATGGGGTAGGACGCTGTCATCAGCAGGAGGAAGGCGGAAATGGAGGAAGGGGCTCAGCTCACAGGAGGAACCTTGAAACACGGGGGCAGCTGGAGTCACTCAGTCGTGTCCAACTCTTTGCAACCCCATAGACTGTAGCCCGCCAGGCTCCTCTGTCCATGAGATTCTCCAGACAAGAATACAGGAGCGGTTTGCCATGTCCTCCTCCAGGGGATCTTCCCCACCCAGGGATCGAACCTGAGTCTCCCGCATCTTCTGTACTGCAGGGAAAGTCTTCCAGACCTCAGGGGATCAAACCAAAGCCTCTTGTGTCTTCTGCCTTGGCAGGCAGATTCTTTATCTCTGCACCCCCTGGGTTGCTTGAGAGGGGAGCTGAATGCCAGCATGAAGGTTGGAGGTCCAGTTTGGAGGGAGCTCATGACAAGGACAGAGAGAGCCTGGGATGACCTTTGAGCGACCCTCTGTAGACAACTCAGAACTCATGAGACCCGGCCGTATGCTCCCCACCACCTCCCCTCTGCCCACCCCTGGGCCCCACTCTCCCCCTTTCTCAGCGGCCCCCCTGCCCTCACTCATCAGGCTGCTTCTCAGGACTCAGGATGGGGCCTCGCCACAGCAGGACTGGGCCACATGCAGGGACACGCAGGTGTGGACAGGAAGCCCCAGGGCAGGGGGCACCAGGGGAACCTTTGACTGCTGGCCTCTGCGGTCCCACCCCAGGGCCAAGGCTGGTGGCTTCTCGGGGCTGGCCAGGCTGGAGCAGAGGGCAGCGTCCAGGAGCTGCCTGGCCCCATCAGGCTCTAAAGGAATAGCAGCCCTTCCCTTCACAGTCATCCAGGGACACGGACACCCCACCTGGGGTCCTGGATTCCATCGTGTGCACTTGTCTCATGGGGCGAGTGTGCACTTCCCGCCGCCATGTGTGTGAAGGTTGGCCAGGCTGGTGTGTGTGGTGTCCAGGCAGTAAGGCTAACCCTCCATGTCTCGCAGAATTGTCAGGAAAGTGACTCCGTTAGCTTTCAGTTAGTGTCCTGCAAGGGTCAAGAGATTTCTCTGAATGACCGACGCCAGGATTGGCCAAGTGTGGCAGGGACGGTGATGCTCACCACACCTTCCGTCTGCTCCACAGCATCTCCTAGCTCCTCTGGCGTTCGGCGAGGCCATGTGACCAGCTGTGGCCAATCAACAGCAGTGGTGTCGCTTGCCATGGGACATTCAGGAGACTTGCCCTTTCTTACCCTGACTTAGGAACGGGTGACATCCCCGATGGCAGGTCTGTGAGTGAATATTTGGGACAGAGTCCTCCCTCAGCGATGGACTTGGCATGAGAAAGAAAGAGACATTCAGGTGTCGAGTCACTGAGATTTCAGGCTTGCTTGCGACACAGCATGGCCTAGCCGCTGCTGACTCATGCACCCAAATAAACTCTGCCTCTCCTAACCAGGACGCTTTGCCTGATCTGCCTCCTCAGGCCAGGTTTCTTCTTCCCTTCATATGTGATCTCTTCGAGAGATGGCTCAGTTCCACAGCTGGCGGGCTGAATTCATCACAGGTGCCCAGACTTGTCAGACCACCGTCTTCATTGCCGTTACCACGCTGCCTCCCTGCCATCCCCGTGGCGAAGGTCTCCCCTCTCCACGATGGACGCCACCCTGGAGGCCAACCTCCCAGACTCCGAAGGCTCCAGAGCACAGACTATGGACTTGGCAGCTTTCCCTGCATTCTCGTGGGCTACAGATGCTGCTTGGCCACTGACCTCATTTCCCGCCTCCTCCCAGGATGGCCTGCCGCTTGCGGAGCCTCTCGCCCATATCCACTCCCGTCCCCTTCTGCAGCAGGGCCATGCACAGCACAGCCTCCTGGCCGGCCTCACGGGATGCGTGCTGCCTGCCAGTCATTATAACACGGCTGTTGAGCCTTCAGACAGGATTCTGCCTGCTTCTGGGGAAATCCTTGTAGAGCTTGGCCGGACAGACTCACAAACTAAATCTGGAGTTTACATCTCCAGGCACACCCAAAGAGCTGGGGGGAGACGTTTCCATGCCTTTTTAGAAGGACTTCCTCCCTGCCCTATCCCTGGGCCTTCAGATGTCCCTAGACCCTGGGTGTGGCAGGAGGGAGTTCATCGCCTTCCTTTCAGAGAGAGGGCGCCGTTGCTTCAGTTGGGTCTGACTCTTCACAACCCCGTGGACTGCAGCTCGCCAGGCGTCTCTGTCCATGTGCGTATCCAGGCAAAAATAGGAGGTGACTTCTCCAGGGAATCTTCCTGACCTGGGGATTGAACCTGCGTGGCAGGCCTGTGAGCTGTGGCCAATCAACAGCAGTTTGGGACAGAGTCCTTTCTTACCCTGACTTAGGAACGGGTGACATCCCCGATGGCAGGTCTGTGAGTGAATATTTGGGACAGAGTCCTCCCTCAGCGATGGACTTGGCATGAGAAAGAAAGAGACATTCAGGTGTCGAGTCACTGAGATTTCAGGCTTGCTTGCGACACAGCATGGCCTAGCCGCTGCTGACTCATGCACCCAAATAAACTCTGCCTCTCCTAACCAGGACGCTTTGCCTGATCTGCCTCCTCAGGCCAGGTTTCTTCTTCCCTTCATATGTGATCTCTTCGAGAGATGGCTCAGTTCCACAGCTGGCGGGCTGAATTCATCACAGGTGCCCAGACTTGTCAGACCACCGTCTTCATTGCCGTTACCACGCTGCCTCCCTGCCATCCCCGTGGCGAAGGTCTCCCCTCTCCACGATGGACGCCACCCTGGAGGCCAACCTCCCAGACTCCGAAGGCTCCAGAGCACAGACTATGGACTTGGCAGCTTTCCCTGCATTCTCGTGGGCTACAGATGCTGCTTGGCCACTGACCTCATTTCCCGCCTCCTCCCAGGATGGCCTGCCGCTTGCGGAGCCTCTCGCCCATATCCACTCCCGTCCCCTTCTGCAGCAGGGCCATGCACAGCACAGCCTCCTGGCCGGCCTCACGGGATGCGTGCTGCCTGCCAGTCATTATAACACGGCTGTTGAGCCTTCAGACAGGATTCTGCCTGCTTCTGGGGAAATCCTTGTAGAGCTTGGCCGGACAGACTCACAAACTAAATCTGGAGTTTACATCTCCAGGCACACCCAAAGAGCTGGGGGGAGACGTTTCCATGCCTTTTTAGAAGGACTTCCTCCCTGCCCTATCCCTGGGCCTTCAGATGTCCCTAGACCCTGGGTGTGGCAGGAGGGAGTTCATCGCCTTCCTTTCAGAGAGAGGGCGCCGTTGCTTCAGTTGGGTCTGACTCTTCACAACCCCGTGGACTGCAGCTCGCCAGGCGTCTCTGTCCATGTGCGTATCCAGGCAAAAATAGGAGGTGACTTCTCCAGGGAATCTTCCTGACCTGGGGATTGAACCTGCATCTCCTGTGGTTCCTGCACGGGCAGATGGCTTCTTTACCACGTAAGCCATCTTGAAATCTCTCCTTTTCAGGGGCAGAGGTGATGGAGCTGCTTAGCCTTGGTTGTTATTTAGTTGCTCAGCCACGTCCAGCTCTTTGAGACCCCCGTGGACGGTAGCACGCCAGGCTTCCCCGTTCTTCACCATCTCCCAGAGCTTGCTCCAACTCATGTCCACTGGGTCGGTGAGGCCATCCAACCATCTCGACCTCTGTTGCCCCCTTCTCTTCCTGCTCTCAATCTTTCCCAGCATGAGGGTTTTTACAATGAGTCAGCTCTTCGCAACAGGTGGTCCAAGTATTGGAGCTTCCGTCAATTCTGCCAATAAATATCCAGGGCTGATTTCCTTTAGGATTGACTAGTTTGATCTCCTTGGAGTCCTAGGGACTCTCAAGAGTCTCGGTAACGCAGGTGCATTTCTCTGATGGATTCTGTCTTGTCGGCTTCCATTGGACTTGAAATATAGTCACCAGCACACATGCACCCATTGCTAAAGACTGTGCTCACCATGCAGGCACGGCCTGCAGCTCTCCCTGTTTCTCCAGTTCTGGGTTTGCATCTCTGTTTTCTGTCCGTCTCACCTGTTGATGCCATGAGCTAGGCATACCTGCAGGCACTCACCAGGGCTCTACTCCTTGTGGGAGCCCCACCGCGACTTCCCAAGTCAGCACCAATGTTGAGGTTGGACTGGTTCTTGTGTTTCTTATTATGCTTGCAAAAACACATCTCAGCACAACTCTCAGGGAACTTTGAAAAGACACGGTTTGTTACTCACAGGTCCCAGAGAGTACATGGCACTGCACGGACCCCACAGCAAGGTCTCAGAGAGTGAGTGCAAGAGAGCTCAGACCTGGGGGTTCTGTCCTCATGGGGGTGAGGATGGGGTACTTGGAGTGTCATGGGTTCACTCTTTTGGAGTGAATTTAAAACACAAAAGAAATCATTAAAGCATGGAAGGGAAAATTGGGGTCACTCCAGTGGTCAGTGAGCTCGGTCACCCAGAAGTTTCTTAAAGGAGAACTTCACGAGTGGAGGGGCCTGGCCTGTCACCCAGCGGTCGAGGGGGCAGTGTGCTCAGCAGGGACGGGTGTCTTTGAGGTGGCTCAAAGACAGCAATCCAAAGCTGGCTGTATTTTGGCCACGGGCAGATGGCTTCTTTACCACGTAAGCCATCTTGAAATCTCTCCTTTTCAGGGGCAGAGGTGATGGAGCTGCTTAGCCTTGGTTGTTATTTAGTTGCTCAGCCACGTCCAGCTCTTTGAGACCCCCGTGGACGGTAGCACGCCAGGCTTCCCCGTTCTTCACCATCTCCCAGAGCTTGCTCCAACTCATGTCCACTGGGTCGGTGAGGCCATCCAACCATCTCGACCTCTGTTGCCCCCTTCTCTTCCTGCTCTCAATCTTTCCCAGCATGAGGGTTTTTACAATGAGTCAGCTCTTCGCAACAGGTGGTCCAAGTATTGGAGCTTCCGTCAATTCTGCCAATAAATATCCAGGGCTGATTTCCTTTAGGATTGACTAGTTTGATCTCCTTGGAGTCCTAGGGACTCTCAAGAGTCTCGGTAACGCAGGTGCATTTCTCTGATGGATTCTGTCTTGTCGGCTTCCATTGGACTTGAAATATAGTCACCAGCACACATGCACCCATTGCTAAAGACTGTGCTCACCATGCAGGCACGGCCTGCAGCTCTCCCTGTTTCTCCAGTTCTGGGTTTGCATCTCTGTTTTCTGTCCGTCTCACCTGTTGATGCCATGAGCTAGGCATACCTGCAGGCACTCACCAGGGCTCTACTCCTTGTGGGAGCCCCACCGCGACTTCCCAAGTCAGCACCAATGTTGAGGTTGGACTGGTTCTTGTGTTTCTTATTATGCTTGCAAAAACACATCTCAGCACAACTCTCAGGGAACTTTGAAAAGACACGGTTTGTTACTCACAGGTCCCAGAGAGTACATGGCACTGCACGGACCCCACAGCAAGGTCTCAGAGAGTGAGTGCAAGAGAGCTCAGACCTGGGGGTTCTGTCCTCATGGGGGTGAGGATGGGGTACTTGGAGTGTCATGGGTTCACTCTTTTGGAGTGAATTTAAAACACAAAAGAAATCATTAAAGCATGGAAGGGAAAATTGGGGTCACTCCAGTGGTCAGTGAGCTCGGTCACCCAGAAGTTTCTTAAAGGAGAACTTCACGAGTGGAGGGGCCTGGCCTGTCACCCAGCGGTCGAGGGGGCAGTGTGCTCAGCAGGGACGGGTGTCTTTGAGGTGGCTCAAAGACAGCAATCCAAAGCTGGCTGTCAGTCCCTCTCACTACAATCCAATGCTGGGAATTCCCTGGGGGCCCAGGGGTTAGGACTCGGTGCTTTGGGGGCCCTCACTGCCATGGCCCAGGTTCAATCTCTGCTTGGAAAAGTAAGATCCCACACACCAAGTGGACCAAGTAAGCTATCAGAGTTACTTTCGCGACAATTTCCAACTCTTTGTTAGAGACGTTGACGTTGAATGTCTTGACTATTCAGGCCTCTTCCTGAGCAAAGTCCTAAATATGTGTCTCCATTCTCCACCCTCAGCCATGCTGGGCATTCCAGGGGAGGTGACAATCTCCGGCACAGCCAGCCTGGATTGTTTCAGGTCAGCCGTGTAGGGCAGCATAACCTAGAGGTGAAGAAAGTGAGCGTGGCTGGTGGGCTGTGTGGGTTCACATCTGAGCTCTGTTGGCGGTCTCTCTCTCTCTTTTATTTTTAGGATGTCAGCTATTAACACCTGAATTTTTATTTAAAAAAAAATATGTATTTGGCCCCCCCAGGTTTCATTGCCGCGTAGAGGGTCTAGTTCCCTGACCAGGGATCGAACCCCGGGCCCCCTGCATTGGGAGGGGAGAGCCTGAGCCATGGACCATGAGGGAAGCCCCTGGGGGTTTCTTTTGCTGTTGTTTTTACTTTGCTGCTTGTTTTTTTAAAGTGTGGGACACTTCTCCACTTGGTGGATCATCCTTGTGCAGGGGCCACGCGAATCTTTTCTGCCTTGTTCCAGTTTCAGTACCCGTCCTGCCGAGGCGAGCTCTATGGGTTTGAAGCCAGGTAACCTTGAGGAGATTCCTTAACCTTGCTTTCGTCACCTGTGAAGCAGAGGCTAAAACAGCACAGATCTTCCAGGCTCACGGGAGGATTATATATCATAATACATGCTAAGTGCTCAGTGGGAGGAAACAGCTGAAGCTCCTTCAGCCTGCCCCTGAGGCCCTGCCATTCCACCCTTCACTCACTCTGCAGGCCAGCAGGCTGCCTCGAGCTAATCTCCTCTAAGAGCTGTCTTTATCTTGCCACTCCCTTCCTACACACCTCCGAGGCTCTGAGTCCTCATAAGACATCAGCGCAGAAAACACACTTAGAGGCTCTCTTCTGGGTCCCCAGAAACCTCCACGATCTGCCTCCAATCCACTCTTCCAGCCTTAGTCCATTCAGTCTTTCCAGGACATTTCAACCAGTCTAGCCGACTGCTCTATTTCCATCAAACCTCCCCACTCAGGCCAAGACTATATGCTGACCTCTTCCACACTTCAAGTCTTACTCACCCTCAAAGGCTCAAGTGGAAGACTCTCCTCTTCCAGGAAGTCCTCCCTGACTAGACAAAATTCTGTTGCCATCCACGTGCGGATTAGTCACAGCAGAGTTATCTCTCTGTGGTTCTGTTTTTGCCTGCATTTCCATATGATCTTCACCAGAAGGGTTTGCCTGATCGCTCAGCTGGGAAAGAATTCACCTGCAATGCAGGAGACCCCAGTTGGATTCCTGGGCTGGGAAGATCCCCTGGAGAAGGGATAGGTTACCCACTCTTGTATTCTCAACTGGAGAATCCCATGGCTCGTCTAGAGTCAGACAGGATTGAGGACTTTCCCTTTCCCCAGAAGGCGGGAACACTTCGCAGGCAGGCGCTGTGTTTCCATTGTTTGTGTTTGGCATTTGGTCGCGTGAAAGGAAAATCAAAATGAAGTTGGTGTCGCTAAGCAAGGGCTTCCCTGGTGGCTCAGTGGTAAAGAGTTTGCTTGCTGATGTAGGAGACGCAGGTTCAATCCCTGGCCTAGGAAGATTCCCTGGAGAAGGACACTTCTCCACTTGGTGGATCATCCTTGTGCAGGGGCCACGCGAATCTTTTCTGCCTTGTTCCAGTTTCAGTACCCGTCCTGCCGAGGCGAGCTCTATGGGTTTGAAGCCAGGTAACCTTGAGGAGATTCCTTAACCTTGCTTTCGTCACCTGTGAAGCAGAGGCTAAAACAGCACAGATCTTCCAGGCTCACGGGAGGATTATATATCATAATACATGCTAAGTGCTCAGTGGGAGGAAACAGCTGAAGCTCCTTCAGCCTGCCCCTGAGGCCCTGCCATTCCACCCTTCACTCACTCTGCAGGCCAGCAGGCTGCCTCGAGCTAATCTCCTCTAAGAGCTGTCTTTATCTTGCCACTCCCTTCCTACACACCTCCGAGGCTCTGAGTCCTCATAAGACATCAGCGCAGAAAACACACTTAGAGGCTCTCTTCTGGGTCCCCAGAAACCTCCACGATCTGCCTCCAATCCACTCTTCCAGCCTTAGTCCATTCAGTCTTTCCAGGACATTTCAACCAGTCTAGCCGACTGCTCTATTTCCATCAAACCTCCCCACTCAGGCCAAGACTATATGCTGACCTCTTCCACACTTCAAGTCTTACTCACCCTCAAAGGCTCAAGTGGAAGACTCTCCTCTTCCAGGAAGTCCTCCCTGACTAGACAAAATTCTGTTGCCATCCACGTGCGGATTAGTCACAGCAGAGTTATCTCTCTGTGGTTCTGTTTTTGCCTGCATTTCCATATGATCTTCACCAGAAGGGTTTGCCTGATCGCTCAGCTGGGAAAGAATTCACCTGCAATGCAGGAGACCCCAGTTGGATTCCTGGGCTGGGAAGATCCCCTGGAGAAGGGATAGGTTACCCACTCTTGTATTCTCAACTGGAGAATCCCATGGCTCGTCTAGAGTCAGACAGGATTGAGGACTTTCCCTTTCCCCAGAAGGCGGGAACACTTCGCAGGCAGGCGCTGTGTTTCCATTGTTTGTGTTTGGCATTTGGTCGCGTGAAAGGAAAATCAAAATGAAGTTGGTGTCGCTAAGCAAGGGCTTCCCTGGTGGCTCAGTGGTAAAGAGTTTGCTTGCTGATGTAGGAGACGCAGGTTCAATCCCTGGCCTAGGAAGATTCCCTGGAGAAGGAAGTGGCAACCCACTCTAGTACTCTTGCCTGGAAAACCCCACGGACAGCGGATCCTGGTAGGCTACAGTCCATAGGGTCACCAAGAGTCGGACATGACTTAGCAACTAAACAGCAACACAGCATTGGTAAGTGAGCTCTACAAAGTGGATCTGGGCAGGCCATTAAGAAAATGTGGCCTTCCAGGGAGAAAGGGAGGGAGGAGGGATAAATTGGGATTGACACATACACACATATAAAATAGATAACTAATAGGGACCGACTGTATAGCACAGTGGACTCTTCTCAATAGTCTATAAAAACCTGTATGGGAAAAGAATCTAAAATCGTGTGGATATATGTAAATGGATAACTAATTCACTTTGCTGTACACCTGAAATTAACACAACATGTAAATCAACTAGATTCCAAAAAAAAAAAAAAAGTAAGTGCGACAGGCACATCTCAGCTTGGGTAGCATCTGACCTTTGACCAAAGAAGTCATCCAGAACACCTGCCAGAGATTCAAGATGCTTTTTAGACCCCTACCCTCAAACAGTGTGTGATTCCTTAAGGACAAATATTTCCTGACTCGCTTTAGAGTCTATAATGATTCTCACCAGGGAACTTAACAACCTCATGGCAAGTTTTATGTCTTCTGAATTGCAATTCTTAAGATGCCAAGTAAACTTTTATTTATTTATTTTTAATACTTTGGTCATACTGTCAGGCATGTGTAGGATCTCAGTTCCCTGACCCATGATCAAAACTATGCCCCCTGAAAACTCCTTCAGTCACTCCTAACCACTGGAGCACCAGGGAAGTGCCATAAACTCTTTTCTTATTTGCAGCCTTCTGCGTTATTTTTCAGGTTGACGGTATGTGTTAGTCGCTAAGTCGTGTTGGACACTTTTGCCTCCCCAGGGTCTGTAGGCTTCTCTGTCTATGGGATTCTCCAGGCAAGAATACTGGTGTGGGTAGCTATTCCCTTCTCCAGGGGATCTTCCCAACCCAGGTACTGAACCCACATCTCTTGGATTGCAGGTGGGTTCTTTACCGTCTGTACTCATTGAAGTCTGGTTGGCTAGACAAACAGGTCTTAGAAGAATCCTAAGACCTGGCAACGTGGGGCAGAGATAACAGTGGATCCCCTAAATGCCACTGGGCTCCCGCCTAGGGGATGCAGTGGAGGGAGGAGCCATTCATTCTTCACCACTCCCGGGAGAAAGGGGCTGGGATTCCCTCTACAGCCAGCAGCCTCCTCCGTCCACATTTTGGTAGTTAAGGGTCTGGGGTCCGGATCCAAACCCAGGGTGTGACCTTTGAAAGGGTGTTAATAATTTCTCCGTGCTTTAGTTTCACTACCTAGCTATAAAATGGGAATAAAAACAGTCCCTACTTCATCCAGGTGTGAATACAGATAAGGGAATGTATGTGGAGAAGTGGCCGTGCTGCTCTAATGAGCACACAAGATGTAAGAACTTTTTTTTTTTAGGAACTTTTTTATTGGATCTTACATTGAGCATTTTTGCCTGCAGCTTTGGACAGTGTTATATGGAAAGAAAGATCAAACTCAAGCCCCATCTCTACTACTTCTAGCTCAGTACTTAGGAACATACTCTCCCTCTCTGAGCTTCTGTTTGATTATCTTTCAAATAAGGAAAATCATGCCCATGAGATAGGGTTGAGGTGGTCAGGCAATATTGCTTACTAAGGGCAGAGACCAACATCTGGCTTATATGACGCTAATGGGGGTGCTTCTATCCTCTTCCATTTAAATGCCCCCCTTCTGATTGATTGGGCAGAGATGGTGTAAATAGGAGGGAAGAAATACAGATGGGACACCCAGGACACAGAGGATTCTGAAAATTCAACTCGGTGTCTTTAGAGGTTGATGTGAGCCTGCTGCCATCTGCTGGATTGAGCAGGAATGGCAGCCCAGTGCTCTCTTGTGCCACCTTGTGGTGAAAGAGGTTTGTGACGGAAGAACAGAGCGTGCCTCCTCTGGACCCTTCTTTTTCATGATGACGGTACGTGTTAGTCGCTAAGTCGTGTTGGACGCTGTTGCCTCCCCAGGGTCTGTAGGCTTCTCTGTCTATGGGATTCTCCAGGCAAGAATACTGGTGTGGGTAGCTATTCCCTTCTCCAGGGGATCTTCCCAACCCAGGTACTGAACCCACATCTCTTGGATTGCAGGTGGGTTCTTTACCGTCTGTACTCATTGAAGTCTGGTTGGCTAGACAAACAGGTCTTAGAAGAATCCTAAGACCTGGCAACGTGGGGCAGAGATAACAGTGGATCCCCTAAATGCCACTGGGCTCCCGCCTAGGGGATGCAGTGGAGGGAGGAGCCATTCATTCTTCACCACTCCCGGGAGAAAGGGGCTGGGATTCCCCTCTACAGCCAGCAGCCTCCTCCGTCCACATTTTGGTAGTTAAGGGTCTGGGGTCCGGATCCAAACCCAGGGTGTGACCTTTGAAAGGGTGTTAATAATTTCTCCGTGCTTTAGTTTCACTACCTAGCTATAAAATGGGAATAAAAACAGTCCCTACTTCATCCAGGTGTGAATACAGATAAGGGAATGTATGTGGAGAAGTGGCCGTGCTGCTCTAATGAGCACACAAGATGTAAGAACTTTTTTTTTTTAGGAACTTTTTTATTGGATCTTACATTGAGCATTTTTGCCTGCAGCTTTGGACAGTGTTATATGGAAAGAAAGATCAAACTCAAGCCCCATCTCTACTACTTCTAGCTCAGTACTTAGGAACATACTCTCCCTCTCTGAGCTTCTGTTTGATTATCTTTCAAATAAGGAAAATCATGCCCATGAGATAGGGTTGAGGTGGTCAGGCAATATTGCTTACTAAGGGCAGAGACCAACATCTGGCTTATATGACGCTAATGGGGGTGCTTCTATCCTCTTCCATTTAAATGCCCCCCTTCTGATTGATTGGGCAGAGATGGTGTAAATAGGAGGGAAGAAATACAGATGGGACACCCAGGACACAGAGGATTCTGAAAATTCAACTCGGTGTCTTTAGAGGTTGATGTGAGCCTGCTGCCATCTGCTGGATTGAGCAGGAATGGCAGCCCAGTGCTCTCTTGTGCCACCTTGTGGTGAAAGAGGTTTGTGACGGAAGAACAGAGCGTGCCTCCCTCTGGACTCTCCTATTCCATTGGTATACTTGACTATGCCAATGTCAGGCCTTCTAGATAGCTGTAGGTTTACACTAAATGCTGAAATCCGGTACTGAGCATATCTACCTTTCATAATCGTTTTGAAAATTGTAGGTGCTTTGGATTTTCAAATAAGTCACAAACAACCCATCAATTTCTATTTTAAAAGGCCACCTGTAATTTTGACTGTAATGGATTGAATTTGCAGATACCTTTGGACAAAATTGGTGTTTAAGTTTCTATTCCAGAAGCATGGGATAGCTCTCCATTTATAACTTTTCAGTTTCTTGTACTTTTCAGTGCTAAGGTGTTGCATGCATATTCTAAAATGTATCCCTAGGTATTTTGCACCTTGGGATGCTATAATACATGATATTCTTCTAATTTTGTCTTTAATTTATTTGTCTCTAGTATACAGAAAAGAATTTTTATCTATTAGTCTTGTTTCCTGAATCTTTGCTAGATGCACTTATTCATTTTCATTTTTATAGGTTCTTTAGGACTTATATATTAAAAATTATGATATCTGTGAATAAAGAGAGCTTTGTAACCTTATTTCTAATCTGTACGTTTTTTATAAATTTATCTTTCCTTATTATTCTGGCTGGGGTAGCTAATGCAATATCTTATGGAAGAAGAATATCCTTGCTCTGGTCCTAACCTATAATGGAAAGCATTTATCTTGTAACTATATGTATTTTGATATTTGTAGATTTTTAAATTATTACCCTTTATGAGATTAAGAAGTTCCATTCTATTCTGGGTTTATATGTACTTTTTAAAAAACAGAATCTAGAATTGGCATTGAATTTATCAAATGATTTTCCCATATATTTTGAGGTGATCATCATATAATCTTTTTCTCTTTTTTTAATATTGGAAATTAATTTTTAAATGTTGAAACTCCTTTACCTTGCTAGAATAAATTTCACTTGGTTGTAATATATTATCTTTTTTTAAATAAAATTTTGGTCACACTGAAAGGGGTTCAGAATGAAAGGGGTTCATAGGCAGATTTGATAAGGAGGAGGAGGTGAAGGACAAAAAGAAGAAGGACAAGTATTTCTCTAACCTGAAATGTTTGTTATAATAAGATTGACCTGAAACTAAGTCGATTGTTTTATGTCGACGCTGTGAGCCTAGAAAGGCCTTTACACCAGAATGTCTCACCTAGCCCAGAGACTATCCCCTGACTAATCTCATGTTGTAGATGTGGGACGGCAAGGCCTTTATAACCTTAAGCGATTGTTTTGGTAACTGATTGGAAAATACAAATTGTCATGCTTAAACTGACAAAGCGGTGAGAGAAAACTCTTCTATCCCCCTTCCAGTGTCTATGCTGGAAGCTCTTCCCTGTCCTTTCTTACTTTAATAAACTTTTCATTGCACGAAGCTCTGAGTGACCATCACCGAGTCTTTTGATCCCAATGTGAATTCTTCTCCATTGGAGATCAAGAATCTGACACCGTTCACGGTAACCTACCGTCATCTATCACCTGTCAACACCCAGCAGCATTTGAGATCTTAGTTCCCTGATCAAGCATTGAACCTGTGCCCTCTGAGTTGGAAGGCAGAGTCTTAACTGCTGGACCACTGGAGGAAGTCCCAATTTGCCTTTCTTTTGTTGAGAATTTTTGTATCTGTGTTCATGGGCAATTTTGGTCTAGAATTTCCATGGCTTATAGTATTCTTGGGGCTTTCCCAGTGGCGTTATTGGTAAAGAACCCACCGGCCAGTGCAGGAGACAGGATCCCTGGGCTGGGAAGATCCCCTGGAGGAGGGCACGGCAACCCACTCCAGTATGCCTGCCTGGAGAATCCCATGGACCGAAGAGTCTGTCGGGCCACGGTCCATGGGTTGCAAAGAGTCGGATGTGATCAAAGCATATTAGCACACGTGCGCACTCACGATTATTGTTATTATTATTATTATTACATCCATAGGAGAACTAGAAATCAGCACACTGGTGATTCCTGAGGTCCTTTCTTCTGTGAAATTCCAACTCTTTGCTCTCAAAGAACTTAATGTTGAATGGTTGTGTCACATTTGCGGAGCTTTAAAAGTAGATTTTAGCTGCTCTCTCATCTGATGCTCTAGAGCCTCCAAAGGTGAATTTTATTGATCCCCAATGTAGAATTGACTCTACATTGAGTCTATTCCTTTAAGTCTAATCCTTCGGCTCTGGGCCCTGTGCTCTGTCAGACTGAGTCTGCATCTTTTGTAAAAGAATGTTGTCTGGGGCTTCCCTGGTGGTCCAGTGGATAAAGAGTCTGCCTTGCAGTGCAAGGGGCACTGGTTCGATTCCTGGTTGGGGAAGATCCCACATGCCGTGGAGCAGCTGGGCCAGTGTGTCCAATTACGAGCCAGCACTCTGGAGCGCATGTGCCCAGAGCCATTGCTCTGCAGTGAGAGAGGCCACTGCAATGGGAGGCCCACACAGGCCAAAGAATAAAGATGGATGAAAATAAATAAAAAGAACAATGAAAGAGACCAAAATTAAAAAAAAAAAAAAAAAAAAAAGAATATTGCCTGTGGTCTGAAATATACAAGATGGCCCATTCATAAGGTGTTCCCTTTAGAGGAGTAACATGTTGACCTTTAAAGGTATAACATGTTTCCATCAAGAAGCCGTAAACTGTAGAGTATCATTTGTCTGGTTGGAGGCTTGTAGGAGCATTGTGACCAGATAGACTTACAGGGACAGCAGCAAGGATTCTGGCACCAGGAAGTTTGCAACGACCAGCCCCCTTCCCTCCCCTTTTGGTATAAAAGAAGCCTGAATTCTAACTCAGGTCAGATCTACCCGACAGGACACGAACCTGCCACCTTCTTGTCTGCTGGCGTTCTGAACAAAGTTGCGGTTCTTTGCCCCAATGCCTTGCAGTACAAGGCATGCAGGATCTTGGTCGCATCTGACCTGGGACCAAACCTGCTCCCTCTGCAGTGGAAGCACGGTCTTAGTAACCGATGCACCACCAAGGAGTCCCACCCCGTCATTCATTCTGAAACCTCAGGCAAAGGAGCCCTGGAGAGGCACTGTTCTCCCAGCTGCCTGGCCATAAGGACCACTCTTAAACTGGGAAATCCCTCTAAAAGGCACCTTTAAAGGTTTTCAACATGAAAAGTCAGCTCACACAGTCAGCTGTCTTCTCTGTCCAGCTGTGTGACCTTAAGCATGTTTCTAACCCCTCTGCATCTTGGACTCCCAGATTTGGAAAAAGACGGGAATCACGATAATACCAGCCATTATTTACTGGGTTCCTAGCGATCAGGGCACATGTCTGTGTCTGTGTGAAAGCTGCTCAGTCATGTCTGACTCTTTGCGACCCTATGAACTGTAGCCCTCCAGGCTCCTCTGTCCATGGGATTTCCCAGGCAAGAATAGTGGAATGAGTTGCCATTTCCTCCCCCACAAGATCTTCCTGGCCCAGGGATTGAACCCGCATCTTCTGGGTCTCCTGCATTGGCAGGTGGGTTCTTTATCATTGAGCCACCACGGAACTCACTTGATTTATTTAGTCTTCTTAAAAACACTGAAAGATTAGTGTATGAGCCATAGGTGAGAGAACTGTGGCTAAAGAAACGAAATAGATCACCCAAGGTCATGAAAGATGCAGACGCAGAACTGCAATCCAGCTGCAATTCAGAACTGATCCTCCTTTTCACATTCAAGTTGATCAAACTGTACACTTTTTAAAATGTGCAGGTTGTTGTAATCGGTTATACCTCAATAAAACTTTTTTTAGAAGCAGCATCCAGAACTAGATATAAAAGTTAAAGAGAAGGAAAACAACAACAAAATAATTACATTCACAGAAACATATATATGCCAAAATTCATCCAGCTATACACTTTGGATCTGAAATTTTTATTGTACATAAAATATGCCAGAATAAAGTATGGCTGCATATTTTTTAACCAAAGTAATTAGACATAAAGTCATAATTCTTAAATATCACCTGGATCTCTTACTGACAGAAAAATAACTCGAGACCATATCTAAAATAAATCACTCTCGACTCTTACTCGCCCTTTTAAAACTGAATTTTTTTCTTATTGTAAAAGCAGTACATGTTCATTGTAGGAAAATTAAGGAGTCCCAGTTTTTGCCTCAGGCAAAGGAGCCCTGGAGAGGCACTGTTCTCCCAGCTGCCTGGCCATAAGGACCACTCTTAAACTGGGAAATCCCTCTAAAAGGCACCTTTAAAGGTTTTCAACATGAAAAGTCAGCTCACACAGTCAGCTGTCTTCTCTGTCCAGCTGTGTGACCTTAAGCATGTTTCTAACCCCTCTGCATCTTGGACTCCCAGATTTGGAAAAAGACGGGAATCACGATAATACCAGCCATTATTTACTGGGTTCCTAGCGATCAGGGCACATGTCTGTGTCTGTGTGAAAGCTGCTCAGTCATGTCTGACTCTTTGCGACCCTATGAACTGTAGCCCTCCAGGCTCCTCTGTCCATGGGATTTCCCAGGCAAGAATAGTGGAATGAGTTGCCATTTCCTCCCCCACAAGATCTTCCTGGCCCAGGGATTGAACCCGCATCTTCTGGGTCTCCTGCATTGGCAGGTGGGTTCTTTATCATTGAGCCACCACGGAACTCACTTGATTTATTTAGTCTTCTTAAAAACACTGAAAGATTAGTGTATGAGCCATAGGTGAGAGAACTGTGGCTAAAGAAACGAAATAGATCACCCAAGGTCATGAAAGATGCAGACGCAGAACTGCAATCCAGCTGCAATTCAGAACTGATCCTCCTTTTCACATTCAAGTTGATCAAACTGTACACTTTTTAAAATGTGCAGGTTGTTGTAATCGGTTATACCTCAATAAAACTTTTTTTAGAAGCAGCATCCAGAACTAGATATAAAAGTTAAAGAGAAGGAAAACAACAACAAAATAATTACATTCACAGAAACATATATATGCCAAAATTCATCCAGCTATACACTTTGGATCTGAAATTTTTATTGTACATAAAATATGCCAGAATAAAGTATGGCTGCATATTTTTTAACCAAAGTAATTAGACATAAAGTCATAATTCTTAAATATCACCTGGATCTCTTACTGACAGAAAAATAACTCGAGACCATATCTAAAATAAATCACTCTCGACTCTTACTCGCCCTTTTAAAACTGAATTTTTTTCTTATTGTAAAAGCAGTACATGTTCATTGTAGGAAAATTAGAAAATAAAGATGAGTGAAAAATATAAAATGTGAGACTGCCTTGGTTCCACATTTATATAGAACAAGATTTTACACTCTGGTGGTGTTCTTTCCACTACTTTTCAATCTCTATATGTTTGCTTAAATGTATTTATAATTATACAGTGTATGAGGAGTTTCAGAAAATAGAGTCTTACTCGAAAATTCTTTTATAATTGAGTTTTGCTCATAGGAGGAATCCATGAAAAGCTTACTGTACCAGTGTATGGATATCTGAAGGAAAGAGCTTTAAATGGAGCTCTTTGGAAGGCCTCACATGCTTGAGGGCTGGGGAGAGGAAGAGTGTTTGGTGGAGGGCAAGAAAGGGACCTCGTAGCTCAGCCGGTGAAGAATCCACCTGCAATGCAGGAGACCCTGGTTCGATTCCTGGGTCAGGAGGATCCCCTGGAGAAGGGACAGGCTACCCACTCCAAATGTCTCGCCTGGAGAATTCCACGGCTCGTGCATGGGTCTCAAAGAGCCGGACGCGACTGAGCGACTTCACTGTCACGCTCAAGAAGGAGACCAAGCAGGTAAGGTCTGGCTCTTACTCAAGAGAGCTGCCTTCATCTTTTCTTTCTTTCTTTTTTTTTTTTTTAAAACATTTATTTATTTATCTATTGGGCGGGGGTCCGGTTGGGGAGGGAGGGGAGCAGGCGGGCCACTTCTATTGGTCTTTCATTTCTCTATTTTCATCCGTCTTTGTTCTTTGGCTCCTGTGGGCCTCCCATCGCGGTGGCGTCTGTCGTTGCAGAGCATCGGCTCTGGGCGCATGCGCTCCAGAGCTCCAGCTCGGTGATTGGACACATCGGTCCAGCCGCTACGTGGCACGTGGGATCTTCCCAGGCCAGGGATCGAACCGGCACCCCTTGCACTGCAAGGCGGTGTCCTTACCCACTGTACCACCGGGGAAGCCTGATATAACATCATTCTTACGACAGCTTCATATCTTTTTAAAATGCAAACAGCTTTGTTGTTTTATAATTACAAAAGTGACACCTACGCATTTTCCAAACTCCAAACAATTAAAAAACATAGTAATTAAAAGTGGAAAATCATCCATTAATCTCATTACTCTTTATAAACACCTTGGAGTGTGTGTGTATCAACATATTCTGTATATGCCATATCCTGTCTTTTTTCCCTTAACACAGACTACTTTCCCATGTTATTTATTAGTCATTAGGAATTTAAGATTCCTGAGTGTTCACTATTTGGGTTATATTATTATTAATAGGTTTATTGATAGGGAAAAAGAGGCAGACAAGGTAAATTGAAAGGCACGAGGAGAATTGGGTTTCTTCCTTTTTTTTTAAATTAATTTATTTTTGGTTATTCTGGGTTTTCAAAGCTGCCACAGACTCTTCTCTAGTTGCAGGGAGTGGGGGCTACTCTCTAGTTGAGGTGAACAAGCTTCTTGTTGTGGTGACTTCTCTTGTTGTGGGACTCTGACTCTTAGGGCACACGGGCTTCAGGAGTTGTGGCACATGGGCTCAATCATTGCAGCTCTGAGGCTACCCACTCCAAATGTCTCGCCTGGAGAATTCCACGGCTCGTGCATGGGTCTCAAAGAGCCGGACGCGACTGAGCGACTTCACTGTCACGCTCAAGAAGGAGACCAAGCAGGTAAGGTCTGGCTCTTACTCAAGAGAGCTGCCTTCATCTTTTCTTTCTTTCTTTTTTTTTTTTTTTAAAACATTTATTTATTTATCTATTTGGCGGGGCGGGTTGGGGAGGGAGGGGGATGGGCGGGCCACTTCTATTGGTCTTTCATTTCTCTATTTTCATCCGTCTTTGTTCTTTGGCTCCTGTGGGCCTCCCATCGCGGTGGCGTCTGTCGTTGCAGAGCATCGGCTCTGGGCGCATGCGCTCCAGAGCTCCAGCTCGGTGATTGGACACATCGGTCCAGCCGCTACGTGGCACGTGGGATCTTCCCAGGCCAGGGATCGAACCGGCACCCCTTGCACTGCAAGGCGGTGTCCTTACCCACTGTACCACCGGGGAAGCCTGATATAACATCATTCTTACGACAGCTTCATATCTTTTTAAAATGCAAACAGCTTTGTTGTTTTATAATTACAAAAGTGACACCTACGCATTTTCCAAACTCCAAACAATTAAAAAACATAGTAATTAAAAGTGGAAAATCATCCATTAATCTCATTACTCTTTATAAACACCTTGGAGTGTGTGTGTATCAACATATTCTGTATATGCCATATCCTGTCTTTTTTCCCTTAACACAGACTACTTTCCCATGTTATTTATTAGTCATTAGGAATTTAAGATTCCTGAGTGTTCACTATTTGGGTTATATTATTATTAATAGGTTTATTGATAGGGAAAAAGAGGCAGACAAGGTAAATTGAAAGGCACGAGGAGAATTGGGTTTCTTCCTTTTTTTTTAAATTAATTTATTTTTGGTTATTCTGGGTTTTCAAAGCTGCCACAGACTCTTCTCTAGTTGCAGGGAGTGGGGGCTACTCTCTAGTTGAGGTGAACAAGCTTCTTGTTGTGGTGACTTCTCTTGTTGTGGGACTCTGACTCTTAGGGCACACGGGCTTCAGGAGTTGTGGCACATGGGCTCAATCATTGCAGCTCTGAGGCTCTAGAGCACAGGCTCCATAGTTGTGGCTCACAGGATTAGTTGCTCTGCAGCATGTGGGGTCTTCCAGGATCAGGGATCGAAGTCGTGTCTCCTACATTGGCAGGTGAACTCTTTACCACTGCCAGGAAAGCCCCAGGTTTCTATTTTTTTTTAATGAGTAATTTAACCAAATATTTATTGATTAATTTGGTGGCACCAGGTCTTGGTTGCGGCACATGGGATCTTCACTCTTCACTGGGGATGTGCAAGATTGTTTAGCTGTGGCATTTAAAATCATAGTGTTATTAACACTTCCAAATAAGTCCTATCACCTGGCTATACAAGCTCTCTAGCTTTGTTCTTCTCTAAAACTGCCTCAGAGAAGCACTGGGTCCCTTTTTCTTTCATATGCATTTTGGTGTCAGATTATCAATTACAACACAAAAACCCGCAGGGATTTTGTTTGAGATTGCCCTTGTCTGTTTTTGATCTTCCAGATGAACTTCATTCTGTCAAGATTTAAAAAAAAAATCCCTTTGAAGTTTTGATTTGAATTTTATTAATCCCATAATTTAATTTGTGATATATTGAATTCATTTTTGATTATTTCATGGCTGTGAATATTGATTTCCCTGCCAGACCATCAGGAATTTCGGGAGCCGTTGTCACATAATTCTTTTTGTTTTCTGCATGCTTTTAGGACAAACTGTCACCATATAACATCTAACGTGTTTCTTAAACCTCAAAAATGGTTGCTTTTCTTAAATATTCTTGGGTGCATGTTCGTTCCTGAGCTTCTGACTTCATTCCTTTGAATAAATCGCTTGAATGAGCCCTACTACCTGGCTATACAAGCCCTCTAGCTTCTTTCTTCTCTGACTGCCTCAGAGAAACACTGAGTCCCTTCTTTTTTCAAACGCATTTTGGTGTCCAATTACCAATTACAACACAAAACCCAGCAAAGCTCCTAGCATAGGCTAGTTTTAAATAGGTATGGACACACTGTAAATTGTGCCATTTACATTCAGGGATTTTCCTCTTCCCGGGGAAGCTTTCAGTCCAATGAAGACAGCACAGACAAAACCAACAATCTTGTTTTTATTCCCTCTGCCATGCCTTGCAGCTTGTGGGATCTTGGTTCCCTGACAAAGGATGGAACCGGAACCGGCCACCACGGTGAAAGTGCCAAATCCTAACCACTGGACACCAGAGAATTTCCAAAACCAGCTGCCTAAAGGGGTGTCTCTTTCACAATCGAGTTTCAGAGCTACAGGAGTGATTCCCTCTAGCTGAGACAGCACAGTGAAGTGGGTATATCCTAGTGAAGCTGGCGACTGAGCCATGAGTGGGAGCTTTCCAGGCAGTAGACTGCAGGAGCGGGGGAGATGCTAGAGAGCACTCTTGGTGCAAAGAAAAAAGATGAGAAGTCATGGGAAGGCATCCCATATCTAAGAAGCATGAGTGGTCCAGTGTGGTTGAGGCACAAGGGAATGGACTGAGAGACAGGTGAAAGTGAGTATGTAAGGCAGGATAGACTATGAGTGGTCGTTTAATACATGCCAACATCTTTTTTAACTTTGCTATTTAAGATGACTAACACAAGGGAAAAGCTATGACACATGTAGACAGCGTATTCAAAAGCAGAGACATCACTTTGCAGGCAAAAGTCCATATTGTCAAAGCTATGGTTTTCCTGGTAGTCATGTATGGATGTGAGAGCTGGACCATAAAGAAGGCTGAGCACTGAAGAACTGATGCCTTTGAACTGTGGTGCTGGAGAAGGCTCTTGAGAGTCCCCTGAACTGCAAGATCAAACCATTCAGTCCTGAAGGAAATCAACCCTGAATATTCATTGGAAGGACTGAAGGCCTTTTGCCCCTGAGAGACTTCTCACTTGGGTGCATTTCCTATTGACTTCATTCCTTTGAATAAATCGCTTGAATGAGCCCTACTACCTGGCTATACAAGCCCTCTAGCTTCTTTCTTCTCTGACTGCCTCAGAGAAACACTGAGTCCCTTCTTTTTTCAAACGCATTTTGGTGTCCAATTACCAATTACAACACAAAACCCAGCAAAGCTCCTAGCATAGGCTAGTTTTAAATAGGTATGGACACACTGTAAATTGTGCCATTTACATTCAGGGATTTTCCTCTTCCCGGGGAAGCTTTCAGTCCAATGAAGACAGCACAGACAAAACCAACAATCTTGTTTTTATTCCCTCTGCCATGCCTTGCAGCTTGTGGGATCTTGGTTCCCTGACAAAGGATGGAACCGGAACCGGGCCACCACGGTGAAAGTGCCAAATCCTAACCACTGGACACCAGAGAATTTCCAAAACCAGCTGCCTAAAGGGGTGTCTCTTTCACAATCGAGTTTCAGAGCTACAGGAGTGATTCCCTCTAGCTGAGACAGCACAGTGAAGTGGGTATATCCTAGTGAAGCTGGCGACTGAGCCATGAGTGGGAGCTTTCCAGGCAGTAGACTGCAGGAGCGGGGGAGATGCTAGAGAGCACTCTTGGTGCAAAGAAAAAAGATGAGAAGTCATGGGAAGGCATCCCATATCTAAGAAGCATGAGTGGTCCAGTGTGGTTGAGGCACAAGGGAATGGACTGAGAGACAGGTGAAAGTGAGTATGTAAGGCAGGATAGACTATGAGTGGTCGTTTAATACATGCCAACATCTTTTTTAACTTTGCTATTTAAGATGACTAACACAAGGGAAAAGCTATGACACATGTAGACAGCGTATTCAAAAGCAGAGACATCACTTTGCAGGCAAAAGTCCATATTGTCAAAGCTATGGTTTTCCTGGTAGTCATGTATGGATGTGAGAGCTGGACCATAAAGAAGGCTGAGCACTGAAGAACTGATGCCTTTGAACTGTGGTGCTGGAGAAGGCTCTTGAGAGTCCCCTGAACTGCAAGATCAAACCATTCAGTCCTGAAGGAAATCAACCCTGAATATTCATTGGAAGGACTGAGGCTGGAGCTGAAGCTCCAATATTTTGGCCACCTGATGCAAAGAGACTTCTCACAGAAAGTCAGAAAAGGGAAACTAACATTTCCCATCACACAGCTGGTACGCAGCAGAGCCCAGGCCCATCTGATCTACTGTCCCCACCTCATCCAGGCAGACCCGGGGATCCGCGTCTGGAAAAGACTCTGATCTTGGGAGAAATGGAAGGCAAAAGGAAAAGGGGACGACAGAGGACGAGATGGTTGGATGGCATCACTGAGTCGATGGACATGAGTGTGAGCAGGCTCTGGGAGACGGTGAAGGACAGGGAAGCCTGGCGTGCTGCAGTCCATGGGGTCGCAGAGTCGGACACCGCTGAGCGACTGAACTGAATTGAACCCAAGAGTGTCACGATCTCATTTGTGTTTGAAAAGTACAGCTATACGTGCATTGAGGAAGCTGGCCTGTCTCTACCGTGGAGCCTTCAGAAGCCATGATATTTCTCCGGGGAGGAGGTAATAAGACACTGAAAATTGGATGGTGAGTGCAGTTATTCCAGAGGTGAAGTCAGTGTGACGTGGTGATGGGTGGGGTGCACGCAGGTAGGGAGGCCCATCCTGGCCATCTGGATGCGGGCCCTGGAATGTCACTGTGCTGGGCTCACACTGTCCGCTTGGATCGTGTTGAAGAGAGCGACTCTTCTGGAAGTGTGCGGGGGTGTCCCTGTGACTGACAGCTGAGCGAAAGGCTCAGAAGACTGCCCGGGGGACTGTTTCATGCTCCTCCTCAGAGTAACCACGTTTGGCCATGTGATTTCATCTCACAGGATTTGTAGATTTCATCTCACAGGATTTGTAGGATCTGTATATTTATTGCAGCTCTCCTGGGAAGAGAGAAGACAGGTTCTTTGAAAAATAAAAAGACGCCAACCAAAAACATTTCCTTTCTCCTGCTGCTCTGAAATTAGATGAGTTGTTCAGATCCGAACGGCAAGGCGTCATAAATCATTTAGCGCAAACTGCTCGTGTGGTAAATGAGGAAGCCCAGTCCAGGAGAGGAAAGGTGATGTGTTCGCCGGTACGCGGGATCCCCGGGTCTGCCTGGATGAGGTGGGGACAGTAGATCAGACGGGCCTGGGCTCTGCTGCGTACCAGCTGTGTGATGCGAAATGTCCGTTTCCCTTTTCTGAGCCCCAGTTTACTAGACTACAAAATGGAGTTGCTGTGATCATTCAGTAAAAACTGTGCCCATTCTGAGTGTGGCAATGTTTAAATGCTCCGTGCATGTCAATGATGATGAAAGGGAAGATGGAGATGCTGATGTTGTCATCAAAGCAGCATGGACTTTGACATCAGCTCACCTGAGGAAATGCGTCTATGATGGTTGTTGGACTTCAAGATGATCTGACCTCTGTAACTATCCATTTAATTACATGTAAAATAGAGAATATTATTTCTATCTTGCACTATTTCAAGCATATAGTTGCTGCTGCTTAGTCACGAAGTTGTGTCCAACTCTCTGAGACTCCATGGACTGTAGCCCTCCAGGCTCCTCGGTCCGTGGGATTTCCCAGGCAAGAACACTGGAGTGGGTTGCCATGTCCTCCAGAGGATCTTCCCAACCCAGGGATGGAACCTGCATCTCCTGTGTCTCCTGCCTTGGCAGGCGGTTCCTTACCACCAGCACCACCTGGGGAGCCCCTTTCTCTAACAGTAAACTTATTGTTTATTAATCTTCTATTGTAAAGTACGCATTAGCTGCCAATCTGGACAAGTGTAGAGCCATTGTTGTTCTTAACGGCTCCTCCAGTCTCTCATTCCCGTAGATGGGAGTTCATTAGCTCTAGTGCCCTGTTGCTTGTGGACCACCCTGACCCCAGACACCGACCCTCCACTCAGGACTTTCCTGGGTATTAACTTCAGGACAAGGATGCTTACTCCTGGGACATCGTCATCCTGCCAGAGATCTAAGCCGGTTCCCTCATAGCCACCTACACAGCATTTGGTGGATGGGATTAACAGTTTTTTGTTTAGAGGTTTCTGATGGCTTTCTTTCTTCAGCCCTGTAAATAATACTGTATTTCTTTTGTTGTGGGGCTCCAGGAATGACAGTGGACAAAAGTCTTCTGAATCTCACTTGGTAGAACGAGGTTTGTTGTCTTCACGTGACGGGGCAGAAACAAATGAGCTGCATATTCGGACATCTTTTGTGAAAGCAGCAAGTCATCCGGCTCTAATGTGGATGGACCAGCTTGACGGTTCACGGAGGCTGAACGGGGCTGAAAATCAGGTCAGGGGCTGTCACACGAGGAGCATGGGAAGGTCAGTGACCAATGACAGAATGTCCCCGTGGCCTATAGAAGCTCATCACGGAACCAGCAAGGACCAGCCTGGGGGCTCTGTCATTCCCGGAACTGACAGCCCATCTGTTTACTTTTATGTCTCGATATCCCCAAAGTCACCCCCTCCAAATGATGGAGAACATGTATGTATTGTTTTAATTAAAGTGAATAGGTGTGAGGATTTCATAAAGGAAAATTTAAGATATCCAAGGGGGTTACAAAATCAGAGAGGGAAAGCTTATGGCAGAGAGAAGGAGAGTCACTTCTCGTTTTCCAGGTTTCCTGAATGTCTGCATGAAAACAGTCCTGGGGGGCAGGGGAAGGAGGAAGGGAGAATGGATCAGGAGGGGACTGGAATCCTCCAGAGGATCTTCCCAACCCAGGGATGGAACCTGCATCTCCTGTGTCTCCTGCCTTGGCAGGCGGTTCCTTACCACCAGCACCACCTGGGGAGCCCCTTTCTCTAACAGTAAACTTATTGTTTATTAATCTTCTATTGTAAAGTACGCATTAGCTGCCAATCTGGACAAGTGTAGAGCCATTGTTGTTCTTAACGGCTCCTCCAGTCTCTCATTCCCGTAGATGGGAGTTCATTAGCTCTAGTGCCCTGTTGCTTGTGGACCACCCTGACCCCAGACACCGACCCTCCACTCAGGACTTTCCTGGGTATTAACTTCAGGACAAGGATGCTTACTCCTGGGACATCGTCATCCTGCCAGAGATCTAAGCCGGTTCCCTCATAGCCACCTACACAGCATTTGGTGGATGGGATTAACAGTTTTTTGTTTAGAGGTTTCTGATGGCTTTCTTTCTTCAGCCCTGTAAATAATACTGTATTTCTTTTGTTGTGGGGCTCCAGGAATGACAGTGGACAAAAGTCTTCTGAATCTCACTTGGTAGAACGAGGTTTGTTGTCTTCACGTGACGGGGCAGAAACAAATGAGCTGCATATTCGGACATCTTTTGTGAAAGCAGCAAGTCATCCGGCTCTAATGTGGATGGACCAGCTTGACGGTTCACGGAGGCTGAACGGGGCTGAAAATCAGGTCAGGGGCTGTCACACGAGGAGCATGGGAAGGTCAGTGACCAATGACAGAATGTCCCCGTGGCCTATAGAAGCTCATCACGGAACCAGCAAGGACCAGCCTGGGGGCTCTGTCATTCCCGGAACTGACAGCCCATCTGTTTACTTTTATGTCTCGATATCCCCAAAGTCACCCCCTCCAAATGATGGAGAACATGTATGTATTGTTTTAATTAAAGTGAATAGGTGTGAGGATTTCATAAAGGAAAATTTAAGATATCCAAGGGGGTTACAAAATCAGAGAGGGAAAGCTTATGGCAGAGAGAAGGAGAGTCACTTCTCGTTTTCCAGGTTTCCTGAATGTCTGCATGAAAACAGTCCTGGGGGGCAGGGGAAGGAGGAAGGGAGAATGGATCCAGGAGGGGTTATAAACGTGGTTGTCAATTTTTTTATTTATAGGGGAAAAAAAGAAAATACGAAAGGAAGGAAAGAAGAAACACTGAAATTCACTTCTTTATTTTGTTTCCAAAAGGATTCCATTAGACACCATGTGTCATTCTAAGTGCCCCTGAACATAGCTGTGGGTTTAGATAACTCTCTCCTCCCCTTCTGACCTTTATTACCACTGCAAACATTCTGTCTGTGAGGGATAAATAATGCATGCCCCAGGCCAAGAAAAGAAAGAAGACCCAAGGAAACATTGCAGGAGAGGAAGCAACATTCATTTCTCGAGGATATTTTTACTCCTGACCCTTTCCCGTCTCCATCTCCACTTCCTGCCCTCGCCTACCTGCCAATCAAGACCCCAAAACCTGGAAGCTGAGAGCCTAGGTGTGGGGGCGTGTGTCACACTCACATTTAAAATACTTATAGCTCTGATCTGTCCATTGTGGGATCCTGAGCGGCTCTCCTCTCCTCTCTCTTGATCTGCTCTGTAATGTGAGCATGCCCATCTAGGTATGCTCTGTATCAAAAGCTTTGCGAAGATAATAAAAGAAGGTGTAGACAAACTTTTTCAACTGCATCCTGTAGAACAGACAAGAAAACAAGTTTATTCTGGTCAGTTGTGAGCCTCAGACATCAGGGGAAGAGTTGCAGGGGAGGACGCACTTTCTTGGTGAGCCTAGAATGACCTTGCAGGTGTCCTTAAGCGCCCAGATACCTGATCTTGGCTTTGCATCGTCTAGGCAGGTTTCTGTGACTGCCAAGCAAACAAAAGTTCTCTACGGTAACCCTGGAGTGAAAAGGTTGGGTTTCTTACCACGTTTAGAAACCAGATTTCTCTGTTTCTTGCAGTCATAACAGAAACATAAAGGGACAGAATGGAAACTCTCAGCTCAAACTAAATTCACCTTGGAATCTTAAGAATAATTTGTATGTTTACCTGCATATTTGTTTCTTATTCAAGCCTCTCTTTTTTTTCCGTTTAAACTTTTTATTTTGTACTGGGGTAGCAAAGATTGCTGAGTAACAATGTTGCGATAGTTTCAGGTGAAGAGAAGACACTCAGCCATACATATCCATGTATCCATTCTCCTCCAAACTCCCCTCCCAGCCAGGCTGCCACAGAACATTGAGCAGAGCTCCTCGTGCTGTACAATAGGTCCTTGTTGGTTATCCATTTTAAACAGCAGTGTGTACAGGACCTCCCAAAAGTCCCTAGCTATCCCTTCCCCCTGGCAACCATAAATTGGTTTTCTAAGTCTGTAAGACCCTTTGTTTTGTAAGTAAATTCATTTGTAGCATTTTTTTGTTCTTTAGGTTCCACATGTAAAGGATGTCATACAATGTTTCTCTGTCTGATTTGTTTCGCTCAGTATGACCCTCTCTTAGGTCCACCCATGTTGCTCCAAAAGGCATCATTTCATTCTTTTTACTGGAGCCTCTGTTTTGCTAAAATGTAGGAACAATGGGTTTCTTTCAGTGGGTGTTGCAATAAGGCCTGGAGGGCTTGGCCCTTAAATCTCTGGATTAGGAAATGAAGTGGGAAAGGAAATGATTGTAGAGAAAAAACTAGTTTGCAGTACTCATCAGCTGTGAGGGGGAGCCGGGAGTCATAGCAAAAAAGGGAAATTTGGGGACTGTTTGCTCATTTTCCCATCGCCTCCGCCTCCCCAATTACACACCTAATTAAGATACGGACACTCAGGCAAACTGCTTGAATGTAAGATAAGGGAGTCTGGGATTAGCGGGTGGTGTGGGAAGAGGATCATATCTTTGGAAAAGCTTGGAGAGAAGCATCCTTAAAATATGGCTTCTAGAGCCTAAGGCTGGGAAATGAGAACCCAATGATCTCAGGCATTTTCGATGCCCTCTGGACAGGAGGAAAGGAGGGGAATTGTTTGCATTTCAATGTCATCATTTACAGGGTTTCTGCTCTCTCTTCCCATCTTCTCTGAGATTCTCCATTCTCCTAGATGTTCCTCTTAAATGCTGTGCTCTGATCAGTTGTATTTGACTCTTGGCAATCCGTGGACTGTAACCGGCTGGTCTCCTCTGTCCGTGGAATTTCCCAGGCAAGAATACTGGAGTGGGTTGCCATTTCCTCCTCCAGAGGATCTTCCTGACCCAGGGATCCAACTGGCATCTCTTACATCTCCTCCACTGGCAGGTGGGTTCTTTACCCCTCATCACCTGGGAAGCCCACATTTTCCTGTACATCCCTGTAAAACTAGTTCTGAGAGCTTTGATGCCCTTTTTGGTTACAATAGGTCCTTGTTGGTTATCCATTTTAAACAGCAGTGTGTACAGGACCTCCCAAAAGTCCCTAGCTATCCCTTCCCCCTGGCAACCATAAATTGGTTTTCTAAGTCTGTAAGACCCTTTGTTTTGTAAGTAAATTCATTTGTAGCATTTTTTTGTTCTTTAGGTTCCACATGTAAAGGATGTCATACAATGTTTCTCTGTCTGATTTGTTTCGCTCAGTATGACCCTCTCTTAGGTCCACCCATGTTGCTCCAAAAGGCATCATTTCATTCTTTTTACTGGAGCCTCTGTTTTGCTAAAATGTAGGAACAATGGGTTTCTTTCAGTGGGTGTTGCAATAAGGCCTGGAGGGCTTGGCCCTTAAATCTCTGGATTAGGAAATGAAGTGGGAAAGGAAATGATTGTAGAGAAAAAACTAGTTTGCAGTACTCATCAGCTGTGAGGGGGAGCCGGGAGTCATAGCAAAAAGGAACTTTGGGGACTGTTTGCTCATTTTCCCATCGCCTCCGCCTCCCCAATTACACACCTAATTAAGATACGGACACTCAGGCAAACTGCTTGAATGTAAGATAAGGGAGTCTGGGATTAGCGGGTGGTGTGGGAAGAGGATCATATCTTTGGAAAAGCTTGGAGAGAAGCATCCTTAAAATATGGCTTCTAGAGCCTAAGGCTGGGAAATGAGAACCCAATGATCTCAGGCATTTTCGATGCCCTCTGGATAGGAGGAAAGGAGGGGAATTGTTTGCATTTCAATGTCATCATTTACAGGGTTTCTGCTCTCTCTTCCCATCTTCTCTGAGATTCTCCATTCTCCTAGATGTTCCTCTTAAATGCTGTGCTCTGATCAGTTGTATTTGACTCTTGGCAATCCGTGGACTGTAACCGGCTGGTCTCCTCTGTCCGTGGAATTTCCCAGGCAAGAATACTGGAGTGGGTTGCCATTTCCTCCTCCAGAGGATCTTCCTGACCCAGGGATCCAACTGGCATCTCTTACATCTCCTCCACTGGCAGGTGGGTTCTTTACCCCTCATCACCTGGGAAGCCCAGATTTTCCTGTACATCCCCTGTAAAACTAGTTCTGAGAGCTTTGATGCCCTCTAAGGTTGATAAGTCTGGGTAGAAAGGGGAGGAAGTCCGCCTGCTAACTAAACCTATCCCTCCACGAGCGGAATTATCTTGGTTTACTGGGATGGTGGGGTAACCCAGCACTGCCGTTTAGATCTATGGAAAAATGACTGGGTAAGTCCTCTGAGGGTGCCTCTCCCTGCCCTGGGCACTGGTGCTCCCAGGTCAGGTTGCTGCAGATGATGTTGCATAATCATGGGAAAACTGCCTTTCTTGTTCCTCGTCCAGGTTCACTGTCTATTTCAGAATGGCTAGCTCATGAAATGTATCAAGCTGAAAAAGGGGAAACTGGCTTCCTCTGTGTAGCGGACTTGGAACAAATCGGGGTCAAAGTATGGCAACCCAGGTGCCAGTTTGAGGACATTGAAGACTTCAGGGCTGTTGCTGTTTAGCAGAGAGCTGTCTTTGATTCTGGATGCAAAGGGTCAATGCTCCCACATTGCCTGGGGAAGCTGTTACAATAGCTTCTTGCCTACTTCCTACTGGATACATTCTTGCCATTTCCATGGCAACTGGGAAGTTTCTTAGCTTTCGCTGAACCATTGCTTGGGGAGATATGGAAGGACAATGGACTGGTTAGGCAGAAACTGAGCTGTATCAGTCTTCCTGTTTATCCTTACCTCCTGTGCTCCTAGGGCTGTCCCCCAAAACAGGTGCAGACATGGAAGGATCCTTATTTATTTTGAAGCCTCGAGGCCCCAAATGCCAATCCTGAGCATCACAAACGTGCCATGTGGAAGGCACGTTTCAGGGCCCAGAAGTGGGCTCTTGTCTAACACTCAGAAATGAGTTGTTGAGGAGACACATGAGCTGATGCAGCGAGAGACTTTATTGGGAGACCAGGAGAGTAAAGAAACCCAGGAGAACTGGTCTGCCTTGTGGCTTGACGTCTCAGGTTTTACAGTGATGGGATTAGTCTCTGGGTTGTCTTTGGCCAATCATTCTGACTCAGGGTCCTTCCTGGTGGAGCATGCATTGCTAAAAGTGGGCTTGACGTCTCCTTTTACTTTCAGGGATCCAACTGGCATCTCTTACATCTCCTCCACTGGCAGGTGGGTTCTTTACCCCTCATCACCTGGGAAGCCCAGATTTTCCTGTACATCCCCTGTAAAACTAGTTCTGAGAGCTTTGATGCCCTCTAAGGTTGATAAGTCTGGGTAGAAAGGGGAGGAAGTCCGCCTGCTAACTAAACCTATCCCTCCACGAGCGGAATTATCTTGGTTTACTGGGATGGTGGGGTAACCCAGCACTGCCGTTTAGATCTATGGAAAAATGACTGGGTAAGTCCTCTGAGGGTGCCTCTCCCTGCCCTGGGCACTGGTGCTCCCAGGTCAGGTTGCTGCAGATGATGTTGCATAATCATGGGAAAACTGCCTTTCTTGTTCCTCGTCCAGGTTCACTGTCTATTTCAGAATGGCTAGCTCATGAAATGTATCAAGCTGAAAAAGGGGAAACTGGCTTCCTCTGTGTAGCGGACTTGGAACAAATCGGGGTCAAAGTATGGCAACCCAGGTGCCAGTTTGAGGACATTGAAGACTTCAGGGCTGTTGCTGTTTAGCAGAGAGCTGTCTTTGATTCTGGATGCAAAGGGTCAATGCTCCCACATTGCCTGGGGAAGCTGTTACAATAGCTTCTTGCCTACTTCCTACTGGATACATTCTTGCCATTTCCATGGCAACTGGGAAGTTTCTTAGCTTTCGCTGAACCATTGCTTGGGGAGATATGGAAGGACAATGGACTGGTTAGGCAGAAACTGAGCTGTATCAGTCTTCCTGTTTATCCTTACCTCCTGTGCTCCTAGGGCTGTCCCCCAAAACAGGTGCAGACATGGAAGGATCCTTATTTATTTTGAAGCCTCGAGGCCCCAAATGCCAATCCTGAGCATCACAAACGTGCCATGTGGAAGGCACGTTTCAGGGCCCAGAAGTGGGCTCTTGTCTAACACTCAGAAATGAGTTGTTGAGGAGACACATGAGCTGATGCAGCGAGAGACTTTATTGGGAGACCAGGAGAGTAAAGAAACCCAGGAGAACTGGTCTGCCTTGTGGCTTGACGTCTCAGGTTTTACAGTGATGGGATTAGTCTCTGGGTTGTCTTTGGCCAATCATTCTGACTCAGGGTCCTTCCTGGTGGAGCATGCATTGCTCAGCCAAGATGGATGCCAGCGAGAAGGATTCTGGGAGGTGGTCAGACACGCGGTGTCTCCTTTTGACCTTTCCCTAACTCTTCTGGTTAGTGGTGGCTTGTTAGTTCTGTGTTCCTTGCTAGGATCTTCCGTCATAAAATAACCTATGCAAATGGCTACCATGGTGCCTGGCCAGGGTAGTCTATTTCTTTTTTTCTTTTATTTATTTATTTATTTTTGTACATGTATGTTCCCAGATCATTCATATGCATATCCCTTGACCCTCCCGCCACCCAGTTCCACCCCTCCCATCCCTCCAGACCATCGCTCCAAGTGGTTGTAGGTACTCCTATTCCCCTAGCACAATGACAATAGCTATCTTTTCTACACTTGACAGTATAGGTTTCCATGTTACTCCCTCCCACTGTTCGGTCTCCACAATGTCTTTATGTCTATTCTCTGTTTTTTCATGAGTTCACTGCATGTGTTATCATGACCATCTTACTAGATCCCATATATATGAGTTAGTATACTATACTTGTCTTTCTCTTTTTGACTTACTTCACTTTTTATGATAGGTTCTAGAGCCAGCCACCTCATTAGGACTGAGTCTTCTGCATTTCTTTTAACAGCTGAGTAGTATTCCATTGTATATATGTACCAGAGCTTCTGGATCCATTCATTTGTCGATGGACATCTAGGTTGCTTCCATGTTCTGGCTATTGTATAGAGAGCTGCAATGAACATTGGGGTACAGGTGCCTCTTTCAGTTTTGATTTCATCAGGATATAGGCCTAATAGTGGGATTGCTGGGTCATAGGGTGCTTCTATTTTTAGTTTTTTAAGGAATCTCCATATTGTCTTCCATAGTTCCTGGCCAGGGTAGTCTATTTCTATCAGTGTGCTTCACGTAACATTATCTATCTATCTATCTATCCATCCATCTAGCTACATATCCATGCATTCATCCATCCATCCACCTGTCCATCTAGTCATTCATCTAACTACCTATCTATCTGTCTACAGGTATTCACTGTTTTAGTGTTCTTTGCTTATTTATTTATGCCGCACCCCACAGCATGTGGGATCTTAGGTCCCCAACCAGGGATAGAACCCGAGTCCTCCCGCCCCACTGCAGTGGAAGCGGAGTCTTAACCTCTGGCCCAACAGGAAAGTCTCAGTTTCCATATTCCTTTTTCTGCTTCACATATAATTGCATTTTTTGTTTGTTTGTTTGTTTTTAAACAAGTTGAAGGGTTGGGGAGCCCCATGTCAAGCAAATCTATTGGCTTCATTTTTCCAAAAGCATTGCTCAGTTCATGTCCCTGTGTCACATTTTAGTATTAAAAATTCTCACATGATTTCATACACTCCACTAACCAAAAAAAAAAAAAAAAATGATGACTTGCTGAAGGGTCAGAGGATAGTTAGCATTTTTAGTTACAAAATAATTTTAATTAGGATATTTGCATTGTTCTTTTTCTACATCGTGCGAGTGCGTACTTAATAGGCTACAGTAAAGTATCCACATATCCATATGCACGGGGAAACCAAAATGTCTGTGTGACTCAACTTTCGTGCTATATTTGCAGTATTGCAGTGGTCTGGAATAGGACCCAAAATATCTCTGAGGAATGTCTCTATCTATGTATTTATGTGTCCATCCCTTGTCGACTTAAAAAGTAGTCACAACTTAAAAGTTGAGAGTCTTGTTTTATTTGGGAATTTTTAGGACTTCAAATCCGGGAGGTGGCATCTCAAGTAACCCTGAGGGAATTGCTCTGAGGAGGTGGCAAGTTAAGGAATTTAGTTTTTTATGCATGGGACTTTTCTATATATGGGAAGATGCAGAGTCTGGGCTCACTGAAATCATTCCTTTCGTATGCATCACAGCTATTCAGAGCCAGTATCCTAGGTTTTGCACATCCTGAGCTCCCTTAGGCTGCAGTCTGATGGCTGTTTGATGGAGTCGCTCAGTCGTGTCCAATTCTTTGTGACTTTCATGGTCTGTAGCATACTAGGCTTTCCTGTCCTTCCCATCTTCTGGAGTTTGCTCATACGCACGTCCACTGAGTCAGGGATGCCCTCCAACCATCTAACTACCTATCTATCTGTCTACAGGTATTCACTGTTTTAGTGTTCTTTGCTTATTTATTTATGCCGCACCCCACAGCATGTGGGATCTTAGGTCCCCAACCAGGGATAGAACCCGAGTCCTCCCGCCCCACTGCAGTGGAAGCGGAGTCTTAACCTCTGGCCCAACAGGAAAGTCTCAGTTTCCATATTCCTTTTTCTGCTTCACATATAATTGCATTTTTTGTTTGTTTGTTTGTTTTTAAACAAGTTGAAGGGTTGGGGAGCCCCATGTCAAGCAAATCTATTGGCTTCATTTTTCCAAAAGCATTGCTCAGTTCATGTCCCTGTGTCACATTTTAGTATTAAAAATTCTCACATGATTTCATACACTCCACTAACCAAAAAAAAAAAAAAAAATGATGACTTGCTGAAGGGTCAGAGGATAGTTAGCATTTTTAGTTACAAAATAATTTTAATTAGGATATTTGCATTGTTCTTTTTCTACATCGTATGAAAAGCGTACTTAATAGGCTACAGTAAAGTATCCACATATCCATATGCACGGGGAAACCAAAATGTCTGTGTGACTCAACTTTCGTGCTATATTTGCAGTATTGCAGTGGTCTGGAATAGGACCCAAAATATCTCTGAGGAATGTCTCTATCTATGTATTTATGTGTCCATCCCTTGTCGACTTAAAAAGTAGTCACAACTTAAAAGTTGAGAGTCTTGTTTTATTTGGGAATTTTTAGGACTTCAAATCCGGGAGGTGGCATCTCAAGTAACCCTGAGGGAATTGCTCTGAGGAGGTGGCAAGTTAAGGAATTTAGTTTTTTATGCATGGGACTTTTCTATATATGGGAAGATGCAGAGTCTGGGCTCACTGAAATCATTCCTTTCGTATGCATCACAGCTATTCAGAGCCAGTATCCTAGGTTTTGCACATCCTGAGCTCCCTTAGGCTGCAGTCTGATGGCTGTTTGATGGAGTCGCTCAGTCGTGTCCAATTCTTTGTGACTTTCATGGTCTGTAGCATACTAGGCTTTCCTGTCCTTCCCATCTTCTGGAGTTTGCTCATACGCACGTCCACTGAGTCAGGGATGCCCTCCAACCATCTCATCCTCTGTGGTCCCCTACTCCTCTGCCTTCTATTTTTCCCAGCATCAGGGTCTTCTCCCATGTGTCATCTCTTTGCATCAAGGGGCCAACATTTTGGAGCCGGAGCCTCAGCATCATGAGAAAAGAGCAGTGACCCCATAAGAGATGGCTGTGAGAGCGCAGGTATTCTCCTTTCTGAGTGCTCTTCGAGCTCACCCGTTCACCCTGGAGGGCTGGAATCACTGAGGACTGTGACATCCTTGTTTACGTGTTTCTAACCCCGTCCATCTATTCCTCTGTCTCCCTGTCGTAACCATCATCCCTAGAAGCACTGCCTGTCATTCTATTAATAACAGATTGACCCTGGCATCAAATTCCTGTTCTTCCACTTGGGACAAGTTCCTTAATTTTTCTGCACCTCGGTTTCCTTCTCCGTAAGATAAGAAGGAGACAGTATTTATTCTGTAAGTTTGAGTTAGAACGACTGCTGTTGTTTGCGTGTTTTCCCCTGTGTGTCAGGGGAGGGGTCTGAGTTTTTCATCCCATCCATTGGGTTGTCTCAATAGAATTTTGTTTTCAAAGATTTATTTATTTATTTATTCTGGGGGGGGTGAGGTGGGTAGGGAGGGGAGCAGGTGGGCTACTTCTATTGGTCTTTCATTTGTCTATTTTCATCCATCTTTGTTCTTTGGCCCGTGTGGGCCTCCCATTGCAGTGGCCTCTGTTGTCGCAGAGCACTAGCTCTGGGCGCATGCACTCCAGAGCTCCAGCTCAGTGATTGGACACATTGGTCCAGCCACTCCGCAGCACATGGGATCTTCCCAGGCCAGGGATCGAACCGGTGCCCCTTGGACTGCAAGGCGGTGTCCTTACCCACTGGACCACCAGGGAAACCCCCTCAATAGAATTTTAAATTAAAAGCCACGTCTTCACCTGTTGCTTGGAGACATACCCTGATCTGCTTCGGCCCACGTAACACTGCATTCACCACTTGGCTATACAGATGGATAGGCCAGGAAAACAGAACTCAGTTCAGAAGGGTCTGGGATGGTCTCTGTGCCTCGTTAGCTCTTGGTGAATGTGGATATCGCACAGATTTTGGAACTTGACCACGATGTGAATTCTGGATTGTCTGATTTTAACCTCATGACTTTGGGTAAAAGAGCTAACCTCTCTAAGCCTCAGTTTATGGCTACATAAACTAGAGAAAATTGTATGGTAGACTTGAGGGGGAATGGAGGCAAAAATTCCTAGCAGTATTTCTGGCGTATAGCAGGTATTCTGTAAGTGCTGATCTCTTGTCTTCTCCTGAAATTTGACTGTGAACTCCCTGGAAGGAGGGAGTCTGTGTTTGTTCATTGTCGTATCTCCCAGGGCCCCTCACAGTGAATGTGACAGAGCAAGTGGTACATAGTAAGCAAATTCAGAGTGAATAGATTTTCATGCCTTACGTGCCTCATTTGACATAAATATATTAACTTCTTGCTCACTGCATCCTAGCTAGTCACTGTTAAGAGATGAAAGCTGTGGGGACCTAATGATTTTTGAAAACCATCTTCAAGGTTAAATTAGGAGTCAAGCCATGACTTGAAGCTGCTGGAAGCAATTCCCTCCTGTTTCCACAGTTGCTCAGCGTTATTTGTTTTATTTGTTCCAAGCCTGCTAACCCATCGCTCTCACGTTCTCCCAGATCCAGAGGGTGGACGTCATGGCAGCACCTTGCTGGAGTCCTCTGGAAAAGAAGCAAAGACAGAGACTACAGTTTAAGGCTGAAGTGCCTCGGACCTTGCGTTTCAGAGGGAATTAGCTAGAAAGTGGGCGAGGGTATCTTAATTGCTTGGCTGAAGTCACCATCCACAGTGATTTGGGAGCCCAAGAAAAGAAAATCTGTCACTGTTTCCACTTTTTCCCCTTCTATTTGCCATGAAGTGATGGGACTAGATGCCACGATCTTCGTTTTTGAATGCTGAGTTTCAAGCCAGCTTTTTCACTCTCTCCTTTCGACTTTGTCAAGAGGCTCTTTAGTTCCTCTTCGCTTTCTGCCATAAGGGTGGTGTCATCTGAATACCTGAAGCTATTGATATTTCTCTTGGCAATACTGATTCCAGCTTGTGCTTCATTCAGTCCAGCATTTCATATGATGTACTCTGCATATACATTAAATAAGCAAGATAACAATATACAGCCTTAAAGTACTCCTTTTCCAATGTGGAGCCAGTCCATTGTTCCAAATCTGGTTTTAACTGTTGCTTCTTGACCTGCATAAAGGTGATCTGGTACTCCCATCTCTTTAAGGATTTTCCACAGTTTGTTGTTATCCATACTGTCAAAGTCTCTAGCACAATCAATAAAGTAGAAGTAGATGTTTTTCTGGAATTCCTGTGCTTTCCTCTATGATCCAACACATGTTGGTAGTTTGATCTCTGGTTCTTCTGCATTTTCTAAACCCAGCCTATGCATCTGGAAGTTCTCAGTTCACGTACTATCGACACCTAGCTGGAAGGATTTTGAGCACACGCTTACTAGTATGTGAAATGAGCCCTATGGTACAGTAGTTTGAACATTCTTTGGTATTGCTCTTCTTTGGGATTAGAATAAAAACTGACCTTTTCCAGTTCTGTGGCCACTGCTGAGTTTTCCGAATTTGCTGACATACTGAGTACAGCACTTTAACAGCCTTGTATTTTAGGGTTTGAAACAGCTCAGCTGGAATTCCGTCCCCTCCACTAGCCTTGTTCATAGTGATACTTCCTAAGGCCCACCTGACCTTACACTCCGGATGTCTGGCTCTAGGCGAGTGACCACAGCATCGTGGTCTTTAAGAGCTCTTTGGTGCAGTTCTTCTGTGTATTCTTGCTACCTCTTCTTAATCTCTTCTGCTTCGGTTAGAGCTTTGCCATTTCTGTCCTGTGTCATGCCCCTCCTTGCAGGAATAAAAGGATAATGATGCTGAAAACCCCAGAAAACTACCACCAGCCTAAACCATGGGAGGAGGGAGGATAGAAGGAATCAAGAAAAGAGAGTAAATTAATCTAATGGTGTATGCATTGATATCTTAAAAAGTTGACAGCGATGTGGGAATAAAAGCACGATCTTCGTTTTGAATGCTGAGTTTCAAGCCAGCTTTTCACTCTCTCCTTTCGACTTTGTCAAGAGGCTCTTTAGTTCCTCTTCGCTTTCTGCCATAAGGGTGGTGTCATCTGAATACCTGAAGCTATTGATATTTCTCTTGGCAATACTGATTCCAGCTTGTGCTTCATTCAGTCCAGCATTTCATATGATGTACTCTGCATATACATTAAATAAGCAAGATAACAATATACAGCCTTAAAGTACTCCTTTTCCAATGTGGAGCCAGTCCATTGTTCCAAATCTGGTTTTAACTGTTGCTTCTTGACCTGCATAAAGGTGATCTGGTACTCCCATCTCTTTAAGGATTTTCCACAGTTTGTTGTTATCCATACTGTCAAAGTCTCTAGCACAATCAATAAAGTAGAAGTAGATGTTTTTCTGGAATTCCTGTGCTTTCCTCTATGATCCAACACATGTTGGTAGTTTGATCTCTGGTTCTTCTGCATTTTCTAAACCCAGCCTATGCATCTGGAAGTTCTCAGTTCACGTACTATCGACACCTAGCTGGAAGGATTTTGAGCACACGCTTACTAGTATGTGAAATGAGCCCTATGGTACAGTAGTTTGAACATTCTTTGGTATTGCTCTTCTTTGGGATTAGAATAAAAACTGACCTTTTCCAGTTCTGTGGCCACTGCTGAGTTTTCCGAATTTGCTGACATACTGAGTACAGCACTTTAACAGCCTTGTATTTTAGGGTTTGAAACAGCTCAGCTGGAATTCCGTCCCCTCCACTAGCCTTGTTCATAGTGATACTTCCTAAGGCCCACCTGACCTTACACTCCGGATGTCTGGCTCTAGGCGAGTGACCACAGCATCGTGGTCTTTAAGAGCTCTTTGGTGCAGTTCTTCTGTGTATTCTTGCTACCTCTTCTTAATCTCTTCTGCTTCGGTTAGAGCTTTGCCATTTCTGTCCTGTGTCATGCCCCTCCTTGCAGGAATAAAAGGATAATGATGCTGAAAACCCCAGAAAACTACCACCAGCCTAAACCATGGGAGGAGGGGAGGATAGAAGGGAATCAAGAAAAGAGAGTAAATTAATCTAATGGTGTATGCATTGATATCTTAAAAAAGTTGACAGCGATGTGGGAAAAGAACCTGTGGGAAAATGGATGCATTTAGGTTATTTAACTAGAAGAAATGGTTGAGTGGATCTGGGTGGTTTTGCAGTGAGGCCTACTGAAATCACATGAGGTTAATTATGTTGACCCCCATTCCCTCTATCACACTTGACGGAGGGCATCCCTGGCTGGAAGGGACACCGTTGCCCTCAGGAGCGTGTCTCCAGCAAGTAATGACCTCTCTGGAGTATAACTCAAGTTCCTGGAGTGCAGCCGTAACTCCAGAAGCAAATTGGCTTTGCAGTAGCGGCTTTGACATAATTGCTAGTGGTTTCTGGTCCATGCTGGCAAGAAACACAAGGAGTGAAATTGCAAAGTCTTGTTCCCTCTGTTCTTTTTTTTTTTTTTTTTTTTGCAAAAACACTAGATAAGACCCTGATGCTGGGAAAGATGGAGGGCAGGAGGAGAAGGGGGTGACCGGGGATGAGATGGTTGGATTGTATCATAGACTCAGTAGACAGGAGTTTGAGTAAACTCTGGGAGATGGTGAAGGACAGGGAAACTTGGCAAGCTTCGGTCCGTTGGGTCTCAAAGTCTTAGACACGACTGAGCGACTGAAACACAACTGGGTAGACTGAGCCTGAGGAGGGTAGGGGCCATGATGCTGTGCATACATTGTACCCAAGAGAACATGGCAGTTTAAATCAGTGGATATTTGAAGAAAAAGATGAATATGAAGCTCTGTCTGTTTGAGGTCATGCGTTTTTTTTTACTAAGTTGATTTGACCCTTTTTGGCACATCAAGCTTTCTGCTAGCCTTTGAGGATCTAATACACAATTGGACATGTCCTATATCCTCCCCAAAGAACTTACAGTTAATGGAGCAATTCTCCTGTTTAACAAAGAGGGAGAGACCGTTACAAGAAAGTCAGACACTTTGGGCTTGACTTTGTTACTTTTTCAAGAAATTCTTCCACCTCCAGTTGGATACCTTTGTTCATATGGAAGACTCCAGGACGCATGGCCACTTTTAGAGAACCAAGAATCACAGTAGTTTCAGTTTCATTCATTCATTCAACAAATATCAACTAAGTCTTGGTCACAAGGGGACTTCCCCGGTGGCTCAGCAGTTAAGAGTCTGCCTGCAATGCAGGAAACCCGGGTTTGATACCTGGGTCAGGAAGTTCCCTTGGGGAAGGACATGACAACCTACTCCAGTATTCTTGCCAGGAAAATCCTGTGGATGGAGGAGCCTGGCGGGCTCCTGTCTATGGGGTCACAAAGAGTTGGACATGACTGAAGTGGCTGATGACCCCTGTATGCTTGATTACATTTTAGGAGCTGGATTTGGTATCTGGAAATGGGCATGAATTAGGCAGCCTCAATCCTTATCTTCTGGGAGCTCATGTTCTAGCTGAGAGGCAAACAATACAAGAGAGAAGTAAGTAATAGAAGAAATATCAGGATTTTACTCTGTGATCGGTGCAAGCTGTTGAAGAGACCTCCGCTTTTTCGTTCAGAGATGGGGAGGTCAACAAATCTCCAAGGTTCTTTCATTTCCTGTTCAGTCACACAGATCCTTCCAAGCTTCTCTGTTTCTCACAACCTGTAAGAGGAATTCTGATGTAGGCTTAGGAGAAGTCTGATGTAGGTACCACCCCCCTCCATGTCTAAATGCTCAGGATTCTGTCAAAACCATGAACAAATGAATTGGCTTCCACGCGTCTCAGGTGCCTCTGCCCTCAGATAAGTGCCATGATACCTGCAGGGCTGCTGTTTGTCAAGATAAAAATGGATGTGGGGGAGGGGGGGGGGAACAGTTGAAGCCCAGTGAGCACTTGATTCGTTTCTTTTTTTTTATTTTAATTTATTTTGGGCGGGGGTCGGGTTGGGGAGGGAGGGGAGCAGGCGGGCCACTTCTATTGGTCTTTCATTTCTCTATTTTAATCCGTCTTTGTTCTTTGGCTCCTGTGGGCCTCCCATCGCGGTGGCGTCTGTCGCTGCAGAGCGCCGGCTCTGGGCGCATGCGCTCCAGAGCTCCAGCTCGGTAATTGCCGAGTGCTCTGTCGCTGCACGTGGCGATCGTTTCCGAAGCCTCCAGTTGGATACCTTTGTTCATATGGAAGACTCCAGGACGCATGGCCACTTTTAGAGAACCAAGAATCACAGTAGTTTCAGTTTCATTCATTCATTCAACAAATATCAACTAAGTCTTGGTCACAAGGGGACTTCCCCGGTGGCTCAGCAGTTAAGAGTCTGCCTGCAATGCAGGAAACCCGGGTTTGATACCTGGGTCAGGAAGTTCCCTTGGGGAAGGACATGACAACCTACTCCAGTATTCTTGCCAGGAAAATCCTGTGGATGGAGGAGCCTGGCGGGCTCCTGTCTATGGGGTCACAAAGAGTTGGACATGACTGAAGTGGCTGATGACCCCTGTATGCTTGATTACATTTTAGGAGCTGGATTTGGTATCTGGAAATGGGCATGAATTAGGCAGCCTCAATCCTTATCTTCTGGGAGCTCATGTTCTAGCTGAGAGGCAAACAATACAAGAGAGAAGTAAGTAATAGAAGAAATATCAGGATTTTACTCTGTGATCGGTGCAAGCTGTTGAAGAGACCTCCGCTTTTTCGTTCAGAGATGGGGAGGTCAACAAATCTCCAAGGTTCTTTCATTTCCTGTTCAGTCACACAGATCCTTCCAAGCTTCTCTGTTTCTCACAACCTGTAAGAGGAATTCTGATGTAGGCTTAGGAGAAGTCTGATGTAGGTACCACCCCCCTCCATGTCTAAATGCTCAGGATTCTGTCAAAACCATGAACAAATGAATTGGCTTCCACGCGTCTCAGGTGCCTCTGCCCTCAGATAAGTGCCATGATACCTGCAGGGCTGCTGTTTGTCAAGATAAAAATGGATGTGGGGGAGGGGGGGGGAACAGTTGAAGCCCAGTGAGCACTTGATTCGTTTCTTTTTTTTTTTTTTTTTAATTTATTTTGGGCGGGAGTCGGGTTGGGGAGGGAGGGGAGCAGGCGGGCCACTTCTATTGGTCTTTCATTTCTCTATTTTAATCCGTCTTTGTTCTTTGGCTCCTGTGGGCCTCCCATCGCGGTGGCGTCTGTCGCTGCAGAGCGCCGGCTCTGGGCGCATGCGCTCCAGAGCTCCAGCTCGGTAATTGGACACATCGGTCCAGCTGCTCCGCGGCACGTGGGATCTTTCCAAGCCAGGGCTCGAACCGGCGCCCCTTGCACTGCAAGGCGGTGTCCTTACCCACTGGGCCACCAGGGGAAGCCCTGATTCGTTTCTTCTGAAAGCAAAAGAAGCGTCTTTATGAGACTCTCCTGGGGCTTAAGCAGACGAAGATTTAGAATGCAGGTCCTTGTGCTGTGCTGTTCCCAGAGAAGAGGGAGAGCTCAGAATCGCAGCACTTCAGGGTGGGAGGACCAGCAAGCCCTGCGCTGCTGTTGTTTCGCTAAGTCGCGTCCAACTCTTTGCAACCCTATCGACTATATAGCCCGCCAGCGCCTCTGTCCCTGAGATGCCCCAGGCAAGAATACCGGAGTGGGTTGCCATGTCCTTCTCCGGGGGATCTTCCTGACCCAGGGACTGAACCTGTGTCTCTTGCCTTGCAGGCGGATTCTTTCCTGCTGAGCCGCCTGGGAAGCTGCATAATAGGGTATAAACGTCCCTATCAGAGTCCCCATCCATCTCAGGGAAGGTGGCCCTGAACTTGGTTCTGAGAGTTTTCTCCTCGTGGACAGGACCTGCCTGGACCCTGGCTCATGTGAAGTCACCCTGCTCGTCTGAGCGCATGTTTAACTCTGACTCCTCACCGCACACTTCCCACTTTGCACAGGGACAGGGTGGGTGGCATGGAGACTAAAGAAAGACCACAAGTTCTCAAGGTGTGGTTCCAGTCACCAGGGTCTCCTTTGGAAAACAGTAGTCCTAATAGTAACGGTGTTAATCATGGTGTTAATCAGCCGCAGTGATGGAGGTTTCCTTAGATACTTATTGGTACTGACACATTTCAACTCATCAGATCCTCCCATCTGCCTGAGAAGGTGGGTATGGGACCGTCTCCACTTTACAGATGAGCAAACCAAGATTTAGACAAGGTAAAGAGCTGGTGAGTAGTGGATCTGGGACTTACATCCCAGCCATTCCTCACCAGCACCTGAGCCCTGGACCACAGCGCTCCACAGCCTCACAAGGCACATGGGCGGCAGCAGGATTCAGGGACCCTGGATGCTCATGGAAGCCCATTGCTGCACCAGCAGTGAGACTGCAGAATTTACTTGTCTCCGTTTAAGCCTCAGTCTCCTTGTCTGTAAAATAGGCAGAATAATGTCACACGATGAAATAAAATGTTAGCTCACAAAACATGTCAATTCCCTTCCCTCCATGGAAATCCAATCTGTACAGAGAACTCAAGGGGGCATTTCAGTACCACACCCCCAATATCCCACAATGCTCAGCTTTCTCTGCATTGTGCACAGACCCCCGGATGCCCCCTCTCAGGGCACAAACATTAATTTACCAAGGGACCCCTGGACCTGGAGGGCAAGGAGTGACCAAGGAAAGAGGCAGCCCCTCCAGATTGGTCAGTGGCAGTTTAACAAGCAAAGGAACTTACAGAGGAGGCTGGTCTTGAGGGCAGCAAGATGGGTAGCTCTCTGTACCCACCCACCAGAATCTTAGAAGTTTATATAGAAGCCTTGGCTGGGCTCAGGCACCTATACCATCCAGATGGTTTCAATAACACATTGCTGTCTCATGCCTGTGTCCTTGAAAGTGGCTCCCACCATAGGAGCCATGGGCAAAAGGCACATTCAGAGGACAGGGGAGGGGGACGGAGCCTCCCGTCGCCCGGGGCCAGCTCCAGGGTCTGCCTCAGCCAGATCTTGTCAATTACCTCCTCCAACAACAGTGCAAAGCTGTCCCTTACAGGCTGGTGTCCTCCCTCAAGGCTTTATCCAAATGCCAGGACCAAATGAGCAGCAGTAAATCCTTGTTAATTGAAGGCATAATCAGACACGGAAAAAGAAGGCCTATATGTATGTATACCTGTGAAAAACAGTATTTATTGGAATATAATTGCTTTACAAAGTTGTCTTTCTGCTGTCGAATGGAGTGAATCAGCCCTATGAGCACAGACGTTCCCTCTCTCTTACGCCTCCCTCCCACCCGCTCCGACCCCACCCCTCTAGGTCAGCGCGGAGCACGGAGCTGCACTTCTGCGTTAACAGCGGCTTCGGCGCTAGCTCTCCGCTTTACACGTGGTCGTGCACACACGTCTGTCCTGATCTCTCGATGCCTCCCACCCTCCTCTTCCCTCACCGTGTCGCCATGTCCGTTCTCCACATCTGCGTCTGTATTCCTGCCCTGGACGTAGGTTCATCGGCACTATTTTTCTAGATTCCACACATATGCGTTACTATACCGTATTTGTCTCTCCCTGGCACACTTCACTCTCTGCAATAGACTCTGGGTCCTCCATGTCTCTACAAAAGACGATTCGTTCCTTTGAGTGGCTGTGTAATAGTATCCCCTTATATCTGTTTATCTGTATACAGAGAGACGAAGGGGAAAGACTATTGCCTCTTCCTTACTCTTTTTACAATTAACTTGGAAAGCTCAGCCTCTCTGGTGGCTAACTCTAACCCTAACCCTAACCCTAACCCTAATCCCGTGGCCCTCTGGATGACACACACGAGGACACACAAGGTCCGAAGGGGCCTCCCCGGTGTAGCCCTCTGGTCAAGTCCTGTATCTTTCACCGACCGCATTTCCTGCCCGTCTTTCCTTGTGGCTCTCTCCGACCTTCCCTGATGTCATTTTTCCCAGAGCCAACAATTCTGGTCACAGCCTGTTGACATGGTTGACACGGCTTCACGTGTCATAGCTCTGTGATGTGTCAGGGGAGGGAGCTTAGAAGGATGTGGAATCTGGCGTCGGGGGACGGAGATATGAACCTCTGATCCTTCTCCTAGCTTTTCAGGGTCCTTCAACTGTCTGAGTCTCAATTTCCCTTTTTATATCATGGAAACAATGACCCCTTTCTGCTTGCAGAAATCAGGCAAGAGGAGAATGCCTGGATGAGACTGTCATGTCGACCATGATACAGACAGAAGACGAGATTAGTGCCTTGCCTGGGAGATGAAAAGTTGCCCCGGAGCTGGGCTATGCTTTTCTACCTCTTGTTTATTCCCTTGAAGTGCCGCCCACGGGCTTGGACACGTTCAAACCTGTGTAATGAATCCATAGCGGGACGCATGTAGATGCAGGGAAACGGCGAACGTGATTACCAACATAAGCGCGTTGCTCCTTTTCCTTCCATCCTATTTACCTCTTTCTTATTCCTCGTTCATTGCTTTGATTTCGTGTTGTTTTATGAAAGAGAGCGAGGGAGTAAATACACGGAATGAAAACGAATACAGGAGGTACCGAAAAGTCATCACATGCAAATAAGCTCCTGAGTGAACAGCACCCAGGTCCAGGCAGTGAAGTCCTTCTGAGAAGAGCAGATGGATGGGTGGTGTGGAGAGCAGGGTGGAGGGGGGGTTACCGATCTAAGAGGGTAGGTGGGTGGCGGAGAGGGTTGATGCGTCAAGGAAACTGTGAAATAAGAAGGTGACCACCGTATAATAAGATAACCACTATCCTCTGTGACTGGTTCTCAGAAGATCAGAAGCAGCTGTAGCCACAAGGGGGAGAGGAAGTTCCACTCGGCAGCCAGGCAGGACCGGCTTCCCTGGCCCTGGGCTTCTTTGGCTGGTCTTCTGTCAGCTCCCCAGCTCACTGCAGGCCAGAGGGGTGATACTCCAGTTTTTATTGAGAGTCTGTGGGTCTGTGGCGTGCGGATTTCAGGGCATTTCTGTGTCTTTGTCCTGATGTGGGAAGCAGTTGGCTCTGGGGGTGGAGAGACGGGGCGAAGACAGCGATGGCTTCTTTCTCCGACTTCCTTCCCAGGGGAAAGAGGAGCAGAGGCAGACTCAAAGAGGACACAAATGAGGACACAAACGGGAAATAAAACAGACCTGGAGCAGAAACACAAAAAAGCAGAGGGTAGACGGGAGAGAGGTGAGAGTGGAACAGGCTTCCATGCAGTAAGGATCAGAGAAATGACATGAAATCAAAGCAGAAGTCAGGACCTCGGTGCCCGGCGTACCTCCTCCTGCCTGTGGGGTAGATGTGCGCCAGGCCTGCTTCATACATAGGAGGGAGAACTTTCGTGTCTTTAAAAATGTTTTTTCTTATTGGAGTATAATTGTTTTATAATGTTGTGTTAATTTCTGCTGTACAATGAAGTGAATCAGCTATATGGATACACAAACACTTCCCTCTTGGATGTCTCTCCCTCTGTGTGTGTGTGTGTGTGTTTAAATAGGATAAAAACGAGTATCCTCTGGGAAGTTTTCCTCAGCCTAACTGGAGGGGCAAGCTGGAGGTGACCAAGAAGCTACAGGTCCGTGTCTCATTGAAAGCAAACTAAGTAAGAGAAAGCAGCCGCTGATTCCTTAAGAAGGGGCACGGACTCCTTACAAACTGATTTTTGATTCACCAAAAATTGAGGGTAAGGAAGAGCTCGGAGACCCTCTTGGGATTGTTTTCCTTATTTCATGCTGTGTGCGTTAGTCTCTAAGTTGCGTCCAACTCTTTGTGACCCCATAGACGGTAGCTCTCCAGGCTCCTCTGTCCATGGAATTCTTCAGGCAAGAATACTGGAGTGGGTTTCCATTCCCTTCTCCAGGGGATCTTCCTGACCCAGGGATGGAACCTGGGTCTCCCACCTTGCTGGCAGGTTCTTTACTGTCTGAGTCACCAGGAAGTCCTTATTTTATGGGGGCAAATAGTTACTAAACATGTATTATTTAGCAATGGCTTCAAAACATTATTCTATGATAACAAGGAAGTGCAGAGAAGCGGGGTGACTTTTTTGGGTCCGTGGCGTGCGGATTTCAGGGCATTTCTGTGTCTTTGTCCTGATGTGGGACGCAGTTGGCTCTGGGGGTGGAGAGACGGGGCGAAGACAGCGATGGCTTCTTTCTCCGACTTCCTTCCCAGGGGAAAGAGGAGCAGAGGCAGACTCAAAGAGGACACAAATGAGGACACAAACGGGAAATAAAACAGACCTGGAGCAGAAACACAAAAAAGCAGAGGGTAGACGGGAGAGAGGTGAGAGTGGAACAGGCTTCCATGCAGTAAGGATCAGAGAAATGACATGAAATCAAAGCAGAAGTCAGGACCTCGGTGCCCGGCGTACCTCCTCCTGCCTGTGGGGTAGATGTGCGCCAGGCCTGCTTCATACATAGGAGGGAGAACTTTCGTGTCTTTAAAAATGTTTTTTCTTATTGGAGTATAATTGTTTTATAATGTTGTGTTAATTTCTGCTGTACAATGAAGTGAATCAGCTATATGGATACACAAACACTTCCCTCTTGGATGTCTCTCCCTCTGTGTGTGTGTGTGTGTGTTTAAATAGGATAAAAACGAGTATCCTCTGGGAAGTTTTCCTCAGCCTAACTGGAGGGGCAAGCTGGAGGTGACCAAGAAGCTACAGGTCCGTGTCTCATTGAAAGCAAACTAAGTAAGAGAAAGCAGCCGCTGATTCCTTAAGAAGGGGCACGGACTCCTTACAAACTGATTTTTGATTCACCAAAAATTGAGGGTAAGGAAGAGCTCGGAGACCCTCTTGGGATTGTTTTCCTTATTTCATGCTGTGTGCGTTAGTCTCTAAGTTGCGTCCAACTCTTTGTGACCCCATAGACGGTAGCTCTCCAGGCTCCTCTGTCCATGGAATTCTTCAGGCAAGAATACTGGAGTGAGTTTCCATTCCCTTCTCCAGGGGATCTTCCTGACCCAGGGATGGAACCTGGGTCTCCCACCTTGCTGGCAGGTTCTTTACTGTCTGAGTCACCAGGGAAGTCCTTATTTTATGGGGGCAAATAGTTACTAAACATGTATTATTTAGCAATGGCTTCATTATATCATTATTCTATGATAACAAGGAAAGTGCAGAGAAGCTTGTGTGGGAAGTGTCAAGGTCGGTTGTTCATGCAAAGTCAGGGGGAGCCAGGTGGCTACTACCTATTATTACCTACCTATTAATCCGGTACATATCTAGCATCAGTTTTCACCAGGGCCCAGGTTTGCCGACCATGAGGTCAAGGAGAATTTAGTCAATAGTCTGAAGTCAGGGTTTTCTGGTCAAAAACCCCAGTCCTTGCTCGCAGCAGGGGCTCTGGCTCCACCGAGGTCTTCCCTGGGTGCTGAGGACACAGTGAGCAGACCCGAGGGGCAGGAGCTGCCCTGCACCTTCCTCAGGAACAGGGTGCAGGGCAGGTCCCAGCTTCCCTGGGGTCAGAAGCGGGTCCCCCTTCTTACATCTCAGAGAAGCAGCAACAGCATCAGAAAGAAGGCTGTTCACTAAAAAGCCCCTCCCAGGTCCTTCAGGCTGCGCACAGCTTCCCGCAAGCCAGACAGGATCTCTGTAGCAGAGATGGGGTGGTGGATGGGTCCATGCAGCCGACAATTTAAAGGAAAGGAGATGAATTTCCAAACAATGATGAGTGCTGAGAAGAGATGCGAGCCTGTGATGGCCAAGCGTGTAGGGTGGAGCCTGGAGGGAGAAGAAACCCGCCTGGGGGAAACCTCTCCAGGTAGAAGGAAATGTAAAAGCAAAACTCCAGACACCAGCTCGGTGTGCTGTGAGAGAGGGAGAGCTCCTGGGCCATGGCTGGGTCCCATGGGTCCCCAGTCCACCCTCCAAAACTCTTGTAAGGGCAGAAGGCCTCCTGGGCCACCGTCCTAGAGAGTCTGCTCCAGGGCCGGTAGGGGGTGTGGGGAGAATGGGGCAGGATCTTTAGAATCTGCATTTTAGCAAGTGTTGGCTGATTTGCATTCACCTGGACCTGTCATCCCCCTGCTCCTGCAGATGGTGACATGGGGTTAATGACCAGAATCCCAGATTCAAACTCATTTTTATCCCATTAACTAGGCATTTGCGATTTGGTCAGGGTGTGTGCCAAGTTGCAGCAGCAGAGGAAGCTGACGCAGAGCGTGTGCGTGCTAAGTCGCTTCCATTGTGTCCGTCTCTTTGTGACCCCATGGACTATAGCCCACCAGGCTCCTCTCTCCATGGGATTCTCCAGGCAAGAGTACTGGAGTGGGTTGCTATGCCCTCCTCCAGGGGATCTTCCCAACCCAGGGATCCAACCCGTGTCTCTTATGTCTCCTACACTGGCAAGCGGGCTCTTTACGATTAGTGCCACGTGGAGGAGGCCTCCCCTGTGACTTAGCATAGATGCAGAAAGAGCCCAGAGACGTTATAGGTTGTCCAATGGCCACACAGCGGGCTGGATCTATTCCAGGGCTCAGATCCACTGGCAGCTTAGCCCCCGGGAGTCCACTCCAGGTGCCCTGGCCTTTGTTGTTTCCAACTGGAAGAAAGAACGGGAAATAAAGCAACTGTAAATAAAATCTCAGTAAGCTGCACTTATGCTCAGCTTTGCTTAATAGCCCTGCCTGGTATACGCTTCATGACAAATTATTTGCTAAGTGTACACTGAAGTCACTAAATGGAAATGGTTGTCGTGTGGGGCGTTTATTTATAAACCAATAGCAGAACACCACTTTGGTTTATAATAATTAATCTTTAAGCTTTCTTTAGGGGAATAAGTTTCCAGGAGAAAAAGTTGTGTACTGAGGCCCCTCCAAATTTGAAATAATAATTAATAATGCCATCTGTAGAAGAGAAAGAAATGCATCTTTTTTTTAAAAAAAGATTGGAGAATGATGGTGGCAGCAACTTGTATCCAGCACATGTTAAGCAGCAAATTAGCATTCAAGCTGATGAGAGACCTCTGCTTGCTGACCTTGCCTGTCGCTCTTTGCAGGAGGCTGAAGGCAGGGCCCTGCACTTTGTAACCTCACTTTCCTTGGGCTTTAGGCTCTGGAGAGGCCCTAGGCTCCTCAGTGTGAGAAGAGGGTCTCCCCTCCTCGCATCTCAGAGAAGCAGCTTCCGTGTCAAAGAAAGTGAATTCATCTGGGTGCTTATGTATTCACTCATAAGTGAATAAATTTACCACAGCAAAAATCTGGGCCCATTGTCTATTAGGGAATTAGATTATTTTATTTGCAAATGAATTTGTCTGGAAATGTTTTCACTATTTAGTCCTATGCTTACTATTTTGCCTGTGTCAAAAAGACCATTATACAAAATTAAGGCAGAGTCTGAAAATCTGGGCAAATAGACCCAATCTAAACCTATGTCCTATTCCCTACACCTACTAGAGTGCTATGTGAATAGGCATTGTAAATCTGATTGAAGAAGGAAATTATTTTTTGTTTTTTATTATTTATTTATTTATTTATGGCTATTGTGGGTTTTCAAAGCTGCCACAGACTCTTCTCTAGTTGCAGGGAGTGGGGGCTACTCTCTAGTTGAGGGGAGCAGGTTTCTTGTTGTGGTGACTTCTCTGGTCGTGGAACTCAAGCTCTAGGGCACATGGGCTTCAGTAGTTGTGGCACACGGACTGAATAGTTTCAGCTCCGAGGCTCTAGAGCCCAGGCTCAATAAATGTGGTTCATGGGCTTAGTTGCTCTGTAGATTGTGGAATCTTCCCAGATCAGGGATTAAACCCGTGTCTCCTGCATTGGGAGGCCAACTCTTTACCAGTGAGCTACCAGGAAAGCCCAAGAAGGAAATTCTTAACCAATTGAACATCACAGGAGCATGTTTAAGGATCCTGGACTATCTGATAATGGTATATAAACCAGATTGCTCATTGCAAATGAATTTTCTCTATTAAAGAAGGTTTTTAGCAATAGCCATGCAGCAACATTCCATTAGCCATCAAGTTGAATTGCTATATATGCCAGGAAATTGCACAGCAGTGCTTCTTGAATATTCTGTGAATATTTCATATTCAAAGCTGGTGCCAGGCTTCCCTGTTGGTCCAGTGGGAAGAGAGTCCACCTTGTAGTGCAAGGGGCACTAGTTCGATTCCTAGCCTGGGAGGATCCCACATGCTGAGTTACAGCTGGGCCAGTGTGTCCATGCGAGCCAGCGTTCTGGAGCACGTGCGCCCAGAGCTGGTTTCAGTGTGAGAAGAGGTCTCTCCTCGCATCTCAGAGAAGCAGCTTCCGTGTCAAAGAAAGTGAATTCATCTGGGTGCTTATGTATTCACTCATAAGTGAATAAATTTACCACAGCAAAAATCTGGGCCCATTGTCTATTAGGGAATTAGATTATTTTATTTGCAAATGAATTTGTCTGGAAATGTTTTCACTATTTAGTCCTATGCTTACTATTTTGCCTGTGTCAAAAAGACCATTATACAAAATTAAGGCAGAGTCTGAAAATCTGGGCAAATAGACCCAATCTAAACCTATGTCCTATTCCCTACACCTACTAGAGTGCTATGTGAATAGGCATTGTAAATCTGATTGAAGAAGGAAATTATTTTTTGTTTTTTATTATTTATTTATTTATTTATGGCTATTGTGGGTTTTCAAAGCTGCCACAGACTCTTCTCTAGTTGCAGGGAGTGGGGGCTACTCTCTAGTTGAGGGGAGCAGGTTTCTTGTTGTGGTGACTTCTCTGGTCGTGGAACTCAAGCTCTAGGGCACATGGGCTTCAGTAGTTGTGGCACACGGACTGAATAGTTTCAGCTCCGAGGCTCTAGAGCCCAGGCTCAATAAATGTGGTTCATGGGCTTAGTTGCTCTGTAGATTGTGGAATCTTCCCAGATCAGGGATTAAACCCGTGTCTCCTGCATTGGGAGGCCAACTCTTTACCAGTGAGCTACCAGGAAAGCCCAAGAAGGAAATTCTTAACCAATTGAACATCACAGGAGCATGTTTAAGGATCCTGGACTATCTGATAATGGTATATAAACCAGATTGCTCATTGCAAATGAATTTTCTCTATTAAAGAAGGTTTTTAGCAATAGCCATGCAGCAACATTCCATTAGCCATCAAGTTGAATTGCTATATATGCCAGGAAATTGCACAGCAGTGCTTCTTGAATATTCTGTGAATATTTCATATTCAAAGCTGGTGCCAGGCTTCCCTGTTGGTCCAGTGGGAAGAGAGTCCACCTTGTAGTGCAAGGGGCACTAGTTCGATTCCTAGCCTGGGAGGATCCCACATGCTGAGTTACAGCTGGGCCAGTGTGTCCAATTGCGAGCCAGCGTTCTGGAGCACGTGCGCCCAGAGCTGGTGCTCTGCAACAAGTGAGACCACCACAATGGGTGGCCTACACATGCCAAAGAAAAAAGATGGATGAAAAATAAATGATGACTTAGGGCCAAAAAAAAAAAAAAAAAAAGCTGGTGCCATGATGATCTACACTATTGAGATCTTGTGGAAGTCTTTTTTTTTTTGGCCACTTCTATTGATCTTTCATTTATTTATCATTGTTCTTTGGCCCGTGTGGGCCTCCCATTGCAGTGGCCTCTCTCGTCACAGAGCACCGGCTCTGGGTGCATGAGCTATAGAGTGCTGGCTTGGTAGTTGGACCGTCGGTCCAGCCGCTCCGCGGCATGTGGGATCTTCCCAGGCCAGGGATCAAACCAGCGCCCCTTGCACTGCAAGGCAGTGTCCTTACCCACTGGACCACCAGGGAAGCCCTGGAAGTCTTTTTATTGGGGTTGGGGAACATATCTTTTACTTTCAGACATTCTTGAGTTTGATTATCAGCTCTACCCATTTCTAGCTATAAGATCTTGGGCAAGGTAGCCCTCCTCTGAGTCCTAGGCTTTCTCATCTGTAAAATGGGCTTGGGATTGTTAATATCCACACAGTGTTAAGCACACAGTCCAGTGCTCTGGGATGATATCCACCATCATGGCCGTTCTTCCCTGACCCTCCCACCTGACCCTCAAAGGCCTGAGCCATTGGGAAAACCTTGGTCAACAGCTTTTAGAAGATCTTGAGAGGACCTTGAGGGCACAAAGAGGAAGTAGAACAGAGTGAGGAGTATGTTTGGTGCTGACCAGGAAGGACCTCTATCACTTTGATCTGCTCGTAGGGCTGGTAATACTTTAGGTACAGTGTTCTAAAAGGCCTTTCCAGGTTGCACAGTGGTAAAGAGTCTGCCTGCCAAAGAAGGAGAAGCAGGAGACTCAAGTTTGCTCCCCGGGTTGGGAAGATTGCATGGAGAAGGAAATGGCAATGCACTCCAGTATTCTTGCCTGAAAAATCCCATGGACAGGGGAGCCTGGCAGAGTATAGTCCATGGGGTCAACAAAGAGTCAGACAGTCCTGCAGGGGTGCTGTGTGATGGTCTGGAGGTGGGATGGAGGGATATTATGACTAATCTGGAGTCATCTGTAAACAAAAGCGCCCAGAGCTGGTGCTCTGCAACAAGTGAGACCACCAAAAGGGGGGGCCTACACATGCCAAAGAAAAAAGATGGATGAAAAATAAATGATGACTTAGGGCCAAAAAAAAAAAAAAAAAAAAGCTGGTGCCATGATGATCTACACTATTGAGATCTTGTGGAAGTCTTTTTTTTTTTGGCCACTTCTATTGATCTTTCATTTATTTATCATTGTTCTTTGGCCCGTGTGGGCCTCCCATTGCAGTGGCCTCTCTCGTCACAGAGCACCGGCTCTGGGTGCATGAGCTATAGAGTGCTGGCTTGGTAGTTGGACCGTCGGTCCAGCCGCTCCGCGGCATGTGGGATCTTCCCAGGCCAGGGATCAAACCAGCGCCCCTTGCACTGCAAGGCAGTGTCCTTACCCACTGGACCACCAGGGAAGCCCTGGAAGTCTTTTTATTGGGGTTGGGGAACATATCTTTTACTTTCAGACATTCTTGAGTTTGATTATCAGCTCTACCCATTTCTAGCTATAAGATCTTGGGCAAGGTAGCCCTCCTCTGAGTCCTAGGCTTTCTCATCTGTAAAATGGGCTTGGGATTGTTAATATCCACACAGTGTTAAGCACACAGTCCAGTGCTCTGGGATGATATCCACCATCATGGCCGTTCTTCCCTGACCCTCCCACCTGACCCTCAAAGGCCTGAGCCATTGGGAAAACCTTGGTCAACAGCTTTTAGAAGATCTTGAGAGGACCTTGAGGGCACAAAGAGGAAGTAGAACAGAGTGAGGAGTATGTTTGGTGCTGACCAGGAAGGACCTCTATCACTTTGATCTGCTCGTAGGGCTGGTAATACTTTAGGTACAGTGTTCTAAAAGGCCTTTCCAGGTTGCACAGTGGTAAAGAGTCTGCCTGCCAAAGAAGGAGAAGCAGGAGACTCAAGTTTGCTCCCCGGGTTGGGAAGATTGCATGGAGAAGGAAATGGCAATGCACTCCAGTATTCTTGCCTGAAAAATCCCATGGACAGGGGAGCCTGGCAGAGTATAGTCCATGGGGTCAACAAAGAGTCAGACAGTCCTGCAGGGGTGCTGTGTGATGGTCTGGAGGGGTGGGATGGAGGGGATATTATGACTAATCTGGGAGCATACATATCTGTAAACAACAAAACTCTGTAAAAGTTAAAAGTAAAATAAAAGTTTAAAAAAACAAAAACAAAGAGACACACTTTGTGACTGAGCACACATCTGTAGTGTTTTGGGAAAAATGGCATTTTCAAGAGCTCTTCATGATTTCCCAATCATCTGGAAAGGAACAGAAATATGGAAAGAATCTTCCCTGAGAAATCATCAAGAGCCAGTCACTAAGTGTCTAAATCCTACCAGAGACTTTCTACGTTGTATTTCATTTCATTTGCACAAGAGATACTATGAGGGAGTCATTATAATCCTCACTATTTGGGAGGCGGGGAAACTGAAGTTTAGAAAGTTTTGGTAACTTCCCCAAAGCAGGTTGGAGATTCAAATTCAGGATGACGCTGCCTAACTCTGCCGTGCTGTGCTGTCTTGTTAGGTTTGTAGTGGTCAAGACACGCCTGTGGGGACTCTCACAAGAGACATGTTTAGATGGGCAAGAGGGTAATCAGAACAACGCAGAGATCTTTTTCCTGTACATGTTAGAAAGTGTGTCTCGGGTGTGAATCGAGGGAAAATAGGATTCTGGGAAAAGAAGAAGCTTCGAGGGGAGGAGCAGATCTGAGCTGGAGGAAGACAGGTGCAAGGCAGCACAGATAAGGGTTGGAGTGGAAGGAAGATGGTGGAATGGATGCAGGAACCTGGCTTCTGGCCTTGCTAGACAAAGAACCCGTTTCTCTCACTCTCCACTGTACAGAAAGGACTGGACGTGCTGCAGGGACTTGTGACTCCACGTGCTGGAGGACGTCACAAGAAGACGTGACTGCTGATGGACCCAATCACCTAGACCCAGGCAAGTACAGGCTCTCAGCTGGTAAGGAATCCATCTGCAATGCAGGAGACCCTGGTTCGATTTCGGGGTCGGGAAGATCCCCCGGAAAGAGGGCATGGAAACCCACTCCAGTAGTCTTGCATGGAGAATCCCCATGGACAGAAGAGTCTGACAGGCTATGGTCCATGGGGTCACAAATAGTTGGACAGACCTGAGCAACTAAGCACGAGCATACCCCTGCCATGTCCTTGGCAGACACGTTACTCCTACCATTGAACACTAGGTGCCATTTCCAAGGCACAGCCTCAGGAGAGCAAGTTGATGTGACTCAACCCACTTACGGCTTCTAAATAAACTTAAGATTTGGCAGGCAGGAGTGGAGATCTACTCATCTTTCCACTCCCCAAGACAAGCCTTGTATGCGAGTTCCCTTACTTGTCAAACCTGCGAGTTGGGAGTGGCTGCCTCTCTCCTTGGTCTCTCCTTGCAGTCCATATATGGGGGCCATTTGAGAACCAACCGTTGGCAAGCTAGCCAGGAAACCAGAGAAAGTGTGGGTCTTGGAAAAGAGGTATCCACTGGGGAAATCTGGACGCCCAGGAAGTGCCAGCTGTTTTAATGTGCTTGCCTGAGGAGCGGCTGCTAGTGCCCTGTGACAAACCAGACATGGACGATCGACCCCTCCTGTGAACAGAACAGCTCCGCTGGCCTCTGATGCTCATGCCGGTCGTGGCTGAAGCTCAAGTTAGAAAATTGGGGGAGGGGTTGGAGTCACATCTACAGCTCTGCTCCCTTTGGGGCTACAGACAGGGTAGGAGAGAAGAATAGGAAGCTGGGGCTACTTAGCAAAGGAGGGCATGGGCCGCTGCTGATAAAGGTCTGAGCGCTTGTGACAAAGCCTGATGAGCTAAGAGGTGGAATCCCTGGGAACGTAGAGATAAAAGGGGAGGAAGTTACTACGATTGACAGTGAATCTGGGTCCTCAGACCCTTCACGCAAAGGAAAAATAGAAATTACCCTAGGGACTTCCCTGGTGGTCCAGTGGGTAAAGAATCCACCTTCCAGTGCAAGGGGCACTGGTTTGATCCTTGGCCCGGGAAGATCACACATGCCCTAGAGCATGGATCAGTGTGTCTAATTATGAGCCAGCGCTCTGGAGTGCATGTGCCCTGAGCCAGTGCTCTGCAACGAGAGAGGCCACTGCAATGGGAGGCCCACAGAGGCCAAAGAATAAAGATGGATGAAAATAAATAAATAAAAAAACAATAAAAGAAATTACCCTAGACTTCTGACCACAGACAAATGGGCCCCCAAACTCCTAGGAGAAAACCTGCATTCTTTTTCTGTCCCTTGAAGTTATACACCTCCATCATGTATTTGAAATGTAAACACTGCTCACAATTGCCTGACGAAGAAAAAATGAAGTGGCGGTGGAAGAGGCTTTTAAGAAAACAGACAGCTACAGAAAGTCCCTGGCCCCAGGTCTCATCCACAGCCTTGTTAAGATTATTTGTCAAGGGCAAATACACATTTTAAAAGTCTTCTTCACAAATATGAGTAAAAAGCTTTAGCCATCTGAGAGTATAACCTTAACTTGCTCTGAGACACCATTTAGATTCAACTATTATTTATAAAGTGGGGAGTTTTATGTTGCTGAGCCATGGCTAAAGGCTGGGAATGAAAGCTTTAGGGTCTCTTGTTTGTATCTGTCTGTCTACATGTGTATGGATAAATGTTATATGTATGTGACAGAAGTCCATATAGTCAAAGCTATGGTTTTCCATAGTCATGTGTGGACGTGAGGGTTGGACCATAGAGAAGGCTGAGCACCAAAAAATTGATACCTTTGAACTGTGGTGTTGGAGAAGACTCTTCAGAGTCCCTTGGTCTGCAAGATCAAACCAGTCAATCCTAAAGGAAATCAACCCTGAATATTCATTGGAAGGACTGAGGCTGAAGCTGAGCTCCAATACTTTGGCCACCTGATGCGAAGAGATGACTCACTGAAAAAGACCCTGATGCTGGGAAAAGTAGAAGGCAGAAGAAGTGGATGACAGAGGACAGGTTGGTTGGAGGGCATCAGTGAGACAATGGACATGAGTTTGAGCAAGCTCCGGGAGATGGTGAAAGACAGGGAAGCCTGGTGTGCTGCCGTCCACGGGGTTGCAAAGAGTCGGACATGACTGAGCAACTGAATTGACTTATTGACTGACATGTGATTTATTCTGTATTTCCAAAATTAATTTGTAAAGGAGCTCTGTTTAATTGACTTAAAGAAAATGCATAAATGGGAGGCCCACACCGGCCAAAGAATAAAGATGGATGAAAATAAATAAATAAAAAAACAATAAAAGAAATTACCCTAGACTTCTGACCACAGACAAATGGGCCCCCAAACTCCTAGGAGAAAACCTGCATTCTTTTTCTGTCCCTTGAAGTTATACACCTCCATCATGTATTTGAAATGTAAACACTGCTCACAATTGCCTGACGAAGAAAAAATGAAGTGGCGGTGGAAGAGGCTTTTAAGAAAACAGACAGCTACAGAAAGTCCCTGGCCCCAGGTCTCATCCACAGCCTTGTTAAGATTATTTGTCAAGGGCAAATACACATTTTAAAAGTCTTCTTCACAAATATGAGTAAAAAGCTTTAGCCATCTGAGAGTATAACCTTAACTTGCTCTGAGACACCATTTAGATTCAACTATTATTTATAAAGTGGGGAGTTTTATGTTGCTGAGCCATGGCTAAAGGCTGGGAATGAAAGCTTTAGGGTCTCTTGTTTGTATCTGTCTGTCTACATGTGTATGGATAAATGTTATATGTATGTGACAGAAGTCCATATAGTCAAAGCTATGGTTTTCCATAGTCATGTGTGGACGTGAGGGTTGGACCATAGAGAAGGCTGAGCACCAAAAAATTGATACCTTTGAACTGTGGTGTTGGAGAAGACTCTTCAGAGTCCCTTGGTCTGCAAGATCAAACCAGTCAATCCTAAAGGAAATCAACCCTGAATATTCATTGGAAGGACTGAGGCTGAAGCTGAGCTCCAATACTTTGGCCACCTGATGCGAAGAGATGACTCACTGAAAAAGACCCTGATGCTGGGAAAAGTAGAAGGCAGAAGAAGTGGATGACAGAGGACAGGTTGGTTGGAGGGCATCAGTGAGACAATGGACATGAGTTTGAGCAAGCTCCGGGAGATGGTGAAAGACAGGGAAGCCTGGTGTGCTGCCGTCCACGGGGTTGCAAAGAGTCGGACATGACTGAGCAACTGAATTGACTTATTGACTGACATGTGATTTATTCTGTATTTCCAAAATTAATTTGTAAAGGAGCTCTGTTTAATTGACTTAAAGAAAAATGAATTTTAATATCAGTAGTGACAAGTGAAAGCGTGAGTCACTCAGTCGTATCCGACTCTTGGCGACCCCATGGACGGTAGCCCACGAGGCTCCTCTGTCCGTGGGATTCTCCAGGCAAGAGTACTGGGGTCGGTTGCCATTCCCTTCTCCAGGGGATCTTTCCAATGCGGGGATCGAACCTGGGTCTCTCGCACTGCAGGCAGATCCTTTACTGTTTGAGCCATCAGGGAAGCCCAATATCAATGGTAGGTTTATGTAAAACTAAAACTTAGCTTTCTTTCATCTACTAGAAGAACACAGTTTTCTTTGACAAATGTGAGGATAAGATTAATAGGATTCTGAAAAGTTTTTCTTTCTCCTTTTAAATAACTTGCCTAGAAAACAAAGGTTCTGTGTTTTATCAAGATAGTTTTCTGTGCCTCACATTGTTTTTATTTTGTCTTTGATTACTTAAGCTGAATTTTCTCTATTAAAACAGCTAAGTGTTTTTCGTTGTTTTGCTTTTTACAACTGTGTAACTTTCTCCATGTACTAACTTTGAAGTCTTCAATTGTCACTTTGGTTAAATGTATAATTAAGTATTATTTCATAGGGACCTATGAACCTATTGAATCTGTGTTTTAAAACCTTTTGATATTTTTGGCATATTTCCTAAAAAAATAAAATTCTAAACAAATTACTATTGATCTTGAACTAACTTTGGGATTTTCCAGATGACCCTTGGAATATCTCGAAAGATGTGTTCTTTCTCCTTATAAAAGAGGGGTATTTAAACTTAAAATTGAGGCTGAAGCTGAGCTCCAATATTTTGGCCACCTGATGCGAAGAGATGACTCACTGGAAAAGATCCTGATGCTGGGAAAAGTAGAAGGCAGAAGAAGAGTGTGACAGAGGATAAGATGGTTGGATGGCATCACTGACTCAATGGACATGAATTTGAGCAAGCTCCGGGAGATGGTGAAAGACAGGGAAGCCTGGTGTGCTGCCGTCCACGGGGTTGCAAAGAGTCGGACATGACTGAGCAACTGAATTGACTTATTGACTGACATGTGATTTATTCTGTATTTCCAAAATTAATTTGTAAAGGAGCTCTGTTTAATTGACTTAAAGAAAAATGAATTTTAATATCAGTAGTGACAAGTGAAAGCGTGAGTCACTCAGTCGTATCCGACTCTTGGCGACCCCATGGACGGTAGCCCACGAGGCTCCTCTGTCCGTGGGATTCTCCAGGCAAGAGTACTGGGGTCGGTTGCCATTCCCTTCTCCAGGGGATCTTTCCAATGCGGGGATCGAACCTGGGTCTCTCGCACTGCAGGCAGATCCTTTACTGTTTGAGCCATCAGGGAAGCCCAATATCAATGGTAGGTTTATGTAAAACTAAAACTTAGCTTTCTTTCATCTACTAGAAGAACACAGTTTTCTTTGACAAATGTGAGGATAAGATTAATAGGATTCTGAAAAGTTTTTCTTTCTCCTTTTAAATAACTTGCCTAGAAAACAAAGGTTCTGTGTTTTATCAAGATAGTTTTCTGTGCCTCACATTGTTTTTATTTTGTCTTTGATTACTTAAGCTGAATTTTCTCTATTAAAACAGCTAAGTGTTTTTCGTTGTTTTGCTTTTTACAACTGTGTAACTTTCTCCATGTACTAACTTTGAAGTCTTCAATTGTCACTTTGGTTAAATGTATAATTAAGTATTATTTCATAGGGACCTATGAACCTATTGAATCTGTGTTTTAAAACCTTTTGATATTTTTGGCATATTTCCTAAAAAAATAAAATTCTAAACAAATTACTATTGATCTTGAACTAACTTTGGGATTTTCCAGATGACCCTTGGAATATCTCGAAAGATGTGTTCTTTCTCCTTATAAAAGAGGGGTATTAAACTAATGAGGCTTTAAAAAAATCTGTTAAATTACAATGGGAATCACTGTAATACTAAAATACCTGTATGACATTCCTAAAAATCTGTTATATCTTCATATAATGTTATTAGCCATAATGTAAAAATATAAGTCACAGAAATAAATTTCCTTGTTAATTGCGTTATAACAAACTCTCCTCAAACTTTTAACAATGGCCACTTTTTAAGTCTTTCTTCACTTACAGACAATTATTACTGTTTTATTCGGATGCTTTTGCAAAAGTGTTAACTGTAAATGTGTTTCATTTTATTTTGATTTTAGTTGGTTTTAATTTGGCTGAGCTGTGTGACATGTGGGATCTTAGTTCCCCAACCAGAGATCGAACCTGTGTCTTTGCAGTGGACGTGTAACCACTGGACCACCAGGGAGTTCCTAAATGTGTTTCATTTTAAAGAAGATTCACAAAAGACACTGGTAAGCGCAGGTTTCTGATAACTAAGACCAATTTGCCCTCACCCGGAAGGGGCCACCATGGACCTTTGAAGGACCTTCCCTGAGGCTGCTGCCTGTCATGGATGGTGGCCCAGACCTGTCCCTGTTTCCCTTATCAGTAAGAGGGGCCCATTATGATGCTGATATAAGGTCAACACATGGAGACCTGCCTCTGCAGTAGGACCCTCTGCAGATTTTGCTTGAACATCTGTAAGGAGAAGACAGGCAGAGAATCCACAAAAAAAATTCAAGGCCAAGGCACCTGGGAGGTTTTGGGGAATGGTTTGGTCAGGTAAGACCCAGAAGCTGTGGTTGATAATATACACGCCTATCCAAACTCTAAGAACATGGCACAGAGCTTTTGTAGGAATTTGGGGGTTTGGGAGGATTTTTATTCCCCAATCTGTCCTTTATTCTGCCTGATAAAGCGTGGGACTGGGACCAGAGTGGTGAGCCACCTCTGAGAAGGTGAAGCTATCCGTGAAGCAGAGGCAAGCTCTGGGCATCTCCCACGCAGGGCACGATCCCATGGGTCTGGGCCCCAGAGAGGTCTGGTTGGGTACTGCACCAAAGATGGCAGAGCAGAGGGATTTGGGTCCCAGCTCTGGGAGGAGGTTTTCCAGATGTCTCAGCGGTAAAGAATCTGCTTGTCAGTGCAGGAGACTCAGGTTTGATCCCTGGGTGGGGGAGATCCCCTGGAGGAGTAAATGGCAACCCACTCCGGTTTTCTTGCCTGGAGAGAGGAGACGGAGGAGCCTGGCTACAGTCCCTGGGGGTCACAAAGTCCCTGGGGTCACAAAACATCAGACATGACTGAGTGACTGAGCACACACATGCTCATCAAAGGGTAAGCTGAGAATATGTTTCATCTACACACCGCTGTCGTGGCTCAAACCCCTACTTGGGCCAAGTGTCACATATATATTTGTAGCGGGTGTACCCCATCCGCCACTGTGTCTAGAAAGGTGAGTGCCCCTAGGCAACTGTAGAGAAGGTCCATTCTCCAAATGCACCTGCTGCTCTTCCTGTGGCCTGTAGGGAGGCAACGGGAGAAATTTCACCTGATGCCTTGAACACAGACACCTGGAAACAGGAACGAACCACAGAAGCCGATGGGCAGGACGCCAAGTGCTTTGGCTGGGGACCACTTATGAGGCCTGCCTGGCTGATAACCCTTGCCCTGACAGTCAAGCTGCTCTAAAGGGCTGTTCTGGGACGTCTCTGCCAGGCCAGTGGCTAAGACTCCGATATTCCGCTGCAGAGGGCATGGGTTCAATCCTGGTTGGGGAACTAAGATCTCATGCCCTTAAACCAATTTCTGATAAGGTCAACACATGGAGACCTGCCTCTGCAGTAGGACCCTCTGCAGATTTTGCTTGAACATCTGTAAGGAGAAGACAGGCAGAGAATCCACAAAAAAAATTCAAGGCCAAGGCACCTGGGAGGTTTTGGGGAATGGTTTGGTCAGGTAAGACCCAGAAGCTGTGGTTGATAATATACACGCCTATCCAAACTCTAAGAACATGGCACAGAGCTTTTGTAGGAATTTGGGGGTTTGGGAGGATTTTTATTCCCCAATCTGTCCTTTATTCTGCCTGATAAAGCGTGGGACTGGGACCAGAGTGGTGAGCCACCTCTGAGAAGGTGAAGCTATCCGTGAAGCAGAGGCAAGCTCTGGGCATCTCCCACGCAGGGCACGATCCCATGGGTCTGGGCCCCAGAGAGGTCTGGTTGGGTATTGCACCAAAGATGGCAGAGCAGAGGGATTTGGGTCCCAGCTCTGGGAGGAGGTTTTCCAGATGTCTCAGCGGTAAAGAATCTGCTTGTCAGTGCAGGAGACTCAGGTTTGATCCCTGGGTGGGGGAGATCCCCTGGAGGAGTAAATGGCAACCCACTCCGGTTTTCTTGCCTGGAGAGAGAGACGGAGGAGCCTGGCTACAGTCCCTGGGGGTCACAAAGTCCCTGGGGTCACAAAACATCAGACATGACTGAGTGACTGAGCACACACATGCTCATCAAAGGGTAAGCTGAGAATATGTTTCATCTACACACCGCTGTCGTGGCTCAAACCCCTACTTGGGCCAAGTGTCACATATATATTTGTAGCGGGTGTACCCCATCCGCCACTGTGTCTAGAAAGGTGAGTGCCCCTAGGCAACTGTAGAGAAGGTCCATTCTCCAAATGCACCTGCTGCTCTTCCTGTGGCCTGTAGGGAGGCAACGGGAGAAATTTCACCTGATGCCTTGAACACAGACACCTGGAAACAGGAACGAACCACAGAAGCCGATGGGCAGGACGCCAAGTGCTTTGGCTGGGGACCACTTATGAGGCCTGCCTGGCTGATAACCCTTTGCCCTGACAGTCAAGCTGCTCTAAAGGGCTGTTCTGGGACGTCTCTGCCAGGCCAGTGGCTAAGACTCCGATATTCCGCTGCAGAGGGCATGGGTTCAATCCCTGGTTGGGGAACTAAGATCTCGCATGCTGGACAGCGCAGCCGAAGAAAACATTAAAAAGGAGCCTGTCCTAAGGCTTGGACCATGGGAAGCTGAGGGGTAGATGATCATGAATAAGCCCTTGGGGAGTCAGGATAGGTGGAAAGACATTTGGATTGACCTCTAAGAGATGAAGGCAATGCTCACTGCTTCCACATTCTGGCCCACACGTCTTGGCCATCAGGAAGCTGCTGCTCTAGCATGAGCCATAGCAACTGACCCCTCCGTGGATGCAGCTGATTACCCTGTTCACCCCTCAGGAGGAGTAGGCACGTGGTGCTCGGGCAGGAGGGTAGGAGGGTGTGTTGCCAAGGACACTGGGTTGCCCTTGAAAGACCGGGACTTGGCTAATGTCGTCATAGTCTGTCCTGTGTGTTCTAAACAATGTCCAAGGCGACAAAGGAGCGTGGTGGGGCTGTCCACTGGCGTACCCACTGGCGAGAGACTGGCAAACTGACACTTGCCTCCTCCTGTTGAGTGAGGGTTCTTAACAGGCCCTGGTTTGTATGGACACTGGGTGGGTCTGGCTTAACCCAAGCTTTCCCCTCTGACCATGCAAACCAGGCTACCACCTCTGGGGGCTTAGAGAGGCTGAGTACTGTGGATGGATAGGTCATCAAATAAACAGTGATGGGAATCTCAATGCAAAGGTCACGATGTGCAAGACAGGGTAAAAGAATGACAGGGGCTGGAGGCGCCTTCTTGCTTATAACCTGCAAGCAGCGGGGGTGGTCGAAAGGAAAAATGGGACTTGAAAGCAGGTGATTAAATCGCTTACAGGTAAAACTGCCTTGGCCAGGTAGGGCCTGTGGCCCCAGATGCCAGGTACCTGATGCCGTTTATATGTGGAAATGGTGGAAACAGGAACGAACCACAGAAGCCGATGGGCAGGACGCCAAGTGCTTTGGCTGGGGACCACTTATGAGGCCTGCCTGGCTGATAACCCTTGCCCTGACAGTCAAGCTGCTCTAAAGGGCTGTTCTGGGACGTCTCTGCCAGGCCAGTGGCTAAGACTCCGATATTCCGCTGCAGAGGGCATGGGTTCAATCCCTGGTTGGGGAACTAAGATCTCGCATGCTGGACAGCGCAGCCGAAGAAAACATTAAAAAGGAGCCTGTCCTAAGGCTTGGACCATGGGAAGCTGAGGGGTAGATGATCATGAATAAGCCCTTGGGGAGTCAGGATAGGTGGAAAGACATTTGGATTGACCTCTAAGAGATGAAGGCAATGCTCACTGCTTCCACATTCTGGCCCACACGTCTTGGCCATCAGGAAGCTGCTGCTCTAGCATGAGCCATAGCAACTGACCCCTCCGTGGATGCAGCTGATTACCCTGTTCACCCCTCAGGAGGAGTAGGCACGTGGTGCTCGGGCAGGAGGGTAGGAGGGTGTGTTGCCAAGGACACTGGGTTGCCCTTGAAAGACCGGGACTTGGCTAATGTCGTCATAGTCTGTCCTGTGTGTTCTAAACAATGTCCAAGGCGACAAAGGAGCGTGGTGGGGCTGTCCACTGGCGTACCCACTGGCGAGAGACTGGCAAACTGACACTTGCCTCCTCCTGTTGAGTGAGGGTTCTTAACAGGCCCTGGTTTGTATGGACACTGGGTGGGTCTGGCTTAACCCAAGCTTTCCCCTCTGACCATGCAAACCAGGCTACCACCTCTGGGGGCTTAGAGAGGCTGAGTACTGTGGATGGATAGGTCATCAAATAAACAGTGATGGGAATCTCAATGCAAAGGTCACGATGTGCAAGACAGGGTAAAAGAATGACAGGGGCTGGAGGCGCCTTCTTGCTTATAACCTGCAAGCAGCGGGGGTGGTCGAAAGGAAAAATGGGACTTGAAAGCAGGTGATTAAATCGCTTACAGGTAAAACTGCCTTGGCCAGGTAGGGCCTGTGGCCCCAGATGCCAGGTACCTGATGCCGTTTATATGTGGAAATGGTGGAAAACACCCACTGCCCGGACTTCCACAGTGAATCAACCTGCTGTGCTGTGAGGATACCAAGTCCCGTGAGGTCTGGGAGAGGCTTCAGCTGCTGGAAGTTGCAGTGGGACATCCCACTGGGAGGGGTGGGCTGCTTTGCCCCACCTCCCTCGCCCCCCGACCCTGGGTGAGGAGAGGCTCTGCTGGAATCCCTCTGTCTTGCTGTAATCTGGAAACATACCAGACCTGGAATGCCACCCAGTCCTTTGAGGGGAGTAGGTGGGGTCCTGGTCTGGCCTATCTCACCCCCAGGTCATCTCCTCATAGCAGACAGTGCTGCTGTCTCCCCGGGCCAAGCCCTGTGGTGTGCACAACCAGGTCAGGTTCCTGAAGCTACTACCTCCCTCTCCTGGAGGCCAGGGGTACATGCTCTGACTCCTATGATACCATCACTGACTGCCATCTTTGTCCCCTTCATTTTTGGCCCGGAGGACACGGAAGCACACACAGAGGCCCTTATCAAATTCTCCAGCAAGCCTTAAATAAAAGCCAACAAAGCCTGCCCTTCCTGAACTCTGACATTCTCATTAAGCTCTCCTCCAACACAGGATGAGTTTGTACCTCATGGCTGCCTTACCAGGAGACACCTGTGCCATTAGCCAAGCAGAATGTTGTATGTTCATACCCAGTGAGTCTTCTGTCTGAGAATGTGTTGTTTTTATTAAATCACGTAGGACAAAAATGAATGCCCTGGGGGAGCCCACCCCTAGCCAAGAGGACTTAGAAATCAGTGGTTCAAATCATCAGGCTCCGGGTGGAAGAAGTTTGACCTGGGAACGATTGTCTTAACCTGTGCTTCCCTTGCATGCACCTGTATCGCTGCTGCGGCATCTGGCTCCAATGTTGCCAGGTGAGTCTCTAATGAGCTCTGTGCGCAGGAAACCTGGGCTGACCTTTCAGGGCACGTTTAAGAGGAGGGGTCAGAGCATGTGAAGTAGGTAGAGCAAGTTCCAAGGCGGGGAATTTCGGGAAAGGTCATCGAGAGGATGTGACTGGGGCATTCAGTTTTCTTACTTCTTCTCTGTCTTTGGGACGAGTGTGTGCATTTCCAGGGCTAGAAGCTGCCCCAGGACACAGCCAGGAGAGAGAAGGTGGGGTTGAGAATGTTCAGACGGTGCCTGGACGCAGTTAAGGCCTCTAGGTTGTTGTTGTTTAGTTGCTGAGTCGCGTCTGACTCTTCTGTGATGCCATGCACTACAGCCTGCCAGCTCCTCTGTCCGTGGAGTTTTCAAGGCAAGAATGCGGGAGTGGGTTGCCGTTTCCTTCTCCAGGGAGTCTTCCCAAGCCAGGGAGCGAATCTGCGTCTCTTGAATTGGCAAAGGGGTCCTGAACTACCAGGGAATTGGCAAAGGGGCACCGAGCTACTAGGAAAGCTCCTTAAGGCCTCCATTTCAGCTTAAGGTCTCTATTTCAACTTTTAAAACTTGGAGGTATAGAGACTAAGTCCTCTGGCAGCACCTAAGACAGGCCTTGTGTGTGAGTTCTGTGGCTTTTAAAACCTGTCCCCGACTAGTCTGCCTCGGTCGCCTCTTTCTTTGGTCTCCCCTTACCTTCCATGTGTACAGGCTCAGTTTGCGAATGAACACTGCCTCTGGCCTTGTGGTACCCTGAATTATCAAGGGTGGGAAGTATATTCCATTCCTGTTTACCCAAGCCATCGGAGCATCTGGCATGGAGTCAGAGATCCACAGACTTGGTGAACAAACTGATGAGCCAAAGACTAGAGAGGTGCATCAGGAAGGACTTCCTGGAGGAGGGTGACCTGGTGCTGTGAAATACGCGGACAACAGGGACCGGGCTTGGTGGAGAGGAAGAGGAGTGCTGCTTCAGGTGTGTGTGTAATGGGAAAAGTGGAGTAGAAATGTATGTCCTATTCCTAAATTTGGGAAGGCATGTTTTGACTGTGCCTTAGAGCCTGTGTTTTGGAGACAAACATGCCTGACTTTAAATCCCAGCACATCCACTCACGTGCTGTGTGACTTTACTCTTGTGAGGCTCTGGGTTTTTGTGTGTACTTAATAACACACACCTGTCAAGGTGGTTGAACGTACTGAGTGAAATGCGATATCCTTGTTTAGTCCTGGCACACGATACACTCTTTTTTTAAAAAATTATTTTTTAGGGCTTCCCTGGTGGTCCAGTGGGTAAGGAGTCTGCCTTGCTGTGCAAGGGGCACCAGTTCGATCCCTGGCCCAGGAATATCCCACATGCTGCGGAGCAGCTGAACCAGTGTGTCCAATGACGAGCCAGCGCTCTGGAGCGCATGTGCCCAGAGTTGGTGCTCTGCAACCAGAGGCCACTGCAATGGGAGGCCCACACAATGCCAAGGAGTGAAGGTGGATGAAAATAAATAAACAAAGGGGCCAAACAAACAAATAAACCACGCTTTGCAGCCTCTTTTGAAAAAATAATTATTTTTTTAGAAATTAGTTAGTTTTGGCTGTGCTGGGTTTTCACTGCTGCGTGTGGGCTTTCTCTAGTTGTGGCAAACCGGGGCTACTCTCTAGCTGCAGTGCACAGGCTTCTCATTGCAGTGGCTTCTCTGTTGAGGAGCAGAGGTTCTGAGGCACGTAGCCCAGGTGCCCTAGAGCCTGAAAGGAGGCCATGGCGGTTCATGGGCTTGGTTGCCCCGTGGCATGTGGGTGTCTGCCCAGACCAGGGAGTGAAACTGGGTCCTGCCCTGCACAAGTAAGAGGACTCTTAACCACAGGGCCCACAGTCTACCATAGGGCAGTCTATGATAGATTCTTAGTCTTGGCACCCTCTGTTTTGAAACCCCGTCCCCATCTCCGCAGCCTGAAGTCAGGGCTCGGGAAGCTCTGGGGTGACACACCCACAAGGTCAAGTGGCTTCCGTCATTTGTCCTGAATTTGGGATGCGTCTGTTCTTTAAGCTCCCAGGATCGATAAACCACCAATGTAAGACCCATCCGGACTCGGTTCTCAGTTTGGATCTGGTTGAAGGACAAGGCAGACAGGATAGAGAAGTATTTCAAAGTAGAGACACGATCAAGAGGGCCATTCCCTAAAAGGGCTTTTTTCTCAAGGAATATTACTTAAACTGGGTATGCCCTGGGGACACCAGATTGGCTCCACATGGGATCTCTGTGCGGCTCTGCCCCAGCCTGGCAGTGTGGATTGGGCTGGCCACTGGAGCTTTCTGTTCTTTCCTCCTGAAGGGGATTTAGCCTCACCAGTTCTAGAGGCTGCAGCCATTTGATCCCTGGCAGGGGGCAAGCCACACCCACCTGCGAGCAGGGGCTGACTTCCTGTGGATTTTCAGGAAAAAGGAGGTAGGTGGCTGGAAGCCCAGTCCTCCTTTCCCACCTAGAGCTCCAGCTGTGCTTCCATCTGGCAAATCCTGGGGCAGAACACACGCAGGCACACCGACACACAGCCCAAAGGGAAGGCAGCCAGCCCTACCTGGAGCCCCAGCTGTCTTTCTTTGAGGTGCAAAATTTCCTGACATCTCTGTGGGGTAGGGGCTACTTGTTGCTTTTTCTCTGGTCTCCCGGGTGCCTGGGGCACCTCAGTCCCTGGAATGTCCCCCTCCCTCTGGCCAGCAGCACAGGGTTTCCAAGGCCCCCTTCCTTCCTGGCTTCCAGCACCTGTCTGGAGACCCCATGCGAGGTCTGACCTGGGAGCACACCTTGATTGCAAAGGAATGTTGGCAGCTCCTGCCCCCATACCTGGTTCCCCGCAGATCATCTAGGGGCCTTCCAGCCATCTATGGGTGTGTGTAGGGGGAGCGGTTCTCCACCCGGGACGAGAAGCCCCCATTAGGTCCCTCTAAAACAGGCCCCAAAGAAACTTTCACCACGTCCCCTGCCCCCAGCAGCCCTCTCCCCAATCCCACCCCTGCCGGCCCTCTCCCGGCTCCCAACAGTCTGGTGGTGGAGGGGGTGAGGGAGGCCCGCTAGCTTGCTGCCCTCTGGGTCCTTGCTTTCCCTGAGGGAGGCGTTGAGGGGCAGGGGAGAGAGACGAGTTCCTTTCTGGAGCCCCCAGCATCCTTGCGAACCTTCCAGCCCTCGCCTCTCCGCGGCGGCGCGCTGCCTACTCTCGGAGGCGCGAGCCCCGGACCGCCGGCATTTGGAATTCTGCCCAAAAGAGGGGGCCAGGAGGAGGGGAAGGAGGAGGAGAGGAGGGACGGAGGCCGGCGGCGAGAAACGCAATCCGGGGTCCAGAGCTGCACAGGGAGAGGAGAGGACCCGGGCGGCGGCGGCGGTGGGGGTCGGAAGCTCTGCCTCTGCGCCCGCCCGCAGTGCATCAGCCTGGCCGCCCTGCCGTCTCCGGGATGGTTAACACGGGGCATTATGCACTGGTTAACAGGCTCCGAGCTGCTGAGCGACTTGTTTTAAGCATTTTCTCCCTCGCTCTCGCTTTTCATCTTGTCTCTAGTGGCGTGTGTAGGGGGGAGGACTTTATTTCCATTGGCTAAGCTCTCCCTTCCCACCCACATCCCTTCCACATCACCTTGGTGTCTCCCTAAATAAAACCAGCCCTCCTTATCGCCTGGAAAAAATCAGGAGCTAGAGTTTGAATGGGTTTTTATATAAACACTCACCCCTGGCAGCGTGCGGCTGGGCTCAGGATAAAACTCACACGGCGATGCCCACCGGCCTGATGCTGGCTTTTCCTTCCCTCCCTTGAACAGTCAAGGTTCAAGCAAGAGCCCGAGGACTGGGAACTCTTCCCTGGAAATCGGATCAACCTGAAGCCAGTTGCGGAACTGCACAGGGTCCCCATGGACCTCAAGGAGAGCCCCAGCGAGGGGAGCCTGCAGCCCTCTAGCATCCAGATCTTCGCCAACACCTCCACCCTGCACGGCATCCGCCACATCTTCGTGTACGGCCCGCTGACCATCCGGCGGGTGCTCTGGGCCGTGGCCTTCGTGGGCTCCCTGGGCCTGCTGCTGGTGGAGAGCTCCGAGAGGGTGTCCTACTACTTCTCCTACCAGCATGTCACCAAGGTGGACGAGGTGGTGGCCCAGAGCCTGGTCTTCCCGGCCGTGACCGTGTGTAACCTCAACGGCTTCCGCTTCTCCAGGCTCACCACCAATGACCTGTACCACGCCGGGGAGCTGCTGGCGCTGCTGGACGTCAACCTGCAGATCCCAGACCCGCACCTGGCCGACCCCGCGGTGCTGGAGGCCCTGCGGCAGAAGGCCAACTTCAAGCACTACAAGCCCAAGCAGTTCAGCATGCTGGAGTTCCTGCACCGCGTGGGCCACGACCTGAAGGATATGATGCTGTACTGCAAGTTCAAGGGGCAGGAGTGCGGCCACCAGGACTTCACCACCGTGAGTACTCGGCGTTCACTTCCTTTCCGTGCTGGGTCCTTTTGGAGACGTGCCACGCCGGTGGCTTCGGGTGCTGTTGGAGGTCTCTCCGTGCTTTGGAGCTGGAGGGAGAGCCGTGCGTCCGGTCGGGGGCCAAGAGGGGAGTTGGCCAGAGTTGTTCGCACTGGTTGGAGCTGTCGGCCTGCTGGGATGGAGCACTGTAGTCTGGTCGGATGAGCAGGGCGAGCCGAGGGCCTGGCTGTGGGCGATGGCTACCCCAGAGGAGCCGAGCTGCCTTCCACCCACCCAGAGGGAGGAGGCCCGAGCTGTCCGTGGTCCAGGGCACTTGGTGTCTGAGCTGTGTGATTGGAACAGCTTGTCATTGACGAGGTGGCATTTTTTTCTCTCTCTCGCTCTGCTCGGAAGTAGCATCAGGAACTGCATCCTGTGGGCTGGGCTGGAGCTTCAAGCTGCCAGAGAAGGGGGTGTGGGGCCCCGGGCAGCCTGGATGGGTCCAGTGGCTTTGGGAGCTTGCTGGAGCAGGTGATGCTGCAAAGGTGTGGAAGTCTCTCGGCTCCCTTTTCCTGCGTGGATTCTGAGCTCTGTGGCAGGAGAGGAGAGGCCGAGCACCCTGGATCTCGGTCTAGTTTGCTGGCAGTCAAAAGCAAAGAGAGGTCCAGGCTGCTTGGGCCTGAGGGGAGGGTCTAGCTGGAGGCCGAACGGTCCGTGAGATGCCTGCGAGGGCAGAACCTTGCAGGATGCCTGGTCTGGGAGTTCAGCTGGAAACTCAGAGGCTCGGCTTGCTGTCTGCACAACGAGGATCCTTCAGCAACGTGGATACGGGAGGAGCGGAGTGGGGAGGGGGCGCGCAGCTGCAGATTCCAAAGCCCGGAGGAGTGTGGAGCTGAGTAAAGAGGACGAGCTGAGGGGGAGGTGGCTCCTGTTCGGGCTTCGTGGAGGGGCAGGGAAAGGGTGGGAGGAGGGCTGAGACGGCGAGGGCTCCGTGTCTGTCTCATCAGTGGGCTGCTAGGCAAAAGTTGGCATAACAGGTCTGATTGCAGCTGCCAGCAGCTTCTTGCTCCCAGGAGGGTCTGGGACATTGGGGGCCCTGGAACCCTCTGGCTATGTCTCCCAAAGCTGCGTTAAGAGCTTTTGAGTCTCAGAACCTTGAGCCAAATTGCAGTCGTATGTTCGGCGTGGCAAATTGCAACAAGACGGGACTCTGTGGTCAGCTCTCGTCTGGGGTTCTCTGCCTGATTAAGACATGCCCTACCTTTCTACGTGATGCCTCCATTCCCCTCCTGCTCTCAGAGCCACTGCCTGCCAGCCTCTGGCTCTTGAGTTTCTTTCAATGCTACAAACCATCGCTGCCCGCAGCCTCTGGGCTGGCTGTGGGATGTCTCTGGGAAAGTCAAGAGTTCCTGGGTATCGGGGGAGGAGATGGTATTGCCTCCTGCAGCCCGTGGAGCTCTCTTTCCTGGGGGAGTTGTTTTGTATGATTTGAAACACTGTGCAAAGGAGCCCAGCAAAATCGGGCTGTGGTGGATAGATGCTAAAGAGGAAGTGGGTCTGAGCGAGTGGGAAGATCCGTCCAGTGGCTTTGGGAGCTTGCTGGAGCAGGTGATGCTGCAAAGGTGTGGAAGTCTCTCGGCTCCCTTTTCCTGCGTGGATTCTGAGCTCTGTGGCAGGAGAGGAGAGGCCGAGCACCCTGGATCTCGGTCTAGTTTGCTGGCAGTCAAAAGCAAAGAGAGGTCCAGGCTGCTTGGGCCTGAGGGGAGGGTCTAGCTGGAGGCCGAACGGTCCGTGAGATGCCTGCGAGGGCAGAACCTTGCAGGATGCCTGGTCTGGGAGTTCAGCTGGAAACTCAGAGGCTCGGCTTGCTGTCTGCACAACGAGGATCCTTCAGCAACGTGGATACGGGAGGAGCGGAGTGGGGAGGGGGCGCGCAGCTGCAGATTCCAAAGCCCGGAGGAGGAGTGTGGAGCTGAGTAAAGAGGACGAGCTGAGGGGGAGGTGGCTCCTGTTCGGGCTTCGTGGAGGGGCAGGGAAAGGGTGGGAGGAGGGCTGAGACGGCGAGGGCTCCGTGTCTGTCTCATCAGTGGGCTGCTAGGCAAAAGTTGGCATAACAGGTCTGATTGCAGCTGCCAGCAGCTTCTTGCTCCCAGGAGGGTCTGGGACATTGGGGGCCCTGGAACCCTCTGGCTATGTCTCCCAAAGCTGCGTTAAGAGCTTTTGAGTCTCAGAACCTTGAGCCAAATTGCAGTCGTATGTTCGGCGTGGCAAATTGCAACAAGACGGGACTCTGTGGTCAGCTCTCGTCTGGGGTTCTCTGCCTGATTAAGACATGCCCTACCTTTCTACGTGATGCCTCCATTCCCCTCCTGCTCTCAGAGCCACTGCCTGCCAGCCTCTGGCTCTTGAGTTTCTTTCAATGCTACAAACCATCGCTGCCCGCAGCCTCTGGGCTGGCTGTGGGATGTCTCTGGGAAAGTCAAGAGTTCCTGGGTATCGGGGGAGGAGATGGTATTGCCTCCTGCAGCCCGTGGAGCTCTCTTTCCTGGGGGAGTTGTTTTGTATGATTTGAAACACTGTGCAAAGGAGCCCAGCAAAATCGGGCTGTGGTGGATAGATGCTAAAGAGGAAGTGGGTCTGAGCGAGGGGGGGAAGGGATCGGCAGTCCTGGGAAGCCTTTCTAAAAGGAGCCCCAACAAGTCACGCACAAATGATGTCTTAGGTGGCTTGGGGAGAGATGGGGGATGAAGCGTTGTTCTTGGAGGCTGAAAACATCCCTATATTCAGCCTGTGCTTTCTAGTGCCGTGGCAACGCTCAGCTTCACCCTTGCACCACGCAGCTCAGAAACACGCTCAGCTGTTCCTCCGTCTGCCGGAACACACATGGAACACGCAGACAGCAGGGAGGGAGGGAGGGAGGGTGGCACCAGAGCAGACCCTGGACTAAGTTCTCTCAAGCGTCCATGTAACCACAGGTCCACCTAGTGGCTTCCTCTCCGTGCATTACCAGTTTCCATTTAGAACTCAAGGGTCTCTGATTCCTGTCGGCTGTTTTGAACTCAGACCTATCATTTGGGTTCCAAGAGGCCAAAGATCAGGCCTAGCACCCTGACCTGAGCCCTTGACCTTGCTGGGTTGTCTCTTAAAGAGTGAAGCTGCCTGTGGATACAAGTTCATACTGTTGTGTCTTTATCAGCCATCCTTACCAGGTTCAAGATGAATCAGGTTGAGTGCCCCTCGGACTGTCCCCCAGTCTTCCCCTCGCAGTGAAAAGGGGATGGGTCTCAGGGCTGTACTGTCACGCTGTTCAGAGGAATGTCCAAAAGGGCAGGGGAACTCTGGAGCCGGTTGCAGACTGGAGGCTGATCTGTTTCGCCACTGATGGCCATGAGCAGTCAGGCTCCAAAGCTGGGGCGTGAGGCCAGGTTTGTTCCAAGACCTTGCAGTGAAGGTTCACCCTTCCCGCTTGCCCTGGCTCCCTGGACCCCTGGCCCGAGTGGCATGTGTGGTTGTTCTTGGCCTGGGGTGCCCCAGAGGAGAACAAGACCTCCCAGGAGGTTATAGGAGAGGGCCGCTCACCAGCTCTGTCTCTCATTCACTCTCTCTGTATCCTGCATCCCTCTTCCTTTGGTTCATGTACTGGGCTCTCCCTGGGTTTGTCCTGTGCTGGGTGGCTTGCTTCCCTATGAGCTGTGGCTGGCTTCGTAGACAAGTGAAGTGTGGGAGAGGGGCTGTCTCAGGTGGAGCATTTTTCCTATTTTTATTTTTTCTATAAAGCGCACCTATTGGCATCTCCAGAGCTAAGGCTTTTGCATACGCTTCCTTATTCCAAGTTCTTAGCTGGTGTGCAGCGAAGTGCATAATACCCTTTAATTAGCGAATGAGCCATGTTGCTAGCAGAGCGAAAGACTGCCGGCAGAGGTTCAAAGTCCCAGAAGCCAGGTGTGGGGCTCTGCCTGCCGTGTAAACAGGTGTACTCCATGCTCGGGCAGGTAGGCCCTTAGACCTCCCCTAGGACTGTCTGACTTGAGATGGTCACGTGCAGAGCCTGCCCCCCTGACCTAGTGTGGAAGGAAAGGAATGAAGGTGTGAGGGCTCATGAGGAGGTGTTTCTCTGGTCATGACTGGATGAATTGAAGTTCTGGTGAGAAGTTGGAAGACCTAGGTTTGAATCCCAGCTCCGTCCTGTCTTAGCGTATTCCCTAGCATATTTTGTACCCTTATTGGCACTGACTCACTCATGGAACATATGACTGGAACATATGACTGTCTAACTCACGGGGAGAATGCATCATGTGAGACAAGGTATGTGAAGGTCCTTTTGTATATTATGACCGGTATGCAGATGTCAGGTGGGATTATTATCAAGATAAGCAGGAGGGTATTGTCCAGCCTACCTACTCTGTTTGCCGCCCACCAGCGGAGTCCATTGATGAGAGCTGTCAGGGTAGCGAGAAGGCTGCTGCTTTCTCTGTATGGAGCCCTGGGTTAAAGCCCAGCATCACAGGGATGGGGTTTCTAAGAGAGGGGGTCACAGCTGGATTCAATTGCTAACGGTTGCTGGCAGCCCCACTGCTTGTGATGAGCGCGTGACTGTTTCATGATGTGTCTCTGCCAATCATATTGGGGTTCATCTGCCTCCACGTTCAGGAATGCAGATGACTCCCCAGTTTGCCTTTTTAACCTGATTGCTATAGTGTGTTCACGTGTGTGTGTGTGTGTGTGTGTGCACGCATGTGTGTGCCTGTGCATCTTTAACCTTGGAATTTCTTAGAAAAGGCATTTCTTTCTTACTGAAAGAAAAGTCCCTCCACATGGCATCTTGTTAGAGGCAATTCTATGACTCTTAGTCACCCATATCCTATGGCGTTAGATGAGGGGAGGGTTTAGCAAGCTCACATATTTGGAAGTCTTGCCTCAGGCTGGTGGGTCCATCGCTAATCTTATTACTTCTTATCATAAGAGGAGCAGGTGGGCTTTGAGGGGAGATTGGAGCTGCAATTCCAACCATACCCTTTCCTCGTTGCATGATCTGTAAATTGCGTGAGGCCAATTTCTACACTCTCCGTCTCTAATTAAAAACAATCATGGGGCTTCCCTGGTGGTCCAGTGGGTAAGGACACCACCTTGCAGTGCAAGGGGCGCCGGTTCGATCCCTGGCCTGGGAAGATCCCACGTGCTGCGGAGCGGCTGGACCGATGTGTCCAATTACCGAGCCGGAGCTCTGGAGCGCATGCGCCCAGAGCCAGTGCTCTGCGACAACAGAGGCCACTGTGATGGGAGACCCACACAGGCAAGAGAACAAAGATGGATGAAAGTAGACAAATGAAAGACCAATAGAAATAGCCCGCCTGCTCCCTTCCCTCCCCACCTGCCCCCCAAAATGAATAAATAAATAAATCTTTAAAAAAAAAATCATACCTGCTGCTTAGAATCATTCCTGATCCAGGGAGGCCAAGGATGCTGAGAGCTGGTGCAGAAGTCTGGTGCGAGAGCAGGCTCCTTGCTCTGCACAGCATCCCATGGGAGTGTTGTCTGAGCCTTAGTTAGCTTCTGGCTTTCATGACTCCAGGCCAGTGCCCTGCCCACTCTTCCACACTGTGACTCACTAGCAGCTTTAGAGCACGGCAACGGCCGTCTTTGTGGGATTCTTCACTCTTGTCATATGTCAAGCGTTCCCTTTTCACAGTATTTCCGTAGCCGTTCTGCTGCCTGAACACCCTCTCCTTACCCACCCTCTTGGCGTCCAGGTCTAGCTCATGCCGCTAACCTCCGCCCAGGAAGCTTGTGCTGCCCCCACGCCTAGTACCAGGCAGCCATCTCTTCTCAGAGTGTATCCTGTGCGTGTCTGCACATCCATTCCTTTATTAATCGAGTACTTCCCATGTATTAGGGATTTTGCCAGACCAGATCTTCGCCATCAGAGAGTTTCTGGCCCATTTCATATCCCCTCTGGGTGAGGGGCTTGTTGAGAGCAGGACTCTTGTCTCTCCAAACACATTCTCTGCCTCTGTCATGCTGAATACAGGCCTGCCCACAGTAAATACCCAGGGAAGCTTTTTTGGTTTTTGGGGTTTTTTTTGATTAGTTACTGGCTGTTTTCTAAACTGACCCCACATCCTTCACTCACAGACCTTTCTTACTTCTTATGTCTCCCACCACTCTCCCTCTGTCTGTTTATTTATATCCTATTCATCCTTTAAAATCCAGCTCTAATATCTCTGTGGCCTTCTCTGGGAAATGACTGCCAATTTCTCTCCCCACATCATCATGTAAAGTCATCTCTCTGTCCCCAGTCATCTAAATAGTGTTTGCTGTACTCCTCTGATAAAATAGTCTGTATACGTTTGCTTGCGTTAGAATCACAACGTGTTTAGACTGAAAGGGACCTTAGTGATGATTTAATTTAATACTTGAATTCTTTCTGATCATTTTTATATGTTGTCCATTTTGGTCTCTCCTTCCTGCAGGACAGGAGTTTTTCCCCCTAACTTTGTATTTTCAGGACTTAGAACTGCTTAGCACGTGGAAAGCTCTTGCAATGGGTCATCAGTGTGTGAAGTGGGTCTGAAGCTTTTCTAATGTAGGCGACTGTGATAGGAACTGAAATAGCCATTTTTGGCTTCCCTTTTCAGGGTAGGTACAGGGATTCCACCTGCACGTTGAGATGACTTGTCTCATTATTGTTATCACTTTCATAGTACTCTTTCTGTTGATAGAAACAGTCCATGCTCGCTGGAGAAAACTTGGGAAGTGTGCGAAAGAAAGAAGAAGAAGAAAACGTTGCGCATAATAGCATCTTAGATAAAATTGCATATATGTTTGGTATTGGGGGAGAAGCTCCATTTGGTCATGTCTGTAAATGGATGAGATGGTTGGATCACTGAGTCAGTGGACCTGAGTTTGAGCAAACTCCAGGAGACAGGGAAGGACAGGGAAGCCTGGTGTGCTGCAGGTCATGGGGTCACAAAGAGTCCCACACGACTGAGCGACTGAACTGTACATCAACGCCATGTCTCGCTTGCTGGATACACTCAGCCTGCCTCTGCTTGCATTCCTCTCCCTGGGTTGCCTAGGTAGTGGGTTAGAAAGTCCTTCAAAGGTCGATTTAGTATCAAAATCAAATCCAAAGATATATCTCCGTGGGTCTGAGCAATATCCTCTTTGGTGGGATATAGTCTGTCTTATCTGCCAGAGGCATCCAGGGATAAGTTGTGAGAGGGAGAGGTACTGGCATCTCTTATCACAGCTTCCTTGCATTTTTAGGTTCATCATTGAAGCGGAGTTACTCTTTTTGAAATAATGTTATTTAGTTTTTGATTATTTTTGGCTGTTCTGGGTCCTCATTGCTGTGTGGGCTTTTCCTCAAGTTGCAGAGAGTGGGGGCTCCTCTCTAGTCATGGTGAGCGGCTCTGGGCATCCAAGCTTCAGTAGTTGCAGCGCACCAGCGTTGCTGCTCCGGGGAATGTGGAATATTCCTAGACAGTGGATTGAACCCAGACCTCCTGCACTGACAGGCAGACTCTTCACCACTGAGCCACCAGGGAAGGCCAAGTTACTCTTCTTTTTTGATGGGACTTTATTGACGGTCCAGCTGATCTTGGTCCTGTGTTTTGTATGCTTGCTGGGCTGAACCAGAGATGTGTTTGTTGGCCCCAGATGAGATCTCACTGAGATTTGACATTGTTCTGGGATGAGACCCAACTCCTTACAACCATGAGAATTGCGGACTGTGAAGACCACGGGATTCTCGTTTGCCTGGTCATTGCTGCCTGCCTAAGCACATGGATATAGAACCTGACTTTCCCTCACCTGGGGAGTTTCTAGGCTCTGTATCAAAATGGGATACATTGCATTGGGCTTCCCAGATGGTGCTAGTGGTAAAGAACCCACCTGCCAATGCAGGAGACTTAAGAGACATGGTTCGATCCCTGGGTCAGGAAGATCCCCTTAGAGGAGGGCAGGACAACCCACTCCAGTATTCTTGCCTGGAGAATCTCATGGACAGAGGACCCTGGTGGGCTACTGTCCATGGGGTCGCACAGAGTTGGACACAGCTGAAGCGACTTTGCACGTGTGCACATAACATTGCATTGAATGCGAAATAGATGATGGTTCTTTTTCCTTCTGTTGCTTGGAAGTTTTATGCATGTTTGCCATGCCCCCGGAGAGGCATCCTCTGCCCTGCCGAGTGGTTTGCTATGGGGCCAGCCTCTGGTTGAGATCTTCGTGTTTGCAGAATGTTAGGTCTTAGCTTTCTGGATGTAAAGCTTTCAAGGGTGTACCAACTTCTCTCTGATGTGGACTTGTCTCTGAAGCACTGGGACACTGACTCGGAGCTGACTGTTGTAACAACTCCTTGGCAAGAAAAGCCTGAAGCCACAACAGGCTGCTGTAATGGTGCCTGGTTGCTGTATACTTTCACCTTTGTCCCTGGGAGCTCAGAACTGAGCTGATAGAACTGCTGATGGAAGATGGCTACCTCCATTCCTACTGAATTAGGAATGGAGTCTTTCCCCTCTCTCTGCGGTGGCTTCCTCTTCCTCTCTACAGCAAGTCCTCCCCTTAACAACAGGATGAACTCTAGACAATTTTCCGTAAAGTTTCTGAATCCTACTTTGCTACCTATTTCTAGAGTAAGAGCTGAAATGGAATTCCTGGAAAAAACTCCCCCAGCAGCTGAAGTGGCAGCTTTTATTTTTAATTTTTTTGAATTTGTAGCTTTTATCACCAAGCTTGTTTTTGAGAGGTATTGTTCCCATAGAGCAGTTCATATTTCAATGTACCAAGTAATCCCATCCTCTGTAACAGAACAAAATATGTCACCTGGGTCTAGAGATATCTGCAAGCCTGCCATGTGCTGTCTCACTTTGGTCTGAGCGTTTATGTTTGATGGAGCAGGGATGCCGTATCAAACTTGACCAGCAGGGCTGTTTGACCCATGATCTATGGTCACCTGAAACTAATGACCTACACCATCCCTGCCGACTTGAAATTCCGTGTATCATCGTTCTCCCCTGCAATGGACTTAAAACCAGTCCATACAGATTGGACTTAGTGGTTACTGGAAGCCTGTGATAGGAGCCTGTTTATCAGAATGGACTTTATTTGAGAACATTCTGCACAGGGTCATCTTTTGGTTGCTAAAGTGTGTCTCCATCTCCCAGCATTTATTTTCTCTTGACTCAAGTCCATTCCCTATTGATTACCTCACTGGCCATGGAAATTTGTATTCAGGAGAAATAAAGCATGAAGCACAGAAGAAGGAACGTATTTGGCTGGGTTTATTGACCTCTGTTGATGGAGTGGCCCAACCTTGGGCAAAGTAATTAGCTTCTACGGGCCTCAGTGTCTTTACTCGTAAGAGAAATGGGCTGAAATAGGTAATTCCCAGAGCTTCCCTGGTGGTCCAGTGGGTAAAGAGTCCACCTTGCAGTGCAAGAGGCACCAATTTGATCCCTGACCTGGGAAGATGCCATGTGCCGTGGAGCGGCTGGACTGGTGTGTCCAACTACGAGCCGGAGCTCTGGAGCACATGCGCCCAGAGCCGGTGCTCTGCAGTGAGAGAGGCCACTACAATGGGAGGCCCACACAAGCCAAAGAGTAAAGATGGATGAAAATAAGTAAATAAATAAATAAAACCCAATAGAAAGAGGCCAAAAATTTTTTAAAAAATACATAAACTGGGTGATTCCCAAGGGCATGCCAATTTGTAGAATTCTGATATGGTAGAACACAATCAAGGTTTATTTTCCTATCTCACTTTTGTTTGTTGAAACTACAATTTTATGTTTAGGGGCAAGGGATGGATGTTATTTAGTAACTACATATACTTACCTATATATTTGTCTGTGTTTTATGAATAGAATATTGTGTGATGTAGAGGGAATCCCTGATGACTCTATGGGTAAACAATGAGTCTGCATTTCAGGAGACGCAGGAGATGCAGGTTCAATCCCTGGGTTGGGAAGATTCTCCTGGAGGAGGAAATGGCAAATCCTTCCAGTATTCTTGCCTGAAAATCCCATGGACCAAGAAGCCCTCTGGGCTATCGTCCAAAGGATTGCAAAGACTTGAACACAACTGAGTGACTAAAACGCACATGTATATAGAGCCCTACAGGGAAGGAAAAATACCTGATACGCAGAGTGGCTGTGTTGGGAAGAGGGAGGCACATAATCATACTGTGGAAATTGTCCGTGAGCCATGTGTGTGACTGCAGTTCATCCGTTTGGCTGAATGTTTCCATCACACTGGCGTTACAGGTGTGAGCATGGTTGTGTTTACAGATCAGCAAGGGCGTCTGTGAACGATGCTGCTGGTGTTCCGTGCAGGTCCTCTTTCCTGCTGCCGAAGCTACAGCTCCTGACAATGGGTCCTGACAATGGCTCCTATCTGCACTGAGAACAGAAGGGTGTCCATTGTCCTTAGACACCTGGCCCTGCCTCTCTTAGAGCTATTTGAAGAGTTATACGCCTCCCCACCGCCTGGGGGCAGTCAGGGGCCAGCCACGGACAGACCCAAGCGCAGAAAATGCCAGGCATCTTGCCCCAAGACCCCACCAATCACGGTGCAAGTAACACTGCTGTGCTTTCTATGGTGTCAGGCTGAGCTGGACGTCTCCCGAAACCATGCCTTTGCTTATGTTTTCTCCCTGCTCTATCTGGCGTGCCTCACTCCCTTCCAGGCTTTTCCCGAGCTCATCATGCCCTCCATAAATTACCTGGATGGGGAACCCTCTCCATACTCTGCCCGGGAAGCCAGCCTATGTATTGATTGGTGTTTGCTTCTTCATCTGTTTGACAACCTGGAGAATCACTTAGGTACAGGGACCTGTGTCTGGCTTGGGACGGAGGAAATACCTGCTTCCAAAGTCTGATAAGCCTTGGTCTCTTTAGATGCATCCTCCTCTGGCAACCCCACCCCAGGATTCTTGTCTGGCACCGTCCACAGGGTCACGAAGAGTCAGACATTGATAGGTGATAGGGACGATGGTAGGTTACCATGGACTTTGTTGGATTCTTAATCTCTCATGGAGAAGAATTCACATTGGGATCAAAAGACTCGGTGATGGTCACTCAGAGCTTCATGCAGTGAAGTTTCTTAAAGTAAGAAAGGATAGGGAAAAGCTTCCAATATAGACACTGGAAGGGGGATAGAAGAGTATCCTCTTTACCAGTTTAAGCGTGACAGTTTGTATCTTCCAGTCAGTTACCAAAACAATAGATCAGAAGAATATCTTAAGGTTGTAAAGGCCCTTTAGGCCCACACCCACAACGTTAACATGAGATTAGCTAGGACAGCCTCCAGGCCTCAGGGCTAGGTGAGACATTCTAATGTAAACGCCCAGATGAACATAAGACTAGAAGTTTTCAGTTTCAGCATGGAAGATCTTTGCCTTTATTTCTCCTTTGTCCTTCCTCTTCTCCTCCTTGTCCTTGGAACCAGCTGGCCTCCTTGCCAAGTCTGCCTATGTACCCCTTTCAACATCATGGAAGTGACTTAGCACACACATTGGGGCCTGGAACAATGTCCGAGGGAGACTTTTCATAATTCAAAAAAGCATCTCTCTGATTGGGATTCATGATTCTAGGCTCAGCCGGTTTGTTCTTCTTTGGAATATTTTGTTCAAGGAAGGCTTTTCCCGAAGTTGCCCATGTCCTAAGGACTGAGCTATTCTGATTCTCGCAGCTCCTGCATCCCCACCTCCCGGGTCCCACCCCAGGCTGCTCACATCCTACCTCACACCTTTCCCAACACCTGCCCTCTTGTCATTTCCCAGTTCTGCGGTCTCTCAGTGCATCCCTTTCTTGCCCCCCTCCCAGCCTCCACTGCCATTTCTTCCTGGGCCTCTGCCTGGCTTCAAGCCACAGGGAGGAGGCGGCCGCCTTTGATGTTGGCAGTAGCTTGGGCTCATCCATAAAGCAGAAGGCAGTGAGAAATGTACGGCTGACCAGGGGTGATGCTCCTCATATGTCACAGAAACCATGAGTGATGAGGAGCGCAGGGACGAACCCAGACTGTTTAGCCTGGAAAGGGAAGCCAGTGACTCAAGGCTGGGGGGTTGCAGTCTTCACACACTCAGAAGGTCCTCAGAGAGAAGAGGGATGAGGCTTTCTCTTTGTGAGGCCAGAGGGGCAGTGCCAGGACCCATGAGTGGGCAGACAGTCACAGACGTGGGTATCCGCTGCTTGGAAGTAGCCACCCTGGGAGCACCTGTGTCCCGCCATCCATTCTCGCCGGGGCCACACGATTGCTTACTGGCGATGCTGGAGAGGTGGATCCATGCCACGTAGAGAGTTGGCTGGAATGACCTCAATGGTTACTTTCAACTCGGGGCATCTTTGATTTATTTCCTTTTGGAACAGATAGTTGGGGTCAGAGGTGAGGGCCATAACAGATGGCTTGGACAAGAATTGATCATAGATGTAAGCCAGCTGGCTACTCCCAATACCGTGTAGCTTTGAGGCCAGAGAATCCTTGGAGACAGAAGAGGCTCGGCTCATCCAGAGGGTGCAGGGCGTGTGTGTGGAGGGGTGGCCGCCAGGGCTTGGAGTGGCTGGTAAATGATCTGGCCTCCTCAAGGGAGTATGCACGATTTCTGGAGAAACAGTTCCCAGGGCAATTTGTCATAAACTCTGAGCACTGGCGACAGTCTCAAAGAGCAAATGTGCTTGGGCCTGGCCTTTTTTCTGGTAGGAGCTGGGCAGGCTGAGAGGTACTTGAGTTAAAGGTAACTCTAGGGCTTTCCTGGTGGCTCAGAGGTAAAGAATCCACCTGCCCACACAGGAGACACAGGTTCGATCCCTGGTTCGGGAAGATCCCACATGACCAGGAGCAACGAAGGCTGTGTACCACGACTGTCAAGCCTGTGCTCTAGAGCCCGGGAGCTGCAACTGCTGAGCCCCCGTGTCACCATCCCTGAAGCTGGTGAGCTACAGAGCCCGTGCTCTGCAATAAGAGAAGCCACCACAGTGAGAAGCCCCCTCTTGCCGCAGCTAGAGAAAAGCCCGTACAGCAATGAAGACCTTGTACAGCCAAAAAAAATGAGAGTAAATGAATACGTAAAATACAAATATTAAAAAAAAGTAACTTGGGTTGGGTGTGGCTAGAGACAGACCCAGTTATAGGGGCTGAGAAAGCTAGCCTGGCCAGGAGAATGCCCTGGCTGGGGGCACCAGGGAGTTACACGAAGGGTGGGGAGGATGTGGGACGCCGGCCCCAGAGGTGATTACAGAGCGACATATTTTAACCAAGTGTGGATTTCAGTACCCAGCAGGTGTGGGCTTCAGGTTTCTGTAACTGATTTATAAGTGGTAGTTGCTCAGCTGCATCCAACTCTTTGTGACTCCATGGACTGTAGCCCTCCAGGCTTTTCTGTCCTTGGAATTCTCCAGGCAAGAGTACTAGAGTGGGTTGCCGTTTCCTCCTCCAGGGGATCTTCCCAGCCCAGGGATCAAACCTAGGTCTCTTGCATCGCAGGCAGATTCTTTACTGTCTGAGCCACCAAGGAAGCCCACGGTGGGCTTTCTTTGATTTATAAGAAAGGTAGATTTGGTTTCTATTCCTGGTGCAAGGGCCTGAAAACCCTTGGGACATCCTGAAAGATTGGGTGAAAGGAGCATTTAAAAAAATTATTTTAAAGTCTGTATTGAATTTGTTATAATATTGCTTCTGTTTTCTGGGTTTTTGTTTGTTTGGCTGGGAGGCATGTGTAATTCTAGCTCCCTGCCCAGGGATTGAACCCTCACCCTCTGTACTGGAAGATGAAGTCTTAACCACTGGACTGCTAGAGAAGTCATAGGAGAATCTTTTGTTATTCCTAATAAGGCCTTTTCAACCAGACCTGAGTTTATGCTAAGGAAGCAACTCTTGCTGGCCTCCTGGATAGCCTCAGGATGGGGGCTGGTTGCCATCAGTCATGTGATTCTAAGGCTCGAAATTGAGCTGATCACTCGTGGCACTGATTTAATCAATCCTGCCTGTGCAATGGGACCTCTCCATAAGAACTTCTGAATGAAGAGACTTGGAAAACTTCTGGACCGGGGACCACATGGAGGTGCTGGGGGCCAGGATACCCAGGGAAGGGTGGAAGTTTGGTGCCCCTTACACTATACCCTGCCCTATGCAGCTTTTCCATCTGGTTGTTCCAGGATTGTAGTCTCTAAAATAAACCAGCGACTCTAAGAAAATATTTCCTGAGTTCTGTTGGCCATTCTAGCAAATTACCATACCTGAGGAGGTGGTCACAGGAGCCCTGATTTATAGCCAATTGATCCAAAATATGGTGACTTGAAGATGGACCTCTGAACTGGGACAGACTTATGGGGCTGAACCTTTAATGCACGGGGTCTGCCCTAACTCTTGGTAGTTACTGTTTGGATGGATTGGTATGAGGAGAAAACTCATGCCATTGGTGTGAGAGGTGAACTGTTCGATGACTTAAAAAAACAGATCTTAATAATGACCATGTGCAAATTACTTAACCTCACCTCTGCTTCCTCTTCTATTAAATAGGAATCATCCTGATACTTACTGTATAAAATGGTGTGCTGCAACTGAGTGGAATCATAGAAGCGAAACTCTGAGCCTTGGGCCAGATGTAGAGAGTCAGCATTTTGTTGCTGCTGTTATTTTTATTATTATGAAGATGAAGTGGTGATAAAACTTGGTGATAGGAGATCTGAGAGCAAAGGATTTGGGGAGGGAAATCCATATCTATCTCTGCGAATTCCAAGAGGAAGGGGATGAGGCTTTGAACAAGCCAGGCACCCAGATCCTGCTGCAAGCTACTGGAGACGCCAGAGCTTGTCAAAAATAGAATTCCTTCCATTCAGTCAAAGCTAGGTAGTTTATAAAACCTGTTAATAATGGCTAATGTTTTCTGAGTTCGTGCTCTAGCTCAAGCTCTGACCTTTACCTGGAATTCAGTCTCTTATTTGTCACTCTTTTCTTTTTAATTGTTTATTTATTTATTTTTGGCTATTCTGGGTTTTCACTGCTGCCACAGGCTCTTCTCGAGTTGCAGGGAGTGGGGGCTACCCTCTAGTTGAGGAGAGCGGGCTTCTTTGCAGTGACTTCCATAAGAACTTCTGAATGAAGAGACTTGGAAAACTTCTGGACCGGGGACCACATGGAGGTGCTGGGGGCCAGGATACCCAGGGAAGGGTGGAAGTTTGGTGCCCCTTACACTATACCCTGCCCTATGCAGCTTTTCCATCTGGTTGTTCCAGGATTGTAGTCTCTAAAATAAACCAGCGACTCTAAGAAAATATTTCCTGAGTTCTGTTGGCCATTCTAGCAAATTACCATACCTGAGGAGGTGGTCACAGGAGCCCTGATTTATAGCCAATTGATCCAAAATATGGTGACTTGAAGATGGACCTCTGAACTGGGACAGACTTATGGGGCTGAACCTTTAATGCACGGGGTCTGCCCTAACTCTTGGTAGTTACTGTTTGGATGGATTGGTATGAGGAGAAAACTCATGCCATTGGTGTGAGAGGTGAACTGTTCGATGACTTAAAAAAACAGATCTTAATAATGACCATGTGCAAATTACTTAACCTCACCTCTGCTTCCTCTTCTATTAAATAGGAATCATCCTGATACTTACTGTATAAAATGGTGTGCTGCAACTGAGTGGAATCATAGAAGCGAAACTCTGAGCCTTGGGCCAGATGTAGAGAGTCAGCATTTTGTTGCTGCTGTTATTTTTATTATTATGAAGATGAAGTGGTGATAAAACTTGGTGACAGGAGATCTGAGAGCAAAGGATTTGGGGAGGGAAATCCATATCTATCTCTGCGAATTCCAAGAGGAAGGGGATGAGGCTTTGAACAAGCCAGGCACCCAGATCCTGCTGCAAGCTACTGGAGACGCCAGAGCTTGTCAAAAATAGAATTCCTTCCATTCAGTCAAAGCTAGGTAGTTTATAAAACCTGTTAATAATGGCTAATGTTTTCTGAGTTCGTGCTCTAGCTCAAGCTCTGACCTTTACCTGGAATTCAGTCTCTTATTTGTCACTCTTTTCTTTTTAATTGTTTATTTATTTATTTTTGGCTATTCTGGGTTTTCACTGCTGCCACAGGCTCTTCTCGAGTTGCAGGGAGTGGGGGCTACCCTCTAGTTGAGGAGAGCGGGCTTCTTTGCAGTGACTTCCCTTGTTGTGGAACTCGGTATCTAGGGCTCACGAGCTTCTATAGTTGCAGAACACAGGCTCAACAGTTGCGGCTCCAAGGCTCTAGAGCACAGGCTCCATAGTTGTGGCTCACAGGCTTAGTTGCTCTGCAGCCTGTGGGATCTTCCCGGATCAGGGATTGAACTTGTGTCCCCTGTATTGGCAGGCGAACTCTTTACCACTGAGCTGCCAGGGAAGCCATGTCACTCTTCTTTGCCAGGGAAAAAAAAAATCGAGGTTCAGAAAGGTTAAATGACAAACCAGGAAAATCCCTTGGCTAAGAATTGGTGGGAGTGGGATTTGAACCCGGTACTCTGGCTCCAGATCCTCCAGACTTCCTAAGATGCCATTTGATCCTCCCAAAATTCTGAGAATGGAAAAGGTCACAGTGCCTCTGTTTCAGCGTTGAACCTATGTAAGGCTCGGAGACGTTGAGTGATTGATGCGAGGTTATTCAGCAAGATAGTGGCATCATTGAGGATCAGAGTCCGTGCCTTCTGATACCCTTTGTCTCTGTGAAGGCATCAAGCTTGTTTGTATGGGGCTGAAAGAAGTCAGGCTATCCACCTGTGAGTCTTTAGCTCAAAAGATCTGAAGTTTAGGCTGAAGGTCCTTCTGTCTCTGTATCTTGTTCTGGGAACCAGGAGCCTGGGATCTCTCGAGCTTGAGAGTAGGGTGCAGGGGAAACCTCAGTTGGAAGCCACAGTGCTCAGCTGTCCAAGCCTGTAGCCTTCACCTTTGTGCAGGGAAATGGGGGCCAGCTCTATGAGGCAAAATAGAATTCCTTCCATTCAGTCAAAGCTAGGTAGTTTATAAAACCTGTTAATAATGGCTAATGTTTTCTGAGTTCGTGCTCTAGCTCAAGCTCTGACCTTTACCTGGAATTCAGTCTCTTATTTGTCACTCTTTTCTTTTTAATTGTTTATTTATTTATTTTTGGCTATTCTGGGTTTTCACTGCTGCCACAGGCTCTTCTCGAGTTGCAGGGAGTGGGGGCTACCCTCTAGTTGAGGAGAGCGGGCTTCTTTGCAGTGACTTCCCTTGTTGTGGAACTCGGTATCTAGGGCTCACGAGCTTCTATAGTTGCAGAACACAGGCTCAACAGTTGCGGCTCCAAGGCTCTAGAGCACAGGCTCCATAGTTGTGGCTCACAGGCTTAGTTGCTCTGCAGCCTGTGGGATCTTCCCGGATCAGGGATTGAACTTGTGTCCCCTGTATTGGCAGGCGAACTCTTTACCACTGAGCTGCCAGGGAAGCCATGTCACTCTTCTTTGCCAGGGAAAAAAAAAATCGAGGTTCAGAAAGGTTAAATGACAAACCAGGAAAATCCCTTGGCTAAGAATTGGTGGGAGTGGGATTTGAACCCGGTACTCTGGCTCCAGATCCTCCAGACTTCCTAAGATGCCATTTGATCCTCCCAAAATTCTGAGAATGGAAAAGGTCACAGTGCCTCTGTTTCAGCGTTGAACCTATGTAAGGCTCGGAGACGTTGAGTGATTGATGCGAGGTTATTCAGCAAGATAGTGGCATCATTGAGGATCAGAGTCCGTGCCTTCTGATACCCTTTGTCTCTGTGAAGGCATCAAGCTTGTTTGTATGGGGCTGAAAGAAGTCAGGCTATCCACCTGTGAGTCTTTAGCTCAAAAGATCTGAAGTTTAGGCTGAAGGTCCTTCTGTCTCTGTATCTTGTTCTGGGAACCAGGAGCCTGGGATCTCTCCGAGCTTGAGAGTAGGGTGCAGGGGAAACCTCAGTTGGAAGCCACAGTGCTCAGCTGTCCATGTAGCCTTCCAGCTCTTGACGCCATCCCTCACCTTTGTGCAGGGAAAATGAGAAAAGAGGCAAAGGCAGCCCAGCTCTGTGTGACTGAAGGCCAAGGAAGGCTTTTTGTGGTTGTTGTTAAAGTATAGTTGATTTACAATGTTGTGTTAATTTCTGCTGTACAGCAAAGTGATTCAGTTATATATATGTACAAATATATACATACCCATACATTGTTCTCCATGTTCTTTTCCCTTCTGGTTTATCATAGGATTTTTACAAATTTATGTATTTTTAATTGAAGGTTAACTGCTTTACCGTATCGGTTTGTTTTCTGCCATACGTCAACATGAGTCAGCCTTAGGTGTACGTGTGTCCCCTCCCTCTTAACCCTTCCTCCCTCCTCTACCCTTTCCCATCTCTCTAGGTTGTTACAGAGCTGCTGTTTGGATTGCAGGATTTTGAATACAGTTTCCTGTGCTATCCTGTAGGACCTTGTGTCTCCATCTTCTGTGTCATAGCTTGCACCAGAGAAGGGTTTTGTCCTGCAAGAGACTATTCTGTCTTTTCGGGAAAAGACCTTCCAGCTCCAGTTTCAGGCTTGGAAGAGGAAGAGGAGCGCAGATGCAGTCAAATGACTGGTTCCGAGAGGGGACTCCCCCCAGACCTTTTTGGCTGATGAACATGCAGGTGGATTAGTGGCTGATGTCATTGTCTTGTGGCAGCTGGCTTCCCTCATTGCATAGCTGGGGCACTGAGCATCAGCTTTGTGAATTCAGCTTTCCCTTTTCAGGAGGAGTGGGCTTGGGATCCTGCTGCCATGATTTCTGCTGGCAGAAGCACCACACTCCCCCCCACCCCCCGAGAGCTGGACCTATGTCTGCGGGCTCCCCAACCTCCCAGCTCTGCAGATCCACATCAGATCCTTTGTTCTTGGCTCCCAGGTCTCTTGCCTCTGGAATGCACAGGTGGAAGGGCCGATCGAGTCCACAGCACTCTCTTCAGCGAAGTGGGGAAGCTGGAGAAGTCTCTTCTTGCCGGGGTGACACCTGCCATCTTTCCAAATTTCTAACTGAGGGTCTCAGGGATCCGGCATTAGAATGTGAGCATCATTTTTCAGATGTGCCTGGGATTCTGCCTTTCTGGCTCTTTCTGCCTCCTCTTCCCCATCTTAAACCCAACTCTGGCAGAAAGGATAACTTCATGAGGAACAGACGTGTTGAAGGAACCGGGTAGTGAGAGCTTGGCATTAAGAGCTTCTGCCTCTGGATCAGCGACTTGAATTTGAAGGTCCAGTCCACGTGCACTCTGAACAGATGTTCAGGCAGTGGTATAATAGCACAGTGGTTGAGAGCCTGGGCTGTGAAGCGAGACAATCTCGATTGAAATTCTATAATCACATACAGTATGTCTCCTACATACGAAACTTCAAGTTTCAAAGTTTCAAAGAGGTGAACGTATTATAAACCTAGTAGCCGGCTGTGTTCATTAGGCTAGCTTTGTTGGACTTACAAACAAATTGGACTGACCAATGTGCTCTTGGAATGGGACTCATTCATGTGTAGGGGGCTTCCTGTATCAATTAGATGACCATGGGTAAGATATTTAATCTACTTTAGGGAGAATTAAATAAGTTGTGAACTGCGCAGCCCGGTAGAGCTCAACCTCTATGAGTTGGGTCTCACCCTTCTCCGTTTCTGCATCTCCATCTGTATACCAACTTTTCAGCTTCTAAAGTAGTATTGTATTTTTCTGTTTCCTCATGTCTGTTCTTTGAGCTGAGGACTTTCTCTTGGAATTGTCTGGACTGCATTTTCTTTGTTTATTTTCCTCCCCCCTTGGCTATGGACATTGAGGGACCTTTCTTGGGAGCGGGAGTGATGGGGAAGATGTTTTAGCGTGTCCACCATGATGCTCTAGGGAGTTTTAGGTCCTTCTTTCTCCTTGGAGGCCCTGAGAAATGTCCACCCTGCTAAAAGTGTGAGAGAGAAGTGTCTCCATGAACTGGAAATAAGTGTCTTCTAAAGCTGGGGCCAAGGCTGCTTCTGTCTTCCTAGAGTGATTTCTTAGCAGAACACCTTTTATCCCCTGGGTTTGTTAGCTATTTCAGGGACATTCTAAGTGGCTATCAACAAATGTTGAATTATGGCTGCAAACCTCTGGGTAGTGACATTCACATGAATGGCTCTCCCAGGATCCGGCATTAGAATGTGAGCATCATTTTTCAGATGTGCCTGGGATTCTGCCTTTCTGGCTCTTTCTGCCTCCTCTTCCCCATCTTAAACCCAACTCTGGCAGAAAGGATAACTTCATGAGGAACAGACGTGTTGAAGGAACCGGGTAGTGAGAGCTTGGCATTAAGAGCTTCTGCCTCTGGATCAGCGACTTGAATTTGAAGGTCCAGTCCACGTGCACTCTGAACAGATGTTCAGGCAGTGGTATAATAGCACAGTGGTTGAGAGCCTGGGCTGTGAAGCGAGACAATCTCGATTGAAATTCTATAATCACATACAGTATGTCTCCTACATACGAAACTTCAAGTTTCAAAGTTTCAAAGAGGTGAACGTATTATAAACCTAGTAGCCGGCTGTGTTCATTAGGCTAGCTTTGTTGGACTTACAAACAAATTGGACTGACCAATGTGCTCTTGGAATGGGACTCATTCATGTGTAGGGGGCTTCCTGTATCAATTAGATGACCATGGGTAAGATATTTAATCTACTTTAGGGAGAATTAAATAAGTTGTGAACTGCGCAGCCCGGTAGAGCTCAACCTCTATGAGTTGGGTCTCACCCTTCTCCGTTTCTGCATCTCCATCTGTATACCAACTTTTCAGCTTCTAAAGTAGTATTGTATTTTTCTGTTTCCTCATGTCTGTTCTTTGAGCTGAGGACTTTCTCTTGGAATTGTCTGGACTGCATTTTCTTTGTTTATTTTCCTCCCCCCTTGGCTATGGACATTGAGGGACCTTTCTTGGGAGCGGGAGTGATGGGGAAGATGTTTTAGCGTGTCCACCATGATGCTCTAGGGAGTTTTAGGTCCTTCTTTCTCCTTGGAGGCCCTGAGAAATGTCCACCCTGCTAAAAGTGTGAGAGAGAAGTGTCTCCATGAACTGGAAATAAGTGTCTTCTAAAGCTGGGGCCAAGGCTGCTTCTGTCTTCCTAGAGTGATTTCTTAGCAGAACACCTTTTATCCCCTGGGTTTGTTAGCTATTTCAGGGACATTCTAAGTGGCTATTAACAAATGTTGAATTATGGCTGCAAACCTCTGGGAGCTCAAGTGACATTCACATGAATCACAAGTGAGCTCTTGCAGTCAGGGCTGCCACCATGGGCCAGGATTAAACAAACAGGGACCGTTGTTCTCCACGAAGCAATGAGGCAAGAAAGCGGTTCCTTGGAGCCTGTGGTCTCAGGCAGTGGACCCCCGCGAAGCAGGACACTCTTCCAGGACACACAACTCACTGCTGTAGGGCAGACATGCTCTGGGTTTGTAGAGAGGCGTATTTCAGCTTCCTATCTGGAGGAATTTACCAACAGTCAGCATGCCCTGAGGGATTTCCCAGGTGGTGCAGTGATAAAAATCCGCCTGTCAATGTAGGAAACACAAGAGATATGGGTTAGATCCCTAGGTCAGGAAGATCCCCTGGAGGAGGAAATGGCCTCCCAGCCCAGTATTCTTGCCTTGAAAATCTCATGGACAGAGGAGCCTGGAGGACTCCTCAGAAGATGTCCAGAGATATACATTATGCATTATAATTGTGTCCAGAGATACACCAGCCGGTCTCAGGGGTTAGGAGTTGCCCAGTGCAGTGGTTCAACAAACATTGACTGAGCGCTCCCTGTGCTCTGGGCTAAGCTCTAAAGAAATGGAAAAAAATCGGGTCTGGTTTAGGAGGTCAAGGAGCTCATAGCCTGGAGGAAAGGCTGAGCAGGAGACAGATTCCTGAAACAAAGTGTGCACAAGACAACACAGGGTAGGCTCTTTTTTTTTTTTTTTTTCATTAGAGGGTGTTTTGTGGGGGTGGGGGTGGGGTGGGGGTGTTTTGGGAGGGAGAGGGGCAGGCGGGCCACTTCTATTGGTCTTTCATTCATCTATTTGCATCCATCTTTGTTCTTTGGCCCGTGTGGGCCTCCCATCGCAGTGGCCTCTGTTGTCGCGGAGCACCGGCTCTGGGCGCAGGTGCTCCAGAGCGCCGGCTCGGTAATTGGACACATCAGTCCAGACGCTCCGTGGCACGTGGGATCTTCCCAGGCCAGGGATCGCACCGGCACCCCTTGCACTGCAAGACGGTGTCCTTACCCACTGGACCACCAGGGAAACCCCAGGATAGGCTCTTAAAAGTCTTCCAAAAAGAAATGACATGTGTGTTCTTTTTTTTTTTTTTTTACCCTTTGAAACAATTTTAAACACATACACACACACACACGCACTAATGCAAAGGATTCCTGTGTATCCTTTCTCTGGTGGTCCCAGAGTTGTTTCTTTTTGGCCAAAGGATCCCACCCAGAAGCTCTTAGCTGTCAGATCTTCTGATTCTCCATAATTCTGGAACTGCTTCTCAGTTCCTCCCTGACCATGGCTTAAAATGCTCATTTTTAGGTCAGGACATGCTCTTCCGGGCCCCTGCTGTAGGGCAGACATGCTCTGGGTTTGTAGAGAGGCGTATTTCAGCTTCCTATCTGGAGGAATTTACCAACAGTCAGCATGCCCTGAGGGATTTCCCAGGTGGTGCAGTGATAAAATCCGCCTGTCAATGTAGGAAACACAAGAGATATGGGTTAGATCCCTAGGTCAGGAAGATCCCCTGGAGGAGGAAATGGCCTCCCAGCCCAGTATTCTTGCCTTGAAAATCTCATGGACAGAGGAGCCTGGAGGACTCCTCAGAAGATGTCCAGAGATATACATTATGCATTATAATTGTGTCCAGAGATACACCAGCCGGTCTCAGGGGTTAGGAGTTGCCCAGTGCAGTGGTTCAACAAACATTGACTGAGCGCTCCCTGTGCTCTGGGCTAAGCTCTAAAGAAATGGAAAAAAATCGGGTCTGGTTTAGGAGGTCAAGGAGCTCATAGCCTGGAGGAAAGGCTGAGCAGGAGACAGATTCCTGAAACAAAGTGTGCACAAGACAACACAGGGTAGGCTCTTTTTTTTTTTTTTTTTCATTAGAGGGTGTTTTGTGGGGGGGGGGGTGGGGTGGGGGTGTTTTGGGAGGGAGAGGGGCAGGCGGGCCACTTCTATTGGTCTTTCATTCATCTATTTGCATCCATCTTTGTTCTTTGGCCCGTGTGGGCCTCCCATCGCAGTGGCCTCTGTTGTCGCGGAGCACCGGCTCTGGGCGCAGGTGCTCCAGAGCGCCGGCTCGGTAATTGGACACATCAGTCCAGACGCTCCGTGGCACGTGGGATCTTCCCAGGCCAGGGATCGCACCGGCACCCCTTGCACTGCAAGACGGTGTCCTTACCCACTGGACCACCAGGGAAACCCCAGGATAGGCTCTTAAAAGTCTTCCAAAAAGAAATGACATGTGTGTTCTTTTTTTTTTTTTTTTACCCTTTGAAACAATTTTAAACACATACACACACACACACGCACTAATGCAAAGGATTCCTGTGTATCCTTTCTCTGGTGGTCCCAGAGTTGTTTCTTTTTGGCCAAAGGATCCCACCCAGAAGCTCTTAGCTGTCAGATCTTCTGATTCTCCATAATTCTGGAACTGCTTCTCAGTTCCTCCCTGACCATGGCCTTGAGACTTTTTATAATTCAAGGCTAGTCATTTTGTCAAATGATTTTCATTTTGGGTTTGTCTGAGGTTCCCTCTTGATTAGACCCAGATAATGAGTGTGGGGCTGACTTTTACAGGACGGCTATGGGATTCTTCTCGTTGCATCCTGTACCAATACTGACAGCGTTAACTTTTATCACTTGATTAACGCGGTGTCTTCTCAGGAGATGCTCTGAGACTGTGTAAAACCCCATTTCTCATCCGTCTTTCACCCTCCAGTTTTATCATCCATTGATTTTTCTTGCCTGAATTATTACAATGATGCTTGCCAAATGGTGATTTTCTAATTCCATCTTTCCATCTACATTTATTAGTTGGCTTTCTAAAATGTACAAGTGCTTTCTCTTTTCCCTTTCTTATTCATTTATTTTATTTCAGTATAGGGCCTACTTTCTGTTTTATCCCATGGGCTCTCATCTGTTAAAATCATTATTTCAAAACTCAAAATCTCCCATATTTGGGAACCCTTTCAAGCTGATCTCTGTGTCCTTTATGACATTTCCCTGGATTCCTTCACACTTTCTGGTCCCACAGAAAAGCTCACCTTTTTATCCTCCCTCAGTCCTGTAACTAGTGTTTTCTCCAGTGAATCCTGGTATCTTTTAGTAGGAGATAGTGTTCAGAACCAAGATCTGGGTGCTCATTGCTGCTAGGTGGTCACTGCTCTGGGCCCTCCCAGTGAACAGGACTAGGACATTTACATGTATACTTTCATCCAAATTGAATCACCAATTCACGTAGCTACTTCTAGTTGTAATCTAACACCACAGGCTCATTCTGTTTTCGCTCTTTCTGTATTGGTCTTTTTTTTTTTTTTTATCTGCAGGGAGGAAATCTGTCTCCCGCATTCTTATTTGTTTATTTGCTCCATTCTCTTGAATGGTGACTCTTTTATCCCGCCAGACTGCTTGGAGGTCCCTGCACAGAGCCCAGTCCCTGCTGGGCTGGCTTTCAGCCCCTCCCCCGTACCTCCCTTGTATATAGTCCGATGCTATCAGTCTGCCTTCCATTCTTGTTCAGATTTCCTCATTTATCCCCCAAACATTTTTATAGCTTGTTCATTTTAAAAATTCAGGATCTGCTGAAAATACCGTCAAGATTCATGGGCTTCATTTTGCTGTTCTCTTTCGTCAAAATGGTCCCCCCTCAGCATCACATCTGCACACACACATACGGAATTAAAAAAAATAGCTTTAGTGAGATGTAATTCTCAGCTCATACAAGTCACCCACATCAAGTGCAACACCCAGTAGATTTAGGGCATTCCCGGAATTGTGGATTCTGGAACATTTTTGGTAGCCTGAAACTGGAGCTGTTACCTCCCCTCTCCTGATGGCTGTCAAACTCCATCAGTCGAGCTCATCCCCCTTTATGTTCTGCCTCTATAGATTTGTCCATGCTGAACATCTCTGAGCCATCACATAGACTATGTGCTTGCATACGAACACGATCACAGATTATACCATAAATATATTGTGACAGACGCTTGGTGGAATTCTGTGTTTTCAAGGTCCATCCATTTTGTCACCTGTTTCAACACCTCATTTCTTTTCAATCTCCCAAATATTCCATGATATGGATATGTCACATTTTATTTATCTTTTCATCCTTTGAGCTGGTTTCCATTTGGGGGGTATTATAAATAATGCTGCTCTTCACACTTCCTCTAGTATTGACGTTTGGAAGACAACAGATCCTAGCAAAGTGATCCCTCACAGTCACCCTGTTTTACGAATCTGATTAGTTCCTTGAAGTTTCACTTAACCTGTTCCTCCCTCCTCTGTATTTCTTATAAACTCAGGGTTAGGTTTAAAGGGTTGAGGAGGCTCAGGTTAATGTTTCTGACAAGAGAAGTTCACAGATGAAACTGTGGACTTGGATTGCATCGCAGCAGGAGGCGCTTCCTCTGGTCCCACTCTTAGAGCTGCTGGTTTTGGTCCCTTGGCTACAGTAGCATTGACTGGGTCTCTCCCTTACTTCACCTCCCATGATCAGCTGTCAGCCATCATCTGTGGGAGGGTACTCTGAGACCCTGGAATTACGGTGTTGACCACTGTATTTGAACCTCAATTAACTGTTTCATTAGAGTTTGCAAGACTGTGATTTCTCAGTTCTTCCTGTATTTACAGACTGACCTTCTTTTGTCAAGAAGAGCGTTCCTTCATCAGCTGGGGATCAACCAGAGTTCCTTCTAGGAAGGCAGGATAAATGCTTACTCTTGTCCTTTAATTACCAGTTTTCAGAGGACAGAGTTGGTGTAGTAACTGCTGTAATAACTGGGTGGGGGAGGGGAGAGGGCCAGTGGGTAGGAATCCATGCAACTGTAGTCAAGTCAACCCCAGACTCCTTCCATATCCTCTGGCATCCCAAGGTGGGGATGTTCATCTTTCATATATGGTTCTCACTGGGCCTGGGCAGGCCTGGGATAGAGGTGGCAGGCACTAAAGTTGGCGAAACAAGGCTGTAACATCCCCAACCACATGGCAAAAGGCAGGTCATAACATTAGGGATCCAAAGGATTGGTCCTGACTCTTGATATCTCTTCACTTCCCTGGCATCTCCCCAGGAAATGCTTGTGCTTCCTTGCTCCTGTCTCCAGGCAATTCATACAGTATTCCTTCTCAGTGGGAGCAGAGGAAGTAGGGAAGGGAAGTCTCACATGTGAATTCCATTTAACTGAACTCCCTGGATACATTGCTATTGTTCAGTCTCCAAGTTGTGTACGATTCTTTAAGACCCCATGGACTGCAGCACGCCAGGCTTCCCTGTCCTTCACCATCTCCTGGAGTTTGCTCAAATTCATGCCCTTTGAGTCAGTGATGCTATCTCACCGTCTCATCCTCTACCACCCCCTTCTCCTTTTGCCTTCAGTCTTTCCTAGCATCAGGGTCTTTTCCTGTGAGTCATCTCTTTGCATCAGGTGGCCAAAGTATTGGAGCTTCAGCTTCTACTTCAGTCCTTCCAATGAGTATTCCGGGTTGATTTCCTTTAGGATTGACTAGTTTGATCTCTTTGCAGTCCAAGAGGCTCTCGAGAGTCTCCACAATTTGACCTCTCCTTACTTCACCTCCCATGATCAGCTGGCAGTCATTATCTGTGGGAGGGTACTCTGAGACCCTGGAATTATGGTGTTGACCACTGTATTTGAACCTCAATTAACTGTTTCATTAGAGTTTGCAAGACTGTGATTTCTCAGTTCTTCCTGTATTTACAGACTGACCTTCTTTTGTCAAGAAGAGCGTTCCTTCATCAGCTGGGGATCAACCAGAGTTCCTTCTAGGAAGGCAGGATAAATGCTTACTCTTGTCCTTTAATTACCAGTTTTCAGAGGACAGAGTTGGTGTAGTAACTGCTGTAATAACTGGGGGGGGGGGGGAGAGGGCCAGTGGGTAGGAATCCATGCAACTGTAGTCAAGTCAACCCCAGACTCCTTCCATATCCTCTGGCATCCCAAGGTGGGGATGTTCATCTTTCATATATGGTTCTCACTGGGCCTGGGCAGGCCTGGGATAGAGGTGGCAGGCACTAAAGTTGGCGAAACAAGGCTGTAACATCCCCAACCACATGGCAAAAGGCAGGTCATAACATTAGGGATCCAAAGGATTGGTCCTGACTCTTGATATCTCTTCACTTCCCTGGCATCTCCCCAGGAAATGCTTGTGCTTCCTTGCTCCTGTCTCCAGGCAATTCATACAGTATTCCTTCTCAGTGGGAGCAGAGGAAGTAGGGAAGGGAAGTCTCACATGTGAATTCCATTTAACTGAACTCCCTGGATACATTGCTATTGTTCAGTCTCCAAGTTGTGTACGATTCTTTAAGACCCCATGGACTGCAGCACGCCAGGCTTCCCTGTCCTTCACCATCTCCTGGAGTTTGCTCAAATTCATGCCCTTTGAGTCAGTGATGCTATCTCACCGTCTCATCCTCTACCACCCCCTTCTCCTTTTGCCTTCAGTCTTTCCTAGCATCAGGGTCTTTTCCTGTGAGTCATCTCTTTGCATCAGGTGGCCAAAGTATTGGAGCTTCAGCTTCTACTTCAGTCCTTCCAATGAGTATTCCGGGTTGATTTCCTTTAGGATTGACTAGTTTGATCTCTTTGCAGTCCAAGAGGCTCTCGAGAGTCTCCACAATTTGAAAGCATCAATTCTAACCTAATTTTAACCTTGATACATGATGCAAGCCAGTCATTCGCTGAACACTTGCTATGTGCCCGGTGAGGTTGAAAGTACCTCCCAGTGATGTGATGAGGAGGAACTCTTGCCCTTCGTGCTGTGTGTGAGGACTGAGGTGCAGGAGATTCAAGACATTGCCAAAGGCTCTAGGCTCACGATCCATTCACTTCCTGATTCTGCCTTCCCAGGCTGTGCATCAAGAGCTTCTGTTAGGAGGGAACAGAGGGTCCAGGAGGCAGTTCTGCATTCCCCTTCTTCCAGTCTGTATATGCCTGGATAACTGGATAATTCCACAGCCATCTGGCTTTGAGTCTGAAGGAAAGGGCTCCTGGGTGCCAAGGGAATAGGGTGTGGCTTTTAGAGGGGAGAAGCACCCAGTGAATGCAAGCATGACTGTTCCTAGGAGCCCTGGGCACCATGGTTCTGTCCCTCATCCTGTCTCCCTTGGCTGTCAGTCCCCAACAGAGGCAATGTCTTCTCCCACATCTTGCTCTCCGCCTGGTCTGCTAATTATCTGGTATGCTGATGAGCCCAGAGGATTAACACAGAACATGGGTAATGATGATTTCACTTGATGGGTTTAAAGCTACCTTCCTGGGAAAATGTAATTCAGTCTGTTTGCCTGTAGAGCATCTCCCTAAGGTCTTAGAGGTGGAGGACCAGACACATAACCATACTGTGTACTTCATTAAACCTGCTCTTTTCTCATTCATTCATTCATTTTGCATTCCCCAAGGGCCTACTTGGTACCAGGATGGATAAAGTACATCCCCTATTCTCCATGGAATCTCACATTTTTAGAGAGATTCACATATGTAAACATGAACCTTATATTAGAACTATCATAAGAGAATTATCTATGTTGTGTGTGTGGAGGGATCAGTGCAGAGGAGGGGGTGATTATTCCAACTGGGGGTGTTGACATGGCTTCACGAAGAAAGTAGCCTTCTAGCGAGGCCCTCAAGAGGAGCAGAATTTGGACAAGTGAAAGGGGCAGCTGAGTACATCCCATGGCTGGGAATGGTGCAAATTAAATTACATGCAAAGCATATGCTTGGGTAGAAGCCAGAATAGGAGAGAATAGTGCTGCAAAGTTGGTCTTTCCCTGGCTGCAAGGGACCCCAAGTATTGTGGGCACTGGGGAGCTTTTGAGGGCTCTGAGTGACATAATCATGCTGTATTGGGTTGTCTAAGTCAATACATTGCCAAAGGCTCTAGGCTCACGATCCATTCACTTCCTGATTCTGCCTTCCCAGGCTGTGCATCAAGAGCTTCTGTTAGGAGGGAACAGAGGGTCCAGGAGGCAGTTCTGCATTCCCCTTCTTCCAGTCTGTATATGCCTGGATAACTGGATAATTCCACAGCCATCTGGCTTTGAGTCTGAAGGAAAGGGCTCCTGGGTGCCAAGGGAATAGGGTGTGGCTTTTAGAGGGGAGAAGCACCCAGTGAATGCAAGCATGACTGTTCCTAGGAGCCCTGGGCACCATGGTTCTGTCCCTCATCCTGTCTCCCTTGGCTGTCAGTCCCCAACAGAGGCAATGTCTTCTCCCCACATCTTGCTCTCCGCCTGGTCTGCTAATTATCTGGTATGCTGATGAGCCCAGAGGATTAACACAGAACATGGGTAATGATGATTTCACTTGATGGGTTTAAAGCTACCTTCCTGGGAAAATGTAATTCAGTCTGTTTGCCTGTAGAGCATCTCCCTAAGGTCTTAGAGGTGGAGGACCAGACACATAACCATACTGTGTACTTCATTAAACCTGCTCTTTTCTCATTCATTCATTCATTTTGCATTCCCCAAGGGCCTACTTGGTACCAGGATGGATAAAGTACATCCCCTATTCTCCATGGAATCTCACATTTTTAGAGAGATTCACATATGTAAACATGAACCTTATATTAGAACTATCATAAGAGAATTATCTATGTTGTGTGTGTGGGAGGGATCAGTGCAGAGGAGGGGGTGATTATTCCAACTGGGGGTGTTGACATGGCTTCACGAAGAAAGTAGCCTTCTAGCGAGGCCCTCAAGAGGAGCAGAATTTGGACAAGTGAAAGGGGCAGCTGAGTACATCCCATGGCTGGGAATGGTGCAAATTAAATTACATGCAAAGCATATGCTTGGGTAGAAGCCAGAATAGGAGAGAATAGTGCTGCAAAGTTGGTCTTTCCCTGGCTGCAAGGGACCCCAAGTATTGTGGGCACTGGGGAGCTTTTGAGGGCTCTGAGTGACATAATCATGCTGTATTGGGTTGGTCAAAAAGTTCTTTAATGTCTTATAGAAAAACTCAAATGAACTTTCTGGTCAACTCAATACTTATAGAATCATGCTTGGTGACAATCTGGTTGAGGATGGTTCATCCTAGAAGAGGTTGCAATGGTACGCATTCTGTTGGATTGTTTTGTTGTTATTACTATTTTAAAAATAAGACATTTGCATCATTGGATTCTTACCTGTTAATCGTATCTTTGTGATGCTCAGATCTTTGGATTCCTGACTAGAGGCTGTGAACAAGACTCGAGGCGGTAAAAACATCATCACGTGCTGAGAGAAGTGATTAAGACATTAAGGGAAGATAGAAGTCTGTGCTTCTCAGCCTTGACTGAACAATGGAATTACGTGGGGAGCTTTAAAGAAGTACTGATGGCTGGGCCCCACCCCAGAGATGTCTAGGTTCAAGTCTGGGCACTAGAATTTTCAAAGCTCACCAGATTCATTCTGATCCTTAGCCAAGGTCAAAAGCTACTAGCCAGAGAAGCAGCAGTATGGAGAACTGGGAACAAAATCCAGGGCTAGGGTTTGCTGACGTGTCTTCTCCCACAGAGATGCTAGCGCTCGCCCTGGTCCTGAGCCACTTTCTGTCTTTAGTTCATTTCCTGTGCCTTCTGTGTTCCTCTTTCTCTGCGTTCCAGTTACCAGTGGTCAGGATTGTATGTTACTGCTTGGCCCTGGAAGACAATTCTTGTCTTAGACTGGCTGGGGCTTTGCTGGTCAGAAGTTGAAGTTGTGAGGTTCTGTAAACATGAACCTTATATTAGAACTATCATAAGAGAATTATCTATGTTGTGTGTGGGAGGGATCAGTGCAGAGGAGGGGTGATTATTCCAACTGGGGTGTTGACATGGCTTCACGAAGAAAGTAGCCTTCTAGCGAGGCCCTCAAGAGGAGCAGAATTTGGACAAGTGAAAGGGGCAGCTGAGTACATCCCATGGCTGGGAATGGTGCAAATTAAATTACATGCAAAGCATATGCTTGGGTAGAAGCCAGAATAGGAGAGAATAGTGCTGCAAAGTTGGTCTTTCCCTGGCTGCAAGGGACCCCAAGTATTGTGGGCACTGGGGAGCTTTTGAGGGCTCTGAGTGACATAATCATGCTGTATTGGGTTGGTCAAAAAGTTCTTTAATGTCTTATAGAAAAACTCAAATGAACTTTCTGGTCAACTCAATACTTATAGAATCATGCTTGGTGACAATCTGGTTGAGGATGGTTCATCCTAGAAGAGGTTGCAATGGTACGCATTCTGTTGGATTGTTTTGTTGTTATTACTATTTTAAAAATAAGACATTTGCATCATTGGATTCTTACCTGTTAATCGTATCTTTGTGATGCTCAGATCTTTGGATTCCTGACTAGAGGCTGTGAACAAGACTCGAGGCGGTAAAAACATCATCACGTGCTGAGAGAAGTGATTAAGACATTAAGGGAAGATAGAAGTCTGTGCTTCTCAGCCTTGACTGAACAATGGAATTACGTGGGGAGCTTTAAAGAAGTACTGATGGCTGGGCCCCACCCCAGAGATGTCTAGGTTCAAGTCTGGGCACTAGAATTTTCAAAGCTCACCAGATTCATTCTGATCCTTAGCCAAGGTCAAAAGCTACTAGCCAGAGAAGCAGCAGTATGGAGAACTGGGAACAAAATCCAGGGCTAGGGTTTGCTGACGTGTCTTCTCCCACAGAGATGCTAGCGCTCGCCCTGGTCCTGAGCCACTTTCTGTCTTTAGTTCATTTCCTGTGCCTTCTGTGTTCCTCTTTCTCTGCGTTCCAGTTACCAGTGGTCAGGATTGTATGTTACTGCTTGGCCCTGGAAGACAATTCTTGTCTTAGACTGGCTGGGGCTTTGCTGGTCAGAAGTTGAAGTTGTGAGGTTCTGCTCTTGCAAGTATTAATTAAGAGCTTTCCAGCAAAGTATCCCATTTGGTTTCTGAGCCCTGACAAGCCTGTTTCTGGGAACTCAAACTTCACTGTGTGGTTGTGAGTCTCTCAGAGAGGCCTGTGGTTGGCTGTAGTTGTCCAGTAGGTTGAAATTCCAAAGTTGAAGGTGCCATTCTTTTTGCCAGAATGAGGCGTGTGGACTGGAGGGGCCCCCAGTGGTACTGCCCAAGCGTGAAGGATGTAGAACCTGGGGGTCCAGAGTTAGGACTGGAGCTGAGCCCTCAGCTGCCCTTTGGCTGGCTGCCAGGCTTCCCATTAGTGCTGGACTTCCTTACTGAGACCAGATCTAATTCATTTGGGACAGTCATGAAGAGAGAGATAGCTTCTGGTGTATGTGGTGCCAGCTTGTATTGAGAAAATGGTCAGGTCAGTCGCTGATGTAGGACCTCCTCACGGCTCATCACAGGGCTCAGGCATGGGCCCGCTTGTCATCTTTCCTGGCCATCATGACCCTGCCTGGATGGCTTTTCCTGCCTCATCTCTGCCGTGGCAGCACTCAGCCCCTTCTATCTTTTTCCGTCCCTGATTGTGCACTTACTGTGGCTCATGCTTTGACCTCTGTTACCTGTCTTTGAGCACAGCTGTCTAACCTACCCCCATGGACCTGGCCAAGATGTCCAGCTCTGGTAACAACAACAAAAAAGGCAGTGTGACTCCCTCTGGGACCTTGGGAAGTTCACCCAGGCCGCTGGCACTTAAGGACAGATGTATCTGGGCAAAGAAGAGGGCGGTCACGGTAGGAACTGACTACTCCCAAAATTCCAAATGCAGAGAAATCATTGTTGACAACTCTCAAACCTCTGGTGCCAACTACAACTTCATCCTAGGAAAGTCAGGTCGTTTCGAGCTTCAGGAGGTCCTTTAGGTAGAACCTGGGATGCTCCCGACTTTGTCCGTTAGGAAGGACGTGGGCTTATTCATCCTTCAGTTGCCTTGCGTGGGCCGAGTCCACATCACAAAGAAGGAGCTCTGGCTTCAGAATCAAAGGGTCAGTCCCTAGAAGCTGATTCAACAGGCATCAACTCTGTGAACTTGGTAAATACCTGTAAGTATCAGTTTTTGTTTAAACATTTTTTAAAAATTTTGGCCTCTTTTTTTTTTTTTCTCACACATCTTTATTCTTTATTCTTTGGCCTGTGAGGACTTCCCATGACAGTGGCCTCTGTTGTTGCAGAGCACTGGCTCTGGGCGTGTGCACTTCAGGGCACTGGCTCGTAATTGGACACACTGGTCCAGCCGCTCCGCGGCACGTGGGATCTTCCCAGGCCAGGGGTCGAACCAGTGCCCCTTGCACTGCAACGTGGACTCTTTACCCACTGGACCACCAGGGAAGCCCCTTTGTTTAAACTTTTATTTTGTTTAGGGATAGAACCAATTAACTATGTTGTGATAATTTCAGATGAACAGTGAAGGGACCCAGCCATCCATATGCATGTATCCATTCTTCCCCAAATCCTCCTCCCATCCAGTCTGCCACATAACATTGAGGAGAATTCCCTATGCTATATAGTGGGTCCTTGTTGGTTATCCATTTTAAGTACAGCAGTGTGTACATTTCCAAGTCAAACTCCCTAACTATCCCTTTCTCCCGGTAACCATAAGTGTGTTTTCTAAGTCTGTTGAGTACCTGTAAGAGTCAGGTTTTTATCTCAGTTTCTCAGTCTTGGCACACCAAGAAACCTGATACTCTTTGTGTGGAGGCCGGCCCGCTCACTGTCACATGTTTAGCAGTATTTCTGTCCAGGAGTACCTCTCCCCTCCTGCCAAGTTTTGATTGCCAGAAATATTTCCAGGCATAGCCCAGTGTCTCCTGCAGGGCAAAATTGTCCCTGGTGGAGAAACCACTGGTTTATCTATAAATTGGGATGACACCCCTGGGCACAAGGGTTGTCCTCTGATGTCAGTGCGTGTGGTTTCTGGTACAGCCCTTGGCCCACAGCGGGTAGCTCTTGGCAGTGCCATGAGGTCCAGGGAGGCTGTAGGTTCCCTTGGCTGCCTCTCAGGAAGATCTTCCCCGCCTGGTGCCAGGCTGCCAAGGCTCCCCAAGCCAGGTGGGCACACACCACGCTCGTTGGCACCTCTCGTTGCCTGGCCTGTGGTCATGGGGGTAGGTGTTGGCTGCCTGGGCTTCTGTCCCACAATCCTGGGCCAGAGGTGCTCCCCAGGGCGTGGATAGGTGTTCTGTTGCCAGCTCAATGGGGCGGCCATCAGGGCCCTCTTTCAGGGCCCTGGAGATTCCTGGGAGGTGGCTCCTCCCAGAAGTATCTTCTACAGGAGAAGGGAAGGAAAAGAGCTAGACTTTCTGAGCATTATCGTGGCACCACGCTGTCTGTTGGGAGGAATTCTCGCCTTCTGCCAAGAGAAGAGTAGAAAATCAAGAGCCTTAGAGACCTGAGTTGTTGTCCACCCATGACTTCTGCCTGTTTTGTTTTGTTTTAATTTACCTTTTTTTATTTTTAAATCTTTCATTGGAGGATAATTGCTTTCCAATGTTGTGTTCATAAGTACCATTTTCTATAGTCCATATATATGTGTTAATATATGACATTCGTTTTCTTTTTTCTGACTGACTTTGTATAACAGGTTCCAGGTTCATCTGTCTCACTAGAACTGACTCAAAATTTGCTCCTTTTTATGGCTGAGGAATATTTTTTAAAAGATTTTTTTTTGACGTGGACCATTTTAAAGAGTCTATGTTGAATTTGTTACAATATTTCCTTTGTTTTATGTCTTGACTTTTTTTGGCCTCATGGCATGTGAGATCTTAGCTCCTGACCAGGGATTGAACCCATCCCTCTGCATTGGAAGGTGAAGTCTTAACTATTGGACCAGCAGGAAAGTCCCTCCCATTGCTGAAATGAGGAAATATATCTATATTGGTATCTATATCTATATATGGGCTTCCCTGGTGGATTAGACTAAAGAATCTGCCTGCAATGCAGGAGACCTGGGTTCAATCCATGGGTCAGGAAGATCCCTTCCAGAAGGGAATGGCAACCTCATTCAGTAGTCTTGCCTGGAGAATCTCATGGGCAGAGGAGCCTGGAAGGCTATAATGCATGGGGTCGCAAAGAGTCAGACATGATTGAGTGACTAAGCACACACATGCACACCTATATAATTCGCATGTGTATATACCCCATGTATCATATGCCCAAGCCAGGTGGGCACACACCACGCTCGTTGGCACCTCTCGTTGCCTGGCCTGTGGTCATGGGGGTAGGTGTTGGCTGCCTGGGCTTCTGTCCCACAATCCTGGGCCAGAGGTGCTCCCCAGGGCGTGGATAGGTGTTCTGTTGCCAGCTCAATGGGGCGGCCATCAGGGCCCTCTTTCAGGGCCCTGGAGATTCCTGGGAGGTGGCTCCTCCCAGAAGTATCTTCTACAGGAGAAGGGAAGGAAAAGAGCTAGACTTTCTGAGCATTATCGTGGCACCACGCTGTCTGTTGGGAGGAATTCTCGCCTTCTGCCAAGAGAAGAGTAGAAAATCAAGAGCCTTAGAGACCTGAGTTGTTGTCCACCCATGACTTCTGCCTGTTTTGTTTTGTTTTAATTTACCTTTTTTTATTTTTAAATCTTTCATTGGAGGATAATTGCTTTCCAATGTTGTGTTCATAAGTACCATTTTCTATAGTCCATATATATGTGTTAATATATGACATTCGTTTTCTTTTTTCTGACTGACTTTGTATAACAGGTTCCAGGTTCATCTGTCTCACTAGAACTGACTCAAAATTTGCTCCTTTTTATGGCTGAGGAATATTTTTTAAAAGATTTTTTTTTGACGTGGACCATTTTAAAGAGTCTATGTTGAATTTGTTACAATATTTCCTTTGTTTTATGTCTTGACTTTTTTTGGCCTCATGGCATGTGAGATCTTAGCTCCTGACCAGGGATTGAACCCATCCCTCTGCATTGGAAGGTGAAGTCTTAACTATTGGACCAGCAGGAAAGTCCCTCCCATTGCTGAAATGAGGAAATATATCTATATTGGTATCTATATCTATATATGGGCTTCCCTGGTGGATTAGACTAAAGAATCTGCCTGCAATGCAGGAGACCTGGGTTCAATCCATGGGTCAGGAAGATCCCTTCCAGAAGGGAATGGCAACCTCATTCAGTAGTCTTGCCTGGAGAATCTCATGGGCAGAGGAGCCTGGAAGGCTATAATGCATGGGGTCGCAAAGAGTCAGACATGATTGAGTGACTAAGCACACACATGCACACCTATATAATTCGCATGTGTATATACCCCATGTATCATATGATATAATATTTCCTCTATTATATCTTTTTTTTAAAATTTTGGCCGCTTTTTAAAAATTGGTCCTTTATTTATGTATTTATTTTCATCCATCTTTATTCCTTGGCCTGTGTGGGCCTCCCACTGCAGGGGCCTCTGGGCGCATGTGCTCCAGAGCACTGGCTCGCAGTTGGACACACCAGTCCAGCCCCTCCGCAGCACGTGGGATCCTCCCGGACCAGGCGTCGAACCAGTGCCCTTTGCACGGCAAGGTGGAGACTCTACCCACTGGACCACCAGGGAAGGCCCTCATCTATTATGTCTTATATTATATAGATGATATATATGGTAGAGTTAGTTTGAATAATTAGTTGAGTCAGCTAATGGATGCCCAGCCCTGGGGCTGGCAGGTAGTAAGTCATAACTATTTGGTGGTTTTCTTCTCCCTTTTTGTTTTTTAAATGTATATATTAAACTACAGCTAATTTACAATGCTGTGTTAGTTTCAAGTGTACAGCTTTGGGTGCTTTTCCATTGTAGGCTCAGTGTTACAAGGTAGTGAATATAATTCCACATGCTGTATATAAATCCTTGTTGTTTACTTTATATTCAGCGGTGTGTATCTATTAATCCATACTCCTAAATTATCCCCCTTTTCCCCTTTGGTAACAATAGACTTGTTCTCTATGTCTGTGAGTCTGTTTTGTAAATAAGCTGATTTGTATTAATCTCTGTCTTTATACACATGATCTCAGTTCATTCGCTCAATGAAGGAGGGAAAGGGAACGTTGCTTAGGTGTGTCTGACTCCTTGCAACCCCATGGACTGTAGCCCACCGGGCTCCTATGTCCATGGAATTCTCCGGTAATTCTGCTGGAATAGGTAGCCATTCTCTTCTCCAGGGGATCTTCCTGACCCAGGAATCGAACCGCGGTCTTCTGCATTGCAGGCAGATTCTTTACCAACTGAGCTCTCAGGGAAGCCCTAGGAAGGAGGGAAGCAGGTATTAAATGAGAGTGATCACAATCAGGCCCCTGATGGCTTAGATTGGGGGCCTATGCCTCCTTTTGGAGGAGGCTGTGTTTCTGGAAAGGCCCTGGGTTCCTGAGGGCCCCCACCCCAGATAAAGAGGCCAGCTAGGCAGAGCTTCCAGGATGGATGGGGGGAAGCATGACTGCCGCCCCCCAGCCCTCATAGTCGATCGAGAACATTTGAGTGTGTACGCACCATGGGATTGCAGTGCATAGTGGTGGGCAGGTGGGTCACTCCTGCCTGGCAGATGAAGAAATCCAAGCTCAAAGAAGTTAGGGGGCTTTTTACAAAGTTATGCCCTAGCCAAGTCAGAACCCCCCCAAAACTGGCCAGACTTGCCATCCCGCACATGGATTATGATCCCTGTCCCCTTGGAGAAAGTATTAAGGTTAGCATCCTTCTTCCTCAGAGAGCCCCAGCATCAAGCTTCTGGGGTGCAGGATAGGGTACAGATTCCAGGATAGCACTGACCTCTGGCACTAAGTTCCCAGAACACCCAGGAATCCTGGATTCCCCCAAGAGAAGTGGAGGAACCAGACTTAAGGTAACTCACCCAAGGGCCGGTACTAAGACTCTCAGATACTCATTTCTGAATTTTCAGACCATCCTGGGGCCTCTTCACCTGGCATCTTCCTCAGCCATGGCTCCTGCCCATCCCACCCCAAGTGGGACTGAAGGAGAGGCGTGCCAAGCTACAGACGGAAATGCGTCTCCTTTGCTCTTTTGGTAGAATGTGATCTCTCTCTCTCTCTCGGGGATCTGGGGACAGGATCCAGACCCAGGAAGATGACACTGCTGACCACTGCCCGTGCCATCAGGGGCCCACAGCCTGGCCATGTCCCAAAGGCCAGTGGGGGTGACCAGGCGCGGCTGAGTCAGAGCCGGCTGGGCCCAGGTCCTGGGGGCTGAGCTGCGAGCAGAGACCTTTATGTGGCTATTTATAGATCCTGGTGGTCAAAGGGGAGGGAGCCATCACCATGTGAGAAGGGCAGTGGCGCTGGGGAAGGGGCGGGGGTTGGAGATTTATTTCGGGAGCGGATGGTCGACTCAGAACAGATGCTCCTCCACATCCATGATGTCTCTCCCTCCCACTGCCATTGCTCAGACCTGGCTCGTGGCCTTGCCCCAGGCTTGGCGCATCACTCCGTGGCTCAACGGTGGTCGCCTTGCCTCTTCTCATGGCCTGCGCTTCCAGTCTCCATTGTCCATGCTGCAGGCGACTTACCCTAAATTCTGCTCACATGTGCAATTCACTCTTTCCGGAATACTCTTTCCCCACTGATTCCTCGACTTGGTTCATTCTTAGAATTTGCACCGTGTCTGTCTCCTCACCCCTTAGCCTCTCTTCAGGGCTGCGTTTCCCCTGAGGCTTTCCCGGTGTCTCCCTTCTCCCTGTGCTCCCTCCCCTGACTGGATCCATGTGTTTTCTATGTGGAACATCTTGGCCCTTTTTCTTCTCCTGGGACGTGCCTCAGGTGGGCCTTATAATATATTGATTTGTATGTTTTTCCTTCTGCGGAACCCATCTCTTCATTTCATAAAGCATTTATGAAACATCTTGTGTCTGCTGGCCAGTTGCTTAGCGATGCATCTGTTATACAAACAGCAGTAATACGGGGCCCAGACCTCGCGGAGCTTGCAGCCCTGATGGGGAAACAAGCATCCAAAGAAATTCCTTATGGGGGTGTCAAGCACCGTGGAGAGGACTTCCGGAGTTTAGAGGAAATAGTGTTTACCTGTGTCTGAGGAGGGGTGTGGACCCCATAGCATCCTAGAGGTCAAAAGCATCCTTCAAACAGGGACTGCGTCTTTCGTATCTACACCTTGCAGCATAGGGAACCCAGAAGTGCTCTGGACATGTGCGTCACCTTGGGAAGAGGCAGGTCTCCCTCTGGTTTCTCCAGGCTCCTTTGAGCCCTTCCCCTCACCAGTCCCTACAATTACCCAGAATTGAAAGTGTTTGCATATCTGTCTCCACAGACGCAAGCTGCGAGCCCATGGGAGGCACGGACGGAACCTAATTTATCACTGCATTGTCTTCAGAGCCTGCACAGAGGAAGGGTTTAAGGCAGCCTCGCTGGATGATGTCATGGGTAGCATCGATTGTCTCCAACTCATCCTGCCTTTGGAAAGAATGGGACAGGCTCTGGTAGAACATTGTTTTTCCTCATGTCTCTAATTTGGTCCTTTTGCCACGTGTGAATGAAGGAATCCCCCACGCCCACAGACAGCCGGAAGGGTGCAGAGCCACCTGTGAAATGCAAGGTGCAGGATCTCATGGTGGCTTTATTATCACCCAGCTGGGCCCGCCTGGCTGCTGGATGACGGAGTTCCTGCTGCACCAGACCAGCTGCCTTGTTAATTGCAACCCTCTCAGATCATCAGGGTTTCCCAGGTGGTGGTAGAGGTCAAGAGTCCACCTGCCAGTGCAGGAGATGTAAACGATGCAGATGCGATCCCTGGATTAGGAAGATTTCCTGGAGGAGGCATGACATCCCATTCCAGTATTCTTGCCGGGAGAATCCATGGACAGAGGAGCCTGGTGGGCTACAGTCCAAAGTGTTGCAAAGAGTTGGACACGAAGGAAGTGACTTAGCAATGCAAACATACAAATCATCAGACCCCCATATGAGGCAGGAAATGGTGCGGCTGGAGGGCGACAGGTAGCGTTAGCCTTTGTTCTGCACTTGGTCCATTCATAACCCACTTTGGATTTCAAGGAAGCATTTATCTTGGCTGGGTGTAGTTTTGGCAGGAACTAGTATGCCCTGTTTTAACCATTGAATTTAGGTTTTCAACAAAAGACCTCTCTGGCCAAGAAAGCTTGCGAAAAATCTGAGAGAAACAAAACTTTCTAAAACTTTTCTTTGCTGCGGAACGTATCAGTACCTTCACTGTGACATGTACTGTGAATCTCCAGCAGGATGAGTAATGAGTGGTGCTCCTTCTTAGCCAAGAACCATGTGATACCCCAGAGCAAACTTTGGGGAATTATCCGTCCCAGGAACGTGGCTTGTGAGGAGAGTGTCCTGGCCTTTTCCTGTATGTGTATGTCAAATGGAGTCATGTCAAGCCAGGCATTTTAAAGCAGATTCTTCCTAACAACAGTTTTCCAGAACCCTTGGGTTTTATAGAAGAAAAAAATCGCAAAGAGGATTCAAATCCAGGAAAGGCCAAAATCTTGTAATCACCACTCTTGAGAGCAGGTCTCCAGGCTAGTTGCCCTCCTTTCAAATACATTTTGAGGTTGAGGGAGTGGAAGAGAAAAGAAAGTTTAAGAGCCTGTGGATTGAAACAGGACGGGGTCAGAGGATTGTAGATCCGAGAATGACTGAGCTAGCAATCAGGGGACCTCATGGTGTAGGTGAGGAAATGGGCCCAGAGAGGGCGGAGGGGAACTTGCGTCAGGCAAGCGGGCTCATCTTTGCACCAGACCAGCTGCCTTGTTAATTGATTTCATCAGGGTTTCCCAGGTGGTGGTAGAGGTCAAGAGTCCACCTGCCAGTGCAGGAGATGTAAACGATGCAGATGCGATCCCTGGATTAGGAAGATTTCCTGGAGGAGGCATGACATCCCATTCCAGTATTCTTGCCGGGAGAATCCATGGACAGAGGAGCCTGGTGGGCTACAGTCCAAAGTGTTGCAAAGAGTTGGACACGAAGGAAGTGACTTAGCAATGCAAACATACAAATCATCAGACCCCCATATGAGGCAGGAAATGGTGCGGCTGGAGGGCGACAGGTAGCGTTAGCCTTTGTTCTGCACTTGGTCCATTCATAACCCACTTTGGATTTCAAGGAAGCATTTATCTTGGCTGGGTGTAGTTTTGGCAGGAACTAGTATGCCCTGTTTTAACCATTGAATTTAGGTTTTCAACAAAAGACCTCTCTGGCCAAGAAAGCTTGCGAAAAATCTGAGAGAAACAAAACTTTCTAAAACTTTTCTTTGCTGCGGAACGTATCAGTACCTTCACTGTGACATGTACTGTGAATCTCCAGCAGGATGAGTAATGAGTGGTGCTCCTTCTTAGCCAAGAACCATGTGATACCCCAGAGCAAACTTTGGGGAATTATCCGTCCCAGGAACGTGGCTTGTGAGGAGAGTGTCCTGGCCTTTTCCTGTATGTGTATGTCAAATGGAGTCATGTCAAGCCAGGCATTTTAAAGCAGATTCTTCCTAACAACAGTTTTCCAGAACCCTTGGGTTTTATAGAAGAAAAAAATCGCAAAGAGGATTCAAATCCAGGAAAGGCCAAAATCTTGTAATCACCACTCTTGAGAGCAGGTCTCCAGGCTAGTTGCCCTCCTTTCAAATACATTTTGAGGTTGAGGGAGTGGAAGAGAAAAGAAAGTTTAAGAGCCTGTGGATTGAAACAGGACGGGGTCAGAGGATTGTAGATCCGAGAATGACTGAGCTAGCAATCAGGGGACCTCATGGTGTAGGTGAGGAAATGGGCCCAGAGAGGGCGGAGAACTTGCTCAAAGCAAAACAGGAGTGCAGGACAAGGGGAGGTACAAAGCTCTTTCTCTCAGAACGTGGCCTGGGAATCAGGTGGAGCTGGGCTGGGCTGCTCGCCATCATCAGTCGTGTGAAATAGTAGGCACGGACTGTGCCCTCCTTGGTAAACAGGGTGATGCCAGTCCCCAGTTCATCAGGCTGGCGGTGCCTGTATTCAGTGGGATAAAGCCTATCACCGGCTTAGCCTCGCGCTTGATGGTGTAATCTGTGTTTAATAAATGTAAGCTATTAAAAACCAGTTTCATAAATATTGCATCCTCACAGTTCACAGGCCCTTGGACGCAGGGGGAGGAATTATGCATCACTCAGGAGACTGATATTTTGGTGATTCTTCTCCTCTGGTTCACTTGGTTCACTTTGTGGGGGAACCCAGGAGTTCCCACCTTAAGGAACCAGCCATGAACGTTAAAGAACTAGCCCATCCACCACCAACCAAGTCAGACTTTCTGGGGGTGCCGCCAGGGCATCTGGCTTTGTTTGAAAGCTCCCCAGGACGGGTTACAGTGCAGCTGGAATGGAGTTGCCCCCAGACCACCATCTCTACTGACCCAGTTCCCCACCCCCAACCCAGCTTTCAGCTATTGCAGGGTACGGAGAAATGCTCTGTCCAGAGTGCTGAAAATGATACTAATAATAGTTTGTTCTGCTGACACCCCATTCTAAGTGCTGGAACAGCCCCGCTCGCTCATTGTGAGGTCACTGGGAAAGTACTGTTACTCCTGCCCCCATTTAGGCCATGAGGACACTGAGGCTCTGAAAGGTGAAGTGACTTGCCTGAGGTCCTGCAATGCACAAACAGGCCCGTCCTCTCCTCGGGCATGGAAGACCTGTGCCTGGCAGGGGAAAGCAGCTGGGGCACAGCAGGTAGTCAGCAGCCATCACACTGAGACCCAGAAAGCTGTGTATCCCCTTGGCTCTCTCCCCTTCCCCTGCTGGTGCTGGGCTCCAGGAAGCTTCTGATGCCAGGGGCTACAGGGAACTTGTGAGCGGCGCTTCTCAGTAGAGATGGGGAGGCGGGCATAGCAGAATTGCTCAGTCAGACTGTGTCGCCCTGTCTCTTAACCTTGCATAAACTCACACAGTCAGCTGTGTTAATTAATTCTTCACAACCGCGGTCTGAGCCTCTTGCCACCCAGTTCCTTCTTTCCTTTCTTCTGTCTTTCACAAACATTTAAGTGTGCAAAGCATGAGACACCCTGCGACGCATAGAGTGTGAGGCTGATCATCTGCATCATAGGATCTGCTCATGACTGTCAGCGTGTCCTCTGTGCCAAGAGCCTCCTCTCATTTAGTGCTTACAGCCACCCATGTGAGGGGGTCTAATTACAAGCCCTTTATATAGAGGAAGAAATCGGAGGTTCAGAGACATTGGGTGACTTCCTTGTAGTCACACAGGGAGAGTAAAACCGAGCTGTATTTGGATTTGCAAGGAGGATTGGCATTCTTGGCTCAAATCCTGGAAGGCTTAGCACAAGGAGCACTTGAAGCCCATAGAGCCTTGAGTCTGCACTTTGCAGACTCCATCCTTCACCATTCATCACGATCCTTTTCTTGAATGGCACAGGTTCCCACATTCAGTTTTGAGTCCCCACGGAGGATACAGGTGACATTGGATTCCCTCTTGGGGCTGTTGGCATCGTCTAGGTGGAGAAAAAGCAGGGGAAGTGGAGGCATCTGGCTGACCCCCAAGAAGGGGAAGGAATGTGTCCAGGCTGAGAAAGTAAGGTCCCTGCACCCCATCTCTCTTTCCTTAATTTGCCTACTTATTCGTGGAGCACAACTGATTGCTATATGACTGGTTTGGAAATAGGGAGAGCTTAATGGTTTGGAGAGAGACAGGGCTTGCCTCCCAACCAAACTTAAGCTCCTGGCTGTGGACCCACATTAGCTGGAGCTGCCATTTCAGTTGGCTCAGAACAAACTCAAGACTGTTCTAGTTGTCGGGGGCCGGGCAGGGAGCCCCAGTGAGACCCAGAAAGCTGTGTATCCCCTTGGCTCTCTCCCCTTCCCCTGCTGGTGCTGGGCTCCAGGAAGCTTCTGATGCCAGGGGCTACAGGGAACTTGTGAGCGGCGCTTCTCAGTAGAGATGGGGAGGCGGGCATAGCAGAATTGCTCAGTCAGACTGTGTCGCCCTGTCTCTTAACCTTGCATAAACTCACACAGTCAGCTGTGTTAATTAATTCTTCACAACCGCGGTCTGAGCCTCTTGCCACCCAGTTCCTTCTTTCCTTTCTTCTGTCTTTCACAAACATTTAAGTGTGCAAAGCATGAGACACCCTGCGACGCATAGAGTGTGAGGCTGATCATCTGCATCATAGGATCTGCTCATGACTGTCAGCGTGTCCTCTGTGCCAAGAGCCTCCTCTCATTTAGTGCTTACAGCCACCCATGTGAGGGGGTCTAATTACAAGCCCTTTATATAGAGGAAGAAATCGGAGGTTCAGAGACATTGGGTGACTTCCTTGTAGTCACACAGGGAGAGTAAAACCGAGCTGTATTTGGATTTGCAAGGAGGATTGGCATTCTTGGCTCAAATCCTGGAAGGCTTAGCACAAGGAGCACTTGAAGCCCATAGAGCCTTGAGTCTGCACTTTGCAGACTCCATCCTTCACCATTCATCACGATCCTTTTCTTGAATGGCACAGGTTCCCACATTCAGTTTTGAGTCCCCACGGAGGATACAGGTGACATTGGATTCCCTCTTGGGGCTGTTGGCATCGTCTAGGTGGAGAAAAAGCAGGGGAAGTGGAGGCATCTGGCTGACCCCCAAGAAGGGGAAGGAATGTGTCCAGGCTGAGAAAGTAAGGTCCCTGCACCCCATCTCTCTTTCCTTAATTTGCCTACTTATTCGTGGAGCACAACTGATTGCTATATGACTGGTTTGGAAATAGGGAGAGCTTAATGGTTTGGAGAGAGACAGGGCTTGCCTCCCAACCAAACTTAAGCTCCTGGCTGTGGACCCACATTAGCTGGAGCTGCCATTTCAGTTGGCTCAGAACAAACTCAAGACTGTTCTAGTTGTCGGGGGCCGGGCAGGGAGCCCCAGTGATCATCTCTCTTTTTTCTGTGTGTTTTAGAGTTTAGAATGAAGTTAAGGAGAGATAAGTAGACACAAGAGTTGGAGACAGAATCAGCAGGACAGGGAGATGAGGCGAAGAGACCTAGATCCTGCAATCGTTGGGCCTCATTTCTAATTCGAGAAGCCCTGGTTCTCTTTTTGATGTATTTATACTTATAACACCCTGACACCAGATGTGTGGGGCTTTGCCTCCAAACAGCCAGTGCTTCAACCCTCAGGACCCCAACTGGTGTCTTGCAGTTCAATTCCATTCAGTTCTGAGACTAACTTCCAGACATGGTGCAGACTTCCTGTTTAAGGGCTGCAACTTCCAAGACTGCCTCCCATGTCAGAAGCCAATCCCAAGTCATAGCTTTCTGAAGTTCTGACCAACAGGCTTTACATTAGGATTCCTACTATTTTGTTCAGGATCTTTGCAGGTGACCAAGTAGTAAAGCATCCGCCTGCCAATGTAGGAGACTTGGATTTGATCCCTGGTTCAGGAAAATTCCCTGGAGAAGGGAATGGCAACCCACTCCAGGATTCTTGCCTGGTGAATCCCATGGACAGTGGAGCCTGGTGGGCTATGGTCTGTGGGGACACAACCTCGTGACTGAGTGCACATACATCATCATTTTTGTTCAGGTTTGATAACTTGCTATGACATTTTGTACAACTCAGAAAAGCACTTTCCTTACTGTAACCAATTTATTATAAAGGATAGGGACTCAAATAGCCAGAGGGAGGAGCTGCATAGAGCAAGCAAAAAAGGCAGGGCTACTGAGCTTCTGTGCCCTCCTGGGTGCACCCCCTGTTCACCTCAATGAGATGACTAACTTAGAAAACTCTCACCTCTGGGTGCTGAGGAGTTCGTTCCCTAGATTGTGAGGCCCAACTGCACCCTGCCCCCAATGTTGAGTGTCATCTGTGGGGTGGTTGACAGCTCAGATGGATGATCCCTCTGCTCCTGGGCTTAGACTTTGACCTCAAATGAACCTCAATGCCTGGCTGATCAGTGCTTTGCGGGACACCTTCCTTGTGATGGTTCAGGGCCGGAGTTCGCCCAGTACAGTGGCTCTGCCTGTGCTCAGGGCCTGCAATCCTCCCAGGGCCCTCTGTGTCTTGCCACGAGAGAGCGGAGGAGACACGCCAACTCTCGAATGTGCCGGCTCAGAGCTGACCCACTTCTTTGCCTTCACACTCCGCTGAGCAGAAAACTCCATCCCAGGGCCCCGCTCCAGGAGGGTGAGACACGTGGTCCTTCTGTGAACCCGGGAGGGGGAAATGTCCAGGGGATGCTGATGCCTCTGTCACATCCTCCACGATCTCTGTTACCAAGGGATCGTGTGTCTGGGCTCCTACTGGGCTCCTCAGCCCCCAGTTGCCCCCACCCATGTCTGGGTGCCTGGGGCAGGGCCAGGGCATCAGGCATGAGAACACGAGTCCACAGCAGGTTATGTGTGGGGTGTGAGCCAGTCCCGCCATCTTGTCATGACTTGGCTTCCTCCTTGGTGAGATGGGGATGGTTCTCCCTACAGATCACGGTGAGTCATTTATTAAATCACATGGAGAAGGAGCCAAAGTGTTTGCAGCAGCGGCAGTGACCCCACTGCAGCAGCCCCTCTCTGTAATTTGAGCATCATTTCTGGCTGGTTCTGTGGTCTCCTGGAGGTCCCCTGAGCTACCCAATATCCTGTAATACTGAGGAAACCACCCGGGGCTTCCCTGGTAGCTCAGCTGGTAAAGAGTCCACCCACAATGCAGAAGACCCCAGTTCAATTCCTGGGTTGGGAAGATCCCTGGGGATGGGATAGGCTACTCACTCTAGTTTTCTTGGGCTTTCCTGGTGGCTCAGCTGGCAAAGAATTCTGCAATGAGGGAGACTGGGGTTTGATCCCTGGGTCGGGAAGATCCCCTGGAGAAGGAATAGGCTACCCACTCCAGTTTTCTTGCCTGGAGAATCCCAGGGCAGGAGACCTGGGTTCAATCCATGGCTCGTCTGTGGGTTGCAAAAAGCCAAACATGACTGAGCGACTTTCACTTCACTTCTTCTGGGGAGGGTTCTGTCAAGTTGGTGTGCCCTCGGGACAGCATTCGGATCATCTGTTGTGGGACTTCTCTGGTGATCCAGTGGTTAACACTCTGCACTTCCAGTGCAGGGGATGTGGGTTCAATCCCTGGTTGGGGAATCTAGGATCCCACATACTGGGGGGTGCAGCCAATAAAAAGACCTTCAGTTGTTGCCTGATCAAGGACAAGGTCACGACATCTACTGTAATTCAAATAAAAATGATATGAAGCAAAATCACACACGGAGCACCTTCCGTGTGCTAGGGCTGGTGCTGGGTGTCTGGGCTATCCTAATGGCAAATCCTGTCCAGGAAATGCTGATGCCTCTGTCACATCCTCCACGATCTCTGTTACCAAGGGATCGTGTGTCTGGGCTCCTACTGGGCTCCTCAGCCCCCAGTTGCCCCCACCCATGTCTGGGTGCCTGGGGCAGGGCCAGGGCATCAGGCATGAGAACACGAGTCCACAGCAGGTTATGTGTGGGGTGTGAGCCAGTCCCGCCATCTTGTCATGACTTGGCTTCCTCCTTGGTGAGATGGGGATGGTTCTCCCTACAGATCACGGTGAGTCATTTATTAAATCACATGGAGAAGGAGCCAAAGTGTTTGCAGCAGCGGCAGTGACCCCACTGCAGCAGCCCCTCTCTGTAATTTGAGCATCATTTCTGGCTGGTTCTGTGGTCTCCTGGAGGTCCCCTGAGCTACCCAATATCCTGTAATACTGAGGAAACCCCCCGGGGGCTTCCCTGGTAGCTCAGCTGGTAAAGAGTCCACCCACAATGCAGAAGACCCCAGTTCAATTCCTGGGTTGGGAAGATCCCTGGGGATGGGATAGGCTACTCACTCTAGTTTTCTTGGGCTTTCCTGGTGGCTCAGCTGGCAAAGAATTCTGCAATGAGGGAGACTGGGGTTTGATCCCTGGGTCGGGAAGATCCCCTGGAGAAGGAATAGGCTACCCACTCCAGTTTTCTTGCCTGGAGAATCCCAGGGCAGGAGACCTGGGTTCAATCCATGGCTCGTCTGTGGGTTGCAAAAAGCCAAACATGACTGAGCGACTTTCACTTCACTTCTTCTGGGGAGGGTTCTGTCAAGTTGGTGTGCCCTCGGGACAGCATTCGGATCATCTGTTGTGGGACTTCTCTGGTGATCCAGTGGTTAACACTCTGCACTTCCAGTGCAGGGGATGTGGGTTCAATCCCTGGTTGGGGAATCTAGGATCCCACATACTGGGGGGTGCAGCCAATAAAAAGACCTTCAGTTGTTGCCTGATCAAGGACAAGGTCACGACATCTACTGTAATTCAAATAAAAATGATATGAAGCAAAATCACACACGGAGCACCTTCCGTGTGCTAGGGCTGGTGCTGGGTGTCTGGGCTATCCTAATGGCAAATCCTGGCTAGCCAGCAAACCCTGGCCTAACACAGGAGGTAGACATGTGGAGGGATGTGTCAGGTGTGCAGGGGTGAGGGGCACTCTGAGGAAGAAGTGTGCAGATCGGTTCTAGGATTCAAGGAAGGCATTGCAGAAGAGATGACCCCACCCACAAGGGAAGGTGTTTTCCAGAGGAGGGGAGGAAGGTCATCTCAACAGGGGAGATGACATACGCAAGTCCCCATGTCCCTGAAAGATCTGGGGGTAGGTGGAGTGTACATTGAGAAGACTGGAAACTGAGGCTGGACAGGCTGACCAAGCACAGGTCAAGGAGATCATTGACCACGGAGTTAGGAGGTTTGGACTTTCTCAAGAAGGCTTGGAGAATCCTCTGAAGGAATAGAAAGAGAGAGGTGGTATTAACATTTTGTGTTTTAGAAAGCGCTGTCTAGCATCACTAAGGGATATGGATCAGAGGGCTCAACAGACCACTTGAGAGACTCTTGTCATAATCTGGGTTTAAAAATTGCTATTGTACAGATCAATGATGCCTAGGTGTGCAAAGCAGCTTTTAAACTGCTTAGTAAGTGTATTAAAAATGATAGCCGCAGCAGGGAATCACACCAGTTGGACTTCTGCAAGGTTTGAGGCCTCGTGTGAAGCACTTTCCGTGTATTAATTGCATTTACTGAACCTCTGTGCCTCAATGTCCTCACCTGTAAAATGGCGAGAAAAATAATCCCAGCTTCACCAAGTTGTTGTGACACTCATGTGACTTAGTTACCATAAAGAGCTTCTATAAAGAGCTTTGCATGTTCCCCAGCCAAGGGAGCCTTTAATAAAAACCAGGGTGACAAACAGTCCTCAGAGGTAAGGGTCCACATAGGGAAGGTGCAGTGTGCAAGACTGCTCAGGTTATATGGGGCTGCTCCAGGGTTTAGAGCCAGACTCTCATGGGGGTTGGCCCCAGGCTCTCAGCTAACAGCTGCCCTCTGTGATCATGAGGACTCAAAGTTCTGCGTGTAACGCAGGTGCATGACTAAGGGGACTCCTGGTGACACCTCTGTTGTTAAACCAAGGATGCTTTCGAGAAACTGACTGCCCTTCCCATGAGTCAGCCCCACCAACTCCTGGAGACTCTGGGGCGTTCCCATTGGGTTTCTGGGCTGTGGCACCCATTTGGCCTGAGCGCAGAAGCTCCATCTAGGTGATACAGCCTCTGGGCCAGTCTCGAGCACACCCAGGCAGCTATGAATCCTCTCCAGTTCCAGGGTCTCCAGGGATCATCGTAACAGGCAGGACTGTCTGCCTGGAGCTTCCCATCCTCCTCGGAGAGGGCCACATTCTGGGGGACTCTAGGTTCTTCTCATGGGCTAGGGGAGCCTCCTCTATGGCAGTTTGGAGCAGTGGGAATCCTGGCTGCCCAGAGACCTGTTACTGGGGGCAGCCAAACCAGGCCCCATGAATTTTTGATAGACTCCCCTCCTGAAGGAATCAGAGTGCCCTTGAAGGTGGATAATTGAAATTCAGATTTGGATATTCTATTACTTGGCGATATTCTTTATGGGGCTGCTTTGCGTTTCCTGGTGACTTGGTTGCAGCATTAGTGACTCCATTATGGAGAAATATATTGATTTGTCAGGGTGGTGTCAGGGGCGCCGCTCTGATGAAAATTGATTTATCTCTCTCTGAGCAGCTTGTGTTTTTAATTCGTCTTTGACTTTAACAAGGCATGGGATGGGATGGGTGTGTGTGTGTGAGGAGGGCACCTCCACTCCCAGGGCTCTGTTCACCACCAAACCCTGGAAATAAAGATCAGAGGGGCAGCCCTGGCTCCAGTTTGGTGTTCTGTCCTGAGGAGATAAAATAGCTCTCCATGTACCTCTGCTGCTGTTGATAATGCTTGTGTTCACTCTTTGCCTTCCCTGACACAGACTTCCATAGCTCGGTGTGACGGATGGGGACCATAACTCCCTCGGCCATGGGAGGATGGCGCTCTCTCTCTCTTAGATAAGAAGCAAGTCGATACTGAAGTGGCAAGTGGAACTAGAGAGGTTTCTATCTGCATTCTGATAAATTGCAGGCAATGCCTTTTAATTGTGAGATTTCTCCAGGGTTCGCTGGCTCATCCCTTTATTCATCCCAGCCAGTGTGTTGGAGTTTGGGGGCCTGGTCTAGGCTCTCTCCTCTGCCACCTTCTATCTGCAGGTGCTGGATAGTGATTTCCTCTCTCTGAGAGTCAGCCTGCTGAAGATAATGATGCTAAACAGATAGGTTTAGTGGGAGGAAGGAAACGATGCATGTAAATTCTTAGCACATGACCAGGCCCCACACAATCAAGACACAAGTTAAAAGTTAATAAGTAAAATAAATAAAACCAAGTGGGATCATTATGTGTTGGGCTCCTGCTCTGTGATCGTGTTGGCTTCGGTGAGACAGATAGTTCCGGCACCCAAAGAGCTCAGTCTAGCGGCAGAAGTGTGCTGGGTCAAGGCGACCCCCATGAAACTGCAGAGAGGGGCATCCTGTCTAGAGTGGGAGGAGGAAGGTTCAGAAAGGACTTCCAGACAGACGTGATATCTGAGCTCACTTGGAAGAAGGAACACAAGTTGGTTAAGGAAGAGGAGCAGAGTTGGGGCAGAGACAATAGTATGTGAAGACCCTTGTTGTGTAGACACGTCCTTTGATGTTGGAATATTTCAGTAGGCTTGGAGCAAAGAGAGTGCATGAGTTTGGGGGTAGGAGGTAATTCCAGAATGAGGATGGCAGTCCTCATTGTGAAGGGATCTTGAGCTGCGTAGAGATGCTTAAACACATTGGTCAATGCCCCGGATAGTCAGAGGCGCCATCACAGGGAGTTAATCATGGAAAAACATGATCAGATCAATACTTGGGAAAGATGCCTCTCACAGCGGGGTGGAGGATGGATGGGAGGGACACGTCCACGTGATGAAACCCGTAACAGGCTCACTACGTGAAGGGCTTGTAAGAATTCAGGGATGTAGAGAGGAAAGACTAAATTAAGGTGGGATGATTGGAATAAGTCTGAGAAGGCAGATAGGAGAGACAGGAGGGGAGTAGGTATTGACTGGGATGGAGGCTGGTCACATGTGAATCTCCATCCCTTTATTCATCCCAGCCAGAGAGGTTTCTATCTGCATTCTGATAAATTGCAGGCAATGCCTTTAATTGTGAGATTTCTCCAGGGTTCGCTGGCTCATCCCTTTCTTCCTCCCAGCCAGTGTGTTGGAGTTTGGGGGCCTGGTCTAGGCTCTCTCCTCTGCCACCTTCTATCTGCAGGTGCTGGATAGTGATTTCCTCTCTCTGAGAGTCAGCCTGCTGAAGATAATGATGCTAAACAGATAGGTTTAGTGGGAGGAAGGAAACGATGCATGTAAATTCTTAGCACATGACCAGGCCCCACACAATCAAGACACAAGTTAAAAGTTAATAAGTAAAATAAATAAAACCAAGTGGGATCATTATGTGTTGGGCTCCTGCTCTGTGATCGTGTTGGCTTCGGTGAGACAGATAGTTCCGGCACCCAAAGAGCTCAGTCTAGCGGCAGAAGTGTGCTGGGTCAAGGCGACCCCCATGAAACTGCAGAGAGGGGCATCCTGTCTAGAGTGGGAGGAGGAAGGTTCAGAAAGGACTTCCAGACAGACGTGATATCTGAGCTCACTTGGAAGAAGGAACACAAGTTGGTTAAGGAAGAGGAGCAGAGTTGGGGCAGAGACAATAGTATGTGAAGACCCTTGTTGTGTAGACACGTCCTTTGATGTTGGAATATTTCAGTAGGCTTGGAGCAAAGAGAGTGCATGAGTTTGGGGGTAGGAGGTAATTCCAGAATGAGGATGGCAGTCCTCATTGTGAAGGGATCTTGAGCTGCGTAGAGATGCTTAAACACATTGGTCAATGCCCCGGATAGTCAGAGGCGCCATCACAGGGAGTTAATCATGGAAAAACATGATCAGATCAATACTTGGGAAAGATGCCTCTCACAGCGGGGTGGAGGATGGATGGGAGGGACACGTCCACGTGATGAAACCCGTAACAGGCTCACTACGTGAAGGGCTTGTAAGAATTCAGGGATGTAGAGAGGAAAGACTAAATTAAGGTGGGATGATTGGAATAAGTCTGAGAAGGCAGATAGGAGAGACAGGAGGGGAGTAGGTATTGACTGGGATGGAGGCTGAGAAGAGAGACGAGGACAGTCACTGTCCAGTGGCTTGAAGGACAGTGGGGGTATCGGTTTCTAAGGGATATGGTAACAAAGTCCTCTGTATTGGGTGGTTTAAAGCCATAGAAATTTATTGTCTGGGTTCTAGAGGCTAGAAGTCCAACACCAACCTGTTAGAAAGGCCGTACTTCCTCTATAATGTGTAGGGAAGAACCCATCCTTGCCTCCTGTAGCTTCTGGGGTTTACCAGAATTCCTCGGCATCCCTTGTCTCCCAGGTGCGTCCCTTCATCACCATTCCTGCATCATCCCATGCCATCTCCTCTCTGTGTACATCTCCTGTCCTTTTAGGAACATCAGTCATGTTAGATTAGGGTCCCACCCTAGTCCAGGATGACCTTGTCTGAACTCCATCTGCAATGACCCTATTTCCAAATATGTTCACAATGGCAGTATTGAGGTTTAGAACTTCCACATCTTTGGAGGGGGACACGATTCATAGCAGTCCAGTTTCAGGCCACCGCAATCATGTCCTTCCCACATGAAAATATATTCACCGTACCCCAACCCCCCAAAGACTTAGCCATTCCAACGTTAACTCTGAGTCCAAAATCTCATCTACATGGAATCTCATCTAAGTATGCATGCACGAGCACATATAGGTACACACACACACACACACACACACACACACAATATGCTGTCAGATTCCTACTGGGCTGGAAAGTAAGCAGAAGGAGCATGTGGCAGGTAGGAGAGGTAGGAAGACTGAGGAGGTTTCAGTTTGTGTTGTCAAGTTAATAGCTCTCATGAGACACCAACTGGAAGCTGGGTACTGCATCTTCTTATAGACATTATAGCTGGATATCATATAGTCTTTTAAAAAATATATTTGTTTATTTATTTGGGCTTGGAAAATTCAATGGACAGAGGAGCCTGGTGGACTACAGTCCACAGGATTGCAGATTCAGGCACAACTGAGCACACGCGTGTACACACAGGTCTTTGTTGGGGCATGTGGGATTTAGTTCCCTGACCAGGGATTAGACCAGAGTTTCCTGCATGGGGAGCGTGGAGTCTTAGTCATAGTCTTCTCTGGACCCCCAGGGAAGCCCGGATACTGTATATTCTTGTAAGTTGTTGGGTGCCACATATTCTTATAGGTCATCTGATACTGTATATTCTTCTAGGTGGTTGGATACAGTGTGTTCTTATCACTTTGTTATCCATTTTCCCACAAGTAGCATCAGAGAGGACCTCAAGAAGCCCTATGACCAACACAGTGATTGCTCTGGGAGCAGGCGTGTGCAGGAAATCATGTGAGGCCAAAGTGCACGTGCCTCCTGTTCTGAGATGATACTGGAGAAGAAAGGCAGATGGCATGATGGTGGGTCACGGCAGTGAAGGCACCATGATGGTGGGTCATGGCAGGGAACGCACGGAGCACCAGCTGCCCCTCGCTGGGTATCATTTCTTGCGGCTACCCTTGCCTCAAGTACTCTGGGGGACGTCAAGATACACCTGCCACAAATCCCATCCTCAAGAAGTGCACAGTTATGATGGGATTTGTGGCTGGATGAGTACTTACAGTCCACAGACAGTTATAAAGCAAGGTAACAAGTATTGACCACCAGGAGAAGTGACAGATTGCTTCGGGAATTCATAGAGAGCAGAAGTGGTGTCTTCCAGAAGTGTGTGTGTGTGTGTGTGTGTGTGTGTGTGTGTGTGTGTGTGTAGGAGGAGGAAGGGAGGTGTTCAAAGAGGAACTGATTCTAGATATGGACTTAGAAAGATGGGTCATATTTGGGCATGTGGCAATGGGGTGAGGGTGGCTGGTTTTGCAGGCATCTAGGGGAAACAAGAAGGAAGTCATCTAAACACTGTCCTGGGAATGTAAGACATTTAAGTACGAAATAGTTGTGTCAACCCGCATATATTTTGGTATGAAAAATCAGACTAACAAAGCAGTGTTTTTATTTACCTTATCTTACTGGTACAATAGGATTAAGCAGAAGATCTTGTTATTCCCATTTTCAGATGAGAAAATAGAGGCTCGGGAGAATTGAGGGGCTTGTGAAGCTCACACGATTAGAAGGCAGAGCTGGACTCAAACCAATGTTCCTTTGACTCCAAAACTTGTGCTCCTTCTGCTGTGTCTGCCTTATTAACTCATCTCCCTTGCTACAATATCTGAGCTTGCTTCCTTAGTAAGAAAAAAAAAAATAGCCCAGAAGGAAATCTATCAGGTTGACTATGAGGGTCAAGGCGAGGGAAGTGGATGGCGGCAGCTTCTAGGCGGAACATTTTTCTGATTCCAAGCCAAACATCTTTCCTGCTACGGATCCTTCTGCCCCCCGGCGTGAAGGCATGAGTCATTTTCTGCCTAAGACAGTCCCACAGAGAGTCATCCGGCTGTCTGCCTGGGGGGTTCAGCCAGGGCAGCTCTGATGCCTGTCCATGTTCAAGGTCACTTTGGGCTGCTGCATAATTTGGGGCTTGGAAAACACAGCCTTTGAGCACCCATTCTCTGGACTGAAGCCAAAGAGTCTGAGCATCTCACAAGGGACTTGCAGCGACGACTCAGGATGCAGAGAAGGAAGATCTGACGGTCCCGCTCTGTTTCCTGACCCTGACTGGCAGCCTTCGAGAACAGAGGCCCTGGCCCGTAAGCAATCTTTACAAGTCCATCTCACATCCGGGACCCTGGCCAGATGCCCGTCCTGCAGATGGTGGCTGCGAGCTGTGTGTCTGTGTCTAAAGGGCAGTGGGGCTTTGTGACTGCATTGCATCAGTCTCGATGGGATCTTCTGGAAGACACCTCGGCACAGGAAGCTGTAGGAAATTGGTCCTTGTCTACTGAAGAGGTCTCCATGCCAAATAATAATAACAATTTTTTAAAAGGAAAAAAGTCTACTACTAACAAAAACAATGTTGCTTTGCGAGTTCTTACTATGTACTTAACACTATTCTGAACATCTTTAAAGTCAGTAATTCATCTAATCGCTTGCTACTCTATTGTGCCGTGTCATGTCTGACTCTTTGTGATCCCACGGGCTGTAACCCTCCAGGCTCTTCTGTTCATGGAATTTTTCAGGGAAGAATATTGGAGTGGGTTGCCATTTCCTCCTCCAGGGGATCTTCTCAACCCAGGGATTAAACCATGTAGAGGCTCGGGAGGGGGCAGTCACACGATTAGAAGGCAGAGCTGGACTCAAACCAATGTTCCTTTGACTCCAAAACTTGTGCTCCTTCTGCTGTGTCTGCCTTATTAACTCATCTCCCTTGCTACAATATCTGAGCTTGCTTCCTTAGTAAGAAAAAAAAAAATAGCCCAGAAGGAAATCTATCAGGTTGACTATGAGGGTCAAGGCGAGGGAAGTGGATGGCGGCAGCTTCTAGGCGGAACATTTTTCTGATTCCAAGCCAAACATCTTTCCTGCTACGGATCCTTCTGCCCCCCGGCGTGAAGGCATGAGTCATTTTCTGCCTAAGACAGTCCCACAGAGAGTCATCCGGCTGTCTGCCTGGGGGCTTCAGCCAGGGCAGCTCTGATGCCTGTCCATGTTCAAGGTCACTTTGGGCTGCTGCATAATTTGGGGCTTGGAAAACACAGCCTTTGAGCACCCATTCTCTGGACTGAAGCCAAAGAGTCTGAGCATCTCACAAGGGACTTGCAGCGACGACTCAGGATGCAGAGAAGGAAGATCTGACGGTCCCGCTCTGTTTCCTGACCCTGACTGGCAGCCTTTCGAGAACAGAGGCCCTGGCCCGTAAGCAATCTTTACAAGTCCATCTCACATCCGGGACCCTGGCCAGATGCCCGTCCTGCAGATGGTGGCTGCGAGCTGTGTGTCTGTGTCTAAAGGGCAGTGGGGCTTTGTGACTGCATTGCATCAGTCTCGATGGGATCTTCTGGAAGACACCTCGGCACAGGAAGCTGTAGGAAATTGGTCCTTGTCTACTGAAGAGGTCTCCATGCCAAATAATAATAACAATTTTTTAAAAGGAAAAAAGTCTACTACTAACAAAAACAATGTTGCTTTGCGAGTTCTTACTATGTACTTAACACTATTCTGAACATCTTTAAAGTCAGTAATTCATCTAATCGCTTGCTACTCTATTGTGCCGTGTCATGTCTGACTCTTTGTGATCCCACGGGCTGTAACCCTCCAGGCTCTTCTGTTCATGGAATTTTTCAGGGAAGAATATTGGAGTGGGTTGCCATTTCCTCCTCCAGGGGATCTTCTCAACCCAGGGATTAAACCAGTGTCTCCTGCATTGGAAGGCATAGTCTCTACCAGTGAGCTACCGGGAAGGCCTATTGCTGCTCTGTTAGGTGGATACTATTAGTATATCCATTTTGTAGATACTAACTGAGGCGTAAGGGAGATTAAATAAACTGCCCAAGAGTGCACGGTCTGTTAGTGATGAGGGGAGATTTGAACCCAGGACTTCCTAATCTTGGAGCATATACTCTTAACCACTACTCTGTGCTTCCTCACCGTGACCTGCTCCTCAGGGGGGCCCAGCCTGCAGCCAGAGGAAGGGTCTTGAAGCCTCCTGGGGACTCTCCCAAGCCCTAGCCAGGACATGACAGGGGAGGGCATTGCAAGGCTTTTGTTCATTCCAAGGCCTGCGCTGAGTAATGTCCTTGAAGCTGATGGGAAGCGTGTCCCTTGCTGTTGTTCATCTAAACTCCCTTGGCATCTGCTCCTCCCCCTAAGTTCTCCATCTTGGTTAATGATGACGTCATCCAATCGATCTGATCTCCAAAACCAGAAACCTCAGAGTCATCGGCAGCTCTTCCCTGCTCCCGAGGACCCCACCCCCAGACAATCCATCACCAGCCCTGCAAATTCTTGCCAACACACAGTATCTGGAACCCAGCCGTTCTTGTCTCCAACCCCACAGCGATGCTGAGTATCTTCTGTCAGGACGATTGCTGTCGCTTCTCTTCAGCTAAAGCTCATGAATTCAGGTTCTTCCCAAACAGGGCCTAAACTCCTCAAGTCTCCCCATCTGCCACGGCACGCCACTGGCCCCAAGTTTCAGGTATGCTTGTTTCCTGAAAATGATGTGTCCGACCACGATGCTCAGTCTTTCAGGATCTGCCCTATTTCACGTTGTCGTGCTTCTGGCTGTGGCCCTGGGAAGACTCCTATTCCCCTGCCAAGGTCCCGACCATATGCCCTTTCCTCGGGGAGCCCTCTGGGTTCCTCAGCTCCAGGGGAATGTTCTCTGCTCCCTCCTCCGTGCTCTGGCTTCCCCTTTCCCTTTTTTGCTTGACTCACACTGGCCAGGCTCTTCCAGAGTATGTCTGCTGACATCTTTCTTTTCCGTAAGAGACAGGACCTAATCCTTGGTGGCTCAGATGGTAAAGAATCTGTGGGAGAAATCTCTCTGTAGAAGACCTGGGTTCGATCCCTGGGTTGGAAAGATTCCCCTGGAGGAGAAAATGCCAACCCACTCCTGTACGCTTGCCTGGAGAATCCCCATGGACAGTGCATCCCCATGGACAGAGGAGCCCGGGCTGCAGTCTGTGGGGTCACAAAGAGTTGGACATGACTGAGCGACGAAGCACAGGACAGCATCCTCTTTGCTACCGTGGCTTCCCTTCCTTACGCGTTTGACTCACGCAGACTGGGCTCTTGTTGCATATGTCTGCTGACATCTCTCTCTTTCACCAGAGACAGGACCTGATTTATCTTTCTTGCCTCCACCTCTAGTAGAGTGCTTCGACCATAATACTGGAGTGGGTACCCATTCCCTTCTCCAGGGGATCTTCTCAACCCTGGTCCCCCACATTGCAGGTGGATTCTTTACTGTCTGAGCCACCAGGAAAGCCCACACAACACGAAAGATCCAGGAATAGCAGCTCTTGAAATGAGCTTAGTCAGTAAAGCACCTGATTACTGCCCAGAGGTCTGGACCCCTCACGGTTTACTCCATGGAAACGACTGCCCGGTCGAGACTCCCCTGGCAGTCCAGTGGTTAAGGCTCTGCACTGTCCATGCAGGAGCATGGATCTGACCCCTAGTTGGGGAACTAAGATCCCACATGTGGTGCAGGGCATGCTGAGTATCTTCTGTCAGGACGATTGCTGTCGCTTCTCTTCAGCTAAAGCTCATGAATTCAGGTTCTTCCCAAACAGGGCCTAAACTCCTCAAGTCTCCCCATCTGCCACGGCACGCCACTGGCCCCAAGTTTCAGGTATGCTTGTTTCCTGAAAATGATGTGTCCGACCACGATGCTCAGTCTTTCAGGATCTGCCCTATTTCACGTTGTCGTGCTTCTGGCTGTGGCCCTGGGAAGACTCCTATTCCCCTGCCAAGGTCCCGACCATATGCCCTTTCCTCGGGGAGCCCTCTGGGTTCCTCAGCTCCAGGGGAATGTTCTCTGCTCCCTCCTCCGTGCTCTGGCTTCCCTTCCTTTTATGCTTGACTCACACAGGCCAGGCTCTTCCAGAGTATGTCTGCTGACATCTTTCTTTTCCGTAAGAGACAGGACCTAATCCTTGGTGGCTCAGATGGTAAAGAATCTGTGGGAGAAATCTCTCTGTAGAAGACCTGGGTTCGATCCCTGGGTTGGAAAGATTCCCCTGGAGGAGAAAATGCCAACCCACTCCTGTACGCTTGCCTGGAGAATCCCCATGGACAGTGCATCCCCATGGACAGAGGAGCCCGGGCTGCAGTCTGTGGGGTCACAAAGAGTTGGACATGACTGAGCGACGAAGCACAGGACAGCATCCTCTTTGCTACCGTGGCTTCCCTTCCTTACGCGTTTGACTCACGCAGACTGGGCTCTTGTTGCATATGTCTGCTGACATCTCTCTCTTTCACCAGAGACAGGACCTGATTTATCTTTCTTGCCTCCACCTCTAGTAGAGTGCTTCGACCATAATACTGGAGTGGGTACCCATTCCCTTCTCCAGGGGATCTTCTCAACCCTGGTCCCCCACATTGCAGGTGGATTCTTTACTGTCTGAGCCACCAGGAAAGCCCACACAACACGAAAGATCCAGGAATAGCAGCTCTTGAAATGAGCTTAGTCAGTAAAGCACCTGATTACTGCCCAGAGGTCTGGACCCCTCACGGTTTACTCCATGGAAACGACTGCCCGGTCGAGACTCCCCTGGCAGTCCAGTGGTTAAGGCTCTGCACTGTCCATGCAGGAGCATGGATCTGACCCCTAGTTGGGGAACTAAGATCCCACATGTGGTGCAGCAGGCAGAGAGTATACTGCCCTGTGGGTGAGACGCACTAACAATGATCGTGAGCTTGAGGATGACATCCTTTAAGCACCACCTTGAAAGAGATAGCAGGTGGTTTAGGGAGAGGGGGAGGGGGCAACCACTATTTCAGAGCCTTCATGAAAGCTGCTTGGTAATAAAATCAAATGCCACCACCAGTGTCGCAGCCACCCCCTGACTTCAGTGTAAGGTTTCTTTGACACCTTGGCAGACAGACTCCCCCATGGGTGGAATCATCTTCCGCACAGACCCACGCCCGGGGTGTAATGTGCTGATGTAAGGCTTTTGCTCAAAGCAGGCTTCTCTCGAGAGAATGGAGACTCCTCATGGTAGAGAGCGTAAACCCCATGTTGATCCTGTGTTAGCTGAGAGCTGTGCCAGAGGCTCTCTGTTGCTTTCCTGAATCATCATGGCTGCCTGGACAGGGAGACGTCCTTGTTCCCATTACACAGATCGTAAAAGAGAGGCTCAGAGAGGGAAAGGCATTTGTCTGACACCACACAGCCCAGGAGAACAAGGATTCAAAGCCACGTTAATGTGACTCCAAAGTTGCTCCCTTGTCTACCTCGTCTGCTGGATCAGGATGGAAGTAGGGGCTCAGAGGCCACGGAGTCAACGTCTCCTTGACCTTGCCAAGAGTCATCTGTACCCTTGACACTGGGGCACCAAGTGGTTTGGGGGATGACCTCAGGATGTCCCACTTTTGTTTCACACCATTTCCTGCCCTCCTGGGTTCATGTCTCTAGAGCTGGTTTTCAAAATCCATACGCAATGAACTCCATTAGTCTTCTTTGATACTTCCTGTGAAATCATTCTGTGTGGATGGAACATTCTTCATGCATGTACCTAAATGCACCACTTGAGGTATATTAATATGCAGATAGATCCCTGAGTAAGGGGAGTGTTGGTCCACTGTTCGTTGCTCAGTCGTGTCCAACACTTTGCCACCCCATGGACTATAGCCCCCCCGGCTCCTCTGTCCGTGGAATTCTCCGGGCAAGAATACCGGAGTGGATTGCCATTCCCTTCTCCAGGGGAACCCAGGGATTGAACCTGGGCCTCTTGCATTGTAGCCGGATTCTTTATCTTCTGAGCCACTCTGAAATGTGGTGTTTACAGATGTCCCAGTCTGTAGGAATCATTGTTCAGATGAGAGAAACCAAGATCGGGCAGGTAGGACAGGTCTGGGAACAAAGCCATATGTGGAATATTTGAAGGAAGGGGAAGTGTTCAGCCTGGAGAGACTTGCCAATGTTAATACTCGAGCAGCTCCAAGTGAGACGGCGTAAAAGTTAAGGAGGGAAAGATTTCTAACCAATGGAATAATCAATGAAAAACAGTGTCAGCTATCAACAAATGGCCTTCACACATTGAATATGTATTCAGTATTTATGGATCTCTAGACTCAGCATTGGAGGCTTATGTGAAATGACTTTTTTTTTGGATGGCAGGCAGCTTCCCATCATAGGAAGAGTTTCCAAGCAGGAAATGGACAGTTACCCATCATGAGTAATATTAATTCCAGTGCTAAATGGATGATTGGAAAAAATGAATTCTAGTGGGTTGCAATTCGGCAAAGTGGTGGTCCCCAACTAGGGACTGGTTTTTGGCAGCAGGGACTGGTTTTAGGGAGGACAGTCTTTTCACCCACTAGGGCTGGGGTGACTGGGTTGGGGGGGTGCAGTTCCTGGATGATTCAAACACATTGCATTTATTGTGCACTTTATTTCTATGATTATGACACCAGCTCCACCTCCGATCATCAGGCATTAGATCCCAGAGGTTTGGAACCCCTGCAGTAAAGAGTTCTGTCATCTCTGAACCGTCCAGAATATCCAAGACAGGGCATCACGTGCTGCAACCATCGATCAGTTGGCTGGTGCAGTGCATGACTGCTCTCCACGAGCCACATAACCAGGGTGGGTCATGGGGTGACCCAGCTAGTGCCCCAAGAGGAAGAGAAGAGAGCTGAAATGAAAGCAGAGTGGATTTGGCTGGGATTAATGTGCTGAGCCACAAGGGAAGTGATCGCTGATGTGAACGTGTGAAGGGAAGCTATCTTTCTGTCCTAAGTGATTCCTGAAAATTTCTTAGGTGCCCAGTTCTACGCGGCAGTCATTAGAGGGTGTACACTGTGCATAGCAGATGTGCGTGTGCATGCTTAGTTGTGTCCAACTCTTTGCGACCCTATAAACTATAGCCCTCCAGGCTCCCCTGTCCATGGGATTCTTCAGGCCCGAATACTGGAGTGGGTTGCCCCTTCCTTCTCCAGGGAATCTTCCCAGGGCAGGCACTAGGGTGTGTGTGTGTGTCTCTGTGTGTGTCTGTGTCTGTGTGTGTGTGTGTGTGTGTCTCTGTGTGTGGGTTTGTCCTGTTGAGAGTGGACAGAACATTGTTTCTTCTGAATCGGTAGATGCCCATGTGCCTCCTTTTCCCTGAAAGCTCTGTTCCCAGTCAGAAGTCGCCAGGCTTGCTTCACTCATGTTGGTGCCGACGAGAAGGAGCAGACAGCTTGGACAGTGGCGCTGCTAATATCTTCTTGATCTGTGAGCATCTGGCCAAGGGAAGAGTTTCCAAGCAGGAAATGGACAGTTACCCATCATGAGTAATATTAATTCCAGTGCTAAATGGATGATTGGAAAAAATGAATTCTAGTGGGTTGCAATTCGGCAAAGTGGTGGTCCCCAACTAGGGACTGGTTTTTGGCAGCAGGGACTGGTTTTAGGGAGGACAGTCTTTTCACCCACTAGGGCTGGGGTGACTGGGTTGGGGGGGTGCAGTTCCTGGATGATTCAAACACATTGCATTTATTGTGCACTTTATTTCTATGATTATGACACCAGCTCCACCTCCGATCATCAGGCATTAGATCCCAGAGGTTTGGAACCCCTGCAGTAAAGAGTTCTGTCATCTCTGAACCGTCCAGAATATCCAAGACAGGGCATCACGTGCTGCAACCATCGATCAGTTGGCTGGTGCAGTGCATGACTGCTCTCCACGAGCCACATAACCAGGGTGGGTCATGGGGTGACCCAGCTAGTGCCCCAAGAGGAAGAGAAGAGAGCTGAAATGAAAGCAGAGTGGATTTGGCTGGGATTAATGTGCTGAGCCACAAGGGAAGTGATCGCTGATGTGAACGTGTGAAGGGAAGCTATCTTTCTGTCCTAAGTGATTCCTGAAAATTTCTTAGGTGCCCAGTTCTCGCGGCAGTCATTAGAGGGTGTACACTGTGCATAGCAGATGTGCGTGTGCATGCTTAGTTGTGTCCAACTCTTTGCGACCCTATAAACTATAGCCCTCCAGGCTCCCCTGTCCATGGGATTCTTCAGGCCCGAATACTGGAGTGGGTTGCCCCTTCCTTCTCCAGGGAATCTTCCCAGGGCAGGCACTAGGGTGTGTGTGTGTGTCTCTGTGTGTGTCTGTGTCTGTGTGTGTGTGTGTGTGTGTCTGTGTGTGTGGGTTTGTCCTGTTGAGAGTGGACAGAACATTGTTTCTTCTGAATCGGTAGATGCCCATGTGCCTCCTTTTCCCTGAAAGCTCTGTTCCCAGTCAGAAGTCGCCAGGCTTGCTTCACTCATGTTGGTGCCGACGAGAAGGAGCAGACAGCTTGGACAGTGGCGCTGCTAATATCTTCTTGATCTGTGAGCATCTGGCCAAGGGAACAGTGCGTTCTGAGGAGCCCCAGGAACAAGCATCGCAGCCGAATGAGAATTTTCACTACCTATCTTTCATGTCTCGTTAGAGGTCCTAGCTCCTTGCCTTTAGGATGTGCCCAACAAACAGATGATGAATGTAGTCTGGAGCTTCTGTTTCCTCATCTTTAAAATCATGGGTAACCAGGTCTTCCTGACAGGTGGTGAGTATCCCATCAGCAAGCTCAGGATCCTCTTATGGGATCGATAGTCTGTTTTTGACAGCATTGTTCTCTGTAGACTCCACCACTCTCACGTCCCCCTCCTCTCTGGCTGGAAGCAGAGAGTATATCTGCCGAGGGGAGCAGATTGTCCCCTCTAGCCAAGGGGTCGCCAGCCACTGTGGGCCTGCGGCCTGTGGCTCAGAGCCCAGGTGCAAATTCACCCTTAGGATGCTGTGGGTCAGGGTACCATGGACTGTCAGAACGCCATCTGTGTTGCTTAGCTCTGTTCTCTCTCATTCCCCAGTCCTTGAGCCTGCGTCTGATGTGGGAAATAGGAACAGGATGGAGAGCAAGTTCACATTCTGAGAGCACGGTCGCACATCCATTATCACCGTGCAGAAGCACGAATCGGTTTCGTTCTGTCCATTGTCCCTTGTTCTCTCAGTAATACTGAAGCTGGGGGGAATTTCTCCCGCAGCCCCACAGACGAGAGCTTACAATGTCTTACAGAGCAAAGACATGCATTATAAGCAGCTTCAGGGAGCTTCGCTGCCCAGCCTGTAACACGGTCTTATCTTGTAAATGCCCAGAGGACCAGGGCAGGGTTAGTTTCACATGTGGGCTTCGCTGCAGAGCCCAGGGATTAATACGTAATGCATTCAGTGCTGGTGAAGTAGCGGATCTGTGGTGGGTTTGAGCTGAGAGTGACACTGGCCAGGGCTGAATTCCTTTTTACTCTGCTCCCTTGACTGCCTGCATACGTGTGTGGGCTGAAAGATCACCTCCTGTTCAGGGTTGTCTTGCCTCAGACAACTTCCAGGCAGGTTTTGGAGGGGGCGGAAGCTCAAGAAGGACCATCATGTTAATTTATGTTTCGTTAATGAATTTATCATGGATGATATTCTTGGTAATGGGTTTACCACTGTAAGCTCAGTGTTTGCATTTATTTAATTTGCACTCTGACCTTGTGAAGTCAGAATTATTATCATTCTTTTCCTGATGAAAAGCCTTTAGGATGTGCAAAAAGGTGAATGTAGTCTGGAGCTTCTGTTTCCTCATCTTTAAAATCATGGGTAACCAGGTCTTCCTGACAGGTGGTGAGTATCCCATCAGCAAGCTCAGGATCCTCTTATGGGATCGATAGTCTGTTTTTGACAGCATTGTTCTCTGTAGACTCCACCACTCTCACGTCCCCTCCTCTCTGGCTGGAAGCAGGGGTATATCTGCCGAGGGAGCAGATTGTCCCCTCTAGCCAAGGGGTCGCCAGCCACTGTGGGCCTGCGGCCTGTGGCTCAGAGCCCAGGTGCAAATTCACCCTTAGGATGCTGTGGGTCAGGGTACCATGGACTGTCAGAACGCCATCTGTGTTGCTTAGCTCTGTTCTCTCTCATTCCCCAGTCCTTGAGCCTGCGTCTGATGTGGGAAATAGGAACAGGATGGAGAGCAAGTTCACATTCTGAGAGCACGGTCGCACATCCATTATCACCGTGCAGAAGCACGAATCGGTTTCGTTCTGTCCATTGTCCCTTGTTCTCTCAGTAATACTGAAGCTGGGGAGAATTTCTCCCGCAGCCCCACAGACGAGAGCTTACAATGTCTTACAGAGCAAAGACATGCATTATAAGCAGCTTCAGGGAGCTTCGCTGCCCAGCCTGTAACACGGTCTTATCTTGTAAATGCCCAGAGGACCAGGGCAGGGTTAGTTTCACATGTGGGCTTCGCTGCAGAGCCCAGGGATTAATACGTAATGCATTCAGTGCTGGTGAAGTAGCGGATCTGTGGTGGGTTTGAGCTGAGAGTGACACTGGCCAGGGCTGAATTCCTTTTTACTCTGCTCCCTTGACTGCCTGCATACGTGTGTGGGCTGAAAGATCACCTCCTGTTCAGGGTTGTCTTGCCTCAGACAACTTCCAGGCAGGTTTTGGAGGGGGCGGAAGCTCAAGAAGGACCATCATGTTAATTTATGTTTCGTTAATGAATTTATCATGGATGATATTCTTGGTAATGGGTTTACCACTGTAAGCTCAGTGTTTGCATTTATTTAATTTGCACTCTGACCTTGTGAAGTCAGAATTATTATCATTCTTTTCCTGATGAAAAAGCCTGAGACTCAGAGATGATGCAGGAGTTGCTTGGTTTCACAAATTTAGAATATGGAAGAGCTTATATTCCAATTCTGGTTCTTTCCATTCTGAATATATTATTCTCCCCACCCAAATGAGTGCCTGTCTTGAAATACAACTTTGTAATAATAATGGGTCTTTTGAGAAATGATATTTAGTTACTAATATCTTTAAAAAGTCATTTATTTTCCAAGTTCCAAGGAGCATTTTTTTCCATATGGATATGCATTTTAATACTGTCCTAATGATTACCTAGGAATACTTTTGTGTTCTCTTGTTTTCATGTTGGATGATATGCTTTTCCCGACACTGCTAAATAATCTTTAAAAGAATCATTTATAAAAAGCCAAAATAATCCTTGGGTTAATATCTCATAATCTGCCCAAACATTTTCCTGTTGTGAGCCGCCTTGCCTTTTCTCCCATTTTGCTAGTGTAAGGAGTGCTGCAGTGAAGACGTCCCGGCGTAGGCCTCCTCACAAAGCAGTATTTCCTAGAGGAAGACACAGGGGATGGGACATGGGCAGAGGGGGCTAGGATGCAGCTTTCCCCTCATAGTAACACTGCAGCATTATATAAGTTATTGGCCTTTTTCTAACTTCCTCATCTAGAAGATGGGGATATGGGTATATATCGGAAGACCGATATGCAGAATTAGTAGCACAATGACCATAAGTATGCCTAGCTCATGACAGATATGTAATCCATGTTAGCCCTGTTTTTCTCCTTATAAAACCCCATGGGTAGAATGTCAGAGTATATATGATTTTGCGAGTTTTGGTACCTTCTGGAAATTTCCTTTTCAACAAGGTTAAAACAACTTCTGTTGCCACTAGCATGTAGGAAAGTACTGTTTCACCACAAGCTCACAAGCAATTGGTTTTACTATGTTTGGTGCTTATGAGGTGTTTTTTGTTTTTCTTGGTGCATGCCATTTTAAAAGGACAACAAGCTAAAAATAAAAATCAGCTCTGAACCAAGACATGGAAACAACCTAAACGTCCATTGGTGAATGAATGGATGATATTCTTGGTAATGGGTTTACCACTGTAAGCTCAGTGTTTGCATTTATTTAATTTGCACTCTGACCTTGTGAAGTCAGAATTATTATCATTCTTTTCCTGATGAAAAAGCCTGAGACTCAGAGATGATGCAGGAGTTGCTTGGTTTCACAAATTTAGAATATGGAAGAGCTTATATTCCAATTCTGGTTCTTTCCATTCTGAATATATTATTCTCCCCACCCAAATGAGTGCCTGTCTTGAAATACAACTTTGTAATAATAATGGGTCTTTTGAGAAATGATATTTAGTTACTAATATCTTTAAAAAGTCATTTATTTTCCAAGTTCCAAGGAGCATTTTTTTCCATATGGATATGCATTTTAATACTGTCCTAATGATTACCTAGGAATACTTTTGTGTTCTCTTGTTTTCATGTTGGATGATATGCTTTTCCCGACACTGCTAAATAATCTTTAAAAGAATCATTTATAAAAAGCCAAAATAATCCTTGGGTTAATATCTCATAATCTGCCCAAACATTTTCCTGTTGTGAGCCGCCTTGCCTTTTCTCCCATTTTGCTAGTGTAAGGAGTGCTGCAGTGAAGACGCCCCCGGCGTAGGCCTCCTCACAAAGCAGTATTTCCTAGAGGAAGACACAGGGGATGGGACATGGGCAGAGGGGGCTAGGATGCAGCTTTCCCCTCATAGTAACACTGCAGCATTATATAAGTTATTGGCCTTTTTCTAACTTCCTCATCTAGAAGATGGGGATATGGGTATATATCGGAAGACCGATATGCAGAATTAGTAGCACAATGACCATAAGTATGCCTAGCTCATGACAGATATGTAATCCATGTTAGCCCTGTTTTTCTCCTTATAAAACCCCATGGGTAGAATGTCAGAGTATATATGATTTTGCGAGTTTTGGTACCTTCTGGAAATTTCCTTTTCAACAAGGTTAAAACAACTTCTGTTGCCACTAGCATGTAGGAAAGTACTGTTTCACCACAAGCTCACAAGCAATTGGTTTTACTATGTTTGGTGCTTATGAGGTGTTTTTTGTTTTTCTTGGTGCATGCCATTTTAAAAGGACAACAAGCTAAAAATAAAAATCAGCTCTGAACCAAGACATGGAAACAACCTAAACGTCCATTGGTGAATGAATGGATAGGGAAGATGTGGTACGTCTATGTAATGGAATACTATTTAGCCATAAAATGAAGCAATAATGGCATTTGCATCAACGTGGGTGAAACTAGAGATTATCAAACACAGTGAAGTGAGTCAGAAAGGCAAGGTTTGCACAGCAGCACCACAGCCAATGAGGTTTATCAGAAGCAGGACTATTGCAAATTGAAAACTTTTCCCAATAGGAGGAGAAAGGCAAATACTACAGGATATCACTTACATGTGGAGTCACGAATGAACGTATCTACAAAACAGAAACAAACTCACAGACATAGAGAACAGATTTGTGGTTGCCAAGGGGGATGTGGCGGGGGGGATGCGGTCCGAGTTTGGGGTTAGCAAATGCAAACTAGTATAACAACAAGGTAAACCAGGTAAACAACAGGGTCCTACTGTATAGCAAGGGAGCTCCATTCAATACCTTGTGATAAACCATAACAGAAAAGAGTATAAAAAGGAATGTGTGTACATGTGTAGCTGAATCATTTTGTTGTACAGGATAAATTAACACAACATCGTATATCAACTATTCTTCAGTTGGTAGAGACCCTCTGAAACTATCACATCTCTGATCGGTCATGTGTGCACATTTCATGTCTGAGTCTTTGTGACCCTGTGGACTTTCACCTGCCAGGCCTCTCTGTTCATGAGACTCTCCGGGCAAGAATACTGTGGGCTGGGGAGAGGGTTTGCTATGGCCTCCTCCAGGGGATCGTCCCAATCCAGGGATCCAGTCTGTGTCTCCTACATCTCCTTCACTGTAGGAGGGTTCTTTCCTGTTGACCCATCAGGGAAGCCCTGTTAATCGGCTGTTCCCTAATAAATTTTTTAAAAATTAAAAAAAAACCACAACCAATCAGGTCTGTGCCCTTTACTTTCTGGACTCTACAGTCACAGAAATGAGTCCCAAAGATTTTGAAGGTCAAAGACTGTTTAGTGGCCAGCAAGGCTTGTATGTAAGTCTTCTATGGCTAATCACATCCCTTTGAACCAACTGACTGATGGGAGAGAAAGAATATATTCTTGATAGGAAACATTATCTGACCTGAGCAAGGGTGCCTGGTAGACATTGCAAAACCTTCTTAACTGATGATTTTTTTTTTAAAAAAAGGAGTGCTTGTCATCAGATAAGGAAGCTTATTAACAAGATCCTCTCCCAAATTGGATTTGACGTGTGCCTGGCGCTCGGACAGCTGAGCCCTCCCTTTCCAGACAGTTCTCGGCAGCCACAGCCCAGGGCACAGGGCTTTGCCCGCCCTGCTGCTGACACAGCTGCTAATCCCAGGCTAATGAGTGATCTCGAGGCAGAGTGGGTGGTGTGGCTGGACGAGCAGGCAGGCGTGGACGCAATGTGTAAGCAGAGCTGCTGAAGCCACAGGCTCAGGAGGACCTGGAGTTTCCTGGGGGAACCGGAGAATGCGGCTTTCCTCGAGTGGTCCCTGGCTCCGACCTGGGCCAGGGCTCGGAGTCCTCTCCTAACCTGGTCATTGTCTTACACGGGATGCTGGAGAGAGAGAGACAAACAAGGGTGACTGAGACTGACTTGGTGCCATGTTCATGTGTTCAGACTGTACACTCACATCAAAAAATAAGCACTGTTGTGGGGCACTGTCTCCTTAGGACGGCTCTGCAGGGTTGTTGTGATTTTCATTCACTTTCATTTTACTCAGAAAAAATTGAGGATAAAGGGTTCCTTGTAGGTGATTTAGCTTGGAGTTACATTTATCCCAGGATTGCTTTGAAGACCTCAAACCAAAATGTGAATTAAAAAAGAAAATACTATCCTACCCATTATGTACACACACACACACACACACACACACACACAAACAAAATGTAAATGGACACATCCTCTGTCATAAATCTACACGGGGTCAGAATGGTTAGATAGATAGAAATTTTGTTTCTGTGTGTGTGTGTGTGTGTGTGTGTGTGTGTGTGCATGTGTCTTAAAATACCTGGATTCATGTCTAATTCATGACAGCTCTGTGATCTAGGACATGTCACTTAAGGCATCCGAGTTTTCATTTTTCAACTTAAAAAATGAGAGTTAAGTTGATGAATGTCTAAGATCCCCAAGAGGAAAGCTTCGTGGCTCGCGTGCATCTGAAAAGATGTAGATTTATACAGCAGTGAGGTTCCATTTAAAACCTGTTAAATGACAAATGTGCTGTGTGTTTGTGACTGTGTGTAACACAACCAAGTGTTGTGAAGGATGTCGATCTACATCAACTCTCACCCACAGTTGATGAAAGCATAAACTGGCAAAATGGTGTATTTTGTGATCCCATTAGTGAATAGTTACATGATCAAGAAAGGTGGTTCTCAGAACCAGATGTTGTAGACAGTTCTCGGCAGCCACAGCCCAGGGCACAGGGCTTTGCCCGCCTGCCTGACACAGCTGCTAATCCCAGGCTAATGAGTGATCTCGAGGCAGAGTGGGTGGTGTGGCTGGACGAGCAGGCAGGCGTGGACGCAATGTGTAAGCAGAGCTGCTGAAGCCACAGGCTCAGGAGGACCTGGAGTTTCCTGGGGGAACCGGAGAATGCGGCTTTCCTCGAGTGGTCCCTGGCTCCGACCTGGGCCAGGGCTCGGAGTCCTCTCCTAACCTGGTCATTGTCTTACACGGGATGCTGGAGAGAGAGAGACAAACAAGGGTGACTGAGACTGACTTGGTGCCATGTTCATGTGTTCAGACTGTACACTCACATCAAAAAATAAGCACTGTTGTGGGGCACTGTCTCCTTAGGACGGCTCTGCAGGGTTGTTGTGATTTTCATTCACTTTCATTTTACTCAGAAAAAATTGAGGATAAAGGGTTCCTTGTAGGTGATTTAGCTTGGAGTTACATTTATCCCAGGATTGCTTTGAAGACCTCAAACCAAAATGTGAATTAAAAAAGAAAATACTATCCTACCCATTATGTACACACACACACACACACACACACACACACAAACAAAATGTAAATGGACACATCCTCTGTCATAAATCTACACGGGGTCAGAATGGTTAGATAGATAGAAATTTTGTTTCTGTGTGTGTGTGTGTGTGTGTGTGTGTGTGTGTGCATGTGTCTTAAAATACCTGGATTCATGTCTAATTCATGACAGCTCTGTGATCTAGGACATGTCACTTAAGACATCTGAGATTTCATTTTTCAACATAAAAAATGAGAGTTAAGTTGATGAATGTCTAAGATCCCCAAGAGGAAAGCTTCGTGGCTCGCGTGCATCTGAAAAGATGTAGATTTATACAGCAGTGAGGTTCCATTTAAAACCTGTTAAATGACAAATGTGCTGTGTGTTTGTGACTGTGTGTAACACAACCAAGTGTTGTGAAGGATGTCGATCTACATCAACTCTCACCCACAGTTGATGAAAGCATAAACTGGCAAAATGGTGTATTTTGTGATCCCATTAGTGAATAGTTACATGATCAAGAAAGGTGGTTCTCAGAACCAGATGTTGTATGCTTAGTTCTGTCCTGGAACACATGTGTCCATGGGCGATAGGCTCCTTAATTCATAAGATGGCAGTTCTCATGCATATGTACATGTATGAACAGACTAATGGCAATCAACGGCAGAATGCAAAAATAGTTTTGGTATATTCTCTACCATGGTATATGACCCAGTAGAGAAACTGAATCAGGAGCCAGCTTTGAGGAGCTCCGGTGGATCAACCTTGAGACAATATGAGCACCAAAATAATTACAAATGATAATGAGTGATGCTTACTTGGAGAATTCCATGGACAGAGGAGCCTGGTAGGCTATAGTCCATGGGGTCACAAACCATGGACATGACTTAGCGACTGAAAACAACAACAACAAGGAGTGATGAGCCCTGCAAAAATATGAATTCTTGAATTCACATTCATAATAGATAGATGATAGATAGATAAGTAGATTCAATATATAGATTGCATATATGTATGTATATATATATACATATACATATATACATATAAATACACACACACACACATATACATACATATATATATATATATATATATATATATATATAAAAACACATATGAATATAGGAGAAGGGAGGCCCTAGCTTCTCCCAGAGTGCTGAAAGCTAGAGCTGGAACTTGGATATCACCATTTTGCCATCACCATGGTAAAGATGGGTCAGAGAAGAATCACCAGCAGATATTAAATCCAGGAGATTATGCTGAGAACAAGATATTGACATGATTCCCAAGTGCCTCTCCCACACACTGATTACTAGTTGAAAGGAGAATAACCAGTGTGTTCTGAAAACATTGGCAACACCTTGACTTGAATGATCAAAATTAACATCACCAGTAAGAAACAGACGGATATTGTGTTTCTCCAGATGTGCCGTCCTGAAAGGTGTATGACCTTAATCGAATCAAGGAAATTTCATACTTTCCCAAACTTTCTATGCAAAAATACAAGGGTTATCTTCTCCAGAGATGTTAACTATCCTAAAAGATCAGGAAAGGTTGTGGAAACGTTCCAGATTACCTAAGGCTGAAGAAACTTGAGAACACGGTAAGATCTTGTCCTGGAGAGAGAGATGCTATTAAGGACCTTTTCAGGTAAGCGGACACAAGTGGAGTACGGATTATCACTAAGCAAAATGTAAAAGTACTACCATGTTTTTTTCCCCATGGGCGATAGGCTCTTAATTCATAAGATGGCAGTTCTCATGCATATGTACATGTATGAACAGACTAATGGCAATCAACGGCAGAATGCAAAAATAGTTTTGGTATATTCTCTACCATGGTATATGACCCAGTAGAGAAACTGAATCAGGAGCCAGCTTTGAGGAGCTCCGGTGGATCAACCTTGAGACAATATGAGCACCAAAATAATTACAAATGATAATGAGTGATGCTTACTTGGAGAATTCCATGGACAGAGGAGCCTGGTAGGCTATAGTCCATGGGGTCACAAACCATGGACATGACTTAGCGACTGAAAACAACAACAACAAGGAGTGATGAGCCCTGCAAAAATATGAATTCTTGAATTCACATTCATAATAGATAGATGATAGATAGATAAGTAGATTCAATATATAGATTGCATATATGTATGTATATATATATACATATACATATATACATATAAATACACACACACACACATATACATACATATATATATATATATATATATATATATATATATAAAAACACATATGAATATAGGAGAAGGGAGGCCCTAGCTTCTCCCAGAGTGCTGAAAGCTAGAGCTGGAACTTGGATATCACCATTTTGCCATCACCATGGTAAAGATGGGTCAGAGAAGAATCACCAGCAGATATTAAATCCAGGAGATTATGCTGAGAACAAGATATTGACATGATTCCCAAGTGCCTCTCCCACACACTGATTACTAGTTGAAAGGAGAATAACCAGTGTGTTCTGAAAACATTGGCAACACCTTGACTTGAATGATCAAAATTAACATCACCAGTAAGAAACAGACGGATATTGTGTTTCTCCAGATGTGCCGTCCTGAAAGGTGTATGACCTTAATCGAATCAAGGAAATTTCATACTTTCCCAAACTTTCTATGCAAAAATACAAGGGTTATCTTCTCCAGAGATGTTAACTATCCTAAAAGATCAGGAAAGGTTGTGGAAACGTTCCAGATTACCTAAGGCTGAAGAAACTTGAGAACACGGTAAGATCTTGTCCTGGAGGAGAGAGATGCTATTAAGGACCTTTTCAGGTAAGCGGACACAAGTGGAGTACGGAGGTGTAATCATCAAAAGTAGAGCATAAATGTAAATATGTGAATTTGATAATTGCAGTCGTTATAGAAGAAAGCGTTCCTACTCCTGGAAATACCCATTTAAGGACTTAAGGGTCAAGGTCTAGGTGAAAGTGCCAGTTTCTCAGCTATGTCCAGCTCTGTGTGACCCCATGAACTGTAGCCCACCAGGCTCCTCTGTCCATGGGATTCTCTAGGTTTGAATACTAGAGTGGGTTGCCATGCCCTTCTCCAGGGCATCTTCTTGACCCAGGGATCGAACCTGGGTCTCCTGCATTGCAGGCCATTCTTTACCACATGAGCCATGGGAAAGCATTTAAGGTCTAAAATGTATGTAAGTTCTCTTAGATGTTTTAAAAAATAATTATATGTACACACACACACATGCAGAGCAAATGAAGAGAAACATTAAGAAAAGTAAATCTGTCTATAGGATATTGGGTGTTCTTTTACTGTTTTATTTGTATAGCTCTTTGTTAGTGTTTATTTTTATTAATTGAGATCCAAATAAATATGTGAGAGATACAGCTAAACCACTGTTTAGAGGATCAAATGATAGCTTTGAATGTTTATTTTATGAAGAAAGGTATAACAATTAATGATCTGAATTTCCGTCATAGGAGGTCAGAAACAAAAACAAATTAACAAGTGGACAGTAGGAAAGAACACAGATAAGAACAGAAATCAAAGAGAAAAAACAGGCTTATCCAGAAAAAGAATTAACCAGAATAGCTGAGAACAAGATATTGACATGATTCCCAAGTGCCTCTCCCACACACTGATTACTAGTTGAAAGGAGAATAACCAGTGTGTTCTGAAAACATTGGCAACACCTTGACTTGAATGATCAAAATTAACATCACCAGTAAGAAACAGACGGATATTGTGTTTCTCCAGATGTGCCGTCCTGAAAGGTGTATGACCTTAATCGAATCAAGGAAATTTCATACTTTCCCAAACTTTCTATGCAAAAATACAAGGGTTATCTTCTCCAGAGATGTTAACTATCCTAAAAGATCAGGAAAGGTTGTGGAAACGTTCCAGATTACCTAAGGCTGAAGAAACTTGAGAACACGGTAAGATCTTGTCCTGGAGGAGAGAGATGCTATTAAGGACCTTTTCAGGTAAGCGGACACAAGTGGAGTACGGAGGTGTAATCATCAAAAGTAGAGCATAAATGTAAATATGTGAATTTGATAATTGCAGTCGTTATAGAAGAAAGCGTTCCTACTCCTGGAAATACCCATTTAAGGACTTAAGGGTCAAGGTCTAGGTGAAAGTGCCAGTTTCTCAGCTATGTCCAGCTCTGTGTGACCCCATGAACTGTAGCCCACCAGGCTCCTCTGTCCATGGGATTCTCTAGGTTTGAATACTAGAGTGGGTTGCCATGCCCTTCTCCAGGGCATCTTCTTGACCCAGGGATCGAACCTGGGTCTCCTGCATTGCAGGCCATTCTTTACCACATGAGCCATGGGAAAGCATTTAAGGTCTAAAATGTATGTAAGTTCTCTTAGATGTTTTAAAAAATAATTATATGTACACACACACACATGCAGAGCAAATGAAGAGAAACATTAAGAAAAGTAAATCTGTCTATAGGATATTGGGTGTTCTTTTACTGTTTTATTTGTATAGCTCTTTGTTAGTGTTTATTTTTATTAATTGAGATCCAAATAAATATGTGAGAGATACAGCTAAACCACTGTTTAGAGGATCAAATGATAGCTTTGAATGTTTATTTTATGAAGAAAGGTATAACAATTAATGATCTGAATTTCCGTCATAGGAGGTCAGAAACAAAAACAAATTAACAAGTGGACAGTAGGAAAGAACACAGATAAGAACAGAAATCAAAGAGAAAAAAAACAGGACAATAAGAATTAAATGGACAATGTTAAAAAATTTTAAAGATGAGTAAATTTGATAAACTCTTAACAAGACTAGGAAACACAAAAGGAACACAAAACAGAAACACAAATTACCAGTAGTTTCATTTAATAGACATTGAGTCAATCCCACGATAGGTCCCACAGACTTTCAAAGGATGAAAAGGAACAGTATGCTGACAGATTCTATAATTCAGATGAAATGGTCAAATTACTTGAAAAACTCAACTGACCAAAAAAAAATATACTGACACAAGATGATAAGAGATTTCTGAATACCTCTATACCTATGAAAGAAATTGTATTTTTAAATTAAAACAAACTCTGGAGCCTCATGGTTTCACAGGTGAGTTCTATTAAACATTTGAGAGATATAATATTCTCTTAAATCCTTTCAGATAAAAAGAGGAAGAAGAAACATACCTTAATCATTTTATGAGTTAAAACCTTCTACCAAACCAAGAGAAAGACTTTGCAAGAAAAGAAACCGTTCTTCCTAACGCAGGTGAAAAAATTCTTGACAAAATAGTGATAAAACTTCAGGAATGTATAAAAAGCATAATATATTTTGATCATAGTATATCCTAGAAATACAGGTTTGATTCAACACTCAAAAAAATTAATCTGCCAAATGAAGCCTAAAGTAGAAAGCGATGAATGAGAAAAAAAGCATTTAACAAGATCCAACCTTCATTCATGACAAAAATTCCCAGCCAGCAAACTAGAATAGATATCATCTGCGTGTCAGGTCACTTCAGTCGTATCTGACTCTTTGAGACCACATGGACCATAACTTGACAGGCTCCTCTGTCCATGGAATTCTCCAGGCAAGAATACTGGAGTGGGGAGCTTCCTTGGTGGTCCAGTGGGTAAGGACACCGCCTTGCAGTGCAAGGGGCACCGGTTCGTTCCCAGGCCTGGGAAGATCCCACGTGCTGTGGAGCGGCTGCACCGACTTGTCCAACTACTGAGCTGGAGCTCTGGAGCTCATGCTTCCAGAGCCGGTGCTCTGAGACAACAGAGGCCACCGTGATGGGAGGCCCACACGGGCCAAAGAACAAAGATGGATGGAAATAAATAAATGAAAGACCAATAGAACTTGCCAAAAAAAACCCACAAAAAACCCCAAAAACCCTTTAAAAACATTAAACAACAACAAAAGGATACTGGAGTGGGTTGCCATTCCCTTCTCCAAGGGATCTTCCCAACCCAGGGGTCCAACCTGCAGCTCCTGAGTCTCCTGCATTACAGTAGATTCTTTATCACTAAGCCATTGCAGAATCTCCATATTTCAGGATACGTGATGCATAAGCAAAAATCAATTGTCTATATTTTGGCAGAAAAAATTTGGAAATAAAATCAATTTTTTCACAATATCTTAAAAATTATAGTTAGCAATAAATTGAAGAAAAGATATGTGAACCCTTTCCACTGGAAACTATACCATATTGCTAAGAAAAAACTTCCAACATGTTAAAACTGGGAGGATAGACTATATTTGTGTGAGTAGAAAATTCAATATTGTCAAGATGTGATCTGTAGTTCAACATAATTCAAATCATAATTCCAAAAAGAGCTTTTAAAAATAGAAATAGATAAGCTAATTCTAAAATTATATGGATATGCAAATGATCTTGAATAGCCAAATAATAACATACTCAAAAAGAAAGAACAAAGTTGAAAAACTCACTCTGTCTTCAAGACTTAATATAAAGCTACAGTAATTAACACAGCTTGGTAACCGTTTGTTATTGGCATAAGCATAGACACATAGATTAATGCAGCCTGTGAGAGGGTGCGTAGACATGCATGCATATGGTAAATTGATTTTTGACAAAAACAACAAAGTAATTGAAGGAAGGGAGAAAGGAAAGTCTTTTCAGCAATTGTGCTAAAACCACAGGATATGGCAAAAAAATGAGCTCCATCCCTATCTCACACCACACAAAGTTTAGTATTTGATGGATCTTAGACCTAAGTGTAGAATTTAAAACTGTAATTTTTTTAAAAAAAATTTTTGGCCTTTTTATTGGTTTTCTTCTTTATTTTCACCCATCTTTATTCTTTGGCTTGTGTGGGCCTCCCATTGCTGTGACGTCTCTCACTGCAGAGTACCAGCTCTGGGCACATGTGCTCCAGAGCGCTGGCTCACAATTTGACACACTGGCCCAGCTGCTCCACGGCACATGGGATCTTCCCAGGCCAGGGTTTAGACTGGTGCCTCTTGCACTGCAAGCTGGACTCTTTACCCACTGGACCACCAGGAAAGCCCTAAAATGATCAATTTTAAGGGGATTTCCTTGGCGGTCTAGTGGTGAAGACTCCATGCCTCCACTTCTGAGTGCTTGGGTTCAGTCGTTGGTCAGGGAACTAAGATCCTGCATACCACGAGCCACTTCCCAAAAAGAATAAATAAAATGATAAAGCTTTGAAAATATCCAAAAAGTAGACAAAGATTTCAAAGACAAAATTCAGAAAACATTGCTAATTAAAAAAAAAATGCTTATCAATGAAATAAATCATTATAAAAAATGAATGGATAGACTTGGAGATAGTTTTTCAAGACATATTTCTGACAAAGAGCTTCTATTTAGAATATAAAGTACTATGTGTAAAATAGATAGCTAGCGGGAAGGTGCTGTGTTGCTCTGTGATAACCTAGATCAGTGGCATAGGGTGGGAGGTAGGAGGACAGTTCAAGAGGGGGAGGGCATGTATACTTATGGCTAATTCATGTTGTTGTGTGGCTGGAACCAACCCAACATTGCAAAGTAATCATTTTTCTATAAAAAAAATAAAAATAAAAGGGCTTCCCTGGTAGCCCAGTGGGAAAGAGTTTGCCTGCCAGTGCAGGAGACACAGGTTCGATCCCTGATGCAGGAAGATCCCACATGCTGCAGAGCAGTGAAGCCTGTGAGCCACAACTATTGAGCCTGTGCTCTAGAGCCTCTGAGTTGCAACTATGGAGCCCATGGGCCACAACTATTGAAGCCCGTGTGTCCTAAGAGCCCGAGTTCTAGAAGAGAAGTCACCACGACAAGAAGCCTGCTCACCTCACCTAGAGCGTAGCCCCCACTTCCTGCAACTAGAGAAAAGCCGGTGGCAGCAGTGAAAACCAAGAATAGCCAAAAATAAATAAATAAAAATATTTTTTAAAAAGGAAAAATATTAAAAAATAAACAAACACATAACTAAAATACAATAATCAAATAACAACTCAATAAAAGAGAGGCAAGAATCTTGAACACTGAAACATGCTTCACAACAGGGATTGGTAAGGATGTGAAGAAACCAAATGCATACATATCCGGGGGCCTTTGAAAAGGGAGTTAAAATGGAGTAAGGCTCACTCTACGGCACATGGGATCTTCCCAGGCCAGGGTTTAGACTGGTGCCTCTTGCACTGCAAGCTGGACTCTTTACTCACTGGACCACCAGGAAAGCCCTAAAGTGATCAATTTTAAGGGATTTCCTTGGCGGTCTAGTGGTGAAGACTCCATGCCTCCACTTCTGAGTGCTTGGGTTCAGTCGTTGGTCAGGAACTAAGATCCTGCATACCACGAGCCACTTCCCAAAAAGAATAAATAAAATGATAAAGCTTTGAAAATATCCAAAAAGTAGACAAAGATTTCAAAGACAAAATTCAGAAAACATTGCTAATTAAAAAAAAATGCTTATCAATGAAATAAATCATTATAAAAAATGAATGGATAGACTTGGAGATAGTTTTTCAAGACATATTTCTGACAAAGAGCTTCTATTTAGAATATAAAGTACTATGTGTAAAATAGATAGCTAGCGGGAAGGTGCTGTGTTGCTCTGTGATAACCTAGATCAGTGGCATAGGGTGGGAGGTAGGAGGACAGTTCAAGAGGGGGAGGGCATGTATACTTATGGCTAATTCATGTTGTTGTGTGGCTGGAACCAACCCAACATTGCAAAGTAATCATTTTTCTATAAAAAAAATAAAAATAAAAGGGCTTCCCTGGTAGCCCAGTGGGAAAGAGTTTGCCTGCCAGTGCAGGAGACACAGGTTCGATCCCTGATGCAGGAAGATCCCACATGCTGCAGAGCAGTGAAGCCTGTGAGCCACAACTATTGAGCCTGTGCTCTAGAGCCTCTGAGTTGCAACTATGGAGCCCATGGGCCACAACTATTGAAGCCCGTGTGTCCTAAGAGCCCGAGTTCTAGAAGAGAAGTCACCACGACAAGAAGCCTGCTCACCTCACCTAGAGCGTAGCCCCCACTTCCTGCAACTAGAGAAAAGCCGGTGGCAGCAGTGAAAACCAAGAATAGCCAAAAATAAATAAATAAAAATATTTTTTAAAAAGGAAAAATATTAAAAAATAAACAAACACATAACTAAAATACAATAATCAAATAACAACTCAATAAAAGAGAGGCAAGAATCTTGAACACTGAAACATGCTTCACAACAGGGATTGGTAAGGATGTGAAGAAACCAAAATGCATACATATCCCTGGAAAGGGAGTAAAATGGAGTGGCCATGTTGGAAAATCAATTGCTTATTTTCCATTCAGTTAAAACAACTTACTAAAAAAGAATGAAATAACACCACTTGCAACAATGTGGATGGACCTAGAGATGATCATACTAAGTGAAATAAGTCACAAAGAGAAAGACAGATACCCTGTAATATCGCTTATATGTGGAATCTAAAATACAACATGAGTGAACATATCTGCAAAACAGAAACAAGGCCATAGAAAAGATTTGTGGTTGCAAAGCTGGAGGAGGGGGTAAGGGAGGGAAGGATTGTGAGTTTGGGAGAAGCAGATGCCAACTAGTTTAAATAGGATAGATAAACAAGGTCCTCTTGAGTGGCACAGAGAATTATATTCAATATCCTGTGATAAACCATGGTGGAAAACAATGTATAATCCTCTATGAGTCAGTTGGCTGTATAAGAGAAATCGACAAACATGGTAAATCAACTATACTTCCATAAAATATTTTTTTAAAAAGAAGAAAAAAAAACTACACCTACTCTTTGACTCAGCAATTCCACTCCTTTATCCAAGAAAAATTCCAACAAATACCTACAAAAAGTTAGTATAATAAGTGTTCATAGCAATTTTATTCACAATAGCCAAGAATTGGAAGCAGCCCATATGTACATGACCAGGGGAATGAATCAACAAACCATGCTATATTTGTACAATTGAATACTCCTTTGCAGTAGAGTGAAGCCATCTTTTGATGCCTGAAAAAACCTGGTTGAATCTCAGAAATGGGATACTCTTTCCTCCCAAAAGGATGCAAATAACTGTATACTCCAAGAGTGTATTTATATGCAATTACAGGACAGGCTTTTGTAATCTAAGGTCAGAACAGGTGGTTCTCAAGGAGGTAGGATGGTGGAAAAGACAAAGAAGTCTCTGGGGAAAGGAGGATATTTTTTGTAGAGATGAGTGTGTTCTCTATCTTGATAGAAATAGTGATACATGGTGGATCTATTTTTGAAAAGTGTACAGTTAAGATTATGCATTCAAATGTATGTACAGCTTATTTTAAAACAGAATTGTAAAGTATAATTGAGTGAAACTGAGGTAGGGTTGATGTCAGTACAGGTGAATCAAGAATAACCAGGTAGGAACTTCCCCTGGTGGTCCGGTGGTTGAGATGGCGAGCTCCCAGTGCAGGGGGCCTGGACGCAATCCTGGTCAGGGAAACTAGTCCCTGTATGCTGAAACTAAAGATTCTGCATCCCATAACAAAGCCCTGACAGAGCCAAAAAATTTGGATATTGATCATTAGAGCCGGGCCGTAGGTACCTGTGTGCTCAGTCACTCAGTAGTGTCTAACTCTTTTGTGACCCCATGGATTATAGCTCGCCAGGCTCCTCTGTCCATGGGCTTTCCCAGACAAGAATACTGGAATAGGTTGCCATCTCCTCCTCCAGGGGATCTTCCCAACCCAGAGATAGAACCTGAATCTCTTGTATTGCAGGCAGATTCTTTACCACTGAGCCACCTCGGAAGCCTGGGTGATAGGTACGTTGTACTATTCTTTGGAGTTCATTGTACTATTCTTTTTGAATTTTTATTTTCTATTGAAGTCTAGTTTATTTGCAATGTTGTGTTAATTTTTGCCATGCAGCAAAATGACTTTGTTATATATACATTCTTTTTAATATTCTTTTCCATGATGGTTTGTCACAGGATATGGAATATAGTTTCCTGTGCTATACAGGAGGACCTTGTTGTGTATTTATTCTCATTAGGCTGTTCTGTTTACTTATATATATTTGAACTTTTCCATGACAAAAATGCTTTCCTTAAAAAATCAAGCTGTGGGAGATGTACAATGTGGTATCATTTATATCGTTTGAAAACAGAAATGGAAATACTCACTGTTTATAGGTTTATACTTTTATGGTAAATGTTTTTAAAAAGCATTGAAATCATAACACCTGATTCGACATTGGCTGTTACCATTGGATGGCACACCAAGAAGGTTTCAAAGGCCTCTTAAATATTTTGTTTATTCATTAAACTTTTCTCTGTACATTTTTAGATGGAAATATTTTATTCCAAGTGTGGGTTTGTTCTCTATCTTGATAGAAATAGTGATACATGGTGGATCTATTTTTGAAAAGTGTACAGTTAAGATTATGCATTCAAATGTATGTACAGCTTATTTTAAAACAGAATTGTAAAGTATAATTGAGTGAAACTGAGGTAGGGTTGATGTCAGTACAGGTGAATCAAGAATAACCAGGTAGGAACTTCCCCTGGTGGTCCGGTGGTTGAGATGGCGAGCTCCCAGTGCAGGGGGCCTGGACGCAATCCTGGTCAGGGAAACTAGTCCCTGTATGCTGAAACTAAAGATTCTGCATCCCATAACAAAGCCCTGACAGAGCCAAAAAATTTGGATATTGATCATTAGAGCCGGGCCGTAGGTACCTGTGTGCTCAGTCACTCAGTAGTGTCTAACTCTTTTGTGACCCCATGGATTATAGCTCGCCAGGCTCCTCTGTCCATGGGCTTTCCCAGACAAGAATACTGGAATAGGTTGCCATCTCCTCCTCCAGGGGATCTTCCCAACCCAGAGATAGAACCTGAATCTCTTGTATTGCAGGCAGATTCTTTACCACTGAGCCACCTCGGAAGCCTGGGTGATAGGTACGTTGTACTATTCTTTGGAGTTCATTGTACTATTCTTTTTGAATTTTTATTTTCTATTGAAGTCTAGTTTATTTGCAATGTTGTGTTAATTTTTGCCATGCAGCAAAATGACTTTGTTATATATACATTCTTTTTAATATTCTTTTCCATGATGGTTTGTCACAGGATATGGAATATAGTTTCCTGTGCTATACAGGAGGACCTTGTTGTGTATTTATTCTCATTAGGCTGTTCTGTTTACTTATATATATTTGAACTTTTCCATGACAAAAATGCTTTCCTTAAAAAATCAAGCTGTGGGAGATGTACAATGTGGTATCATTTATATCGTTTGAAAACAGAAATGGAAATACTCACTGTTTATAGGTTTATACTTTTATGGTAAATGTTTTTAAAAAGCATTGAAATCATAACACCTGATTCGACATTGGCTGTTACCATTGGATGGCACACCAAGAAGGTTTCAAAGGCCTCTTAAATATTTTGTTTATTCATTAAACTTTTCTCTGTACATTTTTAGATGGAAATATTTTATTCCAAGTGTGGGAACCCTCAAAAACCTTGGCCGCTAGCCTCTCATCCAGAGGGAAGCATGAGGTATTTGCTACTGTGAAAGATGCGATACTCATCTCAGCCCTACTCAGGTCAACACTCAATAAAATGTTCAATTACAAAAGGGCTGTGTAAACTGTAAAGTATAACTAAATGCCGAGGCTTCGGGGGAAAGCTAGAGGGGCTTCTGGACCTCTACGCTCTAAGCACCTTGCCTCACTAGCTTGTGGGCTCCTTGAAGGAGGGATCTTGGCTTTATAGGTCTCTGTGTGTCTGAGACTTAAAATAATGCCTGGCATATTTGGGATGGTCAACCCCTCTGTACGGAATGAATGAATAGACGGTTCCTTCACACCCTCCCCTCCCCTATAAATGACTGTGTGGGACATCGTTGAGATGTTAGGAGCGTCCTGACAAGTCATAGCAAGGTCCGATGTGTATGATGTTTCAGAAATTGTCTAAAGGCTTTGTTACAATTAGTTCATTAATCCTGACCGCAATTGTAGGAGGCCAGTCCTATTATTATCAACTGTACTGTACAGTTGATGACACTGAGGGACCAAAATTTTTATTTCTTGTCTAAGATTACACAACTAGCAGGGAAAGACCAGGGACCTGACCTTAGAGCCCTTGTATTTTTTAATTCATTTTTATTGTAATATAGGGCTTCCCAGGTGGCCCTAGTAGTAAAGAACCTGCCTCCCAGTGCAGGAGACCCAGTAGACAAGAGTTCCATCCCTGGGTTGGGAAGATCCCCTGGAGGAGGGCATGGCAACCCACTCCAGTATTCTTGCCTGGAGAATCCCATGGACAGAGGAGCCTGGCAGGCTATGGTCCAGGGGGTCTCAAAGACTACACACCTGAAATAGTGTGGCACACACAGCACTCATGATTGCTTTACAGTGTTGTGTTCATTTTTCCTGTATAGCAAAATGAATCAGCCATAGTATACGTATGTTACCTCCCTTTTGGATTTCCTTCCCATTCAGGTTATCAGAGTATTAAGTAGAGTTCCCTGGGGTATTTGACTATGATACCCAATATCTTCTTATGATCAAGTGAGTTTGGTGGCAGAACCCTGGCTCCCAGGTGATGCTGAGACACCACGGGGTATGAAAGAGCCCAGCAGGGTTCTCCTTCAGAGAAGTGGGGCTTTCCACTTAAAAGGAGAGGTGAGCAGAGTAGACACTCAGGTGAGAGGTGGTCTTGGTCTCTGAAAGCCCCGCACCCCCTCGTGGATATGTATCCCTTTGGATAGGACACCCTTCTTCTGAGTCCCGAATTCTCATCCGTGTTGAGATGTCTCTTTGGAGCTCTCAGGCGTCCTGGAAGACTGGAGCTCCTCTGGAGGGAGGCCGACAAGTCTGGAGATAACCATTCTGGAGAAACAGAGCCTGCCCTGCTCCCGTTGCCAAGAGGAATGAATACAATGTGTTTTAATAATGAATGAGTGATTAATAGCAACTGCTCGGGAGAATTATCCTGCCACAAGCCTTACCACACCACAGAGCCGAGTATAAATGATACTGGAATGCATAATTGGGACGTTAGCATCTGTTACAAACTGCATTCTAAACCAGGCTCCATAATGCTGCTTATCCACACCTTCCTGACATGTTATTGTAACACCTTTCTTGAGAATGGATTGGGGGGAAATGTAGTACCTATTAATCACTGATTGATAAAGAAGAAGAATGTTAAATTAAGGTAATGTTATGCATATCTTCTCTCTCTTCCTGCCCTGGCTTTGGATTCACCCTTTGATGGCCCTGTGATGATGGTGTTCCCCGTTCTAAGGGTGAGACACTGTGGTCCAGCCAGAGGAATCCTGCAAAGCAGACAGCAAATACCTGGGAACTGGAATCTCTTAAATGGTTCCCCCACTGAATACAAGCCAGGCCCCTCAAAGGCATGCCTGTGTGCTTTAGCCCCCGGGTCCCCCTGCCAGCCACATCTCCCATGCATCCTCCATCCAGGTCAGCACTCCAGGTCACATTGAACTGTTTGCATCCCCCAGAGATGACGAGCTAGTTTTTGGCTGGAGCTGCTGCTTTTTCCATCACACGTTCAACCGTCCTCTGCCAGGCTAATCTGCTCATCCTCTTAATCTCAGTTTAGTGTCACTTCCTCCATCAGGCTTGCCTATTCTTCCTTACCGTTTTCCCCATCAGAGTCTGTATCACACGGTAGATACAGAAATCACTTGTTTGCCATCTTCTCAGTCCTCTGAGGGCCCTCAGAGAGCTTTTCCTACCCACCTCTGTCTTCCCAGAAAACAGCGCAGGATGGGGCCCTGGTTAGGTGTTTCACAAAGAAGAACTGAGTGCTCAACATGTAGAGGACAGACTTCCGGGAGCATGTCAAGGCATCTGTGCATGATCTCGGCTTCCCTGGTAGCTCCGATGGTAACGAATCTGCCGGCAATGCAGGAGACCCGGGTTTGATTCCTGGGTTGGGAAGACCTCCTAGAGAAGGGAGTGGCTACCCACTCTAGTATCCTTGCTTGGGGAATCCATGGACAGAGGAGGCTGGTGGACTCCTGTCTGTGGAGTCCCAAAGAGTTGGCTGTGACTGGACAACTTACACATACATACAGTGTGTGCAGTCTCATCCTGATGGGACTCATTAGATCTTTCAGAAGCTTGAGCACCTACTATGTTTTCTTCTAGGTATTGTGGATAGAACAACCATCACAGCAACCTGAATCCTGCTTTTTGGGAAGGTGGCGTTTGTTTAACGGACTCTTAGGGGAAGAAACGTGTTCCCAGCTGGGAACAGTGTGTCTCCCAAGGCCCTCCCCTTGACACGTTTCCCGCTTGTCTTCAGGCTTAGCTCAAGTGCCATGATCTTTAGGAAATCTTCCATATGGTCACTGGACAAAGAGCATTTCTCTGTGGTCCAGCCAGAGGAATCCTGCAAAGCAGACAGCAAATACCTGGGAACTGGAATCTCTTAAATGGTTCCCCCACTGAATACAAGCCAGGCCCCTCAAAGGCATGCCTGTGTGCTTTAGCCCCCGGGTCCCCCTGCCAGCCACATCTCCCATGCATCCTCCATCCAGGTCAGCACTCCAGGTCACATTGAACTGTTTGCATCCCCCAGAGATGACGAGCTAGTTTTTGGCTGGAGCTGCTGCTTTTTCCATCACACGTTCAACCGTCCTCTGCCAGGCTAATCTGCTCATCCTCTTAATCTCAGTTTAGTGTCACTTCCTCCATCAGGCTTGCCTATTCTTCCTTACCGTTTTCCCCATCAGAGTCTGTATCACACGGTAGATACAGAAATCACTTGTTTGCCATCTTCTCAGTCCTCTGAGGGCCCTCAGAGAGCTTTTCCTACCCACCTCTGTCTTCCCAGAAAACAGCGCAGGATGGGGCCCTGGTTAGGTGTTTCACAAAAGAAGAACTGAGTGCTCAACATGTAGAGGACAGACTTCCGGGAGCATGTCAAGGCATCTGTGCATGATCTCGGGCTTCCCTGGTAGCTCCGATGGTAACGAATCTGCCGGCAATGCAGGAGACCCGGGTTTGATTCCTGGGTTGGGAAGACCTCCTAGAGAAGGGAGTGGCTACCCACTCTAGTATCCTTGCTTGGGGAATCCATGGACAGAGGAGGCTGGTGGACTCCTGTCTGTGGAGTCCCAAAGAGTTGGCTGTGACTGGACAACTTACACATACATACAGTGTGTGCAGTCTCATCCTGATGGGACTCATTAGATCTTTCAGAAGCTTGAGCACCTACTATGTTTTCTTCTAGGTATTGTGGATAGAACAACCATCACAGCAACCTGAATCCTGCTTTTTGGGAAGGTGGCGTTTGTTTAACGGACTCTTAGGGGAAGAAACGTGTTCCCAGCTGGGAACAGTGTGTCTCCCAAGGCCCTCCCCTTGACACGTTTCCCGCTTGTCTTCAGGCTTAGCTCAAGTGCCATGATCTTTAGGAAATCTTCCATATGGTCACTGGACAAAGAGCATTTCTCTGATTCTGAGACGCATTTTCCCACATTTTATCATTGTTGTCATTCTCTTGAAATGGGAAGTTATACTACTGATGTCTGGACCATGATGTGCTCATTTCCTGGGGTCAAGTTTTTTCCTTCTGCAGGCTGTTGTTGAGTCAGGAGGGACCTTGCCATCAAGGCATCTTGGTGAGGGAAACAGGAAGTACCTGGAGGCGGTGCGCCCTGTGCTTTGTTCCCCCAGTGGCTAAGCTACTCACCTCACCTCATTGTGTCTGGTCACATATCTCTCTCCCTTGCTGGACTGTGAATTCCTCAAGGGCAACCACGTCTCGTTCCACCACAATTTTTCTTTAGCTTCGAACCTGTGCCTGACACCCAATAAGCACTCATTGCTCTTGGGGACTAAAGCAGTGCATGACATCATGGGGGAAAGCCCTCCCACTCTCCACATGATCAGATCTGGTAACTTCTCTTATTTGTCCTTTGAAGTTCCCCTCCAGAAGCACCTCGAGAGTGGGCAGACCCATCACATATTAGCAGGGCTGTCTGTGTGTGAGTCTTGGGGCTTCAGGCTTCCAACCTGTGCAGTGAAACTAAGAGTGCCCACCTCCTGCAGTCTGAGGGAAGAAGATAAAGTTAGTTACACATTTAGTCAGTTTCCACTAGCTGGGTGGCTTAACACAACAGAAACCTGTTCTTTCACAGTTCTAGAAGCCAGAAGTCAGAAGACATGGTGATGCTGGGGCCATGTTCGCTCCAAAGCCTCCAGGGAAGCATCCTTCATGGTCTCTTCTGGCTTCCAGTAGCCCCAGATGTTTCTTGGCTTCTGATAACACACCTCCAAACCTCTGCTTTAGCTTTACCTGGCTATCTTCTCTCTCTTCTAGGAACTTCAGTCATATTGGATTAGGGGGCCACCCTACTCCAGTTGGACCTTACTTTGGTTGAACTAATTATATCAGCCATGACCCTATTTCTAAATACAGTCATTCTAAGCTGCCGGAGGTTAGGAACTTATCTGTTTGAGACACACAATTCAATCCATAACACACACAGCATTTTCTAGTAAATGATCATTTCCCACTACCCTCCTCTCTACCCACAATTATGCCAAGTCAGCCTGTTCCTCTTGCATCCCATTTGGGTCCCTGCTTCTCTGATGGGTATTTCTAGGTGACTTGAGGAAAGTATGCCCTCCTTGTCTCACCAGACTGGAAGCTCTTTGAAGGTGAAGAGGGAAAAGATGTCCTTATCACATGTAAAAGGGTCTTTTCCAATGAAAAGACCCTGATGTTGAGAAAAATAGAAGGCAGAAGGAGAAGGGGAGAATAGGGGACAAGATGGCTGGATGGCATCACTGAGTCAATGGTCATGAGGGTGAGCAAGCTCTGGGAGATGGTGAAGGACAGGGAAGCCTGGCGTGCCACAGTCCATGGGGTCGCGAAGAGTCAGACACTGCTGAGTGACTGAACTGATGGCGTGTGAAGGACTGCTTGGCGGAGCCTGAGTGCTCAGTATGTGTTTATGGATTGCCTAGTAACAAGAACGCAGGAAATATTGACCTCATTTTCTTCCATGTTGGTTTCTCTAAAGATTCGTCTTCTGGGTTCTAAGAGGGTGTTACTGTTCCCATTTTCAACTAGTCTTATCCTGTGTGAGCTGTCAAGAGAAACTGAGTTTAGAGCACTTGTGTGAGGTCTGTGGCTGTTCCTCTCTATCTTGACGACCGCCACCCCAAAGCCACCCCTAATTTCTCATCTGGGCAGCTGCTACACAATTTAGTCAGGAAGAAGAGAAAGTTAGTTACACATTTAGTCAGTTTCCACTAGCTGGGTGGCTTAACACAACAGAAACCTGTTCTTTCACAGTTCTAGAAGCCAGAAGTCAGAAGACATGGTGATGCTGGGGCCATGTTCGCTCCAAAGCCTCCAGGGAAGCATCCTTCATGGTCTCTTCTGGCTTCCAGTAGCCCCAGATGTTTCTTGGCTTCTGATAACACACCTCCAAACCTCTGCTTTAGCTTTACCTGGCTATCTTCTCTCTCTTCTAGGAACTTCAGTCATATTGGATTAGGGGGCCACCCTACTCCAGTTGGACCTTACTTTGGTTGAACTAATTATATCAGCCATGACCCTATTTCTAAATACAGTCATTCTAAGCTGCCGGAGGTTAGGAACTTATCTGTTTGAGACACACAATTCAATCCATAACACACACAGCATTTTCTAGTAAATGATCATTTCCCACTACCCTCCTCTCTACCCACAATTATGCCAAGTCAGCCTGTTCCTCTTGCATCCCATTTGGGTCCCTGCTTCTCTGATGGGTATTTCTAGGTGACTTGAGGAAAGTATGCCCTCCTTGTCTCACCAGACTGGAAGCTCTTTGAAGGTGAAGAGGGAAAAGATGTCCTTATCACATGTAAAAGGGTCTTTTCCAATGAAAAGACCCTGATGTTGAGAAAAATAGAAGGCAGAAGGAGAAGGGGAGAATAGGGGACAAGATGGCTGGATGGCATCACTGAGTCAATGGTCATGAGGGTGAGCAAGCTCTGGGAGATGGTGAAGGACAGGGAAGCCTGGCGTGCCACAGTCCATGGGGTCGCGAAGAGTCAGACACTGCTGAGTGACTGAACTGATGGCGTGTGAAGGACTGCTTGGCGGAGCCTGAGTGCTCAGTATGTGTTTATGGATTGCCTAGTAACAAGAACGCAGGAAATATTGACCTCATTTTCTTCCATGTTGGTTTCTCTAAAGATTCGTCTTCTGGGTTCTAAGAGGGTGTTACTGTTCCCATTTTCAACTAGTCTTATCCTGTGTGAGCTGTCAAGAGAAACTGAGTTTAGAGCACTTGTGTGAGGTCTGTGGCTGTTCCTCTCTATCTTGACGACCGCCACCCCAAAGCCACCCCTAATTTCTCATCTGGGCAGCTGCTACGGTCCTGCTTCTTCTTGTGCTGTGTTCTTTTTAAAAAATTGGGGTATAATTGCTGTGGGGAGGCTTCCCTGCTGACTCAGCGGTCAGGAATCTGCCTACAATGTAGGAGACCCGGGTTTGATACCTGGGTTGGGAAGACCCCCTCGAGAAGGAAACGGCGACCCACTCCCGTCTTCTTGCTGGGGACATCCCATGGCCAGAGGAGCCTGGTAGGCCATAGTTCACAGGGTCACAGAGTCAGACACAACTCAGCAACTAAACAACAACAGATCGGTACTTGACAGTGTTATACAGCAAAGCGAATTAGTTATGTGTCCACGTGTATCCCCTGCCTCTTGGCTTTTCCTCCTGCTCTTCCTCCACGCCACCGTCTAGGTCCCCACAGACCCCCAGACTGAGCTTCCTGTACAGCAGTCTGCCTCCTTTTAAATCCATTCTTCGCACTGGTCTCGGGGGGATTTTTCCAAAACATGAATTTGCTGGCACCATTTTCATGAAGATCTAGTCAAGCATCTGTGTGTGTGTGTGTGTGTGTGTGTTTAGGACTGAAGACTGAGCATGCCTGATATTCTGCCTGGGTGCAATAATTGCTGGATAAATATTTGGGGAAAGTTAGGTGGATGTAGTTGGATGAGGTTTAGGCGTGGAGTGAAAACCTCTCAGGTTCAAACCTTGTATCTCCCACGCATTACGTTTTTGACCTAAAGGCACCTGATTTTTCTGAACTTCAGTTTGCTCCTCTCTAAAATAAGGGATGTAAAAGTGGGTTGGTTTCAGCGTGGACTGAAACCGAGGCAGGCAAGGAATCATTCGCAACACATAGCGGATGTCTATGAAGAATCCTTCCTTGCCTCCCAACTTCCTCTCATGAACCCCTCATGAATCATGAGAGGCTTCCTCTCATGAACCCCTCCCCATCTCTAACTGCTTCCCTCTCACATCTTCGCTTCTTTCCTAACTCTGTGTCTTGTTTGCCCTCCTCCTCCCCAACCGTTCCTTTGATGGGGTTCCCACCGTTCTCCTTTTTTTCGTGATTAAAATACAGCTTCGTGGAAAACTAATTAATATTGCAGAGATGAAGGACGCAGTGGTGCCAGTCCCAGCTCTCTGCTGAGTGCAAACCACTTACAATGAAACCCGCCAGCTTGGCTATTTAGAAGAAAAAGGATTTATTTATCAACAAGAGGGAATACAGCCCTTTTATAATGCAGCCACCAGCCTGTCTTTGATGGCGCTGCCAACTTCAAACCCCAGGTGCCTGCAAAGACGCCAGGAGGAGAGTGGGTTCATGCTGAAGAGACTGACAGCCTGGAATCCCTTGGTCCAAGCTGGTCTTGTCCATGGTGCCACCTGAGACTCCAGAGCCCTGTCCACCTGGCCACACCTTAACCCTTGTCCCCTGATGGCCTCTCTCATGGCACCCAGGGTTTGGTCGCTGCCAATAGAAAAGAACCCTGGAAAAGAAGCCAGGGAGTAACAGGATTGGAAGAACCAAGAGATCATTCTGTGTTGTGATCCCATTTTGTGTATGAGGAAACTGAGGACTCAGAGTCGCACATGAGTTATTTGAGGCTCCATAGCATGCACCATACCCAGGACCTTGAACAATCAAGTGCGCTTTCCTCCAGGAAGTTTCTTTGTTGTTCTCACTGCACGTGATTACTTAATCTCTCAGAGCCATTGAACTGTGGACATTGGCCTATCCCATCAAGAGCATCTCCACAGCTGAGACCCTGTGGATTTTCCTTCTCTGCGTTTGTAGAGTCTAGAACACTTCTCTGCACCTGGTGGGGATTTCCTATTTATTCAATTAGTTTATCAACTAATATGTAGAGCTGATGGCATTTCAGTGTCCTCTCCCACATCTTTCTGATAAAATGGGTTCATGGGAGGCCTTCCAGCCGGATGGACCTGGACTCATGGACTTCGAGGATGATTGGCAAGGCTGAGCTGAAGCACCTTCCCTTTAGCCATCGCTTCATGACCCCAGTTCATGCGGAGCCCACCCTGGCCCCCTTGGGTTCAGATGGCAGCATCCTCACGAACTCGGCAGCCATCTGACTCCGTTCCTCCATTTATCATTGTCCTCAGCCTGTTGGGGATGTTGTGAGGACTGTGTTGAATCCTCCGCCCCATGCAGGGTGGCACCATGGTTAGAGGTGTGTCCATGGGGTGCCACCTGCCTGGCCGTGGAGTCTGTGGGTCAAGCCTCTGATTCAATCAGTGAATGCTATATGATGTGTGATCGCTAGCTATTACTGGCACGTGGTAAATGTTAGCTACATCTGTCATCCCGTGAGGCCAAATGACTCAACTAAGGCCTCAGGTTAGCAAGTGGCAGAGGTCAGATTGACAGCAAGTCCCTTTCTCCACGCTTTTTAGTGGTACTTTCCTATGGCAGCCCTTTTATAATGCAGCCACCAGCCTGTCTTTGATGGCGCTGCCAACTTCAAACCCCAGGTGCCTGCAAAGACGCCAGGAGGAGAGTGGGTTCATGCTGAAGAGACTGACAGCCTGGAATCCCTTGGTCCAAGCTGGTCTTGTCCATGGTGCCACCTGAGACTCCAGAGCCCTGTCCACCTGGCCACACCTTAACCCTTGTCCCCTGATGGCCTCTCTCATGGCACCCAGGGTTTGGTCGCTGCCAATAGAAAAGAACCCTGGAAAAGAAGCCAGGGAGTAACAGGATTGGAAGAACCAAGAGATCATTCTGTGTTGTGATCCCATTTTGTGTATGAGGAAACTGAGGACTCAGAGTCGCACATGAGTTATTTGAGGCTCCATAGCATGCACCATACCCAGGACCTTGAACAATCAAGTGCGCTTTCCTCCAGGAAGTTTCTTTGTTGTTCTCACTGCACGTGATTACTTAATCTCTCAGAGCCATTGAACTGTGGACATTGGCCTATCCCATCAAGAGCATCTCCACAGCTGAGACCCTGTGGATTTTCCTTCTCTGCGTTTGTCGCGTCTAGAACACTTCTCTGCACCTGGGGGGGATTTCCTATTTATTCAATTAGTTTATCAACTAATATGTAGAGCTGATGGCATTTCAGTGTCCTCTCCCACATCTTTCTGATAAAATGGGTTCATGGGAGGCCTTCCAGCCGGATGGACCTGGACTCATGGACTTCGAGGATGATTGGCAAGGCTGAGCTGAAGCACCTTCCCTTTAGCCATCGCTTCATGACCCCAGTTCATGCGGAGCCCACCCTGGCCCCCTTGGGTTCAGATGGCAGCATCCTCACGAACTCGGCAGCCATCTGACTCCGTTCCTCCATTTATCATTGTCCTCAGCCTGTTGGGGATGTTGTGAGGACTGTGTTGAATCCTCCGCCCCATGCAGGGTGGCACCATGGTTAGAGGTGTGTCCATGGGGTGCCACCTGCCTGGCCGTGGAGTCTGTGGGTCAAGCCTCTGATTCAATCAGTGAATGCTATATGATGTGTGATCGCTAGCTATTACTGGCACGTGGTAAATGTTAGCTACATCTGTCATCCCGTGAGGCCAAATGACTCAACTAAGGCCTCAGGTTAGCAAGTGGCAGAGGTCAGATTGACAGCAAGTCCCTTTCTCCACGCTTAGTGGTTTTTATTCCACTGCAACCCACTGTGGGACTGGAGCCCCCTCACTTTCCTATGGCTGCATCTCAGTCCCATCCCTCTCCCTGCAAACATCAAAGTTTTTCTTTCCTCCTTCTTCCAAGAGCCTCTTGTGCTTTGTTCTTCTTCCTCCTGTCAGTGTCTGCTCTGGGGAACAGCACGGCTATCTTACGCTTCAACTGTAGCATATGTTTTACATCAAAAAGTGACCTTACCTGGGAAGGGGACGTGGCCTTTGCTGCCTTCTACAGGCTAGTGCTCCAGGGGAGCACTGTCAGGGGTGCCTCAGGCTGGCCCATGGCAGGAGGTTTCACTTATGTGTCCCATGTGTCTAGAGGTCCCTCAGGTTCATCCTGTGTCAGAGAGATGGGCTGTCTTTGCCACTTTGAGGAAATGCTAGTAAGGGATGAGAGGCAGCTGCCAGTCTGCAGAAGGGCTGGTCACTGCATGGGCTTCAAGGGGATCGCCATGGACCCGTGCATGGGAGCTCAGAGCCATCTAAACAAAGGCAGAGGGAAGTTAAATACATAAATAAATCGGGATATCTGGTACCCCTCCTCCATAAACCATTAGGTCATGGATTCGTGTAGTCAACAAATATTTAAAAAGCTTCAATGAGGCTTATACATTTTTATATATTGTTATACGTTGCTTATACATTGTTTTATACAACGAGGCTTCTCTCATGGCTTAGATGGTAAAGAATCCTCCTGCAGTGCAGGAGACCCTGGTTTGATCTCTGGGTTGAGAAGAGTGCCTGGAGAAGGGAATGGCTACCCACTCCAGTATTCTTGCCTGGAGAATTCCATGGAGAGAAGAGCTGAGCCGGCTACAGTCCATGGGTTTGAAAGAAGTCAGACACAAATGAGCGACTAACACTTTAAACACTCTGTACACTGTTTCAAGTCCTGTGTCCAAGATGAAGTGATAACATCAAATGAGTCAGACCCTCCTCACCTCTTGGAGCTTAGGGAGGAGCTAAGGACAAGCTGATGCAGCTGGGACCAGTCCTACAGGGCTGTGGGGGGCTCGTGGCAGGTCATGGACCCAGTGCATCCTGTCTGAAGATGAAGGACAGAGATAAGAGCTCCCAAGGGCAAAGTCAAGGAGACCAAAGTCCGGAAACAGGCCACGCTTAGTGGTTTTATTCCACTGCAACCCACTGTGGGACTGGAGCCCCTCACTTTCCTATGGCTGCATCTCAGTCCCATCCCTCTCCTGCAAACATCAAAGTTTTTCTTTCCTCCTTCTTCCAAGAGCCTCTTGTGCTTTGTTCTTCTTCCTCCTGTCAGTGTCTGCTCTGGGGAACAGCACGGCTATCTTACGCTTCAACTGTAGCATATGTTTTACATCAAAAAGTGACCTTACCTGGGAAGGGGACGTGGCCTTTGCTGCCTTCTACAGGCTAGTGCTCCAGGGGAGCACTGTCAGGGGTGCCTCAGGCTGGCCCATGGCAGGAGGTTTCACTTATGTGTCCCATGTGTCTAGAGGTCCCTCAGGTTCATCCTGTGTCAGAGAGATGGGCTGTCTTTGCCACTTTGAGGAAATGCTAGTAAGGGATGAGAGGCAGCTGCCAGTCTGCAGAAGGGCTGGTCACTGCATGGGCTTCAAGGGGATCGCCATGGACCCGTGCATGGGAGCTCAGAGCCATCTAAACAAAGGCAGAGGGAAGTTAAATACATAAATAAATCGGGATATCTGGTACCCCTCCTCCATAAACCATTAGGTCATGGATTCGTGTAGTCAACAAATATTTAAAAAGCTTCAATGAGGCTTATACATTTTTATATATTGTTATACGTTGCTTATACATTGTTTTATACAACGAGGCTTCTCTCATGGCTTAGATGGTAAAGAATCCTCCTGCAGTGCAGGAGACCCTGGTTTGATCTCTGGGTTGAGAAGAGTGCCTGGAGAAGGGAATGGCTACCCACTCCAGTATTCTTGCCTGGAGAATTCCATGGAGAGAAGAGCTGAGCCGGCTACAGTCCATGGGTTTGAAAGAAGTCAGACACAAATGAGCGACTAACACTTTAAACACTCTGTACACTGTTTCAAGTCCTGTGTCCAAGATGAAGTGATAACATCAAATGAGTCAGACCCTCCTCACCTCTTGGAGCTTAGGGAGGAGCTAAGGACAAGCTGATGCAGCTGGGACCAGTCCTACAGGGCTGTGGGGGGCTCGTGGCAGGTCATGGACCCAGTGCATCCTGTCTGAAGATGAAGGACAGAGATAAGAGCTCCCAAGGGCAAAGTCAAGGCGATGACTCCCAAACCAGTTCCGGAAACAGGAACTGGTCAGACGACTGGAGTCCAATCAGAGTCCACACAGAGTGGCTTAGGTGTAGGGAATCGGGAAAGGTGTGTGACAGAAAGCCAGTCGAAAAAGTGATGGTGGGAATGCATGGCACCATCTCATTTGTGTGTGGAGTCAGGCTAGGGAGTGTTCACAGCAGCAATCTGTGAGAGAAAGTAGAAGAGAAGCCTCCATATTAGCCTCCGTCTATCTGTGAAAGTTGCTTAGTTGTGTCTGACTTTTTGCCACCCCCTGGGCGAGCCATGAAATTCTCCAGGCAAGCATACTGAAATGGGTAGCCATTCCCTTCTCCAGAGGATCTTCCCAATGCAGGGATTGAATCCAGGCCTCCCACGTGCAGGCAGTTTCCTTACCGTCAGAACCACCAGGGAAATCCCTATCAATTAACAGGATTAAACAAATAAATCGGGATGTCCTCAAATAACAGGAGTTTCAACAGAGAAAAGTAATCAGCCAGAGCTGCCCGTGTCAACATGGCTGAGTCATGCAAACCTATCATGAAATGAACAGCGAGCTGCAGAAAATACACTTGTTTTATATACTTGTTTGATGACCCCATTTATATAAAGGTTGAAATCATGCAAAGCGATTCTCTGTCTTGTTCAGAAATAAACATGTAGTAAACGTATAAAGTCAGTCATGGGAATGATGATGTCTGAATTCTAGATTAAGCTGATTTCTGGAGGAGGGGGAGGGTGTTGTCATGAAGAGGCATGTGGTCAGGGGGTGGGGACTTCAGCTGCATCAGCAATGGCTTATTTCCTAAGCTGGGTGGTAGATGCATGGCTGCTCGCTGTATTATTATTTCTGCCCTTTTTATGTGTCTCAATGCTTGTACACTGTTTCAAGTCCTGTGTCCAAGATGAAGTGATAACATCAAATGAGTCAGACCCTCCTCACCTCTTGGAGCTTAGGGAGGAGCTAAGGACAAGCTGATGCAGCTGGGACCAGTCCTACAGGGCTGTGGGGGGCTCGTGGCAGGTCATGGACCCAGTGCATCCTGTCTGAAGATGAAGGACAGAGATAAGAGCTCCCAAGGGCAAAGTCAAGGCGATGACTCCCAAACCAGTTCCGGAAACAGGAACTGGTCAGACGACTGAGTCCAATCAGAGTCCACACAGAGTGGCTTAGGTGTAGGGAATCGGGAAAGGTGTGTGACAGAAAGCCAGTCGAAAAAGTGATGGTGGGAATGCATGGCACCATCTCATTTGTGTGTGGAGTCAGGCTAGGGAGTGTTCACAGCAGCAATCTGTGAGAGAAAGTAGAAGAGAAGCCTCCATATTAGCCTCCGTCTATCTGTGAAAGTTGCTTAGTTGTGTCTGACTTTTTGCCACCCCCTGGGCGAGCCATGAAATTCTCCAGGCAAGCATACTGAAATGGGTAGCCATTCCCTTCTCCAGAGGATCTTCCCAATGCAGGGATTGAATCCAGGCCTCCCACGTGCAGGCAGTTTCCTTACCGTCAGAACCACCAGGGAAATCCCTATCAATTAACAGGATTAAACAAATAAATCGGGATGTCCTCAAATAACAGGAGTTTCAACAGAGAAAAGTAATCAGCCAGAGCTGCCCGTGTCAACATGGCTGAGTCATGCAAACCTATCATGAAATGAACAGCGAGCTGCAGAAAATACACTTGTTTTATATACTTGTTTGATGACCCCATTTATATAAAGGTTGAAATCATGCAAAGCGATTCTCTGTCTTGTTCAGAAATAAACATGTAGTAAACGTATAAAGTCAGTCATGGGAATGATGATGTCTGAATTCTAGATTAAGCTGATTTCTGGAGGAGGGGGAGGGTGTTGTCATGAAGAGGCATGTGGTCAGGGGGTGGGGACTTCAGCTGCATCAGCAATGGCTTATTTCCTAAGCTGGGTGGTAGATGCATGGCTGCTCGCTGTATTATTATTTCTGCCCTTTTTATGTGTCTCAGATATTGGCTTTCTTCCTAGGAGGCATTTGGAAATATGTGGGGACGTGTTTGGTTGTCATGTCGGTCTCCTTGACAGGCGAGAGAATCCCATGTCAGAATGAATGCTGCTGCTTAGTCACTTCAGTCCTGTCTGACTCTGTGTGACCCCATGAACGGCAGCCTGCCAGACTGCTCCATCCATGGAATTCTCCAGGCAAGAATACTGGAGTGTGTTGCCATGCCCTCCTTCATGGGGATCTTCCCAATCCAGGAATGGAACCTGGGTCTTCTGCATTGCAGGCAGATTCCTCACCACTGAGCCATCAGGGAATATAGATATAGATATTATTTATTTATTTATTTATATTGGAGACCCCACAGACTGTAGCTTTCCAGACCTCTCCATCCATGGAATTTTCCAGGCAACAATACTGGAGTGGGTTGCCATTTCCTTCCCTGGTAAGAAAGAATGGTTCCCCCTAAAATGCCAGGAGTGTCCTCTGTGAAAACATCATTGGACTCAGTGGAGACCCTTCCAGCCAGGAGCTGGTCTGTCAGGCACAGCGCGATGAAACTGTGACGGGATATGTCCATCAGTGTTGTTCCACAGCTCTGGTTGGAGGCCTGATTTGTAAGGTGCATGAGCTCAAGGGCATTGTCCTCGGGTAGCCAAGACAGGTGGGAGTGGGTAGACCTGGGAGCTGCTGGATGTCAAGGGCTGACTGACCTGGTGCCCCCCATAACTTCTGGGCTCTCCAGAACCGAGCATTGGAGAGTGATACAGTCGGATCACCCTGGAGATGTGAGGTAAGGGCAAGTAGAGGTCACGGGGCAGCTGAGCAAGGGGAGGGCAGGTCTGAGGAGCTGTAAGATCAGAGTGCAGCATAAGGGATGATAAAAAGCCATTAAAAAGGCAGTTTGCTGTGATCTGCTCCACGGCACACGGGGACTGGGGGCCTGGGGCTGAGCAGGGAGTTGAGGGAGGCATATTTTAAGGTGTTCGAATCAATACTGCATCTGTCCCTTTTAAATTCAGTTCCTTCTTCTAATAAATCAAGTTGAGCCAGCGTATAGGTGTTTGTCGGCCTGCATAGAGCCTTTGGCTCATCAATTTCCATAGCAAAGGCAGGCGGATTGAGGGAATCAGATAATTACTGAGCCCTTTTTAACATCTGCACACACCTGGCTGTCATCCTGATCTTTAGAAAGCCCTTGGAATTGAGTAGAGGAGATACGTGCAAGGCGGTGCATTTTGGCTCAGAGTTTGGCATGTGCATGCACTTCATAGTGGGTCCTCCACAAGGGCAGACAGGGTATCTACTCCACCAGTATATTCCAGCACCAAGGACAGTGCCTTGCTGAGCGCTGGTCCTTCATTGGTTGAATACATGAATGCATGCATTTGGGCTGTGTTAAGCAGCATGGGCTTCCCTAGTAGCTCAGCTGGTAAAGAATCTTCCTACAATGCAGGAGACCGTAGTTCGATCCCTGGGTCAGGATGGTCCCCTGAAGAAGGGAATGGTACCACACTCAAGTATTCTTGCCTCCAGGACTGTTGTCTGTAACCATGGGGTCACAAATAGTTGGACAGAGCTGAGTGACTTTCACTTCTAAGAAGAAGCATATCCCCTTGTACTTCTGTCTTCAACATGGTCCGCGGTCCCTCTGGACTATAGAGATAGTGTGTCTTGGACATGAACAGTGCCCAGCACAGTGCCTGAGTAAATGCATGTTACCCAGTAGATCCTGTCTTCCTTCTATGAGAGCTGAGAATTGGTTTTCAACTTTTAGTATGTGTCAGTAAATATCTCCCACCCCCAGGTTCTAATTTAGGAGTGCTGGAGTGTTTCAAGGAAAACTAGATGTTTAGTGGTCATTTACAGGGATTGTAGTACAGCTGACTGATGGACCACATTTAAAGATGCTTTGTTCCAGAAGGGGTGCATCTCTTCCTGGGTTCAGGGCCACAATTCAGGTAGATGACACTGAGGGTCAGGGGCAGCGAGTCAAAGGCTTCCCTAGGTATATTGAACATTGACACAAGATTTGGAATTCCTTTTAGGTTGGGTGCTTCATTTGGGGATGTGAAAACTGCAGAGAATGTGGTTCTTCTAGCAATTACTGGGAGGCATATTTTAAGGTGTTCGAATCAATACTGCATCTGTCCCTTTTAAATTCAGTTCCTTCTTCTAATAAATCAAGTTGAGCCAGCGTATAGGTGTTTGTCGGCCTGCATAGAGCCTTTGGCTCATCAATTTCCATAGCAAAGGCAGGCGGATTGAGGGAATCAGATAATTACTGAGCCCTTTTTAACATCTGCACACACCTGGCTGTCATCCTGATCTTTAGAAAGCCCTTGGAATTGAGTAGAGGAGATACGTGCAAGGCGGTGCATTTTGGCTCAGAGTTTGGCATGTGCATGCACTTCATAGTGGGTCCTCCACAAGGGCAGACAGGGTATCTACTCCACCAGTATATTCCAGCACCAAGGACAGTGCCTTGCTGAGCGCTGGTCCTTCATTGGTTGAATACATGAATGCATGCATTTGGGCTGTGTTAAGCAGCATGGGCTTCCCTAGTAGCTCAGCTGGTAAAGAATCTTCCTACAATGCAGGAGACCGTAGTTCGATCCCTGGGTCAGGATGGTCCCCTGAAGAAGGGAATGGTACCACACTCAAGTATTCTTGCCTCCAGGACTGTTGTCTGTAACCATGGGGTCACAAATAGTTGGACAGAGCTGAGTGACTTTCACTTCTAAGAAGAAGCATATCCCCTTGTACTTCTGTCTTCAACATGGTCCGCGGTCCCTCTGGACTATAGAGATAGTGTGTCTTGGACATGAACAGTGCCCAGCACAGTGCCTGAGTAAATGCATGTTACCCAGTAGATCCTGTCTTCCTTCTATGAGAGCTGAGAATTGGTTTTCAACTTTTAGTATGTGTCAGTAAATATCTCCCACCCCCAGGTTCTAATTTAGGAGTGCTGGAGTGTTTCAAGGAAAACTAGATGTTTAGTGGTCATTTACAGGGATTGTAGTACAGCTGACTGATGGACCACATTTAAAGATGCTTTGTTCCAGAAGGGGTGCATCTCTTCCTGGGTTCAGGGCCACAATTCAGGTAGATGACACTGAGGGTCAGGGGCAGCGAGTCAAAGGCTTCCCTAGGTATATTGAACATTGACACAAGATTTGGAATTCCTTTTAGGTTGGGTGCTTCATTTGGGGATGTGAAAACTGCAGAGAATGTGGTTCTTCTAGCTAATCCTGAATAAAACCCTGAAAAAGTATCAGCTGGGTGTGCCTCATCACTGACATCACCCAAAGAGAGCAGCTCTAGGGCTGAATGAACCCTGGCCATGCCACAAAAGACCTGCTTTGCTGCTGATGCCCCCAATGATACTGGGCCAGGTTCTTCCCATCCCTGCAATTCAGTCCCTATAGCTGAAAATGACAGAATTGGAGGACATGAACCCTAGGGAACCCAGGCTCCCTTGGTGCATTTGTTAATACACCACTTTCACAGAAGAGGAGATTAATGATACTCTGGCCAAGATCATGCAGTTGGAAAGTGAGAGACGTTGGCCACTTGTGGTCTTGCAGCCAGCTTGTCAGTATAGTTTGTTCCCCTTTCTCATCCTTTGGGGTTGTTGGTGAGATATTTTGGGGGTGTTTTGAGCCAGGAAAGCGGGGCTGCTGTTGCATGTGGTTAGGGAGTCACAGTGCACACGGCCATCAGGTTGGAGAACTTTGGGGGCACGGTTGACCTCGTCAGCTGTGTGAATGGCGCCTCCTGGAGTTGTGTGACCAACACTGGGAACCTGATGATAGTGCCTTTGGTAGGAATCACCTTCCTTGGCTTTCGGGTGGGGCTAGTGGTAAAGAACTGCCTGCTAGTGCAGGAGACTTAAGAGCTGTGGGCTCATCCCCTGGGTTGGGAGGATCCCCTCGAGGGGGCATGGCAACCCACTCCAATATTCTTGCCTGGAGAATCCCATGGACAGAGGAACCTGGCGAGCTATAGTCCATAGCGTTGCAAATAGTTGGACATGACTGAAGTGACTCAGCATGCATGTACACCTTCCCCATCCTGGCCTATGTACAAGTTGGAGATGCCCTTGGAAATTCTGGTGGAGGGAGATTCTTTCAGTTTTGTAGAGACCTTTCAGAAAATGTGGCCTTTGCCTCCCTCTTCCAAATGAATGACCTGTTTTCTGCCACCCACGCCTGAATATGACCTGACAAGCATACAAACAGGGTGCCTAGGTATATTGAACATTGACACAAGATTTGGAATTCCTTTTAGGTTGGGTGCTTCATTTGGGGATGTGAAAACTGCAGAGAATGTGGTTCTTCTAGCTAATCCTGAATAAAACCCTGAAAAAGTATCAGCTGGGTGTGCCTCATCACTGACATCACCCAAAGAGAGCAGCTCTAGGGCTGAATGAACCCTGGCCATGCCACAAAAGACCTGCTTTGCTGCTGATGCCCCCAATGATACTGGGCCAGGTTCTTCCCATCCCTGCAATTCAGTCCCTATAGCTGAAAATGACAGAATTGGAGGACATGAACCCTAGGGAACCCAGGCTCCCTTGGTGCATTTGTTAATACACCACTTTCACAGAAGAGGAGATTAATGATACTCTGGCCAAGATCATGCAGTTGGAAAGTGAGAGACGTTGGCCACTTGTGGTCTTGCAGCCAGCTTGTCAGTATAGTTTGTTCCCCTTTCTCATCCTTTGGGGTTGTTGGTGAGATATTTTGGGGGTGTTTTGAGCCAGGAAAGCGGGGCTGCTGTTGCATGTGGTTAGGGAGTCACAGTGCACACGGCCATCACGTTGGAGAACTTTGGGGGCACGGTTGACCTCGTCAGCTGTGTGAATGGCGCCTCCTGGAGTTGTGTGACCAACACTGGGAACCTGATGATAGTGCCTTTGGTAGGAATCACCTTCCTTGGCTTTCGGGTGGGGCTAGTGGTAAAGAACTGCCTGCTAGTGCAGGAGACTTAAGAGCTGTGGGCTCATCCCCTGGGTTGGGAGGATCCCCTCGAGGGGGCATGGCAACCCACTCCAATATTCTTGCCTGGAGAATCCCATGGACAGAGGAACCTGGCGAGCTATAGTCCATAGCGTTGCAAATAGTTGGACATGACTGAAGTGACTCAGCATGCATGTACACCTTCCCCATCCTGGCCTATGTACAAGTTGGAGATGCCCTTGGAAATTCTGGTGGAGGGGGAGATTCTTTCAGTTTTGTAGAGACCTTTCAGAAAAATGTGGCCTTTGCCTCCCCTCTTCCAAATGAATGACCTGTTTTCTGCCACCCACGCCTGAATATGACCTGACAAGCATACAAACAGGGGTGAAAAACCCATATATCAATCCATGCCCAGCCTGCTTTGCACAACACTGAGCATCCTTCTAAACTCTATCCCCGAGGTGGCTCACGCACCTCTCCCTAGACCCAGCCCTACAATATTGAAACCCACTATTCGAGCAAGTTTAAGGCATCAGCTCTGTGATAGAAATTGGGGTACAAAAATCCATACCATGAGGCCTTCCTTACCAGGACAGATAGCTGGAGAGATCAGCAGAAAGCCCAGTGAGTCTATTTGGCCATGAGATTGTTTCAGTGATAGCAGAAGTCCCATGGGGCAACAGGGGAGCATCTCGTCTACCTGGGGAGCCTGGTAAGCCTTCCCTGAAAAGAGGTAGTCTTGGAATTGCGACTTAAAAGGATAGGTGAGGAGGAGTTTGAAGAGAAAGAGGGAGGAAGGAAGGGACATTCTAGCCAGAAGGAACAGGTCTTTGTCCAAAGACCCCCAGGCAAGGGAGAACGAGTGTTTAGAAATCCATTCACTGCTCAGTAGGAGTGAGATGAAAATTACATGGACTGGGTGCGAGGGGCGGGGGGAGGAAGTGAAAAGTGACCAGGGATCTGAAGCATGATGGAGCTTGTATTCCATGCAAAGTACTAAGAATTTCTATCCTGCAGACCATGGGGACCTGCAGAAGAATTTTGAGCAGGAAAGTGACATGATCAGAATAGCATTGTAGAAATAGCACTCTGGTAGAAATGTGGGGAAGGGACCAAAGGGATGAAAGAGCCAGGACTGAGTGAGCGGCCAGGAGCGGGTGGCCAGAGTTGAGGTGTGAGTGCTGAGGACTCGGGGCAAAAGGATCTGATCTGCTGTCCTTACTCCGTTGCCTTGTCCCTGGGTGGGCAATGGCTTCCTGCCCTCCCTGCTGTCGGAGCAGGCAGCCAGGACAGCTAGGGCATTTCAGTTTTAGTAAGACGACCTTTACACCTTCCCCATCCTGGCCTATGTACAAGTTGGAGATGCCCTTGGAAATTCTGGTGGAGGGAGATTCTTTCAGTTTTGTAGAGACCTTTCAGAAAATGTGGCCTTTGCCTCCCCTCTTCCAAATGAATGACCTGTTTTCTGCCACCCACGCCTGAATATGACCTGACAAGCATACAAACAGGGGTGAAAAACCCATATATCAATCCATGCCCAGCCTGCTTTGCACAACACTGAGCATCCTTCTAAACTCTATCCCGAGGTGGCTCACGCACCTCTCCCTAGACCCAGCCCTACAATATTGAAACCCACTATTCGAGCAAGTTTAAGGCATCAGCTCTGTGATAGAAATTGGGGTACAAAAATCCATACCATGAGGCCTTCCTTACCAGGACAGATAGCTGGAGAGATCAGCAGAAAGCCCAGTGAGTCTATTTGGCCATGAGATTGTTTCAGTGATAGCAGAAGTCCCATGGGGCAACAGGGGAGCATCTCGTCTACCTGGGGAGCCTGGTAACCCTTTCCCCTGAAAAGAGGTAGTCTTGGAATTGCGACTTAAAAGGATAGGTGAGGAGGAGTTTGAAGAGAAAGAGGGAGGAAGGAAGGGACATTCTAGCCAGAAGGAACAGGTCTTTGTCCAAAGACCCCCAGGCAAGGGAGAACGAGTGTTTAGAAATCCATTCACTGCTCAGTAGGAGTGAGATGAAAATTACATGGACTGGGTGCGAGGGGCGGGGGGAGGAAGTGAAAAGTGACCAGGGATCTGAAGCATGATGGAGCTTGTATTCCATGCAAAGTACTAAGAATTTCTATCCTGCAGACCATGGGGACCTGCAGAAGAATTTTGAGCAGGAAAGTGACATGATCAGAATAGCATTGTAGAAATAGCACTCTGGTAGAAATGTGGGGAAGGGACCAAAGGGATGAAAGAGCCAGGACTGAGTGAGCGGCCAGGAGCGGGTGGCCAGAGTTGAGGTGTGAGTGCTGAGGACTCGGGGCAAAAGGATCTGATCTGCTGTCCTTACTCCGTTGCCTTGTCCCTGGGTGGGCAATGGCTTCCTGCCCTCCCTGCTGTCGGAGCAGGCAGCCAGGACAGCTAGCTGCGCTGATGGAGTGAGAGTGAGCATCTTCCGGAGCACAGGGGTGGGAGCCAGAGGGGCTCTTCCTGGGACTCTCTTGCAGAAGCGGGGTCTCCCTGGTCTGGGAACAGATCGCGCCTTCTCAGCTGGGTCTGGAGTGGAGGGGCACCCCTTGGTCCACAGGAGAAGGAGCCTGGAGGCTACACTGGGAACTTTCTCCCAGCTCTGAGCCCCTCTCTTCATGGGTGACAGGCACCAGAGCAAGGGGCCTGGGGGGACTGCTCCCCTTCCTCCTGCTTCCAGCGCCCCGCCCCCACATCCCTGTGACAATCCTTTTACTGTGCTTTCTTCATCTTTGCTTCTGTTTGTCTCCCAGCACCTCCAGGGGGGCTAGAGAAGGGAGCTAATTACATTGCTATAAATACCAGCCAGAAGGAGCTCTGAGGGCCCCAGACCTGGCTTCTCTTTCCCAGTGATGAGCATTCCTGGGTGGGGGGAATCTACACAGTCATCCACCATGTGCTTCTAGCTGTGCCCGCCTTTGTCTAATAAACTGAAATGGACAGAGTGGGAAGAAACTAACAACAACATCACAAATACCCACAGAGTTCCAGGCACGGTGCTGGGCTCCAGGAATTGGGGGATGAATCGGAACCTGGCTCTGCTTTCAAGGAACTACCTGGCTAGCAAGAAAGATAGGCCTGGAACCAATGTCACTGATTCCGGTGGGAGGATGGCGTGGGGGTGTCACCCAGGGAGCAGGGAGGAGCCATAGGTCTTCCTACCGTAGAAACGGAGGGCTTTACAGAGAAGGTGGGCTGTGAGGCGGAACCCTGAAAGCTGGAGAGGGCCAGGAGGGCATTCCAGACAGAAGCGTGGGGCAGCAGAAACAGGGTGTGTGTGTCCTCAGGGAGCAGAGCTGACCCTCTGTACCACTGACCCAGGAATTCCTGGAGGAAGGAGGGATTTGGGTCCCCCTGGGTCACTGCTGGGAGCCACAGAAAGCTTTGGGGTAACCAGGTGGCCTGATCAGATGCGTGCTTAGGGAAGACCACTCCAGAGAGAGGCTGACATGCCCTCCCCCTGGTCACTTTGCTTCATTATCTCAAAAAGGCAGCCTTTGGGCTGAAATTCAAAAGGAGGTGGTGGCAGTGGGCAAGGAATTACAATGAGGACGCAATTAACATCTCGCACACAGAGGCGAAATGCAAACACCTCACTGGAAGAGTGGAATTATGCACAGGAAAAAAAACTCCTTCCCCTAATAGCTCTCTGACTTTCATTAGTTCTGACAGTGAAGGCTGCATCTCTATGTGTTCCATGGCAACCGTTTCCAGGAAGAATGATGCCAAGAGGAGCGCCCGTGCTGAAGACTCTCAATCAGTCCGAAAGCTTAGCCAGACAAAACACCGCGTCACAGACTCCGCAGCCTCTGTGGGCACCTAAGAAGACGGGCATGACGTAGGCAAACATTCCCCTTGACTCTAGGGGTGACTTGAGCACAGGACATCGGAGCATAAGCCGCCTCCCTCCGAGGCTAGATCACTGGAGACGTGCTTGGGACCCGAGGTCCCCCGACTGTAGACTCGGGTCTTGCGACTCCAGGGAGGGTTGAAGCAGAGAAAGCGAAGCGATATCCAGTGGATTCCTTGACTTCTTCCCGGTCCCCTGAGAAGTACTCAGCTCTTTCTAAGATGTGCGTGGGCTGGATGGCACTGGTAGAGGGCGAGAGCCAGGCTCTGGAGCCTGGTGCTTGGATCTGAAGCCCAGGCATTCCCTTACTAGCTGAGCCCTCTCCACTGGCTTCCTTGGCAACTGGGGTTCAGCTCCTTATATATCCCCCTGCCATCAGGAGGACCAGCAGCACAGCCAGTGGAAAATGCCGGGCTCTGGAACGGCTCATAGTGGGTGCTGACCCAGCGCTCCCTGACCTGTTCGTGTTTAGAGTTCAGCAAGCTGCTCTGAATGGTGAGGGCAGCTCAGACGCTAGCTCCTGGTCGGGCCACCTGCAGTGGTTCTACCTGCTCCCTCCTTCTCCATCCTCCTCTCTTCTCAGTGCCCGCCCTCAAGCTCTTCTTCCGCTCTGACGGTAGTATTTCAAGGATGGTAATGGTGTGGGATGAAAGCAGGTGGGTTTGCGCTTGGCCTCTGGGACTCAGATGCATGACGTGGTTTGGTGCCTTTGGCTCTGGACCTCCTCCTGACAGAGTGTGTGGGTGGCATGGAAGCACAGACGGGGGAAGGCAACTTGTAAAGGCTCAGGGCCCTCCAGGCTCCTGTTCTCGCTGCAGGAATACGTATCAAGGGCCTGTGCATTCTGGAGCTCTGGTCCTTGGGATGTGTCATTGAATGAAATAGAGATCTCTGCTTTCAGGGAGCTTCCCCACTCCTGAGAAAGTCTGGCCATATGCAAAATACACCATGAAAGGTGGATATGAAGTTAGAAAGTGATAAGCGCTTGTGGTGGGGATAAAACCCCAGCAGGGCAGAGAGAGAGGGGGGTTGGACATATCCTTTTTTTTTTTTTTTTTAATTTTCCTTCATTTTATTTTAAACTTTTATTTTACTTTTAAGTTTTACAGAATTTTGTTGTTTACAGATATGTATGTTCCCTGATTAGGGGATTGGACATATTAGTGTGTGAGGTGGGTTGGGATTTTCAATGGGCAGGGTGAGGGGGGCACACTAGACCTCACTGAGAAGACGGCATATGAGCAAAGGCCGGATGGAGGGAGGGGTGTCAGGAAGGAGAGAATTAGGGAACAGCCGTTGCGGATGGCTCAGAGGCAGGTGAGTCACTGGCATGTTAGGGGAATAGCAAGAAGGCCAGTGTGGCTGAGAGGAGAGGAGCAGGTGTCACATGGTAATAGGGGCTAGGATGGGTGGGCTGGAGGGACTTTTCTTCACAGCGCCCTGAGCACTGCCAGGAGTTGAGAGGGCCTAATGATGATCAGCCCTTCTCTCCTGACTCCCTCCTCCAACCAGCCAGAACAACTAGATTTTAAAAATTATTTCATGTATTGGAGTTCAGCGTAATGTTTTATTTAAATAAAGGCCTTTGCAATCTCAAAGGGACTTGAGTTGAGATTCACTACTTAAGTCTTGGAATCATGGGAGAAATGGAGCTTCAGAAAGGGCAAGTGACTTGCCCAGGGCCACACAGCAAATTCAGTGGAAGAGATCGAACTCAGACCCAGAGAGTCTGGGGAAGGCACTTAGTTATTATCCATATCAACGTCTTGGGAGCTGGCCGGAGCCTGAGACACATACAGTCCACATGGGATCCTGACAGTGGGTCCTCACCGACTGGGTCCCCACTTCAGCTCACTTGAGTCTATGTGACTTTTCTTAGGCTGTTGGCATCTCCTCATATAAATACAGGTGGCCCTCCCCAGTCCAGCTTCTCCGTCCTCTGTGAAGCCACCTCCTGCTTACCTGAGTCAGCAAGGCGTCATTCTGTGGAGTTTTACAGCACTCTGAGCCATGGCCAGTCTGAAACAAGGCATGCTGTCTCTTTAAGCCAATGTATCCCGCTCTGTAAGTGCTGAGGCAAGTTGCCGGCTCATAGGGTTTAGGCTAGGATGGGGTTTCATAATATATATCATACCTCAGGATATGGTCTGGCGCAGAAGAGCCAGCCAAGGAATGTTTATTAAGTAAATAAATCTCGGCTGCCTTTGGAGAAGTACTTTTCCACGGACCTACGGGCCCTGGCCATAAAGAGAAGGCATGTGAGCCCAGAGGTCAACAGTGCAGGCTTTGGAATCAAAAAGACCCAAGTTCAAATCCAATTGCTTAGCTTACTAGAACCTCAGTGTCTGCATCTCTTAAATGGCAATAATACCTACATTTGGGGATTGTTGTTGTTGTTGTTCAGTCTCTAAGTGATGTCTGACTCTTTTCAACCTCTTGGACTGCAGCATGCCAGGCTTCCCTGTCCTTTACTATCTCCTGGACTTTGCTCAGATTCAGATCCATTAAGCTGATGATGCCATCTGCCCATCTTACCCCCAGTCATCTCCTTCTCCTCCTGCCCTCAGTCTTTCCCAGTATCAGGGGCTTTTCCAGTGAGTCGTCTCTTCACATCAGGTGGCCAAAGTATTAGAGCTTCAGCTTCAGCATCAATCTTTCCAGTGAATATTCAGGGCTGATTTCCTTTAGGAATGGCTGGTGTCATCTCCTTGCAGTCCAGGACTCTCAAGAGTGTTCTCATCACTACAGCTCGAAATCGCCAGTTCCTTAGTACTCAGCCTTCTTTATGGGGTCATCAGGGAGGTGAAATTGTATGTAATGCTCAGAAATTTCCTTAGGTCAGCATATTTTCAACGTCTTGGGAGCTGGCGGAGCCTGAGACACATACAGTCCACATGGGATCCTGACAGTGGGTCCTCACCGACTGGGTCCACTTCAGCTCACTTGAGTCTATGTGACTTTTCTTAGGCTGTTGGCATCTCCTCATATAAATACAGGTGGCCCTCCCCAGTCCAGCTTCTCCGTCCTCTGTGAAGCCACCTCCTGCTTACCTGAGTCAGCAAGGCGTCATTCTGTGGAGTTTTACAGCACTCTGAGCCATGGCCAGTCTGAAACAAGGCATGCTGTCTCTTTAAGCCAATGTATCCCGCTCTGTAAGTGCTGAGGCAAGTTGCCGGCTCATAGGGTTTAGGCTAGGATGGGGTTTCATAATATATATCATACCTCAGGATATGGTCTGGCGCAGAAGAGCCAGCCAAGGAATGTTTATTAAGTAAATAAATCTCGGCTGCCTTTGGAGAAGTACTTTTCCACGGACCTACGGGCCCTGGCCATAAAGAGAAGGCATGTGAGCCCAGAGGTCAACAGTGCAGGCTTTGGAATCAAAAAGACCCAAGTTCAAATCCAATTGCTTAGCTTACTAGAACCTCAGTGTCTGCATCTCTTAAATGGCAATAATACCTACATTTGGGGATTGTTGTTGTTGTTGTTCAGTCTCTAAGTGATGTCTGACTCTTTTCAACCTCTTGGACTGCAGCATGCCAGGCTTCCCTGTCCTTTACTATCTCCTGGACTTTGCTCAGATTCAGATCCATTAAGCTGATGATGCCATCTGCCCATCTTACCCCCAGTCATCTCCTTCTCCTCCTGCCCTCAGTCTTTCCCAGTATCAGGGGCTTTTCCAGTGAGTCGTCTCTTCACATCAGGTGGCCAAAGTATTAGAGCTTCAGCTTCAGCATCAATCTTTCCAGTGAATATTCAGGGCTGATTTCCTTTAGGAATGGCTGGTGTCATCTCCTTGCAGTCCAGGACTCTCAAGAGTGTTCTCATCACTACAGCTCGAAATCGCCAGTTCCTTAGTACTCAGCCTTCTTTATGGGGTCATCAGGGAGGTGAAATTGTATGTAATGCTCAGTAACACATACCTAGCCCCTTAGAATGAAGCATACTGGGAATAGAGGAATCCCAGACAGTGGTTCTCACACTTGAGTGTGGGTCACCATCAGGAGCTTGTTAAGACACAGATTGCTGGTTCCCATCCCTCAGAGATTCTGATTCAGGAGGTCTTGGGTGGGACCGGAGATTTCGCACTTCTAACAGCTCCCCAGGTGAGATGATGCTACTTGTCATGAGGTCACTCTTGAGAGCCGGCGTCTTCCACCAAGATGAGAGCTGTGGAAAGAGAGGGGACAGAAGACCAGGTACAGACTTGATGGGCAGACTGTCCAGATGCAGAGATGGGTACCTAAAGGAGGCCTGTTCCCAAGGCGAAGCATGCAGCTGATGCCCTACCCGGGTGAGACCAGCTGTTCTCTCTTGAGTCCGTGACATGCATGGAGATTCATGGTCCAATGAGGAAGCAGCCAACATAGAACTCCTTCCCTTTCTTCCGACTGAATAACTTCTGACCTCTGGATTTACCAAAATAGAGTCACTTGTAAGTGGCTAATGGAGACAAGCAAAAAAATAGAAAACCAAATTGAGATGAATCTGAAATCACTGTTTCTAGATTTGGAATTCCTCCCAGCTCATAGAATTTCTCAGAGATAGCAGTCATCCTGGGAGCATCCTAGGTCCCAAGGCTTTAAAGTGGTCCCATGGGAATGAATGGATTCTCTATCTGCCACACAATAAAATCTCTAGAGTTCAGCCTCCGTTCAGATCTTGTATGACTTGGGCCCATCCTATACTAGCCAACCATTAAATATCAAATGTTTCCTACCTCCTGTACTTTCTTCTTATGTGTTTGCTCTATCATTCCTTCCAGCTGAATTGTTCTCCCTCCAATAAGCTCCAAATCTCTGTTTCTATTTTCAGTGTTCTGAATCACGGTATGGCCAGTGGCCAAATACAGACTACCACCTGTTTTTGTCAGTAAAGTTTTATTGAAAACGGGCACACCCCATTCATTTCTGTATCCTCTGTGGCTGGTAATATGCTTCAGTGACAATGTGGAGTGATTGTAACGGAGAAAACCCATCTGTTCTGTGTCCTTTGCAGTCCAGGACTCTCAAGAGTGTTCTCATCACTACAGCTCGAAATCGCCAGTTCCTTAGTACTCAGCCTTCTTTATGGGGTCATCAGGGAGGTGAAATTGTATGTAATGCTCAGTAACACATACCTAGCCCCTTAGAATGAAGCATACTGGGAATAGAGGAATCCCAGACAGTGGTTCTCACACTTGAGTGTGGGTCACCATCAGGAGCTTGTTAAGACACAGATTGCTGGTTCCCATCCCTCAGAGATTCTGATTCAGGAGGTCTTGGGTGGGACCGGAGATTTCGCACTTCTAACAGCTCCCCAGGTGAGATGATGCTACTTGTCATGAGGTCACTCTTGAGAGCCGGCGTCTTCCACCAAGATGAGAGCTGTGGAAAGAGAGGGGACAGAAGACCAGGTACAGACTTGATGGGCAGACTGTCCAGATGCAGAGATGGGTACCTAAAGGAGGCCTGTTCCCAAGGCGAAGCATGCAGCTGATGCCCTACCCGGGTGAGACCAGCTGTTCTCTCTTGAGTCCGTGACATGCATGGAGATTCATGGTCCAATGAGGAAGCAGCCAACATAGAACTCCTTCCCTTTCTTCCGACTGAATAACTTCTGACCTCTGGATTTACCAAAATAGAGTCACTTGTAAGTGGCTAATGGAGACAAGCAAAAAAATAGAAAACCAAATTGAGATGAATCTGAAATCACTGTTTCTAGATTTGGAATTCCTCCCAGCTCATAGAATTTCTCAGAGATAGCAGTCATCCTGGGAGCATCCTAGGTCCCAAGGCTTTAAAGTGGTCCCATGGGAATGAATGGATTCTCTATCTGCCACACAATAAAATCTCTAGAGTTCAGCCTCCGTTCAGATCTTGTATGACTTGGGCCCATCCTATACTAGCCAACCATTAAATATCAAATGTTTCCTACCTCCTGTACTTTCTTCTTATGTGTTTGCTCTATCATTCCTTCCAGCTGAATTGTTCTCCCTCCAATAAGCTCCAAATCTCTGTTTCTATTTTCAGTGTTCTGAATCACGGTATGGCCAGTGGCCAAATACAGACTACCACCTGTTTTTGTCAGTAAAGTTTTATTGAAAAACGGGCACACCCCATTCATTTCTGTATCCTCTGTGGCTGGTAATATGCTTCAGTGACAATGTGGAGTGATTGTAACGGAGACCATCTGGTCTGCGAAACCTAAAATATTGGCTGTCTGGCCAATGTTTTCTGACCCCTGTTCGAAATGCAGTGTCATTTCCTCAATGAAACCTTAATGAACCCCACCAAGGAACATTCACCTCACTTTCCCCCCAAACCTCCTAGTTCTTCCTCTCTATGATAATATTACTTGTCGTAATGATTTCCATGCATATTTTTTTCATTAAATCTCTTTGCCAGGGCATACAAAGATTGCATTTAAAGATACTCCTTGGGCTTCCTTGATAGCTCAGTGGTAAAGAGTTTGCCTGCCAATGCAGGGGACACAAGTTTGATCCCTGATCCGGGAAGGTCCCCCATGCAGCGGAGCAACTAAGCCCGTGAGCTGCAATGATGGAGCCTGTGCTCTAGAGCCTCAGAGCCGCAACGATGGAGCTCATGTGATGCAACTGTTGAAGCCGTGTGCCCTAGAGCCCGAGTTCCAAAACAAGAGAAGTCACTGCAACAAGAAGCCTACTCACCTCAACTAGAGAGTATCCCCCATTCCCTGCAACTAGAGAAGAGCCTGTGGCAGCAGTGAAAACCTGGAATAGCCAAAAACAAAGAAATAAAAATTTTAAAGAGATGCTCCTTAAAGTCATTCATTAAGTTCCAAAAGTAGAAAGTGGCCTAAATATTCAAGAGTAGGAAAAGGGCCAAGTAAACTATGGTATATAGCCTTATGAGGTATTGCTATATAGCAGATAAAATCAGTTTCTCAAGCATATCTAATGGCTGGAGATAAATTGTCCGTCACATAAGAAGCTTTTTAGAAATGGTTCTAATAGTGTATTTAATACAACCCTACTTTGTAAGTAAATAAATAAATATACAGGTTAACTAAAACTTGAAGGAAATATATAAAATCATATATATATATATATATATATATATATATTCTCTCTGCTAGAAGCTTATGGGTAGCTTTCTCTTATCCTTATTATTTTTCATAAATACTGACTCTGTTCTGACTTCACCACTTTCTAACACTGTGGCCCTGAAAAGTCATCTAGCCTCCGTTTCCTCTTCTTCAAAATATGGGGGAGTACAGCTTTCTTTGGAAAAGACCCTGAGGCTGGGAAAGATTGAGGGCAGTGGGGGAGGGGACAGAGGTTGCAATGGCTGGATGGCATCACAGACTCAGTGGACCTGAGTGTGAGCAACTCCAGGAGATGGGGAAGGACAGGAAAGCCTGGTGGGCTGAAGCTCGTGGGATCACACGGAGTTGGACACAATGGAGTGACTGAATAACAACAGCTTGCTTTGCCAGGTTTCTTGAATCGAATTTTTGAGACAATCCGGTAATCTCTAAAATGCCTGTCTCCCCAGCCTGCTGGGCTGTGGTGGTGAGAGGAGGGGAGGGGAGCCTGGGAGCTCCCGTGGAACCGCATTGGCACCTTGAGATAGAGGCCGAGCTCAGGTGGAGTGGGCTGGGGCTACCTTCAAGTTCAGGGAAAGCACCCACTTTCACAGCCCAGCAAGAGCATGGCTGCCGTGAAAGGGGCCTTCTCCCTGAAGCCCCCGGCTTCACTAGTCTAGTGCTGTGGTGCCTCTGTGTTTCATTTTCACCCTGAACTTGCCGTTCCAGTGGGAGTGGTATGGAGCCTGCCCCTTCCACATCACCCGCTCTGTGCCGTCTTCTCACTGTCTCTTGCCAGTCAGGGTTTGCCATTTTCTTTCTCCTTCAATGTCACACCTTCATACTTCCACAGGAGTGTACTGCATTTTCTATTTCTCTGCCAGAATCTTTCTGTTCCTTCCTCTCTCCCTGACTTGCTGAAAATGGCTGTACTTGAATATATTCCTTTCTCCTTTCTCTTTCTCTCCTTTTAAAACCATGATTCTTATCACCGTCCCCCCCCCACCCACCCCCGACCTCAATTATCCAGGTAAGCATGGGGAGGCAAGAGTGGATGTTGGAGACCAGTAAGAAGCTGGTAACTTGGACTCCAAAAGTAGTGGTCCAGATGGAGAGTGGTAGATATGTTGTGCTGAAAAGAGACAAAATCCAATGAAGTTACACCTGGGAAAGGTGAGACCCAGAGAGGGGCTCTGATACACTCGAAGTGATCAAGGGACAGCTCAGGAGTCCAGGTCTGTGTTCTTCAATTCCAGTACCTGGGGAGACCCTTTATCTGCCATGCCCTTCCTTCCTTCCTCCCAATGCTGTGTGCTCACCGGGGATATGGAGATGTCGCCCTCATACTACGCCACCACCCAGGCTGGTGCCTTTAACAAGGCTCTCTGCATACCTCAGAAGCCAAGACGGGACTCACTGACTTCTGGATTGTGGAGAAGAGCATCATACCTGCCTTTTGACTTCAGAACTTGGCACTTTGGGGAATCCCTTGAGGACTGCATTGGAAGGGTATGTTCTGGACTAGGGACCATGGGGACAACAGTCATTAAGTCTTTTTTCTTTTAATCAGCTCCGTAAGAGTGAAACAGCAGTCTCTGCCTCTGTGCTGGAGTTCCCCAAGCTTAGTGGGACTCCTGAAGAACAAGGTGGGCCTCAAGGATGAAGCCATGAGCTAGTGCAAGTGGAGATGAGTGTTTGCTGAGTGTGCACTATTGTGGTCTGTGACCTACTCATGAGCTGAGTGCTGGGTGCTGAGTCTCATTGGCCTTGTGTCCTGCATGGTGTGATGGTGATGGCAGTCCGCCCTGGGAGCAGGTGTCCAGCCCTGGAATCTCCATGCCATGCAAGACCCTGGAAGCCCATGGAGCTCTCTCCGAACTCTTGACTTTCTTGATATGGCTACAGAGAGGTTACCCCCCCTCCAGTTCTGGTTTCCTTTTTATAAGAAATAGATTGTTAAATATATATTAATATAATGGACCATTTTAAAAGTTTTGATTGAATTTGTGACAATATTGCTTCTGTTTTATGTCTTGGATTTTTGGTCCTGAAGCATGTAGAATCTTAGCTTCCCAGCCAGAGATTGAACCCCCAGTTCCTGCCTTGGAAGGCAAAGTCCTAACCACTGGACCACTAGGGATGTTCCTCCCAGCTCCAATTTCTGACTTAACCTCTCTCCTTGGACCCTGTGAGTTAACCTCCTCCAAGTTTCTAGAAAGTACCATGAGGATATGCTACTGTGGCTCAAGAGGGAGAGAGGGTCACGTGCATACCTAAATGGATGGAGCTTTCGAAGGTCTCCAGCAGAGCTGACTTCCCTGCATCCCGATCGATCCTTTCTCTAGGGATACTTCCCAGCCACTTCTTGCTCAGGTACCCATCAAGCCTGACTGAGGAAGGGCTGCTGGTGGCTGGAAGATCCCCCCCAAGGGGTCATCACTTTTCCCTGTGGTCAATTTAAAGTTCAAATTCAGTCTTCCACCAGCTTTCCTTTGATGAGGATTGTGAGCTGAAGACTGTATGCCAAGCCAAGGTGGAAACTGCTCTGCAGGCTTTTTCCCAGGCTTAAGCTCATTGTTCCCAGACTGTCCAAGGCTTACAGGTTTCTCCCATGAGATACCTTTTTCGATAGCTCAGTCAGTGAACCTACTAGGGGAGCAAATCCTGTGAATTACATTTCACTGTTGCCATTGAAACACTTAGGAGATTGAGTCACAGAGAGATTCAGTAATTTTATTGGAGGTTAAATAAATGATTGATAATCATACTGGGCTTCAGGCCTAACTTCTTTCAAAGCCCCTGATTTTTCTACTTTTCAAAAATATAATTTTGTTGATTTATTTTGGGTTGTGCTGGATCTGTATTGCTGTACCCAGGTTTTTCTAGTTGCGGTCAGCGGGGGCTACCTCTGTTGAAGTTTGCAGGCTTCTCATTCCAGTGGCTTCTCTTGTTGCAGAGCTTGGGTTCTAGGGCATTCGGGCTTTGGTTGATGGGGCATGAGGGCTTTTATGGGACCTTCCTGGAAGAGGGATTGAATCCATGTCCCCTGCATTGGCAGGTGCATTCGTAACTACTGGGCCACCAGGGAAGTGCTAATTTTCCTACCTTTGAAACTGTCCTGGGTCCTCATATCTTTCTGCAGAAAGTTACCCAGCTTCTGCTTGAACACTCGCTGTGTTGGGGAACTCACTACTTCCCCAAATGGCCTATGAAGGACTAATGGAGGTGAATGTCTAGCTTAGGCCTATTAACAAGTGGCTGGTCCCTTCTCTTGCCCTGGCAGTTGATTTGGGGCAAATTTGCAGCACAGTGCGCTGGAGAAAAGCCATCGTGTTTTTAACAAATGATGCTGGAAAAAGTGGGCTTTCTTATTGTCTTTAACAAGAATTCCAATCCATGCTTTGTACCTTCAACACTATTAACTCATAACTGTACAATGTTTATAAAAAATATGTGTAGGAGAAAGCTTTTATGCCCCCAGATAGCAGCAGTTTCTTAAATTCAACACCAAAAGCATAATCTGTGAAAGAATAAATTGATACAGTGGATTTATTAACACTTAAACTCTGCACGTTGACACTTAGTTGATTAAAAAATAGTGCCGAAGGATTTGTGAGTGAGCTGAAGCTAAGCCAAGGTGGAAACTGCTCTGCTGGCTTTTTCCCAGGCTTAAGCTCATTGTTCCCAGACTGTCCAAGGCTTACAGGTTTCTCCCATGAGATACCTTTTTCGATAGCTCAGTCAGTGAACCTACTAGGGGAGCAAATCCTGTGAATTACATTTCACTGTTGCCATTGAAACACTTAGGAGATTGAGTCACAGAGAGATTCAGTAATTTTATTGGAGGTTAAATAAATGATTGATAATCATACTGGGCTTCAGGCCTAACTTCTTTCAAAGCCCCTGATTTTTCTACTTTTCAAAAATATAATTTTGTTGATTTATTTTGGGTTGTGCTGGATCTGTATTGCTGTACCCAGGTTTTTTCTAGTTGCGGTCAGCGGGGGCTACCTCTGTTGAAGTTTGCAGGCTTCTCATTCCAGTGGCTTCTCTTGTTGCAGAGCTTGGGTTCTAGGGCATTCGGGCTTTGGTTGATGGGGCATGAGGGCTTTTATGGGACCTTCCTGGAAGAGGGATTGAATCCATGTCCCCTGCATTGGCAGGTGCATTCGTAACTACTGGGCCACCAGGGAAGTGCTAATTTTCCTACCTTTGAAACTGTCCTGGGTCCTCATATCTTTCTGCAGAAAGTTACCCAGCTTCTGCTTGAACACTCGCTGTGTTGGGGAACTCACTACTTCCCCAAATGGCCTATGAAGGACTAATGGAGGTGAATGTCTAGCTTAGGCCTATTAACAAGTGGCTGGTCCCTTCTCTTGCCCTGGCAGTTGATTTGGGGCAAATTTGCAGCACAGTGCGCTGGAGAAAAGCCATCGTGTTTTTAACAAATGATGCTGGAAAAAGTGGGCTTTCTTATTGTCTTTAACAAGAATTCCAATCCATGCTTTGTACCTTCAACACTATTAACTCATAACTGTACAATGTTTATAAAAAATATGTGTAGGAGAAAGCTTTTATGCCCCCAGATAGCAGCAGTTTCTTAAATTCAACACCAAAAGCATAATCTGTGAAAGAATAAATTGATACAGTGGATTTATTAACACTTAAACTCTGCACGTTGACACTTAGTTGATTAAAAAAATAGTGCCGATTGTCTCAGCAACATTCTCCTTTTAAACAAATTGGGCCATCTCTTGTGTTTAAAAAGACAACATTTTCCATTACATTTTTTTCTGTTGGATATTCTGGAATTATTGTACATGGTGTTTTCAAATCCAGTTTTCTAATGATTTGTCACTAGAAAATAGAGACGTAGTTCAGACTTGACGTTTACAAGCAGCCTTGTGAATTCATTTATACTTTAAAAAAAATTTATTGACGTATCTTTGATTTACAATGTTGTATTAATTTCTTATGGATAGCAAGGTGACTTAGTTATATATATATATATATATATATATATATATATATATATGTTATTTTTTATATTCCTTTCTGTTATGTTTCGTCACAGGATGTTAAATATAGTTTCCTATGCTACATGGTAGGACCACGTTGCTTATTTATTCTCTATGTAATAGTTTACCTCTGCTAATCCCAAACTGCTCTTTCTTCCCTCCCCCTCCGCCTTGGCAAACACAAATCTGTTCTCTATATCTTTCTTTTTTTTTGATTTTGATTTTAGTTTTTGCTTTTACAGAGTTGTTTACAGATATGTATGATCCCAGATTAGTCATATGTATATCCCCCCCATCCCACCCCTCCAGGCCGTCACACAGCACTCCTGCAGGATCCCTTTTTCTCACAGTGCAATGACAATAGCTATTTTTTTCACATATGATAATATAGGTTTTCATACTACTTCCTTTACGCTGCCTACTTTTTTTTTTTTTTTTTAAAGATTTATTTATTTTTATTTATTTTGGGCGGGGGTCGGGTTGGGGAGGGAGGGGAGCGGGCGGGCCACTTCTATTGGTCTTTCATTTCTCTGTTTTCATCCGTCTTTGTTCTTTGGCTCCTGTGGGCCTCCCATCGCGGTGGCGCCTGTTGTCGCAGAGCGCCGGCTCTGGGCGCATGCGCTCCAGAGCTCCGGCTCGGTGATTGGACACATCGGTCCAGCCGCTCTGAGGCACGTGGGACCTTCCCAGGCCAGGGCTCGAACTGGCGCCCCTTTCACTGCAAGGCGGTGTCCTTATCCACTGGACCACCAGGGGGAAACCCTGCCTACTTTTTTTTAAAGTGTCTATATTTTTAGCATTTGCCTATGTCTGTGGTATTAATGTTCCCAGTGTGGCTGGTATCAAGCCACAAGGTAACATCCCTGAAAGCAAAGTTGGGAAGTATGCCTGTGTGCTCATTCGCTAAACTGTGTAGGACATTTTGTGACCCCATGGAACGTAGCCAGTCAGGGTCCTCTCTCCATGCGGTTTCCCAGGCAAGCACACTTGAGTGGGTTGCCATTTCCTTCTCCAGGGGATCTTCCCTATCCAAGGACTGAACCCACATCTCCTGAATTGTCAGGTGGATTCTTTATCACTGCAATACCAGGGAGACCCTCTATTGGATGGTAAAAGCAAGCAATTAATGCAGAAATTGTCAAAGAAATTCAGCAATAGAAAAGAATATAAAATAGGAAGTCAAAAGGCTTCAGATACACCCACTACCTGGACTAATAACTGGCCATTTGTTCTCAAAGATAATTTCATCTCTCTTTCTAGATCATATTGCATATTAATTATGCATATTTTGGAAAAAGTGACCATATTAATATTACTTTTTAATCTGGATTTTCATTTGAGAGCATATGAACATGAACATTTCCACATTAGTCAGTAGAGATGACCTTATTCTTCATCATGGTAGCATATTATTCTACTGTGTGGATGTCCCTAATTTATTTAATCTTTTACTGTGTGGATGTCCTTATTTAAAAACCCCCATCCCACCCTCCAGGCCGTCACAGCACTCCTGCAGGATCCCTTTTTCTCACAGTGCAATGACAATAGCTATTTTTTTCACATATGATAATATAGGTTTTCATACTACTTCCTTTACGCTGCCTACTTTTCTTTTTTTTAAAGATTTATTTATTTTTATTTATTTTGGGCGGGGGTCGGGTTGGGGAGGGAGGGGAGCGGGCGGGCCACTTCTATTGGTCTTTCATTTCTCTGTTTTCATCCGTCTTTGTTCTTTGGCTCCTGTGGGCCTCCCATCGCGGTGGCGCCTGTTGTCGCAGAGCGCCGGCTCTGGGCGCATGCGCTCCAGAGCTCCGGCTCGGTGATTGGACACATCGGTCCAGCCGCTCTGAGGCACGTGGGACCTTCCCAGGCCAGGGCTCGAACTGGCGCCCCTTTCACTGCAAGGCGGTGTCCTTATCCACTGGACCACCAGGGGGAAACCCTGCCTACTTTTTTTTAAAGTGTCTATATTTTTAGCATTTGCCTATGTCTGTGGTATTAATGTTCCCAGTGTGGCTGGTATCAAGCCACAAGGTAACATCCCTGAAAGCAAAGTTGGGAAGTATGCCTGTGTGCTCATTCGCTAAACTGTGTAGGACATTTTGTGACCCCATGGAACGTAGCCAGTCAGGGTCCTCTCTCCATGCGGTTTCCCAGGCAAGCACACTTGAGTGGGTTGCCATTTCCTTCTCCAGGGGATCTTCCCTATCCAAGGACTGAACCCACATCTCCTGAATTGTCAGGTGGATTCTTTATCACTGCAATACCAGGGAGACCCTCTATTGGATGGTAAAAGCAAGCAATTAATGCAGAAATTGTCAAAGAAATTCAGCAATAGAAAAGAATATAAAATAGGAAGTCAAAAGGCTTCAGATACACCCACTACCTGGACTAATAACTGGCCATTTGTTCTCAAAGATAATTTCATCTCTCTTTCTAGATCATATTGCATATTAATTATGCATATTTTGGAAAAAGTGACCATATTAATATTACTTTTTAATCTGGATTTTCATTTGAGAGCATATGAACATGAACATTTCCACATTAGTCAGTAGAGATGACCTTATTCTTCATCATGGTAGCATATTATTCTACTGTGTGGATGTCCCCTAATTTATTTAATCAGTTTGATTTTTAAGAACAGTTAGTTTATTTCCATAAACAGTGCTTTGCATATGTATTCAATAATCTCTTTTGGATTTTCTTTTTTATAAATCAATTATTAGTTCAAAGCATATCCATCCTTTCAACTGCCATACAATATGCTCTCAAAAATGGCTTTGCCATGTACATTCTTACTGCTAATTTTTCACACTCCCATTAGGACTGGGGGTTACTGATCTAGGGGCTTCCCTGGTGGCCCTGCGGTTAAGAATCTGCCTGCAATCCAGGAGACCTGGGTTTGATCCCTGGGTTGGGGAGATTCCCTGAAGGAGGAAGTGGCAACCCAGTCCAGTACTCTTGCCTGGAGAATTCCACAGACAGAAGAACCTGGAGGACTACAGTCCATAGGTTGTACAGAGTCAGACATGACTTGAAGCAACGAAGCAGCATTCCTGATCTCCCTCATTTACAGATTTGATGGGTGAAAAGAACACTATCTTTTTAACCGCTTTTCTTCAAATGTTAGGGAGGATGAAACTCTTTTCCCATGTTTATCGACTATTTTTTCTATTCACTATTCTTTTCTCTATTTTATTCCATTTGAAATCCATCCGTGTGCGTGTTCAGGCCTGTGTCTATCTCTAGTTACCACGACAAAGAGGTTCAGGGAGTAAGTAATGTCTGCTCTGGTATTTATTTTACCCAAGAAATCATGTTTGGTTTTCTGCGATGCACCAGGTTTGGGGTTATGGGGAGTTAAATACAAAGACATACCTGGCAAAATTCCTGTTCTTGAAGGTCCTGAGACTCAGCAACAAGAGGCCAGTGTGCACACATCACCCCAGGAGATAGAGGATGTGGCTGGAGACTGTCGTGGCCAGAGGATAGCGAGGGCCAGGCTTCAGGTTCTACATTGAAATTCTTTATCACTGCAATACCAGGGAGACCCTCTATTGGATGGTAAAGCAAGCAATTAATGCAGAAATTGTCAAAGAAATTCAGCAATAGAAAAGAATATAAAATAGGAAGTCAAAGGCTTCAGATACACCCACTACCTGGACTAATAACTGGCCATTTGTTCTCAAAGATAATTTCATCTCTCTTTCTAGATCATATTGCATATTAATTATGCATATTTTGGAAAAAGTGACCATATTAATATTACTTTTTAATCTGGATTTTCATTTGAGAGCATATGAACATGAACATTTCCACATTAGTCAGTAGAGATGACCTTATTCTTCATCATGGTAGCATATTATTCTACTGTGTGGATGTCCCCTAATTTATTTAATCAGTTTGATTTTTAAGAACAGTTAGTTTATTTCCATAAACAGTGCTTTGCATATGTATTCAATAATCTCTTTTGGATTTTCTTTTTTATAAATCAATTATTAGTTCAAAGCATATCCATCCTTTCAACTGCCATACAATATGCTCTCAAAAATGGCTTTGCCATGTACATTCTTACTGCTAATTTTTCACACTCCCATTAGGACTGGGGGTTACTGATCTAGGGGCTTCCCTGGTGGCCCTGCGGTTAAGAATCTGCCTGCAATCCAGGAGACCTGGGTTTGATCCCTGGGTTGGGGAGATTCCCTGAAGGAGGAAGTGGCAACCCAGTCCAGTACTCTTGCCTGGAGAATTCCACAGACAGAAGAACCTGGAGGACTACAGTCCATAGGTTGTACAGAGTCAGACATGACTTGAAGCAACGAAGCAGCATTCCTGATCTCCCTCATTTACAGATTTGATGGGTGAAAAGAACACTATCTTTTTAACCGCTTTTCTTCAAATGTTAGGGAGGATGAAACTCTTTTCCCATGTTTATCGACTATTTTTTCTATTCACTATTCTTTTCTCTATTTTATTCCATTTGAAATCCATCCGTGTGCGTGTTCAGGCCTGTGTCTATCTCTAGTTACCACGACAAAGAGGTTCAGGGAGTAAGTAATGTCTGCTCTGGTATTTATTTTACCCAAGAAATCATGTTTGGTTTTCTGCGATGCACCAGGTTTGGGGTTATGGGGAGTTAAATACAAAGACATACCTGGCAAAATTCCTGTTCTTGAAGGTCCTGAGACTCAGCAACAAGAGGCCAGTGTGCACACATCACCCCAGGAGATAGAGGATGTGGCTGGAGACTGTCGTGGCCAGAGGATAGCGAGGGCCAGGCTTCAGGTTCTACATTGAAATTCTGGGGCAGTCACTTCTGTTCTCTTGGAGCTGAGGTTAGACATACAGGCTCTCCCAGAGCTGGGGCTGGCTAATAAATTATTCTCCCTGTAACCAAGGAGATGAAGACACTTTCCGTGTTTTGTGTGTGGTCTTCCTTCTCTGATTTCATGTTCCCTGGAAACTTCGCTCATCTGTGACCTGCATGTCTCCCTCCACCCCAAGGCCGTCCTCTTTGGCCATGCCACAGACCCTCCCAGAACCCTGAAGCACGCTGCAGAAACTCTGAGCACTATAATCAGCTTGGTTCTGGCCAGTGCCCTGTTGCTATGACTCAACAATTCCTTCCAAGAGGAAGGAATTCCAACATGCTAGATGATTCCAACATAATCGTGGAGGATGCCATGCCTACCCTCCTCGGGTTTGTGAGCTGAGGAGCCTTTGTGACATGTCCTGGCAGTCTACATGGAAAGATTTCAGCTGCTGGGCAGAGTTGGCTCTCCACTCCGCGATGGCCCTCCACACCTACCTGTGTCATATCTGCCCAGGCTGCACATTAGAATCACTTGGGGAGCTTTAAAAGCGATGGATAGGCATCCCTACCCTAAGAGGTTCTGATTCAATAGGCCTGGCATGTGGCCCAGGCAGCAGTGCTGGAAGAGCTCCTGGGTAATTCTTATGTGCAGGCAGGCCTGGGAGCCACTTTTGTCTATCTTTTAACCGCTTTTCTTCAAATGTTAGGGAGGATGAAACTCTTTTCCCATGTTTATCGACTATTTTTTCTATTCACTATTCTTTTCTCTATTTTATTCCATTTGAAATCCATCCGTGTGCGTGTTCAGGCCTGTGTCTATCTCTAGTTACCACGACAAAGAGGTTCAGGGAGTAAGTAATGTCTGCTCTGGTATTTATTTTACCCAAGAAATCATGTTTGGTTTTCTGCGATGCACCAGGTTTGGGGTTATGGGGAGTTAAATACAAAGACATACCTGGCAAAATTCCTGTTCTTGAAGGTCCTGAGACTCAGCAACAAGAGGCCAGTGTGCACACATCACCCCAGGAGATAGAGGATGTGGCTGGAGACTGTCGTGGCCAGAGGATAGCGAGGGCCAGGCTTCAGGTTCTACATTGAAATTCTGGGGCAGTCACTTCTGTTCTCTTGGAGCTGAGGTTAGACATACAGGCTCTCCCAGAGCTGGGGCTGGCTAATAAATTATTCTCCCTGTAACCAAGGAGATGAAGACACTTTCCGTGTTTTGTGTGTGGTCTTCCTTCTCTGATTTCATGTTCCCTGGAAACTTCGCTCATCTGTGACCTGCATGTCTCCCTCCACCCCAAGGCCGTCCTCTTTGGCCATGCCACAGACCCTCCCAGAACCCTGAAGCACGCTGCAGAAACTCTGAGCACTATAATCAGCTTGGTTCTGGCCAGTGCCCTGTTGCTATGACTCAACAATTCCTTCCAAGAGGAAGGAATTCCAACATGCTAGATGATTCCAACATAATCGTGGAGGATGCCATGCCTACCCTCCTCGGGTTTGTGAGCTGAGGAGCCTTTGTGACATGTCCTGGCAGTCTACATGGAAAGATTTCAGCTGCTGGGCAGAGTTGGCTCTCCACTCCGCGATGGCCCCTCCACACCTACCTGTGTCATATCTGCCCAGGCTGCACATTAGAATCACTTGGGGAGCTTTAAAAAGCGATGGATAGGCATCCCTACCCTAAGAGGTTCTGATTCAATAGGCCTGGCATGTGGCCCAGGCAGCAGTGCTTTGGAAGAGCTCCCTGGGTAATTCTTATGTGCAGGCAGGCCTGGGAGCCACTTGTCTAAACAGATCTCTGGGGGATTTTCACAGTGCTGCGTTGGCTTCATTAGCAGGTGGTTCAGGACTGTGGCCTGTGTGGGTCACAACAGTATCTCTGTGGTTTGCCATCTCCTTAAATCCCTTGAGGGTAGGGATTGGGACGTCACACTTGAGATGTTCATCTCCTTCAGCCAGGCCTGCTCTACGCAGGGTCCTTCTGTGGTTTAAGAGTCTGGGCTGTGGTCTGAGGTTTGTTGGGCTCAAACGCCAGTTCTTCAATCGGGCACCTACAGGACGGTGGGGAGAATACTTAACCTCTGTGTGCTTCGGTGTCCTCACCTAAAGTTGCAGAAAAGACTCTCTCAAGGGTATGGAGAGATTCGATCAGTTTTTGTATGCAAAGTACTTAGCGAGCAGCTGACAGTAGTACGCAGTCAGCAAATATTATTATTCTCAGGGCTTGGGAGAAGGAACTCTAATAGGGAATAGCAAATCTGACTACATAATGGGACTGTTTCTTTAACCTTTGTGTTCTTTTGCTTTTGCTACAAGTTAATCACTAAAGGGATATTCCTGATAAGCTTAAATTATGCATCATTGGTTCATCTCTGGGAACCCGCACTCCTACCTGTGAATGACTGCAGCAGGAAGTGAACACGCCCTCTCTGGAGTCTGATGGAACCTGGAAATATTTGACTTTACCACCGCGTGCTTCATCCTTAAGCCCTGGATCCAGTGTTCAACACACAGTGGGTGCACATAGGGATGAGGACCGGTAAGAGGACCAGTCAGAAGGTTCGAATTCAAGGGCTGTCCCTTCAGACTGTTGCTTCCTCTTTAAGATGGTTATCATCTCTGTCTGGGAAACCTGAGCAGGCGTTTGTGACCATCCAGGGAGAAGATGCACACAGTTGAGCTAGATTTGTTGGACCATGCCTACCCTCCTCGGGTTTGTGAGCTGAGGAGCCTTTGTGACATGTCCTGGCAGTCTACATGGAAAGATTTCAGCTGCTGGGCAGAGTTGGCTCTCCACTCCGCGATGGCCCCTCCACACCTACCTGTGTCATATCTGCCCAGGCTGCACATTAGAATCACTTGGGGAGCTTTAAAAAGCGATGGATAGGCATCCCTACCCTAAGAGGTTCTGATTCAATAGGCCTGGCATGTGGCCCAGGCAGCAGTGCTTTGGAAGAGCTCCCTGGGTAATTCTTATGTGCAGGCAGGCCTGGGAGCCACTTGTCTAAACAGATCTCTGGGGGATTTTCACAGTGCTGCGTTGGCTTCATTAGCAGGTGGTTCAGGACTGTGGCCTGTGTGGGTCACAACAGTATCTCTGTGGTTTGCCATCTCCTTAAATCCCTTGAGGGTAGGGATTGGGACGTCACACTTGAGATGTTCATCTCCTTCAGCCAGGCCTGCTCTACGCAGGGTCCTTCTGTGGTTTAAGAGTCTGGGCTGTGGTCTGAGGTTTGTTGGGCTCAAACGCCAGTTCTTCAATCGGGCACCTACAGGACGGTGGGGAGAATACTTAACCTCTGTGTGCTTCGGTGTCCTCACCTAAAGTTGCAGAAAAGACTCTCTCAAGGGTATGGAGAGATTCGATCAGTTTTTGTATGCAAAGTACTTAGCGAGCAGCTGACAGTAGTACGCAGTCAGCAAATATTATTATTCTCAGGGCTTGGGAGAAGGAACTCTAATAGGGAATAGCAAATCTGACTACATAATGGGACTGTTTCTTTAACCTTTGTGTTCTTTTGCTTTTGCTACAAGTTAATCACTAAAGGGATATTCCTGATAAGCTTAAATTATGCATCATTGGTTCATCTCTGGGAACCCGCACTCCTACCTGTGAATGACTGCAGCAGGAAGTGAACACGCCCTCTCTGGAGTCTGATGGAACCTGGAAATATTTGACTTTACCACCGCGTGCTTCATCCTTAAGCCCTGGATCCAGTGTTCAACACACAGTGGGTGCACATAGGGATGAGGACCGGTAAGAGGACCAGTCAGAAGGTTCGAATTCAAGGGCTGTCCCTTCAGACTGTTGCTTCCTCTTTAAGATGGTTATCATCTCTGTCTGGGAAACCTGAGCAGGCGTTTGTGACCATCCAGGGAGAAGATGCACACAACGACCCGTGGCCAGTCCTAAGAGGTTAGGCTGATCAGTGTGTTTAGACCTCTGAAAAAGGCTCAGGCGTGAATCTCACACAGGCAGCCTCAAGCTCAACTCAGGCACACCAGCAGATGACGTGTACAGAATGGACCTAAATAGACAGTAAGTGTAGAGAAAGATGGAAAGGAAATGTACAGCTTAGAAAGATACTATTTTCGTGTGAGAGGAGCTGAGAAGACTTCCCAGACAAGTGGATCGTTGACTTAGGCTTTGGAAAACAAATAGTTCTTGGCCATGGTGAGGTGGGCAGAGGTGTGCACACAGGTGTATGTCTGTGTGTAAATGTCCATAGGACTATGGGCATTTGTACGGGGGCTTCTTGTGGCTGCTGGAGGAGTGGGGAGAGTGGGAGTCAAGCTGTCTTGGAGGCTGGAAAAACGGAGAAAAAACTGGCTTGGAAATTGGGCAGACTTTGGTCCTGTTACAGACATTTTCAAAACGCTTGCCCAGTGCATTGTGAGGTTTCTCTTTCTTCTCTCTCTCTCTCTCCGCTCTCTCACATTCACACTCATCAGCCATTTAATTGCTTGTCCATTCTCATTTCTAAACAGCTCCTGAGTTTGTACCTTCCTCTCCCTTCCTTGGCTACTGCCAAGTGCTGACTGACCGTGACTCTCAGCCAGACTCCATCGCCGCCGTTCGGCCTGGCCTGTTTTCCATTCCTCACTGCTTTGCCTGCCTGCCTCTTTTTTCTCCTTTTTCCTCACTGTCCATTCCTTTGTGTTCTTTTGCTTTTGCTACAAGTGAATCACTAAAGGGCTATTCCTGATAAGCTTAAATTATGCATCATTGGTTCATCTCTGGGAACCCGCACTCCTACCTGTGAATGACTGCAGCAGGAAGTGAACACGCCCTCTCTGGAGTCTGATGGAACCTGGAAATATTTGACTTTACCACCGCGTGCTTCATCCTTAAGCCCTGGATCCAGTGTTCAACACACAGTGGGTGCACATAGGGATGAGGACCGGTAAGAGGACCAGTCAGAAGGTTCGAATTCAAGGGCTGTCCCTTCAGACTGTTGCTTCCTCTTTAAGATGGTTATCATCTCTGTCTGGGAAACCTGAGCAGGCGTTTGTGACCATCCAGGGAGAAGATGCACACAACGACCCGTGGCCAGTCCTAAGAGGTTAGGCTGATCAGTGTGTTTAGACCTCTGAAAAAGGCTCAGGCGTGAATCTCACACAGGCAGCCTCAAGCTCAACTCAGGCACACCAGCAGATGACGTGTACAGAATGGACCTAAATAGACAGTAAGTGTAGAGAAAGATGGAAAGGAAATGTACAGCTTAGAAAGATACTATTTTCGTGTGAGAGGAGCTGAGAAGACTTCCCAGACAAGTGGATCGTTGACTTAGGCTTTGGAAAACAAATAGTTCTTGGCCATGGTGAGGTGGGCAGAGGTGTGCACACAGGTGTATGTCTGTGTGTAAATGTCCATAGGACTATGGGCATTTGTACGGGGGCTTCTTGTGGCTGCTGGAGGAGTGGGGAGAGTGGGAGTCAAGCTGTCTTGGAGGCTGGAAAAACGGAGAAAAAACTGGCTTGGAAATTGGGCAGACTTTGGTCCTGTTACAGACATTTTCAAAACGCTTGCCCAGTGCATTGTGAGGTTTCTCTTTCTTCTCTCTCTCTCTCTCCGCTCTCTCACATTCACACTCATCAGCCATTTAATTGCTTGTCCATTCTCATTTCTAAACAGCTCCTGAGTTTGTACCTTCCTCTCCCTTCCTTGGCTACTGCCAAGTGCTGACTGACCGTGACTCTCAGCCAGACTCCATCGCCGCCCTGGTTTCAGGCCTGGCCCTGTTTCTCCTTATTTCCTCACTGCCATTTGCCTCCTGCCTGCAGGTTTCTTTCTGTTGTACTATTTCTCTCTAGCAGTCACTGCATGGCCACAAGAATCCTTCTGAAAACCACATATCTGATCACATCCCTCTGCTGCTAAAATGCCAGTAATGACTTGCCTTGCAGCCGGAATAGCATCAAGTCCAGTCATTAAACAGGCACTGCCCATCTCTACGGCTTCAGTTCTTTCTTCTTAGTCATCCGCTCAGTGGGACACGATGGCAGCCGGTTTTACTCCATTGCATGTCTAAATCTGGTCCATGCTGGCTGGCTTTCCTGCTTGGAGTGCCGTTTCCCAATGTTTCTCTCTGGAATAAATTAATTAAAATATTTTAATAAAGTAGCTCAGATAATTTCCATATACTAATATATGAATACTACCTATTAACAAAGCAATATATCCATCTGCTTTTGGTTTATTTGCATGTCTAGGTGAGCCTTTGTGAGAGTAATGTGCATGACTTCCCTGTCTCTCTATTCAGGTCCAAGTACAAGGCCAGGCATGAATTAGGGGCGCAACGAAAGCTTAATGATGAATTCATACATGCATAGGTAGTTTTACTCATAACAAAAACACCCACTCATGCCTTCTACTGGGAAGGAAAAGGAGCCAACAATTACACATTGATTATCTGTCTAATCCACTCTTTGACATTTACTCCCAGGGCAATTTAATCATTCATCATTGTATTCAAAAGTTTGAAATCTGGGCTTCCCTAGTGGTCCAGTGGGTGAAAAGTCTGCCTTGTAATGTGAGGGGCACTGGTTCGATCCCTTGCAGGAAGATGCCACATGCCGTGGAGTGGCTGGACCAGTGTGTTCAGTTACAAGCCAGTGCCCTCGAGTGCATATGCCCAGAGCTGGTGCTCTGCAGTGAGAGAAGCCACTGTGATGGGAGGCCCACACAGGCCAAAGAGTAGAGATGGATGAAAAGAAATAGAAGACCGATGAAAGAAGTCAAAATTTTAAAAAAAGTTTGAAATCCTTTGGAGTGGATTTTCACAAGAATGAGCTGTTCAATCCCAAGAGAGGAAAGGAGCCCGGCTGAAGTTGAGAAATTCAATATATACTGCAGCTGTTGCAATTTGAGGATCCAGTGAAAGGTTACTGAGGAAATATAGGATACTGATTCAGTGAGTACTTTGGTAGACGAGTTGAGATAGAGTAGAAAAGGTAGCTCCATTTTCTTGTCAGTCTGTTTGCACAGTCCAGGCCTTTGATCTAGAAAACAAAATTCAGGGTCAGTAGTAAAAAATCCACCTGCCAATGCAGGAGACAGGGGTTCGATCCCTGATTTGGGAAGATTCTATATGCCTCAAAGTAGCCAAGCCCATCTGTCTGTCTGTGTTAGTGTCTCAGTCACGTCTGACTCTTTGTGGGGCCTCCAGGCTCCTCTGTCCATGGGATTCCCCAGGCAAGAATACTGGAGTGGGTTTCCATGCCCTCCTCCAGGGGATCTTCCTGACCCAGGGATCAAAGCCAGCTTCCCTGTATTGGAGGCAGATTCTTTGCCATCTGAGCCACCAGAAAAGCCCAACTAAACCCTTATACCACAACTACTGAGCCTGTACTAGAGCCTGGAAGCTGCAACTACTGAAATCCATAGACTTCATAGCTTAGAGCCTGTGATAAGGAACAAGAGAAGCCACTGCAATGAGAAGCCCATGCGGCAACAAAGACCCAGCACAGCCAAAATAAATAAATAAATAGATAAAATTATAAAAAATTTGACCCGGTACATTTGAAAATCTGCTAGGGTTTATTCAATGATTCAGGAATCAGGCACCATCCCATCTAGTAATAATAGAAGGGTACTTCTGTAGATTGTTCATAGGTTGGGTCTGTGCTTTTTCTTTTTAACAAGTACCCCTTTAGGTCAAACAGCCTCACTAGAGATGTGATCAGAATGTAAGGCCTTGCTGTCACTCTCAGCTAAGGCTCTGAAGCTCTGTGAATCTTTGGTGTGGCGTCCACATGTCCTGATGTGTTTGCTAAAACCATGTGATAATCACCAGCCATGACTTCAGGGTCACCATTTTTAAGTCATTCTGTTTGCTTCTCTTATGATGGTCCAGCCCTGAGGAGATCATTTCCTGCTGATCAGCCCCGCTCCAACCATGCAATTTACTGTAAGCATACCTTTTCCGCACAAGAATGAGCTGTTCAATCCCAAGAGAGGAAAGGAGCCCGGCTGAAGTTGAGAAATTCAATATATACTGCAGCTGTTGCAATTTGAGGATCCAGTGAAAGGTTACTGAGGAAATATAGGATACTGATTCAGTGAGTACTTTGGTAGACGAGTTGAGATAGAGTAGAAAAGGTAGCTCCATTTTCTTGTCAGTCTGTTTGCACAGTCCAGGCCTTTGATCTAGAAAACAAAATTCAGGGTCAGTAGTAAAAAATCCACCTGCCAATGCAGGAGACAGGGGTTCGATCCCTGATTTGGGAAGATTCTATATGCCTCAAAGTAGCCAAGCCCATCTGTCTGTCTGTGTTAGTGTCTCAGTCACGTCTGACTCTTTGTGGGGCCTCCAGGCTCCTCTGTCCATGGGATTCCCCAGGCAAGAATACTGGAGTGGGTTTCCATGCCCTCCTCCAGGGGATCTTCCTGACCCAGGGATCAAAGCCAGCTTCCCTGTATTGGAGGCAGATTCTTTGCCATCTGAGCCACCAGAAAAGCCCAACTAAACCCTTATACCACAACTACTGAGCCTGTACTAGAGCCTGGAAGCTGCAACTACTGAAATCCATAGACTTCATAGCTTAGAGCCTGTGATAAGGAACAAGAGAAGCCACTGCAATGAGAAGCCCATGCGGCAACAAAGACCCAGCACAGCCAAAATAAATAAATAAATAGATAAAATTATAAAAAATTTGACCCGGTACATTTGAAAATCTGCTAGGGTTTATTCAATGATTCAGGAATCAGGCACCATCCCATCTAGTAATAATAGAAGGGTACTTCTGTAGATTGTTCATAGGTTGGGTCTGTGCTTTTTCTTTTTAACAAGTACCCCTTTAGGTCAAACAGCCTCACTAGAGATGTGATCAGAATGTAAGGCCTTGCTGTCACTCTCAGCTAAGGCTCTGAAGCTCTGTGAATCTTTGGTGTGGCGTCCACATGTCCTGATGTGTTTGCTAAAACCATGTGATAATCACCAGCCATGACTTCAGGGTCACCATTTTTAAGTCATTCTGTTTGCTTCTCTTATGATGGTCCAGCCCTGAGGAGATCATTTCCCTGCTGATCAGCAGCTCCAACCATGCATCTGAAACTTTTGAGAGGAATCAGTGTGTCAGTGGGATCAATATGGTGACTGTAAGCATACCTTTCCAATTGGGAGTCATAATCTCCAAGACCCAAACCAAAAAAGACCCCGTGGAGGGAGTCACCCTTTTAAGACCAACTGTCTTGTTCAGTGATCTCACCATAGCTGAGTTTCAACTTCCTCAGAAGGGTTCATCCAGGTGCAACAAGTGGTGTTGGCCACCACACAGAGCCCTTCTCTCTCACCTAGAAGATAATCAAGAACTGTCCTGTTATCAAGAGCAACCTTGACCAGAGAGTCTAAGCATCTTTTCTGGGCAGAAAATACTTCAACAGTGGTTTCTAGAATATATTTGGAAGTTAGGGAGAGACTTCTGAGCATATTCTCACTTGTCCTTACCCCTCAGCAGGTGAGTGTGGCTTTGTTAAAGGAAGCAACTCTTGAATTATAATGCCTTCTGAAAAGTCCTTTCTGGTTAAATACATATTTAGAAAATCTAAGAAGCATAGCCCAGCTGTGCCTCAGTCATGGAGGCATTTGTAGGTCCAAGGAGAGTGACAGTTACAATAGATAAAGACAAGATCTACTGGGGACACAAACTGTTTCTGTCATGGAAGTACTGCTAATGGACACATTCACAGGAATTGCTGTGTTTTCCTGTTCAAGCCAGAGATCAGTCAGGTTTTTAGTGCATGGTAGAAAAAGTATCCCCCAGCCTGAAATAAAGACCCATCCTACAGAGGTTCAGGAATCAGGCACCATCCCATCTAGTAATAATAGAAGGGTACTTCTGTAGATTGTTCATAGGTTGGGTCTGTGCTTTTTCTTTTTAACAAGTACCCCTTTAGGTCAAACAGCCTCACTAGAGATGTGATCAGAATGTAAGGCCTTGCTGTCACTCTCAGCTAAGGCTCTGAAGCTCTGTGAATCTTTGGTGTGGCGTCCACATGTCCTGATGTGTTTGCTAAAACCATGTGATAATCACCAGCCATGACTTCAGGGTCACCATTTTTAAGTCATTCTGTTTGCTTCTCTTATGATGGTCCAGCCCTGAGGAGATCATTTCCCTGCTGATCAGCAGCTCCAACCATGCATCTGAAACTTTTGAGAGGAATCAGTGTGTCAGTGGGATCAATATGGTGACTGTAAGCATACCTTTCCAATTGGGAGTCATAATCTCCAAGACCCAAACCAAAAAAGACCCCGTGGAGGGAGTCACCCTTTTAAGACCAACTGTCTTGTTCAGTGATCTCACCATAGCTGAGTTTCAACTTCCTCAGAAGGGTTCATCCAGGTGCAACAAGTGGTGTTGGCCACCACACAGAGCCCTTCTCTCTCACCTAGAAGATAATCAAGAACTGTCCTGTTATCAAGAGCAACCTTGACCAGAGAGTCTAAGCATCTTTTCTGGGCAGAAAATACTTCAACAGTGGTTTCTAGAATATATTTGGAAGTTAGGGAGAGACTTCTGAGCATATTCTCACTTGTCCTTACCCCTCAGCAGGTGAGTGTGGCTTTGTTAAAGGAAGCAACTCTTGAATTATAATGCCTTCTGAAAAGTCCTTTCTGGTTAAATACATATTTAGAAAATCTAAGAAGCATAGCCCAGCTGTGCCTCAGTCATGGAGGCATTTGTAGGTCCAAGGAGAGTGACAGTTACAATAGATAAAGACAAGATCTACTGGGGACACAAACTGTTTCTGTCATGGAAGTACTGCTAATGGACACATTCACAGGAATTGCTGTGTTTTCCTGTTCAAGCCAGAGATCAGTCAGGTTTTTAGTGCATGGTAGAAAAAGTATCCCCCAGCCTGAAATAAAGACCCATCCTACAGAGGTTACTCCCTCTTAGCAAAGTCCTGGGAGATACAGATGAGGGTGTTATCTTTCCAGGGAAATGCCAGAGTAAAGGAAAGAAGAAAGAGTTTTATGCTGAGCCAAAGTAGGAAGTCTTGATCCATTGTCTTGGGTGGAACCAGTCTCAGTTCAGTTCAGTCTCTTGACTCTTTGTGACCCTGTGGACTACAGGACACTAGGCTTCCTTGTCCTTCACCATCTGCCAGACCTTGCTCAAACTAATGTCCATTGATTCAGTGGTACCATTCAACCATCTAGTCCTCTGTCCACCTGGAATGGGTCTACCTGGATATAAGCTACTTTTCTTCCTTGTCAGATTGATTCAGAAGTGTCTAGTGTTGGTTCGAGTCCAGATGTCTGATGGGCCCTTTTTCAGCTGTGAGATGTGTATCCACAGTTTAGGTTCCTAGAGAGTGATATCCTCTGGGTAGTCGAGAGAACTGGGTGGTCCCTTCCAAAGAGATTTAAGGGCAATCTTTGTTTTTAGTGATTCCAAATCAGAATGGTGGGAGACATTTGGAAACATTAGTTTGGTGACTTATAGCCAGATGTTTGAGACAACTTGAATAACTTTTAGGATCTAGTCGAGATTACAGGTAGATAATAAAACCTCAAAAATAATTAACAGGAACTAGACCCTAATATTTACAGAGGTGCAAACATAATTTTTCTCTCTATAGTTATGCTCATTTTTTTTTTTTTACCAAAGATAATCACAGTAAAACTGCTTTGTTTATAATATACGTACATCAAGAAAAGTGATTGACCATGTAAAATTTTTTAAGACTGCTTTGCTTGAACATTTCTCAAGGAGTCTCAGACTTCTCTTGCAATGGCATTTCAGTCAAAGCCTCGGTAATATAGTCAACGTTTCCAATTGTGTCATGTTACAAGGAGTATGAAAATAAAAATGCTCACAGAGAAATTCTAAATTTAGGAAGGACCAGTTAGGGAGAAAAAGTAAATGTTTCATCTTTGTTCACAAAGGTTTATCTTGCTAGCATGTTGATAGCTTAAAAGATTTTGTTAAATATGGGGAAAAGGGCATGAGCAATACTTCGGACATTAGGTCATAACAATGGTAACCATCCTCAGACTGCACTTCCAATGCAGAGGGTGTGGGTTTGATCAGTGGTTGGAGAACTAAGATCCCACGTGGTGTGGCCAAAAGAAAACCTTCCTGTTCAATTCATTCAGCCTCATGTTATTCGTTCTCGCCCTGTTGAAATCTAGTTTTTTCATTCGTTCTCTTGACCTTGCCTGATGATCGAGGGTGTTAGGGACGGTGACAAACCTAAGAAGTTTGCAAGATTGTCATTAAGGCGTTTATAATTCCTTGACCATTGGAGACTGTGGAAGGTTTGCCCCATGTGGGAAGCACATTTTGCCACAGTGTGTTTGTCATTGTGAGGGCGTGGGCCTTGTGACAAGAAAAAGCTTCAACTTATCTGGAAAAATGCACATACCTACAACAAAAGCCTATTATTAACCCATACTATGTGCTAGTTGAGTGAATTCCAGGTGCAGGTGTTCCAAGAATCCAGAGGAAGGTGGTCTGAGGCTTCTGGGAATGAGAAGAATTTTTCTTAAATACACTGTGGTGGACAGAGGATTGAAAAAACCCAACATATGGGAGGTTTCCCAGGGAGTTGGGAAGAACCAAGCAGCCATCTTGGGTTTCTCATAGCCCTTAATGTTCATTGAGTTTACAGCCATGTGTTACCTATCTTAATTTCTCTGATTCAGGAGCAGACTGTTGCCATGTTATGAAGACATCAGGATAGTAGAAATCTGGCAACGAGTGGTCATTTTTTTTGCAGAAGCAAAATGGATGTCATTCTCATGTACCACAGTCTCGACAGAACCTGTTGCTGCTTCCTTTGCATGAAAATCCATGAGAGCATTTCCTTATTATTCAGGTTCAGTCCTTTTAGTGTGAACCTCAGTTTGGATAGGGTTAAAGAATCAGATGGTAAGGAATTGAGACCTGGGTTCTATCAGTACACTGGGAAGATCCCCTGGAGAAGCGAATGGATACCCACTCCAGTATTCTTGCCTGGAGAATTCCATGGACAGAGGAGCCTGGTGGGCTACAGTCCATGGGGTTGCAAGAAGTCAGATACAATTGAACGACTCACACTTCTACTTCAATTTTTCTAACAGCAATTTCAGATTTGTAAGATGTCCCATTGGCCCAATTTCCAAACACCACTTATTAAACAAATATTTTTTTCTGATGAGTTTCATTTCAAAGAATAACTCTTAGGTCCTAGAGAAAATGGAGGTTAGGAAACCTTCATTTCAAAGGTACAGGCTAAATGTAAAACAGTATTTCCAATGCCCTAATCTTTTCAAGCATTTAGAGAGGAGTAGGTGAGGCTTAGGGATTGGAGGACAAAAAGCATTTGAACTTTGAACTTCTAGAGACACACTTTTGATTCTTCAGAGAATTGTAAGACAGAGACTTGTGTCCCCCGTTCCTCTAAAGAACTGGGTTTAGCTTTGGTGTAGGTACCTTTTATCTCTTTAATTTCAATAGCCTTTTACAACACATCTTTCACTGAAGCTCTTTTAGTATTTTGAAAACCTTTGGAGGCTTCTGCATACTGATTAAAATAGGTCCATCTGTTTGATTTAGGAGCCCTTGATTATCTATTTGGAACATTCTTTATAATGTGTGTATATGTGTTAGTCACTTAGTCATGTCCGACTCTTTGCCACTCCATACACTGTGTAGCCCATGAGGTTCCTCTGTCTGTGAAATTCTCCAGTTCCCCGACCAGGAACTGAACCTATACCCCCTATCTTGCAAGATGAATTCCTTACCATGGAACTCCGGGCTAGCCCTTAATGTTCATTGAGTTTACAGCCATTTTACTCTTAATTTCTCTGATTCAGGAGCAGACTGTTGCCATGTTATGAAGACATCAGGATAGTAGAAATCTGGCAACGAGTGGTCATTTTTTTTGCAGAAGCAAAATGGATGTCATTCTCATGTACCACAGTCTCGACAGAACCTGTTGCTGCTTCCTTTGCATGAAAATCCATGAGAGCATTTCCTTATTATTCAGGTTCAGTCCTTTTAGTGTGAACCTCAGTTTGGATAGGGTTAAAGAATCAGATGGTAAGGAATTGAGACCTGGGTTCTATCAGTACACTGGGAAGATCCCCTGGAGAAGCGAATGGATACCCACTCCAGTATTCTTGCCTGGAGAATTCCATGGACAGAGGAGCCTGGTGGGCTACAGTCCATGGGGTTGCAAGAAGTCAGATACAATTGAACGACTCACACTTCTACTTCAATTTTTCTAACAGCAATTTCAGATTTGTAAGATGTCCCATTGGCCCAATTTCCAAACACCACTTATTAAACAAATATTTTTTTCTGATGAGTTTCATTTCAAAGAATAACTCTTAGGTCCTAGAGAAAATGGAGGTTAGGAAACCTTCATTTCAAAGGTACAGGCTAAATGTAAAACAGTATTTCCAATGCCCTAATCTTTTCAAGCATTTAGAGAGGAGTAGGTGAGGCTTAGGGATTGGAGGACAAAAAGCATTTGAACTTTGAACTTCTAGAGACACACTTTTGATTCTTCAGAGAATTGTAAGACAGAGACTTGTGTCCCCTGTTCCCTCTAAAGAACTGGGTTTAGCTTTGGTGTAGGTACCTTTTATCTCTTTAATTTCAATAGCCTTTTACAACACATCTTTCACTGAAGCTCTTTTAGTATTTTGAAAACCTTTGGAGGCTTCTGCATACTGATTAAAATAGGTCCATCTGTTTGATTTAGGAGCCCTTGATTATCTATTTGGAACATTCTTTATAATGTGTGTATATGTGTTAGTCACTTAGTCATGTCCGACTCTTTGCCACTCCATACACTGTGTAGCCCATGAGGTTCCTCTGTCTGTGAAATTCTCCAGTTCCCCGACCAGGAACTGAACCTATACCCCCTATCTTGCAAGATGAATTCCTTACCACTGGACCACCAGGCAAGTCCCAGGGACTATAACTCTTAAACATAAAATAGGCAGATATGTCAGAAAGTGTGGGTTCAACTCTTTGGTTCCTTTTTTTTTTTTTAACATTTATTTATTTATTTAATTTATTTTGGCGGGGGTGGGAGGAGGGAGGGAGTGGGGTGGGCGTGGGGTGGGCGGAAAGACCACTTCCACTGGTCTTTCATTTGTCTAGTTTCATCCGTCTTTGTTCTTTGGCTCCTGTGGGCCTCCCATCGTGGTGGCATCCATTGTCACAGAGCACCAGCTCTGGCCGCATGCGCTCCAGAGCTCTGGCTCGGTGATTGGACACATCGGTCCAGCCGCTCTGCGGCACGTGGGATCTTCCCAGGCCAGGGATCGAACCAACGCCCCTTGCACTGCAAGGCGGTGTCCTTACCCACTGGACCACCAGGGGAAGCCCCCCCACCTTTTTTTTTTGTAATAAAAATCAGAAACTGGGACTTTGGATTTCTCAGAGACAAACTAATGACTTAGAGGGACTTGCTGTGGAGTTAGAAGGTGGCAAGTGGTCTAACAGCCTGTATATGCTTGACCTCAACTCACTAATATTTGCAGCTTAAAAAACAGTGTCCAAGAGTTGCATTAGCAACTAACTTTTATTGAATATCCACCCTGTGGCCTCCCACAGGACCCAGTCCAGGTCAAATCAGACCCAGGCATGTCCCAGACCCAGTTTAGTCCTTAAGTTGGACCCAGTTCAACTCCAACTGGTAACACCAACAATTTTGATGGAATTGCTGACTGGGGGAGAGGATGAATAAACAGACTTCAAAGAATGGAGACAACAGACTAATTCAGTTTCCAACATGGAATCTGATCAAGAATTCCCAATAAATGGGGAACGACAGCAGTTCCCAATATGGAATCTGGGGACAGAATTAAGGACTGGGGTTTTCTACCCAGAGAACTGTGGTCTGAAAAAAGCTAAGGCCTTGGCTCAGGGCACAATCCTTTGCCGGCTCAGTTGGGCTCTGGGCAGAATCATCTTCTAGCTCTATGACCTTCCCCATAAAGGAAAGCCAATTGGATCCGGAGCTCAAAAGCAAAGAGAGCCAAGCTCAGACCAAGAGAAACTCACCAAGGGTCCTCAGATATGGAACAAAAGTCAGTGAAGTCAAAAGAGCTCGTGGGGCTCTGTGCCTATGTTTATTGTCCCTGAACACTGTTGAAAGTTCTCTTTGGATCTCACCAGTGCCACCAAATCTATGAAAAAGTCAAATTCAGCCAAGTAAATTTGAAGATCTAATTGACTTTATTCAATGATTAATGGATCAGGGCAGATCCATCTAGTATGTAGAAGGGACTGTACAAAATGGAAGACTTTTTTTATAGGAGGAAGGGTGGAACAAGGGAGGTATTATTATTAGCAAAAGAGAACAAAGGGTTTTATCATGCACATTGCTTCTTCTTCAGCAGGGCGAGTGGTGGGGGTGGGCGGGGATGGAGAGAGCTGGTTCTTTATTGGCGCTGAGCAGAGAATTCCAGACTGGCCAGTTAAGAGTATATTCCTGGGGAAGGACAAAAGTTCATTTGGGTTAGGTATTCAATCTAGGTTTGGTATTGTGCGCTTTGGCACAAAGCATGCCATTTGAGGCTTGAGATTTTTTTCTTTAACCATGTTATCAATGTTTGGTTATCTCAGAGCAGATTCTTCACTTTTCATATTGCTGTAGTCACAGATTTCTACTTGCTGAGGCATAGAGGATCTCTAAACTGGGTTTCACCCCACTGTGATTCCTTGCCCATGGAAGATACTGTAGTTCCAGCATTTTTTCTTGCATAGTATTTGTGGTAGCTATTGGTTTTCTGGTTCCAATTTGCCAGAGTCAATAAAGGACCGTGAAATAAAATCTAGTTTTCCACACCTCTACCGCATGTTGAGGTACTTTTAGGGAGAAGTCTGGATCTGGGGAGAGTAGAAACAGCATGCAAGGGTAACCGTGAATGTCCTTTTCCCCTGAGGTCCAACCTCTAAGTGCTTCCTCAAGGTCTGCTTGCGGATGTCTCATGCGTTGCAGGATGAACCCTTTGGATGCCTTCTAGATAATTAATATTTTTCTTTCTCCGCCTTCTCAATTGCAGTAATTTCAGTATGCACCCAGTTTAGTCAAACTAGAGACCTACTAGTCATTCCAAATGCTTCCTTTTCTGCATGTTTACTTCACCAGCAAATAGTACTGATTGTATTACATATTTCAAATATGTCTCCCTCCAGTCTTACTATGATGTCTTCCCAGGGTAAACTGTTATAACGTCTCTCCTCCTAACTGGTGAATATAATCACCTCTTGACTTTTTTAAAAAAATTTTTTTTCTGCTATGCCTGCCTGTATTCACTCTACTGACAATACTTAAATGAGTTATCAGTTCATTGTACTCCTAGGTATTTATCCAAGGGTAACAAAGACACAGGCCCACGAAAAGAATGGTGCAACATTCACAGCAGGTTTATTCACACTGGCCCCAAATTGGAAAGAATCCAAATGTCTATCTACAAGTTAATTGACAACATATTGTGCATTTATGCAAGGGAATACCAATCAGCCAAAAAAAAAAGAAAAGGCAAACTACAAACAGAAATTTATGAATCTCAAAAACAATATACTGAGTGAAAGAAGCCAGACATAAGAAAGCTGGATGATTCTGTGGATAGAAACTTTTAGAACAGTTAACTAAACAAATATAAGATTAAAAGGCAAGAGCAGTCTTTGTATCTCAGGATGGGGTGTTGATGGGGTTTGACTGGGAGGGGACATGAAGGAATTTTCTAGAAAGTTGGAAGTGTTCTGTGAAAGGAATGTGGATTTCATGTATCAAAATAATACAGCTAAGATTTGTACATTTCATTGTAGTAAATGTTACCTTAAGGAAAGTAGACGTCTAAAAAATAAGAAATAAGAGGAGAGTGGAGAATGGATGGAAATATAGATGATTCACAGATGATAAATGCTGATAATTATTGAGTCTGAGTGATAGGTACCTAGGGGTTCATTACACCATTTTGCTTATTTTTTATGTTTGAAAATTTCCACAATGAAATATTACTTTAAAGAACAAGTCAAATCATATCTCTTTGTAGTTCAAAGCCCTTTAATGGTATTCAGTTGTATATAGAAAAAAGCCTAAGCTATATGCTGTGATTTCTGTGGTTCTACCCTACCTGGAAAAGGGAATGGCCACCCACTCCAATTCTTGCCTGGAGAATCCCATGGACAGAGGAGCCCGGCGGGCGGCAGTTCACAGGGTCACAAAGAGTTGAACCCAACCGAGGGACTAAGCACATACACACCCTACTCACCTGCTGGCTACCTTGTATTTTCTTCCTCTCTCGTCTCTCCCTGTGCTCTGGTCCCACTGGTGCATCTGAGAGACACCTGAGCATACTAGGATTTTTCCAAAAGCAGGACTTTTCCAACTCTCCTCCAAGTTTTCCCAGGACCGTTTCTTCCCCCCCTGGGGATCTTCAAGATGCACTCCCCACTGACATGTCTTTCTTTCTTATCCGTCTCACTGAAGGCTGTCTCTGTGGAGGCAGACCTGATGCTGCTCATGGTTGTCATTTTATCCTAGATTCCTAAACGTGCGCCTTATTTTTGTGTGAGTTTCTGCACACCAGCGAGTGTGTCCTTTAGTGGCCTCTTCTCTTGGAGCCCTGGAGTTATGTGTGTCCTTTTACGTTTCTCTGACCACAGTAATTCACAGGCTGTGGGACTGAGGATGTGGAGTTAGTGAAGGTGTCAGGTAGGATGAGACGGTGTAGGGAGTGGAGGTCTTCTGGCAAAATGAGAATGTGTGCACTGAAACTCTATTCTGGAGGCAAAATGGGATGGGGACAAAAAATTTAAAATTGAATGTCAAAGGAATGTGGATTTCATGTATCAAAATAATACAGCTAAGATTTGTACATTTCATTGTAGTAAATGTTACCTTAAGGAAAGTAGACGTCTAAAAAATAAGAAATAAGAGGAGAGTGGAGAATGGATGGAAATATAGATGATTCACAGATGATAAATGCTGATAATTATTGAGTCTGAGTGATAGGTACCTAGGGGTTCATTACACCATTTTGCTTATTTTTTATGTTTGAAAATTTCCACAATGAAATATTACTTTAAAGAACAAGTCAAATCATATCTCTTTGTAGTTCAAAGCCCTTTAATGGTATTCAGTTGTATATAGAAAAAAGCCTAAGCTATATGCTGTGATTTCTGTGGTTCTACCCTACCTGGAAAAGGAATGGCCACCCACTCCAATTCTTGCCTGGAGAATCCCATGGACAGAGGAGCCCGGCGGGCGGCAGTTCACAGGGTCACAAAGAGTTGAACCCAACCGAGGGACTAAGCACATACACACCCTACTCACCTGCTGGCTACCTTGTATTTTCTTCCTCTCTCGTCTCTCCCTGTGCTCTGGTCCCACTGGTGCATCTGAGAGACACCTGAGCATACTAGGATTTTTCCAAAAGCAGGACTTTTCCAACTCTCCTCCAAGTTTTCCCAGGACCGTTTCTTCCCCTCCTGGGGATCTTCAAGATGCACTCCCCACTGACATGTCTTTCTTTCTTATCCGTCTCACTGAAGGCTGTCTCTGTGGAGGCAGACCTGATGCTGCTCATGGTTGTCATTTTATCCTAGATTCCTAAACGTGCGCCTTATTTTTGTGTGAGTTTCTGCACACCAGCGAGTGTGTCCTTTAGTGGCCTCTTCTCTTGGAGCCCTGGAGTTATGTGTGTCCTTTTACGTTTCTCTGACCACAGTAATTCACAGGCTGTGGGACTGAGGATGTGGAGTTAGTGAAGGTGTCAGGTAGGATGAGACGGTGTAGGGGAGTGGGTTTTAGGGTCTATCTGGCAAAATGAGAATGTGTGCACTGAAACTCTTGGAGGTTTCTCGGGAAGGCAGTTATTTGAATGGGATGCCACTCATGTGGGTGGATCAGCCCTCCATTGTGCTGGGCATAATCATGGAAGTAACAGAGTCCCTCCCAGCTTTCCCACATTGCATGAAAGGAGTACAGTCCTGGGGCTGGACGTATGTATCTTGTCCAAGTGTTGTACTAACAGGTTTCACGCATGCCTGCAAAGTCACTTTAGTTGTGTCTGACTCTTTGCAGCTCCATGGACTATAGCCCAGCCTCTGTCTGTGGGATTCTCCAGGCAAGAATACTGGAATGGGTTGCCATGCTCTCCTCCGGGGGATCTTCCCAACCCAGGGATCAAGTCCACATCTCTTAAGTCTCCTGAATGGGTAGGTGGGTTCTTTACCACTAGCACCACCTGGGAAACCCAATGGGCTTCATGGCTCTGGGTAAATAACAGCCTCTGAGCTTTGGTTTCCTTGTACTTTAAAAAGGGTACTTGTTGACCCAGTTTGATTCTTTTCATAGGTGAGTCATATCCCATTGTATATACATACCACCTCATCTTTATTCATTTATCTGTTGATGGACATTTAGGTTGCTTCTGTGTCCTGTATATTGTAAATCGTGCGGGCCCTGATTGCTGGGGCACATGTGTCTTTTTGAATTATGCTCTTCTCAGGGTGTATGCCCGGTAGTGGGATTGCTGACTCTTTGCAGGGCAGGAATGGAGACAGAGATGCAGAGAAACGGGAAGGAGGAAGGAGAGAGTGGAACAAAATGGGAGAGTAGCACTGAGATGTACACACCACCATGGGTGCAAGAGCTAGCTCGTGGGAAGCTGCTGTGTAGCCCAGGCAGCTGAGCCTGGGGCTCCGTGATGGCCCAGAGGGTGGGACGGGGTGGGGCATCGGGGAGCCTAGATACCTAAACGTGCGCCTTATTTTTGTGTGAGTTTCTGCACACCAGCGAGTGTGTCCTTTAGTGGCCTCTTCTCTTGGAGCCCTGGAGTTATGTGTGTCCTTTTACGTTTCTCTGACCACAGTAATTCACAGGCTGTGGGACTGAGGATGTGGAGTTAGTGAAGGTGTCAGGTAGGATGAGACGGTGTAGGGGAGTGGGTTTTAGGGTCTATCTGGCAAAATGAGAATGTGTGCACTGAAACTCTTGGAGGTTTCTCGGGAAGGCAGTTATTTGAATGGGATGCCACTCATGTGGGTGGATCAGCCCTCCATTGTGCTGGGCATAATCATGGAAGTAACAGAGGCCCTCCCAGCTTTCCCACATTGCATGAAAGGAGTACAGTCCTGGGGCTGGACGTATGTATCTTGTCCAAGTGTTGTACTAACAGGTTTCACGCATGCCTGCAAAGTCACTTTAGTTGTGTCTGACTCTTTGCAGCTCCATGGACTATAGCCCAGCCTCTGTCTGTGGGATTCTCCAGGCAAGAATACTGGAATGGGTTGCCATGCTCTCCTCCGGGGGATCTTCCCAACCCAGGGATCAAGTCCACATCTCTTAAGTCTCCTGAATGGGTAGGTGGGTTCTTTACCACTAGCACCACCTGGGAAACCCAATGGGCTTCATGGCTCTGGGTAAATAACAGCCTCTGAGCTTTGGTTTCCTTGTACTTTAAAAAGGGTACTTGTTGACCCAGTTTGATTCTTTTCATAGGTGAGTCATATCCCATTGTATATACATACCACCTCATCTTTATTCATTTATCTGTTGATGGACATTTAGGTTGCTTCTGTGTCCTGGCTATTGTAAATCGTGCGGCCATGATTGCTGGGGCACATGTGTCTTTTTGAATTATGCTCTTCTCAGGGTGTATGCCCGGTAGTGGGATTGCTGACTCTTTGCAGGGCAGGAATGGAGACAGAGATGCAGAGAAACGGGAAGGAGGAAGGAGAGAGTGGAACAAAATGGGAGAGTAGCACTGAGATGTACACACCACCATGGGTGCAAGAGCTAGCTCGTGGGAAGCTGCTGTGTAGCCCAGGGAGCTGAGCCTGGGGCTCCGTGATGGCCCAGAGGGTGGGACGGGGGCATGGGGCATGGGCGGGAGGTCTAAGAAGAAAGGGGCATAGGTGTACCTATACCCGATTCACTTCGTTGTACAGCAGAAACGAACAGAACATTGTAAAGCAATTTAACTCCAATTAAACAATTCAAGAGGGTATCCACGGATATCAGTGTTTCCCAAGCGAACTCATATTGTAGATCATAGATGCCTTGAGAAGGGAAAACAAGGAGCAACAAGGGAAAGGGCTGAGTGGCGCGCAAACACTGTTGATGCAGCAGGGGGTAGAAAAGCAGTGGAAATCATTTGGCTAATCGATCCATTATCCACCCTGAGCAAACTGGGCGAGAAAGCACCTAAGATTGTTTACAGAGCTAGTATTCTGTGGAAAGAACCTCCAGTTTCCTCTTATTTTCTCCCGGGCAGGTCTGCAGCGTGAACAGCTCCCCCTGTACAAGGAGCTTGGCTTTTCTCTGAGTCCTTCGCTTTTGTTGCCATCGTCTCCTAGGCTGGCAAATAGAACCTCTTGAGGATGGAGGCCTTGTTGGTACTTGAGTCCTCTTCAGAGACGGGTAGAGAAGGGACTTGGGAGCAGAGCTTTTGTAGAGAGAAGAGCCCATCAACAGCATCCACTTTATCTGTCGCGTTTGTCTTTAACTCCTTTGAGTTGCCAGACCTTAAAGGTGGATCTCTACCACTGCTCTGGCTGTGATCTGGGATGCTCAGGTAGGATCTGGGATGAGACAGCCTGGGGTAGAAAAATTCCAGCCTTCCCACTACTGTGCTGTTTGACCTTGAACGGGTTGCTTAACCTCTCTGTGTCTCAGTTGCCTTCTTTTATTAACTCCTTCTCAATTAAATGCTGTCGGTTGCGCAGGGCCGTTGGGCAGATTCTGTGGAATGATGCACGTGAAATGTTTAGTGCACAATCTGGCTTACAGTCTGTACTCAATAAATGTCACCTATTATTAATATTCCTAATACCATAGGATGTGGCCCAAATGGTGGTAATCAAGGCTTTGACTCTGCTTATGGGCTTATAAGCTGGGGAATCTTTTACTCCTCTTCAGACGCTGTATGTATCGTCCTCAGTAACACAAACAACAATAAAAAACCACCCCCAGCTTCGCACATTTAGAGGCCATAGTGGCATGATGTACCCACCCGCTTAGACCTGGGAGGCTAGTTCCATTGTCTTTAGCCCAGGGGCTCTTAGAGGACCTGATTTTTATGAGTGTGTAAAACGCCTTGTGGACACATTAAACTTAATATATGATTATAATAACAACGGGGCCTCCGGTCTGAGATAAAGGCAGCAACCCAGGGAGAACGAAATTTAGAGGCATAAAGCATGAGAAGGAAATGTGATTTTGCAGGGGTTGACTGGTGGCTGAGACAAGAAGGGAAAGGGGATCAAAGGCAGGGAGTGGAGTGAAGAGTTGAGGACAGTAAGCCCTACAAGGAAAGTTTCAGTCCATCCCAGCCTGGGGTTGGCACATGAGACCCAGGTAGAAAACTGGAATAGACAAGAGAGAGGAAGATGGAGGGGAGGAGAACAAAGAGGAGAGGAGGTACAAAAAAGTGATATTATAGCCCCTGGGCGTTTATCTGGAGATCATAATTCCAAAAGATCCACGGACCCTGATGTTCCCTACTTACAATAGCCAAGACTTGGAAGCAACCTAAATGTCCATCAAAAGATGAATGGGTAAATAAAATATGCCATATATATCTATCATAAATATACATATATGGCCATCTACATATATTCCATTATATGTGTACCTATACATATATATATAATGGAATATTACTCAACCATAACAAAGATCAAAATAAGGCTATTTGCAGCAACACGAATGAACCCAGGGATTGTCACACAGAGTGAAATAAGTGAGACTGAGAAAGACAAGTATCATGTGATACTGCTTATATATGGAACCTAAAAAAAAAGGGTACGAATGAACTTTTTGTTTGTTTACAAAACAGGAGTCATGGATGTAGAAAACAAACTTTTGGTTACGAGGGTAAAGGAATAAATTAGGGCACTGGAATTGACGTATCCACACTACAGTCTATCGATAGATAACTAATAAGGACCTACTGTATAGGCCAGAGACCTCTACTAAATACTCTGGAAAGACCTCTATGGGAAAATAGTGTAAAAAAGGGTGGCTATATATGTGTAACTGATTCATGTTGCTGTACAGCAGAAACTCACGTAACATTGTGAATCAGCTATACTGAGATAAAATTGTCTAGAAAACAAAAGGGAGATTAGAGGCAGGGTTATACCTGGAGGTGGGGAGACGGTTGTGTTGGGTAGAGTCACAGAAGATGGTTGTAGGGATGCTGGGAGGGGATCAGCAATGTTGGTGGGGTCCAGGGTGCTTGATTTGCAGCCCGGAGTTTGGATTTAGGACCATCACGGTCACTGCCCTTCTCTGTGAAGACTCGGATTTACACTGAACAGTCTTTTGGAGACATTTTGGAGAATCCTTGTGGCCATATAGCTCGGCAACAGGAATGATATCTATAGAGGGAAAGTCTCAGCATTTTGGTCTTTGAGATGATAAAACTGAAGATAAAGGATGGTGGTTAATACCACACGCAGAGCCAGAGGAAGATTTCAAAAGGTTCATGGCTCAGAGGCAGTGAGGACTAGAAGGGTCAGGAGGAGTTTATTAGCTGAAACGGAAAAGAGGGGGGCATACAAAAGTGATATTATAGCCCTGGGCGTTTATCTGGAGATCATAATTCCAAAAGATCCACGGACCCTGATGTTCCCTACTTACAATAGCCAAGACTTGGAAGCAACCTAAATGTCCATCAAAAGATGAATGGGTAAATAAAATATGCCATATATATCTATCATAAATATACATATATGGCCATCTACATATATTCCATTATATGTGTACCTATACATATATATATAATGGAATATTACTCAACCATAACAAAGATCAAAATAAGGCTATTTGCAGCAACACGAATGAACCCAGGGATTGTCACACAGAGTGAAATAAGTGAGACTGAGAAAGACAAGTATCATGTGATACTGCTTATATATGGAACCTAAAAAAAAAGGGTACGAATGAAACTTTTGTTTGTTTACAAAACAGGAGTCATGGATGTAGAAAACAAACTTTTGGTTACGAGGGTAAAGGAATAAATTAGGGCACTGGAATTGACGTATCCACACTACAGTCTATCGATAGATAACTAATAAGGACCTACTGTATAGGCCAGAGACCTCTACTAAATACTCTGGAAAGACCTCTATGGGAAAATAGTGTAAAAAAGGGTGGCTATATATGTGTAACTGATTCATGTTGCTGTACAGCAGAAACTCACGTAACATTGTGAATCAGCTATACTGAGATAAAATTGTCTAGAAAACAAAAGGGAGATTAGAGGCAGGGTTATACCTGGAGGTGGGGAGACGGTTGTGTTGGGTAGAGTCACAGAAGATGGTTGTAGGGATGCTGGGAGGGGATCAGCAATGTTGGTGGGGTCCAGGGTGCTTGATTTGCAGCCCGGAGTTTGGATTTAGGACCATCACGGTCACTGCCCTTCTCTGTGAAGACTCGGATTTACACTGAACAGTCTTTTGGAGACATTTTGGAGAATCCTTGTGGCCATATAGCTCGGCAACAGGAATGATATCTATAGAGGGAAAGTCTCAGCATTTTGGTCTTTGAGATGATAAAACTGAAGATAAAGGATGGTGGTTAATACCACACGCAGAGCCAGAGGAAGATTTCAAAAGGTTCATGGCTCAGAGGCAGTGAGGACTAGAAGGGTCAGGAGGAGTTTATTAGCTGAAAGCCTGGGTTAGGCATTTTCCCCTTTATAATGAGGCTTGGCTTTTGCACAGAACTATTTGCTACCAGTGAATGAATGAATAAATGAACATATGAATGAATGAATGAAGAATGAGAATCAGAGCATGACCTATTAGCCCAATTCTGTTCTCTTAATTCTGAAAAAAAGATATCCACATAACCAAGAGCGAAACATTTCTCAGGGCATGGTATTATTCAAATTGAATGCAAATTTCCAGCTACAGAAGGAATAATCGACACACACACACACACACACACACACACACACACACAAAAATATATGCTTGCGTGCTACTCAGATAATACCAAATATTTAAAAAAATTCGTCTTGAGGAGTCCAGCCTTTCTGTGGATTAAATTTCCTCTCTCCTTCCTTTTAGCTTAGAGGGAAGATAAGACACCTTAACCTCTAGGGAGTGAAGTGAAAGTCAGTCAGTCATGTCTGACTCTTTGCAACCCATGGACGAGCCATAGAATTCTCAAGGCAAGAATACAGGAATGGGTCGCTTTTCCCTTCTCCAGGGGATCTTCCCACCAGGGATCGAACCCAGGACTTCGGCATTGCAAGCAGATTCTTTACCATTGAACCACCAGGAAGCCGAACCTCTAGGGAACTCTGTTCCAGTTCATTCACTCGTTAATTTACCACCTATTCATTGAGGTCCTCATTGTCAAGCATGTGTCAGGCTCAGGAAGTGCAAAACATGAAGGAGGTGCGAACCTTCCCATTCACAAGGCACCCAACTTGTTAAGAAGAATGTATCTGCCTAATCACAAGCTAATAAATAGTCCTTACTTACAGTGATCTTTAGAGGTAATGAGGTGATTTCACATACATCGTCCTCTCTGATCCTAAGATTTAGGACCATCAGCCCCCGTGCATTTACAGGTCTTTTGGAGACATTTTGGAGAATCCTTGTGGCCATATAGCTCGGCAACAGGAATGATATCTATAGAGGGAAAGTCTCAGCATTTTGGTCTTTGAGATGATAAAACTGAAGATAAAGGATGGTGGTTAATACCACACGCAGAGCCAGAGGAAGATTTCAAAAGGTTCATGGCTCAGAGGCAGTGAGGACTAGAAGGGTCAGGAGGAGTTTATTAGCTGAAAGCCTGGGTTAGGCATTTTCCCCTTTATAATGAGGCTTGGCTTTTGCACAGAACTATTTGCTACCAGTGAATGAATGAATAAATGAACATATGAATGAATGAATGAAGAATGAGAATCAGAGCATGACCTATTAGCCCAATTCTGTTCTCTTAATTCTGAAAAAAAGATATCCACATAACCAAGAGCGAAACATTTCTCAGGGCATGGTATTATTCAAATTGAATGCAAATTTCCAGCTACAGAAGGAATAATCGACACACACACACACACACACACACACACACACACACAAAAATATATGCTTGCGTGCTACTCAGATAATACCAAATATTTAAAAAAATTCGTCTTGAGGAGTCCAGCCTTTCTGTGGATTAAATTTCCTCTCTCCTTCCTTTTAGCTTAGAGGGAAGATAAGACACCTTAACCTCTAGGGAGTGAAGTGAAAGTCAGTCAGTCATGTCTGACTCTTTGCAACCCATGGACGAGCCATAGAATTCTCAAGGCAAGAATACAGGAATGGGTCGCTTTTCCCTTCTCCAGGGGATCTTCCCACCAGGGATCGAACCCAGGACTTCGGCATTGCAAGCAGATTCTTTACCATTGAACCACCAGGGAAGCCCGAACCTCTAGGGAACTCTGTTCCAGTTCATTCACTCGTTAATTTACCACCTATTCATTGAGGTCCTCATTGTCAAGCATGTGTCAGGCTCAGGAAGTGCAAAACATGAAGGAGGTGCGAACCTTCCCATTCACAAGGCACCCAACTTGTTAAGAAGAATGTATCTGCCTAATCACAAGCTAATAAATAGTCCTTACTTACAGTGATCTTTAGAGGTAATGAGGTGATTTCACATACATCGTCCTCTCTGATCCTAAGATTGTCAATCCCATTTTATAGGTGAGGAAGTTAAGTCGGACTGCCGGAGGTGGCAGAAACCCAAGGATGCACAGCTCATAAGTGGCAGACTTAGGACCCCCGCAAGTGTTCTGAGAACAGAGCCTGTGCGTTTCCCATCCCTCTGTGAGCGCTGCAGGCTGCCAAGCTCTGGCCCTGGGGTGATGTCTGGATTCACTAGAGGAAGATGGGCAGAGCAGATTAGAGGGAAGTCTCATGTTGCCAGTTTGCTGAATGCCACAAAGATCCTCTGAGAAAGGGATTAGTCATGATGCTGCTAGTATCGGGCAAAATTGTTCTCCTCTGCTGTCCTCAGGAGTTTGACGTTTCTGGACAAAGAGTTTCAGGAGAGAGATTGCACAATAACGCATCCTGACTTAAGGAGTGTGTCTTTCCCTGAATCAGAAGTAGAGAGAGCAGGTTTGACTCATGAGAATAAATGCCCATCTGTAGGCTTCCCTGGTGAGTCATTGGTAAAGAATCCACCTGCCAATGCAGGCGACACGGGTTCGATCTCTGGTCCAGGAAGATTCCACACGCTATGGAGCAGTTAAACTTGTGTGCTGCAACTATTGAGCCTGTGCTCTGGAGCCCATGCTCTGCCACGAGAAAAGCCATGGCAATAAGAAGCCCATATCCCACAGCTAGAGAGCAGCCCCCCTTGCTGCAAGTGGAGAAAAGCGCCTGCAGCAATGAAGACTCAGCACATGTAATTAAATAGATACATAAAATAAGATAAAAATGCCCATAAGCAAGCCCCAATCACATCTCATCTCAGCTGCGAATCCAAGCATTTTAGAAGCTACCTTTCCCTGAAATAAGAGGAACTGGGTGATGGAGTTCTACACATTTTTGCATGTGTGTGTGATTGTGAGTACAACTCATACGTGCTCCCATGTTGTCCGAAAGCTCCTTGAAGCTGGAAAGATGGCTTCACACTTGCTCTTTCATCTTTGATCAAGAAGACTTTCCTTCTTGACCAAAGAAATAATTGTTTAGTTGTTCAGTTGTGTACAACGGTTGCAACTCCATGGACTGTAGCCTCCAGGCTCCTCTGTCCATGGGGTTTCCCAAACAAGAATACTGGAGTGGATAGCCATTTTATTTTGGGGGGGCTTCCATGGTAGCTCAGTGGTAAAGAATCCACCTGCCAATGCAAGAGAGACAGGTTTGGTCCCTGGGTCAGGAAAATCCCCAGGAGAAAGACGTAATAGGTACTCAACAAAAGTATTTTGTGTTTAGTGAAATTGGAAGATTGATATTAAGAAGATTAAAATCCCTAAATGGGCAGGGATCTCTCAGGACAAATCCTCTGAGAAAGGGATTAGTCATGATGCTGCTAGTATCGGGCAAAATTGTTCTCCTCTGCTGTCCTCAGGAGTTTGACGTTTCTGGACAAAGAGTTTCAGGAGAGAGATTGCACAATAACGCATCCTGACTTAAGGAGTGTGTCTTTCCCTGAATCAGAAGTAGAGAGAGCAGGTTTGACTCATGAGAATAAATGCCCATCTGTAGGCTTCCCTGGTGAGTCATTGGTAAAGAATCCACCTGCCAATGCAGGCGACACGGGTTCGATCTCTGGTCCAGGAAGATTCCACACGCTATGGAGCAGTTAAACTTGTGTGCTGCAACTATTGAGCCTGTGCTCTGGAGCCCATGCTCTGCCACGAGAAAAGCCATGGCAATAAGAAGCCCATATCCCACAGCTAGAGAGCAGCCCCCCTTGCTGCAAGTGGAGAAAAGCGCCTGCAGCAATGAAGACTCAGCACATGTAATTAAATAGATACATAAAATAAGATAAAAATGCCCATAAGCAAGCCCCAATCACATCTCATCTCAGCTGCGAATCCAAGCATTTTAGAAGCTACCTTTCCCTGAAATAAGAGGAACTGGGTGATGGAGTTCTACACATTTTTTCATGTGTGTGTGATTGTGAGTACAACTCATACGTGCTCCCATGTTGTCCGAAAGCTCCTTGAAGCTGGAAAGATGGCTTCACACTTGCTCTTTCATCTTTGATCAAGAAGACTTTCCTTCTTGACCAAAGAAATAATTGTTTAGTTGTTCAGTTGTGTACAACGGTTGCAACTCCATGGACTGTAGCCCTCCAGGCTCCTCTGTCCATGGGGTTTCCCAGGCAAGAATACTGGAGTGGATAGCCATTTTATTTTGGGGGGGCTTCCATGGTAGCTCAGTGGTAAAGAATCCACCTGCCAATGCAAGAGAGACAGGTTTGGTCCCTGGGTCAGGAAAATCCCCAGGAGAAAGACGTAATAGGTACTCAACAAAAGTATTTTGTGTTTAGTGAAATTGGAAGATTGATATTAAGAAGATTAAAATCCCTAAATGGGCAGGGATCTCTCAGGACAAATCCTCTGAGCTTAATATTCGGGTATTAAACACACAGAGGTTACTCCAGCCTTCTCTGTACCAACCAGCCTTGTGAGTGACCACATCAGTCCTCACCCCTGAAACACAGGCCATTTGACAGTTCCATTATATGTACATGTTCCCTGGCATTTCCCCTGTGCATGCATCTAGAGTTGTGAAAAATAGCTCCATTTTCTGCCCTTTTCTGATCTGGTGATGAGTAATCTGCACTGCTATTTACACATTTCCTAGAAGTCATAATCTCCTGTCTGACAAGGAAAGGAACTGGGTTACACTCTTCCCCTTTGTCATTTTGAATCCATTCTTTGCCTTCAAGGGCTCGGACACACAGAAAGGGTACAGAGCTCAGTTCGGGGAGGTGGGTCGAGCATCGAATCATGATGATACAAAATCCTTTCAATATCTTCCTTTATTTAAGATGCTTCTACCCAATTCTCATCTGTGCCAGACATTTTTCTGTGGGCAGAGCACTGGTAGGTGCTGGAGACCCAGGTAGTTGAGGTCTCGACTCTGCTCTCACAATTCAGATGAAAACAGGCAGCTAAACAGAGAATCTCACTTCAGGAAAATACAGTGCTATTTAGGGTTCAAAATGAACGCGGAAGAGGAAATAATTATGTCTGTGAGGCTGGCTTTCTGGAGATCTCAGCATGCGAGGGCTTCCTAGGTGACTCAGTGGTAAAGAATCGACCTGCCAGTGCAGGAGAGCCGGGTTTGGTTCCTGGGTCAAGAAGATCCCCTGAAGTAGGAAATGGCAGCCCAGTCCAGTATTCTTGCCTGGGAAATCCCATGGACAGAGGAGCCCGGTGGGTTACAGTCCATGGTGTCCCAAAAGAGCGGATATGACTGAATGACTTAGCCTACAGACATGAGCTTGGGGTTGCTGGAAAAGGTGAATTCTCTGCTGTTTGGAAGGGTGAGGTTGAATAGATCAGATGAATAAAGGTAAGACATGAAACCCCACTGTTTGCAGATTTGGTCCCTGGGTCAGGAAAATCCCCAGGAGAAAGACGTAATAGGTACTCAACAAAAGTATTTTGTGTTTAGTGAAATTGGAAGATTGATATTAAGAAGATTAAAATCCCTAAATGGGCAGGGATCTCTCAGGACAAATCCTCTGAGCTTAATATTCGGGTATTAAACACACAGAGGTTACTCCAGCCTTCTCTGTACCAACCAGCCTTGTGAGTGACCACATCAGTCCTCACCCCTGAAACACAGGCCATTTGACAGTTCCATTATATGTACATGTTCCCTGGCATTTCCCCTGTGCATGCATCTAGAGTTGTGAAAAATAGCTCCATTTTCTGCCCTTTTCTGATCTGGTGATGAGTAATCTGCACTGCTATTTACACATTTCCTAGAAGTCATAATCTCCTGTCTGACAAGGAAAGGAACTGGGTTACACTCTTCCCCTTTGTCATTTTGAATCCATTCTTTGCCTTCAAGGGCTCGGACACACAGAAAGGGTACAGAGCTCAGTTCGGGGAGGTGGGTCGAGCATCGAATCATGATGATACAAAATCCTTTCAATATCTTCCTTTATTTAAGATGCTTCTACCCAATTCTCATCTGTGCCAGACATTTTTCTGTGGGCAGAGCACTGGTAGGTGCTGGAGACCCAGGTAGTTGAGGTCTCGACTCTGCTCTCACAATTCAGATGAAAACAGGCAGCTAAACAGAGAATCTCACTTCAGGAAAATACAGTGCTATTTAGGGTTCAAAATGAACGCGGAAGAGGAAATAATTATGTCTGTGAGGCTGGCTTTCTGGAGATCTCAGCATGCGAGGGCTTCCTAGGTGACTCAGTGGTAAAGAATCGACCTGCCAGTGCAGGAGAGCCGGGTTTGGTTCCTGGGTCAAGAAGATCCCCTGAAGTAGGAAATGGCAGCCCAGTCCAGTATTCTTGCCTGGGAAATCCCATGGACAGAGGAGCCCGGTGGGTTACAGTCCATGGTGTCCCAAAAGAGCGGATATGACTGAATGACTTAGCCTACAGACATGAGCTTGGGGTTGCTGGAAAAGGTGAATTCTCTGCTGTTTGGAAGGGTGAGGTTGAATAGATCAGATGAATAAAGGTAAGACATGAAACCCCACTGTTTGCAGATAAATAAAAAGATATATTAAAAAAAGAATAAAGGCAGAGAACGGAGACTTCTGGCTGGGAGAAATCGTGTGCTTTGTGTGGGTCTGAAATACAATGGTGGGTTGGGTGGAGGAGAGACAATTTAGGATAGTCTGACTGTCGGATCTGACTGAGGGGTTGGAAAGACGGGTGGGTCCTGCTGGGAGGGTAGGCTTGCTGGTGCCGGAGTACAGGGCCCGGGAGAGGTGGGAAGTGGAGGAGGATGAGGTGGGTGAGGGGTGTGCAGGGAGGACTGGAGGAGGGAGAGCTGTATAGCAGAAGACAGTCCTTAAGCAGTGTGTCTGTCCTCGGGGTGTAGGGGCCAAACCTCGGGCCATCTGGATCTTAGGCCCAGCCGAGGATGCCTCTCCCACCACCCTGAGGTTTCCTCTTGCCAACTCTACTGCTTGTGAAAATATTTACCCTGGCGTTTTCCTAAATAGCTTTCTTCTCTCAAAATATTATAGATGCGCTCATTAGGAGCAACAACTCTGGCCACAGTTGTCTCTTTTCTAGAATTATTTAAATCGTATTGAATTTTCATGTAAAGAGTCCCCAGATGCATTGGAAGTGGGCTCAGTGAATGTGTCGAAAACAATGTTGGGTTGGCCCAAACGTTTGCTTGAGTTCTTCTGTACCATCTTCTGGAAAAACCCAAAGGAACTTTCTGGCCAAGTGAATGCAATGTGTTCCATGGCGCTGTTGGTCAAGATGGCAAGAACACAGCATTTCTTATCTGGAGAGCATCCTTGTGAGTTCTTCCCCCGTCATCAGTGCAGGAGAGCCGGGTTTGGTTCCTGGGTCAAGAAGATCCCCTGAAGTAGGAAATGGCAGCCCAGTCCAGTATTCTTGCCTGGGAAATCCCATGGACAGAGGAGCCCGGTGGGTTACAGTCCATGGTGTCCCAAAAGAGCGGATATGACTGAATGACTTAGCCTACAGACATGAGCTTGGGGTTGCTGGAAAAGGTGAATTCTCTGCTGTTTGGAAGGGTGAGGTTGAATAGATCAGATGAATAAAGGTAAGACATGAAACCCCACTGTTTGCAGATAAATAAAAAGATATATTAAAAAAAGAATAAAGGCAGAGAACGGAGACTTCTGGCTGGGAGAAATCGTGTGCTTTGTGTGGGTCTGAAATACAATGGTGGGTTGGGTGGAGGAGAGACAATTTAGGATAGTCTGACTGTCGGATCTGACTGAGGGGTTGGAAAGACGGGTGGGTCCTGCTGGGAGGGTAGGCTTGCTGGTGCCGGAGTACAGGGCCCGGGAGAGGTGGGAAGTGGAGGAGGATGAGGTGGGTGAGGGGTGTGCAGGGAGGACTGGAGGAGGGAGAGCTGTATAGCAGAAGACAGTCCTTAAGCAGTGTGTCTGTCCTCGGGGTGTAGGGGCCAAACCTCGGGCCATCTGGATCTTAGGCCCAGCCGAGGATGCCTCTCCCACCACCCTGAGGTTTCCTCTTGCCAACTCTACTGCTTGTGAAAATATTTACCCTGGCGTTTTCCTAAATAGCTTTCTTCTCTCAAAATATTATAGATGCGCTCATTAGGAGCAACAACTCTGGCCACAGTTGTCTCTTTTCTAGAATTATTTAAATCGTATTGAATTTTCATGTAAAGAGTCCCCAGATGCATTGGAAGTGGGCTCAGTGAATGTGTCGAAAACAATGTTGGGTTGGCCCAAACGTTTGCTTGAGTTCTTCTGTACCATCTTCTGGAAAAACCCAAAGGAACTTTCTGGCCAAGTGAATGCAATGTGTTCCATGGCGCTGTTGGTCAAGATGGCAAGAACACAGCATCTCTTAACTGGAGAGCATCCTGATGTAAGAATGCAGTCACGTACAGCATCCTCTACCCTCCCCAGAGCTTCCATAACAATTCTTACGAGCTGGGAGGAGAAAGGAGTGATGCTCCAGGTTTACGGATGATGAAATTGAAACAGAACGGTTAAATCATACGCCCAAAGCCACTTAGCTGTTAAGTGCCAGAGCTGGGACTCAGACTGAGGTCTTCTAATTTGACAACCCTGTTCTCAATGGTAGGACTACAGGTAAAGGGAGTTAGGAGATGACAGAGGGTCGGGCAGGCTTAACAGCAGCAATGGAAATAAATGAAAGGACGAGGAGAGTACACATTGAACACCTAAGATTCATTCCATTGCTGTCTCCTTTTGGAAGCTGTTAAATCCAGTTTCTCCATTTTTAAAACTGAGGATTCTTCAGCCCAAAGAGGAGAGAGAGATCTTGTGCCTGAGGTCATACGAGTTGGTAATCATTCAGATTATTTCAACCAAACTAGGGAAATGTATAGAAAAATCATGTAGCAAGCTCAGGAGAGAGAAGTGTAGGAGACCTCAAAGTCATGACATTGGGGAACAGCTAAGGACACAAGGAGGGCTTATCCAGGACAAGGCTGACCTCAGGACAGGAGTGTAGTTAGACAGACACGCTGTATGCAGCCCTGAGGAGAATCCACAAATCAAACTGTGGACACTCCTGATGGATGGACTTGGAGTCACTATAAGAAAAAGCTTTCTGGGAGTGAGAACCATCGAAAACTGGACTGATTGCATGGACACATAGTGAGTTTCCTGTCTTTGGAGGATTCAAATAGCTTTCTTCTCTCAAAATATTATAGATGCGCTCATTAGGAGCAACAACTCTGGCCACAGTTGTCTCTTTTCTAGAATTATTTAAATCGTATTGAATTTTCATGTAAAGAGTCCCCAGATGCATTGGAAGTGGGCTCAGTGAATGTGTCGAAAACAATGTTGGGTTGGCCCAAACGTTTGCTTGAGTTCTTCTGTACCATCTTCTGGAAAAACCCAAAGGAACTTTCTGGCCAAGTGAATGCAATGTGTTCCATGGCGCTGTTGGTCAAGATGGCAAGAACACAGCATCTCTTAACTGGAGAGCATCCTGATGTAAGAATGCAGTCACGTACAGCATCCTCTACCCTCCCCAGAGCTTCCATAACAATTCTTACGAGCTGGGAGGAGAAAGGAGTGATGCTCCAGGTTTACGGATGATGAAATTGAAACAGAACGGTTAAATCATACGCCCAAAGCCACTTAGCTGTTAAGTGCCAGAGCTGGGACTCAGACTGAGGTCTTCTAATTTGACAACCCTGTTCTCAATGGTAGGACTACAGGTAAAGGGAGTTAGGAGATGACAGAGGGTCGGGCAGGCTTAACAGCAGCAATGGAAATAAATGAAAGGACGAGGAGAGTACACATTGAACACCTAAGATTCATTCCATTGCTGTCTCCTTTTGGAAGCTGTTAAATCCAGTTTCTCCATTTTTAAAACTGAGGATTCTTCAGCCCAAAGAGGAGAGAGAGATCTTGTGCCTGAGGTCATACGAGTTGGTAATCATTCAGATTATTTCAACCAAACTAGGGAAATGTATAGAAAAATCATGTAGCAAGCTCAGGAGAGAGAAGTGTAGGAGACCTCAAAGTCATGACATTGGGGAACAGCTAAGGACACAAGGAGGGCTTATCCAGGACAAGGCTGACCTCAGGACAGGAGTGTAGTTAGACAGACACGCTGTATGCAGCCCTGAGGAGAATCCACAAATCAAACTGTGGACACTCCTGATGGATGGACTTGGAGTCACTATAAGAAAAAGCTTTCTGGGAGTGAGAACCATCGAAAACTGGACTGATTGCATGGACACATAGTGAGTTTCCTGTCTTTGGAGGGATTCAAATCCTTAATGGGGATACTACGTAAGACATAAGCATGCCTTGAGCTTGAAAAACGACTCTTTTTAACTTGGAAAATCCCAGATTCTCACCCATCATTCATGGATTTACTACACTATAAACTCACTCTAGGGACTTCCCTAGTGAGGCTAGTAATACTTCCCAAAGCAGGAGACTTGTGAGATGTGGGTTTGATCCCTGGGTTGGGAAAATCCCCTGGAGGAGGGCATGGCAACCCACTCCAGTGTTCTTGCCTGGAGAATCCCATGGACAGAGAAGCCTGATGAGCTACAGTCCAAAGAGTCAGACACAACTGAAACGACTTAGCATGCTTGCAGATTTATTCTAAGTGAGGACCATGCCTTTTTTTTCTCTCTCTTTTGATATTTTATTTATTTATTTGACTATGTCAGGTCTTAGTTGTGGCATGTGGGATCTAGTTCCCTGACCAGGGGTTGAACCCTGGCCCCTTGCATTGGGAGCATGAAGTGTTAGCCACTGGACCACCAGATAAGTCCCCCATTCTTGTTTCTTTCACAACTTTATCTTCGGGTCCTAGAATGTTGCCTGACACATAAGAGCTAGAGACTCATCATGGTCTTGAGGCATGAGCTCAGAGCTGGAGCATTATCTCTTCTGCTGCTTGTATTGGACAAAGCGGGTCAGACAGGCCAGTCTGGATTCGGAGAGAGTGGGAAGAGAGACTCAGTCTCTTCATGGAAAGAGGTGCAAAGTCACATTGCAGAGGCCAGGGATATAGGCAGTGGTGGGGAACTGGGGCCATTTTGATAATCTGTCTACACAAGTCTTTCTTGCAGGGAGGCTATAAAAGTCTTCTCATGCCTACCCATGCGACTAACCTATTCCTGACCCCACAAAAGAAGAGAGTTGCGTGTGTGTGAGTGTGTGTGTGAGTGTGAGTGTTTTGAGTTCTGTATTTTTGAGGGCTGCAGGCTGAAGCCTATTTACAGAACATGAAAGAGAACAGGGACTTCAGAGGCAAGATTTAAGACACATGACGGGGATGGGGAAGAGCTGATAAGATAATTCTGGTGATTTCTCACTGATCGATACCTCACCTGAATTTGTACAATGCTGCTCTTGGACTCTACTGCCTTACCACCCTGAATGTGCCCAGTCTCGTCTGTCATCCGATCTAGTTCAGGACCCTTTGTTCTGTCTTGTCTCTTTCCTTCTCCCTATTCCTGTTTCCCTGCCAAGCTCCCAGTGTTGGATGGGTGAAAAGGCCATTTGCGATATGGTGGCAAGAATCATGGCGAGGAAGGTTTAGATTGTGTCAGGAGTCCAGCAAAGACCACAGTGTGGGCCAAGCTGCAGAATATCAGTGTCATGGCTAGGACGGGGTTGAAGGGCTGTTGGATCCACACGTGGAAAGGTGTTCGAGGATGCTGTGAAGTGAGGGTTTATGGTGAGGGTCATGGTGGGGTGTATGGTTTCGAGACTATAAGCTCCATGAGGATGGAAGCAGTCTTAGCCACTGGACCACCAGGGAATTAATGTGTGTTCATTAGTTCAGGGGTCTCCAGTTTCTGGGATCTCATGCCTGAGGTGGAGCTGATGTAACAGTGATAGAAATAAAGTTCACAATAAAATGTAATGCACTTGACTCCTCCCCAAATTATCCCCCTCATTGATCCATGGAAAACTTGTTTTCCACAAAACCAGTCATTGGTGCCTAAAAGATGAGGGACAACTGCATTAATTAATTCTCTTCACACGTGAAAGTGAAAGTGATAGAGGCTCAGTTATGTCTGACTCATGACCCCATGGACCATAGCCTGCCAGGCTTCTCTGTCCATGTGATTCTCCAGGGAAGAATACTGGAGTAGGTTGCCATGCCCTTCCCCAGGGATCTTCTCAACCCAGGAATGAACCTGGGTCTGCTGTTTCAGGGATTCTTCTCCCCACCCATAATGGGCGGGCCATTTTGATAATCTGTCTACACAAGTCTTTCTTGCAGGAGGCTATAAAAGTCTTCTCATGCCTACCCATGCGACTAACCTATTCCTGACCCCACAAAAGAAGAGAGTTGCGTGTGTGTGAGTGTGTGTGTGAGTGTGAGTGTTTTGAGTTCTGTATTTTTGAGGGCTGCAGGCTGAAGCCTATTTACAGAACATGAAAGAGAACAGGGACTTCAGAGGCAAGATTTAAGACACATGACGGGGATGGGGAAGAGCTGATAAGATAATTCTGGTGATTTCTCACTGATCGATACCTCACCTGAATTTGTACAATGCTGCTCTTGGACTCTACTGCCTTACCACCCTGAATGTGCCCAGTCTCGTCTGTCATCCGATCTAGTTCAGGACCCTTTGTTCTGTCTTGTCTCTTTCCTTCTCCCTATTCCTGTTTCCCTGCCAAGCTCCCAGTGTTGGATGGGTGAAAAGGCCATTTGCGATATGGTGGCAAGAATCATGGCGAGGAAGGTTTAGATTGTGTCAGGAGTCCAGCAAAGACCACAGTGTGGGCCAAGCTGCAGAATATCAGTGTCATGGCTAGGACGGGGTTGAAGGGCTGTTGGATCCACACGTGGAAAGGTGTTCGAGGATGCTGTGAAGTGAGGGTTTATGGTGAGGGTCATGGTGGGGTGTATGGTTTCGAGACTATAAGCTCCATGAGGATGGAAGCAGTCTTAGCCACTGGACCACCAGGGAATTAATGTGTGTTCATTAGTTCAGGGGTCTCCAGTTTCTGGGATCTCATGCCTGAGGTGGAGCTGATGTAACAGTGATAGAAATAAAGTTCACAATAAAATGTAATGCACTTGACTCCTCCCCAAATTATCCCCCTCATTGATCCATGGAAAACTTGTTTTCCACAAAACCAGTCATTGGTGCCTAAAAGATGAGGGACAACTGCATTAATTAATTCTCTTCACACGTGAAAGTGAAAGTGATAGAGGCTCAGTTATGTCTGACTCATGACCCCATGGACCATAGCCTGCCAGGCTTCTCTGTCCATGTGATTCTCCAGGGAAGAATACTGGAGTAGGTTGCCATGCCCTTCCCCAGGGGATCTTCTCAACCCAGGGAATGAACCTGGGTCTGCTGTATTCCAGGCAGATTCTTTAACCTAGGAGCCACCAGGGCAACCCATATACATAGTAGGTGGTCATTAAATATGTGTTGAATACATGTGTTAAATATGTAGCTGTGTATCTACATAAGTGAGCAGGCCTGGTAATGCTCAGGACTGGGAGCTTCAGTTTAGGGGGACCATTAAGAGCACAGGACATGGCTGGGCGACTTTCACTTCACTCAAGAGCGTGGACTTTGAGGCCCTGCGGACATCAGTGTAGAGATCAGCTCTACTACTTTTTAGTTTTAAAACATTATTAATATCTCTGACCTCCAGTTTTTGTGTAAAAATGGGGGCAATAAATATGACCTGAAAGGTTCACTCTAAGGACTCAGTGAGGTAGCATTGGTAAACTGTGCAGCCCAGTGACTGGCGTGGAAGGTTCTCAAAAATTAGCTATTTAAGAATATTGAAAAAAAAAAAGAATATTGAGAGGGGGATTTGATGCGCGTGTGTGGTTCATCTGGGAGTAAATCCTACAGACACTGAGCAGGGTAAGGGATGCTGGCCCCCTTTGGCTTAGAGAAACAGACTTGAGTCTGTGCTTCTCTTCTTCAAGAAGAAAACACAACACAATCAGCCATAACAAATGGTATTAGCAACATAAGAGCTTTTGCTTTTGTAAGCCCCCAGATGCTGGGTTTCCCATTCAGGGCTACACAAAGCTGTTCATTTCCATGGTTTTCCATCTCTGGTCCTTTGAGTGAAAGTGAGTGGGTGGGGCGGTGGTGGTGAGGAGAGCAGGGAGAGGAGGGAAGCTTGGAAAATAATTGGGACATTTTGGGCTCCTTCCCTGTTGGGAGCCAAGCTGGTCTGGAGCCTGGGTCTGAGGGACACCGGCATGGACTCAGCCAACCAGCATTGGCTAATTCCTGGGACCACACAACCCAGGACAATAAAAGGTCATTGTTACAATAGATTTTCAATGATTGGTTTTTTTTTTTTCAAGTCCTACCCTGAGTCCTTAACCCTCACCCAGGTCTCTCGCTCTGGGCATTGGTCCTGATAAGGCTGTATGTCTGCTGCATTTATTTCTGGAATCTGTTTGGATGATCTGTTGCTGTGTTAAAAAAAAAAAAAAAAAAAAAAAACTGCCCCACACATCGTAACTTAAAGCAGTAACCCTATACTCATGAATTGCTATACCAGGCAGGACCCAGCTGGATGGTTCTGCTCATTGTACCTACTCATGTGGCCACAGACATTTGGAGGCTCCGCTGGCCCTGGAAATCCAAGATGGCTTCCTTCACACATGTGTTACCTCTGCTGAAATGACGAGGACAGGCAGGGCTCACAGGCTCCTCTGTCTCCCCCATTTGTTCTCTTAACCTCAGGAAGTGGCTCAGGGCTCAAAGAGGGCTGAAGTGGAGCTTTCTGGTCTCTAAGACTCCAGACCCCACTTGGGCTCTGTCATATCCTTCATGTTCTGTGGGCCAAAGCTGTTTACACGACAGCTGAGACTCAACAGGAGGCAGGGATGCTTGATAGGAGGAGTGTCATGTGTATTCAGGGATACATTGAATCACCAGTGACCTTGTTGACATAGGAACTACCCCAGTCCTCCCCCTTGGTGCCTTTCTCATATCCAAGGTCAACCCTGCTTTCAGGTATTGTTAGTTCATCATTGCTGTCTTACTCAGTGGTCCTTGGGGCTTCACTTCTGAATACTGTATGGTCTCTTCCATCCCCTCATTGGCAGCCAATCGAGTAGGAGTCGGTAGAGAGGAGTTAGCTTGCCCAGAGGCGTGTAGATGGACTAGAGCCATGGGACTGTGACCTACCTGTCCCAACTCTGCACTCCATGGCTGGGAAGTTTTGCAGTCAGCTTCCTTCTAGGGACAGTCTTGGGAGGTCAGTATGACATTCAGGGATCTCCAATAGGACTCCATCTTGGTCTTCATCTAAGAGTGTTAGTTGCTCTCGAAGGAGCTGCTTTAGAACCTGACTGGATGTCTGATAGCTCGATGTCTGAGTTTTCTTTGCTATGAGAAGGAAGATGTGTTTCAGGAATAGGATCTGATGAGTCTGGTGGTGAACTGGGTGGGGTGATGAACGTGGCAGGGGCTCATTAGAGGTGAGGTGGGGTTCCAGTGCTGTGATGGTGACTGGGGCAGGGGTGTGTGGATTCTCAGGATCTAGAAGAGAAGTATAAACGATGCCCTCTGCAGTCACCCTCGTCCTCAGCCTCATTACCTTTGTTGTTGCTGTTGTTGCATCGCCGCGTCATGTCTGACTCTGTGCTGCCCCATGGACTGTAGCCTGCCAGGCTTCTTCTGTCCATGGGATTTCCCAGGCAAGAATGCTGGAGGGGCTTGTCATTTCCTTCTCCAGGAGCCCTCCTGACTCAGGGATTGAATCCTGCATTGGCAGGTGGCTTCTTGACCTCTGAGCCACCAGGAAAGTCCAGTCTCATTACCTACTTTCTATCAAAGTGCTCAACGCTGAAAATCTTCCCATGGTCTGACTTCCTGTCCAACTGTGACCTCCCTGAGGACAAGGGCTGCGGGCACTTTCAGACCTTCCTGTGCATCTCAGAGCAGATTGAATCAATAGTTGAGAATGACCCAAGGGATCTGGATTGTGAAAAGGCCAGAAAATGAGCAATGGCCAAAGAGGAAGGCCAGCCTCAGTTGGTAAGACATTCTGACTGAGCACGACTCATCCCCTCGAAAGTCTGCCTAGGGGCTCCTGGCCACGTGATTGGATACTCCTCCAGCCTGAGTCAGTCTGCTAAGGGCCACGTCTGCTAGAGCCTAGAACAAGTGGAAGCGGGGTACAGAAGCAGAGAGACAGCTCAGATTTCCCTGTCTGAGTCTCTTCCTGGATCCCTTCAGCTGAAAGTCCCCCAACCCCCACTCCAGGGGGCTGCCGGTCAGCTGCAGAAAAGGGGATGCAAGACTCTGCCCCTTTGGAAATGGGCCTCCTTCCCCATCCCCCTTTATCTGCCTCTGAGCCTGTCACATCCTATTTGCAGCCCTGGAGATTAAAGGTGGAAATTTGACTTTTATTTTATTATTCTTCAGGATCTGATGACTGGATGCGTGAACTGATAGCTCGATGTCTGAGTTTTCTTTGCTATGAGAAGGAAGATGTGTTTCAGGAATAGGATCTGATGAGTCTGGTGGTGAACTGGGTGGGGTGATGAACGTGGCAGGGGCTCATTAGAGGTGAGGTGGGGTTCCAGTGCTGTGATGGTGACTGGGGCAGGGGTGTGTGGATTCTCAGGATCTAGAAGAGAAGTATAAACGATGCCCTCTGCAGTCACCCTCGTCCTCAGCCTCATTACCTTTGTTGTTGCTGTTGTTGCATCGCCGCGTCATGTCTGACTCTGTGCTGCCCCATGGACTGTAGCCTGCCAGGCTTCTTCTGTCCATGGGATTTCCCAGGCAAGAATGCTGGAGGGGCTTGTCATTTCCTTCTCCAGGAGCCCTCCTGACTCAGGGATTGAATCCTGCATTGGCAGGTGGCTTCTTGACCTCTGAGCCACCAGGAAAGTCCAGTCTCATTACCTACTTTCTATCAAAGTGCTCAACGCTGAAAATCTTCCCATGGTCTGACTTCCTGTCCAACTGTGACCTCCCTGAGGACAAGGGCTGCGGGCACTTTCAGACCTTCCTGTGCATCTCAGAGCAGATTGAATCAATAGTTGAGAATGACCCAAGGGATCTGGATTGTGAAAAGGCCAGAAAATGAGCAATGGCCAAAGAGGAAGGCCAGCCTCAGTTGGTAAGACATTCTGACTGAGCACGACTCATCCCCTCGAAAGTCTGCCTAGGGGCTCCTGGCCACGTGATTGGATACTCCTCCAGCCTGAGTCAGTCTGCTAAGGGCCACGTCTGCTAGAGCCTAGAACAAGTGGAAGCGGGGTACAGAAGCAGAGAGACAGCTCAGATTTCCCTGTCTGAGTCTCTTCCTGGATCCCTTCAGCTGAAAGTCCCCCAACCCCCACTCCAGGGGGCTGCCGGTCAGCTGCAGAAAAGGGGATGCAAGACTCTGCCCCTTTGGAAATGGGCCTCCTTCCCCATCCCCCTTTATCTGCCTCTGAGCCTGTCACATCCTATTTGCAGCCCTGGAGATTAAAGGTGGAAATTTGACTTTTTAATTTTATTATTCTTGTTCTCCCTTCCTGCTTCATTAGAACCATGTTATTGGCCTAAAATACTGTGTGTGAACGATGCTCTGAGGCCCATCTGGAAGCCTGGATTCTCTGGGGATATAATTATGCTAAGCGACACTCACCAGGGCCTCTCACCAGGGACCTCATACTTTCACATCTACCTGGGCGCAGTTAGGCCTTCTCCTTCTTGGGGTGTGTGTGTGTGTGTGTGTGGTCACCCATAACCAAAGAGAAAATGTTACCGCAGATGATGATGAGCCTTTGCACTCTGTATCTCTCCACCTTGGGCTCGGCCCCCTTCTGAGTGCACGACTGCCCTGGAGAGGGAGCCACGCCGGGACGGAGGGCCCCAGGGCTCTTGGTTCCAGCCCAGGCGGAGGCCACAGGGCTCCGAGGCATCACACCAGGACTCAGACTGCACCCAGGCTTTGGTTCACACTATAAGATGCATCTTAATCCCAGGAGCGCAGGCTTTCCCCTCGAGGGAAGGAAATCCATATCCCACTCCCTCCTTGTCTTCAAATGTTTGTGACAAATCAGTTGCATTAATGAACATATTTTGTGTTCATGCAAATGCATGATGGAGGCCCCAAGGGCTGTGCTTGGGTGAACAGGGTTCTTACTCTTGCCAGGATTGCCATCTTGCAAACCGTAAATTATGACACACTAAACAATGCAAAAGTGTAAAATGTATGCATTTGAATTCATTTTGCATATGCGGAAGGGGGAAAATTCCTGACAAACTGGAAGGGCCCAGGTGTATGCTCCTAGCTGCACAGCCTCAGCCATCCTTTTTCCCTTGCTCCTGATTACGTTATCGGTGGCCTATCCCTGCCCACTCCATCCCATCCGGATCTCCAGTCCCTCTCATCTTCTGCACTTGCACCACTGGTTCAGCCTTGCTCAACGCTGCCTTCCTCACAGACCACTCTAATAATCTGTTAAAGCCCAGTGCTCTGTGATGACCTAGAGGGGTGGGATGACGGATGGGCGGGGGGTAGGAGGAAGGCTCAAGAGGGAGGGATCTATGTATTGAAATGGGCCTCCTTCCCCATTAGAACATCCTATTTGCAGCCCTGGAGATTAAAGGTGGAAATTTGACTTTTTAATTTTATTATTCTTGTTCTCCCTTCCTGCTTCATTAGAACCATGTTATTGGCCTAAAATACTGTGTGTGAACGATGCTCTGAGGCCCATCTGGAAGCCTGGATTCTCTGGGGATATAATTATGCTAAGCGACACTCACCAGGGCCTCTCACCAGGGACCTCATACTTTCACATCTACCTGGGCGCAGTTAGGCCTTCTCCTTCTTGGGGTGTGTGTGTGTGTGTGTGTGGTCACCCATAACCAAAGAGAAAATGTTACCGCAGATGATGATGAGCCTTTGCACTCTGTATCTCTCCACCTTGGGCTCGGCCCCCTTCTGAGTGCACGACTGCCCTGGAGAGGGAGCCACGCCGGGACGGAGGGCCCCAGGGCTCTTGGTTCCAGCCCAGGCGGAGGCCACAGGGCTCCGAGGCATCACACCAGGACTCAGACTGCACCCAGGCTTTGGTTCACACTATAAGATGCATCTTAATCCCAGGAGCGCAGGCTTTCCCCTCGAGGGAAGGAAATCCATATCCCACTCCCTCCTTGTCTTCAAATGTTTGTGACAAATCAGTTGCATTAATGAACATATTTTGTGTTCATGCAAATGCATGATGGAGGCCCCAAGGGCTGTGCTTGGGTGAACAGGGTTCTTACTCTTGCCAGGATTGCCATCTTGCAAACCGTAAATTATGACACACTAAACAATGCAAAAGTGTAAAATGTATGCATTTGAATTCATTTTGCATATGCGGAAGGGGGAAAATTCCTGACAAACTGGAAGGGCCCAGGTGTATGCTCCTAGCTGCACAGCCTCAGCCATCCTTTTTCCCTTGCTCCTGATTACGTTATCGGTGGCCTATCCCTGCCCACTCCATCCCATCCGGATCTCCAGTCCCTCTCATCTTCTGCACTTGCACCACTGGTTCAGCCTTGCTCAACGCTGCCTTCCTCACAGACCACTCTAATAATCTGTTAAAGCCCAGTGCTCTGTGATGACCTAGAGGGGTGGGATGACGGATGGGCGGGGGGTAGGAGGAAGGCTCAAGAGGGAGGGGATCTATGTATTGTATACATACAGCTGATTCACTTTGTTGTCCATCAGAAATGAACACATTGGAAAGCAATTATACTGCCGTAAATAAAAATTTAAAACATTTTTACCAGGGCTTCCCTGGTAGCTCAGTGGTAAAGGGTTCACCTGCCAATGCAGGAGACACAGGTTCAATCCCTGATCCGGGAAGATCCCACATGCTGTGGAGCAACTAAGCCCGTGAGCCACAACTCTAGAGCCTGTGCTCTAGAGCCTCGGAGCTGCAACTATTGAGCCCATGGGCCACAACTATTGAAGCCCGTGCGCCCTAGAGCCTGAGTACCACAACAAGAGAAGTCACTGCAACAAGCCTACTCACCTCAACTACAGAGGAGCCCCCACTCCCTGCAACTAGCGAAGAGCCTTCGGCAACAGTGAAAACCCAGAATAACCAAAATAAGAATAATAAATAAATAAATATAGGTATTCTATGCTCATAAAACCAAAGTTACTTATTAAAGCAGAGCTTGCATATAGAAAAATGGAGAAACCTTAAATCTATAGTTTAAGGCATCATCACTAGAGGACACAGACGTAAATAAATCACCTCAATCAAGGAATCCAGAATCACCAGCTCCCCAGGGGCTCATCCTTGTCATCATTTCCCCTCTTTCTCTCTAAAGGTCACCACTCCCTTACATGTGTGAGTGCTCAGTCTCTCAGTCGTGCCCGAATATTTGAGGCCCTGCGGACTGTAGCCTGCCAGGCTCCTCTGTCCATGGGATTCTCCAGGCAAGAATACTGGAGTGGATTGCCATTTCCTCCTCTAGAGCATCTTCCCAGCCCAGGGATCAAACCTGCATTGCCTGTGTCTCCTGCATCAGTAGGCAGACTTTTTTTTGTTTTGTTTTGTTTTGTTTTCCACCACTGCATCACCTGGGAAGCCCATCACTTCTCTAATGTCTAATATTTTTGGTTCTGTTTCTATTGATTTTTAGATATATTTCTAAGCTTTCTCTATGCTGTGAATCTTTAAGCTTTCTACAGGCTGAGGACTCTTTGATGCCTACCTTACGTTGTTGCTCCTTGTTGGTGAGGATGGTCTGCCTTGCTGCCTGTATCTGCAGATTGTCTGGTGGTGTTACAGTGCCGCGTTCTGTCACAGGAAGTACTCAGATTAATTAATTCTCCTGTTGATGGACATTTGTACTGTTTCCAGTTTGAGGCTATTATGATTAAAACTGCTGTAAACAGTCTTGTCCATGTCTTCAAAGAACAGATTTGCTGCGTTCTAATTGGTGTAAATCACCAATAAATGACACATATTTCAAGTGCACAGTCTGACAAGTTTTCACACATAAATGATTCATATGTACAAAAATCAGCCATGCTCAGTTGCTTCAGTCGTGCCCAACTCTTACGCAACCTCATGGACTGGAGCCCACCAGCCTCCTCTGTCCATGGCGATTCTCTAGGCAAGAATACTGGAGTGGGTGGCCATGACCTCCTCCAGGGGATCTTCCCAACTTAGGGATTGAACCCGCATCTCTTATGTCTTCTGTACTGACAGGTGAGTTCTTTACTACTAGTGCCACTTGGGAAGCCTATATACCTATACATACATATATCTATCTATATGTATGTGTATATGTGTGTATATATATATATATGTGTGTGTGTGTGTGTGTGTGTGTGTGTGTGTGTGTACGTATTTAGTGACAACATCACAGCAGTCAGGAGATTGGAGAGATTCATAGTCTCATTTCCCTCAAAGTTTCCTCATGCCACTTGGTAATTTACCCCTCCTGTCCACCCATTTAAAGGCAACTGCTGGTTTGCTATCCCCATACATTAATTTGTATGTGTATTTTCTTGAGTGTTATATAGATGAAACTCATATACTATGTCTTGATTTTTATCTAGATAATTGAACTTAGCGTAGGTTTTTTTTAGGTTTATTCATGTTGAGGTGTGTGTGTGTGTGATTTGTGTATTCGGCTGGTCTTTGTTTATCCCTGAGTAGGACTCCATTGTGTGGGTATACCACCATTTGCTTTCCATTCCCATGTTAAAATCTGTTCGGGTTGTTTCCAATTTGGGGCTATTACCATTTGTGACTGTTAAAACTGCTCTGAGTATTTCTTACAAGTCTTTGGGGACATTTATTTTCATATCTACAAGGTAAGTACATAGGACAGACATGGCTGGGCCATATAATAGGTGTATGTTTAAATTTTGAGGAACTACTAACTGGTTCCAAAGTGGTTATGGCAGTTTGCATTCCTGCCAGTGGCTTCACATCCTCACCAACACTTGTTAGGGTTAGTCTTCTTTGAAACTGTCACAGCATTGATAAGTGGCTACGTTGTTGTTGTTCAGTCACTCAGCGTGTCTGACTCTTTGTGACCCCATGGACTGCAGCAGGCCAGGCTTTCCTGTCATCCACTGTCTCTTGGAGTTTGCTTAAGTTCAAGTACGTTGAGTGGGTGATGCTATCTGACTATCTCCCAAGTATAATCAGATATACTCCATATTCTGTAGCTATGCAGTAGATTCTCAGTGTGCTTTTTCCTGTTCCTTCTCTAATAGGATTGATGTTGAACACATGTTCATGACTGTTTGTGTACATGTGGACACATTTCTGTTGAGCATATGCCTAGGAGAATAATTCTTAGGTCATGAAAGACATGATCAGATCTATGTTGAGAAGATGGACTAGAGGGAGTGATGTGGAAGACAGGCAACCTCTCAGGAGATGGCAGTATTTATTATTCTCTTCTGTTTGTTCCTTTTTGTCTTATGGTGTCCTGCATTCGAAATAAATAATAAGTTCCTAAAAAGCCATAACAAACATTCCAGCTCTTTTCTCCCTCACACCAGCGGGCTTTCCAATTGGGAGGTGGGATGAACTAACCTGCTTTGACGGTCCCCTGAGTTCTCAGTGTCTTTCCATGCATTGTATCATTTTTGCCTTGGACACTTTAGGAGGAAAGGTAGCATCCCCAGTTTTTCCAGCTGAGGATCTGAGGCTCAGGAAAATGAACAATTCCCTAGGCTCTCGGAGCTGCAAACCAGGGGAGAGCGAGCCCATAATCCCATCTGATGTCATTCCTTTCCATGTGTGCCTTGTTTGCCTTTTCCCACAGTGTGTCTCAGGGCTTCAGGATGATACAGCGGAGTGACTGAATTGAGGAGGCTCAGAGGAATCTGCTCAGAGGCTCTTCTGCATCAGGATGGTTGGCTTCAAGCTCAGAGGCTCTCTGTCCAGTTTATTTTGCCTTTGACCCAGGATGGTTGGAACAGAATCCCCAATGAGTCACACTAGTCCAGCACTTGGAACCCTGAAGGATACCTGGTCAACTCTGCTCCCCGTGGCCCGTGTTCAGCTCTCATGCTGTGATTTCCTCCTCCGACTCTGCAGAATACCTTAAGCTCCTCTTCTCCCTTGGCAGCCCCTCATCCTGACTCCTGCTTCCGGTCGGCAGAGCCTAGCTTTGTGCTTCACACATGGGTGCCCGATTTGGTATTTGTCATTGTTGTTGGTCTATGTTTTTCCCACGTCCCACTTAGCCCCAGATGCCTCTTGGAAAGACCAGCATTTGAATCTCAACCCTGTCGTGTAGCGGGGATGTTTTCACACTGTCCTAGCTAGATTCTCAGTGTGCTTTTCCTGTTCCTTCTCTAATAGGATTGATGTTGAACACATGTTCATGACTGTTTGTGTACATGTGGACACATTTCTGTTGAGCATATGCCTAGGAGAATAATTCTTAGGTCATGAAAGACATGATCAGATCTATGTTGAGAAGATGGACTAGAGGGAGTGATGTGGAAGACAGGCAACCTCTCAGGAGATGGCAGTATTTATTATTCTCTTCTGTTTGTTCCTTTTTGTCTTATGGTGTCCTGCATTCGAAATAAATAATAAGTTCCTAAAAAGCCATAACAAACATTCCAGCTCTTTTCTCCCTCACACCAGCGGGCTTTCCAATTGGGAGGTGGGATGAACTAACCTGCTTTGACGGTCCCCTGAGTTCTCAGTGTCTTTCCATGCATTGTATCATTTTTGCCTTGGACACTTTAGGAGGAAAGGTAGCATCCCCAGTTTTTCCAGCTGAGGATCTGAGGCTCAGGAAAATGAACAATTCCCTAGGCTCTCGGAGCTGCAAACCAGGGGAGAGCGAGCCCATAATCCCATCTGATGTCATTCCTTTCCATGTGTGCCTTGTTTGCCTTTTCCCACAGTGTGTCTCAGGGCTTCAGGATGATACAGCGGAGTGACTGAATTGAGGAGGCTCAGAGGAATCTGCTCAGAGGCTCTTCTGCATCAGGATGGTTGGCTTCAAGCTCAGAGGCTCTCTGTCCAGTTTATTTTGCCTTTGACCCAGGATGGTTGGAACAGAATCCCCAATGAGTCACACTAGTCCAGCACTTGGAACCCTGAAGGATACCTGGTCAACTCTGCTCCCCGTGGCCCGTGTTCAGCTCTCATGCTGTGATTTCCTCCTCCGACTCTGCAGAATACCTTAAGCTCCTCTTCTCCCTTGGCAGCCCCTCATCCTGACTCCTGCTTCCGGTCGGCAGAGCCTAGCTTTGTGCTTCACACATGGGTGCCCGATTTGGTATTTGTCATTGTTGTTGGTCTATGTTTTTCCCACGTCCCACTTAGCCCCAGATGCCTCTTGGAAAGACCAGCATTTGAATCTCAACCCTGTCGTGTAGCGGTTGGGTACCCCTGTACAAATGCCTGCATCTCTCAACACTCTGTTCCCTCATCTGTGAAATAATGAAAAGAGTAGTAGCTCTCTTCTTGGGTAATTGAGTCAATTGCACGATAAGGAGCTGGTGTTAATTAACTCTTGTTATGTTTTGGTTACTGTTGCTACATCTAGTGTTTCTTCCCTAATCCAACTTGCCTTCTTTGGTTATGGCAGGAATCTGCTAATTCTAGAAGGTGGTGTGACTGAGGAAAGCAGGAGGTGAGAGAACTGGGTGCTACTCCCAAAGTTGTTTGAGGTTCATGGTTCTCAGCTGTAGTACCAGGTGGTGGAGAACACTCATGGGGCAAAGCCCAGTGAAGAAGGCTCTGCTATCTTGCCCTTGGGCAAGTTGCCTTACTCTAACTCTTGGTTTTCACCTGTATCATGGGTATGCTTGATGACTAAGTGAGAACACAAATTTAGTATCAATGCAGTATCTGGCCCACTGGCAGCTCTTGAAAAATGTTCATGGGCCACCTCCCCTTGCTGGTCCCTTTTGATAAATTTGCATGGATGTTAACTCATATCAGTTCAGGTTCAGTTGCTCACCATGTCCAACTCTGCAACCGCATGGACTGCAGCATGTTCAGGCTTCCCTGTCCTTCATCATCTCCTAGAGCTTGCTCAAGCTCATGTCCATTGAGTCAGTGATTCCATCCAACCATCTTATCCTCTGTTGTCCCCTTCTCCTTTTCACTTCTATTTTTCCCAACATCAGGATCTTTTCCAATGAGTCATCTCTTTGCATCAGGTGGCCAAAGTATTGGAGCTTCAGCTTCAGCATCCATCCTTCCAATGAATATTCAGGGTTGATTTCCTTTAGGATTGACTGGTGATGTCCTTGCAGTCCAAGGGACTCTCAAGAGCTTTCTCAAACACCACAGTTCAAAAACCCCAATTCTTCGGCGCTCCGCTGTCTTTATGGTCCAACTCTCACATCCATACATGACTACCGGGAAAACCATAGCTTTGACTACGTGGACTTTTGTCAGCATTTGAAAATCTTGAGTGGATGGATTATGGATGGATGGATGGATCAACAAAGATGACTGAAAGTGTTGTTGGTCTAGATTGTGAAGAGCAAAGCAGAAGGACATGAAATCCTTGTTATCTGATTAAAATGTGAACTCTATCTTGGGCCACTATGCAGATGCTCATGAGAAGCACTCACAACTTTCAGGCCATAGGGGATGTGTTTGGAACACTGTTGTCTCTTTGCCAGGCTCCTTGCAGACAGACACTGGTGGTAGGGCATCGTCATGAAAGAACCAGTTAAATGACTGGGGTTTGGGCTTTGGGGGCACACCGAGCTCTGAGCCAGACAGCCTGATACAGTGGAATAAAAGCAGACTCACTACTACGTGTGTGAACTTGGGGAAGATCCTTCTGTTTCCCTGGACCTTAGCTGTTGCATCTTGAGAATGGGATAATCACATCTGCCTAGGAGGGTCTATTTTGTGAAGTATTTTAGTGTCCTTGAGCTGTCATAACAAAATACCATAGATCAGATAGCTTAAACAACAGAAATTTGTTCCTCACAGTTCTAGAAGCTAGACACGTACGATCAAGGCTGACTTGGTTTCTGGTGAGAGCTCTCTTCCTGGCATGCAGATGGCCACCTTCCTGCTGTGTTGTTATATGGCTTCATCTCTCTCTTGTCTGTTCTTAAAAGGCCATAATCCTATTAGACTAGGGCCTCACCCTTATGATGCCATTTAACCTTACTTACTTCCTAAAGCCCTTGCATGGGTGCACAGTCCCTCAGTTGTGTCTGACTCTTTGTGACCCCATGGACTGCACTCTACCAAGCTCCTCTGTCCATAAAATTTTCCAGGCAAAAACACTGGAGTGAGTAGCCATTCCCTTCTCCAGGGGATCTTCCTGATCCAGGGATTGAACCCACACCTCCCGTGTCTCCTGAATTGGCAGGTGGGTTCACTGCACCACCTGAGAAGGCCTGTAAAGATAGAGTCATGTTAGAGTTTGTTAGCACATACGTTTTAGTAGGGGCACAGTTCAGTTCACAGGACAGAGAGTAAGTGGAATGATGGGTACTTCATGATCTATGAAGAGCTAATGCCCATTGGATCATCATTTTTGAAGTTTTGGTGTTGTGAGACATTTATTCCCATCACAAAAGTTTCTACTTTGTGCCAGGCATCATTCTAGACACTGGGCTGGCAGCAATAGAGAAAATATTCAAAACCCCTTGTTTTTAGAGCCTACCTTCTAGAATACAGACCGTAAAACACAGACAAATAGAACATATAATTTATAAAATGGGGAAGGATGATAAACAAGAGAAAGTTTTGAGAATAGTAGGGAATAATTTACATTTTAAATAGAGGGTGTCCAGGGAGCATCTTAGCACAAAGACTTCAACATAAGGAGGGAAGAATGTGAACCATGTGACTATCTGGGAAGAGGATTCCAGGCAGAGGGCAGAGCCTATGCAAAGTCCCTGGGGTAGGAAAGCATTGGCTGTGTTTGGGGAACAGCATTGAATGCTGGGGGGGAGAAGGGGAAATGGGGCTTTCCCACTCCGCAAGTATGTATGAGCATCTGTCATAACAAAATACCATAGATCAGATAGCTTAAACAACAGAAATTTGTTCCTCACAGTTCTAGAAGCTAGACACGACGATCAAGGCTGACTTGGTTTCTGGTGAGAGCTCTCTTCCTGGCATGCAGATGGCCACCTTCCTGCTGTGTTGTTATATGGCTTCATCTCTCTCTTGTCTGTTCTTAAAAGGCCATAATCCTATTAGACTAGGGCCTCACCCTTATGATGCCATTTAACCTTACTTACTTCCTAAAGCCCTTGCATGGGTGCACAGTCCCTCAGTTGTGTCTGACTCTTTGTGACCCCATGGACTGCACTCTACCAAGCTCCTCTGTCCATAAAATTTTCCAGGCAAAAACACTGGAGTGAGTAGCCATTCCCTTCTCCAGGGGATCTTCCTGATCCAGGGATTGAACCCACACCTCCCGTGTCTCCTGAATTGGCAGGTGGGTTCACTGCACCACCTGAGAAGGCCTGTAAAGATAGAGTCATGTTAGAGTTTGTTAGCACATACGTTTTAGTAGGGGCACAGTTCAGTTCACAGGACAGAGAGTAAGTGGAATGATGGGTACTTCATGATCTATGAAGAGCTAATGCCCATTGGATCATCATTTTTGAAGTTTTGGTGTTGTGAGACATTTATTCCCATCACAAAAGTTTCTACTTTGTGCCAGGCATCATTCTAGACACTGGGCTGGCAGCAATAGAGAAAATATTCAAAACCCCTTGTTTTTAGAGCCTACCTTCTAGAATACAGACCGTAAAACACAGACAAATAGAACATATAATTTATAAAATGGGGAAGGATGATAAACAAGAGAAAGTTTTGAGAATAGTAGGGAATAATTTACATTTTAAATAGAGGGTGTCCAGGGAGCATCTTAGCACAAAGACTTCAACATAAGGAGGGAAGAATGTGAACCATGTGACTATCTGGGAAGAGGATTCCAGGCAGAGGGCAGAGCCTATGCAAAGTCCCTGGGGTAGGAAAGCATTGGCTGTGTTTGGGGAACAGCATTGAATGCTGAGGAGAAGGAAATGGCTGCCCACTCCAGTATTATGGCCTGGAGAATCCCCATGGATGGAGGAGCCTTGCAGGCTGTCATCCATGGGGTCGCACAGAGCTGGAAATGACTGAAGTGACTATGCAGCAGCAACAGTGAGAGCTGAGGAGCCAGAAGAGGACTTGCTCTCTGGTCGAGTAAAGGGCCGGACAGCAGTAGAAGGAGGAACAGGAAAACATCTCAAAGGGGCGGGGGAAGCATTCCTTGATTCCTTGATGATCTAGACTCGTCTCTAGGAACACCTGTGGGACCCAGTTGTCATCTGCTCCAACACTCCTTTCAATCTTTCTGGGACTCCAGACACCTTCCTCTGTGAAACTGTGGTTAATGGCTACTGATAGAAAAATGTTCCTAGTTGTGTATGTAAATGAGATAGCATCCATGCATTATTAAAAGAGTTTATCCATAGCTGGAAGCCAGTGTGCATGAAACAAGCTTCGCTCAACACAGTGCCTTCACATGCCAGTAAGGACCAGAAGTTCTCTGAGTGGAGGGCTCCTGTGTGAGGCAGCCACAGCTACAAACATAGTTCTGAGAACAGTATAGGTTCTGAAAATACATTTGCTAAAGATACAGTTTGTCTAAGAGGCGTAGATCAGGATTGTAAAGAGAAAGGAAGGGATGCTCTGATCTGAGGCGTAGAGGGGAACCTCCAGTCCCGCTCAAGCTCGCGGTCCAGCATCGACTCCCGTGGCGGTGGAGGGGCCCTGTACACCTGTGCCCAAGGGAGCTCTCTCAACCAAAAATATCTCCTCTTCTAATGCCAGAGAATAATAGATGCTACCATTGGGGCTTTGTGCCTTTGAATTTCTCTTTCTTCCATTTTGAAAGGTGACACCCACAGGGACACCAAATTCAGCATCAGCGACTCTGCTTCATTATTTTCAGACTGTGTCAACTCACCTCCAAATGTCATTTTTTTTTTCCATCAGGTAAGTGGAATACAATACCAATCATGCTACCTCCCTGTTTGTAAGCTTGGATAGTCTCATGGTATAAAATAAGGACTATGTGGAATGGTATGTGTCTTCATGCTAAGTCACTTCAGTCGTGTTAGATTCTTTGCAACCCTATGGACTACGGCCTGCCAGGTTCCTCTGTCCATGGGATTCTCCAGACAAGAATCCTCGAGGGCTTCCCTAGTTGTCCAGTGGCTAAGACTCTGAGCTGCCAATGTAGAGGGCCAAGGTTTGATTCCTGGTCAGGGAACTAAGATCCCACATGCCGCAACTAAGACCTGGTGAAGCTAAATGAATAAATAAATTAAAAAAAAAAAAGAATCCTCGAGTGGGTTTCCACTCCCTCCTTCAGGGGATCTTCCCGACCCATGGGTAGAACCCCCATCTCTTAAGTCCACTGCATTGGCAGGTGGGTTCTTTACCACGTGCGCCACCTGGGAAGCCCCATGTGGAATGGTAGTTATTCCCACTTTAAAGGTGAAGGTGTGACATGAGGAGACACAATGTCTTGTGTCCAAATCTGCATCTGCTTTGGGGAATTTAGTTAGGAAGGGACTGCTGTGGGGCTGCTCTTAGGTCCTAGGGCTACAGCAATGCATAAGAGAGAGGAGACTCCTGCCTTGCAATACGACAAAGACCATCACAGAGTGCATGCGTCCACCAACCAGACAGCAGGGGCTAAGTGACAGACTAAGAGACTTAAACTCATGACTCCATTGTCCTCCTGGATGGAAATCAGGAACGCCTGCTGCCCCATGGTGCTTACAGTAGGTGAAAGAAGTATCCATAAATTCATTGGTGCCCCATTTTCATTTCCACGTATAAGTGATATCAGATGTTATTTGTCTTTTGCTGACTGACTTCACTTAGTCATCTCTAGGTCCATCCATATTGCTGCAGTTAGCCTCACACTATAAATCAACTATACTTCAATGAAATAAAATTTTAAAACAGTAGTGTCTGCACTGAAATAATATACAACTAGTCCTTAGGATTCTTGTGTTAATCGCTCAGTCGTGTCCACCTCTTTGTAGCCCCATGAACTGAAGCCCACCAGGCTCCTCAGTCCATGGAAATCTCCAGTCAAGAATATGGAGTAGGTTGCCATTACCTTCTCCAAAACTGGTTTTCTTAGAGAGTTATAAATAAAGTGCTTGGATCGGTCCAGGGAGGGAAAGACCAAGTCTGATTATAGAAATCAGGCGAGGAGCCTTTTTGTGGATTCTGAATGCATAGAGGCGGGGAGGGTCCATCTGTAAAAACCTGGCTGGTGATGGTATGTTACGCAGGGTCATGTAACAAGCAAGGATATCTGGAAAAATGCGGGTAAATTTAAGTGATCAGGAAAGTGGAGGAGGCTTCAAAGAGTTGTTTCACATGGAAATTTGAGGGGTGTTGAGATATCTGAAGCTGGGGGTAAATGGGCAGGTATCTAGTTCTCCCAGTTTTGCCTGTTGGTCAGAGGCAGGACAAAAGGAAAATGGGTGAGGCAGGCTGGAAAACTGCCCACGTGATATGAAACTCACGGTGTTGGGTAACACGATCCCCCTTCTTACTTCTGCATTATCATTTCCATTTATTGATTGGAGTATAATTGCTTTACAATATTGTGTTAGTTTCGACTGTATAACAACATGAACCAGCTATTGCTTTCTCATTTCAGCACCAGGTATCGTTAATATTTTCAGGGTCCTTATTAACACTTCATTGGAGCACTTTCGTTTTCCCTTTAAACATCTCTTTAGAGTGCATTGCCACATTCCTGGGTAATTTTATTAAAACCAGCAGCCAATTTCCTTTTTGCAGCAGTCTGATTCTTGGATTTTATAAAGAAAATCGATAGGGAGAAGGAGGTTGCTGAAATAGAAATTTGCTTTATAGCAAACTATGCAGGAAGACCTCTCTACATTTTTAAGTGGGAGAATGCCTCCAGCTTTAGAAAGGATCACCCTTCTGTGTGCGTGTTTGTATATGAATATATTAATAGATACATAAGCATGCATCTGTTAGAATTAAAACAGAATGACATTGAGCTGCTTTTTTTTTTTTTTTACAACTGCAGTTTTTGGAGAACTTGATCTAGTTTGGTCTGTGCAAAACTCTCAGATGTCACCTGCATCCCTGAGCTTTGTCTGTCTTGGCCTGAGTCCCAACACAGCCACTCACCAGAGAGGTAGCCTTGAACAGTAGCTCACTCAGCCCTGAAGAATATGGAGTAGGTTGCCATTACCTTCTCCAAAACTGGTTTTCTTAGAGAGTTATAAATAAAGTGCTTGGATCGGTCCAGGGAGGGAAAGACCAAGTCTGATTATAGAAATCAGGCGAGGAGCCTTTTTGTGGATTCTGAATGCATAGAGGCGGGGAGGGTCCATCTGTAAAAACCTGGCTGGTGATGGTATGTTACGCAGGGTCATGTAACAAGCAAGGATATCTGGAAAAATGCGGGTAAATTTAAGTGATCAGGAAAGTGGAGGAGGCTTCAAAGAGTTGTTTCACATGGAAATTTGAGGGTGTTGAGATATCTGAAGCTGGGGGTAAATGGGCAGGTATCTAGTTCTCCCAGTTTTGCCTGTTGGTCAGAGGCAGGACAAAAGGAAAATGGGTGAGGCAGGCTGGAAAACTGCCCACGTGATATGAAACTCACGGTGTTGGGTAACACGATCCCCCTTCTTACTTCTGCATTATCATTTCCATTTATTGATTGGAGTATAATTGCTTTACAATATTGTGTTAGTTTCGACTGTATAACAACATGAACCAGCTATTGCTTTCTCATTTCAGCACCAGGTATCGTTAATATTTTCAGGGTCCTTATTAACACTTCATTGGAGCACTTTCGTTTTCCCTTTAAACATCTCTTTAGAGTGCATTGCCACATTCCTGGGTAATTTTATTAAAACCAGCAGCCAATTTCCTTTTTGCAGCAGTCTGATTCTTGGATTTTATAAAGAAAATCGATAGGGAGAAGGAGGTTGCTGAAATAGAAATTTGCTTTATAGCAAACTATGCAGGAAGACCTCTCTACATTTTTAAGTGGGAGAATGCCTCCAGCTTTAGAAAGGATCACCCTTCTGTGTGCGTGTTTGTATATGAATATATTAATAGATACATAAGCATGCATCTGTTAGAATTAAAACAGAATGACATTGAGCTGCTTTTTTTTTTTTTTTACAACTGCAGTTTTTGGAGAACTTGATCTAGTTTGGTCTGTGCAAAACTCTCAGATGTCACCTGCATCCCTGAGCTTTGTCTGTCTTGGCCTGAGTCCCAACACAGCCACTCACCAGAGAGGTAGCCTTGAACAGATCACTGCCTGTCTGCAGGCCTCAGTTTCCTCATCTGTAAATGAGGTCGATACACCCAAACAATCTCTGATACCCGACCCGCCTGTAGTCTTGGGGAGGTTGATGGAAACTGACAAAAACGTCGTGGGAATCTGCAGGAGCCATGGAGGGCATAAAAAGAACATTTTTATTTAGTTCCAAGATAGCACACAGAGAAACAACGAAATTAGTTAAAAGAACCACTTTTATTGAGTTAGCACTGAGTAGAGAAACAATGAAATGATTGTTTTGGGAAACCTTTCCAACCGAAGCTGAAAACAAACCCAAGATAACAATGAGCCGCCGTGGGAATGAATGAAACTCCCGGATTTGGGAGGCCCGTGCCTCCGCCCTCATCCTTTCCAAGGCAGAGCACGGATCATCTATGCGGGCCAAGCCTGCCTCCTGTTCCCCAGACTGCCAGACATTTGCAGGAGTGGAATTAATGTCATACATGGCTAGCGGCTGCACCTTCTGAGTGCTGCAGGGCTCCTGGTTCTCATGAAGACTTCAGGGCAGGCGGGCATGCTGCTGTTGGGAATACATGCCGTGACCTCGAGTCCGGGGGGTGAAGGTGACTCATAGAGGAGGAGCACTCTTCCACTCTGGTGACAAAGTCTCGTATAGTCGAAGCTGTGGTTTCCCCAGTAGTCATGTATGGATGGGAGAACAGGGCCATAAAGAAGGCTGAGCTTGATGCTTTCGAACTGTGGTGCAGGGGAAGACTCTTGAGAGTCCTTTGGACGGCAAGGAGATCAAACCAGTCAATCCTGAAGGAAATCAACCCTGAATCTTCACTGGAAGGACGGATGCTAAAGCTGAAGCTCCAGTACTGTGGCCATCTGATGTGAACAACGGATTCATTGGAAAAGACTCTGATGCTGGGACAGACTGAGGGCAAGAGGAGAAGAGGGTGACAGAGAATGAGATGGTTGGATGGCATCGTTGACTCAAGTTTGAGCAAGGTCCGGGAGATGGTGAAAGACAGGGAAGCCTGGAGTGCTGCAGTCCATGGGGTCACAATGTGTTGGACACCACTGAGTGACTGACAACAATAGCAGCATTCCACAGGTTTGCAGAGAATTCCGTCAAACAGTGAGCCCTCGTAAATTAACCTTTGCATAGGTTATGTCTAACCCTCAGAGTTCTGTGTGGATCAAGCCCACCATGCCCATTTCACAGACGAGGAAGCTGAGGCTGAGAAGCAATGCCTCTTGTACACTGTTGTACAGTTGGTATGATAGGTATGATCCTGGGAAAGGCAGTACCAGCGCCCCTTTACATGGGTTTGTATGCTCTCTGAAGCCCTCATAGCATTTGGCTGACAGACACAAGGGAAACATTTTTATCCCCACTTTATTGATAACAAAACTGAGGCCCCAAGGCCATGGAGGAATGGTTAGCAAGTCATTTCTAAAACTCCAATCTGCCTCCTTGCCTCCTACCAGCTTGGTTTCATGCTGCCTCACTTATAATTAACAGTGGGAGATAAAAGCATTTTCCTTTAACATGCATTTTTAGGGCTGGCAAGACCTTTGAGATTATCTAAAGGAGGAGTTGGGGATATATGTGTGACTCATCTGGAATTACACATATATGTAAACAATAAAACTCTGTAAAATCAAAAAAGTAACATAAAAAACTTGTGATTATGGAACAAAACGGAGTTGGTCATCTGAGGAGGGATTCAGTGGACCTAGGGTCCTCTTGAACTTTTATACAAGTTTGGGTACATGGAAGGCTCACTTTGTAACAAGAAAGCGTTCTGGGCAGGATGACTGGTAATGGGAGGGTGTGTGACCTTTCATTGCACAGGGATGCCAGGCCATTTGGCGAGGCCCCGGAACACAGCGGGTATTCAGGAAACATTGGTGGAATTAATCATATCCTAAAAAAAAGGTTCTTGTTGAGACTTTGTTGTTGGTCCAGTGGTTAAGACTTCATCTCCCAACGTGGGGAAAGACTCTGATGCTGGGACAGACTGAGGGCAAGAGGAGAAGAGGGTGACAGAGAATGAGATGGTTGGATGGCATCGTTGACTCAAGTTTGAGCAAGGTCCGGGAGATGGTGAAAGACAGGGAAGCCTGGAGTGCTGCAGTCCATGGGGTCACAATGTGTTGGACACCACTGAGTGACTGACAACAATAGCAGCATTCCACAGGTTTGCAGAGAATTCCGTCAAACAGTGAGCCCTCGTAAATTAACCTTTGCATAGGTTATGTCTAACCCTCAGAGTTCTGTGTGGATCAAGCCCACCATGCCCATTTCACAGACGAGGAAGCTGAGGCTGAGAAGCAATGCCTCTTGTACACTGTTGTACAGTTGGTATGATAGGTATGATCCTGGGAAAGGCAGTACCAGCGCCCCTTTACATGGGTTTGTATGCTCTCTGAAGCCCTCATAGCATTTGGCTGACAGACACAAGGGAAACATTTTTATCCCCACTTTATTGATAACAAAACTGAGGCCCCAAGGCCATGGAGGAATGGTTAGCAAGTCATTTCTAAAACTCCAATCTGCCTCCTTGCCTCCTACCAGCTTGGTTTCATGCTGCCTCACTTATAATTAACAGTGGGAGATAAAAGCATTTTCCTTTAACATGCATTTTTAGGGCTGGCAAGACCTTTGAGATTATCTAAAGGAGGAGTTGGGGATATATGTGTGACTCATCTGGAATTACACATATATGTAAACAATAAAACTCTGTAAAATCAAAAAAGTAACATAAAAAACTTGTGATTATGGAACAAAACGGAGTTGGTCATCTGAGGAGGGATTCAGTGGACCTAGGGTCCTCTTGAACTTTTATACAAGTTTGGGTACATGGAAGGCTCACTTTGTAACAAGAAAGCGTTCTGGGCAGGATGACTGGTAATGGGAGGGTGTGTGACCTTTCATTGCACAGGGATGCCAGGCCATTTGGCGAGGCCCCGGAACACAGCGGGTATTCAGGAAACATTGGTGGAATTAATCATATCCTAAAAAAAAGGTTCTTGTTGAGACTTTGTTGTTGGTCCAGTGGTTAAGACTTCATCTCCCAACGTGGGAGGTGAGGGTTTGATTCTTGATCAGGGAATGACCACATGCCTTGCCACAAAACAACATGCCTTGCCACAAAAAAACCTAAAACATGAAACAGAAGCTGTACTGTAGCACATTCAGTAAAGACTTTAATAATGGTCTTCATCATAAAAGCCCTTGTTGGTTATCTGCAATAGTGTGTAGTTGCCTTTTGATTTATTTTTGTATGATAAGCTGCTTGATGATGAATGAATAAATTTATTTGCATAGTTTTTTGATGTTTGAAGTTATTTCCTAAATACTCCCAAATTGATATTGCTAGATTTAGTTATTTTAATAGTCATAACTCTTGATACATATTGTCAAATATTTTTCAAATCAGTCATACTGTTTTTTATATACAGTTTTGTATAAAATGTATGAACACATAACTTTCCTAGGCTCTCAGTTCAAACTAAATATTATCATTAAAGTTGTGGTAATTTAATTAGCAAAGTGTCATCACTATTTCAGCTTGCATTTCCTTGAATAATATCAAGACCGGCTTTTTGGTTACATTTCCTTACCAGACAGTATTTTTGCTTTTGGGAATTGTAAAGCTATGTCCTTTGTCTGTTATTCTTTGATATATTGCTATATTCCTTATCATTTTTACGATACTTTCTGTTCAGTTGAGTCACTCCGTCATGTCCAACTCTTTGCAACCCCATGGAGATTCTTCCTGGTCCTCTGCCATGGCCGGAGTTTGCTCAAACTCACGTCCGTTGACTCAGTGATGCCATCCAACCATCTCATCCTTTGTCGTCTTCTTCTCCTTCTGCTTCTATTTTTCCCAGCATCAGGATCTTTTCCAGTGAGTCATCTCTTCACATCACGTGGCCAAATTATTGGAGCTTCAGCATCAGCAACAGTCCTAATTTATACTCAAGGTTGATTTCCATTAGGATTGAGTGGTTTGATCTCCTTGCAGTCCAAGGGACTCTCAAGAGCCTTCTCCAACACTGCAGTTCGAAGGTATTAATTCTTCAGTGCTCAGCCATCTTTATGGTCCAACTCTCATATCCATACCTGACTTTACATCATAACAATATTGAAATTTTGTTATATTTGCTAAAAAAAAATTCAGTAATGCCACAAAAGAACTTTGAGTGCATGCAAGCGTAGCTGTAGGTGTCAGAACTCATCTGTTCAGCTTTTCTGCTTTCACACACAGGTCCAGGGCCCAGAATGAACACGGCAGTAGCCTTGGGTGTACTCAGCGCAGAGTTGGATCTAGGAAAGCCCTTGATATTGCTTGATTTATTTTTGTATGATAAGCTGCTTGATGATGAATGAATAAATTTATTTGCATAGTTTTTTGATGTTTGAAGTTATTTCCTAAATACTCCCAAATTGATATTGCTAGATTTAGTTATTTTAATAGTCATAACTCTTGATACATATTGTCAAATATTTTTCAAATCAGTCATACTGTTTTTTATATACAGTTTTGTATAAAATGTATGAACACATAACTTTCCTAGGCTCTCAGTTCAAACTAAATATTATCATTAAAGTTGTGGTAATTTAATTAGCAAAGTGTCATCACTATTTCAGCTTGCATTTCCTTGAATAATATCAAGACCGGCTTTTTGGTTACATTTCCTTACCAGACAGTATTTTTGCTTTTGGGAATTGTAAAGCTATGTCCTTTGTCTGTTATTCTTTGATATATTGCTATATTCCTTATCATTTTTACGATACTTTCTGTTCAGTTGAGTCACTCCGTCATGTCCAACTCTTTGCAACCCCATGGAGATTCTTCCTGGTCCTCTGCCATGGCCGGAGTTTGCTCAAACTCACGTCCGTTGACTCAGTGATGCCATCCAACCATCTCATCCTTTGTCGTCTTCTTCTCCTTCTGCTTCTATTTTTCCCAGCATCAGGATCTTTTCCAGTGAGTCATCTCTTCACATCACGTGGCCAAATTATTGGAGCTTCAGCATCAGCAACAGTCCTAATTTATACTCAAGGTTGATTTCCATTAGGATTGAGTGGTTTGATCTCCTTGCAGTCCAAGGGACTCTCAAGAGCCTTCTCCAACACTGCAGTTCGAAGGTATTAATTCTTCAGTGCTCAGCCATCTTTATGGTCCAACTCTCATATCCATACCTGACTTTACATCATAACAATATTGAAATTTTGTTATATTTGCTAAAAAAAAATTCAGTAATGCCACAAAAGAACTTTGAGTGCATGCAAGCGTAGCTGTAGGTGTCAGAACTCATCTGTTCAGCTTTTCTGCTTTCACACACAGGTCCAGGGCCCAGAATGAACACGGCAGTAGCCTTGGGTGTACTCAGCGCAGAGTTGGATCTAGGAGCTGGGCTCAGTCTCCTCTCAGGGCCTCCCCTCTGAGCCGTGCTGCCCCCTCCCAGGGCCTCCAGCAATTAAGAACAGGAAGCACTGCCCATAAGAGGCCCCAGAGGCCCTGGGTTGGCCAGCTTGGAGTGCCTTTATTCTGCAAGTCGTGCTCCTCCTTGCAAAGGAAGGTGCTAATGTGCTTGAGAAAAGAGATGCTCTTAAGTAGGTTAAACACGCCCCCACTCCCCAGCCTCGTTTACATTTGCTCAGTAGACTGTGGCTTCTCAGACAGTCCTGGCTTCATTGCAACACCATCCAGGTGTGCGTGATTCTGAACCACAGCCCATGGGGGTCTGAGCGCCAGTGTGTGTGGCAGGGAGAAAACACAGCGTGGGTCCGTGTGGGCCTTGGGCCGGCACCGCCTGCAGCCCCCACCCCGGCCAAGTTTCGGGCTGTCTCCCCGGGGGAATCACTGCAGGTCCAGCCCACTAGGAAACAAGCAGTGGAAGCCCAGAGCAGAATTTCTGGGAAACAAGGAGTGTCTCTCCCTACTCCAGCCATTTCTCTTCTGTCAGAGCCCTAATGAGCTTTTAGTGCCAGGAGGGGAAAGCAAATGGAAGGAAAACAGCCTGAAGTTGCTAATGCTATTGACAAGAGCCAGGCTGCAGGGGCCCCTTCCCCTGGGGCCGCCTTCCTGCCTGTGGTCTGCCTAAGAGGAAGAGCAGGCAGGAAATACATGAAATCCTTTTCCGTCTAAAGAGGGAATTAGCCACAGCCCCTTGGTGCCAGTACTGGGGATCCAGATTTAACCCTTCCAGCCTCATTAGTTGCTAAGTAGGGCTGAGATGAACTGCTGTCGTGGGCAGTGGGAAGGGTGGAGGCTGCTTCTGTCAGGGGACGGGGAGGGATCTTTGGCAGTTTGCTTCTTAGTGGGGAAATCAGAGAAACAGCAGGTGGATGCTGGGCAGCCCCGTCCTGCTGGATTTCCAGCTCTTTCCATACCCAGGTCCAGGGCCCAGAATGAACACGGCAGTAGCCTTGGGTGTACTCAGCGCAGAGTTGGATCTAGGAGCTGGGCTCAGTCTCCTCTCAGGGCCTCCCCTCTGAGCCGTGCTGCCCCCTCCCAGGGCCTCCAGCAATTAAGAACAGGAAGCACTGCCCATAAGAGGCCCCAGAGGCCCTGGGTTGGCCAGCTTGGAGTGCCTTTATTCTGCAAGTCGTGCTCCTCCTTGCAAAGGAAGGTGCTAATGTGCTTGAGAAAAGAGATGCTCTTAAGTAGGTTAAACACGCCCCCACTCCCCAGCCTCGTTTACATTTGCTCAGTAGACTGTGGCTTCTCAGACAGTCCTGGCTTCATTGCAACACCATCCAGGTGTGCGTGATTCTGAACCACAGCCCATGGGGGTCTGAGCGCCAGTGTGTGTGGCAGGGAGAAAACACAGCGTGGGTCCGTGTGGGCCTTGGGCCGGCACCGCCTGCAGCCCCCACCCCGGCCAAGTTTCGGGCTGTCTCCCCGGGGGAATCACTGCAGGTCCAGCCCACTAGGAAACAAGCAGTGGAAGCCCAGAGCAGAATTTCTGGGAAACAAGGAGTGTCTCCCTACTCCAGCCATTTCTCTTCTGTCAGAGCCCTAATGAGCTTTTAGTGCCAGGAGGAAAGCAAATGGAAGGAAAACAGCCTGAAGTTGCTAATGCTATTGACAAGAGCCAGGCTGCAGGGGCCCCTTCCCCTGGGGCCGCCTTCCTGCCTGTGGTCTGCCTAAGAGGAAGAGCAGGCAGGAAATACATGAAATCCTTTTCCGTCTAAAGAGGGAATTAGCCACAGCCCCTTGGTGCCAGTACTGGGGATCCAGATTTAACCCTTCCAGCCTCATTAGTTGCTAAGTAGGGCTGAGATGAACTGCTGTCGTGGGCAGTGGGAAGGGTGGAGGCTGCTTCTGTCAGGGGACGGGGAGGGATCTTTGGCAGTTTGCTTCTTAGTGGGGAAATCAGAGAAACAGCAGGTGGATGCTGGGCAGCCCCGTCCTGCTGGATTTCCAGCTCTTTCCATACCCAGCCAGAGGCCTTTGAAATCCTCTAAAGGTGAAGAGCAGGGCAGGGTTGGAATCAAAGCCAGCCCTCTCTAAGTTGATTTGTCTCCCTCAGCCTTAGCGTGCCTGTTTGTAGAATGAGGATGGTAGTACCTACCGCACAGGCTGTCCTGGGGATTCAGATATAGAATATATATCTAGATGTTACAAGGATGAAAACAATACATTGAACTGTGTGCCTGCAGTCTTCCGCCCCACTCCCACCTCTGCCCATATTTATCTATTAAAGAAGTTACTTTTGCGATCTACCAGCTCATAACATGCACTTTGGCACTGGTTCAGAATCAGAAACTGTTGTGTGGTGTGTGTGTGAGAGAGAGCAGGGGAAGCACACAGAGAGAGAGAGAGAGAGGCAAAAAGTGTGGGACTTACATCCCAAGACCCAAGGATTACTCAGAAAAGAGAAACAGAAGCAGAAGGAGAAGGGAAGGAGGGTGGAAGAGAAGGGCTCAGTTAGGGGCTGACTTTGGGCTGAGAAGTTGACTTGGATAGAGAGGCCACAGGAAGCTCTGAGGGGTGGCCGATGAGCGCTGGAGGAGCGTAAGAGAAGGCAAGTTGTGGGGCTCCTGGGGGATCGTCATTTGGTGGTGATGGTATGTTGGGAATGGAGCGGTGGTAGCTGTGTGAGCTTTCTGTTTCTACGTAGAGTAACATATCACCACAAACTTCAGGATGTCACATCATGCCCGCTTTGTAGCTCAGTTTCTGCGAGCCCGGAGACGGGCTGGGCCCCACGGTGGCCTCTGTGGACTTTCTCCCGGCGCTGAGATCAAGGGGCCAGCGGAGCTGCGTTCCTTGCTGGGGCTCTAGGGCAAGAATCTGTGTTCCAGGGCCTTTGAGGGGTTGGCCAGATACAGTTCCTCAAGGTTGTAGGACTGTGGTTTCCTGTTGGCTGCCCATGAGGGCTGCTCTTGGCTCCTAGAGGCTGAGGCACCCCTTCTCATGTGTCCATAGAACCCCTTCCAGCAGCACAGGCTGAATTCTTCTCCTGCTTCAGACCTCTCTTTGCCTGCTGTGTTTCTGATACTCACTGGACAACGTTCTCTGCTTTTAAGGGTGTGTACAATTCGAGTGGGCCCATCTGGATCATCCAGGCCATTTTTCCTATTTTGAGGTCATAACCTTCATTGCATTAGAAGGACCCCTTTTGCTAAGGTCATGCGTTCACAGGTTCTAGGGGTTAGGGCATGGGCATCACTGAGGGATGGTTCTGTAGGGATGATGCTGGTGGTGCTGGTGCAGTGGGTCCTCTCACTTCTGACGGAGATATCCCGATGCCACGGCTAGATCAGGATCTTGTTGGCTTGAGGGCTGAGCCTGACTGCACCTGTGGGCAGCACATCGCTAGACTGGTCAGCGAGGACGGGGCTGCAGCGTATGGGAGTGGGACACCACACAGGAAGTCATGACGATGGAGGCCGTTTTTAGGACCTTCTCCAACCCCCTTGTCCTTCACCTTGACCCCTGAAGGTTGTTGCCCGTTTGTCTCGCTTTCCCCCAGCCTATTCTGCAAGCTCCCGAGGACAGAGATTCCTCTGATTTTATCCTTGCTCACTGCTCTGAGCTCAGAGCTTGGTTTTAGTCGTGGAAAAAGGATGGAAAATTCATTGTTGTTGAGTGCTACTATGTGCCAGGCACATATTAATATTAATTCTTTATTTGAATATTTCTTCTCTGAGGTGTGCATCCGTATGCCTACTTCACATCAAGGGAACCAAAGCACAGAGAGGGTGGCAATGGCCTTGGTCGTAGAGTGATAAAAGTTATGGTTATGTGACCAGCAAGCTGCAACACCAGATTATAAACATAACTGATACTTTGTTCCGCGGCAGTTTGCTGCCTTCCACTGTTGATGCTCCTATGAGCCCAGTCACCAGCTTCCTGATGGAGAGGAGAGAGCCGAGCCAGGGTGCTCCCCACCCCGTGACTTTCCATGGTGCTGATCTGAGGCTCCAGGATTATGTGGAAGGTGGGCGGCTGGCGACAAATTTTTGGGGATTTTTAGAGGCTGAGGCACCCCTTCTCATGTGTCCATAGAACCCCTTCCAGCAGCACAGGCTGAATTCTTCTCCTGCTTCAGACCTCTCTTTGCCTGCTGTGTTTCTGATACTCACTGGACAACGTTCTCTGCTTTTAAGGGTGTGTACAATTCGAGTGGGCCCATCTGGATCATCCAGGCCATTTTTCCTATTTTGAGGTCATAACCTTCATTGCATTAGAAGGACCCCTTTTGCTAAGGTCATGCGTTCACAGGTTCTAGGGGTTAGGGCATGGGCATCACTGAGGGATGGTTCTGTAGGGATGATGCTGGTGGTGCTGGTGCAGTGGGTCCTCTCACTTCTGACGGAGATATCCCGATGCCACGGCTAGATCAGGATCTTGTTGGCTTGAGGGCTGAGCCTGACTGCACCTGTGGGCAGCACATCGCTAGACTGGTCAGCGAGGACGGGGCTGCAGCGTATGGGAGTGGGACACCACACAGGAAGTCATGACGATGGAGGCCGTTTTTAGGACCTTCTCCAACCCCCTTGTCCTTCACCTTGACCCCTGAAGGTTGTTGCCCGTTTGTCTCGCTTTCCCCCAGCCTATTCTGCAAGCTCCCGAGGACAGAGATTCCTCTGATTTTATCCTTGCTCACTGCTCTGAGCTCAGAGCTTGGTTTTAGTCGTGGAAAAAGGATGGAAAATTCATTGTTGTTGAGTGCTACTATGTGCCAGGCACATATTAATATTAATTCTTTATTTGAATATTTCTTCTCTGAGGTGTGCATCCGTATGCCTACTTCACATCAAGGGAACCAAAGCACAGAGAGGGTGGCAATGGCCTTGGTCGTAGAGTGATAAAAGTTATGGTTATGTGACCAGCAAGCTGCAACACCAGATTATAAACATAACTGATACTTTGTTCCGCGGCAGTTTGCTGCCTTCCACTGTTGATGCTCCTATGAGCCCAGTCACCAGCTTCCTGATGGAGAGGAGAGAGAGCCGAGCCAGGGTGCTCCCCCACCCCGTGACTTTCCATGGTGCTGATCTGAGGCTCCAGGATTATGTGGAAGGTGGGCGGCTGGCGACAAGATAACTCTGTTCCTCCATAACCAAGTCTGTCAGTGCATTGATTTGTTTCAGCCTGTTTCAGAGAGGCTTTTTCCGGATTTAATGCATGAAACAAACATTGGGCTTGGCTGTGGGTCCTGGGAGAAAGACGGAAGGGAGGTTTAATCACTCTTTGTTATTCCCAAAGAGGGCTGCGTGTGTGTGTGTGTGTGTGTGTGTGTGTGTATAGAACCTTGCTTCTGGCAGCTGCCACTGCTGCGGCTGCCATTAGGAGGGCCAGCCGCCCCTAGTCACCGGAGGGCATGCCAAGCAGCTGATTCCTCTCCCAGGCTCTGGCATCCCTTCCCCCAGCCTAACTCCCACAGCCAATGTACTCCTCCCTTCTCCCTCCCATCACCCTCCAAAATCACACAGATCTCCCGTGTGTCATGCTAAAAGGTATGTTATTAAAAGCTGTCATCTAGTGAGTGCTTTAGAATCTGTTGCAAGTTATTGTTATGGTCATACTGTCGGATGAAGCCTGAGCCAAGACCAGAAGGCTTATTTCTAGGTTCCTGGTATGTTGCTCTTTCCCTTACATGGGGTGTCTTTCCTGATAAGGGGAGAGGAGCAGGTGGCCAGGTGAACCTAAAGAGGAGACAGAAGAAACTCAATGTGAAGAACTCATGGCCGTGGGGATTTCTCAAGGGATGTTCCATAGACTGAGCCCCACGCCAGGAGCACGTGTAGGGATCCTGTGTAGTCTATGTGGGGAAGGGGTCAGGTAGTGATGCATTCAGTGGAAGCTACATCCCCGTGACCCAACTCCCCCATCATTGAGCCCAGCTCAGCCACTCTTGAATGGGGACCTAGGACAGTGGTCCTCTAGAAGAGGCGGACCAAGAGTGGACGACACTGCAAGATCTAGGAGTCAAAGCAGTTAGAGCCAAGAGGCTGCCAGAGAGGGTGAAACTGTTCATTTGTTCATTCATTCAACAAATATTTTAAAAGTCATTAGAGGGCTTCCCTGGTGGTCCAGTGGGTAAGGACACTGCCTTGCAGTGCAAGGGGCGCCGGTTCGATCCCTGGCCTGGGAAGACCTCGTGTGCCGCGGAGCGGCTGGACTGATGTGTCCAATTGCCCAGCCGGAGCTCTGGAGCGCGTGCACCCAGAGCCGGTGCTCTGCAACGACAGACACCACCGCGATGGGAGGCCCACAGGAGCCAAAGAACAAAGATGAATGAAAATAGACAAATGAAAAAACAACAGAGGTAGCCCGCCCACCTCCCCACCCCCCCAAAAAAAGCCATTAGAACCACTGGACACTGGAAAATGCAGCAACATTCATAAAGTGATAACAATAATGACTTTGGTCATGCAGATTTCAAGGATGCTAATCACATTAAGGCAATAGATTAAGTAAGACCACAGATTCTTTGCACACTTCTCCCATCAAGAGGTGAGTTCTTTCTCCTCAGCCTTTAAGTCTAGGCTGGCTTTGTGACTGGCTTTGACCAAAGCATGTTAGGAGTGACACATTCTCGTGTCTCGGTCTTATGAGTCACCGTGACATCTGTTTCACCCCTCTTGGAACTTGGAGTCCGTACCATGAAGAGACGATCTGTTGCAAAGAGAGGCAGGCCCCTCCTGCCCATGGTCCCAGCGGAGCCCAGGCCCCAGGCAGCCCCCCGCTGAAGGCAGAGGCTCCAGCAAGGCCAGCCAGCCTGCAGACTCACAACAAATAACGGACCACTGTGGCCTCGTGCCACTGCGTTTCGCGTGGTCTGTGGTACAGTAATAGACAACGTAAACAATGAGGTATGCTTCAGGCTTTCCCTTTTTTTTCTGATAAACCAAAATGTTCAACTTCCTGATAAGAATCTTAGGCTCTGTAAATGCTGAAAAGCACTTACAATTTTTATGCACCTGTGGCTCAATCTTCCATTTATATAAAGTAATATATAGACGTGGTAGGGATACAGCCACACTCAGGAAGATAGAAAAGAGAGCCCAAAGTTGTCTTCCCCACCTCAATCCCCAATCCATCTCCTCAAAGGTAAATGCTGTTAGGAGTTTCTTCTGTTCATTCATTCAACAAATATTTTAAAAGTCATTAGAGGGCTTCCCTGGTGGTCCAGTGGGTAAGGACACTGCCTTGCAGTGCAAGGGGCGCCGGTTCGATCCCTGGCCTGGGAAGACCTCGTGTGCCGCGGAGCGGCTGGACTGATGTGTCCAATTGCCCAGCCGGAGCTCTGGAGCGCGTGCACCCAGAGCCGGTGCTCTGCAACGACAGACACCACCGCGATGGGAGGCCCACAGGAGCCAAAGAACAAAGATGAATGAAAATAGACAAATGAAAAAACAACAGAGGTAGCCCGCCCACCTCCCCACCCCCCCAAAAAAAGCCATTAGAACCACTGGACACTGGAAAATGCAGCAACATTCATAAAGTGATAACAATAATGACTTTGGTCATGCAGATTTCAAGGATGCTAATCACATTAAGGCAATAGATTAAGTAAGACCACAGATTCTTTGCACACTTCTCCCATCAAGAGGTGAGTTCTTTCTCCTCAGCCTTTAAGTCTAGGCTGGCTTTGTGACTGGCTTTGACCAAAGCATGTTAGGAGTGACACATTCTCGTGTCTCGGTCTTATGAGTCACCGTGACATCTGTTTCACCCCTCTTGGAACTTGGAGTCCGTACCATGAAGAGACGATCTGTTGCAAAGAGAGGCAGGCCCCTCCTGCCCATGGTCCCAGCGGAGCCCAGGCCCCAGGCAGCCCCCCGCTGAAGGCAGAGGCTCCAGCAAGGCCAGCCAGCCTGCAGACTCACAACAAATAACGGACCACTGTGGCCTCGTGCCACTGCGTTTCCGCGTGGTCTGTGGTACAGTAATAGACAACGTAAACAATGAGGTATGCTTCAGGCTTTCCCTTTTTTTTCTGATAAACCAAAATGTTCAACTTCCTGATAAGAATCTTAGGCTCTGTAAATGCTGAAAAGCACTTACAATTTTTATGCACCTGTGGCTCAATCTTCCATTTATATAAAGTAATATATAGACGTGGTAGGGATACAGCCACACTCAGGAAGATAGAAAAGAGAGCCCAAAGTTGTCTTCCCCACCTCAATCCCCAATCCATCTCCTCAAAGGTAAATGCTGTTAGGAGTTTCTTCTGGCTCCTTCCAGTAAAGATAGAGTCTACATATACTTGCAGAGCTATAGCTATGCCAGTATCTAGGCTTAGCTCCTTTTTTATTTGCAACAATTGTATGCACTGTTTTCTTTTTCTTCCTGTGATTGATTTATCTCAAACATGTTTCCATCACCAGAGACCTATGTCTTATTTCTCACTGTAAAGAGGGATTCATGAAGGGGAGTTGCACTGTTTCTAGTTTGGAGTCTACACATCTTGATGTACTTTTGCTTAAATATCCATGGATACGGTTTACATATTTCAGATCAAAGAGCGTGTTTCTTTGACATGTTGACAGGTACATTTATTTTGGAACTCCCATATGAAAAGGGTTTTCGAATGCTTTATAACAGTACCTACGTTTGTGTGCTTACAGACGTATGATCCTGTTTGAGTCTCACACTGGCTTGAGAGTTGGTCATCTTTCCATTTAATGAAAGGAGCAACCAAATCTTAGGTTGAGGGCATGCCCAGGGTCACAACATTGGTAAAATTGTTTCATTTGTTTTTAAAATTTAGAAGCATGAACTTTCCACTGGGACCTGAAAGTTTGGTGGAATCCAAACTGAACACAGAATGAAACAATTTCATTACAAAAGGAGTTGCTATCAATACTGTTGAGTTGCTAAATTGACTCTTTTGTGACCCCATGCACTGAAACCTGCCAGGCTCCCTTTGTTCGTGGGATTTCCCAGGCAAGAATACTGGGGTGGGTTGCCATTTCTTCCTCCAGGGGACCTTCCCAACCCAGGGATCAAACTCTCATCTCCTGCTTGGTATAAATTTGTTTTCTCTGTCTGTGAGTCTGTTTCTGCTTTGTAAATAAGTTCACTTGTATCATTTTTTAGATTTCACATATAACCATCATCATACACGTCTTTTTCTCTCTTATTTATTTATTTTGGTCACTTCTATTGATCTTTCATTTGCTCATCTTCGTTCTTTGGCCTGTGTGGGGCCCCCATCGCAGTGGCCTCTCTTGTCGCAGAGCACCAGCTCTGGGCGCATGCGTTCCAGAGCTCCAGCTCAATAGTTGGACACATCAGACCAGCTGCTCTGCAGCACATGAGATATTCCCAGGCCAGGGATCGAACTGGCACCCCCTGCACTGCAAGGTGGTGTCCTTACCCACTGGACCACCAGGGAGGCCCTCTTTTTCTCTTTTTGACTACTTTGTCTAGTATGATCATCTCTAGGTCCATCCACGTTACTATACATGGCATAATTTCATTCTTTTTCACGGCTGAGTAGTATTTCATCGCATATATGTAGCACACCTTCTTTATCCATTCATCTGTCAATGGATGTTTCGGTGGTTCCATGTCATAGCTATTATAAAGCGTGCTGCAATGAACATTAGGTACATGTATCTTCTTCAATTATAATTTTCTCCAAATGTATGCCCAGGAGTGGGATTGCTGGATTGTATGGTACCTTTCTTTTTAGGGTTGTAAGAAACCTTTTCCATAGTGACTGTACCAATTTACATTCTCACTAACAGCGTAGGAAGGTTCCTTTTTCCCTACACCCAGAGGCTGTCTCTCTTCCAGGTACTAACCAAGCCTGACCCCACTTAGCTTCTGACCTCAGTCGAGGTCAGACGCGTTCCCGGTGGTATGGCTGTAGACCATACCCGGAGGAATGCTGACCTGGGGAAGGGAGCTGTGGGGTTAGGTGCTCCCTGCCTGGACGGTGGTGGTGGTGGGACAGGGGCCACTGGGTGTGAGGTGTCATTTCTGCTTCAGCAGTTTTGGTGTAGGGTAGAATGATGAACATGAGTCATGCAGTCCCAACCCTCCTCAAATCCTGACTCTACCCCTTTCTCTGTGTGACCTTGGTCCGTGACCAGCCGGGCACAGAAGTGGCCTCTGGTGGTTTCTTTTCCTGGCTGCCCAGCCCTGGGACAGCCCTCTTCATGTCTCAGTGGAACTTTTCATTCATTCATAACCCCACTTTGGAACATCTATGTGCCAGGCACCGGGAATGTGGTGGTGATTAAAACGGAGGTCACCTCTCCCTTCAGGGTCACGCTGACCTTGAACTCTGGGTCCAAGGGCAGTGAATCACAGAGGGTGGGATTGGCAACCTAGGGGTGGGCAGAGATGGCCTGGAACTGCTCCTGGGAGGGGCTGGGAGCTGGCACAGTCCTTGAAGGGAGTGGGTCTGCGGGGATGGGGTGGGGGGGCAGAACAGTTCAGCTGTGGACAGAGCCCTCAGACCAACGCCTCTGGCTCTGGCCCTCCCCACCCTGCGACGGCATCTCCCCCCTTCCCTGCCACCCCAACTCCCTGTTGAACGGAGACCCCTCTCATCAGCTTTCCCTCTGGCTGCCCCCAGGTTTCCACTGCCAGTTGGCCCCATCTGTCCCTCCTCCGAGATCACCTAAGCACATCTGAGTCCATCAAATTCAATTTTCTGCATCTCCATCAGGACCTCTGCCCCAGGGGGTTCAAGCCAGGTGGTCTGATCGGCTGTCTCAGGGAGGACGCCCCCTCCCGCTGCTTCCTGACGCAGGAGGGCTGCCTCCTCTGAGCTGCTGAGCCAGGTGAGGAAAGGCAGCAGGGAGGGAGGACTGCCCTGGGAGAATGGGGCTTTTTGGTTGTCATGGCAACAGTTGCTAGGTGTCATCAGGGAGGGACACTAAAGGTTGACCTTCCCCTGGGGAGCAAGGCAGGGCTCTGAGCAGGACCTCAACTCTCTCTGGGCTAAGTTAGCCTGCCTCCCTCCTGCCTGCCTTCCTTCCTTCCACAAACGTTTATTTTTTTCTCTCTATGTACGGGGACTATGTCAGTCTCTGGGAATTCATATGTAACTTAGACTCTGTCCACAAGGAGCTCAAACAGTGGAGGAGAGAAAAATGCAAATAGAGGATACTCATGGATGGTGCAAGGGAGGGCTTTATTGAAAATGTGCGCAGGGCACCACGTGAGCAGGGCCGGGTCGCCTCGCCTCCCTGGGTGCTGAGCAGGCTCATCGGGCCACGCCCGTAATGGGGGCAGCACAGGTGCCGAGTATTTCAAGAGGATAGTCACCAGAGGAAGGCTGCTTCACCTCTGGAAATACTCAGCCAGTCCTGAAATGGGCAACTGCTTGGGAACTGGGGAGGGATTGGCAACCTAGGGGTGGGCAGAAGAAAGGGGGGGCCTCTCTTCAGGGTCACGCTGACCTTGAACTCTGGGTCCAAGGGCAGTGAATCACAGAGGGTGGGAGGGGGGCTGGGAGCTGGGGGCAGCTGGCACAGTCCTTGAAGGGAGTGGGTCTGCGGGGATGGGGTGGGGGGGCAGAACAGTTCAGCTGTGGACAGAGCCCTCAGACCAACGCCTCTGGCTCTGGCCCCCCCCACCCTGCGACGGCATCTCCCCCCTTCCCTGCCACCCCAACTCCCTGTTGAACGGAGACCCCTCTCATCAGCTTTCCCTCTGGCTGCCCCCAGGTTTCCACTGCCAGTTGGCCCCATCTGTCCCTCCTCCGAGATCACCTAAGCACATCTGAGTCCATCAAATTCAATTTTCTGCATCTCCATCAGGACCTCTGCCCCAGGGGGTTCAAGCCAGGTGGTCTGATCGGCTGTCTCAGGGAGGACGCCCCCTCCCGCTGCTTCCTGACGCAGGAGGGCTGCCTCCTCTGAGCTGCTGAGCCAGGTGAGGAAAGGCAGCAGGGAGGGAGGACTGCCCTGGGAGAATGGGGCTTTTTGGTTGTCATGGCAACAGTTGCTAGGTGTCATCAGGGAGGGACACTAAAGGTTGACCTTCCCCTGGGGAGCAAGGCAGGGCTCTGAGCAGGACCTCAACTCTCTCTGGGCTAAGTTAGCCTGCCTCCCTCCTGCCTGCCTTCCTTCCTTCCACAAACGTTTATTTTTTTCTCTCTATGTACGGGGACTATGTCAGTCTCTGGGAATTCATATGTAACTTAGACTCTGTCCACAAGGAGCTCAAACAGTGGAGGAGAGAAAAATGCAAATAGAGGATACTCATGGATGGTGCAAGGGAGGGCTTTATTGAAAATGTGCGCAGGGCACTACGTGAGCAGGGCCGGGTCGCCTCGCCTCCCTGGGTGCTGAGCAGGCTCATCGGGCCACGCTCCGTAATGGGGGCAGCACAGGTGCCGAGTATTTCAAGAGGATAGTCACCAGAGGAAGGCTGCTTCACCTCTGGAAATACTCAGCCAGTCCTGGAAATGGGCAACTGCTTGGGAACTGGGGAGTAAAAGTCGTCTGGAATAGTCGTGGTCTCGGGTGTGTCTGGGGGAGGGAGGAACCGGAGAGAAGCTTGGGGTGGTCTGTGGAGGTGGGGTCAACAAGGGTCTAAGCGGTGGGGATTGTATCCTTCAGACAAGGGGAGAAGCGGCTGCGGGAATTGAAGGGAGGGAGTGCCAGGTTACAGTGGGAGGCAGAGAGAGGGAGGACTCTGGACCTGCCGCATGTGGGTGGGCGGGGCCTGCGGGGCTTCCCTGGGAGAGTGTTCGTGTTTGTGTGGCCACTTGCATGCGATGGGTTGAAGGAAATGAGAGGGAAAATCTGGACTGGCGTCCAGCGTCCAGGTTTGGGGCCAGGCAGGTGCGAACACCTGACGTAAGGGGAGACAGGCGAGGGGAGGTGGCGGCCCAGCAGACCAGAGGCGGTAAGTTCAGCCTGGGCTCATACAGGTGCCCATGGGATGCCCCGGAAAGAGGCCGGCAGACAGCCGTGGCCCTGGCGTGGCCGATGAGAGGCCCAGCTGTGCACGAGGGCTGAGGCCAGGCCCTCGGCCCACGGAGCGTGTCGTGGGTAAACGGATGGAGGTGAAGGGGACGTGCTTGGAGAAGGGAGAGGGGCTGGAGTGAGCGGTGTCCCGGGAGCTGGGTGAGAGTGAGTCGTGGGGCCAGAGGCTCCTGAAAAGGCTAGGAGCAGGGGAAGTGGGTTTGATTTGGCAATTAGAGAGTGCCCAGGTGACGCCGTGGCAGAGGTTTCTGGGAGCGACGAGGCAGAGGGCGGAGGAGCGCCGGCAGCGCGGTGGCCTCTGGGTCACGCGGAAGGAGGCCGCCTGGGAAAGAAGAGCCCAGCTGGGGAGGAGGGCAGGGCGCAGGGATTTCTGATGCACAGGAGGCTCCGAGAGGTTTGTGGGGAGTAGGGAGGGGGTACTGGCGGGGGGAGTTTGAAAGCTCAGGGCTGTGGACGAGGCTGGAGAGGCTGCAGGGCCGCCGGCCATCCAGAGCTGCTGCTGTGGTTTCACGCGTGCCCGACAGAGGAAGCTGGGCTCGCCTTCGGGAGGGAGCAGGGCTACAGGGTCTGAACCCCGGCAGGGGCGTGGAGTGTCGGGGGTGGGGGAGACAGGTGGGCCAGGTATGAGCAGGCTGTGAGCTGTGAAGACAAGGGGCCGCAGTGTGCCTGTGTGTCTGTGCGTGTGTATGTCTGTGTATATCTGTGTAGGTACGTGTGTACCCGCGTGTGCGTGTGTGTAACTGGAGGCATCGAGACATCCCTCTGGGACTCGACTGTGGTCAATTTTCCAAGGCTACCGCGGTCCAGATGGTTTCATGAGGAAGATGTTCCAGGCTTTGTAATCACTTGAAAGAAACGGATTGTATAGGGGGAACGTGCGTGTATCTGTGAGTGTGTCAGTGCTGCAGCCCCCTGGTGTGTGTCTGTGTGTGTCTGTCGCTATGTGTTTGTATGTTTCGGGGGAGGTGCATGTCTGTGCATGTGACTCTGTGTTGTGGGTGCTGAAGACGTGCACTGCGTTTCTCTGTGTAGATGTTTGTGTATCTGTTCGTGCACGGGTCTGTGTGTGTGTGTGTTAGTCTCTAGGGGTGTGACGGTGTGTCTGGGCCCCCATGTGTCTTGGTGTCTGTATCCGTGTGTCCGTGTGTGCATCCACGTGTCTCTGTGCGTCTGGTGGGGGAGTCAGTGGACATACGCTTCTATGGGCCCATTGATTCGTGGTTGTGCATGTGTTTCTCCTGGGTGTGTCTGTGTGTTCCTCGGTGGGGATGTCTGTAGGCCTGTGTGTGTGTTTGTGTGCGTCTGTGTCGTTTGGAATGAGGTCATAAAGCATGTGTCAGAGGTGGACCTGGAAACGACCTCAAGGCACCATCGGGCCAGTTACTGGCAAGGAGGAACTAGCCCCAGGGGTGTGGAGAAACATCCTCCGGGTCACAGGGGGCGAAAGACAGAATTGGCCGGACTCTGGTGTCACGGAAATTTTGCTCATTGTGTGCTCATAAGATAGGGGCCCATCGGGACCATGGGGAGGGCAGGCCTCCGGAGGCTTTGGAGCCTCTGGGCACCTGGAGATGTTTTCCTTTTCCAGAACTTACTTGCATTGAATAAAAAATGTCCCCGGTCTGAACCTGTGCCGGGAGGTGAGGGGCTGGGCTCGCGGGAGGAGGGATACAGGGTCTGAACCCCGGCAGGGGCGTGGAGTGTCGGGGGTGGGGGAGACAGGTGGGCCAGGTATGAGCAGGCTGTGAGCTGTGAAGACAAGGGGCCGCAGTGTGCCTGTGTGTCTGTGCGTGTGTATGTCTGTGTATATCTGTGTAGGTACGTGTGTACCCGCGTGTGCGTGTGTGTAACTGGAGGCATCGAGACATCCCTCTGGGACTCGACTGTGGTCAATTTTCCAAGGCTACCGCGGTCCAGATGGTTTCATGAGGAAGATGTTCCAGGCTTTGTAATCACTTGAAAGAAACGGATTGTATAGGGGGAACGTGCGTGTATCTGTGAGTGTGTCAGTGCTGCAGCCCCCTGGTGTGTGTCTGTGTGTGTCTGTCGCTATGTGTTTGTATGTTTCGGTGGAGGTGCATGTCTGTGCATGTGACTCTGTGTTGTGGGTGCTGAAGACGTGCACTGCGTTTCTCTGTGTAGATGTTTGTGTATCTGTTCGTGCACGGGTCTGTGTGTGTGTGTGTTAGTCTCTAGGGGTGTGACGGTGTGTCTGGGCCCCCATGTGTCTTGGTGTCTGTATCCGTGTGTCCGTGTGTGCATCCACGTGTCTCTGTGCGTCTGGTGGGGGAGTCAGTGGACATACGCTTCTATGGGCCCATTGATTCGTGGTTGTGCATGTGTTTCTCCTGGGTGTGTCTGTGTGTTCCTCGGTGGGGATGTCTGTAGGCCTGTGTGTGTGTTTGTGTGCGTCTGTGTCGTTTGGAATGAGGTCATAAAGCATGTGTCAGAGGTGGACCTGGAAACGACCTCAAGGGCACCATCGGGCCAGTTACTCGCAAGGAGGAACTAGCCCCAGAGACGTGGAGAAACATCCTCCGGGTCACAGAGAGCGAAAGACAGAATTGGCCGGACTCTGGTGTCACGGAAATTTTGCTCATTGTGTGCTCATAAGATAGGGGCCCATCGCCGGGACCATGGGGAGGGCAGGCCTCCGGAGGCTTTGGAGCCTCTGGGCACCTGGGAGCTGATGTTTTCCTTTTCCAGAACTTACTTGCATTGAATAAAAAAAAAAATGTCCCCCGGTCTGAACCTGGAGGCCCAGCATGATGAACTAATGATGCCTGGGACGTGTTCTCATGGACCCTGGGAAACGTTCAACTTGAATGGAAAGACTGATTGACCAGTGCCCAGAGCCCAGCCCTGTGTCCAGCAGCCCAGCCATGGAGGGCTGACGCCCACCTGCCCACATGCCCAGGAAAGGCACCATGTCCATGGTGTGAACTGGAAACATGAGCGCCCCCAGCTCGTTTGAGACGGGCCTTCTCCCCGGAGCCATTGGAGTGGCTTCACGCTGCAGCTACTGCTGAAATTTCATTTCCACCTGGATGTTTCATTTTGCCATCTAATTTGATGCCAAATCAAGGTGATTTATAGGGAGCAAGCTTGCATTTAGTCTGACATTCTCATTCCAAAGGCTGGCCTGTAGGTTCCCTCCTGTTACTGCCTGGACCTCGCTCAGTGGATATCGATAGATTCCTAAGTATGGTGAGGGCAGGGTGTCCGAAGGCCCCTGCCCACCCCTGCGCCTAGACTCAGGTCATTTCCATTGCCCTGGGCAAGAGCGGATATGAAGATTTCCTGGGCTGTTTCTGAACGTGCACCAGGAAAGCCCCCTGCTGCAAAATTAACCCCCTGTCCTTGGTACTGGGGATAAAAAATCCTCACTTCCCTCAGAGCAGCGTCAGCCAATCGAAATATAACGGAACCTCATGTGTCCTTTAAAATTTGCTAATCGATATATTTAGGAGAATGAAAGGGACGGGCGGAACTCGTGTTCGTCACATATTTTATTTAGTCATTGTATCCAAAATAATACCCTTTCAGTCTGTTATAACTATAAAAATTATGATTGAGGTGTGTGAGATACTGAATAATTTTTTTGTATCAAAGCCTTGGAAATGGACATGTATTTTACATTGGCAGTCCTTCTCAATCCTAGTCCCACATGGGGCTGGTGGTCCCTGCGCTGGACAACCCAGGCCTGGAGAATCTCTCTGGTATTGCCAACCACGGGGAGCGAGGCTGTTCCAGATGATTCTGATCAGAGAGCTCTGAATCTGTTTCCCCGTCTGTGAGGCAAGGGTGGGTCTTTCCCGGGGGCTGTTTACAAGGTCTCTCAAAGTCAAGGGCCATCAGCTCTTCCGATTTTAGAGTTCTCCTTCTGAGAAGTGAATCAACAGTGGTACAGAATGGTCAGATCAGGTGTTAGGCCCAGCATGATGCCCACGTGTTCTCATGGACCCTGGGAAACGTTCAACTTGAATGGAAAGACTGATTGACCAGTGCCCAGAGCCCAGCCCTGTGTCCAGCAGCCCAGCCATGGAGGGCTGACGCCCACCTGCCCACATGCCCAGGAAAGGCACCATGTCCATGGTGTGAACTGGAAACATGAGCGCCCCCAGCTCGTTTGAGACGGGCCTTCTCCCCGGAGCCATTGGAGTGGCTTCACGCTGCAGCTACTGCTGAAATTTCATTTCCACCTGGATGTTTCATTTTGCCATCTAATTTGATGCCAAATCAAGGTGATTTATAGGGAGCAAGCTTGCATTTAGTCTGACATTCTCATTCCAAAGGCTGGCCTGTAGGTTCCCTCCTGTTACTGCCTGGACCTCGCTCAGTGGATATCGATAGATTCCTAAGTATGGTGAGGGCAGGGTGTCCGAAGGCCCCTGCCCACCCCTGCGCCTAGACTCAGGTCATTTCCATTGCCCTGGGCAAGAGCGGATATGAAGATTTCCTGGGCTGTTTCTGAACGTGCACCAGGAAAGCCCCCTGCTGCAAAATTAACCCCCCTGTCCTTGGTACTGGGGATAAAAAGTCCTCACTTCCCTCAGAGCAGCGTCAGCCAATCGAAATATAACGGAACCTCATGTGTCCTTTAAAATTTGCTAATCGATATATTTAGGAGAATGAAAGGGACGGGCGGAACTCGTGTTCGTCACATATTTTATTTAGTCATTGTATCCAAAATAATACCCTTTCAGTCTGTTATAACTATAAAAATTATGATTGAGGTGTGTGAGATACTGAATAATTTTTTTGTATCAAAGCCTTGGAAATGGACATGTATTTTACATTGGCAGTCCTTCTCAATCCTAGTCCCACATGGGGCTGGTGGTCCCTGCGCTGGACAACCCAGGCCTGGAGAATCTCTCTGGTATTGCCAACCACGGGGAGCGAGGCTGTTCCAGATGATTCTGATCAGAGAGCTCTGAATCTGTTTCCCCGTCTGTGAGGCAAGGGTGGGTCTTTCCCGGGGGCTGTTTACAAGGTCTCTCAAAGTCAAGGGCCATCAGCTCTTCCGATTTTAGAGTTCTCCTTCTGAGAAGTGAATCAACAGTGGTACAGAATGGTCAGATCAGGTGTTAGTCGCTCAGTCGTGTCGGATTCTTTGTGACGCTATGGACTGTGGCACACCAGGCTCCTCGGTCCGTCGTGCTCTCCAGGCAAGAATAGTAGAGTGGGTAGATGGTGTTCAATATTTGCATTTAGTGAGCTAACGTTTCAGACATCCTAAAATAGTAACATGGGTTTATATAACCTCGTGTGGAAAGCCAAAGTCTACATCGGAGGCTAAAGCGGCGTATGAGGTTCCAGCTAAATGTCCTTCCTGTGATGCCTCTCTGTTGCCTCCTGGGATAGGCTCTTAGTGCAGGAAAGACAAATAAGGGGGCTTCCTTGATGGTTCAGTGATTAAGACTCTGTGCTTCCACTTCAGGGGGCCCAGCGTGAATTGCTGGTCGAGGAACTAAGATCCCGCATGCCCTGCAGGGCAGCTAAAGAAAAATAGGAAAACAAATCTTCGTGTTTTTGCAAACTGTAAAGTGTAATACACAGGCTTTGGGTGGGTGGGAGAGTTGGGGCCTTCTCATTTGCTAAAATGGAACCAAGGGTTCTGGAGGTTTGCTTCTGGATTAATACTGGGGCCAGGTCTACTCCATGCTCCACTCAGAGCATGCTGGGGTTTCTGGAACTCTCAAAGCAGGGAGGAGTGGAAAGAGGGGCCTCCCGACAGGAGACTCAGTGCATTCGTGCAGGGAGGGGAGGTCCTCTCCTGTTCTCAGGAGCAATTTTCTAGATAAGTGTGGCTCCTCAGGCCCACTTCTTTATGCTTTAGAAGAAATGCCAAGGCAGCCTGAGTCTAAGCCTCAGCTGTGGCTGGGCTGCTGTCTCTCTCCTTCTTTCTCTCTCACATGTGCACACACACACACACACACACACGAGTTCAGCTTGTTGATCTGTTCCTTCTTTCTGCGTGTTCCTAGTGTAGGCTGGGGAGAGCAGCCACATGCCAGACACCTGCAAAGGGAGATGACTCTTGTGTTAGAATCATTGTATGATTCAGAAGGACAGAGAAGACAAATGAGTTTCTTCTCTGGGGACCTTCTTGTCCCAGCTTCAATCTTTATTCTTAACGAGATAAAACTCTCTGCCATAGAAAGAATATGAGATTTGGAACGAAGGGACTCCAGTCCAAGGCTTCGCTTCCTATTGAATTTCTAATTTATGATTCTCTGTTTCTCCATTCTGATGCTGTGTCAGCTCCAGGAGGATTGGGGTCTTGCTAATAAGCATGGTAGGTGGCACGTAGTCATGGCATAAATATTTGAGGACTGATCGAATGTATACATCTGGGAAGTGGGCTGAGTAGTAATACTGGCCTCATGGGATGGTTCTGAGAGCTGAAGGAGGAAACATCACACACACACACACACAGACACACACACTTAACACACACTTCCCAAGCCGCATCTAGCTAAAAGAGAAATGAACACATTGGCTATGTAGAAACTTACATTCAGAGGAAACAGGATGGTTGAAGACTGAACTGAGGTCTTGGAGCATGGTGTATGCACAGGTGGGAGAAGAATTTAGGTCTTGGATACAAGGTCTCAACATTCCTATCCTGCCAGTTATTTACAAGTGTGTGTGTTGAGTGGAGGGGTGGAGGGGCGAGGGCGGGGATGAGAGGTCTTCCTAGGTGAGATGCACCAAGTACCCTTTCACTGGGCATTTCTCTAGGAATGACTGTGTCAATCTTTCGGAAGGTGTGTCTGCTCTCAGAATCCACAAGCTTACTGGGTGCCTCTGGCCACTCCCTTGAAGAAGGGAGAGGAGGAAGAGATAGAGACACCGTGATGCCAGACCTGAGACATTCGTGGTCTAGAAGGAAGTCAGGATGCAGATTCCTAACATTCCCCAGTTTGAGCAGGGGCGCTGGCACAGCGTGTGGGAGAGAGCCCTGGGCCGGCGCTTGATGCCCTGTGCTCTCGTTCCATCTCTGCCATGAACTCCTTTCTCTGGTCTGTTTCTGTCTATGTGAAGGTCAGCATTGGATGCCAGAGGGCATCTTTGGGCCCCTTGAGTGCTGTCTTGAGTTGAAGTGGAAACAGCTCACGCCAGTCCTTCCCAGCCTAGAGCACTGCTAGAGCGCGCAGTGCTGGGGGCCAGGCTTGCTGTTGAAGGGAGGGGAAGAAAGAGTTAGTCGCTCAGTTGTGTCTGACCCTTGGTGAGCTGGTGGACCCTGGCAGCCCTCCAGGCTCCTCTGGCCACGGGATTTTCCCAGGTGAGAATACTGGAGTAGGTTGCTGTTTCCTTCTCCAGGGGATCTTCCCGACTTGTGTTCAATTCTCAAGCGCATCCTCTGCCCCAGGGCAAGTCAATTAGCAATAGTGAAGATGCTAAAGCTTCCGTTTGACCCAAGATGAGCTCAAAGGCTCCCCTGTGGGGCTCCTCCTCCGATCTTGGAGCCACCCTTGTAGATGAGTTGATGGAAAAGAATGAACTCCCGGCTTAGGTTAGGAGTCTGAACCTCTGAGATCCACTGTGGTGCTGGTTATCCTGATTTCTTCTCTCTGGGCTCTGGCGTGCTTTCCATGAGACAGCACAACGTGCTTTGAGGATCTGAGTCCTTAGCACAGTGGCATTCCATGTCATCTCCTTCATCTCAGTGGCCTCTCCTGTTGCAGAGCACCGTCTCTGGGTGCATGCGCTGCAGAGCGCTGGCTCATAATTGGACACACCGGTCCAGCTGTTCCTCGGCATCCTGGGCCAGGGATTGAATGGGTGCCCCTTGCACTGCAAGGTGGACTCTTTACCCACTGGACCACCAATGAAGCCCCGTGTCATCTCCTTCAGTAAGTCAAAGTTATACCAGGTTGGGAGTATCTGGCTGGTGGTCTGCTTCCACGGGCAGCTTGTTTACCTCTAAAAAAAAAAGAAAATCAGCTCTGAATGATCAGGCTATTTTTAGCTGCCAGCAGTGACACTCCTATAGAGCAGACCTCGGCAAATCTCAAGCGTGATGCCAGACCTGAGACATTCGTGGTCTAGAAGGAAGTCAGGATGCAGATTCCTAACATTCCCCAGTTTGAGCAGGGGCGCTGGCACAGCGTGTGGGAGAGAGCCCTGGGCCGGCGCTTGATGCCCTGTGCTCTCGTTCCATCTCTGCCATGAACTCCTTTCTCTGGTCTGTTTCTGTCTATGTGAAGGTCAGCATTGGATGCCAGAGGGCATCTTTGGGCCCCTTGAGTGCTGTCTTGAGTTGAAGTGGAAACAGCTCACGCCAGTCCTTCCCAGCCTAGAGCACTGCTAGAGCGCGCAGTGCTGGGGGCCAGGCTTGCTGTTGAAGGGAGGGGAAGAAAGAGTTAGTCGCTCAGTTGTGTCTGACCCTTGGTGAGCTGGTGGACCCTGGCAGCCCTCCAGGCTCCTCTGGCCACGGGATTTTCCCAGGTGAGAATACTGGAGTAGGTTGCTGTTTCCTTCTCCAGGGGATCTTCCCGACTTGTGTTCAATTCTCAAGCGCATCCTCTGCCCCAGGGCAAGTCAATTAGCAATAGTGAAGATGCTAAAGCTTCCGTTTGACCCAAGATGAGCTCAAAGGCTCCCCTGTGGGGCTCCTCCTCCGATCTTGGAGCCACCCTTGTAGATGAGTTGATGGAAAAGAATGAACTCCCGGCTTAGGTTAGGAGTCTGAACCTCTGAGATCCACTGTGGTGCTGGTTATCCTGATTTCTTCTCTCTGGGCTCTGGCGTGCTTTCCATGAGACAGCACAACGTGCTTTGAGGATCTGAGTCCTTAGCACAGTGGCATTCCATGTCATCTCCTTCATCTCAGTGGCCTCTCCTGTTGCAGAGCACCGTCTCTGGGTGCATGCGCTGCAGAGCGCTGGCTCATAATTGGACACACCGGTCCAGCTGTTCCTCGGCATCCTGGGCCAGGGATTGAATGGGTGCCCCTTGCACTGCAAGGTGGACTCTTTACCCACTGGACCACCAATGAAGCCCCGTGTCATCTCCTTCAGTAAGTCAAAGTTATACCAGGTTGGGAGTATCTGGCTGGTGGTCTGCTTCCACGGGCAGCTTGTTTACCTCTAAAAAAAAAAGAAAGAAAATCAGCTCTGAATGATCAGGCTATTTTTAGCTGCCAGCAGTGAACTGAGATCACTCCTATAGAGCAGACCTCGGGCAAATCTCAAGCTTTCAGCCATGTGTTTGCAAAACATACAAACAAAAACGATGAAAGAAAAGCAACCAAACAAAACCCCATTTACTGAGTTGTTATTAAGTGCCAAGCAGCAAAGATTTGACCCCAGTCTCCACGGGCCTGCCTTCTTTCAGCTCTCAGGTCTTGACTCGGAAGTGAACATCTTTCGAAGGGTTCCCAAGTTAGCCCCGTCTTCAGGTGAGAAGTCTCAAGGTCAGAGGAACCATTTCAAATTCAAATTCATTTACATCCTTTCCCAGCTTCAAACACATCAGCACCTGCCTCTGCACCTCATGGGAATCCACATGCTTGGCCCTCTCGCTCTGTCTCCCCCTGCTCCCAGCCTTAAAGTTTTCTGTGCTGCAGACACACTGACTTCTGCCAGAGTCGCACATGTGCCAGGCTCTTTCCATCTCATGAACCCTGCACACGCTCGCTGAGTCTTCCTTCTGGAAAGCTCTTCTCGGTTCTTCAGCAAGATGGTTCCGTCCAATTCCAAAGATTTCAGCTTAGCTGCCATCTCTTTGGAGAGGCCTCTTTGGAGCATCCTGGGTAACCCACTCCTGTCAATTGGTCTTTATCAGGGCACCATTTGCATTCTTCTCTTTTTTATATAGCTGAAAATTTTATTTTGAGATTACTGTAGCATGACATGTTGTTGTAGCAGGACAGACAGATGGCATGTGTCCTTTACTCAGCGTCCCCCAATGGTAACATTTTGCAAAAGTATAGTGCAGTATCACCGTATGGCAATCAGGACATTGACAATGATACCAAACACGGATCTTATTCAGAATTTCTGTTTTGCTTATACTTGTATGTGTGTTTATCCAATGCAGTTTGATCAGATGTGTAGTTTCAAATACCGACCACCAGAGTCAATCCCTCTTAATGTGTTTCATGGTTTAAATTTCTTCTTTAGTTGCGTTCATTATTTCTCTCTCTCTCTTTTTTGGCCACTTCTATTGATCTTTCATTTATTTATCTTTGTTCTTTGGCCTGTGTGGGTCTCCCATTGCAGTGGCCTCTCTCATTGCAGAGCACCAGCTCTGGGCGCATGCGCTCCAGAGCTCTGGCTCGGCAATTGGACACATCGGTCCAGCCGCTCCATGGCACGTGGGATCTTCCCAGGCCAGGGATCAAACCAGCGCCCCTTGCACTGCAAGGCGGTGTCCTTACCCACTAGACCACCAGGGAAGCCCCCTTTCTTTCTTTTTTTTGATGTCTGTCTTTCTCACTTGACTGTAAGTGCCAAGAACGCAGAGCCATCATTTTATTCCCATAGCTGTACAGTGGTTAACACAGCACATGCACATGTGGAAAGCAGACATGTTTGAAAGGCCCTGAGGATGTACAGATGACTGAAAAGAAGGCCCTTGCTTTCCAAAATCTCATGATCTAATCCTAGGGGGACACACACGCACACACACACAATCACAGTCGAGGTTCATCTGCTTTTCTCTAGTAGGTGTGGTATGTGGGATGCTACGGGACCAGAAGACAGTTGCTAGATCTGCAGGTGTGGGCCACTGTGCTCTAGTCAGGTAAGGCTTCCCAGAGGAGGTGATGTTTTCCTAGCATCTTGAAGACTAAGTATGGATTTATCAGGTCAAGACTTCCCAGGCAGGGGGTTGGGTATGAATAATGTTGGCCGTCCAATCCAAGATTTCAGCTTAGCTGCCATCTCTTTGAGAGGCCTCTTTGGAGCATCCTGGGTAACCCACTCCTGTCAATTGGTCTTTATCAGGGCACCATTTGCATTCTTCTCTTTTTTATATAGCTGAAAATTTTATTTTGAGATTACTGTAGCATGACATGTTGTTGTAGCAGGACAGACAGATGGCATGTGTCCTTTACTCAGCGTCCCCCAATGGTAACATTTTGCAAAAGTATAGTGCAGTATCACCGTATGGCAATCAGGACATTGACAATGATACCAAACACGGATCTTATTCAGAATTTCTGTTTTGCTTATACTTGTATGTGTGTTTATCCAATGCAGTTTGATCAGATGTGTAGTTTCAAATACCGACCACCAGAGTCAATCCCTCTTAATGTGTTTCATGGTTTAAATTTCTTCTTTAGTTGCGTTCATTATTTCTCTCTCTCTCTTTTTTGGCCACTTCTATTGATCTTTCATTTATTTATCTTTGTTCTTTGGCCTGTGTGGGTCTCCCATTGCAGTGGCCTCTCTCATTGCAGAGCACCAGCTCTGGGCGCATGCGCTCCAGAGCTCTGGCTCGGCAATTGGACACATCGGTCCAGCCGCTCCATGGCACGTGGGATCTTCCCAGGCCAGGGATCAAACCAGCGCCCCTTGCACTGCAAGGCGGTGTCCTTACCCACTAGACCACCAGGGAAGCCCCCTTTCTTTCTTTTTTTTGATGTCTGTCTTTCTCACTTGACTGTAAGTGCCAAGAACGCAGAGCCATCATTTTATTCCCATAGCTGTACAGTGGTTAACACAGCACATGCACATGTGGAAAGCAGACATGTTTGAAAGGCCCTGAGGATGTACAGATGACTGAAAAGAAGGCCCTTGCTTTCCAAAATCTCATGATCTAATCCTAGGGGGACACACACGCACACACACACAATCACAGTCGAGGTTCATCTGCTTTTCTCTAGTAGGTGTGGTATGTGGGATGCTACGGGACCAGAAGACAGTTGCTAGATCTGCAGGTGTGGGCCACTGTGCTCTAGTCAGGTAAGGCTTCCCAGAGGAGGTGATGTTTTCCTAGCATCTTGAAGACTAAGTATGGATTTATCAGGTCAAGACTTCCCAGGCAGGGGGTTAGGTATGAATAATGGTGCTGAGGTGTTTCAAGCAAAGAAGAATGAGGTACCTGGAGAAAAGCAGGTGTCTCTATGTGATATGTGCATAGAACTCTTGGGAGGAACTTCAGGAGCTGAGGCAGTAGTGGCCTTTTCTAAGCTCAGGAAACCCAATGTCGTGATGAAGCTAAAGGGAAAGGAGAAACGAGTGTTAAAGAGAGAATGACCAAATTTGAGCTTATTGATAGCATTTTAAATCACTTTTAAAATTTTGAAAATAATAGTATGACTCAGGGAACACAAATAGGGGCTCTGTAACAACCTAGAGGGGTGGGATGGGGAAGGAGATGGGAGGGAGGCTCAAGAAGGAGGGGGCGTAGGAAGGTGTACCTGTGGCTAATTCATGTTAATGTTTGGCAGAAACCAACAAAATTCTCTAAAGTCATTATCCTTCAATTAAAAAAATTAATTAAAAATATGAAAATAATACATATACATTGTAGAAAAGTTTTAAAATAATAGAAACATCAGGAAACAGGTGAGCTATGGCCAGGATGCAGGGGAGTTACACAGGCAGTGCTGTCAGGTAGCGGGCTTGAGGAGAGGTTGGAGCTGGCTGGGGCTGGAGGCAGAGCAGCCTATTATGAGTAAGGCAGGAGGGATGATGAGGACTGAACTTGGACAGAGGGGATGGGATGGAGGTTGAAAAAGACAACTGATGAATATTAAGGGGGAGGATATGGGGACCAGCTGGATGTAGATCCAGGGGCAAGGAAGGGATCTGATTGATTAGCTTGTTTCTGGCTGCATTAGGTAAAGGATTGATGGAGCCATTCGAGAAGCTGAATCTCTTAGGCCAGATGGGCAGTGTGTTGTGGGAGAGAGAGAGGTGAATGGCACGGTGGTCACATACCCAATCTTGTGAAAAGGGGCTGAATGTCCTGTTTACCAGCATCATGCAAGGCATGGACATTTGCTGGCCCCTCTAGACACCTCCTGTGGCCCCACAGCACATCATGGGAACAGAATTCCAGGTAAGGGAGTGAAAGGCAGTGACCCTGGGGACTCTGCCTCCCTAGCCCCTTTCCGTCTCTCCTTTTTCCTTGCTTAGGGTTATCTGTAAACTGGGGAGTCATTCTCGCATGCAGAAATGCTTCTAGTCCACGTGGACCTCATAGGTCATTCATGTGATCAGAAGGGCTGGTCTGGAAGGGACCTCAGAAATCACCTAGTTCAAGTCCTCCAGATCTGATCCTTAATTAGCCTTCATCATCACTCCATGTGACAGATATTCTTCCTGCCCCTACTTCAGAGCAGAGGTACCTGAGCCTCTCAGAGAGATGAAGGAGCTCATGGAAGGTCATAGAAAAGATAATAGCTTGGTGTCAGCATTGATCTTTCTTACTCTGCAGCTCATGTCCAGTCTTCCTTGGCACACCACTCTCTTTAGGGAGGGCACTCAATCTGGAGAGACATAGAATGGCTTGTCTGAAGCAACTCAGGGGCAGAACAGACCAGATCCCTTAACTCTCCACGCCCATCTCTGCTCTCTGGGCTTTTTCTAGCCAGTTTCTGTCAGGTACCTGGTGCTTCACTGAGTGAGGTGGTAGAAGGAAGGGGTGGTTGCAGAGTTCAAAAAGCCTGTGTCTCTGTCCCCAGAGAGAGCACATGTTCTCCCCAAGGAGGCGGCTTTAAAGGTGGAAGAACCTGGCCTCATGTCCCCACATGAGTGTAGTTCTTCTTCACTTGCCAGCTGGGCATCTGGGCTGAGAGCAAGAGAAAATGTGTTCAGTAAAGTCTAATACAAAGAGTTCTGCCTCAGCTATTGGCCTGAGTAGGACAGAAGGGGAGAAGGAAGTTGCATGTTCATGCACTCAGATCACAGGTGCTGGCTTGTCTATATCTACCACAGGGTCAGCCATGAGGTTGACAATTCTGTCTTGGCTGTAGTGAGATGTGATTGCCCTGGATATAGACAGGCAAAGGGGAACTAGGAGGGCTGCAAGTCAGGCCAAGTGTCAGTGACACAGAAACAAAACCTACAAGCTTTGGGGCCAATGCCTGCTGAATGGGAGGACACAGGAGAACTCTGACTCTTGGTCACAGTGGTCATGGGAACAGAATTCCAGGTAAGGGAGTGAAAGGCAGTGACCCTGGGGACTCTGCCTCCCTAGCCCCTTTCCGTCTCTCCTTTTTCCTTGCTTAGGGTTATCTGTAAACTGGGGAGTCATTCTCGCATGCAGAAATGCTTCTAGTCCACGTGGACCTCATAGGTCATTCATGTGATCAGAAGGGCTGGTCTGGAAGGGACCTCAGAAATCACCTAGTTCAAGTCCTCCAGATCTGATCCTTAATTAGCCTTCATCATCACTCCATGTGACAGATATTCTTCCTGCCCCTACTTCAGAGCAGAGGTACCTGAGCCTCTCAGAGAGATGAAGGAGCTCATGGAAGGTCATAGAAAAGATAATAGCTTGGTGTCAGCATTGATCTTTCTTACTCTGCAGCTCATGTCCAGTCTTCCTTGGCACACCACTCTCTTTTAGGGGAGGGCACTCAATCTGGAGAGACATAGAATGGCTTGTCTGAAGCAACTCAGGGGCAGAACAGACCAGATCCCTTAACTCTCCACGCCCATCTCTGCTCTCTGGGCTTTTTCTAGCCAGTTTCTGTCAGGTACCTGGTGCTTCACTGAGTGAGGTGGTAGAAGGAAGGGGTGGTTGCAGAGTTCAAAAAGCCTGTGTCTCTGTCCCCAGAGAGAGCACATGTTCTCCCCAAGGAGGCGGCTTTAAAGGTGGAAGAACCTGGCCTCATGTCCCCACATGAGTGTAGTTCTTCTTCACTTGCCAGCTGGGCATCTGGGCTGAGAGCAAGAGAAAATGTGTTCAGTAAAGTCTAATACAAAGAGTTCTGCCTCAGCTATTGGCCTGAGTAGGACAGAAGGGGAGAAGGAAGTTGCATGTTCATGCACTCAGATCACAGGTGCTGGCTTGTCTATATCTACCACAGGGTCAGCCATGAGGTTGACAATTCTGTCTTGGCTGTAGTGAGATGTGATTGCCCTGGATATAGACAGGCAAAGGGGAGCTAGGGAGGGCTGCAAGTCAGGCCAAGTGTCAGTGACACAGAAACAAAACCTACAAGCTTTGGGGCCAATGCCTGCTGAATGGGAGGACACAGGAGAACTCTGACTCTTGGTCACAGTGGTCAGAAGGCAGGGTGAGGGAAGAGCCGTAGTCTTGGACCCAGATAGACGTGGGTTCTGTTTATAGCACTGATAATGACCTCCTGTGGGACCTTGTGCAATAGCTTAACTTCTGATAGCTTCTTTACCTACAAATGCTCAGGGAAATATTGATCTGAAGAGTAAATAAGGGAAAACATGAGAAAAGCACCATGCTTTATTTGAGCTTTCACTCAGTGATGGTGATGGTGGTTGTGAGGATAGTGAGCATGGTAGGGATGGTGGTGATGATGGTATTGGTGGTGATGGTGGTGGTGAGAATGATGGTGATGATGGTGATGATGATCATGGTGGTACTGGTGGAGATGATAGTAATGATGGGGACGATGTTGGCGCTGATGATGATAACAGTGATTATGATCATGACGACCCTGAAAACGGATCACAGTCTGCCTTTCTTCTTTGGAAGATGAAGTCTCTCCGATTCTCACTGAAGTTTTAGGCAGAAATAATCAAGAGAGGGATGAGGAGGAGGAGGAGGGATGACATAAATATTTAGCTCCTACTTCATGCCATATACCCATAGGCTCATTTGCACACTTCGTTTTCACTGAATCCTTGAAAGACTCCTTTGACATGTGTCTTCCATTCCATCTCAATTGGGTGAGAAAACTGAGGTCCAAGAAGTTAAGTTGCTTGCTTGAAATCTTACAGGTTTCAAGTTGTAGAACTAGGCTTTGATCCCAAGACTCCAGGGCTCAGTCTTTTATCCATTGTTTCTCATGAACGTATCAGGGCATGATTCTCAAACCTCTCTTCGTCTTTTGCGTTGGAACTTTCTTGGTTGAAATCTGTCCCATTACCCTCCCAGCAAGAGGGACTGGGAAGAAGTCTGAACGATCACCCCTTGATGGTTGACGGACGCCTATAGCATCATTCATTTCCTGCATGTATTCTATTTATGCACAAATTCACTAGTGTTCATTGAGCCAGACACTCCTTTTGATCCTAGGGCTAGACAACGTCGTGAGCAGAATGTTTGCTTAAGATGCACTTTGATCGTTGTAAGTCATAGGTCAAATCTAGATGTGTCCATCAGTATCCAGTAAGGCGAAAGCAATCATTCCAGCTTTCTTAAACCAATAGATTTAAATCAAAAGAATAATGAATTGTTAATAACTTGAAGTACAAAGAGAGAATAATAAGTTACGCAGATAAAGCAACTATAGAAGGCAGCCACCACCCCTAGGACTGGGGGAAGACAGTGAAGATGTTGGAATAATTAAAATTTAGCTTAGAGGAACCTTCAGAGCTGACACTCAGCCTTCTGAGGAGGGAGCCCTTTCCTGCTGGTGCTGGCGATGCTGAGTGTGAAGGAGGGAACATGTTGTGTTGGTATTTCTGAGGAGGGACCACCATCCAGCTGGGGCTGCTGTTTCTGATAGGGTACAATAAAGCATGTTCTGAAATTTTTGGGAGAAAGTAAAACTTGGATTCAACTGATAGTACTGGACCAGGCTACTGCTTTAGGGATGAATGAGCAAGACTGGGCTAATGCACATGGAAAGAAGCAGCAGACAGGATGTTTACAAGAAGCAAGCTGGAAGATGGGACTGATTCTTCCTCCTCACTCCTTGAAGCCTTGATCTAGTTCCTCCTTTTGGTAAAGTCCAACAGGCATCAAGCTGGCAAAGCAGAGATGGGGTTTGCAGTGTCTTATCATAAAGCAGTGGTACAGGAGGGTAGATGTGAAGCTGAGGGACAGTCATGGGCAAAAATAGAGGCCCAGCATCTCAAATGAACTAGAGACAACTTCCTAGAAGGCATGGTGTCATTTTCGGTAGAGAATCTGAATCTTGGAGGATGGGAGTGGGGCTGAGTGAGAGAGCCAGGGTACATGCCAAGCAGAGGGGAGGAGAGGAGGTGGGAGAGGTGGACATGGGATGGGCCGAGGGAAGTCTCACTCTGCCATCGCTAGGTCTCAGGCCTTGAAGGTTAGAACATCGGGATTGGAGTTTGAGATGAGAACAGAAAAAACTGACCTCATTCATACACTTGCCCAATTTTATCCTCTCAACGACTCTGTGATTAAGACATTATTGTCTCTATTTTACAAATGAGGAAATTAGGACTTAGAGAAAATTTCTGTTGGAGAGACCCAAAGGGAGCCATTGGTGGTGTTGCTATGAGAATGGTCCAGTTTGGGAGGGTGAGGGGTTTCCCCAGCATGGCAGGGGGTGGTCCTACACCAAGATCCTGCAGCTAGCAGGCAGGGTAGTTAGAAGGGGTGTGGAGTGCTCATACACAGCCAGGATCTCTTTTATTCCTCTTGTACTGGAAGGAGTCTGTATGCAAAATGCTGAGATCATACATACACATCAACTCCACCAGGGAGCGATAGGTGAAATCCCATCTCAAGAAGTCCCATTTCTTTTGCATTGCCCCATCCCTTTGGGATGCTTGGATCAAAGGGGCCACTGTCAGCATCAGTAAAACTTCCCAGTAGTAACAGGATCATGAGCTTCCTGAGTCTAAAATCTGTGGTGGTCTGGAACCAGAAGATGACCTAGCCCCTGCAAACTCGGTTCAGAGTCAAGGAACCCAGTCGATGCCCCTGGATCTTCAGGGCTGGCTACTGATTTCTCAGCTTACCTGGGAGTTTACAAAATTCAGTCCTTGGTGCTTGTTACAGCTAATTTCACACTTTGCTGTCACTCGCTATTAGGTGAGAAAAAATACAGTCCTGCTAGCAAATCCTCATTTAAGGAGAAAGAGAAACACATGGGTTCTGGCATGACTTAGAGAAAGAAGCAATTACCAAGTGGAGAGTGTTGGGTGTAACTCACAATGTAGAGATTCAGGGAGGAATGGTTGAGAAATTCCTTTGGTCTCAAAGCATGGTGTGATTTCCAGTGGTTGACCTTGACCATATCCAGGTACCACTGCACGGGGTCCCTTTGGCGTCATTGAAGGTGAGCGACATCAGAAGGAACATGATCCAAATCCCATGACGAACCATGGGTCATTTACCACATAGCTCTTCTTATAATTTGGGAAACGTATCCACAGGTCATGGCTGACAGTTAATACTATCCATTTCCAAATAACTCCAACAGCTTTAGGTCTGCTGGGGTGTAGAGCCCCAAGGCTGGAGCACCAGACAGCTTGGTAATAGGCTCACGCTGACCCTGTCATGGGATGAGATACTTACAAAGCAGGAAGCAGCTAAGGTGATGGAAGCCTAATGTGATAAATGTCCGAAGTGTCGGGCTCTTTTCTGGGCTCCAGAGATACATGGACATATAAAGCAGCACTCACTACTCTCTGGGGTCCTCTAATCTGGTTAGGGAGCCAGGTTGCATATAGAAAAAGATCTGTCACCATGCAAGGCAGAAAAATGCCGAGTGAGAGGCAGAGATATTAACTGGCTGAAAATGCCGATCCGGGGTAGTTAGAAGGGGTGTGGAGTGCTCATACACAGCCAGGATCTCTTTATTCCTCTTGTACTGGAAGGAGTCTGTATGCAAAATGCTGAGATCATACATACACATCAACTCCACCAGGGAGCGATAGGTGAAATCCCATCTCAAGAAGTCCCATTTCTTTTGCATTGCCCCATCCCTTTGGGATGCTTGGATCAAAGGGGCCACTGTCAGCATCAGTAAAACTTCCCAGTAGTAACAGGATCATGAGCTTCCTGAGTCTAAAATCTGTGGTGGTCTGGAACCAGAAGATGACCTAGCCCCTGCAAACTCGGTTCAGAGTCAAGGAACCCAGTCGATGCCCCTGGATCTTCAGGGCTGGCTACTGATTTCTCAGCTTACCTGGGAGTTTACAAAATTCAGTCCTTGGTGCTTGTTACAGCTAATTTCACACTTTGCTGTCACTCGCTATTAGGTGAGAAAAAATACAGTCCTGCTAGCAAATCCTCATTTAAGGAGAAAGAGAAAACACATGGGTTCTGGCATGACTTAGAGAAAGAAGCAATTACCAAGTGGAGAGTGTTGGGTGTAACTCACAATGTAGAGATTCAGGGAGGAATGGTTGAGAAATTCCTTTGGTCTCAAAGCATGGTGTGATTTCCAGTGGTTGACCTTGACCATATCCAGGTACCACTGCACGGGGTCCCTTTGGCGTCATTGAAGGTGAGCGACATCAGAAGGAACATGATCCAAATCCCATGACGAACCATGGGTCATTTACCACATAGCTCTTCTTATAATTTGGGAAACGTATCCACAGGTCATGGCTGACAGTTAATACTATCCATTTCCAAATAACTCCAACAGCTTTAGGTCTGCTGGGGTGTAGAGCCCCAAGGCTGGAGCACCAGACAGCTTGGTAATAGGCTCACGCTGACCCTGTCATGGGATGAGATACTTACAAAGCAGGAAGCAGCTAAGGTGATGGAAGCCTAATGTGATAAATGTCCGAAGTGTCGGGCTCTTTTCTGGGCTCCAGAGATACATGGACATATAAAGCAGCACTCACTACTCTCTGGGGTCCTCTAATCTGGTTAGGGAGCCAGGTTGCATATAGAAAAAGATCTGTCACCATGCAAGGCAGAAAAATGCCGAGTGAGAGGCAGAGATATTAACTCCCTCTGGAACTGAAAAGGCCCATCCAGAGATCTCGTTAGAGTCTGTTATTTTCAGAGGAGAGAAATTGTGGGTCAGAGAGGGATGTGACAAAATGAATGGCCAGGGAAGGGCGAAACAGACTCAAGTGAAACAGCAAGTGTCTGTTCCCTCCTGTTTTTGGTACACAATCTCGGACACATTTGAGACACTCTATCTGTGTATCTCTGAGTGTTGTCAGCCTCACTTGATACAGTCAGAACAAGTGGCTCTGAGAATCCAAGTGGCTCGCCACATTTCACCGCTCTTCAAAGAACTGTAGCCTGACGTCAGAGTCTATTTGACCCAAAGCCCGTGTTTTTGCCGTGGTGGCTGATGGATGACACTAGTGATGGAGAGCCACAAAGACATGATACATGTGGTCCTTTTAGGGAGAAACGATTAACAGCCATGTGGCTTTGGGGGAAAGGAGATGGCATTGGCCTTCAAGGGTGAGGCTGTGGGGGCCATGGCAAGCACTCGTCACTCATAGGGAAACTGCCTTTAGGCTGAGGGTGGCAGGATCTTGGATGAAGTTACGATGCTTTTTCTGAAATGGCCTCCTAACTGCATCATCACGTGGGACATTAGCCAAACAGTCCAAACCAAACTGAGTAGGGACCGGGGGATGAGCTTTCTGTAAACCAGCCCCTTATTACTGGGATATCCATTGACCTATCAGCCAGTGAAATTTCATGGTAAGCTACCTGCCTCAATCATCCTGCATTAAAAATAGTGGAGAGGGGCTGACCTTTGGGGGTGCTTTGAAGATGGGTAACATGATGGGGCTAAGATTCGGCATTTTATCTAGATTTACTTATTCAGCATTTTATCTAGATTCTCAAACATGGCTATATTTTAGTATCAGATGAGAGTATTTAGAAAATTCTGGTGTCCTAGACCCACCCCAGGGATCCAGGACTAGCAAGTAGCCTTGGCATCAGGTGACGTTAATGGGCAGCTGAAGTATAAATCCATTGCTATCAGTTGACCCCTCCTCCTGCAAGTTCCTTGGGTATCTTTCTGTCTCACTGATACACAAAGGTTAGCTTTCCTGAGACTTTTCAGTCCCCAGGTCTGCTGTCTGTGGTCATTCATGTATTCATCCAGATTCAACAGTGTAGTCGTTCTACCCTTAAAGCGAAGTATTGGGGCATCCAGTGACGTTAGATTTTTTTGGGTAAAATGGAAAAACAGGAAGGGCGAAACAGACTCAAGTGAAACAGCAAGTGTCTGTTCCCTCCAGTTTTTGGTACACAATCTCGGACACATTTGAGACACTATATCTGTGTATCTCTGAGTGTTGTCAGCCTCACTTGATACAGTCAGAACAAGTGGCTCTGAGAATCCAAGTGGCTCGCCACATTTCACCGCTCTTCAAAGAACTGTAGCCTGACGTCAGAGTCTATTTGACCCAAAGCCCGTGTTTTTGCCGTGGTGGCTGATGGATGACACTAGTGATGGAGAGCCACAAAGACATGATACATGTGGTCCTTTTAGGGAGAAACGATTAACAGCCATGTGGCTTTGGGGGAAAGGAGATGGCATTGGCCTTCAAGGGTGAGGCTGTGGGGGCCATGGCAAGCACTCGTCACTCATAGGGAAACTGCCTTTAGGCTGAGGGTGGCAGGATCTTGGATGAAGTTACGATGCTTTTTCTGAAATGGCCTCCTAACTGCATCATCACGTGGGACATTAGCCAAACAGTCCAAACCAAACTGAGTAGGGACCGGGGGATGAGCTTTCTGTAAACCAGCCCCTTATTACTGGGATATCCATTGACCTATCAGCCAGTGAAATTTCATGGTAAGCTACCTGCCTCAATCATCCTGCATTAAAAATAGTGGAGAGGGGCTGACCTTTGGGGGTGCTTTGAAGATGGGTAACATGATGGGGCTAAGATTCGGCATTTTATCTAGATTTACTTATTCAGCATTTTATCTAGATTCTCAAACATGGCTATATTTTAGTATCAGATGAGAGTATTTAGAAAATTCTGGTGTCCTAGACCCACCCCAGGGATCCAGGACTAGCAAGTAGCCTTGGCATCAGGTGACGTTAATGGGCAGCTGAAGTATAAATCCATTGCTATCAGTTGACCCCTCCTCCTGCAAGTTCCTTGGGTATCTTTCTGTCTCACTGATACACAAAGGTTAGCTTTCCTGAGACTTTTCAGTCCCCAGGTCTGCTGTCTGTGGTCATTCATGTATTCATCCAGATTCAACAGTGTAGTCGTTCTACCCTTAAAGCGAAGTATTGGGGACATTGCCAGTGACGTTCAGGTCAATATTTATCAACCCCCTTTCTGGGAAGAAATAAAAGGCTGATTTGTGTTGTGTTTTTGTTTATTTCCCTGGTATAAATACTCCCACCAGGACCCATTTCATGGTCATTGAATGCGGAGTTAGGAATAATGCCTGTAATTGGCTCTTTCAAACCAATGTGGTCTAGCTCCAGGACACCCCTGGTTTGAGTGATGAGTGAAATTCACCTCACATCTGTAAGACAGGCAGAGCCTATAGTTGGAAAAAGACGTTTGTGTACTCAGTTAATAGAAATCTCAAGTAGAAGTTCTCGGTGGACGGAGGTGAATTCCTCCAGGCTGGGTCAAGGGAACTGAGCTTCAGGGAATGAAAAGGTGACCAGAGACCAGCCTCAGTCATCAATTTCCTCAGTTGGCCCTGCTTTGGTTTTCCCTGAATGGCCTCTGAATCCCCATGATGTCCTTGACACTCAATCAAAGAATCCAACCAGGCTGAGCTAGCGGGTGTTTCACCTTAAAAAGACATAGTTCTGCCTCAGAGAAGCCACAAGTCAATTACTTAGTGAGTGAGGCATTCAATCAGTAATATACACAATTCCATCAGGTTTCCTACAGTGTTGTGGATAACTTGTGGGCCTCTGGCTCAGAACTCTTAACCTGGCCCATCCAATCGTAGGAGACCATGAGAGTCTGAGGCCCAGAGCCCCAGCATAACTTGTGCTGGAAACTCGGGGCTGGAAGGAGAAGCCAAGCATCCTTCCTTCAGGAGCTGTATTCTCAGGACCCCACCCCAGGGCCGGTCTTAAAGATCAGGCACCTCCTGGACAGCCTTGTGTTAATATACCTATATGAAGAACATCAGTTCATTTGCTTCGAACAAAAGGTTCTATGTAGAAAAGAAATCCAATCTCGAGTCTAAATTGTTCCTAATAAGCCCACAATTGAAACTCCTGTGATGATCCTCTCAGGCTGTAATTGTGTGAAAAATGGATGTGTTCTCATCACCAAGAGAAACGACCAAATCTGCCTCTGCTGGGTTGTGGTTAATAATCTTATTAAGTTATTAATGAAATTAGCAGAACTTATGCCTTGGTTGGTAGAGAGGATCAGGTGAGACTGTTCCATGGAACACTGGGGAAGTTGGCAGTCCATTGCTTTAGAAGAGAAGAGAATTCTTCCCTGCTGGATCAGACCCCATGTACTCGCTCTGGGCACCCCACTTGGGGGATATTGCAAAGGGCATAGCACTCTCTTACTCTACACAGAGGGGTTGGTACTCGCTTAGGGTCACTTTAGAATGTGTGGATGTGTACCGTAACGGGTGTATGTTGGGCTATAAAGAAGGCTGAACACTGAAGAATTGATGCTTTCCAACTGTGGTGCTGGAGAAGACTCTTGAGAGTCCCTTGAACAACAAGGAGATCAAACCAGTCCATCCTAAAGAAAAGTCAACCCTGAATACTCATTGGAAGGACGGATACTGAAGCTGAAACTCCAGTACTTTGGCCACCTGATGCGAAGAGCTGATTCACTGGAAAATACCCTGATATTTGGGAAAGATTGAGGGCAGGAGGAAAAGGGGTTTAGTGGCAGTTGCCTCTGAATCCCCATGATGTCCTTGACACTCAATCAAAGAATCCAACCAGGCTGAGCTAGCGGGTGTTTCACCTTAAAAAGACATAGTTCTGCCTCAGAGAAGCCACAAGTCAATTACTTAGTGAGTGAGGCATTCAATCAGTAATATACACAATTCCATCAGGTTTCCTACAGTGTTGTGGATAACTTGTGGGCCTCTGGCTCAGAACTCTTAACCTGGCCCATCCAATCGTAGGAGACCATGAGAGTCTGAGGCCCAGAGCCCCAGCATAACTTGTGCTGGAAACTCGGGGCTGGAAGGAGAAGCCAAGCATCCTTCCTTCAGGAGCTGTATTCTCAGGACCCCACCCCAGGGCCGGTCTTAAAGATCAGGCACCTCCTGGACAGCCTTGTGTTAATATACCTATATGAAGAACATCAGTTCATTTGCTTCGAACAAAAGGTTCTATGTAGAAAAGAAATCCAATCTCGAGTCTAAATTGTTCCTAATAAGCCCACAATTGAAACTCCTGTGATGATCCTCTCAGGCTGTAATTGTGTGAAAAATGGATGTGTTCTCATCACCAAGAGAAACGACCAAATCTGCCTCTGCTGGGTTGTGGTTAATAATCTTATTAAGTTATTAATGAAATTAGCAGAACTTATGCCTTGGTTGGTAGAGAGGATCAGGTGAGACTGTTCCATGGAACACTGGGGAAGTTGGCAGTCCATTGCTTTAGAAGAGAAGAGAATTCTTCCCTGCTGGATCAGACCCCATGTACTCGCTCTGGGCACCCCACTTGGGGGATATTGCAAAGGGCATAGCACTCTCTTACTCTACACAGAGGGGTTGGTACTCGCTTAGGGTCACTTTAGAATGTGTGGATGTGTACCGTAACGGGTGTATGTTGGGCTATAAAGAAGGCTGAACACTGAAGAATTGATGCTTTCCAACTGTGGTGCTGGAGAAGACTCTTGAGAGTCCCTTGAACAACAAGGAGATCAAACCAGTCCATCCTAAAGAAAAGTCAACCCTGAATACTCATTGGAAGGACGGATACTGAAGCTGAAACTCCAGTACTTTGGCCACCTGATGCGAAGAGCTGATTCACTGGAAAATACCCTGATATTTGGGAAAGATTGAGGGCAGGAGGAAAAGGGGGTTATAGTGAATGAGACAGTTGGATGGTATCATCAACTCAATGGACGTAAGTTTGAACAAACTCCGGGAGATGGTGAGGAGCAGGAAAACCTGGTGTGCTGCACTCCATGGGGTCGCAAAGACTTAGACGCGGCCGAATGACTGAACAACAACCAATGTATGCACAGATGTAGCTCCTGGCATATGGTCTGGAGAAGCTGGAGTTGATGATTCATTGGAGAGCCAGGGTGGTATCTGGGGAAAGAGGACTGGGCTGGGAGTCCTCAACCGTACTGGGCTGGGCTCTGAGATCCCACCCTGGCTCTCCCAAGCTGGACAGCCTCTTGTGAATCACCTGCTGTCTCTTAGGTCTTTGTCAAGAAAGCAGAAGAAGACTTTAAATTAGTGGAACCCATGAAGTTTCAGCCAGCTCCCTCTTTCTGGTCTTGGTTGTGGCTACTTGAGATTCAATTATTATAATAGGAAAACATTTTTTTCTCCTGTGTCAACACCAGGCTTCACGCTGTGAACTTAGGAAAACACAGAAGAATGTTTCTGTCATAATGAGCAACCCTAGTTAACTATATCGCAGCTCACCCATGCAGCTTAGAAGCTGTTTGAGTTGGAATGTAGAGAATGCTACACTTTCACAACTCCAGTTTTTACTCCCCTACTCTTTTTTACTGTAATGACCTAGAAATGTGGGGTTAGGATTTTGGTAGAGTCCTGTCTTTGAACTGTTATCTTTGAACTGATAATTAAGTGAATACTGTTAGTCCTCATTAATTTATTTGAAAAGTGCTGATATGTGTTTAATCCTTCACGAGGGATCTTAGTGAGTGTTCCAGTTATTTCCTCTCAAAATCCTCTTGACAAAACAAATTGCTCTCTCCTTAGTATAACCATTGCTCTTGGCCCATGTAACTTTTGTCACACTGATTTTTATTTGGTTTCTTATATGTGTGTCTCTTCCAGGAAACTGTGAATTCTTCCAGTGCAGGAACTGAGTCTTATGCATCTCAGGGATCTGCTTTCCCCTGTGCCTGGCTCATAAAGGTTTATAGAATTAAGCTGAGTTGTGCTCCCTAGGGGAAAACGGAAGTAGCCAACTAACTTCAAATTTGTCTTCAGTTTGTTGGTCCTTGATAGGACATTTTTCTCCAAAAGGTAATTGATCTCAACTGTTTTATTTTAAAATTTCTTGGCTATCTTTTGGAGCACATGGGATCTTAGTTCTCCAATCAGGGATTGAACCTGGGTCCCCTGCACTGGCAGGTAGGAATCTTAGCCATCCCTAATCCCAGGGAAATCCTGATCTCCTCTGTTCTTATGCTTTGACCATCTCTTCTAGTCCAGAGCTTTCCAAATCTACAATATCAGCTCTGAGGCCAGCCCCAAGACCGAATCCCAATTGTCTGATTAACGCTTTAAAAAGCCCTAACATTTGGTATGTGTGCTCAGTCACTTTGGTCATATCCAACAGTTTTTGACCCCATGGACTGTAGCCTACCAGGATCTTCTGTCTGTGGGATTTCCCAGGCAGGAATACTTTTTTTAGCCTACCAGGAATTTTACTTGAGATTCAATTATTATAATAGGAAAACATTTTTTTCTCCTGTGTCAACACCAGGCTTCACGCTGTGAACTTAGGAAAACACAGAAGAATGTTTCTGTCATAATGAGCAACCCTAGTTAACTATATCGCAGCTCACCCATGCAGCTTAGAAGCTGTTTGAGTTGGAATGTAGAGAATGCTACACTTTCACAACTCCAGTTTTTACTCCCCTACTCTTTTTTACTGTAATGACCTAGAAATGTGGGGTTAGGATTTTGGTAGAGTCCTGTCTTTGAACTGTTATCTTTGAACTGATAATTAAGTGAATACTGTTAGTCCTCATTAATTTATTTGAAAAGTGCTGATATGTGTTTAATCCTTCACGAGGGATCTTAGTGAGTGTTCCAGTTATTTCCTCTCAAAATCCTCTTGACAAAACAAATTGCTCTCTCCTTAGTATAACCATTGCTCTTGGCCCATGTAACTTTTGTCACACTGATTTTTATTTGGTTTCTTATATGTGTGTCTCTTCCAGGAAACTGTGAATTCTTCCAGTGCAGGAACTGAGTCTTATGCATCTCAGGGATCTGCTTTCCCCTGTGCCTGGCTCATAAAGGTTTATAGAATTAAGCTGAGTTGTGCTCCCTAGGGGAAAACGGAAGTAGCCAACTAACTTCAAATTTGTCTTCAGTTTGTTGGTCCTTGATAGGACATTTTTCTCCAAAAGGTAATTGATCTCAACTGTTTTATTTTAAAATTTCTTGGCTATCTTTTGGAGCACATGGGATCTTAGTTCTCCAATCAGGGATTGAACCTGGGTCCCCTGCACTGGCAGGTAGGAATCTTAGCCATCCCTAATCCCAGGGAAATCCTGATCTCCTCTGTTCTTATGCTTTGACCATCTCTTCTAGTCCAGAGCTTTCCAAATCTACAATATCAGCTCTGAGGCCAGCCCCAAGACCGAATCCCAATTGTCTGATTAACGCTTTAAAAAGCCCTAACATTTGGTATGTGTGCTCAGTCACTTTGGTCATATCCAACAGTTTTTGACCCCATGGACTGTAGCCTACCAGGATCTTCTGTCTGTGGGATTTCCCAGGCAGGAATACTGGGGTGGGTTGCCATTTCCTTCTCCAGGCGATCTTCCTGATCCAAGGGTTGAAACCGCATCCCCATGCATTGCAGGCAGTTCTTTATGGCTGAGCCAGCCGTTAGCCCCTAATTACTCCCTTGCTTCACCTCTCCCTCTAGTCTGTTCTGCCTCCCCCATTTTCTTTACGACTTCTCGGGGAATCCCTTCTTAATGAATCACTCAAGACAAGAATTCTCACCTCAGACTGCTTCTAGGGAGCCACACCTAGAACCTCCGCCCCATCCATCTGAATGAGAAACCCTGTCTCTTGCGTGTAAGACAGGGTGATGAAACTGAGCAACACACGTAAAGGGAAAATGAGTCGTAATAATAAGAAGTTCAAGATTAGGGAGAGGTTGCTTTGAGCTTAGGGATGAAGGAGAAAGTCCCAGACAGTTCTAGAAATACCAGTTAAGCACCAAAGAATGTGGAGATGATACGCCCACTGGAAATAGTTGACATCCAAGGTTGGGGGAAACGATGTTATAAGGTATAACCTTCCGTGGCTGATGGGGCTACAGAGCAGAGGGACTCTCTTCTTCCACCTGGTTAGAAGAGTGGGCTGTAGCTCAGGAAAGGGGACCAGGGCCAGGCGGAGAAGGGTTATGGTCCATGGAGTCACAAAGAGCAGACATGACTGAGCACAGGCTGAGTCGCTTCCGTCGTATCCGACTCTTTGCGACCTTATGGAACATAGCCCACCAGGTTCCTCTGTCCGTGGGAGCCTCCAGGCAAGAAGAATACTGGGGTGGGTTGCCGTGCCTTCCCCTGGGACTTCCCGACCCAGGGATTGAACCTGCGTTTCTTAGGTTCTTTACTACTTGCACCCCCTGGGAAGACCATCCAAGGGTCTCCTAGGACATTTAACTCTCAGGCCCTTATGGGTCTCTGGAAGTGAAGGCAGAGTGGATCTTGTAACCCTAGAGTGGGCCTCTGTGAGGAGGTAGGAGGAGCAGACCGTTAGAATCAAACAAAAACAAGATCCACAGCAGTTGGAGGGAAGGTGCCCAGAAATGACAGAGGACTCTCAGTAATGTGGGTGGAGCTTCTAACAGCATCTTCTCAGACTGGCAGACCTGGTTTGCAGGTGTCTTAATCCTTCCGTGTCTTAGTTTGTCCAGCTGTAAAATGGAATGGATGCCTACTTCATGGCAGGAGAAAGTGCCTGACACACAGTAGTTGTTCAGTGAATGTTCATTGATTTCTTTTGGAAAGAGCCTTCTATTTCATGTCATGGGTGTATTCCATGCCTTACTATACGACCATGGGGACTGTCTGAAATGGAGCTAAATCCCACCTGCCAAGGGGAAGCTAAGCCTGTGTGCCACAATTTCTGAATGCGTGAGCCAGAGGGCTACTGAAGCCCACCATCCCTAGAGCACCATCTCTGCAACAAGAGAAATCATGGCAAAGAAAGGCCCATGCACTGCAACTAGAGAGTAGCCCCTACTCGCCTCAACTAGAGAAAGCCCTCCCGAGCAACGGATACTCAGCACGGCGAAAAATACACAGATAAATAAAATTTCTAGAACGTCTCAGTTAAAGTGATTGCCTTTTCCGCATTTGATTTCTGGAGACTAACGATGTAATGAATGAAGAGAGGAATAAGTATGAGTGAACACAAACGATGAGCCCGTTGAGGGTGGAACAGAATCCACCGGGTCACTTCTTGGCACTGGTAGGTAGCAGGTGCCGAGTGGATGCTTTCTGATGAGTTAGTGCAAGGATGGGAGGGTGTAGGAATGGGATTCTCAGACCTGCCTCCTTGTCAAGGTTCATAACAGACTTGCAGCCAAGTCAGCAGCTCCTCTGGGACATGTCAAAGGACGGGCTTGAAGGGCCTTCTTAATGCTAGGCCCCCGCTCGCCGCAGGGGTCATGTGGGGGGGATCCTGTGGGAGAGGGGTACAGGCGGTTGCAGAGACAGAAGGTTGTACCTTGCACTGCCCTTACAGGAGAGCTCCCTGCTGGTTATGCAGCCCTGGAGGGACTTGAGGAAGAGGAAAGGGTGAGCTCCAGGTGTCCCTCTGAGCACCAAGGCAGGGTGTAGGGCTCACGGGAGCAGAGGCTCCTTCCAGGACTGTGAGTCTCTGACTCTTCTTTTTCCTTGATTTTGGCCCATGTGGCTCTGCCACTACAGCACTGTGTGACCTTGGGCAAGTGAATAAGCTATATAACTTCTCCACTGTCTGATCTTTAAAGCGAGGTCCATAGGGTTGTAGGAATTAACAGACTTAATAGACATAAAGTGCTTAGAATAATAATAGGCATATACTGAAACCTCAAGGAGCATTAAGTATCGCTGTTCCTGCTGCTTTGGCTCCTCAGGGGGCACTCTGGCCAGAAACACAGCTCCCCCGTCTCTGATTCTGCCATGCAGCGTTCACCTGATCCTGCAGTGTGACATTTGCCAGTTGGGTGTGGTGGAGAGTGAATGATCTTTCAGGAAAGGCTGTGTGTGCGTGCGTGCTAAGTCACTTCAGTCGTGTCTGACTCTCTTCAGCCCTGTGGACTGTAGCTTACCCGGCTCCTCTGTCCGTGGGCTTCTCCAGGCAAGAATACTGGAGTGGGTGGCCATGTCTTCCTTCAGGCAGGAGGGCGATCTTCCCAACCCAGGGATCGAACCTGAGTCTCTTGCTTCCCCTGAATTGCTGGTGGATTCTTTACCCACTCAGCCTCCTGGGAAATAAGTCCCAGTTCCATGGCCACTTAATCTGTCTGAGACTGTCATTCTTATTTGTATGATGCGGGATTAAGACTCACCTTGGAGGATGACCTTGAGGGTTAAATATGTATCTATGAAACCTCTGTTGTTCAAAAGTCTGATGTGAACCCTGGAGCCTCTCTCCCACCAGCAGAGCCCGGGGGTTTTAAAGGAGAGTGAGCTGTGAGGTCCCTCCCATGACATTGTTCTCATAGATTTAAAGATAAATTTATACTGTGGGTAATAAACTTATGAAACTCATCACCCTGGGACCTGGCAGGAGATGAATATGAATAGGCCCAGAAGGATTTAGGAAAATGGATGAAGGTTGGATCCTCCATGAGTTATGACAGCAGCATTTCCTAGAAAATGTGCATTTAGGCATTGTGGTCATGCTGAGATGCTCTGTAGGAAAAGAAATAAGAAAGAAATAGCTTCTGTGGTTAGAAAGCTTTTGGGAATTATGCTTTTTATATTCCATTTCTGCCGGGATCTTTGCCTTCACATTTGTTCAGCTGCTGATTTAGCAGATATTCACAAAGCCGGGTTCTAGGCATTTGTAACACAGCAATGAAATAACAATGACTCTTGCCCTCAAGGAGCTTCTAATCTAGTGAGGATGATAAACAATAAGCAAATAAACATAGTAAATGATGAAATTATGTGGTGTGTTTGAAGAGGAAATGCAGTGGAAAAAGGGGAAAAGATCAAACAGGTTACAAAGGGATTAGATCAGCCAGAAACACAGCTCCCCGTCTCTGATTCTGCCATGCAGCGTTCACCTGATCCTGCAGTGTGACATTTGCCAGTTGGGTGTGGTGGAGAGTGAATGATCTTTCAGGAAAGGCTGTGTGTGCGTGCGTGCTAAGTCACTTCAGTCGTGTCTGACTCTCTTCAGCCCTGTGGACTGTAGCTTACCCGGCTCCTCTGTCCGTGGGCTTCTCCAGGCAAGAATACTGGAGTGGGTGGCCATGTCTTCCTTCAGGCAGGAGGGCGATCTTCCCAACCCAGGGATCGAACCTGAGTCTCTTGCTTCCCCTGAATTGCTGGTGGATTCTTTACCCACTCAGCCTCCTGGGAAATAAGTCCCAGTTCCATGGCCACTTAATCTGTCTGAGACTGTCATTCTTATTTGTATGATGCGGGATTAAGACTCACCTTGGAGGATGACCTTGAGGGTTAAATATGTATCTATGAAACCTCTGTTGTTCAAAAGTCTGATGTGAACCCTGGAGCCTCTCCCCCACCAGCAGAGCCCGGGGGTTTTAAAGGAGAGTGAGCTGTGAGGTCCCTCCCATGACATTGTTCTCATAGATTTAAAGATAAATTTATACTGTGGGTAATAAACTTATGAAACTCATCACCCTGGGACCTGGCAGGAGATGAATATGAATAGGCCCAGAAGGATTTAGGAAAATGGATGAAGGTTGGATCCTCCATGAGTTATGACAGCAGCATTTCCTAGAAAATGTGCATTTAGGCATTGTGGTCATGCTGAGATGCTCTGTAGGAAAAGAAATAAGAAAGAAATAGCTTCTGTGGTTAGAAAGCTTTTGGGAATTATGCTTTTTATATTCCATTTCTGCCGGGATCTTTGCCTTCACATTTGTTCAGCTGCTGATTTAGCAGATATTCACAAAGCCGGGTTCTAGGCATTTGTAACACAGCAATGAAATAACAATGACTCTTGCCCTCAAGGAGCTTCTAATCTAGTGAGGATGATAAACAATAAGCAAATAAACATAGTAAATGATGAAATTATGTGGTGTGTTTGAAGAGGAAATGCAGTGGAAAAAGGGGAAAAGATCAAACAGGTTACAAAGGGATTGCAGATGCTGGGAATAGGAGGCTGTGATAGTCTGTAGGCTGGTCAAGGAAACCTCATCTTGAAGGGGACATTTGAGCAAAGAGAGGGGGCGAGGAAATTAGTCAACTGGCTGTTGGAGGAAAGGCCTGAGGCTGAGGCCCTGAGGCTGGAGGATGCTTATCTGTTCTTAGAGAAAGCCTGGGTGCCTAGAGATCTCGAAGGTGGGGAAAGGAAGAAATTATGTCCCAAGGATCTTATTGACCACTGTATGGGCTTCCGCACCACCAGCTTCAAATAGGGGAGTGACATGATCTGACTTGTACAGAGTAAAGGCACTGAGAAGTCCTGTAGTCCTTGAACTTAACCCAGCTTTGCGCAAAACATTTGACCATAGTATCTCTTTTATTTCTAGTAAAGCCTTTTAATATCATTACATATATTACACCTCTTCTCTTGAAGTCTTAGATAGTTGTTCAACTTAATACAGCATCTCCCCAAACAGTTCATTTCTGGAATCTTACCAGTTTCCTCAAAGACTTGTTAACCTCTTGCTTAGCTAGTATTCTAAAGCAGGGGTCCCTGACCTCTGGGATCTAATACCTGATGATCTGAGGAGGAGCTGATGTCATGACAATAGAATAATAAGAGATGTGCAATAAACAGAATGTGCTTGAGTCATCCCCAAATCCTTCTTCCCACCCTGGTCCATGAAAAACTTGTCTTCCACAAAACTGGTCCCTGGTGCCAAGAAGGTGGGAGAGTTGCTATTTCTTCAGGTGACTTGAAGAAAATCACTTCAAAAGTCTTCCTGATTGAATGGTGGCCTGCGGACTAGCAGCAACCGATTCACTTGGAAACTTACAAAGAGACACAGAATGATGGTTCGCTCCTTGGACAGTGAGTTGGCACGTTCAGTTCCTGCACCTGCTGAAGTTCCAGAGTGCTACTCTGTGGAACACCTGTTGAGAAATCCTGGGTTGAGAGGCACAATGAAAGCAATGACGTGAAGAAGGTTACAGCACTTCATAGATCATTTCCAGAGCACCCACTCACAGTGTGACAGAGCTGTGTCTTCCTCTCATTCCTGCATACCTTTTCTAGCTCATTGTGGCTCGAGGTCTTTATTAAAATCCTCCCAACACCTGCTCCAAAGAAGCCCCAGCCTCTTTGTGGAGTAATGAGCTCCCAATATTTCTCATCCACATCGTGGTTCGTATTGCCTATTGTATGTGTGTGTGCTAAGTCACTTCAGTTATGTCTGACTCTTTGCGACTTTATAGACCGTAGCCTGCCAGGCTCCTCTTTCCATGGGATTCTCCAGGCAAGAAAACTGGAGTGGGTTGCCATGCCCTCCTCTAGGGGATTTTCCCGACCCAGGGATCAAACTCACATCTTTTACATCTCCTGGATTGGCAGGCGGTTCTTTTCTGCAGTGACCCCTGGGAAGCCCTACATTGCCCATTGTTGTTCAACTGCTGAGTCGTGTCTGACTCTTCAGGGCCCATGGACTGCAGCACGCCAGGCTTCTCAGTCCCTCGCCATCTCCTGGAGTTTTCCCAAGTTCCTGTTCATTGCTTCTGTGTTGCCATCCATCTCATCTCAACCACCCTCTCCTTCTGCCTTCAGTCTTTCCCAGCATCAAGGTCTTTTCCAGTGAGTCAGCTCTTCACATCAGGTGTCCAAAGTACCAGAGTTCAGCTTCAGCTTCAGCATCAATCCTCCCAATGAGTATTCAGTGTTGGTTTCCTTTAGGACTGACTGGTTTGATCTCCATGCTCTCCAAGGGGCTCTCAGGAGACTTCTCCAGCACCACAGCTGATGTTTCAGAAGCATCTGTTCTTCAGCACTCTGCCTCCCTTACGGTCCCGCTCTACCAACCGTACATGACTACTGGGAAAACCATAGCCTTGACTATACGGACCTTTGTTGACAAAGTGATGTCTCTGCTTTTTAACACACTGTCTAGGTTTGTCATAGCTTTCCTGCCAGGAAGCAGCCATCTTCTACCTTCATGGCTGCAGTCACCAGCCACAGTGATTTTCTGAAGTTCCAGAGTGCTACTCTGTGGAACACCTGTTGAGAAATCCTGGGTTGAGAGGCACAATGAAAGCAATGACGTGAAGAAGGTTACAGCACTTCATAGATCATTTCCAGAGCACCCACTCACAGTGTGACAGAGCTGTGTCTTCCTCTCATTCCTGCATACCTTTTCTAGCTCATTGTGGCTCGAGGTCTTTATTAAAATCCTCCCAACACCTGCTCCAAAGAAGCCCCAGCCTCTTTGTGGAGTAATGAGCTCCCAATATTTCTCATCCACATCGTGGTTCGTATTGCCTATTGTATGTGTGTGTGCTAAGTCACTTCAGTTATGTCTGACTCTTTGCGACTTTATAGACCGTAGCCTGCCAGGCTCCTCTTTCCATGGGATTCTCCAGGCAAGAAAACTGGAGTGGGTTGCCATGCCCTCCTCTAGGGGATTTTCCCGACCCAGGGATCAAACTCACATCTTTTACATCTCCTGGATTGGCAGGCGGTTCTTTTCTGCAGTGACCCCTGGGAAGCCCTACATTGCCCATTGTTGTTCAACTGCTGAGTCGTGTCTGACTCTTCAGGGCCCATGGACTGCAGCACGCCAGGCTTCTCAGTCCCTCGCCATCTCCTGGAGTTTTCCCAAGTTCCTGTTCATTGCTTCTGTGTTGCCATCCATCTCATCTCAACCACCCTCTCCTTCTGCCTTCAGTCTTTCCCAGCATCAAGGTCTTTTCCAGTGAGTCAGCTCTTCACATCAGGTGTCCAAAGTACCAGAGTTCAGCTTCAGCTTCAGCATCAATCCTCCCAATGAGTATTCAGTGTTGGTTTCCTTTAGGACTGACTGGTTTGATCTCCATGCTCTCCAAGGGGCTCTCAGGAGACTTCTCCAGCACCACAGCTGATGTTTCAGAAGCATCTGTTCTTCAGCACTCTGCCTCCCTTACGGTCCCGCTCTACCAACCGTACATGACTACTGGGAAAACCATAGCCTTGACTATACGGACCTTTGTTGACAAAGTGATGTCTCTGCTTTTTAACACACTGTCTAGGTTTGTCATAGCTTTCCTGCCAGGAAGCAGCCATCTTCTACCTTCATGGCTGCAGTCACCAGCCACAGTGATTTTAGAGCCCAGGAAGAGGAAATCTGTGACTTATTCCACCTTTTCTTCTATGATGTGTTGTGAAGTGATGGGGCTGAATGCCATGATCTTAGTATTTTTCATATTTAAAGTTAGGCTTGTTTTCTCTCCTCCTTTCCCCTCATCAATAGGTTCTTTAGTTCCTCTTTGCTGTCTGCCATTAGAGTGGTATTTTACCTATTATCAGCTCCTAAATGACTTGTTCCTTCTGCCCCTTTTTAATGTGCCTCCCTTCAGTGTCCAGAGTTCCTGAAGCCTTGTAGAAAGACAGGTGGATGTTAGGGACTAGGTCGATGCTTATGGTGGAGGTCAGGCTGAGAGAGGTGCCCCATGCATGTTCCTATTCCCTCCACTCTTATAAAACATCCCTTCAATTCGTTGTGTCGCCTTCACTTGTCCCGTTGCAGCAGTCAGCTGTGTGGCAAGGACAGGTGCCTTGGGTTAAATGGACTGGTGTTCGCATGTCAACTTCCTTATCTCCTAGTTCTGTTACCTTAGGCGAGTCATTCAGCTCCTTGAAGCCTCTCTCGCCCAACTATAAAAGGGCTGGTCAGGTGTCTGCCCTGTAGGTCGGTTGCAAAGACGACATGAAGGGCTTCCCCTGGTAGTCCAGTGGATAAGGACACCGCCTTGCAGTGCAAGGGGTGCTGGTTCGATCCCTGGCCTGGGAAGATCCCACGTGCCGCGGAGCGGCTGGACTGATGTGTCCAATCACCGAGCCGGAGCTCTGGCGCGCATGCGCATAGAGCCGGTGCTCTGCGACAACAGATGCCACCGTGATGGGAGGCCCGCAGGAGCCAAAGAACAAAGACGGATGAAAATGGAGAAATGAAAGACCAATGGAAGTGGCCCGCCCGCACCCCTCCCTCCCCAACCCGACCCCCGCCCAAAATAAATAAATAAATCTTTAAAAAAAAAAAGACGACATGAAGATGTGTTAGGAAAATCCCTCTGGGTCTTTGATGTCCTAGGGACCTTTGGCTCCTAGACAAGAGACTTCTGAGTGCTCACAACTCGGAAGCAGCCATCTTCTACCTTCATGGCTGCAGTCACCAGCCACAGTGATTTTAGAGCCCAGGAAGAGGAAATCTGTGACTTATTCCACCTTTTCTTCTATGATGTGTTGTGAAGTGATGGGGCTGAATGCCATGATCTTAGTATTTTTCATATTTAAAGTTAGGCTTGTTTTCTCTCCTCCTTTCCCCTCATCAATAGGTTCTTTAGTTCCTCTTTGCTGTCTGCCATTAGAGTGGTATTTTACCTATTATCAGCTCCTAAATGACTTGTTCCTTCTCCCCCTTTTAATGTGCCTCCCTTCAGTGTCCAGAGTTCCTGAAGCACTTGTAGAAAGACAGGTGGATGTTAGGGACTAGGTCGATGCTTATGGTGGAGGTCAGGCTGAGAGAGGTGCCCCATGCATGTTCCTATTCCCTCCACTCTTATAAAACATCCCTTCAATTCGTTGTGTCGCCTTCACTTGTCCCGTTGCAGCAGTCAGCTGTGTGGCAAGGACAGGTGCCTTGGGTTAAATGGACTGGTGTTCGCATGTCAACTTCCTTATCTCCTAGTTCTGTTACCTTAGGCGAGTCATTCAGCTCCTTGAAGCCTCTCTCGCCCAACTATAAAAGGGCTGGTCAGGTGTCTGCCCTGTAGGTCGGTTGCAAAGACGACATGAAGGGCTTCCCCTGGTAGTCCAGTGGATAAGGACACCGCCTTGCAGTGCAAGGGGTGCTGGTTCGATCCCTGGCCTGGGAAGATCCCACGTGCCGCGGAGCGGCTGGACTGATGTGTCCAATCACCGAGCCGGAGCTCTGGCGCGCATGCGCATAGAGCCGGTGCTCTGCGACAACAGATGCCACCGTGATGGGAGGCCCGCAGGAGCCAAAGAACAAAGACGGATGAAAATGGAGAAATGAAAGACCAATGGAAGTGGCCCGCCCGCACCCCTCCCTCCCCAACCCGACCCCCGCCCAAAATAAATAAATAAATCTTTAAAAAAAAAAAAAAAAGACGACATGAAGATGTGTTAGGAAAATCCCTCTTGGGTCTTTGATGTCCTAGGGACCTTTGGCTCCTAGACAAGAGACTCCAGTCATGGAAGCTGTAGGCTCACAACTGCTTGGATGATGTGGAATAGAGTGAAATTGCTGGGCACAGTAGTGGTGCCTGATAAGAAGCACAGTGATTCCTGGTCATCTCAGTGACCAGACTGCCTCGATCTGTTTGATGGGCATCATCAAGCTCCCTAGCCTTGCTGCCCTTGCCGTGTGTACTGGGACCAGCGAGAGAAACATGGTCTCTTTCCCAGGAGGAGAGAAAGAGCCGCTGCCTGAAGGTGTCCACGGGCCATCAGAGCCTCCCCTGTACCGTGCAGGCCAACTGAGATATTTTTTCTTATTTTAAATTTTGGCCTCTTTTGTTTTTATGTGTTTATTTTCATCCAGCTTTATTCTTCAGCCTGTGTGGGCCTCCCATCACAGTGGCCTCTCTCATTGCAGAGCATTGGCTCTGGGTACACGTGCTCCAGAACACTGGCTCATAATTGGTCACACTGGTCCAGCCACTCCACGGCAGTTGGGACCTTCCTGGGCCAGGGATTGAACCAGCGCCCCTCGCACTGCAAGGCGGACTCTCCACCCAATGGGCCACCAGGGAAACCCCCAACTGATTTTTTAATGTTATTTCTTTGTTTGCTTTTGACTGCGTTGGGTCTTTGTTGCTACACACAGGCTTTCTCTAGTTGTGAAGAGCGGGGCTACTCTGCGGGTGGGGCCGGGCCCCTCAGCGCAGGGGCTGCCCTTATTGCGGAGCATGGTCTCAGGAGGTGTCATGTATGGGCTTAGGTGTTCCAAAGCCTGTGGAATCTTCCTGGATCAGGGATGGAACCCACGGGTCCCCTGCCTTGGCAGGCAGATTCTTAACCACCTGGGGCTTTTTAAACTTCCTGCGTTTGTTCTGAGTGGGTGTCTGCCTGGATGATCCGCTTTAGGATAAATGGAGAAATGAAAGACCAATGGAAGTGGCCCGCCGCACCCTCCCTCCCCAACCCGACCCCCGCCCAAAATAAATAAATAAATCTTTAAAAAAAAAAAAAAAAGACGACATGAAGATGTGTTAGGAAAATCCCTCTTGGGTCTTTGATGTCCTAGGGACCTTTGGCTCCTAGACAAGAGACTCCAGTCATGGAAGCTGTAGGCTCACAACTGCTTGGATGATGTGGAATAGAGTGAAATTGCTGGGCACAGTAGTGGTGCCTGATAAGAAGCACAGTGATTCCTGGTCATCTCAGTGACCAGACTGCCTCGATCTGTTTGATGGGCATCATCAAGCTCCCTAGCCTTGCTGCCCTTGCCGTGTGTACTGGGACCAGCGAGAGAAACATGGTCTCTTTCCCAGGAGGAGAGAAAGAGCCGCTGCCTGAAGGTGTCCACGGGCCATCAGAGCCTCCCCTGTACCGTGCAGGCCAACTGAGATATTTTTTCTTATTTTAAATTTTGGCCTCTTTTGTTTTTATGTGTTTATTTTCATCCAGCTTTATTCTTCAGCCTGTGTGGGCCTCCCATCACAGTGGCCTCTCTCATTGCAGAGCATTGGCTCTGGGTACACGTGCTCCAGAACACTGGCTCATAATTGGTCACACTGGTCCAGCCACTCCACGGCAGTTGGGACCTTCCTGGGCCAGGGATTGAACCAGCGCCCCTCGCACTGCAAGGCGGACTCTCCACCCAATGGGCCACCAGGGAAACCCCCAACTGATTTTTTAATGTTATTTCTTTGTTTGCTTTTGACTGCGTTGGGTCTTTGTTGCTACACACAGGCTTTCTCTAGTTGTGAAGAGCGGGGGCTACTCTCGCGGGGTGGAGCCCGGGCTCCTCATCGCAGGGGCTTCTCTTATTGCGGAGCATGGTCTCAGGAGGTGTCATGTATGGGCTTAGGTGTTCCAAAGCCTGTGGAATCTTCCTGGATCAGGGATGGAACCCACGGGTCCCCTGCCTTGGCAGGCAGATTCTTAACCACCTGACCACCAAGTAAGTCCTCAGCTAATTTCTGATGAATGTGTTTGTGACCAAAGAGCCATGGGGATTACAAAGAAGGAAGCCTGCGTGTTTGTTCTGAGTGGGTGTCTGCCTGGATGATCCTTTTTGTTAGAAGCCAACATAGAAAAGACACGTGCATAAAGAAGCCTGAAAACTGGATGGCCACTGCCAGGCATAGACGTATGGAAATACTCCGGCCCAAGTGCTGTGGACATTTGGGGCTAGATTGTATTTGACTACGGGGGTCTGTGCTGTGCTTCATCTGTGTAACAGCATCCCTGGTAACTCACTGAGAATCAATGGCATCGATCCTATGTCATGATAACCTAAGCTCTCCAGATCTTACCAAGCGTCTTCTCAGGCAAGAACAGGCGCCTTGGCGTTAAACGGACTGCTGTTTGTACATCAACGTCCATATATCCTAGTTCTGTTACCTTAAGTAAGTCGTTCCGTTCCTTAAAGCCTCTTTCCCCAGTTATAATAGGGATGCACAGGTAATCTACCCCGTAGGTCGGTTGCAGAGATGACAGGAAGACGTGTTAGGAAAATCCCTCTAGGGTCTTTTATGTACTGGAGACCTTTGGCTCCTAGACAAAGAGACTCCCGTAGTGGAAGCTGTAGGCTCACAATCGCTTGGATGAGGTCATCCAGCCAGGAACCACCAACACAGAAGATACTCAGTAAATAGTGCTTTTCATCTCAATACGGAAACCGATTTTTCCTGGGCCAGGGATTGAACCAGCCTCGCACTGCAAGGCGGACTCTCCACCCAATGGGCCACCAGGGAAACCCCCAACTGATTTTTTAATGTTATTTCTTTGTTTGCTTTTGACTGCGTTGGGTCTTTGTTGCTACACACAGGCTTTCTCTAGTTGTGAAGAGCGGGGCTACTCGGGGTGGAGCCGGCTCCTCATCGCAGGGGCTTCTCTTATTGCGGAGCATGGTCTCAGGAGGTGTCATGTATGGGCTTAGGTGTTCCAAAGCCTGTGGAATCTTCCTGGATCAGGGATGGAACCCACGGGTCCCCTGCCTTGGCAGGCAGATTCTTAACCACCTGACCACCAAGTAAGTCCTCAGCTAATTTCTGATGAATGTGTTTGTGACCAAAGAGCCATGGGGATTACAAAGAAGGAAGCCTGCGTGTTTGTTCTGAGTGGGTGTCTGCCTGGATGACCCTTTTTTGTTAGAAGCCAACATAGAAAAGACACGTGCATAAAGAAGCCTGAAAACTGGATGGCCACTGCCAGGCATAGACGATGGAAATACTCCGCCCAAGTGCTCTGGACATTTGGGGCTAGATTGTATTTGACTACGGGGGTCTGTGCTGTGCTTCATCTGTGTAACAGCATCCCTGGTAACTCACTGAGAATCAATGGCATCGATCCTATGTCATGATAACCTAAGCTCTCCAGATCTTACCAAGCGTCTTCTCAGGCAAGAACAGGCGCCTTGGCGTTAAACGGACTGCTGTTTGTACATCAACGTCCATATATCCTAGTTCTGTTACCTTAAGTAAGTCGTTCCGTTCCTTAAAGCCTCTTTCCCCAGTTATAAAAGGGATGCACAGGTAATCTACCCCGTAGGTCGGTTGCAGAGATGACAGGAAGACGTGTTAGGAAAATCCCTCTAGGGTCTTTTATGTACTGGAGACCTTTGGCTCCTAGACAAAGAGACTCCCGTAGTGGAAGCTGTAGGCTCACAATCGCTTGGATGAGGTCATCCAGCCAGGAACCACCAACACAGAAGATACTCAGTAAATAGTGCTTTTCATCTCAATACGGAAACCAAGCAAACTTCCCCAAGGAAGGTGTGTCAGTCCTCAAGCCCAGCCCCCTCCTCCTGTTGCCTCATGGGACATTGGCAGCAGTGATCTCCGCAGGAGCTCTGGGTGACCCTCACGAGCCTGGGAGGTGGCACAGCTCAGCTACCCCGCCTTTTGCCCTGTTGCTTTTTTGGGCCCCATTTCTGGTCTCCAAACCCAAACACAGCCCAAGCGGGTGCCAGCCTGGCTCGCTGGTACTTCACGCTGACTGAAAACTTTCCTGGGCATCTTTGTGGCTGTTGGGACCATTCCATTTCACATGGATTTATTATTATATTTTTAAAGATGCTGAGATTTAAGACGCATCCAGGAGATGATGCTTGCCAAGACATAATTAGGAGAAAATGACAGAGGTAGGAAATATATAATTAACTCTTTTCTTAATGCCTTTTGCTGGCGTACTTAATCGAGCCACACAGCCTGAGAAACTAGTTCTCTGGAATCTCCAGGCAACTAGAAAGCAATTATCATTGGGTTTGCATATTGTGTTTTTGAATAACGTGTATACATGTTTGTGTATGGGAAGTTAAGCGGGGAGCCATAAAGATAAACATGGATACACACATGGTCTTGGTTCTGAATTGACATTTGGTAGATGGATTGATCTGTTTATCAGTTGATTCATTCCTTGCATCTGCATTGATTCCGTACGGACCTACTGTGTGTCAGACACCACGCTCTTTCCATCCTGCTAACATCTGTCCTTTACTGTAAGCCATGGAGTGTCTGCGTGTCTAAATACTTAGTACACATGCACTTGATGTCAGGTAGAGTTCATAGATGGGATTCAGAGAGGTCAAGTAGCTTGCCAAAAGTCACATAGCCATTAAGTAATGAAAGTGTATCTGATCCAGGCCTGTCTGATTTTTCACTATCCTATGTAACCTTCTTTCAAAGACTTCTTTGCCGTGGAGGTGATATTTGAGCTGCATCTTGAGACGTAAGTAGGCATTGACTGGATAAATGTGTCAGGAAACAGTTTATCTAGGGGTTGGTGGGGTGATGATTTAGGCATCCCAAGAATGAAGTAAATAGGGAGATTGCGAGGTGTTTTGAGAGGGACTGGAAGAGCCAAGTGGGGCAGGGCTCACCTGAGAGAGGGTCTTTTATGCCAGGCCTCTCACACAGCCCCTGGCTGTTTGGCTTATACCTGACCAGGATGTGAGCTCCTTCCTGCAGGATCCTGGACAACTCCCCTACAACAAGGTGACCCCCAGGCCCATTAAGAAACCAGGCAGCACTTGATATTACCCAGTAACTGTCTCCAGCCTTCTCTAGCCCAGGAAGCAGGGACCAGTTAATTGCAGGGTGATCGCCGTGTTCTTGCGGAGCATTTAATGTAGCATGTAATTGCAGGGTAAATAAATACAGAGCTATTTCCAGCTCTCAGCCCAGTGCTGTGAGCGTGTGGTAATATGGCTGGGGACTGGCTTGGTGCAATTTCTAAGCGATGGCGCCCAGCCTGAACTGGGTCAGCCCTCATGCATGTCCTCTCTGCCTGAGAAACTAGTTCTCTGGAATCTCCAGGCAACTAGAAAGCAATTATCATTGGGTTTGCATATTGTGTTTTTGAATAACGTGTATACATGTTTGTGTATGGGAAGTTAAGCGGGGAGCCATAAAGATAAACATGGATACACACATGGTCTTGGTTCTGAATTGACATTTGGTAGATGGATTGATCTGTTTATCAGTTGATTCATTCCTTGCATCTGCATTGATTCCGTACGGACCTACTGTGTGTCAGACACCACGCTCTTTCCATCCTGCTAACATCTGTCCTTTACTGTAAGCCATGGAGTGTCTGCGTGTCTAAATACTTAGTACACATGCACTTGATGTCAGGTAGAGTTCATAGATGGGATTCAGAGAGGTCAAGTAGCTTGCCAAAAGTCACATAGCCATTAAGTAATGAAAGTGTATCTGATCCAGGCCTGTCTGATTTTTCACTATCCTATGTAACCTTCTTTCAAAGACTTCTTTGCCGTGGAGGTGATATTTGAGCTGCATCTTGAGACGTAAGTAGGCATTGACTGGATAAATGTGTCAGGAAACAGTTTATCTAGGGGTTGGTGGGGTGATGATTTAGGCATCCCAAGAATGAAGTAAATAGGGAGATTGCGAGGTGTTTTGAGAGGGACTGGAAGAGCCAAGTGGGGCAGGGCTCACCTGAGAGAGGGTCTTTTATGCCAGGCCTCTCACACAGCCCCTGGCTGTTTGGCTTATACCTGACCAGGATGTGAGCTCCTTCCTGCAGGATCCTGGACAACTCCCCTACAACAAGGTGACCCCCAGGCCCATTAAGAAACCAGGCAGCACTTGATATTACCCAGTAACTGTCTCCAGCCTTCTCTAGCCCAGGAAGCAGGGACCAGTTAATTGCAGGGTGATCGCCGTGTTCTTGCGGAGCATTTAATGTAGCATGTAATTGCAGGGTAAATAAATACAGAGCTATTTCCAGCTCTCAGCCCAGTGCTGTGAGCGTGTGGTAATTATGGCTGGGGACTGGCTTGGTGCAATTTCTAAGCGATGGCGCCCAGCCTGAACTGGGTCAGCCCTCATGCATGTCCTCTCTGCTCCCAGGACAACTAGGTCGCTGATCTCGCCAAGCTTCCCCTGTGCTCAGCTTCCCAGGACTTTGATCGGCGGCCCTGGACTTCCCAGGACTCTAACCCACACTTGCATCCTGGGCTCCCTAGGCCTTCTGGTTGGTACTCAGTCCCCCTAGATGTCGTAGTTTGGATGTCTCCCGGGCAGAACTGGGTTTATATCAAGGTTCTGTGATTTGCTGACTATGAGACTACGGACAGTTTGTTGCACCCTTCTTAACCACAGTTTTTATCTATTAGATGTAGATAAAAATGATATATGTTGTGGGACTTTCCTACTGGTCCAGGGGTGAAGAATCTGCCTTGCAATGCAGGGGACTTGGGTTTGATCCCTTGTCGGGGAATTAAGATCCCATGTACCGCGGGGCAACTAAGCCCAGGCACAACTAGAGATCTCATGTGCTGCAACTGCTGAGTCTGCACTCTCGGGAGTCTGTGTGCTGCCACTAGAGAGAAGCACGAGCGCTGCAATGAAGAACTGTTAAGTCACAACTAAGACCCGATGTAGTAGAATAAATAAATATTAAAATTATAACAACAATCCGTGTTGTAAAGTTGGAGGAATTAAAAGAGCTAATGCGTGTGAAATGTTGAGTATGTTGCCTGGCCCAGAGTAAGTGCTACATGTTAGGTAAATGAAGTGAAAGTCGCTCAGTTGTGTCCAACTCTTTAAGACCCGTAGACAAGCCTAGAATTCTCCAAGCAAGAATACTGGAGTGGGCAGCCTTTTCCTTTTCCAGGGGATCTTCCCAACCCAGGGACTGAACCCAGGTCTCCTGCATTGCAGGTGGGTTCTTTATCCTCTGAGCCACCAGGGAAGCCCATCCTTCCTTTTTCCCCTTCCCTTTCCATTCCTTTCCTTCTTTTCACTTCTCTGTCCTCCATCCCTCCTTCTTCCTAAGGTATATGTAAGAGAGGAAGGAACGTGCCTTTTGGAGCCCAGCAGACCTGGATTTAAGTCCTGGCTATACCCATCACTTGCTGTTTTGTTTTTTGAACAGTTATTTAGCTTCTCTTGACCCCAGTTTTCTCATGTTAGGTGAGAGCAGTAGCACCTATCCACCAAGTGACTGTCAAGATCAAGTGAGGCTGCAGCCCTGAATGTTCTTTGTAAACCACAGCTGAACAGGAAGACAGTGTCCTGCTTAGATTTAATTCTGTATCCCAGAGTGGGTCCCCATGCCAGAGACTCTGAAGGGAGACTGTCTTGGAACAGGTGGATGAGGGAGCTGTCTTTAAGGGAACACTTGTGGACGGGATGGGGAGAAGGAAGCATGCGCAGAGCAAGAAGCTGAGGTGTGATGCAGCTTCAGTGGCCATCTTCGCCAGGTCCTCAAAAAGAAGGTTTAGGTTAAAAAAGATCTTCCTGGGATTTCTGTCAAAGGGTGTTCTTCCTGTGTTTCCTCTACGAGTGTTATGGTAGCCAATCAGACGGTAAAGAATCTGCGTGCAAAATGAGAGACCCGGGTTTGATTTCTGGGTCAGAAAGATCCATTGGAAAAGGAAATGGCAACCCCCTCCAGTATTCTTGCCTGGAGAATTCCATGGAGCCTGGTGGGCTACAGTCCATGAAATTGCACAGTCAACACGACTGAGTGACTAACACACACACTTACATTTAGGTCTTTAATCCATTTTGAGTTTAATTTGTGTATGGTGTTAGAGAGTGTTCTATTGTCATCCTTCTACATGTAGCTGTCCAGCTTTCTGAGTATCACGTACATTTCTTTTCTTCTTTTCTTTTTGGCTGTTCTGGGTCCTCGTTGCAGCATGAGGGCTCTTGGTTGTGGCTCACGGACTCAGTTGCCTCCATAGTGTGTGAGATCTTAGTTCCCTGACCAGAGATGGAATCTGCTTTCTCTGCATTGGAAGGCTGATTCTTAACCTCGGGAAGTTCCTCTCAGCACCACACATTAAAGAGGCAGCCTTTTCTCCATTGTATGTGTATTCTTGCCTCCTTTGTCACTGATTAGGTGACCATAGGTGCATGAGTTTATCTCTGGGCTTTCTATCCACTGATCTGTTTTTCTTTTTGTGCCTGTTCTGTAGTGACCTAGATGGGTGGGGTTGAGGGTAGGTGGGAGGGAGGTCCAAGGAGGAGGGGATGCATGTGTACGTGTAGCTGAAACTAACACAACATTGTAAAGCAGTTGTGTGTGTGCACGTGTGCTGAGCGGCTTCATTCCTGTCTGACTCTGAGACGCTGCTGACTCTAGCTCACCAGGCTCCTCTGTCCATGGGATTCTCCGGGCAAGAATGCTGGAGTGAACTGCCATGCCCTCCTCCAGAGGATCTTCCTGACCCAGGGAGCAAACCTTCATCGGCGGGCAGGTTCTTTACCATTGTGCCACCTAGGGTGCAGAGTACCAGGACTCTGCATTCAACAGGCTGATGGACAGGCCAGGATTGTGACCATAATTTATACACCATATGCTGTTGCAAAGGGTTGGCAAGGCTAGTTGAACCCACACGCCAGACAGACAGCTGCTGACCGTAGGCTTCCAGAGCCTAAAGGTCCCCAGGCGGCAAATGACTCTCCATCCCATGCGTGGAGATGCGGGAATCCTGTCACAGGACGGAGCTGCCCTTTCCCTGGGAAGAATCAGTGTCCCAAGGCCAACAAGGAAACCTCGGGACACTCAGGTATAATCGAGGGACATCGCAGCCTCCCCAATCACAGACTCAGATGTGATCAGAGGGGCAAAAGGCCGTCAAAGGATATAGGATGTAGGGAATTAAGGAAGGACACCCCTGAGGTGGGACTTCCCTGGTGACTCAGATGGTGGAGAGTCCACCTGCAGTGCAGGAGCCCCAGGTCTGAGCCCTCGGTCGGGAAGTTCCCCAGGAGGCTGCAGTGTTCTTGACCGGAGGATCCCATGGACTGGCTGCATCCCACGGGGCTGCATAATGGCAAGCATGAATGAGCGACTGAGCATGTGCATATGCCCCTTAGGTGAGGACCCAAAGGGGAAGAGTCTCCAGATAAATGACTATAAGGGATGGAAAAACCATACCACCTGCCAAGCGTTATGCCTGGTTTGTAAGTATAGTAAGTGCTCAGTACATATCAGTTCAATGAATAAATAAAGCACAAAATCTGGACACAGAGTGCGTGCCTTTTGTGTTTCATTATTCCAGTGGACTTGAAGTCCTTTCCCTCTTGGGGGCTGAGCTTTCACTTTATGAAATGGGCACACCACCAGCTGCCCAGCCTGCATCACTGGCCCCTTGTGACGATGCAGGCAGAAGGCTTTGAAAGCGGCAGATACAGGGAGGATTCAGCATTTGCCACTTTCCCTCCAGCCTCCCCTGCTACCCCTTGCTCCGGGTCACCCCTTTGGATCCATCCTCAATAGCTAATGCTTTTCACCAATGACTCTGGGTTAATCGGTTGAAGCAGAGAGTCCATAGGAAATGCCCTCGATGGCCCCCACAAGCCCTCGTCTCGGTGCATAGAATCTCTCTCCGGGATTAAGTGTGCCTAATGCTACTGTTTGCTAGATGGGGGACAAAGACAGCAGGGTCAGAATGCAGCTGCACCTCATTTGTATCTGAAATACCAGGGCCAGCTGCTGAGCTGTAATGAAATTCCAGCAAGGCTTGTTGACATTCCAGAGGCATCACCACCACGAGGTTAAATTATAAGTTGATGATGACAAGCAGACGTACAGGAAAATGTCAAAATTAGCATGAGCAAGCTCGGGCGCCTTCCTCCCTCTACCCGTCCTCTGGCACAGAGGCCTCTCCCTCCCCAGCCCAGTTCTGCCCTGCCACCGCCTCATCTCACCAGTTGGTTTTTAAGACTCTAATAGCAAGCACACGTTGGTCCTGGGGACTGCCAGTGTCTTGCCCTTCTCCACGGGCAGCCCGAAGGAGGGGGAGCAGGGCAGCCTCCTGAAGAGGCAGTGACCTTGGAGCTGTCCCTGACCTGGGAGCCTTCCTTGGGCTTCTCTGTCTCTGGTGGGGGCTCACGACCCCTTCCTCCTGGTACCGCCGGGGACTGGACTGGATCAGGCATGGATGTCACCAGGGACAGTATGCCACAAGGCCACTCACCTGTCCCTGCCATTCTCCTCGGGTCCACCCTGGATTCTTCCACCAGAAGGGAGCACCGGGAAGATGCTGCTCAGAGGAGAGGGGGGAACAGGTTGGACTTGCACGAGGAGTCCTTGCAAGATGCCAACCAAGGGTCAGATCACGCAGCCCTGATCACAGGTGTGATCTGAATGTGCAGCTGGACCCACTGTAAGTGCTAGTCACTCGTTCATGTCCAACTCTTTGCGACCTCTTGGACTGGAGGCCACCAGGTTCCTCCATCTATGGGATTTTCCAAGCAAGAATACTGGAACGGTTTGCCCTTTCCTTCTCCAGGGGAGCTTCCTGACCCAGGGATTGAACCCGGGTCTCCCACATTACAGGCAGAAATCAAATCCAGGCATTTTTACAAGCCTTTCATGGACATTTCACAGCCTGAGGCTGAATTAGACCCAGTAACACCAGTACCCTTGACAAAGCTCCTTTAAGTTGAATTAGATGATCAGACTCACTGAAGAGTTATTTGAGAGACGAATGAAGACCCAAGAGGGACCATCTTTGGTTTGGAGTTGCAGAGGAGGCTTAAGTCAGGAGAGCTTGATATGGCAGAGGGAAATACCAGGGCCAGCTGCTGAGCTGTAATGAAATTCCAGCAAGGCTTGTTGACATTCCAGAGGCATCACCACCACGAGGTTAAATTATAAGTTGATGATGACAAGCAGACGTACAGGAAAATGTCAAAATTAGCATGAGCAAGCTCGGGCGCCTTCCTCCCTCTACCCGTCCTCTGGCACAGAGGCCTCTCCCTCCCCAGCCCAGTTCTGCCCTGCCACCGCCTCATCTCACCAGTTGGTTTTTAAGACTCTAATAGCAAGCACACGTTGGTCCTGGGGACTGCCAGTGTCTTGCCCTTCTCCACGGGCAGCCCGAAGGAGGGGGAGCAGGGCAGCCTCCTGAAGAGGCAGTGACCTTGGAGCTGTCCCTGACCTGGGAGCCTTCCTTGGGCTTCTCTGTCTCTGGTGGGGGCTCACGACCCCTTCCTCCTGGTACCTCCGGGGACTGGACTGGATCAGGCATGGATGTCACCAGGGACAGTATGCCACAAGGCCACTCACCTGTCCCTGCCATTCTCCTCGGGTCCACCCTGGATTCTTCCACCAGAAGGGAGCACCGGGAAGATGCTGCTCAGAGGAGAGGGGGGAACAGGTTGGACTTGCACGAGGAGTCCTTGCAAGATGCCAACCAAGGGTCAGATCACGCAGCCCTGATCACAGGTGTGATCTGAATGTGCAGCTGGACCCACTGTAAGTGCTAGTCACTCGTTCATGTCCAACTCTTTGCGACCTCTTGGACTGGAGGCCACCAGGTTCCTCCATCTATGGGATTTTCCAAGCAAGAATACTGGAACGGTTTGCCCTTTCCTTCTCCAGGGGAGCTTCCTGACCCAGGGATTGAACCCGGGTCTCCCACATTACAGGCAGAAATCAAATCCAGGCATTTTTACAAGCCTTTCATGGACATTTCACAGCCTGAGGCTGAATTAGACCCAGTAACACCAGTACCCTTGACAAAGCTCCTTTAAGTTGAATTAGATGATCAGACTCACTGAAGAGTTATTTGAGAGACGAATGAAGACCCAAGAGGGACCATCTGGTTTGGAGTGCAGAGAGCTTAAGTCAGGGAGAGCTTGATATTGGCAGAGGGCCAAGGGGAATTTCAAGTTGACGACCGCCGTCAGATAGGCAGAGTTTGGGGAAATAGCTGTCAAGAAAGACGGGAGGAATCTTCAGCTTAATGTCAGGGGAGAGGATGGAGTCGCTGAGGAAGTGATGTGCAGTGAGAAGCCCAGAGGGTCAAGAGCCAGAGAAGAATATCAGACCAAGAGCCGGAGAAGAGAGGGTCAGCGATGGAGAGACAACTTGAGAGGGCAGCAGTGTGATGCCTGAGCCAAAGGAAGGAAGCACAGGGCAGAGACAGGACCAAAGTCTACAGTGGATTCCAGTGGACGTCGGTGGGCTTGCCTGAAACTCTCGTTTCTGTTTATGACCTTGATTCCACAGGAGCGTGAGTTATTCAATCCAAAAAATTGGTGTATCAAATTGATTTTTGAGTTCTGGCCCACTGAGACCTGTCTGCAGGTTTTTTTTTTTTTTTTTTTTTCTCATTTCTCTTCTTTGGTTCTGACATTCTTAGCAAACTGAGCAGAACTTTGAAGCATTTTGGGTGAAAGCGGTTCAGATTCCAGACACTGGTCCAGGACACGGGTGGAGAGGGGAGATGAGAAGGCTGGGGTGGAGGAAGAAAGAAGTGTGAGCCCACACTGCCTGGGGGAAGCCTGGGCTGAGATCACTACCCCTGACCCTGGAAGAATGGATCCCTCCATGTGTGGACTGTGTGTGTGTGTGTGTGTGTGTGTGTGCTCAGTCATGTCTGACCCTCTGCAACCCCACAGACTGTTAGCCCATCAGGCTCCTCTGTCCATGGAATTTTCAGGCAAGGAGAGTGGAGCAGGTTGCTGACTCCTACTCCAAGGGATCTTTTCCACCCAGGGATTCAACCCACGTCTCCTGAATTGCCGGCGGATTCTTTACTGCTGAGCCACTGGGGAAGCCACCATGGACTGTGGTCCTTGATTTTTGTTCAGGCTTCATGCTCCCATCTCAGCAAAGAGATTTCTAGTTTAGGCAGGGAGAAGGCAAGAACCCACACAAGGAAAGAGGAGTCAATGTTAGAGTTAGAACTCAAACCAGTGGTGGTTCACCTTCAGGCATCCGTTCATACATCCATTCGTGGAACCAGTGTTGGGCACCTGCCACGTGCCTGGCCCTGGTCAGAGCACTGAGAATACACAGCCCCAGGCAAAGCAGACACCACTGCCTGCCGTCATGCTCCCGGGAGGAGAGATGACCTTGCACAGTATACAGAAGTAGATCAGACAGGACGATTTTTAAAAGAAGACAAAGTCCAATGGAGCGAAAAGGAAGCCAGATAAGATGGCAGGAAATACTGGCAGACCTGCAGTTAGGGATAGGGGAGGCCAGGAAAGGACTTAGTGAGAATATTATTGGAGCAGAGCTCATAGGACTCAGGCACACACATGAATGGGTGGATATGAGGCAGCTCACAAAGTCCGAAGGGAGCCCGGAAAAGGTGACCTCAGGAAGAAGCGGACGCGGGAGCCTCTGAGAACCCAGGAAGGAAGACTCCGTGGGCAGACTCCTCAGGGTTCCCTGGGTGGATGGGTTCCAGCCTCGGTATCCTCAGGACACTCAGTTCAGGTGGGCTTCTAAGAAAAGAGAAGCGGGCTGGGCTGCCTGACCATCCTGCTCACCTGTCAGGAAGCACATGTGGATGGACACTCCTGGAAAGGTGGCAGGTCCCAGGAACCGAGGCCCCAAGGGAGATCCAGGTGTGTGAAGACGGGATGCAGGCCAGCAGTGACAGCTGAGGTTGTTCAATTACTCACACCTCCCTACACCCCCACACAGACCTCCACCACACACACAGACACACAGACCCACACAGAAAAGCCTGCAGGACCAGAAGCCTTAGAGAGCATTGAATTTGCCCCCCCGACTTTGCTGCAGAGGATACCGAGACTCAGGAATTGGGAAGGAGGTCACTCATCAAGGAAAGTTTGGGACTGGATTGCAGGGCTCCTAACTCCCAACCCAGAACCTTCCCTGCTTCCCAGGGCTCCCCAAGGAGCACAGGATGTCTAAGGAGGAAGGAGCTTTTGAAAGTGTCCCATCAAATCTGCCTGTTTTTTGGGGTGGGGAGACCGAAGGCAGGAAGAAGATAGAGAGCAGGGAGCAGATCTTGGTAAAAGGCAGTCCTGGTCCCTGCAGGGGATCGGGGGAAAATCAGAATGTCCCTTCCCTGGATCAGGTGGCAGGAGGGTGCACGGGAAATGTTCCTTGTCTTAAACAAATGTTTATAGCTCTCTGGGGACCAGGCCTTGGCAAGCTATCTCTGAAGTTCAGTGCAGCCCAAAGGGCCCTAGTTTGGTGGCACGTGGTCGGTAGGAAATGCCCCCAGGAGCACAGCAAATGCGCTTATCCGAAGGAGGGCCTGTTGGCAACCAAGGCCGAATCCTCTTTGCTTTCAACAACCCTGTGTGTAGACACCTGACTGTGGCTCACGCCCCATGGCGGCCTGGTCGGATGAGTGAGCAGGGCTGAGCCGTGGCCCTGTGTAATGCCAGATACACCACGGGGTGGAGGGAGAGCCTCCGAGCTCCACTGGTGTGAGCACAGTCACTGAAAGTCAGAGCACTCCTGCCAGCCCCGTCTTCTCTCTGGAATTCATATCTCTGCCCTGCTGGGCTTCCCAGGGGACGCTAGTGGTAAAGAACCTGTCTGCGCATGTTAGGAGATGCAGGAGACTCAGGTTCAATCCCTGGGTTGGGAAGATCCCCTGGAGAAGGGAATGGCAAGCCACTCCAGTATTCTTGCCTAGAGAATCCCGCAGACAGAGGAGCCTGGCGGGCTACCGTCCACGGGGTCGCAAAGGGTCGGACACGACTGAAGGGACGTCACAGCCTGCTGGGCAGCACAGAAAAGCGCTCGGGGCCTCTGTATCTGTCACTGCTGGCACAAGATGTGCCGCAGCTCGGCCATTCTGCCAGGTCTTTCTAAGCACAGCTAGCCCCTCTCCCCGCCTGACCCCCCACCACTGTAGTCTGAAAGCCTGAGGATTGCCGCACCTGAACTAACGACTAACCGGGCTGGTGCCTGCCCCTTTCCTCGGTCCTGGGTCATTGGCATTTAGGATCTGAGTCTGACTCCTGCAATTTAACAACCTCTGACTCTTCTTTAAAAGCTTCTGGGACTCCAATTCCAGCTCGGCGCTAAGCCCTGTGTGTTCTGCCTTGATCTCTGCTCCAACGTCAAGCCTGGAGGCTTCCCAGGCCAAGCCAGGGAGGCATCCTTCCCTCAGACAGGAGAGCCCCACGCTCTCTGCATGAGCCTTATCCGGGGCTGGCTCTGGCATGCCTCTGATGCTGGACCCTTGACCTGGGCTTGTTCTGTTGGACTGTCCCTCATCAAGCTCAACCCCTAATCTGTGCAGAAGGAAATTCTTACTCCAAGAGGGAAGAAGCTTCACAAGGGTTGCCTGCGTTCTCCTTTTCATCAGCTCTCGCTGGTTAGGACCCTTTTCCTCTCCACCGGGGCCCCCTGATCCCCCAGTGAATGTTAACAGTCTCTAAAGCTTTCCAGTGCTAACGTGCCTACCCTTATCAAAACAGACCTGCATTCTCTTCTTTAGAAACAGCTGCAAGGCAGGACGAATTAGTTCTTACAAATTAATCCTTGGTAAAGTATGGTGGACTGATCACAGACATCTAATGGAAATTTCCACTGCCTTTGCCTGATGGAGAGGAAGGTGCAAATTTCAGACAGCAAAGGAGGTTGTGTTTTTTTTTTTCTTTAGAAAGGGAATGGTTTCTGATGCTTACAAAATCATGCTATCTAGATCGAAAACACAGAGATTGGACCAGTCCTGTGTAAAGGACTTGGCAGGTATTATTCTGAGCCTGGAGATCCCTGATGGTCTTGCCATATCAACTGACTTCTTGTATTTGTTTTTAAAAAAACGAGGAGCTACTCTTAGAGAGTGTGGAGTCCATAAACATACTGGATGGGAGTATTTGTCTCTCCCTCCTGCTGGATTTCTACTGTGGAAATAAACCCACCATCAAGTGTACATTAATCTCCTATGTCTTCAGTGGATGGTGGGGACCTGTGGGATTTCACACATGGTTGAGGCTTGACTGTTTGCCTTTAAGATATCTTGGACCGCAGTTGATAAATACAGGGCAGAGCGCTGATGGCAATGAGGATAATGTTATCTTAACATTTGTAAATCTGCGGCTTGACGTTTATAGTTTCTGGTGTGATTCAACCTTTTTGAGTCTAGCTTCCCGCTCAGTATCCTCCACCTGTTGTTACAAGACTCTTGTGAGAAGCTGGATTTGGTAGCTCTAAGTGCCAGGAGTCTGGCTGTTGTCATATCTGCTGGGGTTTTTTCCAGCCTTGGATCAGAATTATTACAAATATCAATGGAATCACAGTTCCTATGTACATGAAGGCAGGCCAAGAATTCCTATCCCTTCTCCTTTGCCAGATTAAACCAGGGACGCAGGTTGTTCTAAATCGTAGCAAAGTCTGGGTCTGATGGCCCACGTTTGAGTCCCGGTGCTGTATTGTCAAAGCCAGTTCATCTCTTCAGAAGATGCTTTTTTTCCCCATTAATCCAGATGAGCTAGGTGGATTTATGGATAAACTTTTAACTTTTGAGTTCTCTGCTTGTGTGTCTTTATATCCCCATAGGTGTGCCTTGACACAATCTTTTCTTGTTTTTGTTTTTTCTTACCTTGTGTTGTTTGCTTTTTTTTTTTTTCTGGCTACGCTGCATGGCATTTGGGATTTACTTCCCTGACCAGGAATTGAACTCTTGCCCCTGAATTGGAAGCAAGGAACCTTAACCATTGGACCTCCAGGGAAGTGCCTCATCACAGTCTTGCCTGGCTAGACTGTTAACTCCAGCCTGTGTGGTCCTCCTCATAGCTTTTATCTCCCAGGGGATTTTAATTAGGCATGAGATCGACAGATCAGGGACAGGCATGCACAGAATGGCCACTTTCCTGAGCTACTGTGTGCACACATGCATGTATACGTGTGGTGCGTGTGTGAGAACGAGTGTGAAACATGCTCGTGAGCTTGCCGGAGCTCCTCCCCGCCTACCACACCTCCCTGCTTCGGGCCTCCTGTTGCTGCCGCCGGTCCAGGCACCGAGGTTCCTCTGCTCGTGCGTGATCTTGTTTGGACCGGGCAGACTGCTGCCTGGACCACCCAGGAAACAAAGGCAGGGAGAGGGCGGCGTAGGTAGCCCGGCTGGCTTGGAGCCCACAGCCCGTCTTGGGGCTCTGCTCAGCCAGATTCTGGGTTTAGCTGTGAATCATTCCTGCCTGAGGACTGAAGGCCGGTGTGTGCCCATGTGACTGGGGTGCGCACGGCACGGGCATCGTGGAGAGAATTCTAAAGGCAAGGAAGTGGAGCCAGCAGATCAGGGGAGAAACTGAACCCTCCAGGCCGGCGCTGGCCTTCTCAGACGTGGACAGTCAAGGAATCGGTGGGGGGGCAGGGAGTGCTGTTAGCCACATCCTTTGAAGACTGAGCACCAGGGAGCCAGCCATCCGAGTGACTCAGGATACCTGGGGGCATCTCTCCTGGCCTGTTGGGGGAAGGGGTGTCTCCAATTCTCGCCTCTAACCAGGATGCGACCGGATGTGATGGCCACAGGGAGGAATTGGAAGTGGGCCCGCCTGCGCTCCTTTCCTGGCTGGCTTTGCACTTGCTCCCTGTATAATTTCGGAGACTTGCACAGCCTCACCAAGCATTTAGACCTCTCTTTCATCAATATGCCTAGTCGGGTCAAGCTTCAGTCTCCCAGGGACGGCCTTCAGGCTGGTCTGACGATGGACTGCCCTTGGCCTCTGGGACCAGTGGCTGCGCGGGCCTCTCAGCCGAAAGCTGCCCGACTTCCCTGGCTGGCGTGGTCCCTGCAGCTCAACGGTGAGGCTCACGCCGGCATGGCAGTCTCACTGCCCTACCTTGGGCTCAGGGCTCCGCTCAGCAGGGGAGCCGCATGGGGCACAGCCGGGTTCCGGCTCCACCTGTCTCTGAGCTGGGCTGCAGGCACACAGCATCCGTCTGAACACAGAGGAGTCAGAGGGAGGCTGGGTCTGGTCAGGATGAAAGCTCGCAAGTCCTTGTGGGGAATCAGAGTTCTCGGCGGTGAGTCCTGGTGACTCTCAGCAAGGGGCCGCTTGGCTACCCAGGGGACATTTGACAATGTCTGCAGGCAGGTTTGGTTGTCAGAATCAGAGATGCGATGGTCATCTAGGGGGCAGAGGCAAGGGATACTGTTAAACATCCTGTGACCCACAGAAGAGCGCCCCGCTAAGGAATGCACCGGCCTCAAATGTCAACAGTGCCAATGTTGGGAAACCCTGATCTGGCTTAAGAACAGCTGAAGGAAGCAGGCGAGGTGAGATCAACAGGACTTGGCATTTCTAGCCCCTCGTGGTGGTAGCGCTGGGGAGCTTGGACCCCTGTTCACCGTGGGTCTTTCCCCCCTTGCTTCCCTCGCCTTCACACACACCTCAGAGCAGGCAGATGTTTCTGAGAGGAGCAGCGGGATGGATGCTTTGGGGACCTCCCTGCCATCCCCGGGGCACCCCCATTGCACTGGCTGCCAGTGGCATCCTACGGCCAATACCCGTGGCCCCCCCACTCTCTGCTGAGGGCTTTCACTCAGCTCACAGGCAGGACAAGACAGAAGTGCCCTGGAGTGCACGTCCCAGGGAGCAGCCCCCAGCCATTGGTGATGAGAATCGGGCGATAAAGACCGCAGCATGTTCTGCACGAGTTTGGGGTCCCAGTGCAACTGAGCCTCAATAGTCCTGTTCTCACTACCAACTGGAGACGGAAATAGCAACCCACTCTAGTATTTTTGCCTGGAGGATTCTATGGACAGAGGAGCCTGGCGGGGTACACAGCCTACGGGGTCATCCAGAGTCAGACACGACTGAGCGACCGACACTCCCTCACTCACCTCCCGACGCCTCTGCTGAGCTTCTTGGCATCACCTCATGAATAGACTAATTTATTCCTGTGTCAGAGTTTGTTTCAGAGGCAGCCTGACCTCAGGGAAGCAATGATTTCTGAGTGCTTGCAAGTAAGAACCCCGCTGCGTGCTAATGTGCTTATCCATCAGGTGACCCCATCCATCCATCCATCCATCCATCCCGTTCATCCTTCATCAGCCCCTATTTATTAAGCACTGACTGTGCGCCAGGAACTGGGGACTTCATACCCATTTGTAGATAGGGAAACCGAGGCTCCAGATTCCCCTACACAAGTTCAAAGTCCTTCAAAATGGGAAGGATCCAAGCTAGACTAGAAAGGAAAGTCAGACCTCCTCAGGGTATTTCAGACCCATTATACCTGCCAGTTGTTTTTCAGCTGGCTGTGTTGAGAATTACCTGGAGAGCTTTATATAAACACAGATGTCTGAGCCCCGCTCTGGAATGACTCACCGTCTCAGAGGAGTGGGACTGTGGCTTGTGTATTTGTAACGGCCCTTTGTATAAGCTCATGTGAGCACCGAAAGGGGAGTCTGTGTCCCCACGCCCACATACTGTCTGACTTGGGGGCAGTCTGGGGGGGGTTCCCCACGCCCACATACTGTCTGACTTGGGGGCTGGCATGTTCTGAGAGGAGCAGCGGGATGGATGCTTTGGGGACCTCCCTGCCATCCCCGGGGCACCCCCATTGCACTGGCTGCCAGTGGCATCCTACGGCCAATACCCGTGGCCCCCCCACTCTCTGCTGAGGGCTTTCACTCAGCTCACAGGCAGGACAAGACAGAAGTGCCCTGGAGTGCACGTCCCAGGGAGCAGCCCCCAGCCATTGGTGATGAGAATCGGGCGATAAAGACCGCAGCATGTTCTGCACGAGTTTGGGGTCCCAGTGCAACTGAGCCTCAATAGTCCTGTTCTCACTACCAACTGGAGACGGAAATAGCAACCCACTCTAGTATTTTTGCCTGGAGGATTCTATGGACAGAGGAGCCTGGCGGGGTACACAGCCTACGGGGTCATCCAGAGTCAGACACGACTGAGCGACCGACACTCCCTCACTCACCTCCCGACGCCTCTGCTGAGCTTCTTGGCATCACCTCATGAATAGACTAATTTATTCCTGTGTCAGAGTTTGTTTCAGAGGCAGCCTGACCTCAGGGAAGCAATGATTTCTGAGTGCTTGCAAGTAAGAACCCCGCTGCGTGCTAATGTGCTTATCCATCAGGTGACCCCATCCATCCATCCATCCATCCATCCCGTTCATCCTTCATCAGCCCCTATTTATTAAGCACTGACTGTGCGCCAGGAACTGGGGACTTCATACCCATTTGTAGATAGGGAAACCGAGGCTCCAGATTCCCCTACACAAGTTCAAAGTCCTTCAAAATGGGAAGGATCCAAGCTAGACTAGAAAGGAAAGTCAGACCTCCTCAGGGTATTTCAGACCCATTATACCTGCCAGTTGTTTTTCAGCTGGCTGTGTTGAGAATTACCTGGAGAGCTTTATATAAACACAGATGTCTGAGCCCCGCTCTGGAATGACTCACCGTCTCAGAGGAGTGGGACTGTGGCTTGTGTATTTGTAACGGCCCTTTGTATAAGCTCATGTGAGCACCGAAAGGGGAGTCTGTGTCCCCCACGCCCACATACTGTCTGACTTGGGGGCAGTGACTGCAGGCTGAGGAAAGTGAGAGGGAGGAGGCCCCTTCCATCCCTGGGGCTCAAACCCAGGGCTGGCCAGACACCGTCCCCATCCTGCCTCCCCAAAAGCCCTGAGCGAGGCTGGTACCCTGGGGGCCAGGCCAGCTCCCTGTTGGTGGTTTACCATCCCTGCAGGAGTCCTGTTGCCAAATTTCACCTAGACAGGCTGTCAACGGTTTGCACGGCTTGTTTTCCGGTTGGGGTTTCCTGTCCTGCCATATGGCAAGCCCCCATAAGGCACAGAGGTGACGGGGCCGCTCCCTGGCAGACGGGTGTTTCCTGACACAGAGGCCTGGTGGCCCTGAAGCCCCCCAGCTCTGCTCTCACCTCTGCCTGCCCCCCTGGAAGGGTTAGAGATGGAGGTTTTTCAGGCTAAATATAGAGGCGGGCCATTAAGCAACGGCATCTCCTCCCCTTCCCAATCTCTCTGGGCTTCCCATGCGATGGGTAATAGCTCTAACAATCTGTTCTGTTTCTCCCTTTGCAGCGCATGGAGGAGCAGCAGCCACAGCCTGTGGTGAGAGGCTGCTTTTGGAGAGGGGAACAGCTTTAAAGACGGGAAAGGAGTCTTCTGCAGGGCTCAAAGTACAGGGCAGGCAGGGCTTTATTTTTAGAGGTCTGCTTGGAGCCTCTGCCCCTGTTCAGGGCCTGACCATTGCTAGAAGGGGCTCTGGAGGGGCAGGACCACCGTACTGATTCTGAACAGCAGAGTTGGAAGGACCCTGGGCTTGGAGTCAGGCCAATCGAGAGCACCATCCTGGCTCTGTCGCTTAAACACTTTTTGATTGTGAGAAAGTCAGAAGTGCCACCTGCTTCGGCAAAGAGGGCATGAGGATGAAGGGAGAGAACTTGAACGCACAGCACATGATAGGCCTTTAGTATAGGTCGGTCACATAGTAGGTCCTCAACACGAGATGTCTGTTGGCAAGTCCGTGGGTTGATTGGCTGTGTGGCCTTGTTTTTTCCCATCTGTTAAATGGAGCTACAACGGGCCCTGCTTTCAGAACTAGCTCCACATTTTGCGGGGCTCAGGGCACAATGCACATGTGAGGTCCCCTATTCAAAAAGGATTAAAAATTTCAAGACAGGGAGAGCAAAGCATTCAGTAAGGCAGAGGACCCTTCTGATTTAAGGGACCTGGGTGACTGCCTAGGAATTATTAAAGACAATTATGTAAAGTGCTTATGACACTGATGATGTTTATTACAACTGCTAATTATGCACCAGATAAATTATGAGAGCAGTAAGTGATCCATTTTGTTGTGACTCATAGGGATAAATACATCGATTGGGATCAGATTTCATAAGTTTCCATTAGCAAGCTTCCAGCACCAGGATTTTTGGGGGTAACAGAAGGGAATTGCAGAGGATGATTGGGTCATCTGTAAAGTATGTTGAACAGTTCTAATTGGAGCATCGCTGGGGATGGAACATGGGAGCATGTCCAGGAAGAGAAGGGAATTTGAGGCCCCCCAGACATCCTTGCTGGGTGGTCAGAAGGAGCTGTTCTTCACAAAAGAGGTAACTAGAAAATGGGATTTACGAGCACAGTGACGTGAGGTTCCTGGTGGTCCAATGGTAAGGCATCTGCCTACAAATGTAGGAGACGCGTTCGATCCCTGCGTCAGGAAGATGTCCTGTTGAAGGAAATGACAACCCACTCCAATATTTTTTTAGTCCATGCTTCTGCAGGGCTCAAAGTACAGGGCAGGCAGGGCTTTATTTTTAGAGGTCTGCTTGGAGCCTCTGCCCTGTTCAGGGCCTGACCATTGCTAGAAGGGGCTCTGGAGGGGCAGGACCACCGTACTGATTCTGAACAGCAGAGTTGGAAGGACCCTGGGCTTGGAGTCAGGCCAATCGAGAGCACCATCCTGGCTCTGTCGCTTAAACACTTTTTGATTGTGAGAAAGTCAGAAGTGCCACCTGCTTCGGCAAAGAGGGCATGAGGATGAAGGGAGAGAACTTGAACGCACAGCACATGATAGGCCTTTAGTATAGGTCGGTCACATAGTAGGTCCTCAACACGAGATGTCTGTTGGCAAGTCCGTGGGTTGATTGGCTGTGTGGCCTTGTTTTTTCCCATCTGTTAAATGGAGCTACAACGGGCCCTGCTTTCAGAACTAGCTCCACATTTTGCGGGGCTCAGGGCACAATGCACATGTGAGGTCCCCTATTCAAAAAGGATTAAAAATTTCAAGACAGGGAGAGCAAAGCATTCAGTAAGGCAGAGGACCCTTCTGATTTAAGGGACCTGGGTGACTGCCTAGGAATTATTAAAGACAATTATGTAAAGTGCTTATGACACTGATGATGTTTATTACAACTGCTAATTATGCACCAGATAAATTATGAGAGCAGTAAGTGATCCATTTTGTTGTGACTCATAGGGATAAATACATCGATTGGGATCAGATTTCATAAGTTTCCATTAGCAAGCTTCCAGCACCAGGATTTTTGGGGGTAACAGAAGGGAATTGCAGAGGATGATTGGGTCATCTGTAAAGTATGTTGAACAGTTCTAATTGGAGCATCGCTGGGGATGGAACATGGGAGCATGTCCAGGAAGAGAAGGGAATTTGAGGCCCCCCAGACATCCTTGCTGGGTGGTCAGAAGGAGCTGTTCTTCACAAAAAGAGGTAACTAGAAAAATGGGATTTACGAGCACAGTGACGTGAGGTTCCCTGGTGGTCCAATGGTAAGGCATCTGCCTACAAATGTAGGAGACGCGGTTCGATCCCTGCGTCAGGAAGATGTCCTGTTGAAGGAAATGACAACCCACTCCAATATTTTTGCCTGGGGAGTCTTGTGGACAGAGGAGCCTAGTGGGCTGAAGTCCATGGGGTTTCAAAAGAGTTGAACACGATTTAGTGACTCAACACACACACCTGTATAACATAGATAACTAATACACACCTACTGTATACCAAGGGGGCTCTACTCAACACCCTGCAATGACCTATATGGGCAAAGAATACGAGTGGGTATATGTATCAGTGATCCAGTTTGCTGTGTACCTAGAACTAACACAGCATTGTAAATCAACTGTACTCCAATTTTAAAAAAAGAAATAAAAAATGAAGCCAACCCTTTGAAAACAGGAACAGGGCTCAGATTATGGCTGGAATGAAAACTCCTGCATGGAAGTGGGTGGGAGGGCGGGGGGGTGCTCATGGAGACCCGCGTGGAAGAGGCTGACATTCCAGAATAGACAAGATGATCAGGACAGAACATGCTTCCCAAGTGCAGGGATTAGGGCTAAAATAGAACCGGAAATCAACTCTGTCCAAAATTAGCAAGTGCATCTGGGAGCTGTAAACTGATCTAAGGGAAGGAGGGGAGGAGTTGAGCCAAACGCGTTCCTGTAGGGGAAGATCCTGAGTTTCTGAGATCCGTCGTTTCTGCATCTGTAGAATGGGCACGATCATATTCATTGTTGAAAAGATAAAATGAGAGGACAGCTGTAATATCTTTCCAGATATTGCATCTGTGTCCACGAGTGACGCCACTGAGTCCCCGTCCCGCTTGAACTTCTTCCAGTCGCTGGAGCCTGCTCGTGAGCGGCCCTCTATTGTATTACGGATCTTTGTGACGGTCAAGATGTGTTTGTTCCCAGAGTGATTTGGAGGTTATACTTTACACACCCTATCTCTAATCCTCACAGCAGTCTCCAGGGACCATCGGTATGCCGCTTTACGAATGGGATGCTCAGAGACGTTAGGTGTTTTACCCAAGGTCACACAGCTCCCCGAGGGCATGGTAGACAGTGATGGGGGACTCCCATCCAGGGCTGCCTCCTTCCAACTGTCTTCATTACTTAGTGGGTGCGGAACAGACCAGACAAATACCCTGCAAGACCGCTCCCGACAAAGCTTGGCTCGACTCCAGCCCACCTGCTGACGGTACCATCTGCAGCAGCTCGCAGATGGAGATCAGTGAACACCTTGTTCTACAGAGTCGTTCACTAGAGGTAGTGTACTCTCCCCGGTCTCTGAAGCACCTTGAACAATGGGCCATTCACGGGGGCTGAGGCTCTTCTTCTCTCTGCAAAACCTGCCCTGGGAGAAACTGGCAGGGTCAGCCTCTCACCAGCATCGCGTGGGAAGGGACGGGGAGCAGGCCAGTGGCCTGAGCAGGGAGGAGGCGAGCTGAACCCTCTTCCTCCAGACTCTCCTCTCCTCCTCGGCTGCTCACTTCTCCCTTAAAAGAGGAAGGCGAGGGACTTTCCTGGTGGTCCTGCGGGTAAGAATCCACCTCGCAAGGCAGGGGATGCCGGTTCGATCCCTGGTCTGGGGAAACTAAGATCCCGTAGGCTGCAGAGCAACTAAGCCTGTGAGCCACAACTACTGAGCCCACACGCCCCGATGAGAGAGCCCGTGTGGTGCAATGAAGAGATCCCACGTGACACAGCGAGGATGTCGCGTGCCTCAGCTAAGACCCGGCAGAGCCAAATAAATAAGTATTAAATGAGAGGAAGTTGACCCAGACACTCTCAGTGATTCCCCAGATCTCCTGCCACTTCCTTGGGTGACGGGCATGGGGAGGAAGTGCTGTGAGAAGTGATGGAGTGAGCTGGTTACGAGTATGACCACTGGAGCCTGCCTGGGAATTCATCCAGTCTCTGTTACTTCCAAGCTGTGTGACTTTGGACACATGACTTAGCCTCGCTGTGCCATGGTCTCCTCCTCTTCAAAATGAGGAGTAAAAACGGAACCTGATCTTATAGGTAGTGAATTAGCACTAGTGACTGTTTATTATCATTTGTTATGGTCAGGGAGGCCTGTTCATCCTGAAAAAAGGCCACTTCTTCCTCGAAGTCTGTCCTGATCTATGCCTCCTAAGTGCCCCCACCCTCTTGTGCTTGGACTGGAGCACAGTTATTTGGGTGGCTGGCTTCTTTCCTGAAGGGTCTGTCTGAGAGCTCTGTGGGGCAGGGATGGTGTGATGGCTCATGTATCTCCGTGTTTCAGATTATGTGAGAAGTTCCACAGTGGAGCGTAAAGGTGTGAGCTTTAGAGGCAGAAGAATCGGTTAAATATGACTCCCAGCTCTGCTCTTCACCAGCTGTGTGATCTGAGACAAGTGCCTGAACCTCTCTGAACCTTGGCTTTGTCATCTATAAAGTGGTGCACGGGCACTTTCTCCACGAACGAGCATATGGGCGTGTCTGAAATCGTGCTGGACGTGTGACAGGCATTCAGCAAAAGCCACCTGTCTTCCCTTGCTCCTTCTCGGTGTTTACTTCCCCAGAGCATGTTGATCACGTCACCAGGTGCATTTTAAGTGAAGACTGGGAGGTGGAATTCAGAGGCTCTGGGAACTCTTGTTCCCGCAATGCCCGCCTGACCACCAGCATAGCGAGGAGGTCCATAGGTACTTCATCCCTTTAGCCAAGGAATCAGAATTTCTCTTTTGGAAATGGTAAGCAGGTCATCAGGTGCTAGTAGTAAAGAATCCACCTGCCAGTGCAGGATACGGAAGAGATGCAGATTCAGTCTCGGGGGTGGGAATATCCCCTGGAAAAGGAAACGGCAACCCACCCCAGTATTCTTTCCTGGGAAATCCCAAGGACAAGAGGAGCCTGGGGGGCTATCGTCCATGTGGTCACAGATAGTCAGACATGACTGAGCACTCATGCTTTAATAGCAAGGTCAAGCTGGAAGGAAAACCGAGACCCAGAGAAGGACAGAATTCCCCTGAGGGCACAGCCGCGCAGGACAGGAAGTCCGCGTTCTGACTCCAGCCTTAGTCCTTGCCCCATCTTCCCAGGTGTCTGCAATGGGATGAGGTCTCACTCTAAGCTGTTAGCAGTAGTTTCCCTTTCAAATGCAAGAAGATTCTGAAAGTGTTCCGAGCTGTGTGAGAGACAGGAGAGAGGGAATCAGGAAATGCACCCACTTCCTGTTTTGGCAGAATGGGTCCTACTTCTTTCAAGGAAGGGTCTCACTTGGCTGCCTTGGGAGAATGACGCCCTAGTTACCTCCTCCTCTGAGCTTGGTCCCTGACGGAGGTCCTGGGAGTCCACGGCAACTGCAGATGGTGCAAGACTCCTGAATGTCCCTGCCATGTCTGTTCAGAGAGGTCTCCTGTCTGGCCCCACCACTGCTCACAAGTGTCTCCACTTGAACTTGTGTGACCTCTGGTGGCTCACTGTGCAGTGCAGGGAGGGACGGTACCTGCTCTGCTGACCTTACCTGGTGACCCTATCCGTGCACAGACTTAGGGAATCAGAAGGTCAGAGCTGGAGTGAGTTCTAGAAACATCTGCTCCAGTATGGCTAATTGGTTTCCTCCAATGTGTTTGCTCCAGCGAGTGTGGGGCGGTCGCCACAGGCGGTGTTCCGAGGTCTCAGCTGGGCGGCAGGAGGGAGAGTTTGGTGATCGATTAGTCATGGCTGTGTGGGCCCAGTAATGGAGAGTTGAGTACTGTGTGCTACCGGACCTTTCTCTTCTGAGTGTACCTCACTGCTGCGTTTTGCAAGGAAGGAGAGTGTCACTCACAGAGAACACAAAATCACCCAGCTACTGAGTGACAGCAAGGGGCCAAGCCCCAGATTTTCCAGTGCCACATTCCGTGAACTTTCCTTGAAGAAAGCTGTCAAGTATAAACCCCTTCACAAATCTCCAGATGTCTTTGTCTTTCTCTCTTGGCCTCTGTTTGCCTGCAAGCTGGTCATCAGCAGTCTTCCTGTTGGCTTTAGAGACCTCCATTTGGGAAACCCTCAGAACTCCCTATGACCCAGAGATGTGCATTAATATTTTCAATCAGACCTGGAAAAGAGAAGATGATGGTGATATGATACATATGACAAAAATCCTCTATGTTGTATATACAACACATAGCAGTTGTAGGTGGCATACATCATACAGCAGCCACATACGGTACCACCTTGTAAGTGTACAATGGGCTTCCCTGGCGGTCCAGAGAGTAAAGAACCTGCCTGCAGTGTGAGAGACCTGGGTCCATCCCTGAGTTGGGAAGGCCCCCCTGGAGGAAGGGTTGGCACCCCACTCCAGTATTCTTTTTTTTTTGGGGGCCACTTCTATTGATCTTTCATTTATTTATCTTTGTTCTTTGACCTGTGTGGGCCTCCCATCGCAGTGGCCTTTCTCACTGCAGAGCACCGGCTCTGGGCGCATGCACTCCAGAGCTCCAGCTTGGTAGTTGGACACATCGGTCCAGCCGCTCCGCGGCACGTGGGATCTTCCCAGGCCAGGCATCGAACCGGCGCCCCTTGTGCAGCAAGGCCGTGTCCCTACCCACTGGACCACCAGGGAAGCCCCCACCCCAGTGTTCCTGCCTGGAGAATCCCCATGGACAGAGGAGCCTCGCGGGCTACACTCCATAGAGTCACAAAGAATCCGACGTGGCTGGGTGACGAAGCACACATGTGGACAGTGCCAGGACTAGCCTGCCTCCTGCTCAGTCCCACACGACGCGTTCTGCCGTCCCCTTCCATCTCGGGGCTTCAGTTTCCTCCTCTGAGTGCGGATGGCCCCAGCACAGGGGCTGCCTCCCTGGGCCGACAGTTCTCTCTCTGGGTTTCACATCTCCAGCACCTACGATGCCCAGAAACGGGGGACTGGCATCAACAAAGACCACAATGTGAGTCCTCAGCTTTTTGCTCTTAAAGCGAGGGTCCCCGGCCTCTGGAATCGAAGGCTTGATGATCTGAGGTGGAGCTGATGTCATCCTACTAGAAATATAGTGCACAATAAATGTCACGTGCTCGCATCATCCTGAAACCATTCCTCTACACCTGACCCCGGTCTGTAGAAAAATTGTCTTCCATGAGAAACCAGTCCCTGGTGTCCAAAGGGTTGGGGACTGCTGTCTTAAAGCAGTGAATCAGACAGTGTGACCCAAATTCCCCCAGAAAGCAGGGCTGTAATGTAGAGAGATGGACCAGAAATGAGATAGGGAGGCAGTGAGGCGTGGAAAGGGGCTGGGTAGAAGTGTGGTGGGGGAGCAGAGGTCTGGCGTCCATGCAGTCTCCACTCACTAGCTGTGTAACCTTGGGCCACATTGTCACTGGCCATCCCCCCGACCCTACACCCCGGGCGTCAGCTTTCTTATCTGTAAAACTGAACTCCTATTACAGATGCTGCAGGGAACCTGGGAGGGTGGAAAGGGCCCAGACACGCAGGCTCTGTGAGTAGTGGAATGCCTGGGGCCCCAGGTCCAGATTTGGCAACATGTGAAGTGGAAAGGCATTTGGGAGGGAGGAGGAGGGGGGTTGCCATTGAGGAAGGCTTCCTGTAGGGGGCGGCTTACGGTCAACCTCAAAGGGGAATGCATGATGATCCAGGCATCGAACCGGCGCCCTTGTGCAGCAAGGCCGTGTCCCTACCCACTGGACCACCAGGAAGCCCCACCCCAGTGTTCCTGCCTGGAGAATCCCCATGGACAGAGGAGCCTCGGGCTACACTCCATAGAGTCACAAAGAATCCGACGTGGCTGGGTGACGAAGCACACATGTGGACAGTGCCAGGACTAGCCTGCCTCCTGCTCAGTCCCACACGACGCGTTCTGCCGTCCCCTTCCATCTCGGGGCTTCAGTTTCCTCCTCTGAGTGCGGATGGCCCCAGCACAGGGGCTGCCTCCCTGGGCCGACAGTTCTCTCTCTGGGTTTCACATCTCCAGCACCTACGATGCCCAGAAACGGGGGACTGGCATCAACAAAGACCACAATGTGAGTCCTCAGCTTTTTGCTCTTAAAGCGAGGGTCCCCGGCCTCTGGAATCGAAGGCTTGATGATCTGAGGTGGAGCTGATGTCATCCTACTAGAAATATAGTGCACAATAAATGTCACGTGCTCGCATCATCCTGAAACCATTCCTCTACACCTGACCCCGGTCTGTAGAAAAATTGTCTTCCATGAGAAACCAGTCCCTGGTGTCCAAAGGGTTGGGGACTGCTGTCTTAAAGCAGTGAATCAGACAGTGTGACCCAAATTCCCCCAGAAAGCAGGGCTGTAATGTAGAGAGATGGACCAGAAATGAGATAGGGAGGCAGTGAGGCGTGGAAAGGGGCTGGGTAGAAGTGTGGTGGGGGAGCAGAGGTCTGGCGTCCATGCAGTCTCCACTCACTAGCTGTGTAACCTTGGGCCACATTGTCACTGGCCATCCCCCCGACCCTACACCCCGGGCGTCAGCTTTCTTATCTGTAAAACTGAACTCCTATTACAGATGCTGCAGGGAACCTGGGAGGGTGGAAAGGGCCCAGACACGCAGGCTCTGTGAGTAGTGGAATGCCTGGGGCCCCAGGTCCAGATTTGGCAACATGTGAAGTGGAAAGGCATTTGGGAGGGAGGAGGAGGGGGGTTGCCATTGAGGAAGGCTTCCTGTAGGGGGCGGCTTACGGTCAGCCTCAAGGAATGTGTTAGTTTGGGTTGGGAGATATGCAATGATACTAGTCATTTTTTACCCCAAACTGTTCTCTCCTCTTTAGCCCCCATCCATGCCTCTTTGGAATGGAACATGAATATTAAGCACATTTTTCATACATTTTGAAGAAAGCCAGACATGGCTGGCAGTGCCCCGGTGAATCTCTTACATATTTAAAGAGCATCCTGTTGGTTTGAGGGGGAGGCAGCTGCGTCTCGGTTTTTCTCTTTCAGTAGCCCCCAGTACAAGCTGACACAAGAGCTTTATTCCTGACTCAAACATGACAGCAGAAGATACACCCTGTGTTCTACACACCCTGCAAGATGTGCAGTTTACAAGGCATTGGGAAAGCTGCAGATTTCACTGTGCCTCTGGGATCAAGAACAGACTGAGCCAGCCCTTTTTCTCTCCATGAACATGTTGCCCCTCCCCATCCGTCCTTCCATTTGGTCATTCGTTCATGGGTATTTGGACATCTACTGTGTACCAGGCGCTACACTCCTTCAGCACTCTATTTGGATGTCACCTCCTCCAGGCAGCCTCCCTTGATACCCACCCCTGTCTCTTCTGGGTTCAACATCCGTCCCTCATATTCCCCAAACACCCCATGTTTGTTGCATATCTTGCCTGCTGTGTTTCTGTCCCTACTTTTTCATTTGGCTGTGGACTCCTCGTTTTCTTTCCCCAACAAATAGTAGGAGCGTAATAGCTCTGTGAAAAGCCCACAGAACTAGAGTCTGTTTCCCCGGGTGGCTCCCCTCTGCCTCATTCTGACCCCTTCTCAGATGTGGAGGCCGGAAAGCAGCTGTGGGAAGAGGCTTTGGGCTTGAGGTTCCGTGACTCCTCCCTGTTGGAAGGAGGAGGGTTCCCCAGCTCTCGTTGACTGAGGTTTGTCCTCCCTCCCAGATAGGTCCCTTATTCTATCCCATCGGATGGGGAGGCAAGACTTTGTGAAATTCAGTGAAGATCTGAACAGTCGTGACCGGAACAGGCAATTATCCAAACCGCCCAGGGATCTTTTGAGAACAGCAAGTCCACTCCAGAGGAGAGATGCAAACAATGTACACACGCATGTGGCTGCCTCTGCGAGGCTGCGATGACGCAGGCACCTTGGCCATGGAGATCCCATTACTATGCGGCTCAGCGTCAGCCAGGGAGGGTCAGAGGGCTCCGTTTCCCATCATGTTCCACACTTCGTGCCCAGGGACGCAAGCCCACGAACTCTCGGCTCTGTTCTGGCCTCTGCCACGTCTGACTGCCGCATCTGGCCACCAGGGGAGCTGCTCTCTGCCCTCGGCCTCTCTTCCGGGTCTTGCACGGTGCTGAGGCTCTGTTCACCCCTCCGCAGAGCAGCCTGGCCGTGCCCCCTCTCAGCAAGGGCCTTACCCCTTGCCCACGGCTCCACATTCCCCTCATTCACATGGCCCATGGTCACGTGTCTCTGTAAAGATTTTTTTTTTTTTTCCAGCTGTCCTCAAAGCTGATCAAATGCTTCCGGTGCTTCTGTTCCCAGTTTTCATGTAGTCTTTTCCTTCCTCCCCTTGTCCTTTCTCTTGCGAGAGTGCCTTGGTTCTTCTCTGCAGCCCCGGTTTTGAGAGCCTGCATTTGTCCGTCCTTGTGGAGGCCTGCATCCCTGATCTCATTCAGATACCCAGCAAATAGTACTTATTGGGCATCTGTTCTGGTCCAGTGATGGAATGGGTGCTGAGAGACCCTGGCAGTGGGGAGGCAGTCTCCTGGAGGCCAAGGAATGCCCCCCTGAAGGTGTGGGTGTTAGTGGACATTTGAAGGATTCGTAAGAGGTAGGCAGGTGAAACCTGTTCAGGAAAAGAGGACAGTGGCATCAAAGCTCAATGCAAGAGACCAGGGTTCATTCCAGAAGCTTCAAGTGCGCCACCACCAAAGATAGAGGTTGAGCGGAAAAGTGGCGTGTGATGGAGCCAGAAACATCAGCAAGGGCCTGACCACTGAAGGCTCTGAAACTCCAATTAGGGAACTGGGGTTTTATCCAGAGAACAGATGGCTTGTGAAGGGCTTCGTCAGAGGTAGTGTCTCTCCATGGGTCTCATGATTCAGGATCCATCCCCAGTTAAACCTTAAAAAAGAGTGAACTAATCCACTCCACTCCATATGTTGGTTGGGGTTCTTAGTCTCCAGAGATGGAAACCAATTCAAAGTGGGTTGAGAACAAAAGAAACGTAGTAGTTCAGGGATTGACGCATTCAGGCAGGGCTGGATCTAGGTGCTTACATTGCCCTTCTCCATCTCTTGGCTCTGAGATCCTCTGTGTTGGCTCCATTCTAAGACTGTCCTCAGTGGCTGCAGGTGAACACGGCACTGCCCTAGTTTTCACAGCAGAAAGAGAGCAACCTTTCCCAGTAATTTCATTCAAAGTTTTGGGATTAGGCTCTGAATTCATTCCCCTTATATTAATGGTTCCTTCCTGAATCAAAGACTGGAACCAGGAGGTCAGTCAGACAGCTGATGGATCAAGCTGGGTCATAACCAGTCCCTAGATGGGCTCAAGCGGAACCCCTAGCCCGAGAAGAGAAGGGGTGGTAGTTCCCTAAAGGAAAGACTGGGTCCATCATTAGAAAGATAAGGAATGGATGCTGGACACATAAGAAGAGCAGGACTCCACTGCAGCAAAATGGTTTCTCATAATTCCTCAGCATGGACCAGGCTGGGTCCCCTGTGCCACGGACCTCTGAGGGGTCCCTAAATCTTTATCCTTGACGCTGCCTGGGTAGGATGCACCTGGGTCAGAGGGTCTAGTCTTTACATCCAGATGGGACACAGTCGGAGCTTTAGGTGCGTAGGGATGGACCAAAGTGAGAGCAGGGACGTGGTGCAGGCGAGAACTGTGGCTGGATTCTTCAGCGGTCGTTCTAGAATCCAAATCAGGGCCAACTTTCCGTGGCTGGGGGTTCTTCAGCGGTCGGGGTTCTAGAACGAAATTTAGAAGCTTCAAGTGCGCCACCACCAAAGATAGAGGTTGAGCGGAAAAGTGGCGTGTGATGGAGCCAGAAACATCAGCAAGGGCCTGACCACTGAAGGCTCTGAAACTCCAATTAGGGAACTGGGGTTTTATCCAGAGAACAGATGGCTTGTGAAGGGCTTCGTCAGAGGTAGTGTCTCTCCATGGGTCTCATGATTCAGGATCCATCCCCAGTTAAACCTTAAAAAAGAGTGAACTAATCCACTCCACTCCATATGTTGGTTGGGGTTCTTAGTCTCCAGAGATGGAAACCAATTCAAAGTGGGTTGAGAACAAAAGAAACGTAGTAGTTCAGGGATTGACGCATTCAGGCAGGGCTGGATCTAGGTGCTTACATTGCCCTTCTCCATCTCTTGGCTCTGAGATCCTCTGTGTTGGCTCCATTCTAAGACTGTCCTCAGTGGCTGCAGGTGAACACGGCACTGCCCTAGTTTTCACAGCAGAAAGAGAGCAACCTTTCCCAGTAATTTCATTCAAAGTTTTGGGATTAGGCTCTGAATTCATTCCCCTTATATTAATGGTTCCTTCCTGAATCAAAGACTGGAACCAGGAGGTCAGTCAGACAGCTGATGGATCAAGCTGGGTCATAACCAGTCCCTAGATGGGCTCAAGCGGAACCCCTAGCCCGAGAAGAGAAGGGGTGGTAGTTCCCTAAAGGAAAGACTGGGTCCATCATTAGAAAGATAAGGAATGGATGCTGGACACATAAGAAGAGCAGGACTCCACTGCAGCAAAATGGTTTCTCATAATTCCTCAGCATGGACCAGGCTGGGTCCCCTGTGCCACGGACCTCTGAGGGGTCCCTAAATCTTTATCCTTGACGCTGCCTGGGTAGGATGCACCTGGGTCAGAGGGTCTAGTCTTTACATCCAGATGGGACACAGTCGGAGCTTTAGGTGCGTAGGGATGGACCAAAGTGAGAGCAGGGACGTGGTGCAGGCCGTAGAACTGTGGCTGGATTCTTCAGCGGTCGTTCTAGAATCCAAATCAGGGCATTTCCCTAACTTTTTCCGATGTTCCTTCTTTCTCGCTCTGAGAGGGTGAGCGTCTGAACAGGCTGTCGTCCATGCGGTCGCAGTGAGTAGGACATGACTGAGCAACGAACACTTTCACCTTTCTTTCTCCCTGGGTTGACAGAGGGAGAGGGGGGATAACATATTCCTGTTATTCTGGTTGTCAGATCTGCATAAGCAGTCAGCAGGTGCCCCGTGCATGGAAAGGTGGCCACAGGTGCAGGTGACCCCTCCCTCTCTCCGGAAACCCCTTTACTTGCAGGGATGGGCAGCCCTCCCATGGCATTCCCCCCTCAAACCACAGGAGGGTGAGGTGGAGCCATCAGGGCCAGGATGAGCAGCTCTCCTGGATGGGGACAAGGTCCCTGGCTGAAGCATGTCAATACTTGAGAACCTTGGATGCTTCTGATCAGCAAAGAGGCTGTGCTGTGCCCAAGGCCAGCCTGGCCCCCTGCCAGCCTTCCGGGGGCAATTCCTTCGATGCTATTTACATCTCATCCTCATCTTCCACATGGCCGAAACTCTTCTGCAAGAGCTATTTCCTAAACCTACTTCTGAGATTGCCTTTCCAGCTTGGGTCACTGCCCAAGCATTCCTTCAACACCGAGGCCTTCCTTTATCTATTTTTTATGCTTTGTTCATTCCGAAACTATTTCTTGAGACCCTCCTGTGTACCGGGCTTTCTGCCCATAATTTGTTGCTATCTAGTTTCATGGGCCTGTTGCTCATTAGACCCTCATGACCACCCTTCAAGGAGAGGTTGAAGGGATAGTTTGGCTCAGTGGCCACGAATGAGATAGAGACTGCATCTGTCATTGTGAACAGAGAGAATTTAAAAGAAGAAAATTTAACTAGATATAAAATTGTTAACCAGATGAGTGAAAGAGGAAGATGAAACATGGAGATATAAGAGGGTTAGCCTTTTCAGGGAGTAGCCACCCGCTCTGCGCCTGAAGGAAGAAAGGGAAATCGTTGGAATGACTGAAATATGAGATGATGAGGTGGGCTACGGTGAGGCTGGACCTCAGATGTCTGTGGGGAGGTTCTACTTGGCTAGCACTCGTGTCTCTAAGATCAGACACCGGGGGGCTGGACCCAGACGACTGAGAAGCGGGAGACTGCAGACTGGTACTAGTGTTCTGAGAGGGGGACATATGCAGCTGGAGTTCCAGGTGCTGGGAAAACTGCACTCTGGGCTCAGCTTCTGCTTTAGGAAAGAACCACCACTTCCAAGATGAAGAGGTGCTGCCAGGGGGATGTTTTGTTGTTGTTGTTCAGTTGCTAAGTTGTGTCTGACTCTTTGCAACCCCATGGACTGTAGGATGCTAGGCTTCCCTGTCCTTTGCCACCTCCTGGAGTTTGCTCCATCTCATGTCCAATGAGCTGGTGATGCCATCTAACCATCTCATCCTTTGTCACCCACTTCTTCTACCCTCAATCTTTGCCAGTATCAGGGTCTTTTCCAATGAGACATCTCTTTGCATCAGGTGGCCAAAGTATTGGAGCTTCAGCTTCAGCGTCTGTCCTTCCAATGAATATTTAGGGTTGATTTCCTTTAGGGTTGACTGGTTTGATCTCCTTGCTGTCCAAGGGACTCTCAAGAGTCTTCTCTAACACCACAGTTCGAAAGCATCAAACTCAGGCTTCTTTATGGTCCAACTCTCACATCCATACATGACTACTAGACATACCACAGCTTTGACTATGCAGACCTTTGTCGGCAGAGTGACGTCTCTGCTTGCAGGAACAGAAACAAGCAGGAAGCTACTGGGAAACCGCTGGAAGTCCCTTCTCCTCGAGCTTTAACACCTTCCTTTAGCACCTACTATGGGCATAATCTCACCAGCCTCCTGATGGTGAAGCAGAAATAGGATTTGCAACCCAGAAAAACAATGTAGCACAGAGAAGGATGGGTTTGAAACTCTGAGTAACTTCACAACTGGCACCTGGGGAACCCATGATTTCTCATGGACGGTGGTCCTCATACTGCCTAGAACCAGGTTGGCCCAGGGGTGGTGTTGGAAAGACACTGGATTTGGAGTCATGGACCCAACTCTCCCACTTAAGGGTGCTGTGACTTAATAATCACGTCAACAGTATCTCTGCGCCTCCCTCTTCTCATCTGTGAAGTGGGAAAATAACCCTCAGCCTTCCTGCCTTTGATGGGAGGTGAGAAATCAGTGTCATAGAACATGTGGAAGGACCTTGGCCCTACCCTGGGTAGATGCTAGGCTTCCCTGTGCCATATGATGGAGCCAGGCAAACTGCACTCTGGGCTCAGCTTCTGCTTTAGGAAAGAACCACCACTTCCAAGATGAAGAGGTGCTGCCAGGGGGATGTTTTGTTGTTGTTGTTCAGTTGCTAAGTTGTGTCTGACTCTTTGCAACCCCATGGACTGTAGGATGCTAGGCTTCCCTGTCCTTTGCCACCTCCTGGAGTTTGCTCCATCTCATGTCCAATGAGCTGGTGATGCCATCTAACCATCTCATCCTTTGTCACCCACTTCTTCTACCCTCAATCTTTGCCAGTATCAGGGTCTTTTCCAATGAGACATCTCTTTGCATCAGGTGGCCAAAGTATTGGAGCTTCAGCTTCAGCGTCTGTCCTTCCAATGAATATTTAGGGTTGATTTCCTTTAGGGTTGACTGGTTTGATCTCCTTGCTGTCCAAGGGACTCTCAAGAGTCTTCTCTAACACCACAGTTCGAAAGCATCAAACTCAGGCTTCTTTATGGTCCAACTCTCACATCCATACATGACTACTAGACATACCACAGCTTTGACTATGCAGACCTTTGTCGGCAGAGTGACGTCTCTGCTTGCAGGAACAGAAACAAGCAGGAAGCTACTGGGAAACCGCTGGAAGTCCCTTCTCCTCGAGCTTTAACACCTTCCTTTAGCACCTACTATGGGCATAATCTCACCAGCCTCCTGATGGTGAAGCAGAAATAGGATTTGCAACCCAGAAAAACAATGTAGCACAGAGAAGGATGGGTTTGAAACTCTGAGTAACTTCACAACTGGCACCTGGGGAACCCATGATTTCTCATGGACGGTGGTCCTCATACTGCCTAGAACCAGGTTGGCCCAGGGGTGGTGTTGGAAAGACACTGGATTTGGAGTCATGGACCCAACTCTCCCACTTAAGGGTGCTGTGACTTAATAATCACGTCAACAGTATCTCTGCGCCTCCCTCTTCTCATCTGTGAAGTGGGAAAATAACCCTCAGCCTTCCTGCCTTTGATGGGAGGTGAGAAATCAGTGTCATAGAACATGTGGAAGGACCTTGGCCCCTCAAGACAACTTTCAAATACAAGGTGGTGAATTAGTGCTCAATAAAGACTTTCCCGTGGAAGCAAGTGACAGTCTATTTAGGGCTTTGAACAGCTTCTTAAAGCACAGGTCCCTTGGAGCTTTCGAGAGTCTTATAAGCAAGAAAGGCACAAACTAGGCTTCATGTCGGGAAAACTTCCCTGACGGTGAGAATGCTGTCTGCCATCTCCGTCTCTTCTTGGAGATGAGGTTCCGTTGCATAAGACACCTCAAATAGACTCAGACAAAACACTCACAGCTTCGCGGCAGAGCCGGGGGTGGGAATTTGGAGGGAATCAGGCTGCCCTTGTCCTTGGGGAGGAACAGCCTGAGCTGGCGAGGCTCTTCCCCACATCTAATTGGGAGGCACACTTTACAGCTCCACTGGCACTGCGTGGGTGTCAGAGATGTTACCTCTTCTCGTCTTAATGATGTTTTGCTTTTAACAGAGATGTTTCTGCTCCTTAGAGCTCTGCTCGCTGCTTCGAGGCAAGCCTCCTGGGATGCCCCTGGGTGAGACGGAGAGCCCGCTCCCAGCTTTAGTCACCAAGGCTGCCAAGGAGCAGCAGGCAAGAGAGGAGGGGCTCCCCACCGTACAGCCCTGCACGCACTGAGCCTCTGTGTTCTCATCTGTAAAGTGGGAAAGTAACCCCAGGCCTTCCTACCTTTGTGCAAAAGGGAATGGCAGCCCACCCCAGTATTCTTGCCTGGGAAGTCCCATGGACAGAAGAGCCTGGCAGGTTACAGTCTATGGGGTCTCAAAGAGTCAAACACGACTGAGTGACTTTCACTTCTCTTCCTACCTTTGATGGGATGAGACTGGGGTCCTGTCAGGTGCTTGTGGATTTTAGACAGGGCACAGAGGAATAAGCCTCCTTCCCCTCCCCATCTCCAGCCCAGGAGACAGTCCTGCATTGCCTTTCATGGACCTCTGTGGCACCCCGTCTACACAGAGGCAGGTGACCAGTGGGGCAGGTGGACTGGGGTTCCACACATCTCAGCTCTTACCTGGTGACTTCGGATGATTCATTTAAATCTCTTTCAAGGTCCTCCAGAGGAGTAATGTATGAGGATGGGCTGAGCTCAGTGCCTCCCCAGTGTTCCTAACATCCTGCCTCTTGGGCTCCCAGTTCACCCCCATGTTCTTGCCTAAATACTCTCAGTAAAGCACACAACTCCTAAACTCATCCCCACTCTATGTAGACTAAAGAATAGTCAGGGATCCCCATTGCCCAGCAGATGAAATTTAAATCCCCAAGTGTGGCACTCAGGGCCCTCCACACTCGACAGTGACAGTGGAAGTCACTCAGTTGTGTCCTACTCTTTGCCACCCCACGGGGGGCTGTGGAATTCTTCAGGCAAGAATACTGGAGTGGGTAACCATTCCTTCTCCAGGGAATCTTCCCAACTCAGGGATTGAAGTTAGGTCTTCCGCATGGCAGGCAGATTCTTTACCATCTGAGTTGCATGGGAAGCCCAAGAATCACGGAGTGGGTAGCCTATCCCTTATCTGGGGGATCTTCCCAACCCAGGAATCGAACCAGGGTCTCCGGCATTTCAGGTGAATTCTTTACCAGCTGAGCTACCAGGAGAGGCCCCACACCCTATAGATCCCTTATTATTTTTGCTCCTTCCTCTTAACCTTCTCGGTTACCCCAGTTAGCACATACTTCACTGTGGTCCCCAGAAATGGATGTTCCCATGTCCAGTCCATTGGCTGCCATGTTCTCCTTATCCAGAAGGCTGGGCTCCTCTTTCTCCATCCCCACTCAAAAGCTCAGCCCGTTCCTACCTCCTTTTTGGGTCTCACCAGTCTGATATTGTTTATTCGTTCTCTGTGCTTCCTTGGGATTTGTTAAAGCAGGGTTTGTGTATCACCATGATGTGTATTTCTTTTACTCCAGATGGAGAAGGGTGAGCAGCCACATAAATACATCTGGTTGGGGTTTGAATCTTGACTCTGTCATTGGCAAGCTGTGGCCTGAGGTGATGAGTCAACTCTCTCAATACTTTATGGAGCTATTGTGAAAGGATTACGGGCAGTGTCCATGAAGTTACGATCATTGTCTAATAAGAGGGATTCGTAATTATTATCAATACCCTTTATTAAGGACATGTTTAGTACTCAATGAAAATCGATTGCATTGATTGAAGGACCAGATGTGGGGTCTGAAGCCAATGATATGGGGCTATACATTATAAATTTGTATTTTTAAGAATTAGATGTATTGTTTCAGTGTATAAAGCAACACGTATGTGTGTTAGTCACTCAGTTGTGGCTGACTTTTTGCGACCCCTTGGACTGTAACCCATCAGGCTCCTCTGTAATGGGATTCTCCAGGCAAGAATACCAGAGTGGGTAGCCATTCCCTTCTTCAGGGGATCTTCCTGACCCAGGGATCGAACCCACGTCTCCTGCATTGCAAGCAGATTCTTTCCCATCTGAGACACCGGGGAAGCCCCAAAGCAGCATGTACTCATTGTAGAAAATTTATAATGTCTGTGTGTGAAAAGTTAGAAAAAAAATCACCCATAATCTCCCAACTCAGTAGTGATTACTCTTAAGATGTTATATTTTCTTCCAGTTTTGAAAGCATTGTATATTGGTGATATCGTACATAGCTTCCAACATTTATGTGTGTTACAAATGTAGTTAGAAACGTGCTGTTTAAGTTATTATTATAAAAATAATATGTAATATTGATTTTAAATACAGAAAATATTGAAGCGTTTAATTAAATACCTAAATCTAGCCTCTTATTAATATTTGGCTATATTTTCTTCCAACCTTTTATATTTGCATTTTCACATATTTCAGATATCAGTATTAGACTAAGTGCATTTTCCTATGCCATGAAATAACTTTTGGACATCATTTTTTGGTAGCTATGTAATATTCTACCCTACAGATATACCATAGTTTGTTTATACATCTATCCTTAGTCCTACATAATTAGAATTTTTTAATAGTTTTCCCATGATGAATGTATTTTTCAGTATTTTTGGGGGGTGGGGGGCAGGTTGGGGGAGGGGCAGGCGAGCCATTTCTATTGGTCTTTCATTTATCTATTTTCATCCATCTCATTCTTTGGCCCATGTAGGCCTCCCATCGTGGTGGCATCTGTTGTTGCAGAGTGCCGGCTCTGGGCGCATGCGCTCCAGAGCTCCGGCTCGGTAATTGGACACATCGGTCCAGCCGCTCTGCGGCACGTGGGATCTTCCCAGGCCAGGGATCGAACAGGCGCCCCTTGCACTGCAAGGCGGTATCCTTACCGACTGGACCACCAGGGAAGCCCAAATGCATTTTTTTTTGTCTGAGTTTCAGACTGTTTCATTAGGAAGAGGAGTGTAATTTTATCAGTAATGAAAAACCCAGGTTTCCCTGGTGGTTCAGTGGTAAAGAACCGTCCTGCCAATTCAGGAAACATGGATTCAGCCTCTGGGTTGGGAAGATCCCCTGGAGAGGGAAATGGCACCAACTTCAGTATTCTTGCCCGAACATCCCATGAACCGAGGAACCTGGCAGGCTACAGGCCATGGGGTTGCGGGTCACAAAGCAGCGACTGAGCCCTTACCCATTGTATGACTAATCTTGCCAGATAAGCGATCTATGTTATTCCCATTTTACAGCTGAGAAAACAGATGCCAAAGAGACGGGGGACTCTAGGACATTTAACTAATAAGCAAGAGAGCCAGGATTCACAGCCAAGTTTTTCTCACTCTCAACATGTTGCCTCCCCATGAATTGATCAGGCCCGGACAAATGAGAGACTAAATCATACCTCCAAAGGTCAGTTTGTGAACTGACAGTTTGATAATAGGAGATGTAATTGCCCAGCGGCCAGCGAGTGGGTGCCAGGAGGTCAGCACTTTCTTCTTCCCCACAAGAAAGTGCAGAAAGCAGCAGGGATGGGACCAAAGACCCAAGCCTCCCTGGGGGCCATCCTGCGCCCCAGCCCTTGAAGACACCTGAGAAAGCAGTGGCCCCACAGGAGGGCACTGGGTCTCATCAGGACTTGGTTCCTATGCTATCCTGTGTCTGTGGGGAGGTAAAATAAATTGTATTTATATATATATATATATATATAGGGCTTCCCTGGTGGCTCAGATGGTAAAGAATCTGTCTGCACTGCAGGAGACCATGGTTTGATTCCTGGGTCGGGAAAATCCCCTGGAGAAGCGAATGGCTACTCAACTCCGGGATTCTTGGACTTTGCTTGTGGCTCAAAGACAGTAGAGAATCTGCCTGCATTAGAGGAGACCTGGGTTTGATCCCTGGGTTGGGAAGATCCCCGGGAGAAGGGAAAGGCTACCGGCTCCAGTATTACTGCCTGGAGAATTCCGTGGCTCCTCCATGGGTCTCAAGGAGTCAGACAGGACGGAGCGACTTTCAGTCCCCTCTCTGTGGCTCCAGCCCCACGTGGTGCAGCATGAGGGTGGGAAGTGATGGCCGGGTGATGGTGGAAGACCCGCTGGCTTCTGCCTGCTGGGAGCCCAGGTCTGCAACTCCCCACCCCACCTTCCCTGCAGTGTTCAGGAGCAGGGTTCTCTGGGGGTTTTTGCAATAACTTACTCCACTATTACTTTATTACTTTTCAAGTGACAGCCGCGGAATAGACTTTGTCTCGATATTGGCAGGGAGAATGTGGTCTGCCTTTATGATTTCATTTCGGCGTCACCTCTTTTCATGTTCAGGGGAGGAGGTTGCTCCTCCAGGTACCTTTCAATTGGAAGAAGGGATTGAGTTTCCCAGCACCCCAGCTCGGCCCTGGCAGTGAGGAAACCCTTGTCATCAGTTCCAGGGGTGCTTGAGCCAAGGAGCAGTTTCCCAGAAGGCACAGTGAGGAAAGATGGCCCTGCAGGTCTTCCCCATGTGCTCTGAGGGGCAGCAGCTTCCGACTGGATCTCAGCTGCTTAGAGTCCTTGCCCCTGGTATGCCTGGGGCTGCTCTTCTGTGAGACCCAGACCACTTGCAGGGGGCAGAGTTAGCCCTGGCTTAAGTCTACATGCATCCCGTGGGCAAGGAGCAAGGCCTGGGGTTGACTACAGTAGGGTTCAGACACTGGTGCTCTGGTTCACTCATCTATTTGCTGAACGGCACGCAGGATCTTAGTTCTCTGACCAGGGATCAAACCTGCGGCCCTTGCACTGGATGTGTGGGGTCTTAACCACAGGACCACAAGGGAAGTTCCCCTGATGCTGTGGCTTTGAGCCACATTCCAAGCCTTTCTGAGCCTCCATTTTCCATAAGGAAATGTGGACACTCATCTCTATCTTGGAGGATCCTAAAATAACAACTAATTCTCAGTGAGCCTTTCCTAAGTGCCAAGCACCATGCTGAGTATTTTGTACGACTATCTTTTCCAGTTCACACAATAATTACAGAGTGTCACTACAAAGATGACCCCTTATTTATAGACAAGGAAAATGAGGCCCCTTTCTGCCCAGAAATTCACATTCTTTTCCAGTAGGGCTGGAGAGATGCCCTAAGAAATCCATCGTTGTTGTTTCCTTGATCAGTCTGTCTGACTCTTTTCCAACCCCATGGACTGTAGCCCACTTTGTCCATGGGATTTCCCAGGCCAAAGAATACAGGAACAGGCTGCCATTTAGAAAGAGATGTAATGCATTTTTTTTTGGTTTTTTAAAGCATTTTGAACTACTTGGATATTTTGTGGTGACTCAGTAGTAAAGAATTTGCCTGCAGTGCAGGAGACAACAGGAGACAGAGGTTAAATCCCTGACTTGGGAAGATCCCTTGGGGTCAGAAATGGGAACCCACTTTAGCAGTCTTGCCTAGAGAATTCCACGGACAGAAGAGCCCAGTGGGCTGCAGTCCTTGCTCCTCCAGGTACCTTTCAATTGGAAGAAGGGATTGAGTTTCCCAGCACCCCAGCTCGGCCCTGGCAGTGAGGAAACCCTTGTCATCAGTTCCAGGGGTGCTTGAGCCAAGGAGCAGTTTCCCAGAAGGCACAGTGAGGAAAGATGGCCCTGCAGGTCTTCCCCATGTGCTCTGAGGGGCAGCAGCTTCCGACTGGATCTCAGCTGCTTAGAGTCCTTGCCCCTGGTATGCCTGGGGCTGCTCTTCTGTGAGACCCAGACCACTTGCAGGGGGCAGAGTTAGCCCTGGCTTAAGTCTACATGCATCCCGTGGGCAAGGAGCAAGGCCTGGGGTTGACTACAGTAGGGTTCAGACACTGGTGCTCTGGTTCACTCATCTATTTGCTGAACGGCACGCAGGATCTTAGTTCTCTGACCAGGGATCAAACCTGCGGCCCTTGCACTGGATGTGTGGGGTCTTAACCACAGGACCACAAGGGAAGTTCCCCTGATGCTGTGGCTTTGAGCCACATTCCAAGCCTTTCTGAGCCTCCATTTTCCATAAGGAAATGTGGACACTCATCTCTATCTTGGAGGATCCTAAAATAACAACTAATTCTCAGTGAGCCTTTCCTAAGTGCCAAGCACCATGCTGAGTATTTTGTACGACTATCTTTTCCAGTTCACACAATAATTACAGAGTGTCACTACAAAGATGACCCCTTATTTATAGACAAGGAAAATGAGGCCCCTTTCTGCCCAGAAATTCACATTCTTTTCCAGTAGGGCTGGAGAGATGCCCTAAGAAATCCATCGTTGTTGTTTCCTTGATCAGTCTGTCTGACTCTTTTCCAACCCCATGGACTGTAGCCCACTTTGTCCATGGGATTTCCCAGGCAAGAATACAGGAACGGGCTGCCATTTAGAAAGAGATGTAATGCATGTTTTGTTGAGCATTGAACTAATGGATATTTTGTAATAGGTGACTCAGTAGTAAAGAATTTGCCTGCAGTGCAGGAGACAACAGGAGACAGAGGTTAAATCCCTGACTTGGGAAGATCCCTTGGGGTCAGAAATGGGAACCCACTTTAGCAGTCTTGCCTAGAGAATTCCACGGACAGAAGAGCCCAGTGGGCTGCAGTCCTTGGGGCTGCAGAGTCGGACATGACCGAAGCAACTGAGCACACAGCACTTGTCCTCTGTGTCTCTTGGAATAGGAAATAAAATCATAGGCAGCCTTGGAAGGATGGATAGTATCTTGCATGCTTTTGAAAATGACATGTATAAAAGCGCACATTCACTCCGGAAGCCTTGGCTGAGAATCTCCTGTGTCCAGAATGGAGCCAGGCTCTGCAGATAGGACATTAGCAAGCCGGGATCTGGTCGTGGGTGAGTTGCTGGCCTGTGGCCAGTAAAGGGCCACAGTGTGCTGGGACAGCTGTGCTGACCGGGCTCCATGGAGGAGTGGCCAGCCCATTGGAGCCAGGAAGGGGCACCAAAGGGATTTAACTAGAGGAGGAACCATGTGGATGTTTGCGTTATTAAAGTAGGAACACTCCAGCCCTGAACAGGGATTCACTCCTGTAACGCTGAACAATGCTCACCTACCGGTGAGGTCCAACAGTCTGGCCTCTGTTTGGTTTTGCACAGCTCACAAGCTGAGAATGGTTCTTACAGTTGAAAGTAATTGAAAACAAATCAAAAGAAGACTGTTTTTGTGGCTCCTGAAACTTATGTGAAATTCACATCCTAGTGTCCTTTAATACAGACGTGTCGGCACGCGACCATGTGTATCTGTTTACATATTGTCAGCAGCCGCTTTTCTGCAGCAGTGGCAGCGAGGACAGAGGCACGAACCTGAAGTGTTTACTCCTGGGCAGAATGTTCCCTTGTGGTCATCCTCTGCTGTAAATCATCCTCTTCACCACGGTCCTTTCCTTCGACGTACACAGGTGTGCATTTATACACGTCCCCCGGGTGGCACAGCGCTGAAGGATCCATCTGCCTGCAGTGCAGGAGCCGCAGGAGACACAGGTTCAAGTCCTGGGTTGGGAAGGTTCCCTGGAGGAGGAAATGCCAACCCACTCCAGGATTCTTTTTTTGCCTTTTTTTAAAACTATATATACTTTTTAAATTTTGGCCTCTTTTATGGATTGATTCATTTATTTATTTTCATCTATCTTTGTTCTTTGGCCCGTGTGGGCCTCCTATCGCAGCGGCCCCTCTCGTTGCAGAGCACCGGCTCTGGGCGCATGCGCTCCAGAGCGCTTGTCATTGGACACGCCTGCAACACAGCCGCTCTGCAACACATGGGATCTTCCCAGGCCAGGGGTTGAACCGGCACCCCTTGCACTGCAAGCCGGTGTCCTTACCCACTGGACCACCAAGAAAGCCAGGATTCCAGGACTTGTCAACTTGGACACGCCTGCACACCCGCGACTGAGCGTGGCACCCGTAGATGGAGCCAGGCTCTGCAGATAGGACATTAGCAAGCCGGGATCTGGTCGTGGGTGAGTTGCTGGCCTGTGGCCAGTAAAGGGCCACAGTGTGCTGGGACAGCTGTGCTGACCGGGCTCCATGGAGGAGTGGCCAGCCCATTGGAGCCAGGAAGGGGCACCAAAGGGATTTAACTAGAGGAGGAACCATGTGGATGTTTGCGTTATTAAAGTAGGAACACTCCAGCCCTGAACAGGGATTCACTCCTGTAACGCTGAACAATGCTCACCTACCGGTGAGGTCCAACAGTCTGGCCTCTGTTTGGTTTTGCACAGCTCACAAGCTGAGAATGGTTCTTACAGTTGAAAGTAATTGAAAACAAATCAAAAGAAGACTGTTTTTGTGGCTCCTGAAACTTATGTGAAATTCACATCCTAGTGTCCTTTAATACAGACGTGTCGGCACGCGACCATGTGTATCTGTTTACATATTGTCAGCAGCCGCTTTTCTGCAGCAGTGGCAGCGAGGACAGAGGCACGAACCTGAAGTGTTTACTCCTGGGCAGAATGTTCCCTTGTGGTCATCCTCTGCTGTAAATCATCCTCTTCACCACGGTCCTTTCCTTCGACGTACACAGGTGTGCATTTATACACGTCCCCCGGGTGGCACAGCGCTGAAGGATCCATCTGCCTGCAGTGCAGGAGCCGCAGGAGACACAGGTTCAAGTCCTGGGTTGGGAAGGTTCCCTGGAGGAGGAAATGCCAACCCACTCCAGGATTCTTTTTTTGCCTTTTTTTAAAACTATATATACTTTTTAAATTTTGGCCTCTTTTATGGATTGATTCATTTATTTATTTTCATCTATCTTTGTTCTTTGGCCCGTGTGGGCCTCCTATCGCAGCGGCCCCTCTCGTTGCAGAGCACCGGCTCTGGGCGCATGCGCTCCAGAGCGCTTGTCATTGGACACGCCTGCAACACAGCCGCTCTGCAACACATGGGATCTTCCCAGGCCAGGGGTTGAACCGGCACCCCTTGCACTGCAAGCCGGTGTCCTTACCCACTGGACCACCAAGAAAGCCCCAGGATTCCAGGATTCTTGCCTGGAAAATCCCATGGACAGAGGAGCCTGGCGGGCTGTAGTCCAGGGGGTCGCCAAGAGTCAGACAGGACTGCACGACCGAGCGACTGAGCGTGCACACACACCCATCTATACATAATTCATACAATTCATACAACCTCCCCTTCCTTTCTTTTTTTATAAATTTATTTATTTTTGGTTGCACTGGGTGCTTGTTTTTGCCCTCAGGCTTTCTCTAGTGGCAGTGAGCAGGGGCTAACTCTGTAGTTAGGGTGCATGGGCTACCCATTGCTGTCGCTTCTCTTGTTGCCGAGAACACAGGCTCTAGGCAGGTGGGCTTCAGTAGTTGTGGCACATGAGCTGGGTTGCCCTGCAGCATGTGACATGTTCCCAGACCAGGGATCGAACCCATGTCCCCTACCTTGTTGGCAGGAGGAATCTTAGCTACTGAAGCACCAGGAAATCTTTCTCTTTATTTCTTGTCAACTCCTCCCCGTCTCTGTGGGAGTTAGGTATGAACAATCCCTCTTTTCAGATGCTCAAACTGAGGGTGGAAAGAAGATAAATTGCTGGCCTAGGTACAAAGCCTGGTAAACAGAGGGGCTGCCCAGGGCCTGGACTCTTTTCTGAATCCAGGGCTACCCCCCGCATCCTGTCAGTGAGGCTCACACAGTATGTTTAAGGCCAGGGCACCACATGGGCAGGGGCCAGATGGTCTTTGAGGTGGGAGCCTGTGATCCCAGTGGGGTGATCCTCCCAGGGCAGGAGCCTGGAGGATGACGTGACCTTTAAGGTCCCTTTCAACTCTCGGAGCCACGGCTGTGTGATTTCTGGCCCGGGCTGCCCCATGCTGGCTCCAAAGACTCCAGCAGTGAGAGCACGCTCTGGGTGGGGCCTCGCTCCGCCATGCTCAGGCCTGACTCTCTGTAGTTCTGAGCAGGGACTCACAGGGTTGAGTCTATTGCTCCAGACTGAAGTAAAACGACCTGGAGAGAGCTGAGGTAGAGATCCGCTTAAAGGTTCTCCACTGGCTCTGTTCTTTGCCTCATAAAGAATCACCCTGGTGACCCCATCAGAACCCAGCCTCCAGTGCCCACGTAGCATGGGGTAGTGGAAGGGGCATGGGTTTTGGAGTCAGGTGGACCAAGATTCAAATCCTGATTCTGCCAGTTAGAGTCTGCCAGATTGGGGCAAGGGACTTCCACTCACTTAACCTCCATGTCTTGTTCTGAAAAATGAAAATAATAGTAGTACTTATCTCTTAGGATCAAAAAGGTGAAATGGGATAAATCATCACCTAGCACGTGCTAGCGTCCTGTAAATATCAAGTGACCTTGTTGTTTTAGTCACTAAGCTATGTCCAACTCTTACAACCCCACGGATGGCAGCCCACCAGGCTCCTCTGTCTATGGGATTTTCCTGCAAGAATACTGGAATGGGTTGCCATTTCCTTCTCCAGGGGAACTATTCACCCCAGGAATTGAAACTGGATATCCTGCATTACAGGAGTATTCTTTACTGACTGAGCCATTAGGGAAGCCTTCTAAGTATAGCATTATTCACACTCAAAACCATGAACAACCAAAACTGTTTTAGTGGTAAAAACACATAGCATGTACCTTTAAAAACTCTATTCCCAAAAAAGCCCATCCAAACAAACTATTTGACCATATAGTTATCTGATCAAGCACACACACATACACATATATACCCTCAATGGTCCCCCTTTTACAGAAAATAAAATCTTACACAACAGCTTATCTTTGTGTTTAAGGTTCTCTCAATATTTTCAAAATTCATCTCTTTCAGGGTGGGTCAAACATTCATGCATCTCCCATTTCAGTGAATCCTGAACAATGGAACTACTAATCCCCTCCCCCCAGATCTACATACACCTTCATTCTGTGTGACACTGACCTATGACTATCCTATGTGTGAGAGACCTATCTTGTCTCTACCGCTGTGTGTCACGAACTCCTATTCATCCTTCAAAACCCAGCTCAAATATAACCACTTCTGTAAACCCTCATCAATTCCTTTTTCATGTCTTACAAACACTTTGTATATAAGCCTTATTAGAGCATTTAGTCCCCTGTAATTGGGTTCAGCATTCATGTTGGAACTCTTAACCTAAGCAGGGGTGCACTCAGCAGTTATCAGAATTAAAGATCAATGGAGTGGTACCTTACTCTGTTCTTTGCCTCATAAAGAATCACCCTGGTGACCCCATCAGAACCCAGCCTCCAGTGCCCACGTAGCATGGGGTAGTGGAAGGGGCATGGGTTTTGGAGTCAGGTGGACCAAGATTCAAATCCTGATTCTGCCAGTTAGAGTCTGCCAGATTGGGGCAAGGGACTTCCACTCACTTAACCTCCATGTCTTGTTCTGAAAAATGAAAATAATAGTAGTACTTATCTCTTAGGATCAAAAAGGTGAAATGGGATAAATCATCACCTAGCACGTGCTAGCGTCCTGTAAATATCAAGTGACCTTGTTGTTTTAGTCACTAAGCTATGTCCAACTCTTACAACCCCACGGATGGCAGCCCACCAGGCTCCTCTGTCTATGGGATTTTCCTGCAAGAATACTGGAATGGGTTGCCATTTCCTTCTCCAGGGGAACTATTCACCCCAGGAATTGAAACTGGATATCCTGCATTACAGGAGTATTCTTTACTGACTGAGCCATTAGGGAAGCCTTCTAAGTATAGCATTATTCACACTCAAAACCATGAACAACCAAAACTGTTTTAGTGGTAAAAACACATAGCATGTACCTTTAAAAACTCTATTCCCAAAAAAGCCCATCCAAACAAACTATTTGACCATATAGTTATCTGATCAAGCACACACACATACACATATATACCCTCAATGGTCCCCTTTGACAGAAAATAAAATCTTACACAACAGCTTATCTTTGTGTTTAAGGTTCTCTCAATATTTTCAAAATTCATCTCTTTCAGGGTGGGTCAAACATTCATGCATCTCCCATTTCAGTGAATCCTGAACAATGGAACTACTAATCCCCTCCCCCCAGATCTACATACACCTTCATTCTGTGTGACACTGACCTATGACTATCCTATGTGTGAGAGACCTATCTTGTCTCTACCGCTGTGTGTCACGAACTCCTATTCATCCTTCAAAACCCAGCTCAAATATAACCACTTCTGTAAACCCTCATCAATTCCTTTTTCATGTCTTACAAACACTTTGTATATAAGCCTTATTAGAGCATTTAGTCCCCTGTAATTGGGTTCAGCATTCATGTTGGAACTCTTAACCTAAGCAGGGGTGCACTCAGCAGTTATCAGAATTAAAGATCAATGGAGTGGTACCTTATTCCAGTGAATCGGCCTGAGCCTCCGTAGACAGGCGGGGTTCTCGATATTCAGGCCAGAGGGGAGGGAGGCACAGAGGGGAAGTCGCAATGGTCTTCTCCCCACGAGATGGTTCTTATAGTGTTCCTTTGATTTTGCTTTCCATCCTGATTAAAAAATATGTGATGTCTATACTGCTGGAGGGCAGCTAGAACCGTGAAGGGCTGTCCCATCTACAGTAGATTTCACGTCCTCTTGTTTCATGTCTCATCAGCTATCTGATGAAACTTCCAGTCTACCTCCTCCACTCAGCGGAAGTCAGAGCTTGACATCGTAATACACGCGTCCCGTCTCTTCCTCTTCCTCCAGACGCTGCACGTATGCCTTCTATTCTTCTGTGCTGTCTCTAGTCTTAGTTCATACCCGGCTGCTTGGTCCTCTCTCGGCCACTGTCTCCAGTGTGCAGGTCCAGCTCAGCCAGACGCAGCCCTGTGACTGGTCCCCATGTGCAGCCTTCCTGATGGCCCCGTGTAGAGACGCCTGTTTTCACTGAGCTTTGCCTTCAGATTGACTCTTAAGTTACACTCCCTGGCTGAGAGGTCCTTCTCCATCTCTTCTTACCCACTCTCAGGCTGGTGACCCCACTAGGACGGTGGGTTCCCAGAGGTCCATGTGTGTGTCTTGTCCATTTTTGTATGACATCATATATAGTGTTGAACACGGTGCCTGCCACACAGAATATACACTGATGATAAATGAATATGTCTTGATGATCCCACTTGTCTTAAGTCTAGATCTGTTGAGAAGAGGCCAGACCAAGTGAATCAGTTTCCTCTTCCTATTAGAATTCAAAGAAGTACTAGCCTCTCATAGCTTTTTTCTGTACATTTGTATTTATTTTTAAATTTTGTACTTTTTTATGGCCACATTATGCAGCTTGTAGGATCTCAGTTCCCTGACCAGGGATTGAACCCAGGGCCTTGGTCCCTCCGCAGTGAAAGCGTGGAGTGCTAACCAATGGACCGCCAGGCCCCAAATTCTAGCACCTGTGACCCCTCTCGAGCCTTGGGTTCCCCAGGTCCCATCCTCTCCCACCCATGGTGAGATGGCAGAGAAGATTCCCCGGTAACCTTATTCCAGTGAATCGGCCTGAGCCTCCGTAGACAGGCGGGGTTCTCGATATTCAGGCCAGAGGGGAGGGAGGCACAGAGGGGAAGTCGCAATGGTCTTCTCCCCACGAGATGGTTCTTATAGTGTTCCTTTGATTTTGCTTTCCATCCTGATTAAAAAATATGTGATGTCTATACTGCTGGAGGGCAGCTAGAACCGTGAAGGGCTGTCCCATCTACAGTAGATTTCACGTCCTCTTGTTTCATGTCTCATCAGCTATCTGATGAAACTTCCAGTCTACCTCCTCCACTCAGCGGAAGTCAGAGCTTGACATCGTAATACACGCGTCCCGTCTCTTCCTCTTCCTCCAGACGCTGCACGTATGCCTTCTATTCTTCTGTGCTGTCTCTAGTCTTAGTTCATACCCGGCTGCTTGGTCCTCTCTCGGCCACTGTCTCCAGTGTGCAGGTCCAGCTCAGCCAGACGCAGCCCTGTGACTGGTCCCCATGTGCAGCCTTCCTGATGGCCCCGTGTAGAGACGCCTGTTTTCACTGAGCTTTGCCTTCAGATTGACTCTTAAGTTACACTCCCTGGCTGAGAGGTCCTTCTCCATCTCTTCTTACCCACTCTCAGGCTGGTGACCCCACTAGGACGGTGGGTTCCCAGAGGTCCATGTGTGTGTCTTGTCAATTTTGTATGACATCATATATAGTGTTGAACACGGTGCCTGCCACACAGAATATACACTGATGATAAATGAATATGTCTTGATGATCCCACTTGTCTTAAGTCTAGATCTGTTGAGAAGAGGCCAGACCAAGTGAATCAGTTTCCTCTTCCTATTAGAATTCAAAGAAGTACTAGCCTCTCATAGCTTTTTTCTGTACATTTGTATTTATTTTTAAATTTTGTACTTTTTTATGGCCACATTATGCAGCTTGTAGGATCTCAGTTCCCTGACCAGGGATTGAACCCAGGGCCTTGGTCCCTCCGCAGTGAAAGCGTGGAGTGCTAACCAATGGACCGCCAGGCAATTCCCTAGCATCTCTATGAAGAACTTCTGGTAACCTGTGACCCCTCTCGAGCCTTGGGTTCCCCAGGTCCCATCCTCTCCCACCCATGGTGAGATGGCAAGAGAAGATTCAGTCCAAAGGCAGAGAGCTGGCGAGGTCAGCAGCCCTCTCACTGTCTGAAGTAAGAGAGTCCAAGTAGTCGTGCAAGTCTGTGTATGTGAGCTCGGGTGGGAGCCTCCACCTGGCTGCGCCCTGTAGAGGCCGAGGTGATGGGTAATAGGATCCGGCCCCTTCCTCCGACTCACTGATTAGAAGGCGCTACAATGCCATAATCAGTTAGTGATTCCCCTGCCCGGTGGCATGTCGTATGCTAAGGTCTGATGATCTCCGACTTCCATCAGCACTGCTGGGGGATGCCTCTGGAACGTTACGAGTGGGATTTCCCTGTCAGAATCTAATTATGGATCTTTATGCTCTAATCTCATTGTCTTGTTCTCTTTGAGACTGGCAGCCAGTGGGGCGTGAATTCCACCCTTCAGGGCCTGCGTTAGGGCTCCCTGGCCTGCTGGCTCTTCAGGCCAGAGGCCAACTCTGAAAGCAAGCAGATACGTAGATGGCAGATCAGTTTGCTTTTTCTCAGGAAGCTGAGTGGGATCCGAGAGTTTCTTGTTGCTAAACTTTCAGGGAGACCTAGACAGACCTGGAGAAGCTATGGCCACTGTGGCTTCCTTGCCACACTGACCATGTGTGACCTAATGTTCAAGTTTGGGGCTGGGGCAGCATCCTCCGTCTTTATTCCACGTTGCTGTCACTTGTTTGGGGTTTCTTAGTTAGCAACTCTGATGTCCTTTTTCTCATTTTCATTTTCTCTTGCCTGGTGCATTTTTCCTCCCGTTCTAGTTTCCTGGCATTGAACTTATCTTTTGCCAAAACAGTTACACCTCCAAGGGACCTCTGGCTGTCCCGAGTCCATAGCCCTCTCGGTTCACTTACCAGGGTTCCTGGTGTCAGCGAGCCCTCCCGTCCTTAGCCCACCAGCCACGATGGTAAATCCTCCACCTGCGCTGAGCCAGGCTGTGAATCAATCACCTGTTCCATGCCTCCAAACGATTCTGTAAGAGAGACATCAGGATGTCACGAGGCTCCAGGAATTTAAGTGACTTGAGATCAAGACCCCAGGTGGGTCAGCAGCCCACGTGAGCTTCAAGGTCAAGCTCCCCTCGTCAGCATGACCTTCTGTCTTCTGCAGAGTTGCCTTATCTAAAGCAGCAGCGAACACAGACGCTTCAAAGAGTAGGGAGCTGTCTTGCCTGGGAGAGCTGGCTCAGAGCTTCGAATGGGCCCTCAGTCACCCTTGACAGGTCAGTGGTTTTGTTTGGCTAGGGAGACCCCAATGGTCCCCAATCTTCAGGAGAATTGTAGGGTAGAACTGGGGATGCAGAAGAATGGTCAGCCAGTCAGGAGGGGTGGAGAACATCACCAGGTCTCCTCATCACTCTGTCCTGGAGGGATGGATTGAGGCCAAGAAAGGCGGGGGTAACCATACCTTGGCCTTGGGTCTAATGGAAGAGCACTTTCTATTAGAGCACGAGTGGGATTTCCCTGTCAGAATCTAATTATGGATCTTTATGCTCTAATCTCATTGTCTTGTTCTCTTTGAGACTGGCAGCCAGTGGGGCGTGAATTCCACCCTTCAGGGCCTGCGTTAGGGCTCCCTGGCCTGCTGGCTCTTCAGGCCAGAGGCCAACTCTGAAAGCAAGCAGATACGTAGATGGCAGATCAGTTTGCTTTTTCTCAGGAAGCTGAGTGGGATCCGAGAGTTTCTTGTTGCTAAACTTTCAGGAGACCTAGACAGACCTGAGAAGCTATGGCCACTGTGGCTTCCTTGCCACACTGACCATGTGTGACCTAATGTTCAAGTTTGGGGCTGGGGCAGCATCCTCCGTCTTTATTCCACGTTGCTGTCACTTGTTTGGGGTTTCTTAGTTAGCAACTCTGATGGCCTTTTTCTCATTTTCATTTTCTCTTGCCTGGTGCATTTTTCCTCCCGTTCTAGTTTCCTGGCATTGAACTTATCTTTTGCCAAAACAGTTACACCTCCAAGGGACCTCTGGCTGTCCCGAGTCCATAGCCCTCTCGGTTCACTTACCAGGGTTCCTGGTGTCAGCGAGCCCTCCCGTCCTTAGCCCACCAGCCACGATGGTAAATCCTCCACCTGCGCTGAGCCAGGCTGTGAATCAATCACCTGTTCCATGCCTCCAAACGATTCTGTAAGAGAGACATCAGGATGTCACGAGGCTCCAGGAATTTAAGTGACTTGAGATCAAGACCCCAGGTGGGTCAGCAGCCCACGTGAGCTTCAAGGTCAAGCTCCCCTCGTCAGCATGACCTTCTGTCTTCTGCAGAGTTGCCTTATCTAAAGCAGCAGCGAACACAGACGCTTCAAAGAGTAGGGAGCTGTCTTGCCTGGGAGAGCTGGCTCAGAGCTTCGAATGGGCCCTCAGTCACCCTTGACAGGTCAGTGGTTTTGTTTGGCTAGGGAGACCCCAATGGTCCCCAATCTTCAGGAGAATTGTAGGGTAGAACTGGGGATGCAGAAGAATGGTCAGCCAGTCAGGAGGGGTGGAGAACATCACCAGGTCTCCTCATCACTCTGTCCTGGAGGGATGGATTGAGGCCAAGAAAGGCGGGGGTAACCATACCTTGGCCTTGGGTCTAATGGAAGAGCACTTTCTATTAGATCATTTCACCCTCAGGGCATGTCTCTTGCGGGCAGCCCTGGGGAGCAGGGAGGGGAGAACATGCCAACTGGCACTAAGGAAAGCATGGCTCTGAGGGGGCGCCCAGAGTCAGCACCTGTGGAGCCTGGTTCTCTTGGTGCTCCTTCCCGTCTCCTGCATGGTCTCCTCTCTGATCCAGTTCTACTCTTGGCCATGACCTTGCCTCCTGCTCCACTCCTCCCCAACTGCCTTAGACTCTGGTCTGCCGGCCTGTCCCTGTGAGCATCAGTGCTCTCTCTGTAACGTGGATGTTCCAGTGCTTCCCTAGTCCTCACACTTCTCCCTGAGTCTAATGGAATATGAATAAGAAAGTTCTTACGAAGCTGCTGCTGTTTCCTTCTCTGATCTCTGTCCCGGTCACTGCCCTGAGCCCAGGGCTGGGTGGTCGAATGGGCGTTCCTCTCTCCATAAAGCTCAGACCTGAAAGGGCCACACCTGCAGGGTAAGGATGAATCGGGTGTTAGGCCCCCATGGGAGGTGCAAGGAAAATAAACAATCATAAACATAGGCACTGAGTGGAAGGGGTCAATAAATTGCTGCTGAAGATTTAGAACCATCATCGTGTTCTTCTGTAGCTTTTCAGATTGAATTTAGACTGCCTGGGTGATCTGCAAACCTCCAGACAAGAATTTCATTTCAAGTAAATGGCAGTAGTGAACCCAAGCCTGTCTAGAACACACCTTTGCTCTGGATGCAAACAGTTCCCATAAATAAAATTCTAAGGCAATGAACACCCAACAGCTTGAACCAGGAACCAAGTCACCCTGAGAGCCAATCAGAGGAAACTGCTGCAAGGACTTGGCTTCCTGAACCTCAGTTTCCTTGCCAGTACAATGGGATCATAACCCTGGCCTCACTCGGGTGGTAGACAGAGGAAGCGAGCAAGTGTGGCCAGTGTGTTGTAGCGTGGGCCCTGGTGCACAAGAGGGGTGCTCAGAGAGAGGTGACCACTGTAGCTCTTTTCCCCATCTATTTGTCTAATATTAACATTGAATGAATGTTGGCTTTCCCCCAACCCCAAATCTTCATTTATGTACAGACAATAGAGAGGTAGTGGATTATTTCTTCCAGGTTTTCCATAAGATGTTACAGGAAACCCCTAATAAGCCTTTGGGCCAATCCAATAAATATAAACTCATAGGGTATAAAGGCTTCCCTGCTGGTTCAGATGGTAAAGAATCTGCCTGGAATGCAGAAGACCCGGGTTCGATCCCTAGGTCAGGAAGATCCCCTGAAGAAGGGAATGGCTACCCATTCCAATATTCTTACTAAGAGAATCTCATAGACAGAGGAGCCTGGCTGGCGACAGTCCATGGAGTTGCAAAGTTGGACACGACTGAGTACTTTCACCTTTCACAGGAAATGGTATCAAGAGGTTGAGATCTGATTCAAGTCCATCCATTCCTAGGGCTGGTAACCTCATCTGTCAATCCAGGTGGTGGTGTTTTCACATTCTCTTACTGTGCGAGGTTGTTTGAGGCTGAACTAGTGAGGGCTGTGAACACATGATGCAGGTATCAACTGCTTCACCCTTGTTCATTCATTGCTTCTGTCTTCACCCCGTATTTCTATCCTGACATGTGGGGTGTGGGTGTCAGAGAGGAGCTGGGGACATGACGACACTGAGGAAAGGGTGTTTTCTGGCCACGTTCTGTAGTTTCTACGTCCCGATGCCAACCTTCTTCCCTGGGCTTTTCCCTCCCTGGGGTCATGAGGGGACAGGCTGATACCTTTCATTGTTCCTGTTCTGCTAAAGAAAGGAATAAGAGTGGTGAACCCAAGCCTGTCTAGAACACACCTTTGCTCTGGATGCAAACAGTTCCCATAAATAAAATTCTAAGGCAATGAACACCCAACAGCTTGAACCAGGAACCAAGTCACCCTGAGAGCCAATCAGAGGAAACTGCTGCAAGGACTTGGCTTCCTGAACCTCAGTTTCCTTGCCAGTACAATGGGATCATAACCCTGGCCTCACTCGGGTGGTAGACAGAGGAAGCGAGCAAGTGTGGCCAGTGTGTTGTAGCGTGGGCCCTGGTGCACAAGAGGGGTGCTCAGAGAGAGGTGACCACTGTAGCTCTTTTCCCCATCTATTTGTCTAATATTAACATTGAATGAATGTTGGCTTTCCCCCAACCCCAAATCTTCATTTATGTACAGACAATAGAGAGGTAGTGGATTATTTCTTCCAGGTTTTCCATAAGATGTTACAGGAAACCCCTAATAAGCCTTTGGGCCAATCCAATAAATATAAACTCATAGGGTATAAAGGCTTCCCTGCTGGTTCAGATGGTAAAGAATCTGCCTGGAATGCAGAAGACCCGGGTTCGATCCCTAGGTCAGGAAGATCCCCTGAAGAAGGGAATGGCTACCCATTCCAATATTCTTACTAAGAGAATCTCATAGACAGAGGAGCCTGGCTGGCGACAGTCCATGGAGTTGCAAAGTTGGACACGACTGAGTACTTTCACCTTTCACAGGAAATGGTATCAAGAGGTTGAGATCTGATTCAAGTCCATCCATTCCTAGGGCTGGTAACCTCATCTGTCAATCCAGGTGGTGGTGTTTTCACATTCTCTTACTGTGCGAGGTTGTTTGAGGCTGAACTAGTGAGGGCTGTGAACACATGATGCAGGTATCAACTGCTTCACCCTTGTTCATTCATTGCTTCTGTCTTCACCCCGTATTTCTATCCTGACATGTGGGGTGTGGGTGTCAGAGAGGAGCTGGGGACATGACGACACTGAGGAAAGGGTGTTTTCTGGCCACGTTCTGTAGTTTCTACGTCCCGATGCCAACCTTCTTCCCTGGGCTTTTCCCTCCCTGGGGTCATGAGGGGACAGGCTGATACCTTTCATTGTTCCTGTTCTGCTAAAGAAAGGAATAAGAGTGGTCTGGAGTCCAGAATTTCTGACTTTGAGACTCCCTTCTGTCTTTTCCTTTTGTGAACTTAGCTCATTCCCCTTTCTTGACCTTCGTTTTCTCATGTTAACTGTGAAGGTGAGAGAATTGAATGGGATTTTCTTTGGAAGATAAAAATGTTGGAACTTCTGCCTTCTGAGATCTCTTCCTAAGTTACCCTTGGGAGAGAGAGAGGTGCTTCTGGAAGAGCGATGTCCCGTCATTATGGGGGTGAGACAGGATCTGGAGACAGCAGCCTCCATGGTGCTTTGAGGTCGGCCCTGGGACACGGGCACAGCTTCGAGGACTGCAGAGGCAGCTGGCATCCACCCCGCTGCTGATGGAGCAAGAGTAGTCCCTGCCCCCAAGCTGTCCGCCCTAAATTACGTCTTGGCCACACATATCCTCTTCCTCTGGCAAATGTGAATTGGGGATAAAAGAAGTCTGACCCTTGAGTGTGGGGCCCTGCTCTGTCTCTGCCTCTTGCTGCCATAGGGATCATCACAAAGGGATGGCCTGCTTGTCTCTGGTGTCATGTCCCTTATCCAGTGCCTGCCTTCTGCACACACGGTCATCCCCTATCAGGAAAATGACAGCCCCTAGAAGACAAAAAAGGAACGGAGAGGCAGGAGACCTCGGTCGCCACGCTGGCTTTTCCACCGGTTGCGGTATGACCTTACAGAGACCCTGGAGTTCTCTGGGCCTCAGTTTCTTCATCTGTGAAATGAGTTCCCCATCCTCTGGTGACTCCTGGGAATTCTGAGACGTTTTAAAAGCTAGGTGGACTTCTGTCAATGTTTTCACCTCTTACTGTGCGAGGTTTCTGATCCTGACAGGTATCAACTGCTTCACCCTTGTTCATTCATTGCTTCTGTCTTCACCCCGTATTTCTATCCTGACATGTGGGGTGTGGGTGTCAGAGAGGAGCTGGGGACATGACGACACTGAGGAAAGGGTGTTTTCTGGCCACGTTCTGTAGTTTCTACGTCCCGATGCCAACCTTCTTCCCTGGGCTTTTCCCTCCCTGGGGTCATGAGGGGACAGGCTGATACCTTTCATTGTTCCTGTTCTGCTAAAGAAAGGAATAAGAGTGGTCTGGAGTCCAGAATTTCTGACTTTGAGACTCCCTTCTGTCTTTTCCTTTTATGAACTTAGCTCATTCCCCTTTCTTGACCTTCGTTTTCTCATGTTAACTGTGAAGGTGAGAGAATTGAATGGGATTTTCTTTGGAAGATAAAAATGTTGGAACTTCTGCCTTCTGAGATCTCTTCCTAAGTTACCCTTGGGAGAGAGAGAGGTGCTTCTGGAAGAGCGATGTCCCGTCATTATGGGGGTGAGACAGGATCTGGAGACAGCAGCCTCCATGGTGCTTTGAGGTCGGCCCTGGGACACGGGCACAGCTTCGAGGACTGCAGAGGCAGCTGGCATCCACCCCGCTGCTGATGGAGCAAGAGTAGTCCCTGCCCCCAAGCTGTCCGCCCTAAATTACGTCTTGGCCACACATATCCTCTTCCTCTGGCAAATGTGAATTGGGGATAAAAGAAGTCTGACCCTTGAGTGTGGGGCCCTGCTCTGTCTCTGCCTCTTGCTGCCATAGGGATCATCACAAAGGGATGGCCTGCTTGTCTCTGGTGTCATGTCCCTTATCCAGTGCCTGCCTTCTGCACACACGGTCATCCCCTATCAGGAAAATGACAGCCCCTAGAAGACAAAAAAGGAACGGAGAGGCAGGAGACCTCGGTCGCCACGCTGGCTTTTCCACCGGTTGCGGTATGACCTTACAGAGACCCTGGAGTTCTCTGGGCCTCAGTTTCTTCATCTGTGAAATGAGTTCCCCATCCTCTGGTGACTCCTGGGAATTCTGAGACGTTATAGGATCCAAAGCAGGTCCCTGCTCAGGTCGAGGGGAGCCGAGTGCCCGCTTCTCAGTGGGCAGGATGGATGCAAGAAAGGTGTACCTCAGGATCATGCCAACACCCTTAGCATCCCAGCCCTCCCAAGACTCCCCCTTGGCGGGAGCCTCACAGGGAGGCTGCTCTGCAGTTCCCTCCCTCGCTTAGGGGCTCCTTCCACCTCCGGTACCTTTCCCGCTTTCCCCTTCTCTCCCATCGGTGAGCGCCCACCCAGCCTGGAAAACAGCCTAGCTGCTGTCTCCTCCCACAACCTTCTTCAACCCCTCTCTTCTCGGCCCAGTCCACATGGAAACCTCTTTCCTTTATTCCTGGGTCACCGATAGTTTGGTCATGCCCTATGGGAATTTCATGTCTGCATATTTCCCCAGCACACACCCAGTCTCAGCCTGAGGTGCCCCGTGGTCACAGGGACATCGACAGAATGGCCTTTTAACCTGAAAGATCACAGCTGCACTGACCTGGCCGGAGAGCGTTCTGATCTCTGGGAGGCCCTCCTTCAGGCTCTAGCCTCTCTTTTCTGCTCCAGGTGTCAACTCAGCATCTGTTCTCCAGGACTTGCCTCCTTTTCATTCCTGTGCTTCTTTTCTCTGCTCTGAACCCGCAGCTGCAGCTTAATCTGCTCTCCTGGATGTAGCTACACCTCTTAAGTCCAGGACTAGCCAGCCAGCTGTTATGGGGGAAACAGAATATGTTAGAGGTGCCCACCAAGATCATGGAGCTTGAAGCCCTCACTGACCGGCACTTCTGAGCGACATCGTACGAACTAGGAGGGGGTGGGCAGTCAAGTGAAAACCCTGGGGTCCGGCCCACCGCCCGCTCTGTGCTGGTTGCCACCTCGTGACCTTGGACAGTGGTCCAACAAAAGACAGCCTCTCTCCCAAGCAGAGAGAGGACTTCAGTGAGGGACGGGATCCGTGCATCGGAAGGCACTTTCCCTCTCACTCCCTTTCATCCCTGGGGTCGCTGACATCAAGTCCTAAGGATGACTTTGAATGATTGATGTCTTGGGCCTGCTTGGGGCACATGAGGTCTCTGGTTTCCCCAGAGGCAACCAGCACTTCCAGCTATTCTTCTGTCCCCATGAACAGCCTGTTTATGGAGGGCGCTGCCGTGAAGAGAAGGGAGCCCATTAGTTTCTTGTGTCAGGGTTGGAGGGAGCGCGGTTGACCACACCTCTGCTCGAGGCAGGGTCTGGCTAGACGGAGCCCACGCTCTGGCTCCCGCCGCCCACTCACCATCCCTTTGACCTTCATGCCAACCCCGGCATTCCTAGTGGGTCTCACCAGCTCTGTGAAATCCACCCAACTGTGCAGGAGCCCAGCAATCAGACCTACTTCCTCTCCAGGGTCCAGAGGGACCCGTGTGCTGGAACGTGCATTCTCTAGACTCACTCACGCTCTGTTTGCTTTTTATGGAAGGGCGCCAGGGAGCAGGAGGAGTCGGGTCTGGTCCCAGCCTTTCTCGGCTGACGTGCTTTGTGACCTTAAATAGCCTTTTCCCTTCTGTGGCCTCCCGTGGTCTCATCTAAAAGCCAAGAGATTGAAAAAAAGGCAACATTCCCTGGGCCTGGAGCCAACAGATGCTGCTTATCCTATTCCATTACCAATGGGCTGTGCAGCCTGGAGAAGGTTACTGGCCCTCTCTGATTCCTTCCTCTACAGCGCAGGGACTATTGGGAGAATGATAGAGGTCATCATGAGGTGACTGTGTCTGAATGGTGAGATAGTTGACATTCAGAAGAGAAGGCGCCCTTACCATAGTGAAAGAAACTTCTTGTCCCACCATCTTGGGACAGTGGGTCTAGAGGACAGGAAAAAAAAAGATGTTCCATGCTTTATTGAGACAGGAGGAAAGGCTGGGGACCCAACAGTGGGCTGGCAGGGATTGCATGCTGCAAACTGTTTCTTTGACTTGCTTTCCGTCGCTATTATTGTTATAATAATACTTATGGCTTGCCTTGAGGACCCTGCCCCTCTGCGGTAGTATAAAGTGTCTTCCTTCAAGAATCCTGTCCACCTGTAGATGGCAGGAAAAGAGACGTTAACACTTCCCCTGCTTGAGGCTTGGCTTTAATCTCCTTTGGAAGATTAATGGCCTTTTAGAGGCAGGTTGGGGAGGGGGGCGGGCGGGCCACTTCTATTGGTCTTTCATTTATTCATTTTCATCCATCTTTGTTCTTTGGCCCATGTGGGCCTCCCATCACAGCGACCTCTGTTGTCACAGAGCCCTGGCTCAATAATTGGACACATCGGTCCAGCCGCTCCGCGGCCCATGGGATCTTCCCAGACCAGAGATCGAACCAGCACCCCTTGCACTGCAAGGCGGTGTCCCTACCCACTGGACCACCAGGGAAGCCCAGATTAATGGCCTTTTTGCTTTGCTTCCTCACCTCACCCTATCTCTGATCTATAGAATAACCTGGCATCCAAACTCCAATAAGAATGCTTCTTTTGAGGTGGTAGCCTGCTATCTTCTCAGTCAGCTGCCTTCTGAGTAAAGTCGTTTTCCTTGCCTCAGCACCTCATCTCTTGGATACCTTGGCCTGTCGTGCAGAGCGAGCTTGGACTTGGTAGCACAAGGCATGTGGACCCAGTGAGCAGCTGAAAGGACCTGGGCCGGGGGGCTGGCCCCCAGTGATGCTCACAGAGGTCATGAAAATAGTGCATTTCTGCTTTGGGGGATGGCTGACCCTGAAGAGTGGGGAGGGGGTATAGATCGGAGTCTGGGTTCACATCCTGCCTTCACCCTTTGTGAACTATGCAGTCATCACAAATGATTCTGCGTCTTGAGGGCTTTCCGTTCTCCATCAGCAAGATGGAGTTAATCAGCGGAAAGTTGTGAGGGAACTCAGAGATGATGCAAGGCACGTTTATCACTGTATGAAGACCACGAGGACACTTTATAAATCTCAGTGATTGTTATGGAGACACCCTTACTAGAAGGGGTTGAGGGAGATCATAGGAGCTGGACAGGGCTCAGGATCAGCAGAGGGTGGAGTCGCCAACCAACTGTGACCCGGGAGCTAGCAGCTCCCCTGGCCTCCAGCCCCTGCAGCATCAAAAGACGCCCACTCTTGCGGCTTGCCTTGAGGACCCTGCCCTCTGCGGTAGTATAAAGTGTCTTCCTTCAAGAATCCTGTCCACCTGTAGATGGCAGGAAAAGAGACGTTAACACTTCCCCTGCTTGAGGCTTGGCTTTAATCTCCTTTGGAAGATTAATGGCCTTTTGAGGCAGGTTGGGGAGGGGGGCGGGCGGGCCACTTCTATTGGTCTTTCATTTATTCATTTTCATCCATCTTTGTTCTTTGGCCCATGTGGGCCTCCCATCACAGCGACCTCTGTTGTCACAGAGCCCTGGCTCAATAATTGGACACATCGGTCCAGCCGCTCCGCGGCCCATGGGATCTTCCCAGACCAGAGATCGAACCAGCACCCCTTGCACTGCAAGGCGGTGTCCCTACCCACTGGACCACCAGGGAAGCCCAGATTAATGGCCTTTTTGCTTTGCTTCCTCACCTCACCCTATCTCTGATCTATAGAATAACCTGGCATCCAAACTCCAATAAGAATGCTTCTTTTGAGGTGGTAGCCTGCTATCTTCTCAGTCAGCTGCCTTCTGAGTAAAGTCGTTTTCCTTGCCTCAGCACCTCATCTCTTGGATACCTTGGCCTGTCGTGCAGAGCGAGCTTGGACTTGGTAGCACAAGGCATGTGGACCCAGTGAGCAGCTGAAAGGACCTGGGCCGGGGGGCTGGCCCCCAGTGATGCTCACAGAGGTCATGAAAATAGTGCATTTCTGCTTTGGGGGATGGCTGACCCTGAAGAGTGGGGAGGGGGTATAGATCGGAGTCTGGGTTCACATCCTGCCTTCACCCTTTGTGAACTATGCAGTCATCACAAATGATTCTGCGTCTTGAGGGCTTTCCGTTCTCCATCAGCAAGATGGAGTTAATCAGCGGAAAGTTGTGAGGGAACTCAGAGATGATGCAAGGCACGTTTATCACTGTATGAAGACCACGAGGACACTTTATAAATCTCAGTGATTGTTATGGAGACACCCTTACTAGAAGGGGTTGAGGGAGATCATAGGAGCTGGACAGGGCTCAGGATCAGCAGAGGGTGGAGTGCGCCAACCAACTGACGAGGGGCGTGACCCAGCTAAAAACAGGCATAGACTCCGTTCCGACCCATCAGATACCAGCTCCCCTTCTCTGGCCTCCAGCCCCTGCAGCATCAAAAGACGCCCATTTTTTTCCTCTTTAGGGGCCTAACTCCCACACTTCAGCAATAATGAAAGAAGGAAAATATGTATAGGATTCAACTTGGGAAGCCCCAGGCAGGTATTTCCACCTCTTGTAGCTCTGGAAACTCATCTGCCCCGGTTGGGGGTTGAGGGGTGGGTTCTATTCACACTAGGACAGAAAATGAGAAAAAAAAAAGAATGTAAAGACTCTTAGTGATGCTTCCCCAGAGATCTGGGCCAAGCTGGAGGCCAGTTCCCTTGAAAACCCTTTTCTTTCTGCTCCTTGACTCTCAGGTACCCCAAATCACCAATAAGTGAGGGAGCTCTGAATGTCAGCATCTGCAGGGTACCAGGAAGTTCACACCTATGAGCCTGTAAAAAAAAAATCTGAAAGACCTTTTTAAAGTCCTTTATGAATTAAATATTGTTGACTAAAAAAAGGGTAAACAACTTGAGAGCTGTGGGTTAAGTGTTACTTGGGGCACAGTTAGGAACCCAGGAAGCAGCATCTCAGATGGCTCTGAGTGACTTCTCCAAAGAGGCAGAGGGGGAAAGTCACCCTAAGCTCTTGGTGTGAGGGAGTTCAAATGCTATTAAACAAAGGATCCAAAGGGTTTTGTTTTACAAATGGCTTGGGTCCCTCCTGCGGAAGTGGTGTTTTCCTGAAGGAATTTACCACTTTCCTAGGTGTGAGGAGATGCAAGGATTGAGATGGTAAAATCTGTTCATAGGGGCATTTTCTTGTCTAAAGACCTCTCCCATCAGATTCCCCAGAGCACAGAGTGCCTTGTACCCTGATTTTCCTCCAGGGACTTCATGAGGGTAATGCCCGCCAACGCAACCTGACGAGGGCTTTTAAAAACCTTCTGGGGCAAGGCACGTTTATCACTGTATGAAGACCACGAGGACACTTTATAAATCTCAGTGATTGTTATGGAGACACCCTTACTAGAAGGGGTTGAGGGAGATCATAGGAGCTGGACAGGGCTCAGGATCAGCAGAGGGTGGAGTGCGCCAACCAACTGACGAGGGGCGTGACCCAGCTAAAAACAGGCATAGACTCCGTTCCGACCCATCAGATACCAGCTCCCCTTCTCTGGCCTCCAGCCCCTGCAGCATCAAAAGACGCCCATTTTTTTCCTCTTTAGGGGCCTAACTCCCACACTTCAGCAATAATGAAAGAAGGAAAATATGTATAGGATTCAACTTGGGAAGCCCCGGGCAGGTATTTCCACCTCTTGTAGCTCTGGAAACTCATCTGCCCCGGTTGGAGGTTGAGGGGTGGGTTCTATTCACACTAGGACAGAAAATGAGAAAAAAAAAAGAATGTAAAGACTCTTAGTGATGCTTCCCCAGAGATCTGGGCCAAGCTGGAGGCCAGTTCCCTTGAAAACCCTTTTCTTTCTGCTCCTTGACTCTCAGGTACCCCAAATCACCAATAAGTGAGGGAGCTCTGAATGTCAGCATCTGCAGGGTACCAGGAAGTTCACACCTATGAGCCTGTAAAAAAAAAATCTGAAAGACCTTTTTAAAGTCCTTTATGAATTAAATATTGTTGACTAAAAAAAGGGTAAACAACTTGAGAGCTGTGGGTTAAGTGTTACTTGGGGCACAGTTAGGAACCCAGGAAGCAGCATCTCAGATGGCTCTGAGTGACTTCTCCAAAGAGGCAGAGGGGGAAAGTCACCCTAAGCTCTTGGTGTGAGGGAGTTCAAATGCTATTAAACAAAGGATCCAAAGGGTTTTGTTTTACAAATGGCTTGGGTCCCTCCTGCGGAAGTGGTGTTTTCCTGAAGGAATTTACCACTTTCCTAGGTGTGAGGAGATGCAAGGATTGAGATGGTAAAATCTGTTCATAGGGGCATTTTCTTGTCTAAAGACCTCTCCCATCAGATTCCCCAGAGCACAGAGTGCCTTGCCGTACCCTGATTTTCTCCAGGGACGGGTGTTGAAAGTCAGCAGCTTCGAACAGCACAGCGTTCAATCTCTGCAGAGGCAGATGGCAAAAGTCCTTGTTGTCCATTTGTAGCTGACAATATCTATAGCTTTCAGGGGGGATGGAGTGGGAGTTTGGGGTTAGCAGCTGCAAACTAGTATATATAGGATGGATACACAATAGAGCGTGGGAACTCTGTTCAATCTCCTGGGATGCACCATAATGGAAAAGAAGATAAAAAAAGAATGTATTTATAGGTATATCTGATTCCCTTGGCTGTACAGCAGAAATTAACACAGCATTGGAAATCAACTATACTTCAATTAAGAGAGAAATATCGATGGCTCTTTGATGTAGAAGAGTGGATGTTTGGAAATGTTCTGACCCTGGAGCGGGTTGGGTCAATTACAACATCACCATTAAAGCCGTGCTGGTGCCAGGATGGGAAATTTTGTTGTAATGGAAAGTAGAAGAAAGCAGGAAGCAATATTGTAGGTAAAAGACCTCCATTGACAGTCCTCTGCAGAGAAAGAGGAAGGCAGAGAAGTGGCCGAGATTTTTTTTTTAACATTTGTTATTTATTTTGGCCGTGCCAGATCTTAATTGCGACAAGCGGGATCTTTGATCTTCGTTTGTGGCATGTGGGATCTTTAGTTGCAGCGTGCAAACTCTCCGTTGCAACCTGTGGGATCCAGTTCCCTAACCAAGGATTGAACCCAGGCTGCCTGCAGGGTACCAGGAAGTTCACACCTATGAGCCTGTAAAAAAAAAATCTGAAAGACCTTTTTAAAGTCCTTTATGAATTAAATATTGTTGACTAAAAAAAGGGTAAACAACTTGAGAGCTGTGGGTTAAGTGTTACTTGGGGCACAGTTAGGAACCCAGGAAGCAGCATCTCAGATGGCTCTGAGTGACTTCTCCAAAGAGGCAGAGGGGGAAAGTCACCCTAAGCTCTTGGTGTGAGGGAGTTCAAATGCTATTAAACAAAGGATCCAAAGGGTTTTGTTTTACAAATGGCTTGGGTCCCTCCTGCGGAAGTGGTGTTTTCCTGAAGGAATTTACCACTTTCCTAGGTGTGAGGAGATGCAAGGATTGAGATGGTAAAATCTGTTCATAGGGGCATTTTCTTGTCTAAAGACCTCTCCCATCAGATTCCCCAGAGCACAGAGTGCCTTGCCGTACCCTGATTTTCTCCAGGGACGGGTGTTGAAAGTCAGCAGCTTCGAACAGCACAGCGTTCAATCTCTGCAGAGGCAGATGGCAAAAGTCCTTGTTGTCCATTTGTAGCTGACAATATCTATAGCTTTCAGGGGGGATGGAGTGGGAGTTTGGGGTTAGCAGCTGCAAACTAGTATATATAGGATGGATACACAATAGAGCGTGGGAACTCTGTTCAATCTCCTGGGATGCACCATAATGGAAAAGAAGATAAAAAAAGAATGTATTTATAGGTATATCTGATTCCCTTGGCTGTACAGCAGAAATTAACACAGCATTGGAAATCAACTATACTTCAATTAAGAGAGAAATATCGATGGCTCTTTGATGTAGAAGAGTGGATGTTTGGAAATGTTCTGACCCTGGAGCGGGTTGGGTCAATTACAACATCACCATTAAAGCCGTGCTGGTGCCAGGATGGGAAATTTTGTTGTAATGGAAAGTAGAAGAAAGCAGGAAGCAATATTGTAGGTAAAAGACCTCCATTGACAGTCCTCTGCAGAGAAAGAGGAAGGCAGAGAAGTGGCCGAGATTTTTTTTTTAACATTTGTTATTTATTTTGGCCGTGCCAGATCTTAATTGCGACAAGCGGGATCTTTGATCTTCGTTTGTGGCATGTGGGATCTTTAGTTGCAGCGTGCAAACTCTCCGTTGCAACCTGTGGGATCCAGTTCCCTAACCAAGGATTGAACCCAGGCTGCCTGCATTGGGAGCACGGAGTCTTAGCCGCTGGACCACCAGGGAAGTCCCCTGAGATGTTTTTGGACTGGAGACTCACGAGTGATCTTTCTTTTTTTGTGTTTTGCCTCTCATTCTCAGCCATGAGTATATGTTGCCTTCTGATGAAAACAAACACCAGCTCTGGTTGAAAAACGGTATTTGCCCACCAGCAGGGATGGCTGTAAGAAAACTGTGAAAAAAAAGAGAGAAGTGGGGATTCTAGGCAGGATCAAGTTTATTCATATTGGGCTTAGATAGGAGCCACCATGAGGGATCTGGCTACACAGACATAACCAGGAGAGAGAGACAAGCAGAGGGAGGGCAAAGATGGATCCAAGAGAGTGGGAGTCCAAGGGAGAGAGGGATCCAAGAGAGCGAGGGTCCAAAAAGAGAAGGGCTAGGAGGGCCCAGAGGCCAAAAGGCCAGAAGACCGAAAGGGACGTGGCAGCTAAGAGTGAGGGCTAAGTGTCTGGATGGGGCCAGAGAAAGGATTGGATGGTGAGGTGAGTTCGCAGGTGGGCGGGCTCTGTGACTGAAGAGATTTGTGGCTGAAGAGACTGTGGGGAGGGCCGGGGGACTGCAGGCTGACTCCGCTCTTTGCAGATTTTCAGTTCAATCCATGGCCCAACGGCCATGTCAAGGACCTGGCCTCCTCTTGTCACTGATGGAAGAAGAGAGCCAGACAAGAGGCCCCTACTTATTGCCACTCAGGCTTGGTGGAAAGTGGAGAGGTGAGCCTTTAACTGAGCACCTACTGTGTGCCTAGGCAGTTTGTGAGCCCTGCGCCTGTGTACACAGTAACCTCAACAGACAACTCCATGTAGCCCCATAATACAGATGAAGAAACGGAGACTCAGGCAGTTGTTGGTAATGCCTGTCTCCTTGCAGCTTTATAGAATGATGGTGATTGATAGAGAAATGATCTCGGAGTTCATGCCCTTATCCTGGAGTAGAAGACATGAGACCCAGAGAGGGTCATACCATGAAGCAAGAACCTGGTGTCCTGTGGGGATTCAGCTCATCACGTGACTCTTGGGTTCTTCCCTGTCCTCCCAGCCTCAGTGCCTGGGAGCTTCCGCTGGACCACCAGGAAGTCCCTGAGATGTTTTGGACTGGAGACTCACGAGTGATCTTTCTTTTTTTGTGTTTTGCCTCTCATTCTCAGCCATGAGTATATGTTGCCTTCTGATGAAAACAAACACCAGCTCTGGTTGAAAAACGGTATTTGCCCACCAGCAGGGATGGCTGTAAGAAAACTGTGAAAAAAAAGAGAGAAGTGGGGATTCTAGGCAGGATCAAGTTTATTCATATTGGGCTTAGATAGGAGCCACCATGAGGGATCTGGCTACACAGACATAACCAGGAGAGAGAGACAAGCAGAGGGAGGGCAAAGATGGATCCAAGAGAGTGGGAGTCCAAGGGAGAGAGGGATCCAAGAGAGCGAGGGTCCAAAAAGAGAAGGGCTAGGAGGGCCCAGAGGCCAAAAGGCCAGAAGACCGAAAGGGACGTGGCAGCTAAGAGTGAGGGCTAAGTGTCTGGATGGGGCCAGAGAAAGGATTGGATGGTGAGGTGAGTTCGCAGGTGGGCGGGCTCTGTGACTGAAGAGATTTGTGGCTGAAGAGACTGTGGGGAGGGCCGGGGGACTGCAGGCTGACTCCGCTCTTTGCAGATTTTCAGTTCAATCCATGGCCCAACGGCCATGTCAAGGACCTGGCCTCCTCTTGTCACTGATGGAAGAAGAGAGCCAGACAAGAGGCCCCTACTTATTGCCACTCAGGCTTGGTGGAAAGTGGAGAGGTGAGCCTTTAACTGAGCACCTACTGTGTGCCTAGGCAGTTTGTGAGCCCTGCGCCTGTGTACACAGTAACCTCAACAGACAACTCCATGTAGCCCCATAATACAGATGAAGAAACGGAGACTCAGGCAGTTGTTGGTAATGCCTGTCTCCTTGCAGCTTTATAGAATGATGGTGATTGATAGAGAAATGATCTCGGAGTTCATGCCCTTATCCTGGAGTAGAAGACATGAGACCCAGAGAGGGTCATACCATGAAGCAAGAACCTGGTGTCCTGTGGGGATTCAGCTCATCACGTGACTCTTGGGTTCTTCCCCTGTCCTCCCAGCCTCAGTGCCTGGGAGCTTCCGCTGGCCTGCCCGTCATGGCTCTGGCTTTCCCCCAAACCCTCCAGAAGCTTTCTCTCTTGCTTCCAGCCTGGCTTTGGGTGAGCGACCTCAGGCCCTGCCAGGTGACCCGTTAGGTGCAGGGCCTGCTCCCACCGAACCTCCCACCAGTCCTGTGAAGCCCCCTATCCTGAGATCAGGGGCGGCATTAGAAAGAAGTTAAAAGTGGGCAGGAAGAGAATACCCCTAGCAGAGGGTAAGGGTGGGGTCAGCCTCCCTCTCTCTGCTCTCTCTACCAGACACTCAGGAGGCTAGTCTACAGAAACCTGAGGGGAGCTCTTTAAGCCACTGGCTGACCTCTGAACTCCAAAGCCCCAGACTTGTCCTTTGGCTGGTTGGATCACAGACTCCCCCACTGCTCCCCCTTCTCCCCAGCTCAGCGCGTGCTTCCCAGCATGCACCAGGAGCTGCTGCTGAGTGGGCTTTGTCCTTGCCTGGGCACGGACGAGCTTCTTCTACACCCTGGGAAGAGGCCTCAGCTCCCGCCAGGTCACTGCTCTCTCCTGCTGCTGCCCCCGGCACCCCACCCCATCCTCTTCCTCGGAACTTTCATCCAGTGTTGTCACCTATAAAGGAGACAGATTTGAGGCTTTCTTCAGTTTCACTGAGGCCAGGAGTGCTAGGATATGGCAGTAATGCCAATAGATAGATGTATGGGATTTTCAAAAAAATTTATATTGAATTATAAGTATATACCGGAGCTTCTCTATTGGCTCATCTGCCTGCAGTACAGAAGACGCCGGTTCGATCCCTGGGTTGGGAAGATCCCCTGAGTAGGAAGTGGCAACCCGATCCAGTATTCTTGCCTGGAAAATTCCACAGGACAGAGGAACCTGGCAGGCTACAGTCCATGGGGTTGAAAAGGGCCAGACGCGACTGAGCACACCTACACACCCACACAGCATGTACATATTGTCCAGTTCACTTGCTTCACTTGCTCAATTCAGTGCTTTCTGATATCGTTACAGAGTTGTGTAATTGTCACCATGGGCACAGAGATGATTTTTCTTTTTGGCTGCGTGGCATAGGGGATCTTAGTTCCTAGACAAAAATTGAACCCACGCCCTCTGTATTGGAGGTGCAGAGTCCTAATCACTGGACCTCTGTGGAAGTCCCTGGAATGTTTATGATGAGCTTTTTGATTGTTCCAAGTGCTATGTTTGTATTATCTCCTATCACCCTACTGTGACCCTTTGGGTTAGGGACTGTCATGTCCCCATTTTACAGATGAGGAGCCTGAGGCTTGAGAGGTGAGTAACCAGCCCAGGACCACACACCTATGATGGGCAGAGCCTGGTCTCACTGTGCCTCGTCTTACTTCTCTGGTCTGTTGGGCCCCACAGGCCTCAGCTAAAGACTTTGAGTTTATATTCTATTAACAGCTCACAGGAAGGGAAGTGTAGCAGGTAAGGGAGGCTGAGGGACTGCTTCTCTGACTCTTGTGAGCTAATTGACTCAGTTCCTTTACTGGTCCCGGGGAAGTGCAGTGGTTAAGAGCCCAGGTGTGGGGTCAGATGGCCATGGCTTCAGATCCCCTCTCTGCCACTGACTGGCTTCCCAGGTGTCGCTAGTGGTAAAGCACCTGCCTGCCAATCCAGGAGACCTAAGAGACACGGGTCGGGAAGATCCCCTGGAGCGGGGCATGGCGACCCACTCCCGTCTTCTTGTCTGTGGACTCCTTGGACAGAGGAGCCTGGGGGGCTACAGTCCACAGGGCCACAAAGAGACCTAGCACACACGCACTGCTGCTTAGAAGATGCATGACCTCAGGAGAAGTACTTATGCTGTCTTTACTGTAGCTTCCTGATCCACAAAGTGGGAGTACGTTTCGATAGAATGCAAGGAGATAGAGAGAGATCTTGTTTATTGAATGTCTAGCATGGGCATGGCCATATAAGTGGCTGTTTTGGCATCGTGGTATGGTTTACCTTCATTATTAGTCTTTGCTATTGTTATTATGACTATTCCTGGTTATATTCATTATTAACAAATACTAGCCTGACTTATTAATGCTATTCCTGGCTTCTCCACCACATACTGGGATGGAAGATACATTACACCATTATGCTTCTATCATCGGAAGGACTGATGCTGAAGTTGAAGCCCCAATATTTTGGCCTGACGTGAAAAACGGATTCATTGGAAAAGACCCTGATGCTGGGAAAGATAGAAGGCAGAAGGAGAAGGGGACGGTAGAGGATGAAATGGTTAGATCATTACTGAGTCAATGGACATGAGTTTGAGCAAGTTCCAGGAGATGGTGAAGGACAGGGGGGCCTGTCGTGCTGCTGTTCATGGGGTCGTACAGAGTTAGACATGACTTAGCATCACTGAACAGCAGCAACCTTTTTCCTCAGAGAACCCCAGCTTAGAGTTTGGGAGAAACACTTAGAAAGTTATCAGATTACTTGAATAAAAGAGTAAAACCACTATAATAAAATAATGTTTTTTGATTGGTAAGAGTGACTGACTACCACAAGGGGAGATGAAATTTGAGTGGGTTTTGAAGGATGAATAGGAGTTTGTGGGGCTGAGAAGAAAGGGAAGGGGCCAGTGCAGGTGAAGGAGCATGGAGAGGGTGTGGCTGGAACAGGAGGGTTTGGAGAAGGGCAAGCAGGTGTGGCTGGAGCTGGAGTTTATAGGTGAGGGTTCACAGGGTCCAGGCTGGGATGTCTGGTGCAGACCAGACTGTGATTGGCTTTCTGCAGCAGGGTCGTGGAGGGATCTGGCTTTTAGGCAGTAAGGATCCACTTTCATTTGTGGGCTGGTACCTTCTAAGACCCTTCTATTACTGTTGCTGGTGGGGTGGCAGAGGGACTGAAGGGCAGAGACAGCCTAAGAAAATGAGAGGAAGACAAAGTCTTGAGAAACAGTGAAGAAGCAGAAGTGATATGTGTGTGTGTGTGTGTGTGTCTATGGGGTGTAGGCAGAAGTGGAAAGAACACGTGAGATGAAGATTTCGAATGTTCCTGCTTAAGAAGACTGATACTTGGGTTCTACTAGAAGCATTCCCAACTGTTGTTCAGCTGCTCAGTCGTGTCCAACTCTTTGTGACCCCATGGACCATAACTTACCAGCCTCCTCTGTCCTCCACTATCTCTCAGAGTTTGCTCAAATTCATGTCCTTAGAGTTGGCGATGCCATCCAACCATCTCATCCTCTGTCGTCCCCTTCTCCTGCCTTCAGTCTTCCCCAGCATCAGGGGCTCTTCCAGTGAGTCTGCTCTGTACAGCAGGTGGCCAGAGTACTGGAGCTTCCGTTTCAGCAACAGTCCTTCCAGTGAATATTCAGGGCTGGTTTTCTTTGGGGGGACTGGTTCGATCTCCTTGCAGTCCAAGGGACTCTCGAGAGTCTTCTCCAGCACCACAGGGTGAAAGCGTCAATTCTTCAGCTGACTCGGTTTTCCAGGAGGCAACTGGAAGTGGGCAGTGTCAGCATGGCGTCCTCCAGGAGGGCTCCCTGTATCCCCTAGGGTGGATCAGGTCCTTGGTGGCCCTTTCCCATGCCCGTGGCACTTGCCTTCCTCCCAGCCCTGACCTCCTGGGTCTGCATGCCCTGTGGACCTGCAGCCTTTCCATTAGACCAGGGGCTGTGTCTCTCTATCCTTCTATCCCGGGTGTAGCGTGGGCCCTGGTGCACACAGATGCTTGACTAGATGTTGCTAAAGTAAGCAGAAAAGGCACATTTGAGTTGGGAGGTTAGAAGAGAAGTCAGGCTGGCTGAGGTGAGCTGGGGTTATTCTGGGTGAACAGGGAGGAGCCTGTGGCCTTGGAGAACCAGTCCACGGGAGTGAGTCATCGGGGAATAATGATGCTTGTTGCCTGGGTCCTGGGCTGGGTGTCAGGTCACAAAGCCAGATCACAGGTCTGCCAAGAGTGTGTGTCCAGGGACGTTCGGCTTCTCCAGCCGCAGTGCCTCCCGGCTCAGACAGACGGGGGTGGAGTATGGGAATTAATCTTGCTCCGAGTGGCTGCAAAGGACTGGAATTACAACAGGGATCTGAAAAGCTTCAGCTACAAGGAAGCAGCTATTGACCTGAAAGCCTTCCATGTTTTCTGTTGGTGAAAACAAACACAGAAATGGCCCGCTTGACGGTGGTGGCAGAGATGAGCCCTGCTATACGATGCGCCCAAGCTGCGTGGGGTGCAATCGAGTGGCAGGCAGAGGCAACCCTAGAGCTCCTGGGTCTGTTGCTAGAACCCAGAAGGGGCTTTATGACTACAGTAAGCCCCTCTGTATGCTCTTCCCCAGACCTTCACCTGGTCACTGCCCAGGCACCTAGATGTCGTCCCTTCTCCTGCCTTCAGTCTTCCCCAGCATCAGGGGCTCTTCCAGTGAGTCTGCTCTGTACAGCAGGTGGCCAGAGTACTGGAGCTTCCGTTTCAGCAACAGTCCTTCCAGTGAATATTCAGGGCTGGTTTTCTTTGGGGGGACTGGTTCGATCTCCTTGCAGTCCAAGGGACTCTCGAGAGTCTTCTCCAGCACCACAGGGTGAAAGCGTCAATTCTTCAGCTGACTCGGTTTTCCAGGAGGCAACTGGAAGTGGGCAGTGTCAGCATGGCGTCCTCCAGGAGGGCTCCCTGTATCCCCTAGGGTGGATCAGGTCCTTGGTGGCCCTTTCCCATGCCCGTGGCACTTGCCTTCCTCCCAGCCCTGACCTCCTGGGTCTGCATGCCCTGTGGACCTGCAGCCTTTCCATTAGACCAGGGGCTGTGTCTCTCTATCCTTCTATCCCGGGTGTAGCGTGGGCCCTGGTGCACACAGATGCTTGACTAGATGTTGCTAAAGTAAGCAGAAAAGGCACATTTGAGTTGGGAGGTTAGAAGAGAAGTCAGGCTGGCTGAGGTGAGCTGGGGTTATTCTGGGTGAACAGGGAGGAGCCTGTGGCCTTGGAGAACCAGTCCACGGGAGTGAGTCATCGGGGAATAATGATGCTTGTTGCCTGGGTCCTGGGCTGGGTGTCAGGTCACAAAGCCAGATCACAGGTCTGCCAAGAGTGTGTGTCCAGGGACGTTCGGCTTCTCCAGCCGCAGTGCCTCCCGGCTCAGACAGACGGGGGTGGAGTATGGGAATTAATCTTGCTCCGAGTGGCTGCAAAGGACTGGAATTACAACAGGGATCTGAAAAGCTTCAGCTACAAGGAAGCAGCTATTGACCTGAAAGCCTTCCATGTTTTCTGTTGGTGAAAACAAACACAGAAATGGCCCGCTTGACGGTGGTGGCAGAGATGAGCCCTGCTATACGATGCGCCCAAGCTGCGTGGGGTGCAATCGAGTGGCAGGCAGAGGCAACCCTAGAGCTCCTGGGTCTGTTGCTAGAACCCAGAAGGGGCTTTATGACTACAGTAAGCCCCCCTCTGTATGCTCTTCCCCAGACCTTCACCTGCCTCCCTCCCTCTCTTCATTCAGTCCTCAACTGGAAAGTCACCTCCTCAAAGAGCCCCTCAGTTCACTCCCCCAGCCTCTCAGTGAGAACCAATCCCCATCCCTTTATTTTAAAAACATATTTATTTATTTGGCTGATGCTCAAGTTGTAAACTTTCAAAGATTCAAACGTGCATTGGGCTTCAGCACGGAACCAGCCCCTGTGCCATCAAGAGCAGGCGTGAGTGACACTGCAGCTTGCCCTCCATCTAGTGCTGACAGCCCATCAGCGCTGACATCTCCCATCCCCTCTCCCCTCTAGTCAGTCACTCTCCTTGCCTGTTCACTCGATGCCCCCACCCGCCGTACGTCACCTATGGTACTGTACTACTGTACTTTTTAAGGTACTGTCCTGTAAGATTAACAATGTTTTCTTTATTTTTTGTGGTTTTTTTTTTTGCATATTATTTGTGTGAAAAGTATTATAAACCTATTATGTGCTTAGTCACTCAGTTGTGTCCAACTCTTTGCAACCTTATGGGCTGTAACCCAGCAGAATCCTCTGTCCCTGGCATTCTCTAGGCCAGGTGACTGGAATGGGTTGCCATTCTCTTCTCCAGGGGATCTTCCCTACCCAAGGGTGGAAGCCAGATCTCCTGCATTGCAGGTGGATTCTTTCCTGTCTGAGCCACCAGGGAAACTGAAATCTATTTTCAATACAGTGCTATACGGCTGATTGTGTTCCTTGGGCTAACTTTGATGCTTATGAACAAATTGGACTTTGAGACACACACTCTTGGAATGAAATTTGTTTGTATGTAGGGGACTTACTGTAATTGTGTCACTTGAGACCAACACCTAGAATGGAGAGTTTTGGGGCTGCAAAGGACTGGAATTACAACAGGGATCTAAAATACGGAAGCAGCTATTGACCTGAAAGCCTTCCATGTTTTCTGTTGGTGAAAACAAACACAGAAATGGCCCGCTTGACGGTGGTGGCAGAGATGAGCCCTGCTATACGATGCGCCCAAGCTGCGTGGGGTGCAATCGAGTGGCAGGCAGAGGCAACCCTAGAGCTCCTGGGTCTGTTGCTAGAACCCAGAAGGGGCTTTATGACTACAGTAAGCCCCCCTCTGTATGCTCTTCCCCAGACCTTCACCTGCCTCCCTCCCTCTCTTCATTCAGTCCTCAACTGGAAAGTCACCTCCTCAAAGAGCCCCTCAGTTCACTCCCCCAGCCTCTCAGTGAGAACCAATCCCCATCCCTTTATTTTAAAAACATATTTATTTATTTGGCTGATGCTCAAGTTGTAAACTTTCAAAGATTCAAACGTGCATTGGGCTTCAGCACGGAACCAGCCCCTGTGCCATCAAGAGCAGGCGTGAGTGACACTGCAGCTTGCCCTCCATCTAGTGCTGACAGCCCATCAGCGCTGACATCTCCCATCCCCTCTCCCCTCTAGTCAGTCACTCTCCTTGCCTGTTCACTCGATGCCCCCACCCGCCGTACGTCACCTATGGTACTGTACTACTGTACTTTTTAAGGTACTGTCCTGTAAGATTAACAATGTTTTCTTTATTTTTTGTGGTTTTTTTTTTTTTGCATATTATTTGTGTGAAAAGTATTATAAACCTATTATGTGCTTAGTCACTCAGTTGTGTCCAACTCTTTGCAACCTTATGGGCTGTAACCCAGCAGAATCCTCTGTCCCTGGCATTCTCTAGGCCAGGTGACTGGAATGGGTTGCCATTCTCTTCTCCAGGGGATCTTCCCTACCCAAGGGTGGAAGCCAGATCTCCTGCATTGCAGGTGGATTCTTTCCTGTCTGAGCCACCAGGGAAACTGAAATCTATTTTCAATACAGTGCTATACGGCTGATTGTGTTCCTTGGGCTAACTTTGATGCTTATGAACAAATTGGACTTTGAGACACACACTCTTGGAATGAAATTTGTTTGTATGTAGGGGACTTACTGTAATTGTGTCACTTGCCCCCAAGAGTCTTCTCAAAGGCTCTGTGAAGCCAGAATGTATCTAGGCCAACAGGTGGGACCTCAGACACCTTCCCTGCTTTTAACTCTGATGTCTTTCCCAGAAGAGCTCTCCAGAGCGCTGCAGGGTGATCTTGCTCTCTTTGCCCTGTTCTTTTCCCGTATGAGACTGGCCCTAGACTCCTGGGCTGGGGCAGATTCCCAGTTCGTGGGTCCCTGGAGAAGGCGACTTTCTAAGTCACAAAGCCACTATCCACTCCAAGCCCAGTGCAGTGAGGGGACCCTGTCCCTGCTCTGTCCTGCACTCACTTCTCTCCAAGTCTGAATTGACTCATCTGAAAACTGACCCAATCCTATTGACCTTGGGTGGCTGTTGCTATGTGACCACTGAACAGACATTCACTAGTTGGCTAGTATGTGGCCAAGTACTGTAGTCAACAAAAGAGGCAGAGGTCCCTATCTGGAGGGGACAGAAAGCAAAGGTGCAATTTCATGCTGGGCTGTAATAAGAGCTTTGATGCGAAGGGTAGCAGAGTCAAGGGATGGGGACAGGGGACTTCCCTGGTGGTCCAGTGGCTAATACTCTGAGCTCCCAATGCAGGGGGCCCCGGTTCAATCAGGAAACTAGATCCCACATGCAGCAGCCAAATAAAAAATAAATACATATTTTTAAATAAAGAGGTGGTGATTGATTCTCATTGAGAGGTTGGGGGAGTGAGTCAGGATAGGGGTGGGGCTCTTTGAGGAGGTGACTTTCCAGTTGGGACTAAATGAAGAGAGGGCGGGAGGCAGGTAAGGGTCTGCGAAGGAACATTCTAGGCAGACGAGAGCAAGAAGATATCCTAGCCAGTTGTCCCTGGCATTCTCTAGGCCAGGTGACTGGAATGGGTTGCCATTCTCTTCTCCAGGGGATCTTCCCTACCCAAGGGTGGAAGCCAGATCTCCTGCATTGCAGGTGGATTCTTTCCTGTCTGAGCCACCAGGGAAACTGAAATCTATTTTCAATACAGTGCTATACGGCTGATTGTGTTCCTTGGGCTAACTTTGATGCTTATGAACAAATTGGACTTTGAGACACACACTCTTGGAATGAAATTTGTTTGTATGTAGGGGACTTACTGTAATTGTGTCACTTGCCCCCAAGAGTCTTCTCAAAGGCTCTGTGAAGCCAGAATGTATCTAGGCCAACAGGTGGGACCTCAGACACCTTCCCTGCTTTTAACTCTGATGTCTTTCCCAGAAGAGCTCTCCAGAGCGCTGCAGGGTGATCTTGCTCTCTTTGCCCTGTTCTTTTCCCGTATGAGACTGGCCCTAGACTCCTGGGCTGGGGCAGATTCCCAGTTCGTGGGTCCCTGGAGAAGGCGACTTTCTAAGTCACAAAGCCACTATCCACTCCAAGCCCAGTGCAGTGAGGGGACCCTGTCCCTGCTCTGTCCTGCACTCACTTCTCTCAAGTCTGAATTGACTCATCTGAAAACTGACCCAATCCTATTGACCTTGGGTGGCTGTTGCTATGTGACCACTGAACAGACATTCACTAGTTGGCTAGTATGTGGCCAAGTACTGTAGTCAACAAAAGAGGCAGAGGTCCCTATCTGGAGGGGACAGAAAGCAAAGGTGCAATTTCATGCTGGGCTGTAATAAGAGCTTTGATGCGAAGGGTAGCAGAGTCAAGGGATGGGGACAGGGGACTTCCCTGGTGGTCCAGTGGCTAATACTCTGAGCTCCCAATGCAGGGGGCCCCGGTTCAATCAGGAAACTAGATCCCACATGCAGCAGCCAAATAAAAAATAAATACATATTTTTAAATAAAGAGGTGGTGATTGATTCTCATTGAGAGGTTGGGGGAGTGAGTCAGGATAGGGGTGGGGCTCTTTGAGGAGGTGACTTTCCAGTTGGGACTAAATGAAGAGAGGGCGGGAGGCAGGTAAGGGTCTGCGAAGGAACATTCTAGGCAGACAGAGCAGCAAGTATGAAGGCTCTGCCATGAGGCGTGGTTGGCCACGTTGGTGGAAAGCAAGCCAGGGTGGCTAGGGAGGAAGGAGGGAAGGCAACAGCTAAGGAGGTGAGCCGGGTGGGGAGGGCACCAGCCAGCCTGTGCACGGCCTTGGGGAGAGGGTCAGGAAGAGCTCTTAGAAAGTTTTGAGCAGTGACGCGGTGGAATCTCAGGCTGGTTGATCTTTCCTTATCCCTCTGTCTACACAGTCTCTGATGACCTCTCCAATCGAGAAGGTCTCTTGAACAGTATTGCCCAATAGGAACAAAGCCACAAATGCACTATATTTCCTGGTAGTCACATTTAAAAAGTAAAACAAGGGACTTCCCTGGTGATCCAGTGGTTAAGAATCAGCCTACCAACGCAGGGGACACAGGTTCAATCCCTGGTCAAGGAATGAAGATCCCGCAAGTTGCCATTGGGCAACTAAACCTGTGTGCCGTAACTACTGAGCCTGTGTGAGAGCTTGTGCTCTGCAACAAAAGACGCTGTTGCCATGAGAAGCCCATGCCACTGCAACTAGAGAATAGTCCCAGCTGGCTGCAACCAGAGAAAGCCTGAGCACAAAAACAAAGACCCCATTCAGTTCAGTCGCTCAGTCATGTCCGACCGTTTGCAGCCCCTTAGACTGTGGCATGCCAGGCTTCCCTGTCTTTCACCATCTCCCTGGAGCTTGCTCAAACACATGTCCATTGAGTCAGTGATGCCATCCAACCATCTCATCCTCTGGCATCCCCTTCTCCTTCTGCCTTTTATTTTCTCCAGCATCAGGATCCTTTTCTAGATCCTGTGAATCGTTTTTTTCACATCAGGTAGCCAAAGACGCAGGACAGCCAAAATTAAAAAAAAAAAAGAAACAGGTGAAATTCATGTTCATGCAATATTCTGTTGGAGCCCATATATCCCATATGTTATCATTTCAACATGCAAGTCACATAGAAATATGAAGAGGATATTTTGCCTTTTCCTTTCTTTTCTTTTTTTACGCTAAGAACATCTCAGTCCAGACCAGTCATATCTGAAGTGGTCAGGAGTCACGTGTGACCAATGGCTCCTGTATCCGACAGTGAGACTCAGATGCAGCTCCTTCACCCTAGGCGGGGGCACACCATGGCTCTGCAAGGGGACCTGGGTGGAGGGCGTGAAGGGAAGAGCCTCTTCTGGGTCCCCAGGGAAGGTGGCCTTGGAAGGGATCCCTGCCTGTTCCAGGGAAACCTGCCTGCCTGGTACAGCTCCTTTGGGGGACGTAGAGAGGGAATAAATTGAGCCTGACAGACCCAGCACGACTTGTGTCTAATCGGTTCTGAGACTTTAATAAAGTGGCTTTTTACAGGTCTACTGGAATCAGAGCCAACATCACTTTGTTACGGGGGCTGTGGAGAATGCCTCACAGTCCTGCCTTGTGTCGTTTGCAGTCGGTTCCCCTCATACCTGTCTGCTCTGAAGTTGATGGAGATGAGCCCACCTTCAGGGGTCTCTCCCCACCCCCTGCTAATGAAGAACAATCCATCCCACTGTTCCTTTTGGCACACCATCCCTGCCAGCTGGCTGGAGACATGGAGGAATGGAAGGACCCTCCCAGTTGACAACACAGAACAAAACCGCCATCAGTGGGTGTCAGCTCCCCTGGAGAGGTGGTTGGGAGGGAACGGGTCCTTGGCTTTATCAAGGGGCGACTACTCAGAGAGGGGGTGGACCGTTTGCAGCCCCTTAGACTGTGGCATGCCAGGCTTCCCTGTCTTTCACCATCTCCCTGGAGCTTGCTCAAACACATGTCCATTGAGTCAGTGATGCCATCCAACCATCTCATCCTCTGGCATCCCCTTCTCCTTCTGCCTTTTATTTTCTCCAGCATCAGGATCCTTTTCTAGATCCTGTGAATCGTTTTTTTCACATCAGGTAGCCAAAGACGCAGGACAGCCAAAATTAAAAAAAAAAAAGAAACAGGTGAAATTCATGTTCATGCAATATTCTGTTGGAGCCCATATATCCCATATGTTATCATTTCAACATGCAAGTCACATAGAAATATGAAGAGGATATTTTGCCTTTTCCTTTCTTTTCTTTTTTTACGCTAAGAACATCTCAGTCCAGACCAGTCATATCTGAAGTGGTCAGGAGTCACGTGTGACCAATGGCTCCTGTATCCGACAGTGAGACTCAGATGCAGCTCCTTCACCCTAGGCGGGGGCACACCATGGCTCTGCAAGGGGACCTGGGTGGAGGGCGTGAAGGAAGAGCCTCTTCTGGGTCCCCAGGGAAGGTGGCCTTGGAAGGGATCCCTGCCTGTTCCAGGGAAACCTGCCTGCCTGGTACAGCTCCTTTGGGGGACGTAGAGAGGGAATAAATTGAGCCTGACAGACCCAGCACGACTTGTGTCTAATCGGTTCTGAGACTTTAATAAAGTGGCTTTTTACAGGTCTACTGGAATCAGAGCCAACATCACTTTGTTACGGGGGCTGTGGAGAATGCCTCACAGTCCTGCCTTGTGTCGTTTGCAGTCGGTTCCCCTCATACCTGTCTGCTCTGAAGTTGATGGAGATGAGCCCACCTTCAGGGGTCTCTCCCCACCCCCTGCTAATGAAGAACAATCCATCCCACTGTTCCTTTTGGCACACCATCCCTGCCAGCTGGCTGGAGACATGGAGGAATGGAAGGACCCTCCCAGTTGACAACACAGAACAAAACCGCCATCAGTGGGTGTCAGCTCCCCTGGAGAGGTGGTTGGGAGGGAACGGGTCCTTGGCTTTATCAAGGGGACTCTTGAGAGCTGGACCTCCTGCGCATCAGGCCAAAGGATGTGATGTTTGGCAGAACAGGAGAGGGGCAGCTGAAATAAACAAGAACTGCCAAAGAGCTGGTCAGGACTCAGGAGTGGGCAGTGGGGATAGAGAAGGAACTGGGAGGGCATCTGAGCCCCTCTGTCCCCCTGCCCACAGAGAGAATGATGCTTGTGTGTGAGGTCCAGTGGATTCAACAGCTTGCTGCATTTTGCATGCTCACAGGTGGTGGATCGAGGCTCTGGTCCCAGCCTCTGTCCAACCATTTCCAGGTCCTGTAGCTCAGCCCCCTGGGATACCGGATCTAAATTCCAAAGAAGAGGAAATCAGGGTTGTCATAGGAAGACCCACATGAAACACAAGAGGAACTGGGCCAGACCCTTCCTTCCCAGTAAATCTTGAGATTGGACAAACACAGGGGACTTTTGTAAGTGATGGAACCCAGTCTTTTCTGCTTTGGGGATAAAGAAGGGGTGACTGGCAAAACGGCAGCCTCTGCTGCTTAACCAGATTGCAGCCTCCCATCTTTACTCCTTGCTGCAAGTTTTCCTTAACCAGCTTGAAGAGCTACAGAGGGCCTGGAACAAAAAGTTGGTTACATGTAGCACCCATGGACAGTGGGGCCCCCGATGGGAGGGTCTGAGAGTCATGCCACTTTGAAGCCACTTCTGGAGTGATTAGAGATGGAAATGGAGATGAGGATGAGGAAGTACCTGTGCTGCCTTTAGCTCCTTCTAACCCAAGATTTCTTTGTGGCTGTGCCTGGCAAGCCATGGGGTCTCGCCATGGGCTCTCAGATATATACAAATATCTGTATCTCTATATATGGGGCTTCCCTGATGGCTTGGTGGTGATGAATCTGCCTGCCATGCAGGAGACCCAGGTTCCATCCCTGGATTGGGAAGATCCCCCTGGAGAAGGGCATGGCAACGCACTCAGAATTCTAGCCTGGAGAATTCCATGGGCGGAGGAGCCTGACGGGCTCTGGTCCATGGGTCCCACAGAGTCGGACACGACTGAAGAGACCAAGCAGCAGCAGCCAAAAGCCACTACACCGTTTCCGCTGTGATTTTCTGAAGGATTATTATTTTATTTTACTTCTTCTTTACCAAACCTTGTAATCATATAGGTACTATAGACAGCATCCCTGAAGCTTAAGCTATTTTAGGTGAAGGTGAAGGAAATGCTTTGCACAGCAGGCAGTAAACCTAGAGATGGAGGCACCATGAATCATTACCACGCTGGAAGGCTCAGCCTGGTGCCGGCTCCCTGGGCAGAGCAGCCTTGGGCAGCGGGCACTGTCTGCCCGCCCCTGCTTGATCCTCTGGGGCTGCTGCCCAAGTCGGCTGCTGAGCTGACCCTGCAGCGGGATCCCCTGCCTCGAGCCTCGGAGCTGTGTTGTTGTCTTTGCTTAAGTGGGCATCTCGGCAGGGAAGCCAGGGCTCTGCTCCCCTCCAGCGCCCTGGAGGTGATGAATGCAAATGCAATCCAGGGATACTTGGTGAACATTGAATTAACTGTTGAAAATTAACTAAATGAGGCTGGTGAGTGAAATGTAAATGAGCGCCGCTCAGCAGGAGCCAGGGAAAGGATCACAGTGGGAGACCGAGTCAAGTAGGAGGCTGGGAACTTGGGAGTGAGCAGTAAGCAAGTGTACAAAGCCTTGTAAATAGCTCGTGGAGGAGCGAGGGCTGGGCTGTGAAGGAGCTCATGAGGGAATCCGTGGATCCACTCACTCCTACAGTTTCTGAGGTTTCTAATGACCCAGCGAGGGATCCAGGGGAGAGGCAGAGATGTCGTTCAGGTTCCAGTGGATCACTCACTCTGCTGCCTTTAGCTCCTTCTAACCCAAGATTTCTTTGTGGCTGTGCCTGGCAAGCCATGGGGTCTCGCCATGGGCTCTCAGATATATACAAATATCTGTATCTCTATATATGGGGCTTCCCTGATGGCTTGGTGGTGATGAATCTGCCTGCCATGCAGGAGACCCAGGTTCCATCCCTGGATTGGGAAGATCCCCCTGGAGAAGGGCATGGCAACGCACTCAGAATTCTAGCCTGGAGAATTCCATGGGCGGAGGAGCCTGACGGGCTCTGGTCCATGGGTCCCACAGAGTCGGACACGACTGAAGAGACCAAGCAGCAGCAGCCAAAAGCCACTACACCGTTTCCGCTGTGATTTTCTGAAGGATTATTATTTTATTTTACTTCTTCTTTACCAAACCTTGTAATCATATAGGTACTATAGACAGCATCCCTGAAGCTTAAGCTATTTTAGGTGAAGGTGAAGGAAATGCTTTGCACAGCAGGCAGTAAACCTAGAGATGGAGGCACCATGAATCATTACCACGCTGGAAGGCTCAGCCTGGTGCCGGCTCCCTGGGCAGAGCAGCCTTGGGCAGCGGGCACTGTCTGCCCGCCCCTGCTTGATCCTCTGGGGCTGCTGCCCAAGTCGGCTGCTGAGCTGACCCTGCAGCGGGATCCCCTGCCTCGAGCCTCGGAGCTGTGTTGTTGTCTTTGCTTAAGTGGGCATCTCGGCAGGGAAGCCAGGGCTCTGCTCCCCTCCAGCGCCCTGGAGGTGATGAATGCAAATGCAATCCAGGGATACTTGGTGAACATTGAATTAACTGTTGAAAATTAACTAAATGAGGCTGGTGAGTGAAATGTAAATGAGCGCCGCTCAGCAGGAGCCAGGGAAAGGATCACAGTGGGAGACCGAGTCAAGTAGGAGGCTGGGAACTTGGGAGTGAGCAGTAAGCAAGTGTACAAAGCCTTGTAAATAGCTCGTGGAGGAGCGAGGGCTGGGCTGTGAAGGAGCTCATGAGGGAATCCGTGGATCCACTCACTCCTACAGTTTCTGAGGTTTCTAATGACCCAGCGAGGGATCCAGGGGAGAGGCAGAGATGTCGTTCAGGTTCAGGGAACCTAAGTATTTCTCTTCTGGACATCATTTTTTTTTCTTTATTAGTCTTTCATTTATTTATTTTCATCCATCTTGGTTCTTTGGCCTGTGTGGGCCTCCTCTTGCATTAGCCTCTCTCGCTGCAGAGCACCAGCTCTGGGCGCATGCACTCCAGAGCCCTGGCTCGGTAATTGGACACATCGGTCCAGCACGTGGGATCTTCCCAGGCCAGGGATCAAACCGGCACCCCTTGCACTGCAAGGTGGAGTCTTTACCCACTGGACCACCAGGGGAGCCCCTTCTAGACCTCATTTAAGGCAGTGTTCTTTGGTGGCGAAGAGAGGAGATTCACTCAGGCAAGAGTGAAAGCGTGGGTGAGTGAGGATGAAGATACTCAGAAAGCGGACTAGGGTTTCATGGAAACCTGGGAACAAGCAGCCACGTCTTAGGGACACTGGGGCCAGGCACAGACCAGGCCAGTGGGACCCCAGGAAGTGGTCCTTTAAGGTCTCATCTCTCTTCTGGAGTCTTATTTCTCTGGGGATCCGCTCAGTGGTCTTGCTTGGTGTGTGTGACTGCCTTTTCTGATTCGTAGTTTTGCAGCCCTGTGGCTCTGGAGTGTTGCAGCTACCATGGGGTTCATCCCCAGGCGCCCCTCAGGCCTCCCCGTCTGGGGGTTGGAGCTCTACATTTCCAAGATAGTCGTGTACATTTCTGATGGTGATGATTTAGTTGCTTAGTCGTGTCTGACTCCTGCAACCCCGTGGATTGTCGCCTGCCAGGCTCCTCTGTCCGTGGGATCCTCCAGGCAAGGATCTGATGGCGGCACTCATCTTTTGCAGTCAGGCACAAAGCCCTTGTTTTCAGTCCAGCCCACGGTTTGGCTGTCCCTGAGCCAGGTACTTAATTTCATCCCATCGAGAGTGGGTGGGGCGGGTGGTCGTGTCTTTTGGGCATACGTATGTCGTATCTGGAGAGAAGCACGGGCCACCTTGGAACCACCAGCCCACAAGGGCAAGAAGCACGTCAAAATTGCCCTGTCCCTCACCCTCCGGCTTCCGGTCAGCCTCTGCCTCCCCAGCCCCTCTCTGAGATTCCCTGTGGCACTGGGTCATTGGTGCCATTGAGAAGGGGTGTGCCCGTCCAGAATGCGGGGGTCAGAGTACCCGAAGAGGACCTAGGAAGGGTCACCAGTGAGCAGGCAGAGACGGACATTTCTCAGTGACATCCAGCAAACCTGGCTAGGCAGTTCTGCCTAGGATGCACAATGACAGCGGCGTTTTCCAGTGGCAGGAAGGAAAATGTAAGCTAAATGCCTCCTGGGGAAGCTTCTCTCCCATATGTTTTGCTTAAACCTTGGCTGCCTCCTACTGTTTGCCTGCTGTCACTCGCTCGTGGGTGACACATGGATGCACAATTAGCAATGCTAGTAGACAAATATTATCAAACAGCTGATAAATCATGGTTGGGTTTGTTAGTGTGTTGGTGTGTGAGACAGCCCTTGTGTTAATGGCTGTCATTGGAAGTGGTTTGCACATAACATAGTCACCTCCAACCAATGACGTGGTCTCTGAGTCCCAGACATGGGGTGGAAGAGCAGAAATAAAGATCATGGAATGGATGGAAACGTCTGGATTGATTCACCAATTGCCAACTCGCAGTGTGGTATTGGACAAGCGTACTCCCCTCTCTGAGCCTCAATTTGCTCATCTGTGAAATGGCAAGAAATAGCAGCAGTAACACTTCTTCCAGCGTTTTTGTGAGGATTGAGTGAACTAGTCTGTGTGAGGCACGTAGCACAGTGCTAAAAACGTAACAAAGAGTGACTTACATTAGTGTGTTTACAACTCTCTGTTGAATTGAATAATGGTATTTTCACTTCCAGAAAGAGGAAATAGAGCTTCCAGATATGCAGTCACCTACACAAGTTTGAGAGCTTCTAACTCTTGACAGTGTCAACTCTGGGGCTTCCTAGACATCATTACAAGAGATCAGCCAATATCCAAATTTAATTTTCTCCACATTTGAATAGTAATTCATTGGTATTTGAACCTTTTGTACCTAAGTAATCTCTTCCTTTTGGAACACACACAATATTTTGAGATGTCTTCTTGTTGTTTTTTTGTTGTTAAATCATGTCCAATTCTTTTGCAACCCCATGAACTGTAGCCCACCAGGCTCCTCTGTCCGTGGGATTTCCCAGGCAGGAATACTGGAGTGAGTGGTTCATTCTTTCCCCAGGGGATCTTCCTGACCCAGGGACTGAGCCTGTTCCTCCTGCTTGGCAGGTGAATTGTTTACCCCTGAGCCCCCATGGAAGCCTGGGAGCCTTTCCATGTAGAAGTGCATCTTACACTGGCCAGGGCAGTATTCTGAAACCCAGGAGGGCCTCCACGCAGCCTCAGGCGGGGTGAGCATGGGAAAAACACGGAGGGAAGTGTTGTCAATGGACCACAGTCTCTGTGTCAGGAGTCCAAGATGGGCCACAGCAGGTAAAAACAGAGCCCAGCCCAGGAGCCCCTGGGCCTCAGGCCAGGTCCCTGGATTTGGAGGAAACAGAAATGGGTGGGACCAGGGCTGTACCAGCCACCACAGGGATGTGGTGCCAGCCCCAGAATGTGGACCTGGGGCCCCTCAAGCCAGCCCATGTGAGGGAACCGTGAGCCCTGGAAACCAGGGTCTGACAAGGCCACGTGGTCCCAGCTCTGGGGAGAGGAGGGCAATGGTCAGCCGCATCAGGCTCCCCTGAGAGGCCAGATTTCTGTTGCACAGTCTTGGAGACAGAGTCTCTGTGGCCTTCTTTTGTGTTCTATGCACAGAAAGTAGAGACTCAGGGATTCCTTGCAGATGGTGGTCCAGTGAGGTCTGGAGTACCACCTGGCTCCCCGGGAGGAGAGGCAGGGCGTCTCCCCGTGGCGGCCTCACGGTGCCCTAGAGGCTGCCTCTTTTCCCTTGTGCTGTGCTCCATGCAGGTTGCACGGTGGTATCTCTACGGCTCCTTCACAGGTGATGAACTGGGATTTATAAGGGTTAGGCAACAAGGCAGGGCTTTTCCGATGGCTCGATGGTAGAAGAATTTGCCTGCAATGCAGGGGTCCCGGCAGGAGTTGAGGGTTTGATCCCTAGGTCAGGAAGATCCCCTGGAGGAGGGCACGGCCACCCACTCCACTATTCTTGCCTGGAACAGTCCTTGGGCAGAGGAGCCTGGTGGGCTACCAACTGTCCACGGGGTGTCCAAGAGTCAGAAATGACGTAAATAACAACAACAAGGAACCAGGCAGAGGTCATACAGCTGGGCTTGAATCCCAATCCACTGCCTCCAAACCCTTTCTCTCCTGCTACCCTGAGCTTGGTTTCTGGAAAGATCTGAGGGATCCGTCTGGCAGCAGGTGACCAGAGAAGCAGAGATGAAAGAGTCAGCTGAGCCTGGGGTGCTCAGGCCCTATGTGCTTCTGCCCAGCTGAGGGCAGAGAATGGTATTCTGGGAAGCTGGGGTGATGGTCCCAGGGGCCGCTGGCTGCCCTGATATGTCAGCACTCAGGACACTCTGAATGAGGAGTGACTGTCATGGCCTGAGTCTGCATGATGGTCGCGGGCCAGCCCTTTCTTCCTTCCCTGTCCCCCGTTTCCCTGCAGGGTCTGAGATGTGGCTGAGAGTAACTTAGAGTGACAGGGTGCTCGCTGGCCCAAGGCAGTGGCAGCGGTGAACTGAGCAGCCCAAAGACGGCAGGCGGCTTTGTCGCACACAGATGCCCAGCCAGCGCTTGCCTCCCCTCTCTGGTCCCTGCAGGTCAGCAGTTTGGACCAAATCAGAGAGCCTTCGAAGAAGGCGAGAGAAGGGAAAGGATTCAGGGAACGATGGCACAAATTCCCACCGTCCTCTCGTTCACTCTAAGCACGTTCCTAGACGTCTACGGGGAAACCGAGTTTTGGCAAAAGGAAACTGGACGTGAAGCGCTCTCCGGATGAAAAGAAGTGTTTGGTGAAGGCTTCTGCAGCAAGGATTGCCTCTGCCCTCTAATTTCCTCTGCTTTGCAAGGCTGAGGGTCATTCCAGCTACTCTGGGAGGACTGTGCACGATCTGTTCCAAATGCCAGCCTAAACTCCAGGGCAGCAGGTGCAGCTCCAGCAGGAGCAGCCGGCAGAGAGAAAGGGACCAGACCATGGCTGGCCCCTGCCAACCTGACCCCGGAGCTGGGGGAATTGACCAGCGCCCACAGCTGGCTGCCGGGAGGCTGGTATCAAAATGTCCCCCACAACGTTCAGTGACGACAGACCTGTGCTAGGGACTTTCTAGACCAGGCCCTGTGATGAGCATGTTATACACGTGCTCTGTGTTGGGCTTTCTAACAGATGAAGACACAGATTGAGGGGCTTGACAGGGGCGGGGGAGAGCGTTCAGACCTGCTCAAGGTCACGACACAGCTCAGGGTCAGCTGGGAGCTGCCTCTGCCTGTGAGGTCTGGATCCTTCCTCACACCTTCTGTCACATACGTGCTGGGGGAGCACGAGGCATGAGAGGAGGTGCCGCTGAAAGGTTAAGTCCTGGCACCCAGAGCCAAGTCAGGTAATATCATTGGACAAAGAAATAAGGCTTGCCAGAGACAGGTTTCCTGGATTACTGCGTTCTCGCTGCTGAATCCAGAAAAGTTCTGAGTGAGCTTTATGTGTGGGCCACCTCTTTTCAGAAAACATAGGGAAGGGAGGAAGGAGGGAGAAAGGGTAAGGAGAAAGGAAATTCTCACTTTACAAATGAGAACACCAAGACTCGGCGTTTATTGGACTTGTCCAGGACCTCACTATTAGCGAATAGCAGAGCAAGAACTTGAAACAAGTCTTCATCACCAAGCAATATGGAAACTGTAGAAGTTAGCAGGTCTATTAACACTTGCTGGGTTGTTGCCAACCTGGCCTCAGTTTCCCCACCTGTGAGATGGGCATCTTGGACCCAGCACTCATGATTAGCTGAGGGCATGAAGGCCAGCCTCTCCCCCTGCTTAGACAGGTCCCTTAGTCACCAGTGAGCAGCGTGTGCCTGAGAACGTTTCCAGATCCGTCAGCAGCTCTGAGCAAACCCTGAACATCCATGGCACTTTGTCATGTGCAGCATCGCTCTTGGGTAGTGGAACGCAGAGAGGGCTGCTTCAGGCAGGAGGGAGGCAGAGCCTGGCTGAGGGTGCTCACGTCTCCCTCTTTCCCTGGATAGTTCCCTGTAAATGGCTTGAGCCATTTGTCTTGCAGGCTTCCCGTTTTGTCAGAGATTTATGCCAGGCCATCAGCACTGATCATGCTGTGGCAATAACTCCCCATCCAAAGTCCAAAACCCATTTCACAGAGGATCTTTAAGATAATTAAAAGCAATTCTATCATCTTTCCTCCTCAAGAGTGTTTCCCAAATGAGCCAGCTCCAGGTCCTCTGCTTGGAATTTTCTGCATGGACCTCTACCCCTCTGCTGCTCAATCCTTCCCAAGTCCACCTTTCCAGGAACCTCACCTGCCTCCTGCCACACACATCTCCTCTTCCCTGGAAACTCCTTGCTTTTGAACTGCGGTTTTGGAGAGTCCCTTGGGCTGCAAGGAGGTCAAATTAGTCAATCCTGAAGGAAATTAACCCTGAATACTCATTGGAAGGACTGATGCTGAAGCTCCAATACTTTGGCCACCTGATGTGAAGGGACAATTCCTTGGAAAAGACCTTGGGAAAGATTGAGGGCGGGAGGAGAAGGGGATGACAGCGGATAAAATGGTTAGATGACATCATCAACTCAATGGGCATGAGTTTGAGCAAACTTGTTCAGGAGATGGTGAAGGATATGGAAGCCTGGTGAGCTACAGTCCATGGGGTCACAAAGGGTTGGACACAACGGAGTGACTGAGAAGCAACAACCTGTATGACTGATTCAGCCTATCTTATACCTCGCCCCATTCTCTAACCATCTCCTGCAGAAATACCACTTGAACAACAATGCATATTTTTGTGTTATCATCAAGATTATTTTATCATTTAGAAGGTATCGTGCTAGGACCTCTGCATGCATTATTTGCTTGAAGGTTCATGTCAGTATAGCAAGGTCAACACTGCTACATTGATTTTGCAGATGAGGCTCAGAGAAGTTAAGAAACTTGCCCAGAGTCACACAGCTAGTAAGAGAAAGGGCTTGGACTCAAAGCCAGGTCGCTCTGACTTCATGGGCTCAGTCACTACCTTTCCATAACCTCTATGTGTTTCCCAAGACAGTGAACATGGGATGTGGCTAATTAAATAAATAATGAATAGACAAGTAATCTTCACCAACATTCACTGTATTAAGTCAGCCATAACTTTAGGAGTTCCTCAAATCCTCCTATGAGCTAGGAACACAGTCTTCTGACTACTACAGACTGGCTACCTGGGACAAAGACAAAGCTGATGATGGGGTGTCCCTCAGGGCCCCTGGCCAAGTGTGAGGTGGAACCAGGCTCTGGTGGACGATGCGGTGTGGCAGGAGCACCTGGAAATTTCAGGGCATCTTTCTGCATCAGAGCCTGCATCAACAGAGTGATGCCTTTTATCAAGATTACCTGGAATTTCAGGGCCTGCGCGTTTTGGAACCTCACCTGCCTCCTGCCACACATCTCCTCTTCCCTGGAAACTCCTTGCTTTTGAACTGCGGTTTTGGAGAGTCCCTTGGGCTGCAAGGAGGTCAAATTAGTCAATCCTGAAGGAAATTAACCCTGAATACTCATTGGAAGGACTGATGCTGAAGCTCCAATACTTTGGCCACCTGATGTGAAGGGACAATTCCTTGGAAAAGACCTTGGGAAAGATTGAGGGCGGGAGGAGAAGGGGATGACAGCGGATAAAATGGTTAGATGACATCATCAACTCAATGGGCATGAGTTTGAGCAAACTTGTTCAGGAGATGGTGAAGGATATGGAAGCCTGGTGAGCTACAGTCCATGGGGTCACAAAGGGTTGGACACAACGGAGTGACTGAGAAGCAACAACCTGTATGACTGATTCAGCCTATCTTATACCTCGCCCCATTCTCTAACCATCTCCTGCAGAAATACCACTTGAACAACAATGCATATTTTTGTGTTATCATCAAGATTATTTTATCATTTAGAAGGTATCGTGCTAGGACCTCTGCATGCATTATTTGCTTGAAGGTTCATGTCAGTATAGCAAGGTCAACACTGCTACATTGATTTTGCAGATGAGGCTCAGAGAAGTTAAGAAACTTGCCCAGAGTCACACAGCTAGTAAGAGAAAGGGCTTGGACTCAAAGCCAGGTCGCTCTGACTTCATGGGCTCAGTCACTACCTTTCCATAACCTCTATGTGTTTCCCAAGACAGTGAACATGGGATGTGGCTAATTAAATAAATAATGAATAGACAAGTAATCTTCACCAACATTCACTGTATTAAGTCAGCCATAACTTTAGGAGTTCCTCAAATCCTCCTATGAGCTAGGAACACAGTCTTCTGACTACTACAGACTGGCTACCTGGGACAAAGACAAAGCTGATGATGGGGTGTCCCTCAGGGCCCCTGGCCAAGTGTGAGGTGGAACCAGGCTCTGGTGGACGATGCGGTGTGGCAGGAGCACCTGGAAATTTCAGGGCATCTTTCTGCATCAGAGCCTGCATCAACAGAGTGATGCCTTTTATCAAGATTAGGGCTTCTCTGGTGCCTCAGCTGGTAAAGCCCTGCCTGCCAAGGCAGGAGATGCAAGAGATGCGGAGTGGACCCCTGGGTCAGGAAGATTCTCCTGGAGAAGGAAATGGCAACCTGCTCCAGTATTCTTTCCTGGAAAGTTCCATGGACAGAGAGAGGAGCCTGGTGGGCCCCAGTCGTGAGGGTGCAGACAGTTGGCCATGACGGAGCATACAGGCACACACACATGCCACCATCTCGGAGCCCTTGTTCTCCTGAGCAGTGGCTCGAAGTATGGGTTGGGGGGTACCAAGGCGGCCATTGCTTATCCTCATCTGTTCATCGTTCTGCTTTCTGGAGCTGGATCCCAACAGGAATCCCAATCCTGGCAAAAATCACAGGCCAGCTGACATCTTTCCAGGACCACCTGTATCCAAGTCTGCACTTGTTTGTAGCCCTGGGAGAAACCTAGATCTTGGCAGAAGTTATCAGATGCCTATGATTCCTTTCTCTTCCACCTTCTGTGCTCATGTCATCTGGGAATCCCGATGGCCAAACCCCAGTCCCAGCCCAGCTCAGGAATTCATGGCGCCTCTCCACATCACTTTGCACAAAACAGCAGGGACAGATTGTCCATCATGTCCCTGGACTGTCCTTGTTGATAGATAGGCTAACCAGGCTAACTCCCAGAAAGTGTCCTAGGACTCCAGGAAAGCCAGCATGACCAAAATGCCCTCCAGTATGACTCGTGTGTGTTATTTACTTTCTGAGTGTTCTGCCAATAGTAACAACTCCTCACCATATTCTTTATTTTCCAACAATTAAATAAATAATGAATAGACAAGTAATCTTCACCAACATTCACTGTATTAAGTCAGCCATAACTTTAGGAGTTCCTCAAATCCTCCTATGAGCTAGGAACACAGTCTTCTGACTACTACAGACTGGCTACCTGGGACAAAGACAAAGCTGATGATGGGGTGTCCCTCAGGGCCCCTGGCCAAGTGTGAGGTGGAACCAGGCTCTGGTGGACGATGCGGTGTGGCAGGAGCACCTGGAAATTTCAGGGCATCTTTCTGCATCAGAGCCTGCATCAACAGAGTGATGCCTTTTATCAAGATTAGGGCTTCTCTGGTGCCTCAGCTGGTAAAGCCCTGCCTGCCAAGGCAGGAGATGCAAGAGATGCGGAGTGGACCCCTGGGTCAGGAAGATTCTCCTGGAGAAGGAAATGGCAACCTGCTCCAGTATTCTTTCCTGGAAAGTTCCATGGACAGAGAGAGGAGCCTGGTGGGCCCCAGTCGTGAGGGTGCAGACAGTTGGCCATGACGGAGCATACAGGCACACACACATGCCACCATCTCGGAGCCCTTGTTCTCCTGAGCAGTGGCTCGAAGTATGGGTTGGGGGGTACCAAGGCGGCCATTGCTTATCCTCATCTGTTCATCGTTCTGCTTTCTGGAGCTGGATCCCAACAGGAATCCCAATCCTGGCAAAAATCACAGGCCAGCTGACATCTTTCCAGGACCACCTGTATCCAAGTCTGCACTTGTTTGTAGCCCTGGGAGAAACCTAGATCTTGGCAGAAGTTATCAGATGCCTATGATTCCTTTCTCTTCCACCTTCTGTGCTCATGTCATCTGGGAATCCCGATGGCCAAACCCCAGTCCCAGCCCAGCTCAGGAATTCATGGCGCCTCCACATCACTTTGCACAAAACAGCAGGGACAGATTGTCCATCATGTCCCTGGACTGTCCTTGTTGATAGATAGGCTAACCAGGCTAACTCCCAGAAAGTGTCCTAGGACTCCAGGAAAGCCAGCATGACCAAAATGCCCTCCAGTATGACTCGTGTGTGTTATTTACTTTCTGAGTGTTCTGCCAATAGTAACAACTCCTCACCATATTCTTATTTCCAACATGGGTTTTGGAAAGTAGGTACAATGCTTTAATCCCACTCCTAAAAATGGAATTCTGTTTTCTAAACTGCTCCCATAGTCAGGGAAGATCCACTTACTTCTGCTTTCTAGGAAATCATTAATGGGCAGTGATTTCCAATCATTTTATGTTTCATTTGTTTGTTTGAGTTCTCCCAAGCTGCAGTTCTCCTCCAGGCTAATAGTTGATAATCCATAAACAAGTTCAAATGGATATGAATAAAATGGATAAAAATTTCATTTAAGGTAAAGAATTCTTTAGCACAAGAAAGAGCTGGTTCTAAATGATACACATGCTTGGTAGAGGTAAACACATTCTTAGCATTAATTGAGAAACACTTTCCTAGTTGTTGGGGTGCAATGATATAAAAAAATTTTCACCTTTAATGGATTTGCCATCTAATTGAGCAGATAACGTTGCTTACATAAATATCTTTCTGTTTCTAATATGGAAAGTGCAGCGTGGGAGCTTTATAGAAAGTGCTTTGGGAGATGAAAGGAGACAAAGATTATAGCTGACTAGGGTCATCAGTGAAAGACTGATAGGAGGGTATCATTTGATAAGGACTATAAAATATAAACAAGGTTTGGCCAAGGCTTGCTGGAGGGAAGTCTGTTTGAGGGAAAGAAACAGAGTAAGAACATCAAACAAGTAGAAGAGGATGGGGAGCTAGGTTGTTCAACCCAGCTGAAGCAGAAGGCATCAAAAACTAGAGTCAGGACGATGGGCTGGAATTTCAAACAGCAGGGAAACAGATGCCTATGATTCCTTTCTCTTCCACCTTCTGTGCATGTCCCGATGGCCAAACCCCAGTCCCAGCCCAGCTCAGGAATTCATGGCGCCTCACATCACTTTGCACAAAACAGCAGGGACAGATTGTCCATCATGTCCCTGGACTGTCCTTGTTGATAGATAGGCTAACCAGGCTAACTCCCAGAAAGTGTCCTAGGACTCCAGGAAAGCCAGCATGACCAAAATGCCCTCCAGTATGACTCGTGTGTGTTATTTACTTTCTGAGTGTTCTGCCAATAGTAACAACTCCTCACCATATTCTTATTTCCAACATGGGTTTTGGAAAGTAGGTACAATGCTTTAATCCCACTCCTAAAAATGGAATTCTGTTTTCTAAACTGCTCCCATAGTCAGGGAAGATCCACTTACTTCTGCTTTCTAGGAAATCATTAATGGGCAGTGATTTCCAATCATTTTATGTTTCATTTGTTTGTTTGAGTTCTCCCAAGCTGCAGTTCTCCTCCAGGCTAATAGTTGATAATCCATAAACAAGTTCAAATGGATATGAATAAAATGGATAAAAATTTCATTTAAGGTAAAGAATTCTTTAGCACAAGAAAGAGCTGGTTCTAAATGATACACATGCTTGGTAGAGGTAAACACATTCTTAGCATTAATTGAGAAACACTTTCCTAGTTGTTGGGGTGCAATGATATAAAAAAATTTTCACCTTTAATGGATTTGCCATCTAATTGAGCAGATAACGTTGCTTACATAAATATCTTTCTGTTTCTAATATGGAAAGTGCAGCGTGGGAGCTTTATAGAAAGTGCTTTGGGAGATGAAAGGAGACAAAGATTATAGCTGACTAGGGTCATCAGTGAAAGACTGATAGGAGGGTATCATTTGATAAGGACTATAAAATATAAACAAGGTTTGGCCAAGGCTTGCTGGAGGGAAGTCTGTTTGAGGGAAAGAAACAGAGTAAGAACATCAAACAAGTAGAAGAGGATGGGGAGCTAGGTTGTTCAACCCAGCTGAAGCAGAAGGCATCAAAAACTAGAGTCAGGACGATGGGCTGGAACTGAATGAAGTAAGCTCCCACTGCTCAGTACCTTGTGTGCTCAGGGACACACACCAGGCTCTGTGGTCCCGTCTCTTAAACCACTAGATCATAAGGCCCTCGAGGTCAGGGACTCTATCTGTCTTAATCCGTCTTCGCTGCAATGCCTAGCACCGTGCCCGACACAGAGGAGATGCTATAGTGCGTTTTTTGTTGAGTTAACGTTTACTGCATTCAGAAGGCAGTGGGCAAATGTAGCCGTTTTGTGGGGAAGAGGAGGTGAATGGTGAGGACCTGCACAAGATCCATTCAGAAATACAGTACGTTCTTACAGACGAACCTGCACGTTACAACTTTCAAAGATGCGAGCATGCCTGCCAACCCCAGTACACTAGCTGTTGTATTACTGTCCTTTTCATGATATTCTACTGTAGGATTAAAAATGTTTTATTTCTTGTGTTTCTTTTTTAGGTATGTAGTATTTGTGTGAAAAGTGTTATTGACCTATCACAGCCCAGTACGATAAAGCCAATTGTGCTGATTAGGTAACTTGGCTAACTTTGTTGGACTTATGAACAAATTGGACATATGGGCGTGTTCTTGGGATGGAATTTGTTCATATGTAGGGGGCTTTACTGTATAATAGGAAAGAGGAAGGGTCACTGGGAGTCCTTTAAGGGACTGTCAGTAGACTCTTGGGATGCCCCTCACCCCTGCCCCCACCCCGAGGGGTGGCGGGAACTGGAGTGGGGGCCTGAGGAGGGGAAAGGAGGTAGGAGGAAGGTATTCAAAGATGTGAACCAAAGAGGATTGAGGCTTATAGGACCTGAAAATGGATTAGGGGCAAAGGATGGGAGCTTTATAGAAAGTGCTTTGGGAGATGAAAGGAGACAAAGATTATAGCTGACTAGGGTCATCAGTGAAAGACTGATAGGAGGGTATCATTTGATAAGGACTATAAAATATAAACAAGGTTTGGCCAAGGCTTGCTGGAGGGAAGTCTGTTTGAGGGAAAGAAACAGAGTAAGAACATCAAACAAGTAGAAGAGGATGGGGAGCTAGGTTGTTCAACCCAGCTGAAGCAGAAGGCATCAAAAACTAGAGTCAGGACGATGGGCTGGAACTGAATGAAGTAAGCTCCCACTGCTCAGTACCTTGTGTGCTCAGGGACACACACCAGGCTCTGTGGTCCCGTCTCTTAAACCACTAGATCATAAGGCCCTCGAGGTCAGGGACTCTATCTGTCTTAATCCGTCTTCGCTGCAATGCCTAGCACCGTGCCCGACACAGAGGAGATGCTATAGTGCGTTTTTTGTTGAGTTAACGTTTACTGCATTCAGAAGGCAGTGGGCAAATGTAGCCGTTTTGTGGGGAAGAGGAGGTGAATGGTGAGGACCTGCACAAGATCCATTCAGAAATACAGTACGTTCTTACAGACGAACCTGCACGTTACAACTTTCAAAGATGCGAGCATGCCTGCCAACCCCAGTACACTAGCTGTTGTATTACTGTCCTTTTCATGATATTCTACTGTAGGATTAAAAATGTTTTATTTCTTGTGTTTCTTTTTTAGGTATGTAGTATTTGTGTGAAAAGTGTTATTGACCTATCACAGCCCAGTACGATAAAGCCAATTGTGCTGATTAGGTAACTTGGCTAACTTTGTTGGACTTATGAACAAATTGGACATATGGGCGTGTTCTTGGGATGGAATTTGTTCATATGTAGGGGGCTTTACTGTATAATAGGAAAGAGGAAGGGTCACTGGGAGTCCTTTAAGGGACTGTCAGTAGACTCTTGGGATGCCCCTCACCCCTGCCCCCACCCCGAGGGGTGGCGGGAACTGGAGTGGGGGCCTGAGGAGGGGAAAGGAGGTAGGAGGAAGGTATTCAAAGATGTGAACCAAAGAGGATTGAGGCTTATAGGACCTGAAAATGGATTAGGGGGCAAAGGATGGGAAGGAGTTGTTTATCCAAGCTACATATGAGTTTGCATCAGCTAATCCCAAACTCCCCATTCTTCCCTCCACCAACCCCTCTCCCCTTGGCTGGTTTCACTTTTTCTCCTTTCAAAAAACATTATTGGAGGGTAATTGTTTTCTTTTTTTTTCTTCTTTTTCACATTTTTTTTTTGGTGGGGGCACTTCTATTGGTCTTTCATTTTATCTATTTTCATCCAACTTTTGTTCTCTGGCCCGTGTGGGCCTCCCAACAAGTGGCCTCTGTCACTACAGAGCACGGGCTCTGGGCACATGCACTCCAGAGCTCCGGCTCATTAGTTGGACACATTGGTCCAGCCGCTCCGCAGCACGTGGGATCTTCCCAGGCCAGGGATCGAACTGGCACCCCTTGCACTGCAAGGCGGTGTCCTTACCCACTGGATCACCAGGAAAGCCCTGGAGGGTACTTGTTTTACAGTGTGGTGGTGGTCTCTGTACACCAGCACAAATTAGTCATGATTATTTGTATGTATCCTCTCTGTTGAGCCTCCCCCACCCCTTGGTCATCACAGAGCACAGGGCTCCTGTGTTATATAGCAGCTTCCCACTAGCTATCTATTTTACATATGATAGACATTCTTAACGCAGGGCATGCCTGTGAGAGTCAACATCTGGAACAGAAGTCTCAGCTTTGCGCAATCTCACTGACTGTTTCCTGTGAAACGCATGGCTGTCCTTCCTCCCATTTCAAGAAAAGCAACCCACTTGATTCCATCACGGAAGCCCTTGGCATCTGGCAGGCAGGGGTGGAGCAGAGCACTGCCCGTTCACGTGCCACCTGCTGATGGGTTGAGTTAAGGCAGCCACAGCAGATCATTCTGACCACAGTGGCGCATGCCCTCCAGAACTGTCTTTCCTAGGATACCGAAAAGGATGACGCAAGCCTATGGGCATTCTTGTTGACAGATCACACATGACTGCTTGATAACTATTTATCTGCTCACAGCCATCAACCAGACAGCTCAGAAAACCACGACTCCCTCTTTGAAGGTCTCCAAATCTCATCACAGAAAGACATCTGGATGTCCTGGAAAAATTAAAGTGAGTTGGAGTCAGACTGGCCTGGATTTGAATGCTGGCTGTCATGGCTGTGTCACCTTGGGCCAGCGACCTCAACTCTCTGGATGTGCCACGTGCCTTTATTTTTTTTTTGGTCATACCATGTGGCTGTGGGATCTTCATTCCTTGACCAGGAATTGAACCCATGGCCCCAGCAGTGAAGGTACAAAATACTAACCTGTGGGCCACCAGGGGATTCCCTGGATGCCATTTATGATCAACCTGCCTCCCTTTGGCCCCAGATGACCTTGTTCTCCATTATTTTTTGGCATCTCCATTAGATGAACCCTATTAACCACTTAGCTCAAGGGTGCGGGTCACCATCACTCTATCCTGATTTCCAAATCCTGCCAATGGACTGACCTTCCCTGGGACCAAGAGTTGGACTTTGTTGAAGTCTACACGGCACCCAACATGGAGGAGGCCAAGAACATCCAGGATCCAGGTCCAACTCGACAGGACCCACAGAGGCTCCGGCCTCCCACTGGATGTTCAGAGAGACTGGATCACATAATGAGGAAGGGTGGAGGAGGTAACACTCCATGGGGCCAACTTGGAGAGCAACAGGAGACTGAAAGAAGTTCACCAAAAACATGTCTGCTGTCCTGTCCACATGCAGAGGTCATACATGGCTTCTCCTGAAACCCTTTGTGTAGTGGAGCAAATAGCTATGTTTCCTTGTGAGTAGACAGACTTGGTAAGGAGGCCAGTGGTTTCCAAGGAGGAGAGGGCGGAAACAAACATTTCCAACCTAAAAGGTTTGCCATGATAAAGGTCTACTCTGAAGCTAGCTTTATTGTCTTATGGATACAAACTATTTTGCAATGGAATGTCCCATCTAGTCCTGAAGCCCAGAAACCATCCTCTGGTGAATCTTATATTCATGTTGTAGGTGTGGGTCTCGTAAGCCTTAAACTATTCTTTTGATCTATTGTTAACAACCAACTGGAAGAGTACAAAATATTTTGCCTAAACTAACTTCTGGGGGTACTGTTCTATCCTCCTTCCAGTTGCTTTATCTGGAAGCTTTCTCTGTCCCTTTTTTCTTTAAAGAACCTTTTGCTGCATGAAGCTCTGAGTGACCAAAGCCAAGTCTTTTGATCCCAAAGTGAAAATCTTCTCCTTTGGAGATCATGAATCCACTATTGTTCACCCTGGTGTGCCACGTGGGCCTTTATTTTTTTGGTCATACCATGTGGCTGTGGGATCTTCATTCCTTGACCAGGAATTGAACCCATGGCCCCAGCAGTGAAGGTACAAAATACTAACCTGTGGGCCACCAGGGGATTCCCTGGATGCCATTTATGATCAACCTGCCTCCCTTTGGCCCCAGATGACCTTGTTCTCCATTATTTTTTGGCATCTCCATTAGATGAACCCTATTAACCACTTAGCTCAAGGGTGCGGGTCACCATCACTCTATCCTGATTTCCAAATCCTGCCAATGGACTGACCTTCCCTGGGACCAAGAGTTGGACTTTGTTGAAGTCTACACGGCACCCAACATGGAGGAGGCCAAGAACATCCAGGATCCAGGTCCAACTCGACAGGACCCACAGAGGCTCCGGCCTCCCACTGGATGTTCAGAGAGACTGGATCACATAATGAGGAAGGGTGGAGGAGGTAACACTCCATGGGGCCAACTTGGAGAGCAACAGGAGACTGAAAGAAGTTCACCAAAAACATGTCTGCTGTCCTGTCCACATGCAGAGGTCATACATGGCTTCTCCTGAAACCCTTTGTGTAGTGGAGCAAATAGCTATGTTTCCTTGTGAGTAGACAGACTTGGTAAGGAGGCCAGTGGTTTCCAAGGAGGAGAGGGGCGGGAAACAAACATTTCCAACCTAAAAGGTTTGCCATGATAAAGGTCTACTCTGAAGCTAGCTTTATTGTCTTATGGATACAAACTATTTTGCAATGGAATGTCCCATCTAGTCCTGAAGCCCAGAAACCATCCTCTGGTGAATCTTATATTCATGTTGTAGGTGTGGGTCTCGTAAGCCTTAAACTATTCTTTTGATCTATTGTTAACAACCAACTGGAAGAGTACAAAATATTTTGCCTAAACTAACTTCTGGGGGTACTGTTCTATCCTCCTTCCAGTTGCTTTATCTGGAAGCTTTCTCTGTCCCTTTTTTCTTTAAAGAACCTTTTGCTGCATGAAGCTCTGAGTGACCAAAGCCAAGTCTTTTGATCCCAAAGTGAAAATCTTCTCCTTTGGAGATCATGAATCCAATATTGTTCACAGTAATCTCTCTACCATCATCTATTATGTTGTTTCGGCAGCTTTGTTAGGTACCACCTCGGACCTGCCTCCTTCCCTGCCCTCCTCACTTCCCTTGTCCCTCTATCAATGCTTCCCATGGGCTTTTGGGCCCCTGCTCACTACACACAGGGTTAGCAAGTAAGCTTTGCCTCAGACTCAGTTTTCTAGAAAACCCAACCTTGTTTCTGAGCTTTGGTTTCCTTTTTTATAAAATCAAGCTAATGATAGCTCTCTCGTGGGATTGTTGGCAGAACTAAATGACATGATGTGTATTAAACACCAAGTCTAGAGTGGCACATTGCAGGTGCTCAATAAGTATGAAAAGTACCATTATCAGCAATTACAACATGATGATGAGAGTTGCCATTTTTTGGGTGTCTGAAATCTGCCTACCATTTAATCATTTTATTTATATCATTGTCAGTGCCAAGAACATCTTAAGCATGAAGAAGACTGAATGCTATTTTTATGATCAATATAAAAAGAGATCTACATGCAGTTTATTTGGGAATCGTGTCTAATAATTAAGAAGGAAGGAAATACAGTTTGGGATTTGTTAACTAGATAGAGTTGGGTAGTTTGGGCTGCTGGTGGTAATGTCCTAGAATTCGGTTTATCATAGAAAAAGATTCAGGAGAATTGGACTGGGTTTAAAGGGGAAAGATTTTCCCCTTTGGATGCTGTTATAAATAGAATGGGCTTCCCTGGTGGCTGAGATGGTAGGGAATCTGCCTGCAATGTGGGAGACCTGGGTTCAATCCCTGGGTTGGGAACTTCAGACTAGCTGAAATTAAAAATCAAGAGAAGTCCCTTGGTAAAGAATTTAATTTAAGAACAAAGTGTATATTATTCGTCACCAAGTGGGTCTTGACATGGGATAGACAGAATCATTTTATCACTGAGACATTTCAGTGAAAAGAAATGTTAAACGTTGCATTGTTACCAAAGCAGAATACATTTTGAGGATGATAATAATAGTTAAATTTGGGGAGAAGCTTACTAAATGCCAGGAGCTGTGCTAAGCTCTTTACATACCATCTCATTTCATCCTTCTAAAACCTGTAAGGTGCCAAATCGTCTTGGCACAGAAATCTGTGAGAATTGGCAAAAATTGAGGGAGGGGGGCCTGCTTTTGCTTTGGCTTGGAAAAGTGATCATCTAGACGTACGGTCGAAAAGGTAAAGCAATGAGATGTAAGTTACAAAGTATGGATGACAGTCTGTAGCTTCTCTGACCATTGCCTTAAGTCACAGGTTTCCACACTGTGATCCCAGGGCCCTCAGGAAGGATCACTGTCTCAGGGTGATGTTAGGTGATGCTGTGCCCCTCCTGCTTCGGATTTCAATGGAGAAATAACGTGTTCAAGCATTTAGACTATGGGATTCCATATAAAGTTTTATTGAAACACGGGTCTCTACAGCTTTCAATATTTGAAATGGGGGGCGTGGCATGGAGCTCTACTAAGTGTCAATGCCCACACATACATTAGCCTTTGGTCCAGGCAGTGACGGTATTACAGATGCCTAGGCAAGGTGAAGTCGAGCAAAAAACTGGATCTGTTTGGGTAGAGACTGATGCCAGTGGTCTACCTGCCTATCTGTTCTAGATCTCTCTAGGGTCCCTGGGTTTTAGCTGGGCTCACAATCTCTTACGTACATTAAGACCACATTTCTGAGCCCCCTGTGTTAGACAGGTATGGCCATGTGCCTAGGTCTGGCCAGTGGAAGGTAAGCAGAAGAGTTTCAGAAATAACTTCCTTTCCCCACCTTCTTCACCCGACTGTTCTTGAAACACTGGAGCAATGACCAGAGCACAATCCGGGTTACACGGACCAGGATGGTGCCTGGTCCCTTGGGGACTTGATGGCCCCGGATGGCCTACCCTTGAGCCCAGACAGGAGTGAGCCAGTGTCCATGCCGTTTCAATACCTGTAAGTGTGGGTTTTCTTTCTTCTTTCAGCCAACTGAATTCTAGCTGGGATGCTCATTTGTAGATTAAACCAACGTTTCTAATCAAAGTGTTATCCTGTAGCTGATTTATGTTGATATTTGGCAGAAAGCAACAAAATTCTGGAAAGCAATTTTCCTTCAATTCAAAAATAAATTTAAAAAATAAAATGTTACCCTCTCTCTGGATGGTAAAGAAAGGCGTCTTCCTTTTTTCACTCTTTCTCAAATGGATCCTCAAAGACCTTTTTTTTTGGTGGTATGGAAACTCAGCCTTTTGTGGGGAATGCGGGATAACCTTGCCAACAGGCATTTGTTCCGGGTGCTTCTGGACCAGTGAGAATGGAAGCCAAGACTTTGTTGGCATTTTCTCTTCCCTCACCCGGGCTTTCTCAGCTGTCTGAGATTTGCCCATAAACATGCATTTGCAGGTGCTCAAAACAACCCTCTCTCTACTTGATACACACCCCCATCCTTCTAGATCCAGTCGACATCTAGATTCACCTCCTCAAGAGAAGCCATCATTATTGCCCTGAATTAAAACTCCATGTGCCTTCTTCCTATCCTTGTTATAGCACTTAGGAAGATAATACAGCTTTCTGTTTACTTTAGGAGTTTCTGTCTATCACATTGGATTATCCAATGGCATTTATGGAGTTCCTACTGCATGCCAGGCTATGGGCTAGTTGCAAACTAGGTAAGGATAAACGTAACAGATGATCGGTTCCCTACCCTCTTGGAGTCTAGAGTCTGGGGGAAAGACAACCCGTAAAAAATGCACTTGAAATTGTGATCAGTTTTCTGAATGAAAGAAGAATGGAATTCTGTGAGGAAGAGCCAGCTCTGGGATGGGACCTTTGCATTAACTTAATGGCAGAATAATGCAAGTAGTTTCTAATGAAGTGGTAGTCACAGTAAGAATAAGTAGTTGAGAGACCAGGTGATGGTACCACGGGGGTTTGGGTTTGCCCCCTGGCTGTATCACCGTGTGACCTTGGGCCAGTTGTTTAACCCTTTCAGCCTGATAGGGAATGGGCACCTGTCTCATTAAGTCCAACGCACAGTCATTATGGTATCTTGTTATTTTTGCGTGTCTTGCGGTCATCTAGACTGTGGGTGTTCAGAGGGCTGCTGCTTCTCCTTACTCCTCTTGGCCTCCTGGGCAGAGGATATGTTGCCAGCACCCCTAAAAGTCATTTGAATAATAACGGTTTCCATTTACTGGACTCCTGTACGTGCCCAGCACTGTTCTTAGCACTCCTTGGGCGTTAACTCATTCATACCAGGTCTATGAGGCTGGTGCTACTTGGATTGCTGAAGAAGAAACTGAGATTCAGAGAGACTGCATCATTTGCTCAGGGTCACATGATCAGCACGTGGGGGAACTAAGGTTCAAGTCCAGGCAGCCCAACTCCAGAACCCCACTGTGCTGACTGATTCCAGAATGGATGAAAGAAATCTGTCCATCATTTCAGTGAAACACAGCCTCCATTGGCTCATGTCCTTATTAGAGTGTAGGTTCTCAAAAGGTACACTGATTTGGGAAATGCATTCCCTACAAATTATATCACACTCTCTTATTAACTGTGAAGGAGTGAAACACAAAGAATTAAAGTCTTCAGCTCTTGGTTGTCAGAAACAGGACTCCTGCGGGCTTTGGGTGACATGATAAGTGTCAGAGCAGAAACAACTCACCTCTCCCCAAGCTCCTCCACCCTCGCTTTCCCTCCCATGCCTCTCTACAGCCTGTGGGCTCCACATCCCATGCTCTGTGGTTCCTCTCTGCTTCTGGCGAGTTCCTGCGATCTTCTTCCCACTTTCTCTCTTATTAAAACACCTTCACCCGAAGGCATCTGCAAGATGAGAAGGGCGCCTGCCAACTCACTCTGGGAAACCCAAATGCTTAAATTGCTTCTTTTATTTTCAAAGAAGTATATGTTATTTGGAATGGGGAATGGCCTTACCTTGTCCTTGTGGGCCTGCTGTTCAGGGATATTTTGTTAGAAACGACGGGGGAGGATAATGCCTTACATACCCAAAGCTCCTCTTGTTACAGAAATTGGAATAAACTGCCAAGAGTGCAGACAGCACCACTGTTCTCTTGATTCATGTTTTCCGAGGAGTGGGGATACGTCTGCCTTCAGTTGCCTATCCCAATTATCCAATTATGAAAGGAGGGCATCAGGGGAAATTGTTCGAGACACACCATTGACAACCCCTAATGGCGCTGTCAAATGGCGATGTGTTCTCTTCATTCCCCATTCAGCAACTCATCCGTATGTTCTTTCTATGATTCAGAGCTGATCCCTGGAGGCTTCCTGGTGGTCCAGTGGGTAAAGAGTCCACCTTGCAGTGCAAGGCACCGACCTGCTGGCCAGTGCAGTAGAAGGGCTGGACTAGGCCCATACCAGGTCTATGAGGCTGGTGCTACTTGGATTGCTGAAGAAGAAACTGAGATTCAGAGAGACTGCATCATTTGCTCAGGGTCACATGATCAGCACGTGGGGGAACTAAGGTTCAAGTCCAGGCAGCCCAACTCCAGAACCCCACTGTGCTGACTGATTCCAGAATGGATGAAAGAAATCTGTCCATCATTTCAGTGAAACACAGCCTCCATTGGCTCATGTCCTTATTAGAGTGTAGGTTCTCAAAAGGTACACTGATTTGGGAAATGCATTCCCTACAAATTATATCACACTCTCTTATTAACTGTGAAGGAGTGAAACACAAAGAATTAAAGTCTTCAGCTCTTGGTTGTCAGAAACAGGACTCCTGCGGGCTTTGGGTGACATGATAAGTGTCAGAGCAGAAACAACTCACCTCTCCCCAAGCTCCTCCACCCTCGCTTTCCCTCCCATGCCTCTCTACAGCCTGTGGGCTCCACATCCCATGCTCTGTGGTTCCTCTCTGCTTCTGGCGAGTTCCTGCGATCTTCTTCCCACTTTCTCTCTTATTAAAACACCTTCACCCGAAGGCATCTGCAAGATGAGAAGGGCGCCTGCCAACTCACTCTGGGAAACCCAAATGCTTAAATTGCTTCTTTTATTTTCAAAGAAGTATATGTTATTTGGAATGGGGAATGGCCTTACCTTGTCCTTGTGGGCCTGCTGTTCAGGGATATTTTGTTAGAAACGACGGGGGAGGATAATGCCTTACATACCCAAAGCTCCTCTTGTTACAGAAATTGGAATAAACTGCCAAGAGTGCAGACAGCACCACTGTTCTCTTGATTCATGTTTTCCGAGGAGTGGGGATACGTCTGCCTTCAGTTGCCTATCCCAATTATCCAATTATGAAAGGAGGGCATCAGGGGAAATTGTTCGAGACACACCATTGACAACCCCTAATGGCGCTGTCAAATGGCGATGTGTTCTCTTCATTCCCCATTCAGCAACTCATCCGTATGTTCTTTCTATGATTCAGAGCTGATCCCTGGAGGCTTCCCTGGTGGTCCAGTGGGTAAAGAGTCCACCTTGCAGTGCAAGGGGCACCAGTTCGACCCCTGGCCTGGGAAGATCCCATGTGCAGTAGAAGGGCTGGACTGATGTGTCCAATTACAAGCCAGCTCTCTGGAGCGCATGCGCCCAAAGCCGGTGCTCTGCAACAAGAGAGGCCACTGCAATGGGAGGCCCACATGGTCTGAACAATGAGGATGGATGAAAATAAATGAATAAAAAGCAATAAAAGAGCCCCCCCCCCAAAAAAAGAAAATGCTAATCTTGGGCTGAGAAAATGACTAAGGGGACAGACAGGGGACATCAGGTGAGCAGTGAGGAGAAGGATGGGAGGAATAAGGGGAGAAGACTAGGATGACCAGAACATCTCACTAGAGAATTTCATCATCGCCTCATACTTGAATAAGTATCCGTGGAGATCCCACTCATGGTTAACTCTGAGTTAGGTTGTGAATGTAGGACAGTATGGTAGAATCCGGAGTTCAATGTCCAGTTCCAATTGTTGACTGAAGACAGTGGGACTGTCTGAGATGGAGTTCTTTAATCGGTGAAATGAAATAATAATATTTCTCATAGTGCATCTTAGCCAGTAAGTGTGGTTGCTGGTAGTCGTAACCCATTTGAAGCCATGGTCATTAAATCAGAAACTGTTGGAAGGATAGAGGGTGTGTGCCTCAAGGAATGAAGGGCAGGAAGTACTGCTAGGCCTCACGGGGCTTGGAATCAGGAACAGAGATGCTATTAGGAATGGAGTTTGCTAGCCTTTCGAAGCTCTGCATTAGTCTGTTTCTCTCTCTGTTTTTCTCTCTCTTTCCCTTTCTAGCTTTCACCTTCTCTCTTTCTGTCTCTCTGCTTTTCTCCACATATTTTCTCAATTCATATCTCTCTATCATTCTCCATCATTCTGGCCCTCTCTTTCCTTCTCTATATACAAGGCAGAAAATAGATACTTCAACTTGGTACCCTGGACCTCTGGGTCCATATCATCATCAGTCAAACAGTCACTAAAATTGTTGAGTCCAGATTACGAATTCCAAAGAAGGAGGATCTGGTTGGCCCAGCTTTGGTCAGGATGTTGAACAGACCACATGGCCTACTGCCCACTCAGTGCGCCGTGAAGTCAGAAACTCCAAGAGGCAGCGTAGGCAGACTTTCTAAGAAGAGGTGTCAGTGTAGAGTGTGATGGAAGACAGCTGTGCACACTGGGCCTCTTGTAAAGAGTAACCCAAATGATGGAAGATTTCTCATTAGTGCCTATGAGAGCTCAGTGTGGAGTGCATCCTAGCAAAACCGACTGCAAAAGAGGCTTAAGATTCAATGTGAGCGGCAAGACCAATGCATGCAAAAGGGGTCAAACAGCACCCTGCACTATGTAGGTGGGATTTTCATGTTCGCAAGGACCCTTTCTCTTATACTCAAGTTTCCAATGCAGGGTGCCTGGTCGATTGGTCATGGACAGTACATGCATGTCGAGTTGAACCAAATGAGAAGAATGACATTAGATAAAATGCTACAATGAAATGAAAAAGAATGTGGACTTAAACTCTCAATTTTAGGGTACGCTTTGAAGACACTGTGGTCATTTAGGAGTACGAGGGAGCGGCCAGTCAGCTGCAGCAGGTGGCAGAGTGTTCATGAACGAGACAGATCTCCATGTTGCCTTGGTGATAAATACGACTGGGGGACGGGTCGTATATACAGAAGAAAGAAAGTCATTCAAGACAAAGAAACAATGTGAATGAAGTCTTTGAGCATGCTGGAATGAGGCTGCTGCTCACAGGAGACAGGGGTGACAGGTGGGGCTGGGGGAGAGGATGAGTGATGGGTCACAGTGGGAAGCAAAGAGGGACAAAGAGAGGTCGTGCTCAGAGACCACTGAGAGGCAGGCTGAGATGATCAGATGGGAGGAGCGAGGGGCTCCTTGAAGGCAATTGCAGAGGGAGATTGCCAACCCCTGCTTTACCCCCTCTGAGCTCAGCGGCAGGGGCTGCTCCTACATCAAAGAAAACCAGAGCCTAAGAAGCCCTGCTCCCATCAGGAGGAGGGGCTGAAGTTATTCTCACTGCCTGAGTCCAGTATCCTTGTGCTTACTGGGCAGTAGATTACATTTCATCTGCCTTTGTGTGGCCTCTGATTCTGGAGTTCCTGACCTGCTCCCCATTCTCATTGCCCTGATTCCTAGCCTGTTGGGTCAGGAACTTGATTCCTTGCCTCATCTAAGACTGCCCTCCCCAAAAGACCAGATCTTAGCTCTACACACACAATTCTTTGTACTTATATATATATATATATTGACTGCCCTGGGTCCTAGTTGTGGCAGGTGGTGTCTAGTTCCTTGACCAGGGATCGAAGTCATTGGAAGCACAGTGTCTAAGCCACTGGACCACCAAGGGAGTCCCTCTATGTTCCTAACTCTTGGTAGAAGCTGGTTACATCCCAAACAGAATCTAAACCCAAGACAGCATCTTTCACCTGATGGGGGAGACCCTGCCCTAGAGGTCAGATACCTCTGAACATTTGCCAGGCTGGTGGTCTCCCTGCTTAGGCATAGCTTATGGAGCCTGTGATGTAGAAGGCAGGGTCTGCTGGCCAGGCAGTTACTCTGTCCATGGCCCCACTCAGTGCCAAAGGACCTTCCTGTCCCCAGCAGTGTCCCCATTAAGACACCAGCGAGTCTTGAAGCCAGGGCCACAGAGGTGATTACACATCTGTTCTTATCTAAAAGATGCAAAATCCTATAGAAGTATAGTGTCCTGAGAGATACGTCTATTCCAACAGCTTCACAAGAGAGGGTGAGTGAAAACAACAGCCTCGGGACAGATTGGGCAGCAGGCTGGTTTGCCAACAGCACAATCTAATATAATCCTCGGTATTTATAGGGCACGCAGTGAGGGGGTGGCTTTTATGCCTCTACCTTGAACCTCTTCACCCAAGTGGAGAAGGACACCGCTTCAGCCTCAGGACGGATGGATTTCTGTCATGGTGATACCTCTTCTGGGTTGCCAGAATGTGAAGGGTGGGGGAAATGTTGGCTCAGCATGGAGGGAAGGCCCCAGCTTTATGGGGTGAGCTTTGAGGATGCTGCAGGTCTTGTGGTTGAGAAGGCATCTCAGGTGCGTGACCAAGGAGCAGATATCCGTCGCGTGTCAGCCTCTTTGAAGAGCCTCAGCGGTTGACCCAAGGATGGAACCCTTCATTGCCTTTGTGTGGCCTCTGATTCTGGAGTTCCTGACCTGCTCCCCATTCTCATTGCCCTGATTCCTAGCCTGTTGGGTCAGGAACTTGATTCCTTGCCTCATCTAAGACTGCCCTCCCCAAAAGACCAGATCTTAGCTCTACACACACAATTCTTTGTACTTATATATATATATATATTGACTGCCCTGGGTCCTAGTTGTGGCAGGTGGTGTCTAGTTCCTTGACCAGGGATCGAAGTCATTGGAAGCACAGTGTCTAAGCCACTGGACCACCAAGGGAGTCCCTCTATGTTCCTAACTCTTGGTAGAAGCTGGTTACATCCCAAACAGAATCTAAACCCAAGACAGCATCTTTCACCTGATGGGGGAGACCCTGCCCTAGAGGTCAGATGCCTCTGAACATTTGCCAGGCTGGTGGTCTCCCTGCTTAGGCATAGCTTATGGAGCCTGTGATGTAGAAGGCAGGGTCTGCTGGCCAGGCAGTTACTCTGTCCATGGCCCCACTCAGTGCCAAAGGACCTTCCTGTCCCCAGCAGTGTCCCCATTAAGACACCAGCGAGTCTTGAAGCCAGGGCCACAGAGGTGATTACACATCTGTTCTTATCTAAAAGATGCAAAATCCTATAGAAGTATAGTGTCCTGAGAGATACGTCTATTCCAACAGCTTCACAAGAGAGGGTGAGTGAAAACAACAGCCTCGGGACAGATTGGGCAGCAGGCTGGTTTGCCAACAGCACAATCTAATATAATCCTCGGTATTTATAGGGCACGCAGTGAGGGGGTGGCTTTTATGCCTCTACCTTGAACCTCTTCACCCAAGTGGAGAAGGACACCGCTTCAGCCTCAGGACGGATGGATTTCTGTCATGGTGATACCTCTTCTGGGTTGCCAGAATGTGAAGGGTGGGGGAAATGTTGGCTCAGCATGGAGGGAAGGCCCCAGCTTTATGGGGTGAGCTTTGAGGATGCTGCAGGTCTTGTGGTTGAGAAGGCATCTCAGGTGCGTGACCAAGGAGCAGATATCCGTCGCGTGTCAGCCTCTTTGAAGAGCCTCAGCTGGTGTCCACCCTCTGAGACCTGCCCTAGGTCATTTCCCTCTTTGTCTGATGGTGAACCCTCTTCTGTCTCCACCCCAGCAGGGTGGAAACTGACTGCAGGCCATGTCAGTAACAACCACCTTTCTTCCATGTGCAGTCGCAGGTGATGGATGGTTGAGTGAATCCTATATTTATAAGCACAACCCTTGCATTCGAATGTCACTCTCTCCAGTGTCCTACTTTGCATATCATCTGTCCTCACACATCACTCTGCTGAAGTACAGGCACTGAGCATGCCTTATCTGTGCTGGCTCGTGTCTCTGAAGCCAGGAGCAGAGAATAAGCTATGAGGCAGGAGAGAACATCGTGTGGGTTGATGGGTAGCTCTCGCCTCTGATGAATGAGAATTTTCTACTTGACCAATATCACAGTCTGTGCAATGAAGAATCAGGGATGGTAGCCTTGGGTCTGAACAAAGATTGGTCTGAGTGTTGGGGATGGTGCTTAATGAAGGCTCTGGTCCGTGGTACACGAGAAAAAGCAGGGCCTTTAGAGTTAGCCCTGCAGGCGTTCCAGCCCGAAACTGTACTGCTTGCTTGTTAGGAAAACATTTACCTTCCGAGAGTCTTGGTTTCTTCTCTCAAAGAGAGGCATGCTAATAGCCACCTCCTGGTGAAAAACACTCTCTTTAAGTAGACAGCTCAAGCAGATTGCTTGTTTTGTGGAATTAGTGTTTAATGTGTGTAACTGTTTTCCTCCCTGCATGAAACATTCATGTTCAGTGTTGGGACACGAAGCCTGTGCACATTTGGGGTAATTCCTCTTTCTGAAGATCTCTCTCCTAGCCAAGATTTTCTGCCCAATTAAAGAGCTCAATTCAGTTCAGTCGCTCAGTTGTGTCTGACTCTTTGCGACCCCATGGATGGCAACACACCAGGCTTCCCTGTCCTTCACCATCTCCCGGAGCTCAGTCAAATTCATGGCCAATGAGTCAGTGATGCCATCCAACCATCTCATCCTCTGTCACCCCTTTCTCCCCCTGCCTTCAGTCTTTCCCAGCATCAGGGTCTTTTCTAGTGAGTCAGCTCTTCAAATCAGGTGGCCAGATTATTGAAGCTTCAGCTTCGGTATCCATCCTTCAATGGATATTCAGGGTTTATTTCCTTTAGGATCAACTGGTTTGATCTCCTTGCTGTCCAAGGGACTCTTAAGAGCCTTCTCCAGCACCACAGTTCAAAAGCATCAATTTTTCAGTGCTCAACCAGCTCGTAGGGGAAGAACATTCTGTGGAGATGACCACTCCCTTTCTAATTCCTGTACATTTTTACCTGCAAGGATATTGTTCTGACAAAGAGATGTGACCTAGAGAAGATGCAACAGCAGAGCCCCTAAAATGCTTTGGAAAGAACTCACCATAGTGTCTGAGCCCAGAAGGGTGATGGGGTTTTTGTATCTGACAGCCCCTGTGCTGATACTTGCCTGAAGGCTGGGGAGTGTTCCTTTGGTCGTTCTAACGCATCGTGGAGAACCACACCACAAGTCCCAGAAGGACCGCTCTTCCATCCCAACAAGAGGGGATGCAGGAAAGGCTGAATGAGATAGTCCGGTGTTGAGAAACACAGCCACGATGACTACATGGTAGGAGATTCGCCTTTAGAGTTACCCTGCAGGCGTTCCAGCCGAAACTGTACTGCTTGCTTGTTAGGAAAACATTTACCTTCCGAGAGTCTTGGTTTCTTCTCTCAAAGAGAGGCATGCTAATAGCCACCTCCTGGTGAAAAACACTCTCTTTAAGTAGACAGCTCAAGCAGATTGCTTGTTTTGTGGAATTAGTGTTTAATGTGTGTAACTGTTTTCCTCCCTGCATGAAACATTCATGTTCAGTGTTGGGACACGAAGCCTGTGCACATTTGGGGTAATTCCTCTTTCTGAAGATCTCTCTCCTAGCCAAGATTTTCTGCCCAATTAAAGAGCTCAATTCAGTTCAGTCGCTCAGTTGTGTCTGACTCTTTGCGACCCCATGGATGGCAACACACCAGGCTTCCCTGTCCTTCACCATCTCCCGGAGCTCAGTCAAATTCATGGCCAATGAGTCAGTGATGCCATCCAACCATCTCATCCTCTGTCACCCCTTTCTCCCCCTGCCTTCAGTCTTTCCCAGCATCAGGGTCTTTTCTAGTGAGTCAGCTCTTCAAATCAGGTGGCCAGATTATTGAAGCTTCAGCTTCGGTATCCATCCTTCCAATGGATATTCAGGGTTTATTTCCTTTAGGATCAACTGGTTTGATCTCCTTGCTGTCCAAGGGACTCTTAAGAGCCTTCTCCAGCACCACAGTTCAAAAGCATCAATTTTTCAGTGCTCAACCAGCTCGTAGGGGAAGAACATTCTGTGGAGATGACCACTCCCTTTCTAATTCCTGTACATTTTTACCTGCAAGGATATTGTTCTGACAAAGAGATGTGACCTAGAGAAGATGCAACAGCAGAGCCCCTAAAATGCTTTGGAAAGAACTCACCATAGTGTCTGAGCCCAGAAGGGTGATGGGGTTTTTGTATCTGACAGCCCCTGTGCTGATACTTGCCTGAAGGCTGGGGAGTGTTCCTTTGGTCGTTCTAACGCATCGTGGAGAACCACACCACAAGTCCCAGAAGGACCGCTCTTCCATCCCAACAAGAGGGGATGCAGGAAAGGCTGAATGAGATAGTCCTTAGGGTGTTTCCCGAGATTCCTAAACTTACTCCCGTTACCCACAGCCACTCCTCCGGATTAGAATAGTGGTTTGCAACTATGACTACATGGTAGGGAGATTTAGAAAATGCTGATGCCCGAGCCCCATCTCAGAACATTTGAATCAGAGTCTCTGGGGACGGATTCCAGGCACCTAGACTTTAAAACTCCCCAGATGATTCTAAAGTGCAGGCAGGATGGAAAACCATGACTTAGCCCGGTTGCTTCTCAAACCACAATGTGCACACTGACCACTTGGGAATCTTGTTAAATTGCAGATCCTGATTGACTGGATCTGGGGTGAGGCCTGGCCTCTGTATTTCTTGTGAAGCCATCTGGAGCACGCTTGACTAGCAAGCTCTGTAGCCTTCCCCATCATCTCAGGCCTAATTATTGAAACTAGCTATGGCTTCAGCCCTGAACTTCTTTCTTTTTTTCAACCTTTTATTTTATATTGGAGTACAGCCAATTAACAATGTCGACATAGCTTTAGGTGGACAGCAAAGCATCTTAGCCGTGTGCATCCATGTGTCCATTCTCCCCCAAACTCCCCTCCCATCCAGGCTGCCACATCACACTGAGCAGAGCTCCCTGCACTCTACAGTAGGCCCTTGTTGGTGATCCATTTTCAGTAAAGCAGTATGTGCAGGTCGATCCCAAGCTCCCTATCTCTTTCTTCCCCTGACTCTTCCCCTCTACCAGCTATGAATTTCTTCTTCTAAGTTTGTAAATCTGTTTATATTTCACATATAAGGCATGCCGTATAATATTTCTCCTTCTCTGCCAGGCTTACTTTACTGAGCATGACCATCTGTAGGTTCATCCACATTGCTGCAAATGGCATTATCTCATTCTTTTTAATGGCTGAGAAATATTCCATAATATATATGTACCACATTTTCTTTACCCATTTCTCTGTCAGTGGATATTTAGGCTGCTTTCATATCTTGGCTATGGTAAACAGCCTGCGCTGCTTTCTTGGAACCAACAGTCAACAGGGGAAACATACCCAGCTCGAGCCCCACTCCTGAGCTCAGGGTCCAGCCTCCTGGCCAGGTCTTACCCATCAGCAGCCGGTGTTTTCAAAATTGGAATCTTAGCTCATGTCCAGCCCCTGGTTGTAGAAATTCAGCTATATTCCCAAATGCTGTCATTTACCCAAACTGGTACCCATAGAACACTGTTGCGTAGAGTCTTGATGGCTCAGAAGCAAATGCAAACCTCTTCTAGGTTTAAATAAACTAAGAAATGCTGAGCAAACCAAATTTGCAGTTTACATAGCTTTCTTTCCCATAGAATGTATCAGACCCTTCAACATGCAACTGTGGATTCTGAAATCTAAAGCAGAGGGTGCTTCCCAAACTCATTTTACTACAAAATACTTGATTTGGGGAGGGGGCCACCTAATAACATTCCATGGGCCCAGTGTGCTCTAAAACCCATTTTGGAAAATGCTACTTTAGATTTATTTCTACAGACTTGAGATCAGCATAGGCCTAGATTAGTATGGAGATCTCTGGTGGGAATTTTTTATCAGCGTGCAAGAAAGGAGAGCCCGCCATGGACCCTCATAAATTGTTCATGTGTCTGCAGCCATGAGAGGGAGAGACAGGGCCTGAGAAAAAGATGGTCAAAGGTGCTAATTTGCCATGATTTTGAGAAATAAGGGAGATAATTTTTATGGCTGCTGGAAAGAATTGTAGCTGCTGTGTTTACGGCACCGAGGAGAAAGGTTGAAGCTAAAATATTCTTGCAAAGTCAAACGTCTTGGGAGAGGGGCCAAGGGAAGGGATGCTGGTCTGTCAAGGATATAATTTCCTCGCTTCCTATTTATTATTTTTAAAATATAAAAGATTCCCAGACTCCTAGGGGGGAGGTGAAGGCAAGCAGGGCAGCCTGCTGTACATGGACCAACGTCTCATGGAGAATGGGGCAGGATGCGTGCTGTGATGTTTGTTTCTTCATGTGGACTTGACATTCATCTCCTGGAAATTAATGAACCTGGGAAAGATGCAGCATCTTAACAATTCTGGATGAGTTTGTACTCTTATATTCTTCTCCTTGAAGAATTGAAATCATAATTTTTTCTCCTAGCCTGGCTCCTCAGGGATTCTGCCCAGTGATTGGGAACCTGTTACCCACAGATAGAAATCCCCGAGAGCATTTTTCTTGTTTGGGGTCCTTCTTACTCCCTAGACTGGGACTGGACAATCCTGGTATCCACCCCAGACCAACACTGATGCTCCTGTCTTGGTCCAGCCATACCTGGTGGACACAGAGCTATAAAGTCAGGACATCAGTGCATCATCCTGTCTACACTGATCAGGTGGGCATTCCTTTTTGAAATTTTGATGCCTAATTTAGAGTGGAGACAACGTCAGAGTTAGGAGCCTCTTATTCTTGTTGTTGTTTAGTCCCTGAGTCATGTCTGACTCTGTGCCTGCCGGGCTTCCCTGTTCTTCACCGTCTCCCAGAGTTTGCTCAAAATCTTGTCCATTGAGTTGGTGATGCCATCCAACTATCTCATTCTCTGTCACCTCTTTCCCTGCTTGCCCTCAATCTTTCCCAGCATTGGGGTCTTTTCCAGGGATTCGACCCTTCCCATCAGGTGGCCAGAGTGTTGGAACTTCAGCTTCAGCATCAATCCTTCCAAATGAAGATTCAGAGTTGGTTTCCTTTAGGATTCACTGGTTTGATATCCTTGCTGTTCAAGGGCCTCTCAAAATTGTTCATGTGTTACGGCAGGGCCTGAGAAAAGATGGTAAAGGTTTGCCATGATTTTGAGAAATAAGGAGATAATTTATGGCTGCTGGAAAGAATTGTAGCTGCTGTGTTTCCCCTTGCAAAAGTCAAACGTCTTGGGAGAGGGGCCAAGGGAAGGGATGCTGGTCTGTCAAGGATATAATTTCCTCGCTTCCTATTTATTATTTTTAAAATATAAAAGATTCCCAGACTCCTAGGGGGGAGGTGAAGGCAAGCAGGGCAGCCTGCTGTACATGGACCAACGTCTCATGGAGAATGGGGCAGGATGCGTGCTGTGATGTTTGTTTCTTCATGTGGACTTGACATTCATCTCCTGGAAATTAATGAACCTGGGAAAGATGCAGCATCTTAACAATTCTGGATGAGTTTGTACTCTTATATTCTTCTCCTTGAAGAATTGAAATCATAATTTTTTTTTCTCCTAGCCTGGCTCCTCAGGGATTCTGCCCAGTGATTGGGAACCTGTTACCCACAGATAGAAATCCCCGAGAGCATTTTTCTTGTTTGGGGTCCTTCTTACTCCCTAGACTGGGACTGGACAATCCTGGTATCCACCCCAGACCAACACTGATGCTCCTGTCTTGGTCCAGCCATACCTGGTGGACACAGAGCTATAAAGTCAGGACATCAGTGCATCATCCTGTCTACACTGATCAGGTGGGCATTCCTTTTTGAAATTTTGATGCCTAATTTAGAGTGGAGACAACGTCAGAGTTAGGAGCCTCTTATTCTTGTTGTTGTTTAGTCCCTGAGTCATGTCTGACTCTGTGCCTGCCGGGCTTCCCTGTTCTTCACCGTCTCCCAGAGTTTGCTCAAAATCTTGTCCATTGAGTTGGTGATGCCATCCAACTATCTCATTCTCTGTCACCTCTTTCCCTGCTTGCCCTCAATCTTTCCCAGCATTGGGGTCTTTTCCAGGGATTCGACCCTTCCCATCAGGTGGCCAGAGTGTTGGAACTTCAGCTTCAGCATCAATCCTTCCAAATGAAGATTCAGAGTTGGTTTCCTTTAGGATTCACTGGTTTGATATCCTTGCTGTTCAAGGGCCTCTCAAGAGTCTTTTCCAGTACCACAGTTCGAAAGTATCAATTCTTCAGTGCTGGCATTAGGTAAATGAGAAGGTGTACATTTCAGGATGCACCTGAGTTTAGTGTCAAGTGGATTCCACACTGTTATGCTGGATTTATTTTCCTTTCAGGTGCTGTATTGGTGATGAAGGCTTAGGTGCACTCAATAGAAACAACTCTGGGTAATTGAAGAGAAAGGGATTTATTACTTGGTCTTAGGTGGCTTATGCAGTACTTGGTCGGGCTGAAGGAACAGGATTAGCTCTCAGCCACAGTTCCTGGTTCTCAGAATCAGACCTAATACTGCAGTGGCTCTTCCCTGCCTCCTCCCCGAGAACTCAGATTCCAGCTTAGGTCTCATACAAGTGGCTCTGATCAAAAGAACCTGGACCAGAGTCAGATTCTTAGGCAAAGAGAGTGTGGGAAATGTTGTGTTTACCTTTCATCATTTCTGCAGGGTCAAAAGACACGTAGAAGGGGGGCTTCCCTGGTGGTCCAGTGATTAAGACTTTGCCCTTCAATGCTGGGGGTGCAGGCTTGATCCCTGGCGGAGGAACTAAGATCCTACATGCCTTGGGGCCAGAAAAATCAAAACATAAAACAGAAGCAATAGTGTAACAAATTTAATAAAGACTTTAAAAATGGAAAAAATGCTTCTCCTTAAAAAAAAAAGGCACAGAGAAGAGAAATCAGAACAGTTGCCGATTGAACAAATCTCCCATACCCATCACTTAAGTGAGACCATAGTCACAATATCATGATCATTAAGCAACTGATGAAACCTATTATAACCACGAGGCAAGCGTCGTACTCCTGATTGAAAATTCAGTGCCACTGAAGGGAACAAATTTTCTAAGACAGTTTCACCAAGTCCCAGAAGCCATCCAACTATCTCATTCTCTGTCACCTCTTTCCCTGCTTGCCCTCAATCTTTCCCAGCATTGGGGTCTTTTCCAGGGATTCGACCCTTCCCATCAGGTGGCCAGAGTGTTGGAACTTCAGCTTCAGCATCAATCCTTCCAAATGAAGATTCAGAGTTGGTTTCCTTTAGGATTCACTGGTTTGATATCCTTGCTGTTCAAGGGCCTCTCAAGAGTCTTTTCCAGTACCACAGTTCGAAAGTATCAATTCTTCAGTGCTGGCATTAGGTAAATGAGAAGGTGTACATTTCAGGATGCACCTGAGTTTAGTGTCAAGTGGATTCCACACTGTTATGCTGGATTTATTTTCCTTTCAGGTGCTGTATTGGTGATGAAGGCTTAGGTGCACTCAATAGAAACAACTCTGGGTAATTGAAGAGAAAGGGATTTATTACTTGGTCTTAGGTGGCTTATGCAGTACTTGGTCGGGCTGAAGGAACAGGATTAGCTCTCAGCCACAGTTCCTGGTTCTCAGAATCAGACCTAATACTGCAGTGGCTCTTCCCTGCCTCCTCCCCGAGAACTCAGATTCCAGCTTAGGTCTCATACAAGTGGCTCTGATCAAAAGAACCTGGACCAGAGTCAGATTCTTAGGCAAAGAGAGTGTGGGAAATGTTGTGTTTACCTTTCATCATTTCTGCAGGGTCAAAAGACACGTAGAAGGGGGGCTTCCCTGGTGGTCCAGTGATTAAGACTTTGCCCTTCAATGCTGGGGGTGCAGGCTTGATCCCTGGCGGAGGAACTAAGATCCTACATGCCTTGGGGCCAGAAAAATCAAAACATAAAACAGAAGCAATAGTGTAACAAATTTAATAAAGACTTTAAAAATGGAAAAAATGCTTCTCCTTAAAAAAAAAAGGCACAGAGAAGAGAAATCAGAACAGTTGCCGATTGAACAAATCTCCCATACCCATCACTTAAGTGAGACCATAGTCACAATATCATGATCATTAAGCAACTGATGAAACCTATTATAACCACGAGGCAAGCGTCGTACTCCTGATTGAAAATTCAGTGCCACTGAAGGGAACAAATTTTCTAAGACAGTTTCACCAAGTCCCAGAAGCCAGGTCCATATCGCTACACCTCTGTTTAACTGTATCACATTTGTTACACTGTTACAAGGCTACCTCATTAGAATACAGAACTTCAGGGGACTCTAGGCATGAGCCTGTTCAGACCCCTCATTTCATACACCGTATTACATAGTCGGCTAAGGCTTCATTTTCAATCCCATCTTCCCAGCTAAAATGTGCATTCGAGGAAACCGTGTCTTGGTCATCTTTCGACCCCCAGTGTTGAGCTTGATTCCAAGTGCAGGGTGGGTGTTATATAAACGAGGAGTCAAGAGGTGGGAAATGGAAGAAGGAAGCTGCAACTCCCACAGGAGAACGTACTTGACCAGGGACTGACCCACTGCCTTTGGGAAAGAATTGAGTGAAAGCCCAGAGGTTCTATTTCTGTATGACATCTTCCCTCTGAAGGTGGGAGGTCAGGGTCAAGAGAAATAGCTACAGTGATGAGGCTGTCGAGGGATGTCCCTTTTCCGGAGACATCTGGGGCTACTTGCTGCTGTTGCAGGCCCAGAAAGATGCCGGGTTAGGAAGGAGTGAGGCTAGGAAGAGGCATGAGTGAGCCAGAGGGAGGCATTTACTGTGAAAAAGAGAGTCTCCTCCCTTAAACTATGCAGAGACAGAAGAATAAAACCATGGACTCTGAAATCCAGAGAGAAGAGGAAAGGGGACAGCAGGTGAGGAGAGCGAGCGAGAGGGCTGGGTCCTGGTGGCGCCCCTGGGAAAGGCTGTCACTCTCAGCTGGATCAGAGACGAGTTTGACAAGCATTTGGTAGGAGGGGGAATCCTACATGCCTTGGGGCCAGAAAATGCATGTTAACAAATTTAATAAAGACTTTAAAAATGGAAAAATGCTTCTCCTTAAAAAGGCACAGAGAAGAGAAATCAGAACAGTTGCCGATTGAACAAATCTCCCATACCCATCACTTAAGTGAGACCATAGTCACAATATCATGATCATTAAGCAACTGATGAAACCTATTATAACCACGAGGCAAGCGTCGTACTCCTGATTGAAAATTCAGTGCCACTGAAGGGAACAAATTTTCTAAGACAGTTTCACCAAGTCCCAGAAGCCAGGTCCATATCGCTACACCTCTGTTTAACTGTATCACATTTGTTACACTGTTACAAGGCTACCTCATTAGAATACAGAACTTCAGGGGACTCTAGGCATGAGCCTGTTCAGACCCCTCATTTCATACACCGTATTACATAGTCGGCTAAGGCTTCATTTTCAATCCCATCTTCCCAGCTAAAATGTGCATTCGAGGAAACCGTGTCTTGGTCATCTTTCGACCCCCAGTGTTGAGCTTGATTCCAAGTGCAGGGTGGGTGTTATATAAACGAGGAGTCAAGAGGTGGGAAATGGAAGAAGGAAGCTGCAACTCCCACAGGAGAACGTACTTGACCAGGGACTGACCCACTGCCTTTGGGAAAGAATTGAGTGAAAGCCCAGAGGTTCTATTTCTGTATGACATCTTCCCTCTGAAGGTGGGAGGTCAGGGTCAAGAGAAATAGCTACAGTGATGAGGCTGTCGAGGGATGTCCCTTTTCCGGAGACATCTGGGGCTACTTGCTGCTGTTGCAGGCCCAGAAAGATGCCGGGTTAGGAAGGAGTGAGGCTAGGAAGAGGCATGAGTGAGCCAGAGGGAGGCATTTACTGTGAAAAAGAGAGTCTCCTCCCCCTTAAACTATGCAGAGACAGAAGAATAAAACCATGGACTCTGAAATCCAGAGAGAAGAGGAAAGGGGACAGCAGGTGAGGAGAGCGAGCGAGAGGGCTGGGTCCTGGTGGCGCCCCTGGGAAAGGCTGTCACTCTCAGCTGGATGCTTTCAGCATTTGTTGGAGCCTGGTGGGTCAGGGAGACACCTGAAGGTAAAGAGCCGGTGCCTGAAACCAGGAACCAGGAGGCTGTGAGTCTGTCTCCCTGTCTCTCCAGCTGGCTTAGGATCCCCTGCTGCGGTCTGCAGTCCAGCCTTGTTCAAGCGGGGAGGAGTGGTGCTCACAGGCAGACATTTGCAGCCTCCTGCCTGGAAGTCCGAGGTGGCTCCCATTGCAGCCCACGGGACAGTTAAACGGCTACATGGGCCGTTCATCCCCGCGATTCCTCCCCCGTAATCTTCTGCAATGTTCTTTGGGCGGCCTTCCACCTCACTGGGCATAGATAAAACTGTCTATTAGCGAGTCTTTATGGCGCTTTGGTAAGGAAATTGTATGGAAATAGACTAAGCATTGCTTTCTGAGGTTAAGTACTTTTCACTAGGCTGATGAATAACCTAATGGGGATTTTTTTTTTCACCTGCCATGAGTCAAAATAATACGATTAGTATTTAAATTGTCACTCCCACCCTGGCAATAACAAATGCGACTCAGTAGGACATTCATTCTAATGAGCATGCACAGACTCAGTGTTGGAAGGGTACCTGGACTGGTGTTTACTAGATATATATTCTTATCATCACATGCCGCATGGGGCAAGAGTGTCTCAGGAGAAATGCTCTGGAGTAACATTCAGAGCCAGAAAGCAAAACCACTGCTCATGTTTCCTTTGCTGATCCACTGAGGGTAGACTCCATCCAGGGGATGGTAGTGGCTGCCTTCCTCCCGGCTAAGGCAAAACCAATGCTGCAGGGATGTCCCTTTTCCGGAGACATCTGGGGCTACTTGCTGCTGTTGCAGGCCCAGAAAGATGCCGGGTTAGGAAGGAGTGAGGCTAGGAAGAGGCATGAGTGAGCCAGAGGGAGGCATTTACTGTGAAAAAGAGAGTCTCCTCCCTTAAACTATGCAGAGACAGAAGAATAAAACCATGGACTCTGAAATCCAGAGAGAAGAGGAAAGGGGACAGCAGGTGAGGAGAGCGAGCGAGAGGGCTGGGTCCTGGTGGCGCCCCTGGGAAAGGCTGTCACTCTCAGCTGGATGCTTTCAGCATTTGTTGGAGCCTGGTGGGTCAGGGAGACACCTGAAGGTAAAGAGCCGGTGCCTGAAACCAGGAACCAGGAGGCTGTGAGTCTGTCTCCCTGTCTCTCCAGCTGGCTTAGGATCCCCTGCTGCGGTCTGCAGTCCAGCCTTGTTCAAGCGGGGAGGAGTGGTGCTCACAGGCAGACATTTGCAGCCTCCTGCCTGGAAGTCCGAGGTGGCTCCCATTGCAGCCCACGGGACAGTTAAACGGCTACATGGGCCGTTCATCCCCGCGATTCCTCCCCCGTAATCTTCTGCAATGTTCTTTGGGCGGCCTTCCACCTCACTGGGCATAGATAAAACTGTCTATTAGCGAGTCTTTATGGCGCTTTGGTAAGGAAATTGTATGGAAATAGACTAAGCATTGCTTTCTGAGGTTAAGTACTTTTCACTAGGCTGATGAATAACCTAATGGGGATTTTTTTTTTCACCTGCCATGAGTCAAAATAATACGATTAGTATTTAAATTGTCACTCCCACCCTGGCAATAACAAATGCGACTCAGTAGGACATTCATTCTAATGAGCATGCACAGACTCAGTGTTGGAAGGGTACCTGGACTGGTGTTTACTAGATATATATTCTTATCATCACATGCCGCATGGGGCAAGAGTGTCTCAGGAGAAATGCTCTGGAGTAACATTCAGAGCCAGAAAGCAAAACCACTGCTCATGTTTCCTTTGCTGATCCACTGAGGGTAGACTCCATCCAGGGGATGGTAGTGGCTGCCTTCCTCCCCGGCTTGACCAGTCGGTAAACATGCACTGACTCTATTCCCTTCCTATGCATGAAGCATGCACAGGGATTTTATTACTCTGTGGTGAGGGTGCTGTTAAGAGAAAAGAAACTAGATTTGCTAATCTCTACTGGATGCTGAGTACCATGTGTCACCTAGATTAACTTTTTGAAATGCACGACAACCCTAGGGAAAGGGGATTGCCCCATTCACATGATCAATGATCAGGCTCCTAGAAAGTAAGGTAGGATACTCTGTCCTCCACCATACATGATTATACTGTTGTACAATTGTTTCTCATTCAATCACCTGTGAAGCAGCCTTGTACAGTGGTACAGGTTGTGTACTGCACAGCTCTGAAGGGCTCAATCCCTGTAGACAACTCTGACATTTTGAAGTTTACAACGTGCGCAGTTGTGTGAAATACATTAAGTGCTGGGGTTGGGCAGCAGGAAGATACAACCTTATGTTATACCATGAAGATATCTGTGTATGAAGTACATATTATAGAATATATGGTGATTGAATTTTCAGCACACGTTTCAGGATTTGACATTTAAGCGAGACAGTCATGTATCTGATGCTGGGTCTCCCGGGCCCTCTGGTAGAGGAGAGACTTGGACGTTCTCCAAAGGTAATGCACAGAATCGCATCTCCCACCTAATCCTCCTTCTTCAGGTTCCTTTCTGTCGGCTCAGATTTTCCTGTGTGCGTTGCTCAGGTGTAATGGCTCACCTTCTGCTTTGTCTGCGTCAGAGCCTGGACATCCTCTGGCTTTGGCCACACGAACTTGATTCTCACATTTTCCTGAGGCTCACTCTGGGGGTCGACCCCTAGTTTCAGCTCCATTACTCCCACTTCGGTGCTGACAGCTGGCGGCGGTCTCGCTCCATTATGTGGCTGAGCTAGGACACAGAGAGGTTAAGGACTTGCAAGGTGCTGCCTCGGCTGAAAACTTTTCTCGCATCTCTTCTCTGGGGAGTTTCTGAAGAGCTTGAACGCAGCCTTCCGTTGCTTCTTCAAACTTGAGACTCTTCATCTTTGGAGAATTAATATGAATTTGGGAAACAGCTTTTGGAGGAAGGGAGGAAGTTGTGCCAATCAAAGTAAGATAGTGATCGTGAGGATAACAAGTCACTCCGTCACGTTGAACTCTTTGAGACCCATGGACGAGCCATGGACTTGTCCAGGGAAGAATCCTGGAGTGGGTAGCCTTTCCCTCCTCCAAGGGATCTTCCCTACCCAGGAACTGAACTGGGGTCTCCTGCATTGCAGACAGATTCTTTACCAACTGAGCTCCAAGGGGAAACCCACCCAAGTAAGATGTGGCTGTAAAAATGGAAGCTAGTATTTTTTTATGCCCTGTAACCTGTCAGAGGTTATACTTTTTTATTGGCGTATAATTACTATATAATTTGCTAGAGTATAAGGTTATGTTAGTTTCTGCTATGTATCAGCTATTGTTGTCTAGTCACTAAGTCATGACTCTTTTGTGATATCGTGGACCGCCAGGCTCCTCTGTCCATGGATTTCCCAAGGAAGAACACTGGAGTGGGTTGCCATTTTCTTCTTTTGTATCTGTGTATGAAGTACATATTATAGAATATATGGTGATTGAATTTTCAGCACACGTTTCAGGATTTGACATTTAAGCGAGACAGTCATGTATCTGATGCTGGGTCTCCCGGGCCCTCTGGTAGAGGAGAGACTTGGACGTTCTCCAAAGGTAATGCACAGAATCGCATCTCCCACCTAATCCTCCTTCTTCAGGTTCCTTTCTGTCGGCTCAGATTTTCCTGTGTGCGTTGCTCAGGTGTAATGGCTCACCTTCTGCTTTGTCTGCGTCAGAGCCTGGACATCCTCTGGCTTTGGCCACACGAACTTGATTCTCACATTTTCCTGAGGCTCACTCTGGGGGTCGACCCCTAGTTTCAGCTCCATTACTCCCACTTCGGTGCTGACAGCTGGCGGCGGTCTCGCTCCATTATGTGGCTGAGCTAGGACACAGAGAGGTTAAGGACTTGCAAGGTGCTGCCTCGGCTGAAAACTTTTCTCGCATCTCTTCTCTGGGGAGTTTCTGAAGAGCTTGAACGCAGCCTTCCGTTGCTTCTTCAAACTTGAGACTCTTCATCTTTGGAGAATTAATATGAATTTGGGAAACAGCTTTTGGAGGAAGGGAGGAAGTTGTGCCAATCAAAGTAAGATAGTGATCGTGAGGATAACAAGTCACTCCGTCACGTTGAACTCTTTGAGACCCATGGACGAGCCATGGACTTGTCCAGGGAAGAATCCTGGAGTGGGTAGCCTTTCCCTCCTCCAAGGGATCTTCCCTACCCAGGAACTGAACTGGGGTCTCCTGCATTGCAGACAGATTCTTTACCAGCTGAGCTCCAAGGGAAGCCCACCCAAGTAAGATGTGGCTGTAAAAATGGAAGCTAGTATTTTTTTATGCCCTGTAACCTGTCAGAGGTTATACTTTTTTATTGGCGTATAATTACTATATAATTTGCTAGAGTATAAGGTTATGTTAGTTTCTGCTATGTATCAGCTATTGTTGTCTAGTCACTAAGTCATGACTCTTTTGTGATATCGTGGACCGCCAGGCTCCTCTGTCCATGGGATTTCCCAAGGAAGAACACTGGAGTGGGTTGCCATTTTCTTCTGTTATAAGTATATGTATATCCCCTTCCTTTTGAGTTTCCCTCCCACCCCGCCCCGATCCCACACCTCTAGGTCATCACGAACCACCAGCTGAGCCCCCTGGGCTCCACAGCCGTTTCCACTAGCTAGCTACCGTACACACAACTGTTTATATATGTCTCTCTTTATATATATACTCTCTCAATTTGTCCCACCCTCTCCTTTCCCTGCTCTGTCCACTTGTCCTTTCTCTACGTTTGTGTCTCTGTTCCTGCCCAGCAAATAGGTTCATTCTTACCGTTTTTCTAGAATCCATATCTATATGAGTTAATATACAATGTTTGTTCTTCTCTTTCCAACTTACTTCACTCTATATGACAGACTCCAGGTTCATCCATGTCTCTACAAATAACCCATTTTCATTCCTATTTTTTGGGGCAGGGAGAGGGGGTGGAGAGGGAGGGGGACGGGCAGGCCACATCGATTGGTCTTTCATTTATTCATTTTCATCCATCTTTGTTCTTTGGCCCATGTGGGCCTCCCATCGCAGTGGCCTCTGTTGTTACAGAGCACTGGCTCTGGGTGGATGCACTCCAGAGCTCCGTTTTGGTAACTGGACTCATTGGTCCAACCACTCCACAGCATGTGGGATCCTCCCAGGCCAGGGATCGAACCGGCGCCCCTTGCACTGCGAGGTGGTGTCCTTACCCACTGGACCACCAGGGAAGCCCTCATTCCTTTTTAATCCTGAGGAATATTCCATTGTATACAGGTACCACATCTTCTTTATCCATTCCTCTGTCAGTGAACAGGTAGGTTGCTTCCATGTCCTGCCTTTCGCAGATAGTGCTGCAGTGAACATCAGGGTACATGTGTCTTTTTGAATTATGGTTTTCGCAGGGTATATGCCCATTAGTGGGATTGCTGCTCATATGGTATCTCTGATTTTAGTTTTTTAAGGAGCTTCTCTACTGTTCTCCACAGTGGCCGTATCGATTTATATTCCCACCTACAGTGCAGGAGGGTGAGCAGGTTTTGTATTTTCTCCATTTAGAATGGAAACAAAGTTGAGAGACAGTTTCCAAAACAGCTGACCAATATTCATCACAATTGCCCAGATCATAAAAGAATGAGGAGTGGAAGAATCTAAAGAGATCTGACAGCTGCATGCAATGTGGGATCTTAGATTGGATTCTGGGACAGAAAAAAATACTAGAGAAAAACTGATAAAATTCAAATGATGTCCTGGATTTGGGGGATAGTATTGTACCAATGTTGACACCTTGGTTTTGATCCTTGTACTGTGGGTCTGTACGTTGTTACCTTTGGAGGAAGCTTCTACCCCCCGTTTTTTTTGGGGAAATAGGTTCATTCTTACCGTTTTTCTAGAATCCATATCTATATGAGTTAATATACAATGTTTGTTCTTCTCTTTCCAACTTACTTCACTCTATATGACAGACTCCAGGTTCATCCATGTCTCTACAAATAACCCATTTTCATTCCTATTTTTTGGGGCAGGGAGAGGGGGTGGAGAGGGAGGGGGACGGGCAGGCCACATCGATTGGTCTTTCATTTATTCATTTTCATCCATCTTTGTTCTTTGGCCCATGTGGGCCTCCCATCGCAGTGGCCTCTGTTGTTACAGAGCACTGGCTCTGGGTGGATGCACTCCAGAGCTCCGTTTTGGTAACTGGACTCATTGGTCCAACCACTCCACAGCATGTGGGATCCTCCCAGGCCAGGGATCGAACAGGCGCCCCTTGCACTGCGCGGTGGTGTCCTTACCCACTGGACCACCAGGGAAGCCCTCATTCCTTTTTAATCCTGAGGAATATTCCATTGTATACAGGTACCACATCTTCTTTATCCATTCCTCTGTCAGTGAACAGGTAGGTTGCTTCCATGTCCTGCCTTTCGCAGATAGTGCTGCAGTGAACATCAGGGTACATGTGTCTTTTTGAATTATGGTTTTCGCAGGGTATATGCCCATTAGTGGGATTGCTGCTCATATGGTATCTCTGATTTTAGTTTTTTAAGGAGCTTCTCTACTGTTCTCCACAGTGGCCGTATCGATTTATATTCCCACCTACAGTGCAGGAGGGTGAGCAGGTTTTGTATTTTCTCCATTTAGAATGGAAACAAAGTTGAGAGACAGTTTCCAAAACAGCTGACCAATATTCATCACAATTGCCCAGATCATAAAAGAATGAGGAGTGGAAGAATCTAAAGAGATCTGACAGCTGCATGCAATGTGGGATCTTAGATTGGATTCTGGGACAGAAAAAAATACTAGAGAAAAACTGATAAAATTCAAATGATGTCCTGGATTTGGGGGATAGTATTGTACCAATGTTGACACCTTGGTTTTGATCCTTGTACTGTGGGTCTGTACGTTGTTACCTTTGGAGGAAGCTGGGTGAGGGGCATAGATGAGGGCTATCCTATTTTTGTAGCTGCTCTGTAAGCCAAGGAATCCTTCAAATAAAAGTTAAAAAAAAAATAAAGAAATGTGGGCAGGGCACCCACCTGGGAATGAAAGGAAATGAAATGTCATCTGATTTGAAATTCCTTTGCCGGCCAGGAGCTTGTCTAGTTGCAGGGAAAATAGGTCATCATCTTGTGAACCCCGAGCATTTCACTGTCACTGACTCCTCTGGTTGGAGAATAAGTAATTGGAATTGCCATGCCTGACCCAATAACCTATATTCCTCATCTGCTTTCAGTTTCACCGTTGGTGTCAATACATCCCACGGCCCTTCCTCACTCTCAAACTTGTTTTCCCAGGTGCCATGATCATCCACTCAACAGACCCCTTGGCCTCCCAGAAGACCCCCCACAATTTCACTTCCAGGTCCAGATTCCAGCCACAGGGGGGCTTCCCCATCCCTAAGCTCCAGGCCAGTCTGACCCCAGCCCAGCCCTTTAGCTAGCAGACAGGAGCCAAGAAACTAAGATTCCAGGTGCATCTGAGCACAAGCAGTATTGTTGGATGTAGTGTCTGACTTTCCAAGGAGGTGGGTCTGAAATGCGACATGCTTTACCATGTATGTGTGCATGCACTGCAAATGTGGTCTTCCCACTTTCCAGCCATGACGTTTGTGTTTTTAAGTGACCTCCAACTTGATTTCCAATTAAAGTCAATATAACACAATTAAAAGAGTGGCCGTATCGATTTATATTCCCACCTACAGTGCAGGAGGGTGAGCAGGTTTTGTATTTTCTCCATTTAGAATGGAAACAAAGTTGAGAGACAGTTTCCAAAACAGCTGACCAATATTCATCACAATTGCCCAGATCATAAAAGAATGAGGAGTGGAAGAATCTAAAGAGATCTGACAGCTGCATGCAATGTGGGATCTTAGATTGGATTCTGGGACAGAAAAAAATACTAGAGAAAAACTGATAAAATTCAAATGATGTCCTGGATTTGGGGGATAGTATTGTACCAATGTTGACACCTTGGTTTTGATCCTTGTACTGTGGGTCTGTACGTTGTTACCTTTGGAGGAAGCTGGGTGAGGGGCATAGATGAGGGCTATCCTATTTTTGTAGCTGCTCTGTAAGCCAAGGAATCCTTCAAATAAAAGTTAAAAAAAAAATAAAGAAATGTGGGCAGGGCACCCACCTGGGAATGAAAGGAAATGAAATGTCATCTGATTTGAAATTCCTTTGCCGGCCAGGAGCTTGTCTAGTTGCAGGGAAAATAGGTCATCATCTTGTGAACCCCGAGCATTTCACTGTCACTGACTCCTCTGGTTGGAGAATAAGTAATTGGAATTGCCATGCCTGACCCAATAACCTATATTCCTCATCTGCTTTCAGTTTCACCGTTGGTGTCAATACATCCCACGGCCCTTCCTCACTCTCAAACTTGTTTTCCCAGGTGCCATGATCATCCACTCAACAGACCCCTTGGCCTCCCAGAAGACCCCCCACAATTTCACTTCCAGGTCCAGATTCCAGCCACAGGGGGGCTTCCCCATCCCTAAGCTCCAGGCCAGTCTGACCCCAGCCCAGCCCTTTAGCTAGCAGACAGGAGCCAAGAAACTAAGATTCCAGGTGCATCTGAGCACAAGCAGTATTGTTGGATGTAGTGTCTGACTTTCCAAGGAGGTGGGTCTGAAATGCGACATGCTTTACCATGTATGTGTGCATGCACTGCAAATGTGGTCTTCCCACTTTCCAGCCATGACGTTTGTGTTTTTAAGTGACCTCCAACTTGATTTCCAATTAAAGTCAATATAACCCAATTAAAAGAGCTGGATAACAACATATTTTTTTAAAATGTGTATTTATTTCTTTATGCATTTGATTTGGGCCGTACTGGGTCTTCGATGCTGTGTGGGCTTTTCTGTAGCTGTGGCGAGCAGGGGCTACTCTCTAGTTGTGGTGCGCGGGCGTCTCCTTGGGGTAGCTTCTCTTGCTGTGGAGCATACCTTCTAGAGCACACAGGCTTCAGTAGGTAGAGTTCCTGGGTTCTAGAGCACAGGCTCCATAGTAGTGGCACATGGGCTTAGGTGCTCCACCGTGTATGAGATCTTCCTGGACCAGGGATCAAACCCATGTCTCTCCTGCATGGGCAGGGCGATTCTTGACCACGGAGCCACCAGGGAAGCCCAAGACATGTTTTATTCAATTTGAGCCTATTTGTGAAATACCACCATGGAGAAGAGGCTGTACTTGGTCAAGTCTGTAAGAAAAAGTGTTGATCAAAAAAAGAGACCAGGGTTTAGTCAAGGCACTCGCAGAGAGATAACCAGAAGTCAAAGAGGAAGTGGCGCGGTGGGGGGGGGGGGGGGGAGGCATTTTTAAGCAGCTGGATGAGGGGCGGTTAAGGAGTGGAAGCTGAAGGGAGGGGAGAGGCTGCTGCCAACTGAGTCCGTGGGCGGAGCTTTGTGGAGGCGGAGACTCCAGGAACTTGTGGCCGCATGGGATGGCGGGAACGACTCAGCTCCTTGCCACTCTTCAGTTCCATCAGTGGCAGCACAAAGCTGATTAAAAGATGCTGTTTGTCCTTGAGCAGCACATAGTATGGTGGGGTAAGAGGCCACAAGTTTAATGTGGAAAGGGGAGGGAGGAAGGGAGGAAGTGAGAGAATCTTAGGCCAAATCATTTATTTCCCTGGAGCAGCGAAAGGGCTTTTGGCAGCTGGTGCACAGAATATCAATGACATTAGAAGGAGGAAATGGTCTCTGAGGGTGTCCCGTCTTGACACGCAGTGTTTGAAATAGCAACTCAAGTCTTTCTCCAAAGCTCCTCCTTTTCAGTGTCCTTCTCCTGGCCAAATGAGCAGATAATCTAAGTGATAATATCCCTTTAAGATGGAATGAGGCTGACTCTCCAATGAACCTGCTCATCGGCATCATCTGGGGATCTTCAGTCGAGTTCCAGATCCGAAGATCTCGCCCATCTATCTGACGATCCCAATTCAATAGGATAAAGGAGCTGCCCCTTATTAGAGTCTGCTTCATTTCAGCATTGGATGTTCTCCAGTCCCCCTTTTACAAGAGGGTCTGCCTTGCTCTGGGTGCTTGCAGAGAGCACTATTAGGTGAACTCTATGGAGGGTCAAGGACACCGCTTAGTACAACCCCAGGGGCACCAGGCTTTTGGAATACAATGTGAGCATTCCCTTCTGTGTGGAGGTCTAGAAGACCAGGATGCCAAGCAGACGGTGTGTTTCCCGTATCATCCATGGTTCCTGTTAGTCCCGAGAGGATTCCGATGGATGACATGCCCAGAGAGCAGAGCCGCTGTCCCAGTGAGGTTGGAGCCCCTTCTGAAGCCAGAGAGGAAACGCATAGAAGGCACCAAGCCACAGAAAATAGGGGCCAGACCGCTGGGCTAATGCGTCCTCTGGGCTCTCCGAGCCCTTGCTGGCCCAGTGTGCAGGCCCTCCCCGTCCTTCTGCATCAGCATTTTGTGTCCACTCAGCAGCTGAGGAGGGATGATGAATATTCATCCCTCGGGCTGCTCCGAAGTCACTTGACTCTCTGCGAGTAGGCAAAATCAGAACTTACTTGGCCCCCGCAGGGAGGGAAGATTCCCCTGAAGAAAACATCTGATAGAGTGGGGAATGAAGGAATGGGTGGGGAATAGAAAGCTGATGGTGGAAAATGGGAGCAGTATTGTGGAGTTGAGTTCCGTCTCTCTACCAGCTTGCAAGATGCCAACCTAGGGGAAGCGACCTGTGAACCAAAGCAGAGAAACACAGAGGCAGCCCAAAGACCCGTTCAGCGGAGCTCTTTCTCACCCTTTCCTTTGCCCTTTACTCTCTACCCTCAGGCAGAAGGAGGAAAGGAGTGAAAATCAATAGTCCCCTTGCCTAGAAGCAATTAGAGGTAGATAACTATAGAAATAGAGGCCCACATTCACATTGGAAAGCATTGTTCCGTACTGAGTACCTCCTGAAGGTTAAGTGATATTGTTTGAGTTGCTAAGTCGCATCTGCTTCTTTTGGGACCCCCGTGGACTGTAGCCCATTCGGCTCCTCTGTCCAAGGGATTTCCCAAGCAAGAATATCGGAGTGGGTCGCCATCTCCTTCTCCAAATCCCCAGCAGGCTTTCCCACCCATTATCCGAATGCACTCTGGGTTTGTACAGAGAAGCTGAATTTCACATCTGGCAGGAAGCAATTGTGCAAAGTTGCTGAGTCCTCCACCTCTTTAGGGGGTTCATCAAACCCCATCATCCCAGAAGTGTCAAAATATTTTCCATTCCCCAGCAAAAACAAAAGCAGCACAGAGCTAGAAAGTCCATAACAATAAAAACTAGAATCAAGCAGCTTAAGATAAAATTCTTCTTCAGGGAGCTATGGGGCTGTAGGTTTTCCCCAAAGGGGATGTGGCTGACAAAACCCATGTAGTCAATCCCTGACAGTGACTAAGGCCGAGACTTTGGATGAGGAAGCGCTCAAAAACCCACACCAGGTGGAGAGGACCATGGCTCCAGCATGATTTGGCGAGCTCAGGGCAGAATGGAGCTGCAGGGAGATGGGGGAAAGGTTTGCTGAGTGTCTTCTACTGCAAAATGCATGTAAGTAGCATCACTGAATCCTGATAACACCATAAAGTCTGACCCATTTTACCTTTCTTGTAGATAAGGTTCTGGACTTAGAATCTAGAGATTTTTGTCCCTGAAGAAAACATCTGATGATGGGGAATTGAAGGAATGGGTGGGGGGGAATAGAAAGCTGATGGTGGAAAATGGGAGCAGTATTGTGGAGTTGAGTTCCGTCTCTCTACCAGCTTGCAAGATGCCAACCTAGGGGAAGCGACCTGTGAACCAAAGCAGAGAAACACAGAGGCAGCCCAAAGACCCGTTCAGCGGAGCTCTTTCTCACCCTTTCCTTTGCCCTTTACTCTCTACCCTCAGGCAGAAGGAGGAAAGGAGTGAAAATCAATAGTCCCCTTGCCTAGAAGCAATTAGAGGTAGATAACTATAGAAATAGAGGCCCACATTCACATTGGAAAGCATTGTTCCGTACTGAGTACCTCCTGAAGGTTAAGTGATATTGTTTGAGTTGCTAAGTCGCATCTGCTTCTTTTGGGACCCCCGTGGACTGTAGCCCATTCGGCTCCTCTGTCCAAGGGATTTCCCAAGCAAGAATATCGGAGTGGGTCGCCATCTCCTTCTCCAAATCCCCAGCAGGCTTTCCCACCCATTATCCGAATGCACTCTGGGTTTGTACAGAGAAGCTGAATTTCACATCTGGCAGGAAGCAATTGTGCAAAGTTGCTGAGTCCTCCACCTCTTTAGGGGGTTCATCAAACCCCATCATCCCAGAAGTGTCAAAATATTTTCCATTCCCCAGCAAAAACAAAAGCAGCACAGAGCTAGAAAGTCCATAACAATAAAAACTAGAATCAAGCAGCTTAAGATAAAATTCTTCTTCAGGGAGCTATGGGGCTGTAGGTTTTCCCCAAAGGGGATGTGGCTGACAAAACCCATGTAGTCAATCCCTGACAGTGACTAAGGCCGAGACTTTGGATGAGGAAGCGCTCAAAAACCCACACCAGGTGGAGAGGACCATGGCTCCAGCATGATTTGGCGAGCTCAGGGCAGAATGGAGCTGCAGGGAGATGGGGGAAAGGTTTGCTGAGTGTCTTCTACTGCAAAATGCATGTAAGTAGCATCACTGAATCCTGATAACACCATAAAGTCTGACCCATTTTACCTTTCTTGTAGATAAGGTTCTGGACTTAGAATCTAGAGATTTTTGTCCTGGGTTTGCTACTAGCTAGCTATGCAGCCTTAAATTAAAATATAGAAATCTAGGTTGGACTTTAAGATCATCCATTCTTCCCTGAAACATTGAATTCCCAGGCTATGTCTGGCTTGTTGTGGTTTAGTCTCTAAGTTGTGTCTGACTCTTTTACAACCCCATGAACTGTAGCCCACCAGGCTTCTCTTTCCGTGGGATTTCCCAGGCAAAAACACTGGCATGCATTACCATTTCCTTCTCCAGGGATTTTCCTGACCCAGGAATTGAACCTACATCTCCTGCATTGACAAGCACATTATTTACCACTGAGACATCTGGCAAGGCCTGTGTCTGGCTGCCTCCCTGGATTTTGCCCCTGGCTGATATTGCTAATTGAGCATACTGTTCTTTCTCAGAACTCCTGGATAAAATACCAGCATCCATCTCAACATAGCTTTGTGGATGAGCACATTGTATGCTTCAAAATCAGCGCAAGAGATAAACTCTATTTGCCACCCCTGCCCTAGGTCCAGTCTTTCTGTTCAAGATGAGGCTTTCAGCCTCAGAGCAGAGCCGTAATCTCCTTAAGATCACACAGCAAGTGAGAAACAGGTCACAACTCAGGGATTAGGACCCAAGTACATTACCCAACACAGATTCTCACAAAGGCAGTGATCCTACAAGCCTCCTGTGGCATCAGAACTCATTTTCATTATTTTTTGACTGAATAGATTTCAGTTCTGGAAACAGCCCCTTAGGCTCTTCCTTCCAAAATGCCCGTTCAGCTGAGCAGCCAAGACGAACAGGGTACCCAGCCAGTTAATGTGTGCCTGGCAGGAGGACAAAACTAACATTTTATTTCCCTCCCATAGTATGTAATTTCTTTGGAAGTTGAAGTGTAATGAAATTGGTGTTTATTATAATTAATAAAAGCCCCATAACTTTAAATTGGGTCATAAATCTTGCAGGGAAATCCAATACCATGGCAAGAGTCATTCCTTTCCCAGAAGGAGCTCCTTCAGAGGAAGGAGGCGGCGGGCGGCCTCTCAGAGGCTGGCCGTGGGCATGGGGGCAGCTGGCACTCTGCTGCCAGTCTGTTCAGGTCACAGGCGGAGCATGAGCAGCTGGTGGCTCTGCAAATGGGAAAACCGTACCTTAGAGCAGCGCCCGTAGATGGGACTCGAGGGCGAGCATTACCTGTATTATCAACCTAGCAGAGACTAGATATCCTGAGAAATAAAACAGTGTGCTTTCTATGAGCCAGAACTGTGCTAGAGAGAAGGAAGATAGGCTTCCTGCCTACCCAAGCACACCTCTGGTCCTCATGGTCAGGTGGAGAAGCTGTGCTTATAAGCAGACATGTATGGTTCACTATGGATTCTGCAGGTACATGTAGAGTGATGGAGATGACCAATAGAAGAAAGGAGATGGTGGAAAGAAGGGCTTTAAAAACCAATCTGGGGCTTCCCTGGTGGTTCAGTGGGTAAGGACACCGCCTTGCAGTGCAAGGGGCACCAGTTCAATCCCTGGCCTGGGAAGATCCCACGTGCCACGGAGCGGCTGGACCGATGTGTCCAATCACCAAGCCAGAGCTCTGGAGCGCATGTGCCCAGAGCTGGTGCTCTGCGACAACAGAGGCCACTGCAATTGGAGGCCCACACGGGCCAAAGAACAAAGATGGATGAAAATAGAGAAATGAAAGACCAATAGATGTGGCCCGCCTGCTCCCCTCCCTCCGCACCCCACCCCCCCAAAATAAATAAATAAATCTTTAAAAAATAAAAATAAAAAAAATAAAAACCAATCTGGGGCTTCCCTGGTGGTCCAGTGGGTAAAGAGTCTGCCTTGCAGTGCAAGGGGCACCAGTTCCATCCCTGGCCCGGGAAGATTCCACGTGCCTTGGAGCAGCTAGACCAGTGTGTCCAATCACAAGCCAGTGCTCTGGAGCACATGTGCCCAGAGCTGGTGCTCTGCAATGAGAGAGGCCACTGCAATGGGAGTCCTACACAGGCCAAAGAATAATGATGGATGCAAAATAAATAAATAAATAAATAAACCAATAAAAGAGAGGCCAAAATTAAAAAAGAAAAAACCACCAATCCGAGCTTATCAGTTGGGCACTAATATTCTTCCGACAACCTCATGCTCATTGCTGCCTCAGGGCGTTTGCACTTGCTGGATGCTCTGTCCAGAATCCTCATCCCAGATCTTTGAAAGGCAGACACTTCCACACTCAGAGTTCAGTTCAAATATTAACTCCTTGAAAGGCCTTATCTCCCATCCTGCGTCGCAATTCTTCTTCCCAGGCTTTTGCTACCACTGTTTCTATGTTTCCTTTATAAAGCGGGCCACTTGGTGAAGTGCCTTTATTTAATTCCTGGTTCAGTTAGGTTTCCCAAATGGCCACTGCCATGTGAATACTGATACAAGAAATTTGTCTGGTTTATTCACAATTGTTGTCCCTATACCTAGAACAATTCCAAGCCCAATTAATACCTATTCTAGGCAAAGATTCATGAAATTGCATGGCTCATTAAAGGAAGTTTGTTTTGAAGCAGATTATAAAATTGCATGCAGCGTAAGAAGGAAAAATAGTTTTTGAGGATGCCAATGCCAAAGAAAAATAAGGGCAGACAAATAAAATCTCCACTGAATAGCTCCAGGGAGGGACGTGTGAGTAGAGAAATGCTTAATAGAGGAACTTTGCTGACCGTACAGTGGCTAAGACTCCATGCTGCCTGTGCAGGGGTGTGGGTTCAATCTCTGGTCCAGGAACGAAGGTCTCACGTGCTGCACCTGTTTTATGGGATTGGCCCAGGAGTTCATTCAGTTTAGATGCAATGGAAAGACCTGGCAATCTTTTTGGCCAATCCACTAAGTTGATAAACGGCTTCAATCTGTGCAAAAACTCTTCCCTTTTACACCCCAACCTCATGTTATGATTTTGATGTCACACTGATCTTTTTTGGTATTATATATCCATTGCCAAATTAATGTGGTGATTTTTAATACTTTTGTCCTATAACCTTTATACTAGAGTTAGGTAGTTCATAGACTACTGTATTACAGTATGATATATTTTTTAATTTTTTCAAGTTGATTGATAATTGCTTTACAATATTGGTTTGATTTCTGTTATACATCAACTATAAACTTACTTTGACCCATGTTTTACATTTTCATGTTTTCGTGTTATTAAGCAGCATCATTTCAACTCAGCTTAAAGAACTCTGTTTGATATTTTTTGTATGGCAAAGCTAGTGGTGAAGAACTCCCTCAGCTTTTGTTTGTTTGGAAAAGGCGTTATCTCCCCATTTCTGGAGGACGGCTTGGTGGGCAAAGTATTCTTGTTGGCAGATGTTCTTCTTCCAGCACTTGGAATATATCATCCCAGTCTTTCCTCGCCAGTGAGGTTTCTGCTGAGAAACCCACCGATAGCTTCATGAGGGCTGCCTCGTATGTCAGGACTGTTTCTCTTTTACTACTTTTAAAACCTCTTTTTTGCCCTTTGGTTTTAGACAGTTTTATGATAATATGCCTCATAGAATATCATTTTGGGGCAAAATTTCTTGGGAGAATCCGTGAACTTCATAAACTCAGAAGTTCAAATCTCTCCCCAGATTTGGGAAATTCTCAACCGTTACTTCTTTAAATAAGCTTTCTTTCCCTTTACCTCCCTTCTTCTAGAGCCCAGTAATGCATACATTACTTTTCTTAATGGTCTCTAATAATTCACGAAGGCTTGCTTCACTCTTTTTTTCTAATCTTTTTTTTTCCTTTTTGCTTTTCTGAATGGATAATTGATCTGCCTTCAGGTTCACTCATTTTTAGAATTCTGCATGAGTCTGCTGTTGGACCTCTCTAATAAATTCTTCAAATAGCTAAAACATGGAAATAACCAAGTGTCTATTGATATATGAATGAATAGGAAAATCTGACATATATTCAGTCACTAAAAGAAGAGACTCTTGCCATTTGCAACAGAATGGAGGGACCTTTAGGGCATTATGCTAAGTGAGATAAGTCACACAGAGACTTATATGTGAAATCCAAAAAAAGTTAAATTCATAAAACAGAGAGAGGAATTGTGGTAGTCAGGGACTAGGGGTTGGTGTAAATGGGGAAGATTTAGGTCAAAGGGTACAAAGTCTACAAAATATCACAAACTACATATGTATCAAAACTATTTTACATGTTTTCAAGTTGATTGATAATTGCTTTACAATATTGGTTTGATTTCTGTTATACATCAACTATAAACTTACTTTGACCCATGTTTTACATTTTCATGTTTTCGTGTTATTAAGCAGCATCATTTCAACTCAGCTTAAAGAACTCTGTTTGATATTTTTTGTATGGCAAAGCTAGTGGTGAAGAACTCCCTCAGCTTTTGTTTGTTTGGAAAAGGCGTTATCTCCCCATTTCTGGAGGACGGCTTGGTGGGCAAAGTATTCTTGTTGGCAGATGTTCTTCTTCCAGCACTTGGAATATATCATCCCAGTCTTTCCTCGCCAGTGAGGTTTCTGCTGAGAAACCCACCGATAGCTTCATGAGGGCTGCCTCGTATGTCAGGACTGTTTCTCTTTTACTACTTTTAAAACCTCTTTTTTGCCCTTTGGTTTTAGACAGTTTTATGATAATATGCCTCATAGAATATCATTTTGGGGCAAAATTTCTTGGGAGAATCCGTGAACTTCATAAACTCAGAAGTTCAAATCTCTCCCCAGATTTGGGAAATTCTCAACCGTTACTTCTTTAAATAAGCTTTCTTTCCCTTTACCTCCCTTCTTCTAGAGCCCAGTAATGCATACATTACTTTTCTTAATGGTCTCTAATAATTCACGAAGGCTTGCTTCACTCTTTTTTTCTAATCTTTTTTTTTCCTTTTTGCTTTTCTGAATGGATAATTGATCTGCCTTCAGGTTCACTCATTTTTAGAATTCTGCATGAGTCTGCTGTTGGACCTCTCTAATAAATTCTTCAAATAGCTAAAACATGGAAATAACCAAGTGTCTATTGATATATGAATGAATAGGGAAAATCTGACATATATTCAGTCACTAAAAGAAGAGACTCTTGCCATTTGCAACAGAATGGAGGGACCTTTAGGGCATTATGCTAAGTGAGATAAGTCACACAGAGACTTATATGTGAAATCCAAAAAAAGTTAAATTCATAAAAACAGAGAGAGGAATTGTGGTAGTCAGGGACTAGGGGTTGGTGTAAATGGGGAAGATTTAGGTCAAAGGGTACAAAGTCTACAAAATATCACAAACTACATATGTATCAAAGGAACACATTGCATACCTTAAACTTACAACATTATAGGTCCATTCTATCTCAGTAAAGCTTAGGGGAATAAATGGAAAGACTATGTACCTTTTAGACAGTGCTCTGTTTCTCCCGAGAGAGTCTTCAGATATAAGGAGGGCAGACTGGGCATCCCCTCTGAGAGTACTGGCTGACGCACTATGTGGCCCACATTGGGAGCAGTTCCCTCTGTTCAGCCCTGCTTAGGAGAGGATGGGCACCTGCCTTTGACAATTAAGGATTATGAAGGAATCTGGAGAGCCAACCATGCCACCTCTCCACTAGGCAGGACTGAGTTTCTCCTTTAACAACGTCTCTGCTTTGCTCCCGCCCATGTATATATGGATCATCGGGATCCCAACACTGGAGACCAAAGATCAGCATTTTTCAGAGGAGCCCGCAAATGTCCACATCAGACCACCTGAGCACTGGTACAAATGAAGACCCCTGTGTCCTGGACCTGCACCTGCACCATCTGACCTGCTGGGGGCAGGGCTAGAGAAGCTGCATATCTAACAATCTTCCCCACTGATTCAGCCCCAGGAGTGCTGACCTGAAGGACAGTGCCAACAATCAGGCTTCTTTTTTCTTCTTTATGGCCCCTGACACTCAGATGCATACTGAAAGTTCAAAAAGCACTTTCCCCACCAAACCCTTTCATCTGACTCTTAGAGAGTCCATGCAAAGAGTGGGAAGTAGGTTCTCCCCTTGCATGGGTGAGGTAAGGGAGAATGGAAGTGTTTAGGTGTCTTGCCTCCAGGAGATAATCAGCAAGAGGTAGGCCCAGGGCTGGAGCCAGCTTCTAGGAAACAGTGTAGATAGTGGTTCAGACACAGGCTCTGGAGCAGATGGCCTGGGTCTCATTCCCGACTCTCTACTCATCGGCTGGTAAACATGGGCAAGGCCCATATCGACAATAGCCAGGCAGCAACCTAAATGTCCATCAGCAGAGGAATGGATAAAGAAGATGTAGAACGGATATACAATGCCCCATTACTCAGCCACAAAAAGGAGTGAAATTGTGTTGTTTGTACTGATGTGGGTGAACCTAGTCTGTCATACAGAGTAAGTCAGAAAGAGAAAAGTGTATATTAATGCATATGTATATGGAAGATGGTACCAGTGAACCTCTTTGCAGGGCAGGAATAGAGGCGCAGAGGCAGAGAACAGATTTGTGGACAAGGGGGTGGGTGGGAAAGGAGAGGGTGGGGCAAATTGAGAGAGTAGCATGGATGTATATAGACTTCATATATGTGCTTATGTATATATTTTTGCTTATATGCACTACCATGTGTAAAAGTAGATAGCCAGGGAGCTCAGCTTGGCGCTCTGGGATGACCCGGAGGGGCGGGGTGGGGGGTAGGAGGGAAGCTTCAGAGTGAGGCGGGTGGTGTATACGTAGAGCTGATGCACACTGTTGTACAGCTGAACCTAGCAAACATTGTAAAGCCATTATACTCCAGCAGTAAAGAGGCTGCCTACAAGGCGGGAGACCTGGGTTCAATCCCTTGGAGACCAAAGATCAGCATTTTTCAGAGGAGCCCGCAAATGTCCACATCAGACCACCTGAGCACTGGTACAAATGAAGACCCTGTGTCCTGGACCTGCACCTGCACCATCTGACCTGCTGGGGGCAGGGCTAGAGAAGCTGCATATCTAACAATCTTCCCCACTGATTCAGCCCCAGGAGTGCTGACCTGAAGGACAGTGCCAACAATCAGGCTTCTTTTTTCTTCTTTATGGCCCCTGACACTCAGATGCATACTGAAAGTTCAAAAAGCACTTTCCCCACCAAACCCTTTCATCTGACTCTTAGAGAGTCCATGCAAAGAGTGGGAAGTAGGTTCTCCCCTTGCATGGGTGAGGTAAGGGAGAATGGAAGTGTTTAGGTGTCTTGCCTCCAGGAGATAATCAGCAAGAGGTAGGCCCAGGGCTGGAGCCAGCTTCTAGGAAACAGTGTAGATAGTGGTTCAGACACAGGCTCTGGAGCAGATGGCCTGGGTCTCATTCCCGACTCTCTACTCATCGGCTGGTAAACATGGGCAAGGCCCATATCGACAATAGCCAGGCAGCAACCTAAATGTCCATCAGCAGAGGAATGGATAAAGAAGATGTAGAACGGATATACAATGCCCCATTACTCAGCCACAAAAAGGAGTGAAATTGTGTTGTTTGTACTGATGTGGGTGAACCTAGTCTGTCATACAGAGTAAGTCAGAAAGAGAAAAGTGTATATTAATGCATATGTATATGGAAGATGGTACCAGTGAACCTCTTTGCAGGGCAGGAATAGAGGCGCAGAGGCAGAGAACAGATTTGTGGACAAGGGGGTGGGTGGGAAAGGAGAGGGTGGGGCAAATTGAGAGAGTAGCATGGATGTATATAGACTTCATATATGTGCTTATGTATATATTTTTGCTTATATGCACTACCATGTGTAAAAGTAGATAGCCAGGGAGCTCAGCTTGGCGCTCTGGGATGACCCGGAGGGGCGGGGTGGGGGGTAGGAGGGAAGCTTCAGAGTGAGGCGGGTGGTGTATACGTAGAGCTGATGCACACTGTTGTACAGCTGAACCTAGCAAACATTGTAAAGCCATTATACTCCAGCAGTAAAGAGGCTGCCTACAAGGCGGGAGACCTGGGTTCAATCCCTGGGTTGGGAAGATCCCCTGCAGAAGGGAAAGGCTACTCACTCCTGTATTCTTGCCTGGAGAATTCCATGACTCGTCCATGGGTTACCAAGAGTTGGATATGACTGAGAGACTTTCGCTTAATCAATCAATCAATTAAAAATAGCAATATACTTCTTTTTTAAATTATTTTTATTTTACTTTTTGCTCTTACAGAGTTTTGTTGTTTACAGATATGCATAATCCCAGATTAGTCATAGATATATCCCTGACCTGTCCCTCCTCCACCCCCTCCTAGTCCTCCCCATCCTACCCCTCAAGGCCATAGCACAGCCCCCCTGCAGGATCCCCTATCCCCAAAGCACAATAACAATAGCTATCTCTTTCACATCTGATAGTACAGGTTTCCATGTTACTCTTCCATGCCTCCCACCCACTGTTCATTCCCCACAATGTCCATAAGTCTGTTCTCTATATCTGTTTTCCATCGCTTCTCTGTGTGTGTTATCATTACCATCTTACTAGATTCCGTATATATGTATTGATATACTGTACTTATCTTTCTCTTTTTGATTTACTTCACTTTGTATAATAGGTTCTAGATCCATGCACCTCATTAGGACTGATTCTTCTACATTTCTTTTAACAGCTGAGAAGCACTCCACTGTATATATGTACCAGAGCTTTTTTTTTTTTTTTGACCCATTCATTCATTGATGGACATCAGGTTGCTTCCATGTTCTAGCTATAAAAATAGCAATATGCTTCTGAGTCTCATTCTCTGTTTGGTTTGAGTGCTCTACATTCACTGACTGACTGTTTGGTGTAGACAGAATAAACTTTTACTAAGTACTACTAGAAAAAAAATGGGCAAGATCTTTTCAGGGCTTCTGCTTCTTCATCTGCATACTGCAGGCACAGGGCTTCTTGAGGCACCAGTGGAGGGTAGCCCTGAAAGCTTAGCACCGTGGGAGCATATGGTATAAGTGCATGCTGAATGTTAGTGAACACTGTTACCTCACATCCCAGGGATTGGATAGAATTCAGCTTCAGTAGAAGACATTGGCAAGGCTTTCGAGGAAATGCCGATGACATACACAGCTTAAGTGTTTATCCCAATGTCATTTGGAGAAATGCAGTCAGAATAGGCTTCGGTTGGAGATATACCAGATCCTGAGGTCAGCCAATGGAGAGCAACCCGTGCCCACCCTCTGCCCAGCCAAAGCAGTTCTAATGCCCACATCTGTTAATCATGATCTCTTGACCTATTTGCCTACCTCTTAGGCAGAATGATCTCTCCCTGGAGAAGCTACACAAAGCCAACATTTTAACTGGTAGTGTCCAATAGAACTTTTGGTAATGATGGAAATGGTAAAAACCTACACTGTCCAATAGGGTAGCTACTAGCCATAGGTAGCCAATTGGACACTTGAACTGAATTTTATTTAAAAATATTAATTTAAATCTAAACAGCCACTTGCGGCTAGTGTCCACTGTATTGGGCAGTGCACCCTCAGAAGGAGAAGTGTGAGCACCATACGGGCGTCATAGGCTTCCCAGGTGACTCATTTAGTAAAGAATCACCTGTCAAGCAGAAAACTCGGGTTCGATCCCTGGGTCAGATTCCCTGGAGAAGGAAATGGCAACCCACTGCCAGTATTCTTGGCTGGGAAATCCCATGGACAGAGAAGCCTGGCGAGCTACCATCCATGGGATCACAAGAGGCGAACACAGCTTGGCGACTGAAAAACAGCAACGACTGGGTCCTGGGAGGTGGCCTCCCCCTGGGCTGAGTCCAGCTCTCAGCACATGCTGGAGAAAGGTTATATTTGTTGAGGGGATAGTTTGATCCTTGGTTCAGAAGATCCCTGGAGGAAGGAATAGCAACCCACTCCAGTATTCTTGCCTGGGAATCCAGTGGACAGAGGAGCCTGGAGGGCTTCAGTCCATTGCGTCACAGAGAGTCAGACACGATTGGAGTGACTTAGTACGTCCATACCCTTTTCCATCCCCCTTTTCTGATTTGCGTTAGGGTGTTCAGAGGGGGTGAGGGGGTGAGCTCCTAGAGACGTGGGTTCCAACAGTCTGGATTCTGATCTTTGCATCATCAGGGTGGAGCGTGGAGCCCACTACCTGATGTGCATTCACTCAGGCTGAGTCTAGCTGACTCTTCTCTCATCTGTTGGGCGTGTCCCATCCCTGCTGCAGTGAGGACAACTGATTACCTGTTCGGAGGTACCCAGCCTAACAATGGGCACTAACAAAGATTTTAAAGACAGATGTGAAAATCTGACTGAAAAGGCAGCTGTAGGCAAAGAATTGTGCATTCCTGTTATTTCTGTAAGAAGCCAGGTTGCTATCTCATTGTGGAAAGGAGACATTTTTTTTTTTTTCTTAACTGAGAGAATTGTTTGCTGTGGGTTAAATTAAACCCATGTTCCCATATAAAATGCAACATAATTCAAGTCAACGTTAATAATGATGGGCAATCTTAAGAATTATCTTTCACAGTAAATTACCTCTGAGATGGCAGGTACTCCTTATCAAAAGGAAATTCAATATAATATGAAACATGCAGAAGTGATAAATTATGGAGAGATTTCCCCTTGCATCATTTGGGGCTTCTTCGTTTGGAGTTTCAAGGAGCAACTGTGACTTGAGGGAAGTTGTTTTCCTATCTCTGGCATGCAGGTTCCTCCTCTGAAGAATGAGGTGGGGGGGTTGCACCAGATGCTGCTCTCCAGGGAATCTTCTGGCTCTGAAAATGTTTCAGTCTCAGATTCCATGAAACAGATCCATTTGGCATTCTCCAGTGCCCTCGCCCCAAGAGAGGAACCTGCTCATTTAATAAACTGAGCAGGCTTCTAAGAGGCATCTGCCAGGAGTCGGTCCCCTCCCGTGCCCTCTTCATCCAGGAAACATTTGTACTCACTAATGAATTTGCAGCTGCTGCATCTTTTCTTAGGACCTGGGGGAGGAGGAAGAAGACCTGTGTCCCTCTGCCTCCCCCCGTCCAGGGAACTCCTGCCCCAGCCACACTGGGGACTGGTTGGGACAGAGAACCCCCAAAGAGAGGGATGGCTTCAGGGAAAGGATTTTCTCCCTCCACCCTCACCCTGCAGCCCCCTCCACTCACCCACCCATATATTTAATGATCTCCAAACCTCTATCTGGCGAGCACTCAGAACGCAGTTCAGGGAGGTTAATTGTACTTTAATTGCCTTTCTGCTCAGGGGCATCTACATTGTCACTTGCCGGAGGACAGATGACTAGCTCCTCTGGCCCCTTTGTGCCCCCAGGGCTGTTTCATCCACACCCTGCCTCCCCGACCCCAGCACACACTCCAACAGCTCTCTCTTCTTTTGGTCCACGCAGTCCTCATGGATGTTCCCCATGGCCAGCAATGCTCTTTTCATCCTTGCCTTTGGGAATCCTGGGACTTGGAGTCCTAACTGGGATACAGGAGAGCTGGGGTAGGGTTAGGAGGGAAAACGGATTTCATGGCTTGATTTCATAAGGAAATCTTGGGATCTTAGTAGGGCTTCCCAGTTGGCACTAGGGGTAAAGAACCCACCTTCAAATGCAGGAGACCTAAGAGATGAGGATTTGGCACCTGGGTTGGGAAGATCCCTGGGAGTGGGGCAAGGCAACCCACTTCAATATTCTTGCCTGGAGAATCCCAGGGACAGAGGAACCTGGAGGGCCCCAGTCCATGGGGTTGCAAAGAGTTGGACATGACCAAAGCAACTTAGCACACACGTGCTGGGATCTTATGATGCATAGGGACCATGCAAGAAGCAGGACCTCTAACTTTATATTCAGGCCACATGAGCCTGCGGCCCTCACACTTGCTCTGAGGGGCTTCTGTCCTCATTGCCCCTTACCCGTCCTGACCTCTACTTTGACTTCTACCCCCTCTTTTTCAAGCCCCTTCCTCTTCTTTAGCCAGTTAGCTCTTACTCCTTTAGAATTCAACTCATCACATCTTCCTGTAGTCCTTCCCTGACCTCCCAACAGTTTTATCATTTTACTTACCCATATTAGCATTAACATTACATTATAGTCAATATTTTATGATAAGCTATAAGAGAAAAGATTGTTTCTTTAAAATACTCTACATTAACGTAATTGATTTATATGTCCCACTGAAAATGCTACCTGCCCTAGCTACAGTATCAGAGAACCCCAAAGAGAGGGATGGCTTCAGGAAAGGATTTTCTCCTCCACCCTCACCCTGCAGCCCCCTCCACTCACCCACCCATATATTTAATGATCTCCAAACCTCTATCTGGCGAGCACTCAGAACGCAGTTCAGGGAGGTTAATTGTACTTTAATTGCCTTTCTGCTCAGGGGCATCTACATTGTCACTTGCCGGAGGACAGATGACTAGCTCCTCTGGCCCCTTTGTGCCCCCAGGGCTGTTTCATCCACACCCTGCCTCCCCGACCCCAGCACACACTCCAACAGCTCTCTCTTCTTTTGGTCCACGCAGTCCTCATGGATGTTCCCCATGGCCAGCAATGCTCTTTTCATCCTTGCCTTTGGGAATCCTGGGACTTGGAGTCCTAACTGGGATACAGGAGAGCTGGGGTAGGGTTAGGAGGGAAAACGGATTTCATGGCTTGATTTCATAAGGAAATCTTGGGATCTTAGTAGGGCTTCCCAGTTGGCACTAGGGGTAAAGAACCCACCTTCAAATGCAGGAGACCTAAGAGATGAGGATTTGGCACCTGGGTTGGGAAGATCCCTGGGAGTGGGGCAAGGCAACCCACTTCAATATTCTTGCCTGGAGAATCCCAGGGACAGAGGAACCTGGAGGGCCCCAGTCCATGGGGTTGCAAAGAGTTGGACATGACCAAAGCAACTTAGCACACACGTGCTGGGATCTTATGATGCATAGGGACCATGCAAGAAGCAGGACCTCTAACTTTATATTCAGGCCACATGAGCCTGCGGCCCTCACACTTGCTCTGAGGGGCTTCTGTCCTCATTGCCCCTTACCCGTCCTGACCTCTACTTTGACTTCTACCCCCTCTTTTTCAAGCCCCTTCCTCTTCTTTAGCCAGTTAGCTCTTACTCCTTTAGAATTCAACTCATCACATCTTCCTGTAGTCCTTCCCTGACCTCCCAACAGTTTTATCATTTTACTTACCCATATTAGCATTAACATTACATTATAGTCAATATTTTATGATAAGCTATAAGAGAAAAGATTGTTTCTTTAAAATACTCTACATTAACGTAATTGATTTATATGTCCCACTGAAAATGCTACCTGCCCTCCACCGGATTAGCTCAGAAGCAGGGTGAGGTCTGAACTCACAGGTAGTCACAATCAAGAGGCCAGAAGAGGCTGGTCTAGGGCTTCATTCCTGCCCATTCCATTTGTTTCTGATACTTAGACTTTTGAGAAGTTATACCTGGGAAGAGTAAAGACCTCACCCCACTTCCTCCAAGCCCACACACCAGGTCCCTGCCCCGCCTGAGTATTTCTTTGCTGCTTCCATCATCTCTAAACTGCCTGAAAGCTACCAGGGCTCTCGAAAGCCCCTGCACAGTGAGTGCCTGTTCACGCCATAAAGGCTGCCTCCTCCACAAAGCTTTCCTTGATACCTCAGAGACATTCCGTTGTGCCGTTTTCTGGGATCTCAAAGCATATTGTTCACACTTGGGCGGATCCCAGTTTCATTGTATAATACGTGTTTTTTTGGCCTGTCTATCTCCCTCCACTAAACAGAAAGCCACCTGAGGGCAGGGACACTTTTCACGTGTCAGTGCTTGGCCTGCCTGGGACCTGGTATGTAGGACACATTCAGAGAATGTTTGCTGACTTCATGAGTGAGTGAGTGGTGAGGGAAACACCGGAAGTTTCACAGAAGGTCACGAGCTTTCACGAGCTTTCAGTTGTGCCTGTTAATGCTGCTTCCACGTGGGTTCAAGGTAGCAACTTCTGTATCATTTTCTCCTGTTTCTACAGAGCAAACAGGATGAAGTGTTCAACACTGGGTAGCAACATGGATGGCTCTTGCTTGCTCCCTGATTCCAGTAGAGAGACCCCCAAAAAGCCTTCATTTTTCTTTGGTAGCTATCTACATGGTGTAAGTCTGTGAGTCAGTTTCTATTTTGTGAATATGTTCATTTCTATCATTTCCTTTTTAGATTCTGAATCTAAGGAATGTGTGGTTCTCTTTCTCTAACTTGCTTCACACAATCTCTAAGTCCATTTCTTTTGCTTCTCAAGGTGCACATGCCTTCAGATCATCTGTGGTGGTTTAGTCATAACGTCATATGTGACTCTTGTGACCCCATAGACTGTAGCCCACCAGGCTCCTCTGTCCATGGGATTCTCTAGGCAAGAATACCAGAGTGGGGCTTCCCTGGTGGTCCAGTGGGTAAGGACACCGCCTTGCAGTGCAGGGGGCGCCGGTTCGATCCCTGGCCTGGGAAGATCCCACGTGCCGCGGAGCGGCTGGACCGATGTGTCCAATTACTGAGCTGGAGCTCTGGTGTGCATGCGCCCAGAGCCAGTGCTCTGCAAGGACAGACGCCACCGTGATGGGAGGCCCAAGGAGCCAAAGAACAAAGACGGATGAAAATAGAGAAAGACCAATAGAAGTGGCCTGCCCGCCCCCCTCCCTCCCCAACCCGACCCCCGCCCCAAATAAATAAATAAATCTTTAAAAAAAAAAAAAAGAATACCAGAGTGGGTTGCCATGCCCTCCACCAGGGGATCTTTCCCACCCAAGGATCGAACTCAGGTCTCCTGCATTGCAGGCAGATGCTTTACTGACTGAGCCACCAGGGAAGCCCTCAGATCAACTGAAGATCTTGTAAAAAAAAAAAATGCAGACTTCTGCTTCAGAAGATGTAGGTCAGAGCCTGAGAATCGGTGTGTCCAGCCAAGGATGCCGAAACTGCTGTTTCAGGGACCACACTTCAAGAATTAATAGTAAGAATTGCCTCCATTTCTCATAGGAAGAGAAGTATTTTCTAGTTTGAAGCCTCAAACACCAAAGAGAACAGTGAGATTTAAGAGAATCTGAGCTTTGGAATTAGGCTCAAGTCAGATCGGAGTTCTACTGCTTTACTATCTGCCTGAGCTTACTTTATTTTCCTTACTTCTTAAAGCCTTGGATTCCTCAGATGTAAAACTGAAGCCGGGTTCTGCACCCGTGTGTGTGTGTGTGTGTGTGTGTGTGTGTGTGTGTGTGTGTGTGTGTGTGTGTGTGTGTGTGTGTGTGTGTGTGTGTGTGTGTGTGTGTGTGTGTGTGTGTGTGTGTGTGTGTGTGTGTGTGTGAATGAGGATTCCATATTGAACACAGACGATATGTTAAGCCTCGTAGTAGATTTTCAGTATTGAGCTGTTTGTTCCTTTCTAAATGGAGCGAGTTTTCAGATTCACTGTGTACTCTGTCTGATAAGTCAGAGGTCTGTTCCTCTGTAGTCAGAGCCCCTCTCTGGAAGACAGGCACATTCCTGCCCCTGATGTCAGGCATGGTCACTTGCCTTCCCTTGATGACTGAGATGTGAATGGGAGCAGGTGTGTCCGCTTTCAGGCTACAGTGTTAAGGGCTGGTGTGTCTTCTGCCATCTTGCCTTCATCTGTCTTCCATAAGAAGGTTGGAGCCAGGGTTGTTTCTTCAGCTGAAGTCCCAAGGAGAAAACATAATTTGTGAGAAGCACACCTCTGTTTTTGAAAGAGCCACTAAGAAGTGGCCTGCCCGCCCCTCTCCCTCCCCAACCCGACCCCCGCCCCAAATAAATAAATAAATCTTTAAAAAAAAAAAAAGAATACCAGAGTGGGTTGCCATGCCCTCCACCAGGGGATCTTTCCCACCCAAGGATCGAACTCAGGTCTCCTGCATTGCAGGCAGATGCTTTACTGACTGAGCCACCAGGGAAGCCCTCAGATCAACTGAAGATCTTGTAAAAAAAAAAAATGCAGACTTCTGCTTCAGAAGATGTAGGTCAGAGCCTGAGAATCGGTGTGTCCAGCCAAGGATGCCGAAACTGCTGTTTCAGGGACCACACTTCAAGAATTAATAGTAAGAATTGCCTCCATTTCTCATAGGAAGAGAAGTATTTTCTAGTTTGAAGCCTCAAACACCAAAGAGAACAGTGAGATTTAAGAGAATCTGAGCTTTGGAATTAGGCTCAAGTCAGATCGGAGTTCTACTGCTTTACTATCTGCCTGAGCTTACTTTATTTTCCTTACTTCTTAAAGCCTTGGATTCCTCAGATGTAAAACTGAAGCCGGGTTCTGCACCCGTGTGTGTGTGTGTGTGTGTGTGTGTGTGTGTGTGTGTGTGTGTGTGTGTGTGTGTGTGTGTGTGTGTGTGTGTGTGTGTGTGTGTGTGTGTGTGTGTGTGTGTGTGTGTGTGTGTGTGTGAATGAGGATTCCATATTGAACACAGACGATATGTTAAGCCTCGTAGTAGATTTTCAGTATTGAGCTGTTTGTTCCTTTCTAAATGGAGCGAGTTTTCAGATTCACTGTGTACTCTGTCTGATAAGTCAGAGGTCTGTTCCTCTGTAGTCAGAGCCCCTCTCTGGAAGACAGGCACATTCCTGCCCCTGATGTCAGGCATGGTCACTTGCCTTCCCTTGATGACTGAGATGTGAATGGGAGCAGGTGTGTCCGCTTTCAGGCTACAGTGTTAAGGGCTGGTGTGTCTTCTGCCATCTTGCCTTCATCTGTCTTCCATAAGAAGGTTGGAGCCAGGGTTGTTTCTTCAGCTGAAGTCCCAAGGAGAAAACATAATTTGTGAGAAGCACACCTCTGTTTTTTGAAAGAGCCACTAAGATTTGGGGGATTGTTTATTACTGAAACGTAACTAGTTTATCCTCATAAATCCTACCGCGCATGTATTGCCTTTCTATCTTCCTTCCTACCTTCTGCAAGGTACTGAGATGGTCACTGAGATTGCCTGGATGAATGTGACAGCAGTTATGTCCTCTGGGCATGCAGGGTTTAGTGAAGGAGCCAGAAATGTGAATTTCCAAGGATAACACACAAGTACATTCACTTAATTTATGAGTGCATAATGGGGATGCTTCTCGACTGTGGAAGGCAGATTAGTGGGTCCTTCCCAAGAAATGAAGGAAGAGTTCCTGGGGGATGGAGAATTTGAGCTAGGCTTTGGAAAATGATCTGGCTTTCAAAAAGCCTTTTATTTCATATTATTTTTATTTTATATTATTTTGTTATTTATGTTTATATTCTATTTTATTTTACAGTAGAGTATGGCTGGTTAACGATATGGTGATGATTTCAGGTGCACAGGAGAGCAGCTCACTTATACGTATACATGTATCCATGCGTATGTGCTGAGTTGCTTCAGTCGTGTCTGATTCTTTGCGACCCCATGGACTGTAGCCCACCAGGCTCCTCCTTCCATGGAATTCTTCAGGCAAGAATACTGGAGTGGATTGCCATGCCCTTCTCCAGGGGATCTTCCCTACCCAGGATCAAACCTGTGTCTCATTATGTCTCCTGCATTTCAGGCAGGTTCTTTACCATTGGTGCTGCTTGGGAAGCCCATGCATGTATCCATTCTCCCCTAAATTCCCCTGCCACCCAGGTTACCACATAACATTGAGTTACCTGTGCTATACAGTAGATCCCTGTGGTTATCTATTTTAAATATAACTGCGTGTACATGTCCATCCCAAACTCCCCAACGATCCCTTCCCCCATCCTTCCCCACTGGCAGCCATACGTTCTCTAGTCCTGTGAGTCTATTTCTTTTTTATAAATAAGTTCATTTTCATCATTTATTTTCAGATTCCACATGTAAGGAGTGTCATAAGATATTTCTCCTCTATCTGACTTGCTTCACTGAGCTGACAATCTCTTAAGTCCATCTATGTTGCTGCAAATGGCACTATTTCATTCTTTTTAATGGCTGGGTAATATTTCATTGTGTATATGTACCACATCTTCTTTATCCATTCTCCTGATCACTTAAGCAGATATCATAGTATATAGAACATGGTACATAGAACCGTGTGGCTTTGTGATCTCTTGTGCAAACATCATAGTATATAGAACATGGTACATAGAACCGTGTAATCTTGAATTGGAATATGGATTCCAATCTTGATGTCAGTACTTATTTGCTGCGTGGCCTGAAGCAAGACATACAACCTCTTTGCATTATACCCTTCCTTTTTTGCAATATGATACATTGCAAATGATTCATATATACATTACTGTGATACAGGCCCAATGATATATCTCAGCATTGAGGGGGGTGCTTAAATAACATAGCCTACATATGAATACTGCTTTATGTGCATAATGTGTACAGTAGACACAATAATATGTAATAAAATGAGACCATTTTATAATGGAGCAGATAGGAATACCTGCTTACATTTTTGAAGGCTTACTTTGTTGTTAGTACCGTGCTTTGTTCTTTGTAAGTATCATGACATTTAAGCCCTTCAAAATCCTGTGCAGTAGGTAGGACTTCAGTTATCCCTGTTTGGCAGAGAAGAAAATTGACTTCAAATGATTCCAAAACTTGCTTAAGTACAAACCAAGAGCAGAAATTGGACACAGGAAGCTTGACTCTGGCCCATGTTCCTAACCATTCACAGTCCCACTCTGCTGTGTGGAAGGAGTGACCTGAAACTCTGCTGTGTGTGATGAAGCTCTTAAGTCGGAAACAAGGGCAAAATAGATGGGTGGGAAGGATCTTTGAAGCTGTGCATCCTGGGATTTCAACACAGGCTGAGATGATAAAATCTTTGAGGATGCGTTCGCTGCAGCACTGCATTCCTGTGTTATACACCTTGTCAATGACATAAGTAAGGATCATACATTCTTCACTCAAGACAACATGTATCGGCTATAGGCAAAGCCTATGGAGAAATACACAAATCCGCAAGGCCTGCTCTGGGCTTAGGAATTTGATTTTATGCTTTGGACTTCAGGGAATCATTGAAGAGGCAAGGAGGAGCGGGGATCTGGGCTTTGTGGGGGAAGGCAGTCGCTGTTGTGGAAGACACATTGGTGATGGCAGGCAGGCCGGGTGGGAAGCTAATGGAATAGTCTTGGATTGCTAGGATTAGAGAAGAATTTAATACTCGAGGCATCCAGGGGTGAGCTTTGCAGGCCTTCGTAAGGCTGGGAGAGGGAGCGGGATGGGAGGAAGAGGCCCTCGGTGATGTCAAGGTTTGGAACTGGAATGGATGGCAGCAGGAAAGAGAAGGCTGTTTACAGAGATGTGAGCAGGGGGAAGGGAACAGTGGCTCTGGAGAAGGGTCCCAGGGACAAAACACCGTAGGGAGTTACTGCTACTCCTGGGCCTGCAGGAGCAAGACGAGGACAGGGTGCCCCCCAGGAAGGAGCCACCACCTCAGAATAAGGCCCCAGATAGTACCGAGTGAGGCAGGGAGGAGGCAGGGAGGGTGTGGAAGAGAATATCCTGACCTTTCTTCCTTCAAATCTTTTTATCTCCCATTGGCTACACCTAACCCTCAGCCAGAGGGCAAGGGAGCCTAGATGGCGTGGTCCATAGAGGTCCGCCTCCTGATGCCCAAAGCAGGACAGAAGAAGACAGATAAAGGACTGTTTTGGGGACACAAACAAAGAATCCCTCTTTATGGGTACCTGGAGAAAGGGATAGCCATGTGGTGACTCATTGGGCTCTGGAGCTGGATTACCAGGCTTGCATCCTAAGTCTTGAATTTACGGATGTTGTGACTGAGAGCATGTTACTTCAGTTTTCTTATCTGTAAGAGAAGACATTTGACTGTTGCAACATAGAGCATGGAACACAAGTTCTAATTACATGAACTTCCTTGATTTTCATTCTTCTGTTTTACAGAATGAACAGGAGAGATGCTCATTGGGTGGGCGGGGCAGTGGCTGTGCCGTCTTCAGTATGGTTGTTCTGGAGTCTATGGGGTCTTGTGGGCTGTTCATCGGGAGAGAGTCAGCAGGCAAGTTGCCATGGCATGGGGCTGAGAAGAAAGGTAATTAGGCTAGAAAAGATTCAGGGCTTATCAGCGCAGGAGTGATGGTTCTTAAAACATGACCATGGAGGGGACTATCCAGGGACAGTCTGTGAGAGGGAAGGAGCGGGGATCTGGGCTTTGTGGGGGAAGGCAGTCGCTGTTGTGGAAGACACATTGGTGATGGCAGGCAGGCCGGGTGGGAAGCTAATGGAATAGTCTTGGATTGCTAGGATTAGAGAAGAATTTAATACTCGAGGCATCCAGGGGTGAGCTTTGCAGGCCTTCGTAAGGCTGGGAGAGGGAGCGGGATGGGAGGAAGAGGCCCTCGGTGATGTCAAGGTTTGGAACTGGAATGGATGGCAGCAGGAAAGAGAAGGCTGTTTACAGAGATGTGAGCAGGGGGAAGGGAACAGTGGCTCTGGAGAAGGGTCCCAGGGACAAAACACCGTAGGGAGTTACTGCTACTCCTGGGCCTGCAGGAGCAAGACGAGGACAGGGTGCCCCCCAGGAAGGAGCCACCACCTCAGAATAAGGCCCCAGATAGTACCGAGTGAGGCAGGGAGGAGGCAGGGAGGGTGTGGAAGAGAATATCCTGACCTTTCTTCCTTCAAATCTTTTTATCTCCCATTGGCTACACCTAACCCTCAGCCAGAGGGCAAGGGAGCCTAGATGGCGTGGTCCATAGAGGTCCGCCTCCTGATGCCCAAAGCAGGACAGAAGAAGACAGATAAAGGACTGTTTTGGGGACACAAACAAAGAATCCCTCTTTATGGGTACCTGGAGAAAGGGATAGCCATGTGGTGACTCATTGGGCTCTGGAGCTGGATTACCAGGCTTGCATCCTAAGTCTTGAATTTACGGATGTTGTGACTGAGAGCATGTTACTTCAGTTTTCTTATCTGTAAGAGAAGACATTTGACTGTTGCAACATAGAGCATGGAACACAAGTTCTAATTACATGAACTTCCTTGATTTTCATTCTTCTGTTTTACAGAATGAACAGGAGAGATGCTCATTGGGTGGGGCGGGGCAGTGGCTGTGCCGTCTTCAGTATGGTTGTTCTGGAGTCTATGGGGTCTTGTGGGCTGTTCATCGGGAGAGAGTCAGCAGGCAAGTTGCCATGGCATGGGGCTGAGAAGAAAGGTAATTAGGCTAGAAAAGATTCAGGGCTTATCAGCGCAGGAGTGATGGTTCTTAAAACATGACCATGGAGGGGACTATCCAGGGACAGTCTGTGAGAGGGAAGGGTTTGCAAACTGTCTGTACTTTGTGAGGCTACTGATCTATTTGCTCTGACTAATCCTCCCATTGGGCTTCCCTGGTGGCTCATCAGTAAAGAATCTGCCTACAATGTAAGAGATGCAGGGCACTTGGGTTTGATCCCTGAGTTGGGAAGATCCCCGGAGGAGGGCATGGCAACCCACTCCAATATTCTTGCCTGGAGAACCCCATGGAGAGAGGAGCCTGGTGGGCTCCAGTCCATGGGGTCATACTGACTGGGAAACGACTGAAGCAACTGAAGTGACTTAACACACATGCACGCAGTCTTCCCATGGAAAGAAACAAGTACATAATCCTCTACCTGGTTCTCGTGTGCTAAGTAGTCAAATAGACTCCAAAGCAAAATCTTCACTCTTTGCATGGAGTTAAGCCCATTGGTCCACTTGTTTCTGTCCTGCATTCATCAGAATGGTATTCAGTATGCAGATGCAGAGCATCAGACAAGAAGACAGAGGCAGGGAATTAAAATAAGCAGTAAGTGCCCTTGGCCTCCAAGCAGCTATTTCCGATTTTAATATGTTGCAATATGCTTTACCTTTTACTGTGGCAAAGCACACATTCCCGGGCTTTGTAAGGTGAGAAACAAAGTAGTGCTTAACTCCCTGGATCAGAAAAGCAGAGTTAACCTAAATTTGATGTGAAATGGAGATCCCAGCCTCAACTCCTGGATAACAGGGATGTTGCCAGGGAAGCAGCACTTCTCAGCAAAGTGCCTAGGGAGTCAATTCTGCACAATCACCGAATATCACATGGCCTTTGGATAGCATACTTTATCTCTGGGGGTGAATTGGACTTCCCTGCTCCTTGCCCAGTCAACTGAGAGGCGGACCCAGTGCAGATTCCAAGGTCAAGGACAGGTGGACCACAAGCTCGTTCAGAGAGACAGCCCGTTTGGAGAGAGTTCAGCAGGCCAGGGGGTTGCCATGGCATGGGGCTGAGAAGAAAGGTAATTAGGCTAGAAAGATTCAGGGCTTATCAGCGCAGGAGTGATGGTTCTTAAAACATGACCATGGAGGGGACTATCCAGGGACAGTCTGTGAGAGGGAAGGGTTTGCAAACTGTCTGTACTTTGTGAGGCTACTGATCTATTTGCTCTGACTAATCCTCCCATTGGGCTTCCCTGGTGGCTCATCAGTAAAGAATCTGCCTACAATGTAAGAGATGCAGGGCACTTGGGTTTGATCCCTGAGTTGGGAAGATCCCCGGAGGAGGGCATGGCAACCCACTCCAATATTCTTGCCTGGAGAACCCCATGGAGAGAGGAGCCTGGTGGGCTCCAGTCCATGGGGTCATACTGACTGGGAAACGACTGAAGCAACTGAAGTGACTTAACACACATGCACGCAGTCTTCCCATGGAAAGAAACAAGTACATAATCCTCTACCTGGTTCTCGTGTGCTAAGTAGTCAAATAGACTCCAAAGCAAAATCTTCACTCTTTGCATGGAGTTAAGCCCATTGGTCCACTTGTTTCTGTCCTGCATTCATCAGAATGGTATTCAGTATGCAGATGCAGAGCATCAGACAAGAAGACAGAGGCAGGGAATTAAAATAAGCAGTAAGTGCCCTTGGCCTCCAAGCAGCTATTTCCGATTTTAATATGTTGCAATATGCTTTACCTTTTACTGTGGCAAAGCACACATTCCCGGGCTTTTGTGAGGTGAGAAACAAAGTAGTGCTTAACTCCCTGGATCAGAAAAGCAGAGTTAACCTAAATTTGATGTGAAATGGAGATCCCAGCCTCAACTCCTGGATAACAGGGATGTTGCCAGGGAAGCAGCACTTCTCAGCAAAGTGCCTAGGGAGTCAATTCTGCACAATCACCGAATATCACATGGCCTTTGGATAGCATACTTTATCTCTGGGGGTGAATTGGACTTCCCTGCTCCTTGCCCATTCAACTGAGAGGCGGACCCAGTGCAGATTCCAAGTTCAAGGACAGGTGGACCACAAGCTCTGTTCAGATGGAGACAGCCCGTTTCACACAGCCCTCCCCCATGGTGTTGCCTATGCCAGCACACTGATGGTCAGACAATTCATACTCCACAAATAGTTGTCAAAAGAATGAATATACACAGAATTTAAGACAGGATAGTTAAGAAAATGTCGTATTTATTAGAAGACGGGCTTTACCACTCATTCCTTGAGCTGGGAGACCTTGGGCACCTTACTTAACTTCCCTGGGATTCACTGTCCTCATCTAAGAAATGGAGATAGTAATTATTTTCCTTACAGAGTTGTCAAAAGCGTTGAAATAGGCCATAAGGTGTTCGCGTGCTCAGTCATTCTCAAGACGGCCTCTCTTGCTTTGTCCTTTTCTCTCTCTTTCGGAATGTCTTTCATCTTGAGCCATTATTGCCAAAGGAACCACATACTTTGTAGGTACTTCTGTACATGGTGATGAAAAATACTTGTGGTGAGAGAGCCACGGGCTGGTGATCCAGAAGAAATGAACCTACAGCACTCAGGAAGCCTCTGTTGCCTCTCAGGTCCATTTCTGTTTGTAAGAATAATAGTAAGAATGGAAAGTCCAACTGTCCTCTGAGCCTCAGTCTCCTATTCTCTCTGGTTTCATTCATGCGACAAATATTTACTAAGTATGTACTATGAGGATGGTGCTGCTAGGTGAAGAGAATATAGTAGATATTGGTTCAAACATGTAGTCACTGCCCTCTTGAAGTTCAAAGGGTGACTGTCCCCAGAGCTAGGCATAGATCAAGAGGGAGGAGGGCAAGACTATTTTTTTATTCAAGTAAATTTAGTTCACCATGGTATGCTAGTTTCATGTGCACAACAAAGTGATTCATTTACAGATGTATGTGTGTATTGTTCAGTCACCCAATCATGTCTGATTCTGTGTGTGTGTGTGTGTGTATAATCTGTTTCAGATTCTTTTCCACTATAGGTTATTACAAGAAATGAAATATACTTCCCCTGTGCTCTGAAACTCCGTCCTTGTAGGTTATCTGTTTCATACATAGCAGTGTGTATCGGTTAATCCCAAATCCCTAATTTGTCCCTCCCCCCTCTCCCCTTTGGTAGCCATAAGTTTATTTTCTATGTTTATAGGTATGTTTCTGTTTTGTCCATGATGCTGTTCTTTGATGCCTCAAGCAGAGTTGAGGTTGAGACCCAGGCACCAGTGCCCTGCCAGGCTGGGAATTCTGTGTGTCCATGACAGCAGGAGGTTTTTGCATATGGCTTTACTCCTTTTAATCTTTACAAAAATCCTTTGTAAGACTAAAATTGATTCTAATATCTCACATTACAGAAAAGGATCCTGGGGCTTAGAGAAGCAAGGAAACATGTCCAAGGTCACCCAGTGTTAAGAGATGACTTGGGAAGGACAGCTTGGAGGCTAGCCTGCAGGCTCAGGGTAAGGGAGTACCACCCTTCAAGACCAAGCCTTGCACCCCCATGCTTCAGAGAGAACCAGTCCTGAATCTCAAAGCAGAGTGGCAAACGTGCCCATGGCAGCCTCTTTCCTGGAATTTACCCTCACAGACAAAAAGTTTCTCCCCATAGGAAGTCATCCACAGCTTTGTACAGCATGGGAAATCTAGTCTCTTCTGCACCATGCCCTCTGTGGCCTGGCCCCTTCTGTCTCCTGTCCACCTCCTCCTTTTTTGATTATGATTAAGAACCTAAAATAGCACTAGATTTATTTGGAAATTTTCCAACTGTCCTCTGAGCCTCAGTCTCCTATTCTCTCTGGTTTCATTCATGCGACAAATATTTACTAAGTATGTACTATGAGGATGGTGCTGCTAGGTGAAGAGAATATAGTAGATATTGGTTCAAACATGTAGTCACTGCCCTCTTGAAGTTCAAAGGGTGACTGTCCCCAGAGCTAGGCATAGATCAAGAGGGAGGAGGGCAAGACTATTTTTTTATTCAAGTAAATTTAGTTCACCATGGTATGCTAGTTTCATGTGCACAACAAAGTGATTCATTTACAGATGTATGTGTGTATTGTTCAGTCACCCAATCATGTCTGATTCTGTGTGTGTGTGTGTGTGTATAATCTGTTTCAGATTCTTTTCCACTATAGGTTATTACAAGAAATGAAATATACTTCCCCTGTGCTCTGAAACTCCGTCCTTGTAGGTTATCTGTTTCATACATAGCAGTGTGTATCGGTTAATCCCAAATCCCTAATTTGTCCCTCCCCCCTCTCCCCTTTGGTAGCCATAAGTTTATTTTCTATGTTTATAGGTATGTTTCTGTTTTGTCCATGATGCTGTTCTTTGATGCCTCAAGCAGAGTTGAGGTTGAGACCCAGGCACCAGTGCCCTGCCAGGCTGGGAATTCTGTGTGTCCATGACAGCAGGAGGTTTTTGCATATGGCTTTACTCCTTTTAATCTTTACAAAAATCCTTTGTAAGACTAAAATTGATTCTAATATCTCACATTACAGAAAAGGATCCTGGGGCTTAGAGAAGCAAGGAAACATGTCCAAGGTCACCCAGTGTTAAGAGATGACTTGGGAAGGACAGCTTGGAGGCTAGCCTGCAGGCTCAGGGTAAGGGAGTACCACCCTTCAAGACCAAGCCTTGCACCCCCATGCTTCAGAGAGAACCAGTCCTGAATCTCAAAGCAGAGTGGCAAACGTGCCCATGGCAGCCTCTTTCCTGGAATTTACCCTCACAGACAAAAAGTTTCTCCCCATAGGAAGTCATCCACAGCTTTGTACAGCATGGGAAATCTAGTCTCTTCTGCACCATGCCCTCTGTGGCCTGGCCCCTTCTGTCTCCTGTCCACCTCCTCCTTCCTCTTTACTTAAGCCGCAGCAACCTTCTGGTGGCAGGTGGGGCTCTGAATGTGGGAGTTCTTCTCTGTCTCAGGCCCTTTCTGTGCCCAGTCTCCCAGGTTCCCACCTCCAAGTACCAGCTTCAAGGTCTCCTACCCAAGGTGGTCTCATACCACCATATCTTATGTAGACCTTTTCCCCATCAGTCAATCCCACCATTCCCATTCTAGCTTCTTCTCAGCACTTCTCTGAAATCTCCTTGTGCATTCAGTTTGGTGTTGTTTAGTCACTAAATTGCATCCGCCCCTTAGTGACCCCATGGACTGCCGTGTGCCGGACTTCTCTGTCCTTCGCTGTCTCCCAGAGTTTGCTCACGCTCATGTCCGTGATCCAGCCATCTCATCCTCTGTCTTCTCCTGTTCCTTCTGCCTTCAGTCTTTCCCAGCATCAGGGTCTTTTCCAGTGAGTCACTTCTTTGTATCAGGTAGCCAAAGTATGTCTGTCCAATGCTTACCTACAATTTTTTTGCCTCCAGCAAACTTTTCTATCCGAATAGATATCTGGATCATCTTGGTGACCCCTATATTCCCCAAATATAGGGAGGATTGCCTGGTACATAGTCATGCTCAATAAGCTTGTGCCAGTTAATGCATGAATGAATGAATGAACCCATCCATCCATCCATCTCAGTGTCTCTGGTTGCTGTCTTCTCTCTCCCTTTGTATCTCTCTACCAGGCCCACTCAGATGGACCCTTGGTTCAGGCCATCTGTGGGGTCTTGGCTTCCCTCCGTCTCTGGTCTCCATGGCTCAGTGCTCTGGGATGTGCTCTCAATCAGTTCCGCTCCTGACTTCAGGCCCAGCTCCACGATGTCTCAGGCTGGGTGTCAAGGTTGCCTATAAGACAAGTCAGACATGCATGAAACAACAGAAGATGATTTGCATCCCCTCTTAGTTGAGGAGAGAAGAGTCACAATCTCTCCTGGCTGAGATCTGGCTGGCTGGTCCAGGGTGGGTAATGGGTCGGGGAGGAGAACTGAGCCTGCCGGGGGGAGGAGGACTGAGCCAGCCAGTGGGAGGGAAGGAGGGGTCCCAGGACAGCCTGGCTCATCAGGAACAATAGGCTCCCTCCCAATCCTTCCTGGGTCTACAGTCCTCACTTTCTGCAGAAGGTGACTCAGCCTTGATACCTCACCCCACCCAGAGGTGGGTCGGTTGACAGACTAATCACCCCCTTTGCTGTGACTCAGCTTGCCGGCTCCCCCTTGCGGCCCGCCCATCTGCCGTCAACTCATCAGAGCCATCCCAGGATGTTTACCGTCACCTTCAGCCATGAATAATTCACCAGCCTCCCTCTTTTCCCGTGGCCGTCTTTCCCTGCCTCCCCATCCTTCAGGCAGCTGAGGCCTCCTTCTCCGAGAGCTCTGAGAACCCAGAAGCCCCTAGCTGACTGAGGAGGCCGCCTTGTGAGAAGATACCTTTCAATTAGAATGGAAGGGGTAGGAGAGGGACCTGTCCTGATCTTGAGAGAGACTAGTGTGCACCCCTGCCCCCTTCCCAGCTTCTCCCTGGGGCTGGCTTCCACATCATCCGTCCTGGAAACTGGGAAAATCAGGAAGTCAACCTCAGGAAGCAGGAAGGAGGCTGGGTTGGCAATGGGGAGCCCCTGGAAGGGGTGTGTCTGGGCCCCCTGCTGCCTTGCTGTAGTCAATTAGCATCGACCCTTGTTTTTTCTTCAAGTGCTGCCCCAAATAGATGTCATGTGAAGTGTGCTTTTAATTATTCCGAGGCGGTGACTTGCTGCAGTCTGACCCTGATCCCTCCCTCTCCTAGCTGAACTGACAGAGACCTCTAACCTCAGGAAGCATCCCAGCCGTGAAGCCCTTCCAGCCAAGGCCCCAGGGATTCAGTTGTCCCAAGGGTTGGGGCTGGAAGTCTCCTTGAGCCACACACCTGGGAGGTATCTGGGAGAGCCTGAAGGGAACCTGGGTTGGAGAAGTGGAGGCTGTCCATGCAATTGATCATGGACTCTCAGGGCTCGCACAGGAGGAAAAGCAGCTCCAGTGGGGGGCAGGGACTCCCCAGGGAGATGTTACCCATCAAGCTGGTCCAGGGTGGGTAATGGGTCGGGGAGGAGAACTGAGCCTGCCGGGGGGAGGAGGACTGAGCCAGCCAGTGGGAGGGAAGGAGGGGTCCCAGGACAGCCTGGCTCATCAGGAACAATAGGCTCCCTCCCAATCCTTCCTGGGTCTACAGTCCTCACTTTCTGCAGAAGGTGACTCAGCCTTGATACCTCACCCCACCCAGAGGTGGGTCGGTTGACAGACTAATCACCCCCTTTGCTGTGACTCAGCTTGCCGGCTCCCCCTTGCGGCCCGCCCATCTGCCGTCAACTCATCAGAGCCATCCCAGGATGTTTACCGTCACCTTCAGCCATGAATAATTCACCAGCCTCCCTCTTTTCCCGTGGCCGTCTTTCCCTGCCTCCCCATCCTTCAGGCAGCTGAGGCCTCCTTCTCCGAGAGCTCTGAGAACCCAGAAGCCCCTAGCTGACTGAGGAGGCCGCCTTGTGAGAAGATACCTTTCAATTAGAATGGAAGGGGTAGGAGAGGGACCTGTCCTGATCTTGAGAGAGACTAGTGTGCACCCCTGCCCCCTTCCCAGCTTCTCCCTGGGGCTGGCTTCCACATCATCCGTCCTGGAAACTGGGAAAATCAGGAAGTCAACCTCAGGAAGCAGGAAGGAGGCTGGGTTGGCAATGGGGAGCCCCTGGAAGGGGTGTGTCTGGGCCCCCTGCTGCCTTGCTGTAGTCAATTAGCATCGACCCTTGTTTTTTCTTCAAGTGCTGCCCCAAATAGATGTCATGTGAAGTGTGCTTTTAATTATTCCGAGGCGGTGACTTGCTGCAGTCTGACCCTGATCCCTCCCTCTCCTAGCTGAACTGACAGAGACCTCTAACCTCAGGAAGCATCCCAGCCGTGAAGCCCTTCCAGCCAAGGCCCCAGGGATTCAGTTGTCCCAAGGGTTGGGGCTGGAAGTCTCCTTGAGCCACACACCTGGGAGGTATCTGGGAGAGCCTGAAGGGAACCTGGGTTGGAGAAGTGGAGGCTGTCCATGCAATTGATCATGGACTCTCAGGGCTCGCACAGGAGGAAAAGCAGCTCCAGTGGGGGGCAGGGACTCCCCAGGGAGATGTTACCCATCAAGCAGAGAGCCTAGTGCTTCCCCCACCTCCCCTTTAGCGAGGGCCAACCCGGACTCTCAAAACACAGCGATGGTGCTGCTCTGAGAACGTTCCATGTACTGACTCACTGCATCTCACAGTTCTGCTCACCTTAGATGGGAGGGAACTGAGGCACTGCTGGGCCATCAGTAGTGCCCTGAGTCACATAGCCCATAAGAAATGTGGATGGGATTAAATCCCATGGCTGAGGCCCAGCTCTTAACAATGATGTGCTCTTAACAATAGCACCCCCACGGCCCTCACCTGCAATTCTAGGCAACGACTAATCTGAATGCGATCTTTATAGATTTGCCAATCCTGACATTTCATATGAATAGAATTATGCAATATCACAGAAGTTTTTCACTTGGCATATTGATTTCAATGTATACCTATGTTATAGCATGTGTCTGTGCGTGTGTGTTCAGTTGCTTCAGTTGTGTCTGACTCTCTGTGGCCCCGTGGAGGCTCCTCTGTCCATGGTATTCTTCAGGCAAGAATAGTGGAGTGGGTTGTCATGCCCTCCTCCAGGGGTTCATCCCCACCCAGGGATTGAACCCGCACTTCTTACAGCTCTTGCACTGCAGGCAGATTCTTTACCCACTGAGCTACCTGGGAAGCCCCAACATGTGCCTGTACTTTGTTCATTTTTATGGTCGATGGGTATTCCATTGTATACCCAGACCACACTGTATGTTCATCTGCTGATGGACATTTGGGTCCAGAGACTTAAGTGCTGCCCCAAATAGATGTCATGTGAAGTGTGCTTTTAATTATTCCGAGGCGGTGACTTGCTGCAGTCTGACCCTGATCCCTCCTCTCCTAGCTGAACTGACAGAGACCTCTAACCTCAGGAAGCATCCCAGCCGTGAAGCCCTTCCAGCCAAGGCCCCAGGGATTCAGTTGTCCCAAGGGTTGGGGCTGGAAGTCTCCTTGAGCCACACACCTGGGAGGTATCTGGGAGAGCCTGAAGGGAACCTGGGTTGGAGAAGTGGAGGCTGTCCATGCAATTGATCATGGACTCTCAGGGCTCGCACAGGAGGAAAAGCAGCTCCAGTGGGGGGCAGGGACTCCCCAGGGAGATGTTACCCATCAAGCAGAGAGCCTAGTGCTTCCCCCACCTCCCCTTTAGCGAGGGCCAACCCGGACTCTCAAAACACAGCGATGGTGCTGCTCTGAGAACGTTCCATGTACTGACTCACTGCATCTCACAGTTCTGCTCACCTTAGATGGGAGGGAACTGAGGCACTGCTGGGCCATCAGTAGTGCCCTGAGTCACATAGCCCATAAGAAATGTGGATGGGATTAAATCCCATGGCTGAGGCCCAGCTCTTAACAATGATGTGCTCTTAACAATAGCACCCCCACGGCCCTCACCTGCAATTCTAGGCAACGACTAATCTGAATGCGATCTTTATAGATTTGCCAATCCTGACATTTCATATGAATAGAATTATGCAATATCACAGAAGTTTTTCACTTGGCATATTGATTTCAATGTATACCTATGTTATAGCATGTGTCTGTGCGTGTGTGTTCAGTTGCTTCAGTTGTGTCTGACTCTCTGTGGCCCCGTGGAGGCTCCTCTGTCCATGGTATTCTTCAGGCAAGAATAGTGGAGTGGGTTGTCATGCCCTCCTCCAGGGGTTCATCCCCACCCAGGGATTGAACCCGCACTTCTTACAGCTCTTGCACTGCAGGCAGATTCTTTACCCACTGAGCTACCTGGGAAGCCCCAACATGTGCCTGTACTTTGTTCATTTTTATGGTCGATGGGTATTCCATTGTATACCCAGACCACACTGTATGTTCATCTGCTGATGGACATTTGGGTCATTTCAGGTTTTTGTTGATTGTGAATAAGGCTTTGACGAACATCTCTGTACAAGTTTTATATAGAAATATGCTTTTATTTCATATATATATGTAAGACTTTTATATTTATATATATATATATATATATATGAAATAGAAGTGTGTATTTATATATGACTTTTCCTAAATGTAAGTCATATATAAATGCACCATTTTTCATTCCCACCGGCATGGTATGAGAACTTTATTAGATGGTATGAGAGATGGTATTATGCCCTCACCAACACTCACTCTTCTTTGTTTTATTAGAGTCCTCTCATTGTGAAGTAATATCTCTTTGTGGGTTTTGGTTTGCATTCCCCCTACAGGGCTTCCCTTTGGTGGCTCACTGGTAAAGAGCCTGCCTGCAGTGCAGGAGATGAAAGAGACTCAGGTTCAGTTCCTGGGTTGGGAAGATCCCCTGGAGGAGGAAATTTCAACCCACTCCAGTATTCTTGCCTGGAGAATTCTGTGGACAGAGAAGTCCATGGGGTTGAAAAGCGTCAGACATGACTGAAGTGACTTAGCCCAAGTCGTAATGATCGTGGGCATCTTGCCATGTGCTTATCAAGCATTTCTAAGAAGAAATGTTTCTTCATATTTTTTGTTCATTTTTTAATTGGTTGATCTATCTTTTTATTATGATGTTGTTACAGTTCTTTATATATATTTTGGATATAATACACTTATTAGATATATGTTTTTTCTAGAAGAAACGATTTGCAGACTAATCTGATTTTACCTATTTGTTATAAAAGAAGTTTTCACTTGGCATATTGATTTCAATGTATACCTATGTTATAGCATGTGTCTGTGCGTGTGTGTTCAGTTGCTTCAGTTGTGTCTGACTCTCTGTGGCCCCGTGGAGGCTCCTCTGTCCATGGTATTCTTCAGGCAAGAATAGTGGAGTGGGTTGTCATGCCCTCCTCCAGGGGTTCATCCCCACCCAGGGATTGAACCCGCACTTCTTACAGCTCTTGCACTGCAGGCAGATTCTTTACCCACTGAGCTACCTGGGAAGCCCCAACATGTGCCTGTACTTTGTTCATTTTTATGGTCGATGGGTATTCCATTGTATACCCAGACCACACTGTATGTTCATCTGCTGATGGACATTTGGGTCATTTCAGGTTTTTGTTGATTGTGAATAAGGCTTTGACGAACATCTCTGTACAAGTTTTATATAGAAATATGCTTTTATTTCATATATATATGTAAGACTTTTATATTTATATATATATATATATATATATGAAATAGAAGTGTGTATTTATATATGACTTTTCCTAAATGTAAGTCATATATAAATGCACCATTTTTCATTCCCACCGGCATGGTATGAGAACTTTATTAGATGGTATGAGAGATGGTATTATGCCCTCACCAACACTCACTCTTCTTTGTTTTATTAGAGTCCTCTCATTGTGAAGTAATATCTCTTTGTGGGTTTTGGTTTGCATTCCCCCTACAGGGCTTCCCTTTGGTGGCTCACTGGTAAAGAGCCTGCCTGCAGTGCAGGAGATGAAAGAGACTCAGGTTCAGTTCCTGGGTTGGGAAGATCCCCTGGAGGAGGAAATTTCAACCCACTCCAGTATTCTTGCCTGGAGAATTCTGTGGACAGAGAAGTCCATGGGGTTGAAAAGCGTCAGACATGACTGAAGTGACTTAGCCCAAGTCGTAATGATCGTGGGCATCTTGCCATGTGCTTATCAAGCATTTCTAAGAAGAAATGTTTCTTCATATTTTTTGTTCATTTTTTAATTGGTTGATCTATCTTTTTATTATGATGTTGTTACAGTTCTTTATATATATTTTGGATATAATACACTTATTAGATATATGGTTTGCAAATGTGTTCTTACATTCTGTAGATTCTTTTCACTTTTGATGATGTTATTTACAACATAAAAACTTCAGTGGGGTCTGATTTATCTTCTTTTTTGATTGTACATTTGGTATCACAGCTGAAAACCATTGTGTGATTTAAGGTCATACATGTGTATGCCTTTAGTTTTTCGACTGCTATAGTTAAGTCTTTAATCCAGTGTAAGTTAATTTTTAAATCAGTGTGAAAAAGAGATCTCACTTTATGTGTTTTGCCCGTGGCTACCCCATGTCCTGGGTCATTTGTTTCTGTAAATAAAGTTTTATTGGAACAGGGAACACTCATTTGTTTGCATATTATAAGGCTGCTTTCACAATGATACAGTGGCAGACTTGAGCTGTTGCTGTAGAGACCATAAGGCTCATAAGGTTGAACTATTTACTGTATCAACATTCACATAAAAAAGGAAATAAACTGCTGGCCCCTGCTGTAAATATTGTCAGGTAGGTAAATAAATGAATAAATAAGATTTCATTTATATATACACATATGACTCTCAATAGTACTTTCATAGTGCAAAGAAAAAATGTTCCTAGCTCTGGCTAAGAGCAAAGAGCATCAGTGACGTATGGTAGAATGACCTTCTCACATGGAAGCCGTGAGCCTGGAGATGTGAGTTCAAGTCTCATTTTTGCCCCTTATAGAAGTCACCTTGGGAAGGAGCCATTGGTTTCATTCTCCCTAAATCCCACATCCTTGTTCTGCTTTCAGAAGGTCCTAACCTTGCCAGATTTCTGGTGCATCTGGGCCGCTGGCATCCCTCTTTGCATGTTCCTGTCTGCCTTGTCAAATGCTTCTGACAGAAAGCCCCGAGTGTGAGAATGGAGAAATGAGCACAGAAAGGCAGCAGAAATGAGCATAGGAATGATTAGCCCAAGTCGTAATGATCGTGGGCATCTTGCCATGTGCTTATCAAGCATTTCTAAGAAGAAATGTTTCTTCATATTTTTTGTTCATTTTTTAATTGGTTGATCTATCTTTTTATTATGATGTTGTTACAGTTCTTTATATATATTTTGGATATAATACACTTATTAGATATATGGTTTGCAAATGTGTTCTTACATTCTGTAGATTCTTTTCACTTTTGATGATGTTATTTACAACATAAAAACTTCAGTGGGGTCTGATTTATCTTCTTTTTTGATTGTACATTTGGTATCACAGCTGAAAACCATTGTGTGATTTAAGGTCATACATGTGTATGCCTTTAGTTTTTCGACTGCTATAGTTAAGTCTTTAATCCAGTGTAATTTAAATTTTTTAAATCAGTGTGAAAAAGAGATCTCACTTTATGTGTTTTGCCCGTGGCTACCCCATGTCCTGGGTCATTTGTTTCTGTAAATAAAGTTTTATTGGAACAGGGAACACTCATTTGTTTGCATATTGTAAGGCTGCTTTCACAATGATACAGTGGCAGACTTGAGCTGTTGCTGTAGAGACCATAAGGCTCATAAGGTTGAACTATTTACTGTATCAACATTCACATAAAAAAGGAAATAAACTGCTGGCCCCTGCTGTAAATATTGTCAGGTAGGTAAATAAATGAATAAATAAGATTTCATTTATATATACACATATGACTCTCAATAGTACTTTCATAGTGCAAAGAAAAAATGTTCCTAGCTCTGGCTAAGAGCAAAGAGCATCAGTGACGTATGGTAGAATGACCTTCTCACATGGAAGCCGTGAGCCTGGAGATGTGAGTTCAAGTCTCATTTTTGCCCCTTATAGAAGTCACCTTGGGAAGGAGCCATTGGTTTCATTCTCCCTAAATCCCACATCCTTGTTCTGCTTTCAGAAGGTCCTAACCTTGCCAGATTTCTGGTGCATCTGGGCCGCTGGCATCCCTCTTTGCATGTTCCTGTCTGCCTTGTCAAATGCTTCTGACAGAAAGCCCCGAGTGTGAGAATGGAGAAATGAGCACAGAAAGGCAGCAGAAATGAGCATAGGAAGACAGCTTCCATGGCTTCTCTCTGCGGTCAGTGTCAGAGCAGCTGCAACCAAGATCCATGAGGCTCCCCACATGCCACTGTGTTCACCCTCCAAGAGCTGTCCCCCCCATGGAACCTCAGCTTCTCTGATGAGACCAGGACCTCTTCTCTGTGTCCCATTGCCTGCCTGCCTTCACAGTAAATCTCAGTATCTGTCTAATTGGGATTTTGCTTGGCTTTTGGTTAGCATGTCCCATGGACGCTCAAGCAGCCTGGTGTTTGACAGCAATGGCTTCTCCTCTTCTTTCTTGACTCTTCAGCCTTGGCAAGTTCATTTTATCCTCTTTGAACCTTAAGTTCGTCCTCTGAGGAATGGGGAGAATGATAAATCTGTAAGGTTATTGTAAACATTGACAGAGATAGCCTAAATAGAACATCGTCCTGTAGGTTCTGGTGTAGGTTCTGGTCAGAGAGGATCAGGAAATAGAAATCACTGACAAATTCTTATCCCTCTTAAAACTGCTAATCTTCAGCCAAACTGACCTTGTATGAATTGTCCATTAAGCCTTTTCGTCCCTTCTGTAAGTACTTGTTCCTTCTTCAGTGTTCATATAATGTCATGTCATCATTACAGAAGTTTTACCCTAAATCTGTGTCTCCTGGATACTGATTGTCTTTGGATAACCGAGGTCTAGGACAGTAGCTGGCACATGATGCTCTCAATGAATGTCTGAATGTCAGCATTCACTTGACGGGTTCTTTCCCCGTGACCGAGGTGTCCAAAGGACTACACCTCCAGAGGTCACTGGGATCCAATGAATGATGTTCTTTGGGTCCAAGATTGCCTACTCTAAGATATTGGGAAGTTCATACAAAATTCAAGAAGCACATTTCAGCAACCAGCAATTTCTTAAGGCTGGGAATAGATTTTATGAGCCATGATCTCCATGTCTAGGCCCATGGCATGTTCCACCTTTTCACCTAATCCATTCAAGGCTGCTCTGAGATCTCTCCTGAAGTCCACATTTTATGGGACAATTGGTAATTGGAGAATATTCCAGGAAGCAAACAGAAAGATGAAATTCAGGAACAACCAAAATAAATATGAGCTTGCAAGAAATTAGAAAGAAAACTCAGAAAACCTGGACAGATGAAAATTTAAAACATGTGTACTTTTTGATCCCCCAAATCTTGCTCCTAGGAATTCATCCTAAGGAGTAATCATATAAATCCTTAAAGAGGAACCCAGAAGGATTTTCATGGAATTTTTTTTTAAAAGACATCTATATTTAATAGAATTGGAAACAACCAAAAAAACCCATCAATAGAACACCATGAAGAGATCCAGGGTATAAAACATGAAGCAGACATTAAAAAGGAAGAATTTTGAACTTCCATAAACTTATATGGGATGTGTACTTGGTTCAAACATTTTAGAACAGTGGCAGTTTCACTCCTAGGTATTTACCCAGAAAAGGTCTTCTATATATGTACCAAAAGGAATGCACAAAGCATTTCTATTTGTAATGGCCCCAAATTGGAGACAGCCTAAAAGTTCATCAACATTGGAATGAATAACTCAACTATTATGTCATCATGCATTCAGCACTATACCATTAAAAATAAAGGACATCTACACAGAGCTATAGAAATGAGTCTTACAAAATGTTGGGCAAATAAGCCAGATGCTAAAGAATCCATAGTGTGTGACTCCTTCTGTATGAAGTTCCAAATCAGGTAAAACTAATACACATGTGAAGCCAGGGGAATGAATGTGCTTGGACAGAAGGCATGGGTCGTGATTAGGACGGGATATGAGAGAACTGGATGAGAGGGAGTGTGGCTTGCAGTGGTCTGTATACTGTTCTCAATAGCGGTTGCATTATTTGTAGACTTCTCTGTATGTTCTATCTCAATAAAAATAGTTTAAAATCTCTACCATCTCTCAGAGGAAAGAAAGTAGATTATAAAACAGTATGTATTTTTAATTAACTTTTATTGGAGTATAGTTGCTTTACGATGTTCTGTTAATTTCTTGTTGTTCAGTCGCTAAGTTGTGTCCGACTCTTTGTGACCCCATGGACTGCAGCCCACCAGGCTTCCTTGTCCTTCACCATCTCTCAGTGTTAATTTCTGCTGTTCAGCAAAGTGAGTCAGCTCTGTGTGTACATATATCCCTTCCTCTTGTACTTCCTTCCCAGTCAGGTCACCACAATGCATTCGGTAGAGTTCCCTGTGAAGTATAGTATGTCCTCATTAGTTATCTGTTAATATTCTATATACAGTATCAATAGTGTATATGTGTCAATCCCAAGGGAGTCTGGGATGGACATGGGCACTCTGCTATATTTAAAATGGATAACCAACAAAGACCTACTGTGTAGCACAGGGAACTCTGCTCAGTATTGTGTAAAAATGTAAATGGGGAAGAATTTGAAAAAGAGTGTGTGTGTATATATATATATATATATATATATATATATATATATACACACACACACACACACATATGAACTGATTCACTTTGATGTATACATGTTTACAATATTATAATTGGACACAACTGAAGCAACTTTGGCCACACACATGCAAACTCCAATATAAAATAAAAAGTTAAAAAAAACAATATGTAGTAATAGCTCTTTTAGACCAAAAGAAAAGGGAGAATGAACTCTGAATGGAAAATTCTGGAAAGATCTGCACCAAGATTTTAAGAGTGACTCTAGTTGGAAAGAGAGGTTTCATTTGCTGCCTTATAGATTTTTATGCTGCTGACTTTTTTTTGGAAACATTTATTTTTTACCTCTAAGTCATCATTTATTTTTCACCCATCCTTATTTTTGACCTATGTGGGCCTCCCATTGCATTGCAAAACAGCACCTCTGGGTGCATGCACTCCAGAGCACTGGTTCGTCATTGGACACACCAGTCCAGCTGCTCCTCGACATGTAGGATCTTCTCAGGTCAGGGATTGAACTGGTGACCCTTGCACTGCAAGGCAAACTCTTTACCTACTGGACCACCAGGGAAGCCCTGCCATTGACTTTTTAACAGTATGTATTTCTTTAGACATATAGAGAAGATGCTTCTCTTGTGAAAGATGAAGAAAGCGGGGCACTAATTCTGCCAGATTGCTGGGTTGGTCAGCCCAGGGAAAACTAAGCAGAATGAGACTTATAATTCATGAAACTTAAACCACCTCTGTAGCTCCTGACCACAGCCTGGCTCTTGTGATGACTGCAGCCCACCAGGCTTCCTTGTCCTTCACCATCTCTCAGTGTTAATTTCTGCTGTTCAGCAAAGTGAGTCAGCTCTGTGTGTACATATATCCCTTCCTCTTGTACTTCCTTCCCAGTCAGGTCACCACAATGCATTCGGTAGAGTTCCCTGTGAAGTATAGTATGTCCTCATTAGTTATCTGTTAATATTCTATATACAGTATCAATAGTGTATATGTGTCAATCCCAAGGGAGTCTGGGATGGACATGGGCACTCTGCTATATTTAAAATGGATAACCAACAAAGACCTACTGTGTAGCACAGGGAACTCTGCTCAGTATTGTGTAAAAATGTAAATGGGGAAGAATTTGAAAAAGAGTGTGTGTGTATATATATATATATATATATATATATATACACACACACACACACACACACATATGAACTGATTCACTTTGATGTATACATGTTTACAATATTATAATTGGACACAACTGAAGCAACTTTGGCCACACACATGCAAACTCCAATATAAAATAAAAAGTTAAAAAAAACAATATGTAGTAATAGCTCTTTTAGACCAAAAGAAAAGGGAGAATGAACTCTGAATGGAAAATTCTGGAAAGATCTGCACCAAGATTTTAAGAGTGACTCTAGTTGGAAAGAGAGGTTTCATTTGCTGCCTTATAGATTTTTATGCTGCTGACTTTTTTTTGGAAACATTTATTTTTTACCTCTAAGTCATCATTTATTTTTCACCCATCCTTATTTTTGACCTATGTGGGCCTCCCATTGCATTGCAAAACAGCACCTCTGGGTGCATGCACTCCAGAGCACTGGTTCGTCATTGGACACACCAGTCCAGCTGCTCCTCGACATGTAGGATCTTCTCAGGTCAGGGATTGAACTGGTGACCCTTGCACTGCAAGGCAAACTCTTTACCTACTGGACCACCAGGGAAGCCCTGCCATTGACTTTTTAACAGTATGTATTTCTTTAGACATATAGAGAAGATGCTTCTCTTGTGAAAGATGAAGAAAGCGGGGCACTAATTCTGCCAGATTGCTGGGTTGGTCAGCCCAGGGAAAACTAAGCAGAATGAGACTTATAATTCATGAAACTTAAACCACCTCTGTAGCTCCTGACCACAGCCTGGTGTCAATGTGTGTTCTCCAACCTGGGGCGTCAACATCTTTAATCCATCACCCCAGGTCCCCCAATGTTATTCCTGTTCATCTCCTCAGTTGCTAGGCAATATGTAATTAAATTTTGGAAAGCCTCTTCCACCCTGGATATATTATCCTGGAAATTGGACTTTGCATCTGGCAGTCTTAGAAAGCAAAATTCCACTCCCCTCAATGCCCCCACCCTCTGGCTTGCAATTGACTCACAATTTAATTAAAAAGATTCCAGGGACATCTGGTCTCCTTTTCTAGGAGTACATTTGCGGTTGGCTTTTCTGGCATGTTTTTGTTTGCAAGCCGTGGATTTATTTACAGAGACAGAGCTGTGTTTTCCTCTAAGAGAGGAAAAGAGAGACACCACCTAGGAGGTGTCTTTTTGTGGTCTTTATTAACCTCGTAGTTGATAAGCTATGCTCATGCCTCTGCGCTCCTCTCCTAATGGTCTGCTTTTCCCTGTGTGTTGCTCGGTCACTGAGTGACCAGTGAGGCCACTAAGATACCTGCCACCCTTCTGACCCCACCCAAAGCACAGGGTGCTTGTTCCCTGCGGGGGAATCCAGGACACAGCCCCTACCCACCACCCCCAACCCATCCCCAGTCCCATACCCCCTACCATCAAAAGAACGCTTTTGTTGGCATTTTCTTTAATAGTCACGAAATAAATATAAAAAGAGCTTTTAGAGAGAGAGGCATGGCAGAGGCAAGTGAGGAAGATTGAACCAGGAGCTGGCTGGGTGATTTCTGGGAGCCACTTGCCCTTTCTCAGTGTATGTTCTGCTTGTAAAATAGGTGGTTGGGTTTAACTGAAGTTGAAGTCAAAGTTGCTCAGTCGTGTCTGACTCTTTGCGACCCCATGGACTGTAGCCCATCAGGTTCCTCTGTCCATGGAATTCTCCAGGTAAGAATACTGGAGTGCGTGCCCTGCTCCAGGGCATCTTCCCAACTCAGGGACTGAACCCAGGTCTCCTGCATTGGAGGTGGATTCTTTACCATCTGAGCCACTGGGGAAGCCCTGGATTTCCCAAACGTTGAGCTCTTTCCATATGTGTATGATTTGTTCTGTATCTGCATACCTCCTATACTATTATTTATACAATATTTTTTCTTTAAATCGACTCTCCTTTTTCCCCTCAATGTGTGTGTTTATAATGGGCACTTTAAATCACTCCATAAATGGTAAAATATTATCGTTCACCATAAATAGACAGTAACTGTAAAACTGAATATAATGAATACAAAATACTGCTGCTAGCTTGTAGCTAGATGCTGTTTTCTTCCAAGGCTCTGTGCCCAACACTTGTTCTCTCTTTATTAAAGAGGAGAATGAGCAAATGTTTAGAGACTTGTAAGAGGCACATTAATACTACTTTGAGAGTTTACCTGTAGATGATACCAGAAGGCATACGTACATCCCCTCCCTCTTGAACCTCCTTCCCACCTCTCAGCCCATCCCACCCCTCTAGGTGGTCAGAGAGCACTGGATGTCAGCTCCCTGCCTCACACAGCAAATTTCCACTGGCTACCCAGTTCCATACATAGCAATGTACATGTTTCAGTGCTACCCCTTCAATTTGTCCCACCCTCTCTCTCCCCACTATGTCCACGAGTCTGTTCTCTATGACCACGTCTCTACTGCTGACCTGCTGGTTTAATTCTATAGTACAATCTTCAGTCCTGTCCGTCACTTTGCACCCCTATGGACTGTAACCCACCAGTCCCCTCTGTCCATGGGATTCTCCAGGCAGGAGTACTAGAGTGGGTTGCCATGCCCTCCTCCAGGGGAATCTTCCTGGCCCAGGAATCGAACCCACATCTCTTTTGTCTCCTACATTGGCAGGCAGGTTCGTTACCACTAGCACCATCTGGGAAGCCCAGAGGTACAGACACCTATGGCTAATTGGTGTTGATGTATGGTAGAAACCAACATAATACTGTAAAGCAGTTATCCTCCAATTAAAAATAAGTAAATTTCAATTTAAAAAGAACTAACCCAGGGCTTCCCTGGTGGTCCAATGGATAAGGACACCACCTTGCAGTGCAGGGGGCACTGGTTCCATCTCTGGCCTGGGAAGATCCCACGTGCCGCGGAGCGGCTGGACCCATGCGTCCAATTACCAAGCCAGAGCTCTGAAGCACATGCGCCCAGAGCCAGTGCTCTGCGACCACAGATGCCACCGCGATGGGAGGCCTACAGGACCAAAGAACAAAAGATGGATGAAGCTAGATAAATGAAAGACCAATAGAAGTGGCCCGCCCTCCCCACTCCCTCCCCACCAAAAAAAAAAAAAAGAACTAAACCAGAATATAGTGTGCTCCAAATTAATATTTGGAGCTCCTCTCTTAATAGAGAGAATGAGACAAACCATCTGGAGAACCTGAGGATGGAGCAGCTGATGCTATGATGAACGAGACTTCGTTTTAACTGATCGTTAAGGGAGGGGTTTCTTTCAAGGGAGAGATCACAGAAATGAGGTACTGAGCAGAAAGCTTGAAGAAGGGCTTCAGACGTGGCACATGTGACCTAAGCTGAGAGAGCAGTGGGGTACAGCTCAGCATGTAGAGCTGAAGGGGCAAGAGAGACTAGAGAGGGGGCGAGAAGCTCTATGTACAAAGATTGAAATGCCGCCTCGCTTATGCCACTGGCTCCACCTGCTCCCGGCTGCTTCTGTCATTGCGCTTGAGTCAGAGGGAACTGTCCCTGAGGGTCCTTGTGCAGCAATATTTCTTATATTGGAGCAAGAAACCATTCTTGGTCACAGCAGTACCTGAGTGAAAGCGCGGAACTTGGCTATGGAGTTAAGTGCTGGTGGAAGCATACGAGGTGTGTGTGAAAATGTGTTCTTTTCACCCAACCAGTGGCAGCCTTCTTTCCCTCCTCCAGGAAGATGATGAGATGGAGGGAGTATCATAGAATGGGACGGGTAGAGGAGGCAAGGGAAGAGGCAGGCTGCTCAGAGTCCTTGTGTAGAGAAAGGACATGTTTTACAGTTTTCACATTGATTCTCCTGTACTCTGCATTTCTGATGCAATCGAAATGCTTGGTTATGAGATGCATAAGCCTTCACAGACCTCAGTCACCTCACGTTTAGAATGGGAATAATCATCTCTGGGTTGTTTCTGTGGGAGGGCTGCCATGAAACTCAGAATTGAGGAAGGCGTGTGATACTACTTCAGAAGCTGTAGAACACCATAATCAATGTGAAAGAGCATTCCATAGCTGTGACATGACTGAATAAATAATTTCAAATCCTGTATTTTTCATTTCCTGTTGGGTCCTAAACAGATACCACATTTCTGGAAACTTTATACAGCGCTATCTTGTCAATGACTTCCTTCCATCCCATAGGGCTTCCCTGGCAGCTCAGCTGGTAAAAGGACCCATTACCTGTAATGCAGGAGACCCCGGTTTGATTCCTGGGTTGGGAAGATCCCCTGGAGAAGGGATAGGCTACCCACTTCAGTATTCTTGGGCTTCCCTGGTGGCTCATGCACTAAAGAATATGGGAGACCTTTGATCCCTGGGTCAGAAGGATTCCTGCCCTAACTTTGAGCCTCATAATGACAGGGAAAAGTATATCCTGAAAAAAAAAATGCACTCACGCTATGGAAACGAAACTAAATAAAAATGGAAGCAGAGCAAGAAGTCTTAGAAGGCTCTGCTATGGCTACACTATTCTGGTCTTAGCTGCCAAATCATTCTACTTGGAGAACTGCTCGCCCCCATGGTCCAGCTTCTTAGGGAGGAGCAAGTTCCACATTGTGTACAATACAGAAGAGCTCACCATTGAAAGAAGTGATCAGATACATAATTGCGCACCCCAAGCTTTTAAAAAAAAACAAAACAAAACATTTATTTATTTATTTATTTATTTTGGTGGGGGAGGGAGGGGGGCGGGCAGGCCACTTCTATTGGTCTTTCATTTGTCTAGTTTCATACATCTTTGTTCTTTGGCCCGTGTGGGCCTCCCATCGGAGTGGCCTCTTGTCGCAGAGCACCAGCTCTGGGCGCATGCACTCCAGAGCTCTGGCTCAGTGATTGGACACATCGGTCCAGCCGCTCCACGGCACGTGGGATCTTCCCAGGCCAGGGATCGAACCGGCACCCCTTGCACTGCAAGGTGGTGTCCTTACCCACTGGACCACCAGGGAAGCCCCCCAAGCTTTTTAAAAAATGATTTCAGTATTTCATTCTCATTTGGGGGTAGGGTGTATGCCCCCCAGGAAGGAGGGACGTTAGACCCCTTGAATCTGGATGCACAGACCATCACTGACTGTCCCAGGAAGGAGACCATCTCCAGAAATGAAGGCAGTGCCCGTCTGGTGACTTCATATCTCAAGCTCAAGGCCTCTGAGCAGTCTACCCTTCTCCTCTCCATTGTCTCTGCTTGCAGAGAACAGAGTGAAAGAGCTTCGTTTCCTGAGCAGGAATTATGCCTTACCTCATTTGATCCTTAGAAAAAATCAAGAATGGAAGTACCATAATCTCCATGTCAAAGATGAGGAAGCCAGGGTTCAGCCTTCCTTGAGGCGTCCCCACCCCCGCCACCAGCTAGCAGGTGGCAGAGCCAGGATCCTCATGCTCTGACCTCAAGCTACTGTCCCCCAGTACCTCTGATGCCATGGAAGGAATACAGATAAGAAAAACCACCTCACAATATCCTTGGATCACATCGTCCATCTCTTCACTGTCTGATTTTTTTTTTTTTTTTTGGATTTGCTGAGTTCCAACCTTTCCCTTCTTGGGCTTCCCTGTTGGCTCAAAAAGTAAAGAATCTGCCTACAATGCAGGAGACCCAGGTTCAGTCCCTAGGTCAGGAAGATCTGGAGGAGGAAATGGCAACCCACTCCAGTATTCTTGCCTGGAAAATCTCATGGAGAAAGGAGCCTGGTGGGTTACAGTCCAGGGGGTCGTACAGAGTTGGACATGACTGAAGCAGCTTAGCACAAACTTTACCTTCTTACTCACTCTGCCTTGATGAGGCCTTTTCTAGTAGCCTCAGTTGACGGGGACCTTGTTCTACTTAAGATCTGTCCACTGCTCCCAGTGTGATGTAGATGAGCCACTTGACCTCTTGATGTAACTTCAGTGTTTTGCTATAATAGGAGAAAGTGACACTCCCACCTCTTTTCTGACCTATCTTCCCTCAACCCTCCCCTTTCCCTTCATTGATTCTTTTCTTTTCCTCTTCCTTTCAACTCATCTTTGCTGAATGCCGACCAAGTGCTGAACGTTAGGCTAGACTATATTGGGCTGCAGTCAACTAAGAACTGAAGCCATGGCTTTGTACCTTTTTGATCTTGGGTAAATCATTCAAGTGATTAGTTCTTTTTTTAATTTTTAATTTTTTGGCTGCATCACACAGCAGGTAGGGTCTTAGTTCCCCAATCAGAGTCGAACCCAGGCCCCCTGCAGTGGAAGTGCTGAGTCTTATCCCCTGGACCACCGGGGAGGTCCCACCATTATTACTTCTTGCATTGAGGTGAAATTCACATAACAAAGTATGCTGTCATTTTCCTTTGTTTCTCATCTCATGCTGTTTAAAATTGGTAGAGTTATTTACATAGGTGGAGCCAGCCACCCTTGCATCCCTAAAACCTGGTTCAATGAGTGATACCTAATATACAATCAACAAATGCTAATTCCGTGAAAGAACAGGTTTTATCCTCCCAAGGACAGTTTTGGTTCCTGGACAGTCTGGGCCATGTCCCTACGGGAGCTGGAAGGGACCTCAATGAACTTATGAATCAGTTCATTCATGTGGCCAAGCAGGGGCTCAGAGATCACACACACTGAGTTAGTGACCGGAGTAGGACTCCCTACAACCACGGCGTGTATCACCTGCCTTGTGCCCAGCATCAAGCAGCGGTGGCCACTACCTTCAACCACCTATCTATACAGGTCTAGAAGTTAGGACCCGAGTGAGCCAGTACCAGTGCCTGTTGCACCAGGAGATTCCCAGAGGGAGCCCCAGGGTCTCACGGGCAGAGTTTTTCCTCCTTCTCTTCCATGATCCAACCCCCAAGAAAGTCCCCTGAATCCCTCGATGGCCACAGAGCACCCGGGAGGTAAGAGAGCAGCAGAGATGCCCCACGGAGCCGCCAGGCCCCTGACTGCCCAGGGAGGCTCCGACTCTCTTTGATTCTTGATCAGATGAAGCTGTTTCCAGTATCCCTGGCGTTAATGAGATCTTTGAAAAAACACTCCGGGAGGTAAAGGCAGAGAGCATTTTCTGACCTATCTTCCCTCAACCCTCCCCTTTCCCTTCATTGATTCTTTTCTTTTCCTCTTCCTTTCAACTCATCTTTGCTGAATGCCGACCAAGTGCTGAACGTTAGGCTAGACTATATTGGGCTGCAGTCAACTAAGAACTGAAGCCATGGCTTTGTACCTTTTGATCTTGGGTAAATCATTCAAGTGATTAGTTCTTTTTTTAATTTTTAATTTTTTGGCTGCATCACACAGCAGGTAGGGTCTTAGTTCCCCAATCAGAGTCGAACCCAGGCCCCCTGCAGTGGAAGTGCTGAGTCTTATCCCCTGGACCACCGGGGAGGTCCCACCATTATTACTTCTTGCATTGAGGTGAAATTCACATAACAAAGTATGCTGTCATTTTCCTTTGTTTCTCATCTCATGCTGTTTAAAATTGGTAGAGTTATTTACATAGGTGGAGCCAGCCACCCTTGCATCCCTAAAACCTGGTTCAATGAGTGATACCTAATATACAATCAACAAATGCTAATTCCGTGAAAGAACAGGTTTTATCCTCCCAAGGACAGTTTTGGTTCCTGGACAGTCTGGGCCATGTCCCTACGGGAGCTGGAAGGGACCTCAATGAACTTATGAATCAGTTCATTCATGTGGCCAAGCAGGGGCTCAGAGATCACACACACTGAGTTAGTGACCGGAGTAGGACTCCCTACAACCACGGCGTGTATCACCTGCCTTGTGCCCAGCATCAAGCAGCGGTGGCCACTACCTTCAACCACCTATCTATACAGGTCTAGAAGTTAGGACCCGAGTGAGCCAGTACCAGTGCCTGTTGCACCAGGAGATTCCCAGAGGGAGCCCCAGGGTCTCACGGGCAGAGTTTTTCCTCCTTCTCTTCCATGATCCAACCCCCAAGAAAGTCCCCTGAATCCCTCGATGGCCACAGAGCACCCGGGAGGTAAGAGAGCAGCAGAGATGCCCCACGGAGCCGCCAGGCCCCTGACTGCCCAGGGAGGCTCCGACTCTCTTTGATTCTTGAAGATGAATCAGCTATGAAGCTGTTTCCAGTATCCCTGGCGTTAATGAGATCTTTGAACTAAACAAAATTCATATCTGTAGCTGAGAGCACGGAGGGAATTGCTCCTGGGTTAACAGCGCAGAGCCCTTCATTAGCCATTTCTCTGGAACCAGGAGGCTCGACCCTGCGGGGCGGCCACACAGAGGGGTGTACAAGAGGGCTCTCAGTATGGCGGAGCTGGCCTCGCAGGTGTCTCTCATGTTCGGGCACATATGTGTTTCCCTCATCTGGAGAGAGAGGGTTTTTCCCCTCTCCTTTGTACGTTGGTTGCTTACTTACACAAATTAACACATAGAAAGGATATGGGTTGGTGTCTTCCTTGGAATAGGTGGCCTAAAATGAAGAGGAAGTGTGGACGTGGGGGTAGGGGCCAGCCCGAAGAGGAGGGGGCTCCTGGGGGATATAGCACCGTGTCTGCCCTCCTGCCTGTGGGAATTCTGCAGAGGATCCGAGCTATGAGGCCCCCCAGGGCTCAGTACCCCTACAGGTGGTACCTGAGCTGTCCTTGACACTCACTGACCAGACCCTGGGTCCTGAGCCTAAGGGGCTGGACAGCACATTGCTGTTGAGGATGCTAACCTTGAATGGGCACTTGCTAAGTCATGTCTTGGTTCCGGGTCATTCTGTGTACCCGAGCAGAAGGAGAGTCAGAACCCTAAAGTCCAGAGAGGGTAGATGATGAACCCCAGGTCACACAGCCATCTGGGAGCAGATCAGGGTCTCCAGCCTGGGGTTGGCTGATGCTCAGCTTTCTTCCTGTCATGGCAAGGACCATGGTATGCACACGTGCACGGGACCTCAGAGCATCCCTCCCTCCCCATTCATGTTATCCCATCTACCTCCCCAAGCTCCTTGCCTTGGCCTTTGGTTATCCACAGATATCTTTGGCCAGGCTTTCTGCGGCCCACCTTCCCTGCCCTGCCTCCCCTCCCCTATCTTCAAGGGAAAACATGGGTTGCTCATCTAGTTGCCTAGCTAGACTGTCTTCTCAGCAGGAACCTGAGTCAGAGGTGCCTCCCGCTTTAGTTCCTGAGCAACAACCAGAGGGAAGTGGGGGGACCAGAAGCCCCATCCAGCCCTGGAGACAGCACAGATCTTTCTGAACATTAGCAGCCCCCGGGGCAAACCCTTCAGGGGAAAGCTCATGCCAGGCTGATGACAAATAGGAGCTGCCCATGTGTGTGACAGAGGTCCCCAGATCTCAGCCCCCAGCTGACTCAGCTGTGCGCACGCATCACGAGCGCTGTCTATCGGACACGCCCACCCAAGTGTCTTCACGTTGGCACATCGGGAGAGCACATGAAGTGCTCTGCTCATTCCACAGCGTCTCCTGTAGAGAAGCCACCTCCCGCATGCCACCAGCCCATGTGCCATGGAGTCCTGAGGCGTGATTCTCAGACCCAGGGTTCTGCTGTTCTCTGTGGAAAAGAGGCACACGATTATGCACATGCCCCGAAGATGTGCATAAAGCACGTATGCCCACACGTGCCAGGTACACCTGCTCACCCCAGAATTCCGTCACTGTATGGCGTGCTCTGGGATGTGCCCATCTACACTGATACATCCGTACACGTGTGGTCATCCTGAGGCCAGGGGAGAAGGTTAAGCTGCTATCTACCTGTCACTCATGGATCTGGTCCATCTTCCTCCCCACTGTGGGAGATTGCAGTCCACCCTGATCCATGATGCAGGCACTCAGGAAAATTCCTGCATTGCTGATGTCTAGGGCTTTGTGTATCCAGAAGACTCAAGAAGGATTGAACCACTTTGGCAAAGGGCCTTGTGGTTCTCCCAGAGAGGATGAGCACTCCCTGTTTTCCTTATTAAAAACAACCACGCTTGATGTGGGATGGAAGCAGGGCTTCTCTCTCTGTTTGCACAGCCAGCTGGCTGACTAGCATCCTTTCTCTGTCTGACACTCCCAAGAGAAGCTGGGTTGATGTGGTCCAAGGGGTGCAGGGCAGACCTGAGTCCCTGGTGCAGGTTGGAGGCACCGAGAACGACACATCCTGTGTTTGGTGTGCATCCAGTGCGAGGGTGGCTGGGAGCTAGACATTATCTCTCATCTGACCCCTGGGGGTGGGCACTCTGGCTTGGAAATGGCAGTGGGACTTTTCATGGAATGATTCTTTTCCGTTTCCCACCATTACTCTCTGAACTGAACAGATCGGGTATTATTTCTTTGGAAAGATGAACAAACAGGGATTCTGACAAGGCTGATCATCCATGTAGAGGTAGTTCTCCACTGTGGGGGATTTTACACCCCACCCCCCACCAGGGGACAGATGGCAATGTCTGGAACTGTTTTTGGTTGTCACAACTGGGGGAGATTCTGGCATCTTCTGGATAGAGGCCAAGAATGCTGCTAAACATCCTACGAGACTTAGGACAGCCCCCACAACGCAGCAGGACCCAGTCCAAAAAGCCAGTAGGACTGAGATTGAGAACCCCAACTGAGGTCTTGCAGCACACTCTCAGTCTACATCTTTGAGAGTGAGAGGCGCGAGGATTCGAGAGACCTTGCTTTTTTTGTTGCTGTTTTTGTTTTTGAAAACTGGCTTTGCATTAGACAGGGGGCTTTCTTCTCTTTCACACCGGATGTCCCATCAGAAATGCTGACTTCTTGTCAGCTTCTGCTCGTAGGGTTGCCCCAGCATCTTGTTTCTGCCATGTCAGCCCCTTTGTGGCTGGTAAGAGGACAGTGCAGGAGAAAGTCCACCTTGGACCACAGTGAGCACTTGTCCCTTCCCATGGGAGGCAGTTCCTCCTATCACCCTCGATCTCTGGAAGAGAACTTGGAGATCGTTTGGTTCCCCATACTGCTCTTGTGACTGCTGCCTTTTAGAGATGAGGAAGTGAGGTCCAAGGTCACTTGGTAGTAACACAGCTACATCTCTTAACTCCCCAATCACGACTCTTTCCAAAGCATCCTCTGCCCCCTCCATCTAGACCCGGGCCCTGACTGGTGCTGGGTTTGATTTTCCCAGCCCTGCCCTGGGCTGGAACGGGCCAGGTCCGACTTGTTTTGCTGGGATGGGAGGTCTGGGCTCAGGTATTGGCCGTGAGATGCTGTGTGCCTGGAGAACCGGGAAATAACGTGATCCAACGACCTGAACAGAAAACTGACTCATTCTGGCAACGGCAGCTCTGGATGCCTGGAGGCTCAGTGCAAAGCACCTGCAACTTTTGATAGATTCCATTCTGTCTCGAGAACCAGCAACAATTTTACCCGCAGAAAATATGACTCTATTATATGCGTGCTTTCCAATCACAACCCAAAGGAAACATGCCCTAGAACAAACCACCCCCCTCCATCTCCGAACACAAAACCCAACAACGGGCTGTCAGGCTGTGCAGATACACGGTTTTCAAGTTCTCCCCTTAATATCTATTTGCTATTGTTCACTCCCTTTGTCATTGGTGGGGACGTGCAAGCAGACAAGTGGTAATTGCTGCCAGGGGCTTAAGGAAATGTATGCGAGAAGAACTCAACGGGAAAAAAAAATGGTATCCATTGACTGTCTTTCTGGATGTTGGGGAAAGGGGGGCAAATGGGGGATGGAGCACAAGATGTTCATTGTGTTTCAATCTTTATTTCCCTTTTTAAAATTGTATTTATTTATTTGGTTGCCCTGGTGGATCTTAGTTGCCACACGCAGCATCATGCAAAGGCTTAGTTATGGCACATGGGGTCTAGTGCCCTGACCAGGGATCGAACCTGGGTCCCCTGCATTGTGAGTATAGAGTCACAGCCACTGGACCACCAGGGAAGTCCAGCACTTTGTTTTCTGTTTGGTGGATTCACAGAAGGTATCCTGAACATATAGTTTTACGGCATGAAATGGCTATAACGTGGATGCATTTGTTTGCACAGTTGGATTTCCTACCACTCCTCCCTAACCTTGACACTGATTCCCAGACCCCGGCGTGCCTCATCCCTGCTTATTTGGACCCCAAGAGGGAACAGTGATGGGAGAATGGGAGGCACAATTAGACACTCAACTGTGAGAAGTCTGGGACTCTCTCTCAGGATATGTTTCTTGCAAGAAACAACACATCTTTAAAGGATCAGATTTCGGAACCTACTTTGGGTCGCTGCTGCCTCTGACTTTGTCATGGCTCAGAACTCTAAGAATATCTGCTGACTTCTCTGACTCCAATCCTGCTTCTGTCCAGTTCCCACTGCAGCAAGAGTGACCTTCCTAAAATGCAAACCAGATCAGCTCCCTCTTTGAATAAAGTTCTTCTTGGCTCCCTGTTGCCTTTCAGATACACTCCAGTCTCTCTTTCACAACATGAAGCGTTGTGTGTGCCTGAGTCCTGCTTCTTGTCCAGACTCAGAGATTTCTAGTCCCTGCCTCCAGTCTCTGGTGCAATCTTTCAGAATGCAGAGGTTCCTCTTCCTTCCCTTGTGTATGCTGTGTATGCTTAGTCGCTCAGTCACATCCAGCTTTTTCTGACCCCACACACTGTAGCCCTCCAGGCTCCTCTGTCTGTGGGATTCTCCAGGCAAGAATACGCAAGTGGGTTGCCATGCCCTCCTCCAGGGGATCTTCCCAACCCAGGAATCAAACCCAGGTCTCTTGCATTGCAGGCGGATTCTTTACCATCTGAGCCACCAAGGAAGTCCTTTCCTTGATTGACCCCAGATCAGTCTTCCACACCCAGCTGAGATCACCTCTTCCTGGAAGCCTTCCAGGACTCCCATCCCTCTTTGAATCTGGGAGGCACATGGCATGATTTTTAAGGAAACAGACTTCAGTGACAGCCAGACTGGGGCTTGGATCCTGGGTTGATCATTTACGGATGCGTGATCTTGAGCAGGTTACAAGGCATCTCTGATTCCTGCAAGTCCTCAGCTACAAAGCGGGCATGATGATGAGCTGTGCCTCCTAGGACCTCGCGAGGACCCGCTGAGACGGACAGCAGAGAGCGAGCAGACAGTGGGTCGCTCAGCGGTGCTCCTCCCCTGCCTCCAAATCCTGGGAGGACCCGGCCCAGAGTCAGCCCTGGGGAACAAGTTTGTGAATGAGGGTGTGAATGAATGGGCCTCTTTATGGGCTGATGTAGAAGAGTGAGGGATCCAGGTCTACTTCTGACTTTAACTCAGAAGTCGCTGACTTGAAGTCAGCTTTTAGAAACATGAATGCAGAAATCATCCAGGAATCCACCAGTGAGCAGATCTCCTGAGTTAGCACCTCCTGCTGCCTGATTTCCTTGCTGCAGGACCAGGGTGTCTGCCTGCCATGTGGACGACATAGATAACGTGCCTAGAATGTCCTTTGCAAGCATTATTTCTCCACCCCTCCTGCGTTTTCCTATTTTGCTAGGCAGGGCCCCCATGTTTTGTGCCTGGTGATGCCATGGACCTGGGACTAGAGCCCGTCTGCCTCCCCTGGCTCTCTGCATCCCACCCAGTTGGTGCCTGGGATGCCCTGGGAGGGCGAGTTGGAAATGCTGACGCCGTTATTTCTGCTCTTTTATAAAAGCAGGAGGCACATGGGCTCTGCAGAATGTTGTATACATATCCAGATAAAAAGATTAGCGAGAAATCCCTGAGAGCATCAGGGCTTCTAAAGCCTGCTTTGTGGCTGAGAAAGGATGGTAGCTCAGTGCGGGCCTCTGTAGCTTTCATCTGAGCCACCAAGGAAGTACGCAAGTGGGTTGCCATGCCCTCCTCCAGGGGATCTTCCCAACCCAGGAATCAAACCCAGGTCTCTTGCATTGCAGGCGGATTCTTTACCATCTGAGCCACCAAGGAAGTCCTTTCCTTGATTGACCCCAGATCAGTCTTCCACACCCAGCTGAGATCACCTCTTCCTGGAAGCCTTCCAGGACTCCCATCCCTCTTTGAATCTGGGAGGCACATGGCATGATTTTTAAGGAAACAGACTTCAGTGACAGCCAGACTGGGGCTTGGATCCTGGGTTGATCATTTACGGATGCGTGATCTTGAGCAGGTTACAAGGCATCTCTGATTCCTGCAAGTCCTCAGCTACAAAGCGGGCATGATGATGAGCTGTGCCTCCTAGGACCTCGCGAGGACCCGCTGAGACGGACAGCAGAGAGCGAGCAGACAGTGGGTCGCTCAGCGGTGCTCCTCCCCTGCCTCCAAATCCTGGGAGGACCCGGCCCAGAGTCAGCCCTGGGGAACAAGTTTGTGAATGAGGGTGTGAATGAATGGGCCTCTTTATGGGCTGATGTAGAAGAGTGAGGGATCCAGGTCTACTTCTGACTTTAACTCAGAAGTCGCTGACTTGAAGTCAGCTTTTAGAAACATGAATGCAGAAATCATCCAGGAATCCACCAGTGAGCAGATCTCCTGAGTTAGCACCTCCTGCTGCCTGATTTCCTTGCTGCAGGACCAGGGTGTCTGCCTGCCATGTGGACGACATAGATAACGTGCCTAGAATGTCCTTTGCAAGCATTATTTCTCCACCCCTCCTGCGTTTTCCTATTTTGCTAGGCAGGGCCCCCATGTTTTGTGCCTGGTGATGCCATGGACCTGGGACTAGAGCCCGTCTGCCTCCCCTGGCTCTCTGCATCCCACCCAGTTGGTGCCTGGGATGCCCTGGGGAGGGCGAGTTGGAAATGCTGACGCCGTTATTTCTGCTCTTTTATAAAAGCAGGAGGCACATGGGCTCTGCAGAATGTTGTATACATATCCAGATAAAAAGATTAGCGAGAAATCCCTGAGAGCATCAGGGCTTCTAAAGCCTGCTTTGTGGCTGAGAAAGGATGGTAGCTCAGTGCGGGCCTCTGTAGCTTTCAGGTTCTAACACCCCTCGCTCACGTGGGAACAGGAGCTGATGTGCCACCCCTCCCAAGGAGCGGCTGGTGCCTTCCTGAGTGGTCAGCAGAGGAGAGGGAGCAGGGCTACAGGGGATGGACTATATCAACAAGCGAAGAGGGGGGACTGTCTCCCTACCCAGGAAGCTGAGCTGGTTGCCCCTCCATTGGCACTTGATGATCATCAGGGATAGAATGTAAACCCCAGGGTACTGCAGGCTTGTTTCGCTTCTAGTAATAACCCATGCTTGTCCTCTTTAGAAAGGGCTCCTGCAACAGCTCATTGATCCCCAGTCTAACAGACCTTATGGCAGTAGAGACTTCCGCTTTCCTTTAGTGACTGCGCCCCTGGCAGTGCGGACCCCTCCCTTCTTGGAAGAGCACAGTGTGTTCTCGAAGGAGCTCTGGCCACGTCTGCTGACTGGGAGGCCAGGCAGGTCTTCACCCTCTCAGAGTCAGCTCCTCTCTTCTGTCAAATGCAGACCATACACATACATCCTAAGACGCCTGCCGTGGGCCTGTCTGTCCCCACAGATGGGCACTGGCATCTCCTTCTGCCTGGAATGCTTCCCCGGTGTTTGTTCCTAACAAATCCCTTTTGTCCAGACCCCTGCTCGAAGCCTCCAGACATCCCAGTGCCTGCCTTGACACTGATTTGCACTCAAGTCTTCCTCTGTATCTGTTGGCTCATCTGCCTTACTCTCTGGGGTCCTCAAGGGTAGAGACCATCTCATTCTTCTCTCTATCTCCTGGTACCCGAAAAAGCTGGGGGACATGATTAAGGAATGCTGGCTGATAAATTCAAGGGGAGAGCAGGCTGTGTCTGGCCCACTGCACACTGAGGGCCGAGTAGACCCTAGACATTGTCTAGAGTTGAGAGGAAGGGGGAGTGTACCCAGGGAACGAGACTGGTCTCAGGCCTGAGGTTTAGAGGAGCTGTGGCTACTGCCAAGACCAGAAGTTGAGGATCTGAGGTTAGAAATGGCCTGACTTTCCACTGAGCCAGAGGAGGGAAAGTATTGATGATGGGTGATTCATAAGCCTGTGGACCAAGAACTTAACGTGTACTCAACGGTAACCTTGTTGTAGAGAGCTGAATGCAGAATTGGATCAGACAGATAAAGCAGGTTGACTCTCCCCACTTGACAGATGAGAAGACTGAGGTTCAGGGACAGCAGCTGGATTTTTCCCAGAACTAGTAGCAGTGGTAGAGCCTTAAGCTAATAGAACTTCTCTGCTTTGCAGCTCCTCTTTCTGCCTCAACAGGTACTTCCCAGGGGTCTCTTTCTGGGAAAGGATGTGAAAAGGTCATCACGGCTGGTCCCACATCCTCTGGGTTCCTGGGTTCAGACGGGCCTGGTGATAGGGTAGACACTTCCTCTCACCCCAGCCTCTGAGAAGGCACTCCTGGGGAAAACCAGAACCCCAGGGAGTGCCTGGGGAGCATCCAAGAGCCGAAGGGAGCAGAGACAAAGCTGGGGTGGAAACGCATTGGCTTCCCTGGTGGCTCAGATGGTAAAGAATCTGCCTGCCATGCGGGAGACCTGGGTTTAATCCCTGGGTTGGGAAGATCCCTGGAGAAGGGAGAGGCTACCCACTCCAGTATTCTTGCCTGGAGAATTCCACAGCTCCTCCATGAAATCGCAAAGAGTCAGACACAGCAGAGTGATTTTCATTCACTCACTGCCATTGGTAGGTTTGAAAAAGTGTCTTTTCATGGTCCTCTGGGCTCTGGTCCAGAAAGAAACCACAGCCCTTAAGAGATACCACCAAGCAGGCCAGCTGCTTACAGGTGTGTAGGCAGTGGGAGAAGGAGACAGTCGTGGTGTGCGTGGGGAGGGTGCCCATGTGTGTTTAGCAGAAAACATCCGGCTTTGAAAGGAGTCAGATGGGAAATGTCAGTTAGAGTGACTGAAAAATACTCATTACGGTTGAATGGCATCAGACATGCCTTTCACTTACCTGCTGAATTTAGAGCTAACTCATTCATCATCGCCTGTCCCGTTTTGTACACACGAGATTCAACAGAACAAGGCTGATGGCTGCCGGAGCTCTGCATGAGGCCACAGCAATGGAGAATGCGCCCTTTGGAAGGGGAAATAGCTCCATAGGTCTATTCTGGCGGAACGTGGCACATGAAGCAAATAGACACAGATAGAGACCTGGGTGTGTCCTCTAGCCAAGCTCAGGTGCTGACCCCGGGCCCTGTTTACTGTCAGCATCTTCTGAGGCCCCTCCCATGGACCGCCTCAGGAAGGCACTGACGCGAGCCCGGAGGAAGGTCCCACGGCCAGAGATTGCTTGAACATCCTGTGCTCATGGCTCCAACATCTCTTCTGACTTTGCATTTGACTGTTCTGTTTAGGCCCAGTGTCTCTGTTTGTCACTTCTGGCTTTTGGACTTGTAGACAGATATTTGGTCTGTCGCTCAGAAAAACAATATGGGTGGATCTTGCATGAATTCTCCAGAATTCCACTCCCAATTCAAAAGTCATGAAAGGAAGAAGTCCATTTTTGCACACAGCTATAGATTGATAGGAGATTTGACAGGGTAGGTAGCCATGGCTCTGAAATAACAAGGCTTCGTCCTCCTCACCTTCTATTCAGATATTTATAAACATGTCATACGAGTTTCCAATTTCTTGTCACATTCTTGGATAAGATATTGACTTATTTTATATACTGGCAGTATGTGATTGTTTTAATCATATGCATAAATCTCTTGGGAAAGATACATGTGGAAGAAAATATTCTAACATGTAAGGGCAGCCCCTATGTCGCCAACCCTTAAAATACACTTATTATCTCAGCAGGCCAATGAGGCTGCATTATTATCCCCTTTCTCAGTTCAGAAGACTGAGACTTAGAGGTGGAATAAACAGCTCCAGATTATATAGCTACACAGTGGCAGGACCAAAGTCTGTCTCCTGAATGTATGTTATTCTCACTGTTCCATACTCACTTATTCATTGAGGGTCCCTTTTTTTGTCCTACTAACTATATATCTGTCACTTTTTATTCATTGAAAGCGGTCCGCAACTTGGCTGCTTCAGCTTTTACCCTGCTGAATTTAGAGCTAACTCATTCATCATCGCCTGGCCCGTTTTGTACACACGAGATTCAACAGAACAAGGCTGATGGCTGCCGGAGCTCTGCATGAGGCCACAGCAATGGAGAATGCGCCCTTTGGAAGGGGAAATAGCTCCATAGGTCTATTCTGGCGGAACGTGGCACATGAAGCAAATAGACACAGATAGAGACCTGGGTGTGTCCTCTAGCCAAGCTCAGGTGCTGACCCCGGGCCCTGTTTACTGTCAGCATCTTCTGAGGCCCCTCCCATGGACCGCCTCAGGAAGGCACTGACGCGAGCCCGGAGGAAGGTCCCACGGCCAGAGATTGCTTGAACATCCTGTGCTCATGGCTCCAACATCTCTTCTGACTTTGCATTTGACTGTTCTGTTTAGGCCCAGTGTCTCTGTTTGTCACTTCTGGCTTTTGGACTTGTAGACAGATATTTGGTCTGTCGCTCAGAAAAACAATATGGGTGGATCTTGCATGAATTCTCCAGAATTCCACTCCCAATTCAAAAGTCATGAAAGGAAGAAGTCCATTTTTGCACACAGCTATAGATTGATAGGAGATTTGACAGGGTAGGTAGCCATGGCTCTGAAATAACAAGGCTTCGTCCTCCTCACCTTCTATTCAGATATTTATAAACATGTCATACGAGTTTCCAATTTCTTGTCACATTCTTGGATAAGATATTGACTTATTTTATATACTGGCAGTATGTGATTGTTTTAATCATATGCATAAATCTCTTGGGAAAGATACATGTGGAAGAAAATATTCTAACATGTAAGGGCAGCCCCTATGTCGCCAACCCTTAAAATACACTTATTATCTCAGCAGGCCAATGAGGCTGCATTATTATCCCCTTTCTCAGTTCAGAAGACTGAGACTTAGAGGTGGAATAAACAGCTCCAGATTATATAGCTACACAGTGGCAGGACCAAAGTCTGTCTCCTGAATGTATGTTATTCTCACTGTTCCATACTCACTTATTCATTGAGGGTCCCTTTTTTTGTCCTACTAACTATATATCTGAAAATTCTATGCTGTATTTAAATTTATATGTGCATCCTTCACTTAACAGTATAAAAGCTTTCTGCTGGTGGCAGTCATATAGGCAAATGATGGAGAGTGAGTCTGTTTGCCCTTTGGCATCAATGATAGATTTGGAAGTTTCTATAAAAAGAAGAAAGATTTCGCCATAGACTATAATGACAACTGGTTATCAATTAATATAACTTCATATCAATAAAATAATAGAATTTTATATCAGTGGCATGGCACTTGGCTTTTGCCAACTTTATACCAAATTTTGAAGATTTCTATTAACTCTAGATAAATCTAGAATTCTTTCTAAGGCATTCTAAGACTCAACACAATCTCCTGGACTTACTCTTTTCATACTTCTAAAGTAATTAAAAGTTCGAGCTTTGGAGCCAGCTTATAAGGGTCTGGATCATGGCTTCACTGCCTGCTAGCTGTGTGCCTCAGTTTCTGCCTCTGTAAAATGAAAATATTTAAACAAATAGGAATTCTGATGGTGCAGTGGTTGGGACTTTGGGCAGGGCCTATGGGTTCGATCCCTGGTCAGAGAATCTAAGATCCCCCAAGCCCTGCTGTGGGATTCTGAGATTTCTAAAAAGAAGACATGAGTTTTACTGTTATGAATACTATTGACGATGAAGATAAGGAACATACAGTAAATACTTCATAAGTGCTGGTTGTCGGTCCATCTCTCAGCTGCGTCTGACTCTTTGCGACCCCATGGACAAACTTCTCTGTCCGTCACCATCTCCCTGAGCTTGTTTAAACTTTTGTGCGTTGAACCTGTGATGCCATCCAACCATCGTGTCCTCTGTCATCCCCTTCTCCCTCTGCCTCCAGTCTTTCCCAGCCTCAGAGGCTTTTCCAAGAAAGCATCAGGACCTTTTACCAATACATGTTGGTAGCTATTATAATCTGATGTTTTGCAATCACTAATAAGAGTTAAACAACAAGATGATTCTTTATAGTTGGTAACAGGATAGCTCCTAAAATTGGGTGAGGGAAATTGTTTCTTCCATTTTTGATATACACTAGTAAGTGTTCGCGGTCATCTCTAGGAAATGAAGGTTTGGGCTTGTGACTCTCCATCCACAATGGGCCATCGTCTTCATGTCTGTGCCCCCATCTACTGCCTCCGTTATGGTAGAAACACCTCAGCCACACGGGCAGTGTTTAGGGCATGAAAGCTGGGGGGCCTGATGCTTGTTTACTTGAATGGTTGCAACAGCCAGCCTCCCTTTAACCCAAACCCAGTCTAGGCTAAATTATGGATATTTTTTCCCCAATGATAGATTTTGAAGTTTCTATAAAAAGAAGAAAGATTTCGCCATAGACTATAATGACAACTGGTTATCAATTAATATAACTTCATATCAATAAAATAATAGAATTTTATATCAGTGGCATGGCACTTGGCTTTTGCCAACTTTATACCAAATTTTGAAGATTTCTATTAACTCTAGATAAATCTAGAATTCTTTCTAAGGCATTCTAAGACTCAACACAATCTCCTGGACTTACTCTTTTCATACTTCTAAAGTAATTAAAAGTTCGAGCTTTGGAGCCAGCTTATAAGGGTCTGGATCATGGCTTCACTGCCTGCTAGCTGTGTGCCTCAGTTTCTGCCTCTGTAAAATGAAAATATTTAAACAAATAGGAATTCTGATGGTGCAGTGGTTGGGACTTTGGGCAGGGCCTATGGGTTCGATCCCTGGTCAGAGAATCTAAGATCCCGCAAGCCCTGCTGTGGGATTCTGAGATTTCTAAAAAGAAGACATGAGTTTTACTGTTATGAATACTATTGACGATGAAGATAAGGAACATACAGTAAATACTTCATAAGTGCTGGTTGTCGGTCCATCTCTCAGCTGCGTCTGACTCTTTGCGACCCCATGGACAAACTTCTCTGTCCGTCACCATCTCCCTGAGCTTGTTTAAACTTTTGTGCGTTGAACCTGTGATGCCATCCAACCATCGTGTCCTCTGTCATCCCCTTCTCCCTCTGCCTCCAGTCTTTCCCAGCCTCAGAGGCTTTTCCAAGAAAGCATCAGGACCTTTTACCAATACATGTTGGTAGCTATTATAATCTGATGTTTTGCAATCACTAATAAGAGTTAAACAACAAGATGATTCTTTATAGTTGGTAACAGGATAGCTCCTAAAATTGGGTGAGGGAAATTGTTTCTTCCATTTTTGATATACACTAGTAAGTGTTCGCGGTCATCTCTAGGAAATGAAGGTTTGGGCTTGTGACTCTCCATCCACAATGGGCCATCGTCTTCATGTCTGTGCCCCCATCTACTGCCTCCGTTATGGTAGAAACACCTCAGCCACACGGGCAGTGTTTAGGGCATGAAAGCTGGGGGGCCTGATGCTTGTTTACTTGAATGGTTGCAACAGCCAGCCTCCCTTTAACGCCCATGGTTAAGCCCATCTCTATAGTCTGTGTGGTCCTCCCGTATGTCAGGAATTCCCTTGTAGCTCAGCTGATGAAGAACTCACCTTCAATGCAGGAGACCCCGATTTGATTCCTGGGTCAGGAAGATCCTCTGGAGAAGGGAAAGGCTACCCACTCCAGTATTCTTGCCTAGAGAATTCCATGGCTTGTCCATGGGCTGCAAAGAAACGGACACAACTGAGTGACTTCACTTTCTTTTTTCCCCATGTGTCATGAGGGTTACGACCGCATCCCAGCCAGTTTGGGAAAATCTTAGATTCATGAGGAACCCTTCTGTTTGGCTTTGGCATTGAAGTCCAAGTGCTATGGGAGTCTTGAAGAAGTTTTAATTCACAGTTCATTTCCACATATATTGGATTTGTAAGGCTCATTTAAAAGAACAACATATATGCTACATGTTAAATTTTAACCATAAATCCATTAACTCGCCACCAGATCTCTTTCCTGCAATTTTTAGAGCTCTCGTCCCCATAGTTAGGCATCCACATAAGAACTTATTGGAAATGAGTCACTGGTTATAAAGGCTGCACCTTAGCACTGATTTATTTATTTTTTTTTTAAGATGAATTTCTGCCTGAGCATCTATGTCTGTGAAATTACAGTTCCACAGCCCAGAAGCAGTCTCATGTTCAATTAAGAGCCAGGCAAGAGAAGGTACTTGACTTCCACCGTGGCCTGATGGTTGGCTGGGCAATTATAACCGATTGTGGAATTCATCAGAATCTTGATAATGTCACACATCAAAATAACTAATGCTGGCACTTGCTCTAAGCTTCACCTCTTCTGTCTGACTTCTGAATACATGAGAAGAGGCACACCGTACTGTTAGAAACTGTTAAGAGATTCGACTCCCAAGCTCAAGGTTTCAACTACTCCCTTTTCAAGCTCCTGTATCCATTTAATTGAAGAATTATCTTGAGATTGCCAGATGAGGTATTGGAGACTGGAATCATTTGCAGTTACTTCTATGCATGAATCAGGCATTCCTCAGTGTTCTGAAAAGTCGAAGAAACAGCAGGAATAAATTACATTCTCTGTTTTGCTAGTAGCCTGATTTCAAAGGTTTTATTATGCTTATCAAAACAATCTCATGGATTATATTATAAATAATCAGTGACTCATTGTAAATAAAACTACATGATTTATATTGGAACTTCTGATATAAATGCATGCGATTAAAATACTACAGTAATCTGTTTTCTATATTGGGTTCCCCCATGAGAGTCCATCCTTTTTAAAGTTTGGGGACTTTTTGTTTTCTCTTTTTAAGTTGTTTTTCCTTTGGCACATAATTGCTTTATAATATTGTATTCGTTTCTGGTGTCAAACAAAGCGAATCAGCTGTATGTATACACACACGTATTACCACCCTCTTAAGCTTCCTCCTGCCTACGCCCCTTCCCACCCCCAGGACATCATGGGGCCCCGTGCTGGGCTCCCCATGCTACACAGCAGCTTCCCCCTAGCTGGCTCTTTTACACACGATAGTATATATACGTCAGTGTTAATCTCCCGATTCATCCTACCCTCCCCTTGCCCTGTGTCCACATGTCCATCCTCTTAATTGTCCTCTCTATTCCTGCCCTACAAATAGGTTTATTGGTACCATTTTTCTAGATTCCATATATACACATTCATATACAGTGCTTGTTTTGCTCTTTGACTTACTCCACTCTGTATAACAGACTCTAGGTCCATCCACATCAGTACAAGTGATCCTGTTTCCCTTTTTATGGCTGAGTAATATTCCTCTGTGTGTGTGTGCACTTCATCTTCTGTCTCCATCCGTGGTTGATGGACATTTAGATTGCTTCTGTGGCTTGGCTGTTGTAAATAGTGCTGCAGAGAACAGTGGGGGCGGGTGTGCCCAGATGCTCGGTCATGTTCGACTCTTTGCGACCCCTTGGATGGTAGCCTGCAAGGTTCTTCTGTCCATGGAATTTTCCAAGTGAGAGTACTGGAGTGGGTTGCCGTTTCCTCCTTCAGGAACATGGGGGCACATGTGCCTTTTTGAATTATGGTTTTCTCAGGGCTTATGCCCAGGAGTGGGATTGAAGGCTCGTTCTAAGAACTGCCTTTCAAACAGTGGTTCAGTCTCGTTCTTGGCATTCATTTATCCATGGTACCAATATTCACTGGCTGCCGACTGTGTGCCAGGCAGTCTTCTGGCTTCTTGGAATACAGCAGAGAACAAGACAGATACAGTGCTGTTCTCGTGAAGTTTACCTTCTACTGGAAGAGAGACCATCAGCAGGTCCACAGATGAGAAGTGTTGTGAAGAGTGAAGAGGAGCCTCCCCCTCTGGGAGGAGGTGGGCCGAGGAATGGGGCCCTCTGTTCTTCTCTGTTGAACCTCGTTTAGATTCCCTGCCACCAAGGCAGCCAAATCCACAGTTGGAACGCTCGGCTCTAACTGCTCCAGATGTCTACCTATCGTCAAACTGAAATACCTCTCCCTGGAATTCCACACATCTCCTCGGCTCTGGGGCCTCTCTGAACAGGTCTGATGTATCTTTCACAAGATAGCCCATCATGGTTCAGCGCACAGGGTTGGAGGCTCCTGGGTGTCTCTGTCCCCATCTGAACACTCCAAGACTCTCAGCTCATCTCCGTCCCTCTAAGAGTGTGGTGTCAGCTCAGAAGTCACTCCACCTGTAATCAAGACGGAACACGGTAGCCAGCTCCTCATTCTGAATTCCCTGTGTCTCCACTCTCAAGCTTGCGGCCTCTTTATCCTCTGGTTCTGTAACACTGTGGCCTCCTCTTTGACTCACCATCAACTGAATTTCCCCAGAGTTGTCTCAGATGGGGATGCTGACGCATCTCCCATATAATTGCAATGTCCTACATAAACCTTTGTGCAGGACCTTGCAGGGCCATCTTAGCTCTTTCCTGTGATGAAGACTAAAGCATTGTAATGACCACTCAGAAAGACTGAGCCCAAGACAGGTGGCCCTGGGAGCCTGTCAGTGTTCCTTCTATGGTCTCCACCCTCTCTGGGGAAAGCCTGTTACCAGTGCCTGCCTTTCCCTGTGTAAAGTGGCATTTTCTTTGATGGGTTTCAAAATGAGCCCCTTTGGCATCAAGCAGGGCCAGTGGTTCAGCCATTCTGGATTGGGGGCCTGCATTCACTGTAGCACTCTGGTCTGGACACACCTGTCTCTAACTGCCCTTGCTCAGGTGGTTAACAACCTCCAGCACTTTAGATGTACCAGCTGACTTTCAGACTCTGGTTGAAAAATATATATGAAAAGCCCATTTACATGTCCCCAGCCTGCCACTAGCCTTTTTACTCCCTGAGAGCATTTTCCCAAAACAACCAGAAATGTTGATCACAAGGACCTCTGGAGCCTGTGACACACCTTCCCCCATTAGCCAGAAAATTTCTGTCTCCGTTGTCTGTGCATTTCTAGTTGTTATCTATCTCTCGGCCAAGAAAAGGGTCATGTCTCGCCTGTGAACTCTTTCTTTTCAGGTATCTTCCCCATCTTAAGTAGCTTCTCTGTCCTAAAAATTATGGGATCCTCCACTTGCTAGGGTTTCCCTTGTGGTTCAGACGGTAAAGAGTCCGCCTGCAATGCAGGAGACCCAGGTTTGATCCCTGGGTCATGAAAATCCCCTGGAGAAGGGCGTGGCACCCCACTCTAGTATTCTTGCCTGGAGAATTCCATGGACAGAGGAGCCCGGTGGGCTACAGTCCATGCGGTCACAAGAGTCAGACACAACTTAACGATTAAACCACCACCACCCACTCCGGTGTTCTTGCCGGAAGAATTCCATGCACTGAGGAGCCTGACAGACTACAGTCAATGAGGTCACAAAGAGTTAGACATGACTGAGGGACTCAAAGTTTTGCTTCCTTTTCCTCTTGCTATAAAGCCTGGCTTGTGCTTTCTGGAGACTTCATGGTTGTATAACTCTATCAATTATAACATGTTGCTCCTTTATGACAGACTAAATGTTTCAGCCATATTAATGTGCCCTTAGAAGAAACCATTCTGTTCTTTCAACCAAATAATCTTGGCTGTGTGTGTGTGTGTGTGTGTGTGTGTTATATTCACCCCCAGGTACGTGAAGCAATAACCTACCTAGATTCAAATTCATATCCTGGGTCTTTATTTAAAGCACGATGTATTTCCTGCAACATAGGACCATGGATTTCCAGTTTATAGGACTGAGCAAAATCTCACTTAAAACCAAAGTTCTTTTTTTGTTTGTTTTAATTGGGGGCTTCCCTGGTGGCCCAGGCAGTAAAGAATCCACCTGCAATGAGGGAAACCTGGGTTCGATCCCTGGGTTGGGAAGATGCCCTGGTGGAGGACATGGCAGCCCACTCTGGTTTTCTTGCCTGGAGAATCCCCATAGGAAATGGAGTCTGGTGGGCTACCATCCATGGGGTCGCAAAGCATTAGACATGACTGAGAGACTGAGCATAGCACAGTTGCTTTTTCCATGTTGTGTTGGTTTCTGCCATACAGTGACGTGGATCGGCTATATGACCATATATCCTTTCCTTCATGGACCAGCCACCCCACTCCAATCCCATCCATCCATGTCACTGCAGAGCACCGGCCTGAGTTCCTTGTGCTCTGCTGAAGGTTCCCACTAGGTGTCCACTAGGTGCACCAGAAAGGTTCATTTTGATTTAACAGGAAAATCCAGAGGAACTTTTTGGCCCACTCAGTATCTGAGACATGATTGTGTAGTCAATCCCAGCCTCCCAGTTCACCCCACTGCCCTCCGACCTGGGTCCACACGTCCACGCTCTACGTCTTCCTCCTGTTCCAGCCCTGCCTATAACAGGTGTCAATTTCCCACCTAACTTCCCAGAAGCCACCTGTGTACATGATAATATGACCGTGTCATGGCTTCTTTTAAAAGTGTTTTATTAATAGCTTAAAGGTTTCAGGAGAAACTCCTGACGTCTTACTCAGCACTAAAGTTCTGAGATGAATGTTCCTACACCCCTGATACTCAAGCTTTAACCCCCCAAATATGATAATATCAACAGATGATGCCTTTTGAATGGTAATTAGGTTTAGATGAGGTCATGAGGGTGGAGTCCCCACGATGAGATTAGTGTCCTTATAAGAAAAGGACACCAGAGTTTCTTCTCTCTGTCATGTGAAAACACAGCAAGAAGGCAGCTCTGTGCAAGCCAGGGGGAGAGTGTTCTCAATGGGAACCAAGTCAGTCTGCACCTTGATCTTGGGCTTCTCAGCCCGCAGAGCTGTGAGAAATAAATTTCTCTTGTTGAGTCATCCCATCTGTGGTATTTTGTCATAGCAGCCTCAGGAGACTAGGGACAAGATTCATTAAGAACTGGACTGCCTACCACATCTCTGCCCCTCATTCTCATTCTGGCCATGCAGAGTTATTCCCAGAGCAGGCTATGTCTTTCTACTTCTCCACCCTTTGGCATGAAACATCTCCTCTCCCTGAAAGGACACGGCTCTTTTCATTTTGTTAAAGACCCAGTTGAAATCCATTTCAAGTAGCCCTTCCCCCAGAAGGCGTTCCATGAGCCTCTGAGAAGGGGTCCTGATTGCCTTGGCATCTGAGTGGAGCAAGGAGGCTGCGTCTGGAGTCTTGCCAGGAGCAGGAGGCTGGGAGCAACTGGTTCCTGTCACCAGCCGGGGTAGCAACGACAGGAATGACAGCAGACCAGGAAGAAGGCAGCCCTTGTCCCTCCTTCCTAGCCTTCCTCTAGCATCACCTATTTGCGAAACCAAGCTAGCTAGCATACCTAACCATCCCGGGTTACCCCAAACAAAGGGGTTTCCTGGACGGTGGGACGTTCAGTGTTATAGGGGTGAGTGTTGTGAGCAACTGAGACAACTGGTTCCCCTAGAGCCAGCCAGCAGAGAGAAATGTGATTTGCAGAGCCCCAGTCCCAGAATTATGTAGCAGAGTGGATTTGGAGCTGGGAGACAATGCGTAAATGAGGAGCATAATGGGTGATTAATTAGTGTTATTTGAATTAATTACCACATGGTCTGGATGAGTGGGCGAGTGCTGGGAACTGGGTGTGGGGAATGTGCTGGCCAGTTTATAATTTAAAGCCCTAAGCTCGCCTTTACCTGATGTTTCTATTTCACAACAGCCTCTTCAACATCTGCTTCTGTTGGTAGCTCTGTTTAGATCTCTTGTCTCGATTGCCTCCTGGATCATTTCTTAGGTTCTTCTGAAATGAGACACTTCGTGTGGCTCCCGAGAGTCTGAAGAGTGGCTAGCGTCTGAATCTCAGAGGCACCTATTAGGTCCAGTAAAGCAGTTCATAGTTAGTTGTGTAGCTTTTTCTGAGAATAAGGAATGCGTACAGAACCCAACTGCTCCTAAAGGAATGTATACAGACACAAATGAGTCTTACTGAGTAACATGGGGCCCACCGGCATCACTTTGGGAGCTCATTAGAAATGTTGACTCTCAGGCCCCTCCTCTGACTTAAGGAACCACACTCTGCAAAGATGCCCAGATAAAACTGGTGTGCAATTAATGTGTGAGAAGCATCCATCTAGAGAAGAGATGTTCAGCTTTGGAATGAATTAGGAAGCTTAAAGACATTCTGATGAGGTTATCATAACGTCGGAGATCATCGGTTGGTTGGGACAGGGCAGAAAGTGGTATTTTTAAAGACCCCCAGGTGGTTTTAATGGGCAGCCCGACTGGCAGGCCACTGATCCTGTCACCAGCCGGGTAGCAACGACAGGAATGACTGCAGACCAGGAAGAAGGCAGCCCTTGTCCCTCCTTCCTAGCCTTCCTCTAGCATCACCTATTTGCGAAACCAAGCTAGCTAGCATACCTAACCATCCCGGGTTACCCCAAACAAAGGGGTTTCCTGGACGGTGGGACGTTCAGTGTTATAGGGGTGAGTGTTGTGAGCAACTGAGACAACTGGTTCCCCTAGAGCCAGCCAGCAGAGAGAAATGTGATTTGCAGAGCCCCAGTCCCAGAATTATGTAGCAGAGTGGATTTGGAGCTGGGAGACAATGCGTAAATGAGGAGCATAATGGGTGATTAATTAGTGTTATTTGAATTAATTACCACATGGTCTGGATGAGTGGGCGAGTGCTGGGAACTGGGTGTGGGGAATGTGCTGGCCAGTTTATAATTTAAAGCCCTAAGCTCGCCTTTACCTGATGTTTCTATTTCACAACAGCCTCTTCAACATCTGCTTCTGTTGGTAGCTCTGTTTAGATCTCTTGTCTCGATTGCCTCCTGGATCATTTCTTAGGTTCTTCTGAAATGAGACACTTCGTGTGGCTCCCGAGAGTCTGAAGAGTGGCTAGCGTCTGAATCTCAGAGGCACCTATTAGGTCCAGTAAAGCAGTTCATAGTTAGTTGTGTAGCTTTTTCTGAGAATAAGGAATGCGTACAGAACCCAACTGCTCCTAAAGGAATGTATACAGACACAAATGAGTCTTACTGAGTAACATGGGGCCCACCGGCATCACTTTGGGAGCTCATTAGAAATGTTGACTCTCAGGCCCCTCCTCTGACTTAAGGAACCACACTCTGCAAAGATGCCCAGATAAAACTGGTGTGCAATTAATGTGTGAGAAGCATCCATCTAGAGAAGAGATGTTCAGCTTTGGAATGAATTAGGAAGCTTAAAGACATTCTGATGAGGTTATCATAACGTCGGAGATCATCGGTTGGTTGGGACAGGGCAGAAAGTGGTATTTTTAAAGACCCCCAGGTGGTTTTAATGGGCAGCCCGACTGGCAGGCCACTGATCCAGAGCCTGGATTAGATCCCAAGGCACCACACTGTTAACTATCCAATTATCTTGCTTTTGCTGTGTACAGAGGCACAAAAATGAAATAACGGAGGCCCAGCATCCTTGTTCTAGGCAGTTTAATGGTATTTCTAAGGCTGCCGTGGAGGTCTCCTGACTCCTTCTGATTCAAGACCTGACACAGAACTGTCACCAAATTTCCATTGGCGTTTGTGGTTATGTATATATGAGAGGATACTTTAAGGATGCGTCATCAGACATTTGATCAAGTTAAGGGTGTTGCTGAATAAGTAGGAGAATTATCTAGGGGTAAAGAACATGATCTGGACGAATGATGAGTGCAGAAACTCAACTGGGGATTCATGCAAGCAGGATAAATACTGTTGAACGAGGAGAAACTATGGGGACTGTCCAGGTCTTAAAGAACCCAGCAGTAGGGGCTTTCTCCTTCTCCTTCCAACCATTTCAGTCCAGCTTTCTTTCATTCAGTAATCATTGATTAAGCCTCCACGTGCAAGTTCCTTCATACAAAGGTAAAAACACAGGACTGCTTCTTCAAATCTTTATTAGAGTCAAATAGCGGTAGAAGCGAAAGATGTATATATCTATGCATGTATGCAAACACTATATGTATGTAGTGGTAAAGAATCTGCCTGCCAATGCAGGAGATGCTTGTTTGATGCCTGGTCAGGAAGCTGTCCTGGAGAAGAAAATGGCAACCCACTCCAGTATTCCTGTCTGGGAAATCCCATGGACAGAGGAGCCTGGCGGGCTATGGGGTCCCAAAAAGTCAGACATGACTTACTGACTAAACAACAACATATACATATATATATGTGTGTGTGTGTGTGTGTGTGTGTGTGTATCCTAAATTCCATTAAAGAAGAATAGATAAAGCAATACAGTAAGTCTCCTGCTTATAAGTGAGTTCCATTCCGAGTGTACATTCAAGTCCAGTTTGTTCATAAGTCCAACCACGTTAGCCTAGGTACCCAGCTAACAGAACCACCCAATAGTACTGTACTGTAATAGGTTTATAATACTTTTCACAGAAATAATACACAGAAAACATACACAAAAAATAAAGAAAAAAATTAAGGGGTCTTGGGAAGAAGGGGATTGACTGGAGGTGTGAGGATAAGGTGACTAGGGGCTGACATACAGTGAATGGTAAGAAGGGTTATTGACTGGAGGTGTGAGGGAAGGTGGGAGAGGGTAGAGCTGAGGGACTGCCATCCACGGAGACAGGGCAAGCTGCAGTGTCCGTCCTCTAGGCTGAACATGGGGAGCTTTGAAATTTCCATTGGCGTTTGTGGTTATGTATATATGAGAGGATACTTTAAGGATGCGTCATCAGACATTTGATCAAGTTAAGGGTGTTGCTGAATAAGTAGGAGAATTATCTAGGGGTAAAGAACATGATCTGGACGAATGATGAGTGCAGAAACTCAACTGGGGATTCATGCAAGCAGGATAAATACTGTTGAACGAGGAGAAACTATGGGGACTGTCCAGGTCTTAAAGAACCCAGCAGTAGGGGCTTTCTCCTTCTCCTTCCAACCATTTCAGTCCAGCTTTCTTTCATTCAGTAATCATTGATTAAGCCTCCACGTGCAAGTTCCTTCATACAAAGGTAAAAACACAGGACTGCTTCTTCAAATCTTTATTAGAGTCAAATAGCGGTAGAAGCGAAAGATGTATATATCTATGCATGTATGCAAACACTATATGTATGTAGTGGTAAAGAATCTGCCTGCCAATGCAGGAGATGCTTGTTTGATGCCTGGTCAGGAAGCTGTCCTGGAGAAGAAAATGGCAACCCACTCCAGTATTCCTGTCTGGGAAATCCCATGGACAGAGGAGCCTGGCGGGCTATGGGGTCCCAAAAAGTCAGACATGACTTACTGACTAAACAACAACATATACATATATATATGTGTGTGTGTGTGTGTGTGTGTGTGTGTGTGTATCCTAAATTCCATTAAAGAAGAATAGATAAAGCAATACAGTAAGTCTCCTGCTTATAAGTGAGTTCCATTCCGAGTGTACATTCAAGTCCAGTTTGTTCATAAGTCCAACCACGTTAGCCTAGGTACCCAGCTAACAGAACCACCCAATAGTACTGTACTGTAATAGGTTTATAATACTTTTCACAGAAATAATACACAGAAAACATACACAAAAAATAAAGAAAAAAATTAAGTCTTGTAGTACAGTACCTTGAAAAGTACAGTATAACAGCTGACATACAGGGGCTGACATACAGTGAATGGTAAGAAGGGTTATTGACTGGAGGTGTGAGGGAAGGTGGGAGAGGGTAGAGCTGAGGGACTGCCATCCACGGAGACAGGGCAAGCTGCAGTGTCCGTCCCTCCTGACGTTGCTGGAACATGGGTTTGAGTCTTTGAACGTTTACAGCTTGAAGGTTCATACGTAAGGGACTTACTCTATGGGCTTAAAGGGAAGTGTGCCACATCCAAGTGCGAGCAGATGGATTACCAGATATTTTTGGTGGAGGCTTGAGGATGATCTTGAGGATGATCTTGGAGAAAAGATTGGGTTTTCATGGGAACAGATGGTGGGAAGAGTCGCTCAGAAAGAAGGAATGGCAGTAGATGTAGACGCACACCCTGGGTGAGGGATGCTGGTGGAAACCAGAAACTGGAGCTCCGTTGGAGGCCGTGTTACCCAGGCGTGGGCATACATGCCAAGGTGAGAAGTTGAAATGCATGCAGTTAAATAGAATAGATCACTAGAGAGTTTGAAATTGATTTAATCCCTGTGGAGGGTGAATGGAGGTTCTTAAGGCATGACTGGAGGCAGGCAGCAGACCACTCTGTCAACAGTCAGGTCAGAGTAAGGTGATTCTGAAATAGAGAGGTGTTTGGGGGGAAAGAAAAGAAAGTATAACACAAAACTCATTGGCTCTAGGCCTTAATTAGCCCATTTAGGAGAACATTTATGGGGTAAGTAGACATTATGTTTACACTGGTTAATTGAAAGTACATTTCCCTAGGACTAAATTACAGTGAACACTATTAAATCACAATTAAGGTCTATCTGGATATCTATCCCATAGTGGATGTTGTGGGTGTTGGGACTGGATCAGTTTCTTGTTGAACAGCAATATTTTTCAAATTTCCCAATATTTTCAAAACTAACTGAAAAGAGAAGCTCAGAGCCAACCTGAGGCTACTGGCTGAGCAAGACCCCAAATCCTTAGCCCTTCAGGATGGCCCCAGCCATGAGAGGAGTTTGAGGTCTAGGATAGCAGAACTTGTCATCACTTGGGGATTTGACAGATCCAAAGAGAGGTGGAAACGTATTATTCAAATGAAGGATTACATCACACACACCATAGAAGGAGCCAGAAGGCCAATACAAGAACATACACAAAAAATAAAGAAAAAAATTAAGTCTTGTAGTACAGTACCTTGAAAAGTACAGTATAACAGCTGACATACAGGGGCTGACATACAGTGAATGGTAAGAAGGGTTATTGACTGGAGGTGTGAGGGAAGGTGGGAGAGGGTAGAGCTGAGGGACTGCCATCCACGGAGACAGGGCAAGCTGCAGTGTCCGTCCCTCCTGACGTTGCTGGAACATGGGTTTGAGTCTTTGAACGTTTACAGCTTGAAGGTTCATACGTAAGGGACTTACTCTATGGGCTTAAAGGGAAGTGTGCCACATCCAAGTGCGAGCAGATGGATTACCAGATATTTTTGGTGGAGGCTTGAGGATGATCTTGAGGATGATCTTGGAGAAAAGATTGGGTTTTCATGGGAACAGATGGTGGGAAGAGTCGCTCAGAAAGAAGGAATGGCAGTAGATGTAGACGCACACCCTGGGTGAGGGATGCTGGTGGAAACCAGAAACTGGAGCTCCGTTGGAGGCCGTGTTACCCAGGCGTGGGCATACATGCCAAGGTGAGAAGTTGAAATGCATGCAGTTAAATAGAATAGATCACTAGAGAGTTTGAAATTGATTTAATCCCTGTGGAGGGTGAATGGAGGTTCTTAAGGCATGACTGGAGGCAGGCAGCAGACCACTCTGTCAACAGTCAGGTCAGAGTAAGGTGATTCTGAAATAGAGAGGTGTTTGGGGGGAAAGAAAAGAAAGTATAACACAAAACTCATTGGCTCTAGGCCTTAATTAGCCCATTTAGGAGAACATTTATGGGGTAAGTAGACATTATGTTTACACTGGTTAATTGAAAGTACATTTCCCTAGGACTAAATTACAGTGAACACTATTAAATCACAATTAAGGTCTATCTGGATATCTATCCCATAGTGGATGTTGTGGGTGTTGGGACTGGATCAGTTTCTTGTTGAACAGCAATATTTTTCAAATTTCCCAATATTTTCAAAACTAACTGAAAAGAGAAGCTCAGAGCCAACCTGAGGCTACTGGCTGAGCAAGACCCCAAATCCTTAGCCCTTCAGGATGGCCCCAGCCATGAGAGGAGTTTGAGGTCTAGGATAGCAGAACTTGTCATCACTTGGGGATTTGACAGATCCAAAGAGAGGTGGAAACGTATTATTCAAATGAAGGATTACATCACACACACCATAGAAGGAGCCAGAAGGCCAGAAAACCCACACTGAGTTAAAAGTCATTGAACTTTCACCTCAGCAAATTTGTAAGAGAACAGGAGCTACAGGAATGCAGATCTAACTTATTGACCCCTTAATGTTAACATATATAACAGATCTAACTTATTGATCCCTTCAGTTAACATTTATTTTCCCTTAATCATTGATCCCCGGATATATTAAGTACTATGAAGTCAAAACAATGGAAAAGACATGAATTAACAGACTGGGGTGCGAATTCCATTGTTTTTCATTTATGTGACTTTGGAAAGCCTGCTTAACTTCTCTAAGCTTTAGTTTCCTCAGCTAGCAAAGAGCATAATAATAGTACCCACCTCTCAAAGCGGTAGGAAGATTAGATAAATAATTATATACACATATGCATATTAGTATTAACATGTAATAGTGTAAGTACATAATATACACAATTATTAATAATTCCACATTATATTCTATTGCTAATGATTATATAATATGTGATTATTTGTGTCAGTAAGTTGCTCTAAGAGCCCAAATCTAGGCAACTATAAAAAAATCTTTAATAAAGTCCAGATCAATATATATATATAGCACAGTATCTGTAACATAGTGAATACTCAATAAAGTTGCAGTAAGTGAAACAGCATTTTTTATTAGGGTCCTTTACAATGTGATGGAAGTCATAATAACATTTATAAAGAAGTCACGGAATTTGAAGTCAAGCACTAGAATTTGAGTCCCAACCTCTAGCATTAAAAGGTAGCTGTGGGATCTTCTGCTAGTCGCTTGCCTTCTCTGAACTCAGAATGGACAACCTAGATCTAAGTCATGGAACAGAACTGCAGGCTGAATTAAGGGTTTTTGATTCCCATAGTGGATGTTGTGGGTGTTGGGACTGGATCAGTTTCTTGTTGAACAGCAATATTTTTCAAATTTCCCAATATTTTCAAAACTAACTGAAAAGAGAAGCTCAGAGCCAACCTGAGGCTACTGGCTGAGCAAGACCCCAAATCCTTAGCCCTTCAGGATGGCCCCAGCCATGAGAGGAGTTTGAGGTCTAGGATAGCAGAACTTGTCATCACTTGGGGATTTGACAGATCCAAAGAGAGGTGGAAACGTATTATTCAAATGAAGGATTACATCACACACACCATAGAAGGAGCCAGAAGGCCAGAAAACCCACACTGAGTTAAAAGTCATTGAACTTTCACCTCAGCAAATTTGTAAGAGAACAGGAGCTACAGGAATGCAGATCTAACTTATTGACCCCTTAATGTTAACATATATAACAGATCTAACTTATTGATCCCTTCAGTTAACATTTATTTTCCCTTAATCATTGATCCCCGGATATATTAAGTACTATGAAGTCAAAACAATGGAAAAGACATGAATTAACAGACTGGGGTGCGAATTCCATTGTTTTTCATTTATGTGACTTTGGAAAGCCTGCTTAACTTCTCTAAGCTTTAGTTTCCTCAGCTAGCAAAGAGCATAATAATAGTACCCACCTCTCAAAGCGGTAGGAAGATTAGATAAATAATTATATACACATATGCATATTAGTATTAACATGTAATAGTGTAAGTACATAATATACACAATTATTAATAATTCCACATTATATTCTATTGCTAATGATTATATAATATGTGATTATTTGTGTCAGTAAGTTGCTCTAAGAGCCCAAATCTAGGCAACTATAAAAAAATCTTTAATAAAGTCCAGATCAATATATATATATAGCACAGTATCTGTAACATAGTGAATACTCAATAAAGTTGCAGTAAGTGAAACAGCATTTTTTATTAGGGTCCTTTACAATGTGATGGAAGTCATAATAACATTTATAAAGAAGTCACGGAATTTGAAGTCAAGCACTAGAATTTGAGTCCCAACCTCTAGCATTAAAAGGTAGCTGTGGGATCTTCTGCTAGTCGCTTGCCTTCTCTGAACTCAGAATGGACAACCTAGATCTAAGTCATGGAACAGAACTGCAGGCTGAGACGTGCCATGGGCAAATGATGAACATGGCCTGGGACTTATCAGAAAAGTCTTCTGTGATTTATAGACCTTAATGGAGAAGAAATAGAGAGAAATATGTATAAAGGACTGATTATTGGAATTAGCAATTCATGTGCAAGAGAGATAAAACACATTTACCTCGAAGTGGAAGAGTCTTGCTGGAATGTAATTAGGGGAAAAAAAAAAAACCTTTCTAAGTGCCTGCTGTAGTTCTAAGTGCTTTAGGTGTTTCAGTGTGTTTTACTTTGTAAACAAGCCTAGGAGAGGAGTATGCAATTAACTCCAACTAGCAGGTAAAGCAACTTGTCTAAGACAAATTGCTTTACCTGTTAGTCCTGGGCCATCTAGAACTAGAACCCAGGTAGTCTGAACCCATATGTCATATCCTTCCTTAACCACTATGACGCACTGCCTCTGAGGTCAGGTCAGAAAGATGGAGATCTCTTGAATTACAGTCTTAAGGTGAAAGTTCCATGAGAACAGAGATTACACCTGTCATGATCATTATTATACCCGTTGTTCTTGGCACCTTGTGGAGACTCAAGAAATGCTTATTAAAAACATGAGTGGAAGTGTCACTGAACGTAGGGTCCAGCTGCTCACCACTCCAAACCCATTAAATAGAGGCTGGTTTGGAGGAAAGGGAAGGTTGGTTATTTTGGATGCTGGGAATCAGCAGTGAGAGGGGACTCCTATCCAAAGGCTGACTCCCTCTCTCCCAACAGTCAGGGGCAGGAGCTGCTATAGACAAAGGGAGGGGACTGCCTGCAGAAATAGCAGTCGGCTCTGGTAGTCATCTCGAGATTGGTCGTCAGGTGGATCAGCGCCATCTTGATTGTTTTCAGTACAGTTAATCTTCATTTCCATGGTCGGCTTGCTCTAATTTCCTTGAGGCCATTTCTTGGAATCGTGGCAGTTTCTGTCATGGCCACAGTCTGGTCACCCTGTAGTTGACGTCTTCCACCTGTGGAGGGGTTCCGTATCTATAAGACAGCTCATAGGATATGGCTCAGAATAGTATCAATAGCCCAAAGAACAAAAGGTCCTTGGAGGGGAATGGACAACCTAGATCTAACATGGAACAGAACTGCAGGCTGAGACGTGCCATGGGCAAATGATGAACATGGCCTGGGACTTATCAGAAAAGTCTTCTGTGATTTATAGACCTTAATGGAGAAGAAATAGAGAGAAATATGTATAAAGGACTGATTATTGGAATTAGCAATTCATGTGCAAGAGAGATAAAACACATTTACCTCGAAGTGGAAGAGTCTTGCTGGAATGTAATTAGGGGAAAAAAAAAAAACCTTTCTAAGTGCCTGCTGTAGTTCTAAGTGCTTTAGGTGTTTCAGTGTGTTTTACTTTGTAAACAAGCCTAGGAGAGGAGTATGCAATTAACTCCAACTAGCAGGTAAAGCAACTTGTCTAAGACAAATTGCTTTACCTGTTAGTCCTGGGCCATCTAGAACTAGAACCCAGGTAGTCTGAACCCATATGTCATATCCTTCCTTAACCACTATGACGCACTGCCTCTGAGGTCAGGTCAGAAAGATGGAGATCTCTTGAATTACAGTCTTAAGGTGAAAGTTCCATGAGAACAGAGATTACACCTGTCATGATCATTATTATACCCGTTGTTCTTGGCACCTTGTGGAGACTCAAGAAATGCTTATTAAAAACATGAGTGGAAGTGTCACTGAACGTAGGGTCCAGCTGCTCACCACTCCAAACCCATTAAATAGAGGCTGGTTTGGAGGAAAGGGAAGGTTGGTTATTTTGGATGCTGGGAATCAGCAGTGAGAGGAGTCTCCTATCCAAAGGCTGACTCCCTCTATCCCAACAGTCAGGGGCAGGAGCTGCTATAGACAAAGGGAGGGGACTGCCTGCAGAAATAGCAGTCGGCTCTGGTAGTCATCTCGAGATTGGTCGTCAGGTGGATCAGCGCCATCTTGATTGTTTTCAGTACAGTTAATCTTCATTTCCATGGTCGGCTTGCTCTAATTTCCTTGAGGCCATTTCTTGGAATCGTGGCAGTTTCTGTCATGGCCACAGTCTGGTCACCCTGTAGTTGACGTCTTCCACCTGTGGAGGGGTTCCGTATCTATAAGACAGCTCATAGGATATGGCTCAGAATAGTATCAATAGCCCAAAGAACAAAAGGTCCTTGGCTCTACTTAATGACCAAACTATTCCCATTTGGTCTCCTGTGACTGTTTTTCTTTGTTTACACATCTTCGTATTTCTCTTAATGAGCCCACAGATAAAGCACAGGCAGAGGACATGGGGAACCAGGACCGTTGGGTCCTGCTCCACTTCATAAGCACTTGACAGTGTGGTCTCTTCCCTTTTTTGGAAGTCTCTCCTGGGTGGGGCCTTCCAGCGCTCTATGGCCTGGCCAGCGTGATGGACAGAACACTGCTTGGACATAGGAGCGCTCATAGGAACTTCTAAAATCTCTGTGAAGAGGATAGTCTGGTCCCAGGAGACAGTAGCAACACTCTCCTGGTGTGAAGATGAATTTGTTGCCGTGAGAAAGAATAGAAATGGTGTCATTTTATCTTTCTAAAATAGGATAACAATATTTCATTGGTTAACCGATGCCTTGGAACAATAGTTGATCAAAGGCGTTGGAATCTTTCTCCCTTTTCTCTTCTCCCTTGGTAAATCGGGCTGCATTTTCTCAGGCTCCAGGTGAAAAGAGATTTCCCTTGCCCTGCTGAATAGCTCTTCCCAACCCCAGCAGCAATAGGAAGACGGTGGTTGAGGTGGTGTCTATCTTGCTTTACATGAGACAAGAAGGATCTGTAACAGAAACTATGAAAAATCCATCACAGGTCCTCGACCTTATTTAATGGGCTACTAGAGACCTCCAAGGGAAGACAATTTATCTTAAAAGGAGCCTTGCCTAGGACGTGTTCAGAGTAGGAAGTTCCACACTTTCACAGGTGCAGTGTGTTCACTGATAACTATGCAAACATGATGTGACTCTGCTGTAAAGTCCTCCATACCTAGAGGGGGGCTTGGTAGGAAATGGGTAGTGACTGGGATATGGTCAGTACAGAAATTAATGCTGACAGTGGACTCTACTTATTCAGCAAGAGTGATAATGGCTTCTATCGGTGTGGAAAACAATTCCTATTCTCTAACCATGTCTATATGTAATAGTTTATTTCAGGCCACGCCTGGGAGTGGCACTAAGACCTTCGTTTTCTAGATGAGGAAACCAAAGCTCAGAGAGGAAAAGGCAAGACCGGACTCCTCATCCAGTTCTCTTCTACTCGTCACCTGGCTGCTTCTACCTGAAGCCGTCACTATGACATTTGATAGAGGATGCGTAGCTCCTGCCACTCCAAGCTCTGGAGTTAGGTGCTCAGTCATGTCCAGGGCTCCCCCTTGTGGGATTCCCAAGAATCGGGGGTCTCTTCCCTTTTGGAAGTCTCTCCTGGTGGGGCCTTCCAGCTCTATGGCCTGGCCAGCGTGATGGACAGAACACTGCTTGGACATAGGAGCGCTCATAGGAACTTCTAAAATCTCTGTGAAGAGGATAGTCTGGTCCCAGGAGACAGTAGCAACACTCTCCTGGTGTGAAGATGAATTTGTTGCCGTGAGAAAGAATAGAAATGGTGTCATTTTATCTTTCTAAAATAGGATAACAATATTTCATTGGTTAACCGATGCCTTGGAACAATAGTTGATCAAAGGCGTTGGAATCTTTCTCCCTTTTCTCTTCTCCCTTGGTAAATCGGGCTGCATTTTCTCAGGCTCCAGGTGAAAAGAGATTTCCCTTGCCCTGCTGAATAGCTCTTCCCAACCCCAGCAGCAATAGGAAGACGGTGGTTGAGGTGGTGTCTATCTTGCTTTACATGAGACAAGAAGGATCTGTAACAGAAACTATGAAAAATCCATCACAGGTCCTCGACCTTATTTAATGGGCTACTAGAGACCTCCAAGGGAAGACAATTTATCTTAAAAGGAGCCTTGCCTAGGACGTGTTCAGAGTAGGAAGTTCCACACTTTCACAGGTGCAGTGTGTTCACTGATAACTATGCAAACATGATGTGACTCTGCTGTAAAGTCCTCCATACCTAGAGGGGGGCTTGGTAGGAAATGGGTAGTGACTGGGATATGGTCAGTACAGAAATTAATGCTGACAGTGGACTCTACTTATTCAGCAAGAGTGATAATGGCTTCTATCGGTGTGGAAAACAATTCCTATTCTCTAACCATGTCTATATGTAATAGTTTATTTCAGGCCACGCCTGGGAGTGGCACTAAGACCTTCGTTTTCTAGATGAGGAAACCAAAGCTCAGAGAGGAAAAGGCAAGACCGGACTCCTCATCCAGTTCTCTTCTACTCGTCACCTGGCTGCTTCTACCTGAAGCCGTCACTATGACATTTGATAGAGGATGCGTAGCTCCTGCCACTCCAAGCTCTGGAGTTAGGTGCTCAGTCATGTCCAACTCTTTGTGACCCCGTGGACTGTAGCCCACCAGGCTCCTCTGGCCATGGGATTCTCCAGGCAAGAATACTGGAGTGGGTTTCCATTTCCTTCTCTAATGCCTATACCTTCTTCTTAAACACATCCACCCCCACCCCCTCTACCCCCACCCCCACACATTAGTTTCTTCCAACCATTGCACCGTATTTTTTAGTATCTGTTTACCATATTTTTTGTGTGGTGGGGGGCGGGTTGGGGAGGGAGAGGTGCGGGCGGGCCACTTCTATTGGTCTTTCATTTATCTATTTTCATCCATCTTTGTTCTTTGGCCCGTGTGGGCCTCCCATTGCAGTGGCCTCTGTTGTCACAGAGCACTGGCTCTGGGCATATGCGCTCCAGAGCGCTGGCTCAGTAATTAGACACATCAGTCCAGCCACTCCGTGGCACGTGGGATCTTCCCAGGCCAGTATTCGAACCAGTGCCCCTTGCACTGCAAGGTGGTGTCCTTACCCACTGGACCACCAAGGAAGCCCTGTTTACCATATATTTTTAATAGATTTTATTTTACTTTTTACTTTTACAGAGTTTTGTTGTTTACAGATACGTATGATCCCAGATAAGTCATATGTATATCCCCCCATCCCACCCCCCCATGTCCACATGGATTCCTGTGGACAGTGGACTCCTCTGTTGGCTCTAACTCTCTACTATAACAGATAAACTCCAAAGAACGTGTTGTGCATGCCTTTCGAAGCAATTGCACAAGAATTTCTCTGGTATGTATTTTAGAATCTTTTCTCTGAAATATATTTATATATTGATCTGGAATATATGGGGCTTCCTGGGCTGTATAATCTGCCTGCTAATACAGGAGATGCAGGTTTGATTCCTGGGTCAGAAAGATCCCCTGGAGAAGGAAATGGCAACTCACTCCAGTATTCTTGCCTAGAAAATTCCATGGACAGAGGAGCCTGGAGGGCTATAGTCCATAGAGTCACAGAGTCAGACATGACTGAGCCACTAAACAACAGCAACAATCATGTCTTTTGTCCTCTTTCCCCATCTTTCATGGGTTTTGGGAATAAACCAAGAGAGGGCCACAAGGAAAGGACAGAAAAAAAAGAGGTGAGGGAGGGAATTGAAGGGCAGTTTGCTGCTGCTTCAAAGCCAACAGAACAGGGAGCCTTGTTCTCCTCCCCTGCTTCTGGGCCTTTTCTCTCTTCTAGAGCAAAATCCTGACAGTGTGCCATGTACTTGCAAAAGGATAATTACATCTGTAGCCCTGGGAGAGACAGGCCTGAAGTCAGCAGGGAGGAGCCTGATGTGGATGCAAATGGAGCTAAGTGCCCGCAAATGCAAAACACCTACAGTTCCTGAATTCAATCAGCCTCTAGACATTTCTCTGACCAAAGCGTTCCCTAGAACTCTTTTTTTTTTTTTAACTTTGAGTCAGAGAAAGATCTGAAAAATTATAGCTTTACCTCTCTACTCTGCTCTGTTCTCTGTCAAAGGAAGAGAAATGACTGAAAGCTCTTTAAGAAAATGGAGTGTGTCCCGGACTTCCAGATGCTGGCTCAGATGGTAAAGCATCCGCCTGAAATGCAGGAGACCCGGGTTCTATCCCTGGGTCAGGAAGAACCCTTGGAGAAGGGAATAGCAACTCACTCTAGTATTCTTGCCTGGAGAATTACATGGACAGAGGAGCCTGGCAGGCTGCAGCCCTTGGGGTCTCAAAAAGTTGAACTGCAGCTCTTGGGGATCTCAGAATGTTGACTGAGCAACTAACACTTTCACTTCCACAACTTAGCACTAGGCACTCAGTGGATATTGTGAAACTCTCCGGGTGCCCTGCTCAAATCCACAAGACAACCAGGAATGAGCACCTGGCAGTACTTTCACTACTAGCACTTTTTTGTTATTTAATCTTTCTTTGTTTACTCATTTATTTAGTTGTGCGGGGTCTTAGTGGAAATGCAAGGGATCTCTAGTTGCAGCATGCAAACTCTTAGTTGTGGCCTGTGGGATCTAGTTCCCTGACCAGGGAATCAAGCCAAGGCCCCTCCATTGGGAGCATGGAGTCTCAGCCACTGAACCATCAGGGAAGTCCCATACCCATTTCTATCTCGTGGGGGGGTGGCAAGTGCTCCCATGCGTCAATTAGCATGTTCCCCAAACTCCAGACTATGAAGAAGAAGGAGTGTGACATAATTTCTGCTCAAGTGCAAGCACAGGATCACCACTGTTTTCTTAGAAGGACATCCAAGTTCCTAAACACATGCTTTTGAAATGCAAATATATTTTCTCACACCATGAGGGAGATGCTGTAAGAAAGAGAACAGCACTAGATGCTCAGCTGTTAGAGATGGGAAGGGCGACAGGATTGCCTTCTAGGCCCAACTGGGACTCATCTTCCCCCATCACACTCAGGGGAAAAACAAAGGAAAAAAGAAGGGCAAAAAGGAAAACAGGAAATTGATGCCTGGGAAAAAGGTTCAACCTGTTTCCTCTTCCCCTAAAATAAGACTCCAGAGAAGCAATTAGAAGACGTTACTAATAACAAGAAATGACAAGACAGAAGATGTGTAATTCTGAATAAGGCATCATGTCATAAGTAGACCTTAGCTATAAGCCAGGAAAAATCTGAAGAGGTTGGATTTTAGCTTAATCGAAGGAAGAGCTTTTTAAGTAGGATGAGTTTTCTTAATCAGTTATAAAACGAGCTGCTTATGAATATGCGGAAATCCTCTTTTTGGGATATGTTTAAGCAAAATCCCTCTCCCTTTCGGTGTTTGTAGTGGAAATATTTCTGCTTTGGGTTAAATGCTATATGATATCCTCTAATTCTAAAATGATTATGTTCATATAGATTTTAAAATTCAGTAACACTTTCTGAGTAAAAATGTTTAAGACGATGCCCTGCCTTGAAGAAGCCACACAACATTCTGTTCCTCGCTCTCCAAACATCCCAGGGATTCAAGCTACCTTCTCCCCTCTGTGTGTTTGGAGTTTCTCTTCTCCAGATGGTTGTCAGGCAGGATGGAACACAGCCACATCAGGTATTTCCCCATTCTCCTGTCCCTGAAAATATGCAAAGGAAACCTTCGTACTGGGGAGATTTTCCCCACTTTTCATGATCTAAATGCAAACAGCAAGAACCCATGCTCACCAGAAAGAAAGGCATAGTCTGCAGAAGTCTGCCTCTTTCTGTGCACCTGATTCCATTTCTTATCTGATTTACAGTGAGCATAGACATTACTGAACTTTACTTTTGTAATAACTAAGGATAGATCTAATTGATGCTTTTCTTACCCTCAAAGTCTATTCTTTTCTTGGCCAGGTGGAGTTTCTTCCTCAGGGAAAGCCCTACTCTTTAATGCATTGCCCTGACGTCATAGGCATGGTCAAGCTGTCAGTGGAAGCTAGCAGTCATTGAAGTTCATCTTGGTTTCTAGTACATCGTCCTTATCTCAGAAAACTCCAATCTAGGGGAGCGAATGCCCATCTTTATCTAATATTCTGTATTCCAGACAGAGATTGTATATCCCTATTTCACTTAGCTCTTACAATCATCCTCAAAGGAAGTGATTTCTCTACTAGACTCTTTCACCCTTAATTTTAGTATCCAAAGCCTCTTGAGAGCCCTGAGTGATATGACCAAGATTGATTTGATTATTAGAATCTTTGGAATCTGCATTGTAGTCAGTTACCTCATGGAGATGGACAATGAGACATTGCAAGAAGGACTATAAGGAATATTTTCATCAGTGCATAAATAAGTCACTATAATAGTACACCCACTCTTGCCAGTTTATGCTCTCCGATGGCAGCATTTCACAGTCCATGCCAAGGTCACCTCCACATTCCCTTCCCCTATGAAGAGGCAGCAGGAGAGGAGGAAGGACTGAGACTGCCTGACAGCCTTCCTCAGTTATTTATATATGCTTCTCTTCGGCAGTCTCATCCACCAAGCTTGCCTCTTCCTTATATGTTCACGTCATAGGATAGCACCTGCCCGAGAGCCCAGTTTCCAGATGGATTTGAGGTCTTTTCAGGTTGGGATAGAAAATGATTCCATTTGAATTCCCCATCCCACATCCTAAGGTGAGTCTTACAGGATCAAATGCATACTAAAGTTACATAACCTTGCATGGGGATAAGTGGATAGGTCAGAACTAAACATCCTCCGAGGAAAAGAAGCTGTTAGGCAGTAGTTCTCTCTTTTTTTGGAGTATGATTGCTTTACCATGTTGTATTGGTTTCTGCTGTACACGGAAGTGAGTCAGCGCATGGATACATCTACCCCTCCCTCTTGGACCACCCCGCCCCTGCCCACCTCTCTAGATCATCACAGAGCACCTGTGCTGCCCCGCAGCTTCCCCCACCCCCAGCTATCCGTGTTACACACAGTAGTGTGCATGTCAGTGCTACTCTCTGAGTGTGCCCTACCCTCTCCTTCCCCACCATGTGTCCACAAATCCGTTCTCTACAGGGTCTCTGTTCCCGCTCTGCAAATAGGTTCATCAGTACCCTTTGCCTAGATTCCATATATGCATGTTAATATAGGGTATTTGCTTTTCTCTTTCTGACCTCCTTCACTGTATGACAGACTCTAGCGCCACCGGGGATTCTTAGGGTGTTTGTGCTGGAGCTCGTCCTATGGAACTAGAGTAAAGTAGATACTAGCAAGGCACGCACTCGCTGGCTCCCGGTCCTGTGTCCCTCCCATTTGGATTGTCTGCTATGAGGCGAACCCACAGCCCCCAATAGTATCGTATTCCTATTTTATAGATGAGGACACCGAGATGTGTAGAGTTCCAGTAAGTCTGTCAAGGCTGTGTGCTTCTAAGGCCACATTAAAGGCTCAAGCTGTCGATGGCCCACGGACAAGACCACCCAATGCCCTCATCATCCATGTGCTGTCAAGATCCAAAGGTGATTATGCATCCAGCCTCCTCCACAAAGGCTTCTAGGCTCCTGCAATACGTAAAGCTTGCTCTGTTCTCTGTGCCACGTGATTTAGTACCTAATCAGACTTTGTCTTGCCGTGTTATCCTCATTGCCTCAAGTGTATTTATTCTTCTTCTCCATTAAGTTTATCACAGAGATCCTTGACAGTACAACTGTCCTTTTAGGTCTCTCCTTTTCCCCTCCATCCTTTTCCCCTTCCACGCCCTACGGTGTAACAATCAAAATTGTTAAGAGCCGGTCCAGTCTGAGCTATGCCTGGGGCAGAAGGGTATAGCAGATAGTACAAGGCATAATAATAAAAAAAAGTGTGTAAAAATACAAGATGGGAGACTTCCCTGGTGGTCCAGTGGGTAAAGAGTTTGCCTTGCAGTGCAAGGGGCACTGTTTGAATCCCTGGCCTGGGAAGATCCCACATGCCGCGGAGAGGCTGGACCAGTGTGGCCAATTACGAGCCGGTGCTCTGCAACAAGAGAGACCGCTGCTGTGGGAGGCCCACACAGGCTGAAGAAAAAAGACGGATGAAAATAAATAAATAAAATACCAATAAGAGAGGCCAATTTTTTTTTAATCCTTAAAAAAAAAAAAAAACAAGATGGGGCATCCCAGGTGGTTCAGTGGTAAAGAATCCACCTGCCAGTGGAGGAAACACAGGTTCCATTCTTAGGTCGGGAAGATCCCCTGGAGAAGGAAATGGCCACCCACTCTAGTAGCCTTGCCTGGAAAATGGACAGAGGAGACTGGTGGGCGACAGTCCATGGGGTCACAAAGAGTCAAACACGACTGAGCCCAGGCAGTAACACAGCATGGTGGAAAGGCACTTGAAGGGCAATGTTGACTCTCTTTTCTTCCCTCTTTGCCAGCTCTGTAACCCTGGGAGAGCCAAATGCCCTCTCTGGACCAATTTCCTCGTTGATGAAAGGCAGACATTGAGCTAGATGACCCCCAGTGTTCCTCTAGCCCCAAGAATCTGTGTCTGTTAGGGGAACAGGGGACCCTCATGAATAAAATCCAAGCTGAGATCCCTGGATCCTGAGTAGACCTGGTTGCCAAGTGGTTACAGACAGATGCGACAGCCCTGATGGCAGAAACAGATCAGAAGCAGGTCCCTCTCAGGCCTCACTCCCGGGGATTCCTGTTTGCCTTCCATCACAAGTGGTGAAGCTGGTAGATGCACGAGCCCGTGGGAGGTCCTCAGAGGTGTCACCATTATGTAAGCTCTGCAGGACTGCTGCATTTTAATGGAAGGCCGGAGGCAATGTTCTTTTTCTGAGGAGTGGATTATAAAAGGTAGCCTCGATGACTGCATCGTATCAGTCTCATCAACTGAACTGATCATTAAAAGATAAAAGCTTGGATTCCCCAAAAGGGAATTGATAGACTGCGTAGGTACCTCTACAGGGGCCCATCATAATTCAACATTAGTTAATGTACCATTAAAGGATCCATGTAGCTAATGGAATTTCATTGGGGTTTGAGGTTTCTCCTGAATTGTTTAAATTGCCTCTATCATGAATGACTTCTTGAATTAAAAATTAAATGGACTTTCAAGTATTTAATTAGATACATCTATTACTGAAGTGGGGAAAACAACTGAAATTCACCTTAGAATTTTTTATTTAAAGGAATACAGTACGTCTTCATGATGACAAACATTGTGTTGATAGATTTAGACATAGGCACTTTTAGGAATAAAACAGTAGTCAGAATGCTCTTCTCTGGTTCTTTCCTTCAATGTGACAGTCTTTGTTTTATTTTTAATTGGAGGATAATTGCTCTACAGTAGTGTGATGGTTTTCACCATACAGCAACATGAATTAACCATAGGTATAGATACGTCCTCCCCCTTGCTAAATCGCCATCCCACCACCCTCCCATCCCACTCCTCTAGGTCTTACACAGCACCAGCTTTGGGTTCTCTGCATTGTACAGCAAATTCCTGCCAACTATCCACTTTACAAATGCTGATGCACATTTTTCAGTACTACCCTCTCAAGTCACTGCCCTATCTCCCACCCCAACTGCGACCCTAAGTCTATTCTTTTATTTTTAATTTTTGCCTCTTTTATTGGTTAATTATGTAGGAGGGGAACAGGACCCTCAAAAAAAGCTGAGATCCCTGGATCCTGAGTAGACCTGGTTGCCAAGTGGTTACAGACAGATGCGACAGCCCTGATGGCAGAAACAGATCAGAAGCAGGTCCCTCTCAGGCCTCACTCCCGGGGATTCCTGTTTGCCTTCCATCACAAGTGGTGAAGCTGGTAGATGCACGAGCCCGTGGGAGGTCCTCAGAGGTGTCACCATTATGTAAGCTCTGCAGGACTGCTGCATTTTAATGGAAGGCCGGAGGCAATGTTCTTTTTCTGAGGAGTGGATTATAAAAGGTAGCCTCGATGACTGCATCGTATCAGTCTCATCAACTGAACTGATCATTAAAAGATAAAAGCTTGGATTCCCCAAAAGGGAATTGATAGACTGCGTAGGTACCTCTACAGGGGCCCATCATAATTCAACATTAGTTAATGTACCATTAAAGGATCCATGTAGCTAATGGAATTTCATTGGGGTTTGAGGTTTCTCCTGAATTGTTTAAATTGCCTCTATCATGAATGACTTCTTGAATTAAAAATTAAATGGACTTTCAAGTATTTAATTAGATACATCTATTACTGAAGTGGGGAAAACAACTGAAATTCACCTTAGAATTTTTTATTTAAAGGAATACAGTACGTCTTCATGATGACAAACATTGTGTTGATAGATTTAGACATAGGCACTTTTAGGAATAAAACAGTAGTCAGAATGCTCTTCTCTGGTTCTTTCCTTCAATGTGACAGTCTTTGTTTTATTTTTAATTGGAGGATAATTGCTCTACAGTAGTGTGATGGTTTTCACCATACAGCAACATGAATTAACCATAGGTATAGATACGTCCTCCCCCTTGCTAAATCGCCATCCCACCACCCTCCCATCCCACTCCTCTAGGTCTTACACAGCACCAGCTTTGGGTTCTCTGCATTGTACAGCAAATTCCTGCCAACTATCCACTTTACAAATGCTGATGCACATTTTTCAGTACTACCCTCTCAAGTCACTGCCCTATCTCCCACCCCAACTGCGACCCTAAGTCTATTCTTTTATTTTTAATTTTTGCCTCTTTTATTGGTTAATTATGTATTTATTTTCATCCATCTTTATTCTTTGGCCTGTGTGGGCCTCCCATTGCAGTGGCCTCTTTTGTTGCAGAGCACCGGCTCTGGGGGCAGGCGCTCCATGGTGCTGGCTTGGTAGTTGGACATATCGGTCCAGTCGCTCCGCGGCATGTGGGATCTTCCCAGGCCAGGGATCGAACCAGTATCCCTTGCACTGCAAGGTGGGCTCTTTACCCACTGGACGACCAGGGAAGCCCCATAAGTCTCTTCTTTATGTCTGCATCTCCTTTGCTGCCATGACAATAGTATCATCAGTACCATCTTTCTAGATTCAGTATACATGTGTTAATAGATGAATGATATTTGTCATTCTGATTTACTTTCTCTTTGACAGCCTTAAAGACACCTTAGCTTTTTAATCCTTTTTTTTGGTTTTAATTTTGACCTCTTTTATTGGTTTATTTTTTTATTTTTGGGTGTTTTTTTTGGCCACTTCCATTGATGTTGCATTTATTTATCTTTGTTCTTTGGCCTGTGTGGGCCTCCCATTGCAGTGGCCTCTGTTGTTGCAGAGCACCGGCTCTGGGGGCAGGCGCTCCATGGTGCTGGCTTGGTAGTTGGACATATCGGTCCAGTCGCTCCGCGGCATGTGGGATCTTCCCAGGCCAGGGATCGAACCAGTATCCCTTGCACTGCAAGGTGGGCTCTTTACCCACTGGACGACCAGGGAAGCCCCATAAGTCTCTTCTTTATGTCTGCATCTCCTTTGCTGCCATGACAATAGTATCATCAGTACCATCTTTCTAGATTCAGTATACATGTGTTAATAGATGAATGATATTTGTCATTCTGATTTACTTTCTCTTTGACAGCCTTAAAGACACCTTAGCTTTTTAATCCTTTTTTTTGGTTTTAATTTTGACCTCTTTTATTGGTTTATTTTTTTATTTTTGGGTGTTTTTTTTGGCCACTTCCATTGATGTTGCATTTATTTATCTTTGTTCTTTGGCCTGTGTGGGCCTCCCATTGCAGTGGCCTCTGTTGTTGCAGAGCACCGGCTCTGGTCTGGGCGCATGCGCTCCAGAGCTCCGGCTCAGTAGTTGGACACATTGGTCCTGCTGCTCCATGGCACACGGGATCTTCCTGGGCCAGAGACTGAACCGGTGCCCCTTGCACTGCAAGACAGTGTCCTTATCCACTGGACCACCAGGGAAGTCCCAGCTTTTTTTTTCCTTTTGATGTCTTTAATGCTAGTGAATCTCACAAAAATGCATTCTAAGAGTATGAGATGGATATAGAATTGAGGGTCACTGATGGTGAACTGCCAGATATAGCAAACTGAGAAGCTTGTAAAAAAGGGTAGAGCTTTCCCTGCCTTAGTTAGCTATGAAGCAGGGTAGAAACAGTATGGCAGGTGTGTGACGTCCTGTAGGAAACCCAGGGATCTTCCTGGTCTGGGTGTACAACTGCCTTCATCAGAGCCTTCTGTAGGGAGGGAACAGTGATTACACCCATAAGCCTCTCTCTCTGGTCAGAGGGACCGGCGAGTGTCTTCTCTCTTCTCTCCACCATTTTAAGGGAGCTCTCCCAGATTACCTTCCTGCTTCCAGTTCTTTTTATCCCATCGTCTCTGCTCACAGGCTCTCTTGATTTGTCTCCCTTGCTGCCTCTAAAGTCAAGACTTGGACCCTTCTTATTATATGGGTTCTATAGCCATACTTTGCAGGAAAGTAAACAAGGAATGCAGAGGGGACGTGGGGGAAAAAATAACACATGATAAATTGAGCTACATTCAAGGATGATGTATTGACAATAGCAAGTTTGTGAAGGACTCACTGTGGGCTGGCCATTGTGTTCTTTTTTCTGTGTATATGCCATCTTGTTCCATCCTCTTCACAACCCTGTGAGGCATTGTTATCATCCTCATGTACTAATGGAGAAACAGGGGCTCAAGGAAGTCATGATGTGATTTATCCAATACAAAATAGCAAGGAAGTAGCAACATTGAGGTTCGAATTTTATTAAATAGCTCATGCCCACAACTGGCACAGTGCCTCTTTTCTAAAAATCAAACGTAACTCGACTTCCATTGATGTTGCATTTATTTATCTTTGTTCTTTGGCCTGTGTGGGCCTCCCATTGCAGTGGCCTCTGTTGTTGCAGAGCACCGGCTCTGGTCTGGGCGCATGCGCTCCAGAGCTCCGGCTCAGTAGTTGGACACATTGGTCCTGCTGCTCCATGGCACACGGGATCTTCCTGGGCCAGAGACTGAACCGGTGCCCCTTGCACTGCAAGACAGTGTCCTTATCCACTGGACCACCAGGGAAGTCCCAGCTTTTTTTTTCCTTTTGATGTCTTTAATGCTAGTGAATCTCACAAAAATGCATTCTAAGAGTATGAGATGGATATAGAATTGAGGGTCACTGATGGTGAACTGCCAGATATAGCAAACTGAGAAGCTTGTAAAAAAGGGTAGAGCTTTCCCTGCCTTAGTTAGCTATGAAGCAGGGTAGAAACAGTATGGCAGGTGTGTGACGTCCTGTAGGAAACCCAGGGATCTTCCTGGTCTGGGTGTACAACTGCCTTCATCAGAGCCTTCTGTAGGGAGGGAACAGTGATTACACCCATAAGCCTCTCTCTCTGGTCAGAGGGACCGGCGAGTGTCTTCTCTCTTCTCTCCACCATTTTAAGGGAGCTCTCCCAGATTACCTTCCTGCTTCCAGTTCTTTTTATCCCATCGTCTCTGCTCACAGGCTCTCTTGATTTGTCTCCCTTGCTGCCTCTAAAGTCAAGACTTGGACCCTTCTTATTATATGGGTTCTATAGCCATACTTTGCAGGAAAGTAAACAAGGAATGCAGAGGGGACGTGGGGGAAAAAATAACACATGATAAATTGAGCTACATTCAAGGATGATGTATTGACAATAGCAAGTTTGTGAAGGACTCACTGTGGGCTGGCCATTGTGTTCTTTTTTCTGTGTATATGCCATCTTGTTCCATCCTCTTCACAACCCTGTGAGGCATTGTTATCATCCTCATGTACTAATGGAGAAACAGGGGCTCAAGGAAGTCATGATGTGATTTATCCAATACAAAATAGCAAGGAAGTAGCAACATTGAGGTTCGAATTTTATTAAATAGCTCATGCCCACAACTGGCACAGTGCCTCTTTTCTAAAAATCAAACGTAACTCGAGCAAAAGCTATGTAATTGCTGATAGCCATCTGATGTGGTCATGGGGAGTTTTCTCTAATTTCTTTCTTCACAGTGTGTTTTCAGACATCCTTCTCCATAGTCCTTGGCCTAAAAGTAAAAGACACACTATTCTATTTTAATAAATGTCCCAACCTTAGCGCCCCCAGATGAGTGTTCAGGGCCCCACATCCTACCCATTGTCTCCAGTGCTCCGGGTAGAGCTGAGACCTTGATTTTAGGGAATCCTATCCCCCTGACCCCTCTCCCATCTAGGGATGGTGGCTGTAGGCCATTTGCCCACAATCTCCACATCTTCTCTCCTCTCACATCACTTTTCTGGGTCATGTCCTCATTCCTAACATATTTCCTTGGTTGGAAACAACCCATTCACCTTAATTTCAACCCCCTGCAACTGGTTTGGGGGACAAGGAGAGAAGGCAGATCTGGAGAAGAACAGTATATCCATAAAATGTGCATATCTGGATAGCCCCAACAGATCAGAGGCCAATAAACAACAGAAGGACCTGTTGGCAGGGGTGGCAGCAAGCCAGATGGCACAGGGTGGAGTTAACAGAGTGATAGAGTCCTTAACAGCCAACAAGGAAGCATCAGGCGCTGGAGCCTGGAAAGAGCCTTGGATTGAGTGTCAACAGGATCTGATGCTACCCAACCCAGCAGACGTCTGAGACTGTGGGCTGTTTATTGCTGTAGTCCAGTGCCTTGCAACAGAGGTGAATAGCTTGAAGAAGGAAGGAAAAGAAAGAACATATCAATAAACCAAAGAAAAAACGTGGCCAGTGCTAATCAGAGAAGAGACATTAGCATCAAGATAAAACAGAGCAACCTGGTGGCCTTGCTGTCGCTCACGGACATGGCTACAGACAGGCCCACTGAGCCAAGAGCGCAGCAGGTGAGAGGCAGGCTCTCTGGGGCCTGAGCTGAGATGCTTATCTGAATCTGGTCTTCCAATAAACATCTGTTTCGAGTCTTACCTTGACTCTATGCTTTCTAACCTTCCCTGGGCCCAGGAATTGTTATGGTCATTTGTGGAGGGACTTCTGGACTTTGCCTTCTGCAGGTGCAGCATGACATAGTGGGAGGGACATGAATGTTGGGGACTGGGAGCCTTGGGTCCAAATGCCTTCCTGACAAGATGACTTACTAGTCTTTAATCACTGGGCAAGATAGTTAACCCTGAAACTTTGATGGGAACAGGATTCTCAAATGTTCCTGCCACTGGTCAGAGTACAGAGTAAAAGATCCAGCATATTAGTTCCCTTCTTGTATCTCAGAGAGGCATAGCCAACATTTTATTTCTCCAAGGTCATGGAGAAAATTGCTTAGCAGAATCTGGATTTGAACTTGGTCTCCTGTCCACACATCCTGACCCTCTACATGAAAATACTTCTCCATAGAGGTGAGCATCAGTGATACAAATAAATTCAAAGTTTCCCAGTGAGTGCCTGTTGGATCATTCCATAGTTGAAAATCTAAAGCTAAATTTATGAATAAAGTTTTCCTAAATCAATCAGGTTGATTGCAGAAGAGTACTCTCTGAAGTTTTAAGAAAATGACGTCTTTTGCTACCATGATACAGGCGGTGGTTGAAATGTGCCTGACTTTGAGTAAACCTATACAAAGAGCTTGCACCCACTCATTTCCACACCCCAGTCTGTTTGGTTGGTTTAATGGTACACACCCAAACATCATAGCTGTCCCGTGCTTCTTCCTGCCTAAGCTAATGAAGAAAGGGGTCAGAGCAACAGTGACCATAGCCACTGGTCAGTACAGGACTTGGGGGTTGCCTCCCTTCCATTCCTCTCACAAATCTAGAGAATAACCTTAAAGCTGGGATTCACTTATCTTTATGACTTCTCCTGCATTGCAGGCAGATTCTTTACTGTCTGACCCACCATCCAAAGTGTCACCAATGGCAAGATTTAATTCTTTATGGTTGAATATTATTCTATTGTGTGTGTGTGTGTGTGTGTGTGTGATAGATGTCCCTTTGACATCTATGTATATGTGGAATATAAAAAACAAACAAAGCAAAATAGACATCGATACAGAATAAATGAATGGTTACTGGGGGGCAGGGGTGTGATACAGGTGAAGGGGATTAAGAGGGATAAAATAAGTCAGTCATGTGGATATAATATACACAGTAATGAATGTGGTCAAAAATACTGTAGTGAGTTTGTAAGGAACAGTTGCTTGCTAGACTTGCCATAGTGATCACTTCATAATGTATGCAAATATCAACCTACTAATGTATTCAGTAGTTCCTGGAGGAGGGCATGGTAACCCGCTCCAGTATTCTTGCCTGGAGAATCGCATGGACGGAAGAGGCTGCTGGGCTACAGTCCATGGAGTCACAAAGAGTTGAATACAACGGAAGTAACTCAGCCGCAGCGTGTATTCAGTAGTCCACATAAAAGTAGTGTAATGCTACATGTCAGCTGCATTTCAATAAAGACGAATAGAACAGGGAAAAAGCAAAAGATTAGATAGAGAGTTCACACATATTTTAATATCTCAGGTGCTCATAAGGCAGTCATTACAGACATACTGGGCAGTAGAATCATGGCTTAGATCAGGTTTTCAGTTGTTGAGTATTCACTCCGTGTCAAGTTCTGTGTTCTTCCAAACAAATCTGGGGAATAGGTATTATCATTCCTAGTTACAGAGGATGAGACTGTGCTTAGACGGTCAAGGCATCTTGGTTAGAAACATGTGACCAGCATGTGGTCGAGCCAGGATTCCAGCCCAGCCATTTCTAGGTCTTTCTGAATCCTGTGCTGCCACCTCCACATTTCCCCACCTTCCTGGCTAAGCTAATGAAGAAAGGGGTCAGAGCAACAGTTGGGTCAGTACAGGACTTGGGGGTTGCCTCCCTTCCATTCCTCTCACAAATCTAGAGAATAACCTTAAAGCTGGGATTCACTTATCTTTATGACTTCTCCTGCATTGCAGGCAGATTCTTTACTGTCTGACCCACCATCCAAAGTGTCACCAATGGCAAGATTTAATTCTTTATGGTTGAATATTATTCTATTGTGTGTGTGTGTGTGTGTGTGTGTGATAGATGTCCCTTTGACATCTATGTATATGTGGAATATAAAAAACAAACAAAGCAAAATAGACATCGATACAGAATAAATGAATGGTTACTGGGGGGCAGGGGTGTGATACAGGTGAAGGGGATTAAGAGGGATAAAATAAGTCAGTCATGTGGATATAATATACACAGTAATGAATGTGGTCAAAAATACTGTAGTGAGTTTGTAAGGAACAGTTGCTTGCTAGACTTGCCATAGTGATCACTTCATAATGTATGCAAATATCAACCTACTAATGTATTCAGTAGTTCCTGGAGGAGGGCATGGTAACCCGCTCCAGTATTCTTGCCTGGAGAATCGCATGGACGGAAGAGGCTGCTGGGCTACAGTCCATGGAGTCACAAAGAGTTGAATACAACGGAAGTAACTCAGCCGCAGCGTGTATTCAGTAGTCCACATAAAAGTAGTGTAATGCTACATGTCAGCTGCATTTCAATAAAGACGAATAGAACAGGGAAAAAGCAAAAGATTAGATAGAGAGTTCACACATATTTTAATATCTCAGGTGCTCATAAGGCAGTCATTACAGACATACTGGGCAGTAGAATCATGGCTTAGATCAGGTTTTCAGTTGTTGAGTATTCACTCCGTGTCAAGTTCTGTGTTCTTCCAAACAAATCTGGGGAATAGGTATTATCATTCCTAGTTACAGAGGATGAGACTGTGCTTAGACGGTCAAGGCATCTTGGTTAGAAACATGTGACCAGCATGTGGTCGAGCCAGGATTCCAGCCCAGCCATTTCTAGGTCTTTCTGAATCCTGTGCTGCCACCTCCACATTTCCCCACCTTCCTGGCTAAATCGAAGACTACGACCATAATGTTTCACAACCTGAAGCTGAAAGGGGGCAGTCTTTAACCTGAAGGCTTCAGGTTCCCGCCGAGAAATGCAGTGGTTGAAGGAGTGACGGCTAAGGATCTTTCTCCGCTAGATGTAGAACACACATGAACTCAGTCAGAGCTGGCATTGTATTTCAGTAGACAAGTTCAATAGTTGCCAGTAATCCTGGGGAGGAAATGAGTTTGCTGATGAATATGTTTCCGACCTGACTTGGGGATCACTGGAGGAAATCTTAATCTCTTTGCATGTTTGGTTAAACATCACTAAGCCTTGTGTGAATTAGTCTTGGGACACGTCTGGCGGATCTGCTCCATGTTTGACTTGCTGGAGCACCTGCTGTCTGCCCTTCTTATTCTCTGCCCAGGCTTTTCCTGGGAATGACCATGCACTCAGCACTAAAGACAGCTCCCTGGGTCTATCTGGAGACCTGAGGTTGAAAGTTTTAACTCCGCGAAGGGCTCAGAGGCTAGAGCAGACATAACAAAGATGGGCTGTCCAGACCTGGCAGTATTTGACTGCGTATTGCTTCCCGTCAAGCCTGAAGGGGATGTGTTTTAAACCGGTAAGATGGAGAATGTTTTTTCTCTGCAGGCAATAAACTAATTGAACTAGGTGTCAGAAAAGCCTCAGAGCATCCTGAGAGATGGAATAGCTGGAGAACAGACAAATACTGAGTAAAGGGAAAGTGATATAAGAGGATGGAGAACTTGTGAAGGGCTGGTAGTCGACAGCGTTTGACCTGGAGATCTAGGCCCGTCCATATTCCATCAAGACTCATCCCGTCACACCCTTCCAGGGGGAGGCAAGGGAATGAGGTCCGCAAAATTCACTGAAAACTTTGGTTCTGAACCCCAACACAGAATTTCAGGCAGAGTTTGTTTATACCTAGGCTAGAGTCCGCCTGGGGTCAAGATTTAAAACTGTCTGGGGGATCTCCATCAGCGCTGATCAATAAAAATATAATACAAGCCATTCATATCATTTTACATGTGCTAAAATAGCCACGTTTAAACGATGTAACAAGAGACAAGTGAAATCACTTTCAAAAAGGTATTTATTTAACCTATAATATACAAACTATCTCACCATGTAATAAGTGTCCACACGTAATCAATAAAAACATTAATGAGATAGGTTATATTCTTTTTTGTACTAGGCCTTCGAAATCTTGACATGTGTTTTATACTTACAGACATCTCCATTTGCAGTGGAAATGCTTGATCTGCATTTTTATGTCATAAAGGTCACAACTGAAAAAGGAGGTTCACGTACCGACTCGTTCCAAAGGTACTTAAAAGTCTTCTAATAATTGAATGTAAGAATAGGTTTTTACTTCAATGGAAATTAATTAAAATTAAATAGAATCTGAAATTCAGATACTCAGTCACATCAACAATATTTCAAGTTCTCAGTGATCCATGTGGCTGCCATATTGGGCAACCCAAGTCTATGCATGTGCTCAGTCATGTCCAACTCTGTGATCCATGAACTGTGGCCAAGCTCCTTTGTCCGGGGAAATTTTCAGGTAGTAATACTGGAGTGGACTGCCATTGCCTTCTCTAGGGGAGCTTCCCAACCCAGGCGTCAAACCTGCGTCTCTTGTGTCTGCTGCATTGACAGATGGACTCTTGACCACTAGTGTCCACCGAAGCTGCTCCAGTCTGTGGCGGTGGTGGTCTAGGCCCTAAGTCATGTCAGTGCCCTGTTTCTGACCGAGGCCCCCAGTGGGAACTGGTCTCAGGTTTGCAACCCTGGAAAGCAGTCAGGAGAGACACTTCAGAAGCAGGGCCCTGAGCCTCCGGTGACATACAGAGTTCCAGATCCCAACCCTAGGATCTCCAGGAGCTCTTCTTTCCAGATCAGATTTGCAGCTTACACAGGACTGGATTAAGAATAATACCAGGGGGCTTCCCTGGTGGTCCAGTGGGTAAAGTGTCCACCTTGCAGTGCAAGCGGCACCAGTTCAATCCCTGGCCCTGGAACATTGCACGTGCTGCGGAGTGGCTGGACTGGTGTGTCCAAAGACGAGTCAGTGCTCTGCAGTGAGAGAGGCCACTGCGATGGGAGGCCCACACAGGCCAAAGAATAAAAATGGATGAAAATAAATTAATTAAAAAATAATGAAAAAGGCCAAACTGAAAAAAAAATAATAAATATGGATGAAAATAAATAAATTTTAAAAACAATGAAAGAGGCCAATTTGAAAAAAAAAAAAACCCTACCTGTAGGGCACTTTGGATTCAAAAGGCCATCAGTGACTGCAGAGGCCAATGTGGTGGTGGCAGAGGAGAAGGAGCTTTTAAAAAAGAAGAAGAAGAATAACAGCAATGCCTGTACATTGAGTTTCTACTGTGTGTCATTGTATTTCATGTGTTTTGCTACTCAGAGAGGTCAAGTGACTTGCCCAAGGTCACACAGGTTAGTGTCAAGTCCAGGATTCAAAGCCAAATTTGACTCTGACACTGATGTGCTGTTGCAACCACACCTCCCCCTGGCGGCCCCAATGCTAGAGATGCAGGAGCTGCTGTGAGGCCTGAGCTTGCATTTAGTCTGCCTGTCGTGGTTATGGCCACATTAGAAGAAGACTTAATTCCAGAGGGTGCCCTTGGCATAGCAGGCCTTGACCACAACCAGAATTAATGGAGTTCTCAGTAAAGAACATAAATATGATTATTGTCTTGGAATGAATGTATCTCCTCTCTCATTGTCACGGGTTTCCTGCTCTCCCTGAAAGCCTTCAAAGGCTGACTTCATGCTGGACCCATCATTTGCCCAGCTGCTAATGGATCTGAGCCGTGTTCATTAGGCATCTTGCCCATGAGCAGTTGAGAGCGGAGAGGAGAGGGCAACACAAGGATACGTTGAAGCTAAAGGTTAATTTGCAGGACTTAAAAACTATCTGACTATAGACTGACTAGCATGAACATTGCACAATGTGAAAGCACACTGTCGCCTCCTTCCTTCCTGGAGCTGGGGGCATATCTCCCCTTCCCTCTGTGAAGAGCCTTTGGGGAAAGAGTAACTCTTAGGCCACAGGTCTGAAAAAACATTTTCTTAGGTCTCTTCTTAAATAGCACATGACTCCTAACCTGACAGACTCCTACCTCAAGCTACTTGGCATGAAAGTGCCTCTCCCAGTGAGAGAGGCCACTGCGATGGGAGGCCCACACAGGCCAAAGAATAAAAATGGATGAAAATAAATTAATTAAAAAATAATGAAAAAGGCCAAACTGAAAAAAAAATAATAAATATGGATGAAAATAAATAAATTTTAAAAACAATGAAAGAGGCCAATTTGAAAAAAAAAAAAACCCTACCTGTAGGGCACTTTGGATTCAAAAGGCCATCAGTGACTGCAGAGGCCAATGTGGTGGTGGCAGAGGAGAAGGAGCTTTTAAAAAAGAAGAAGAAGAATAACAGCAATGCCTGTACATTGAGTTTCTACTGTGTGTCATTGTATTTCATGTGTTTTGCTACTCAGAGAGGTCAAGTGACTTGCCCAAGGTCACACAGGTTAGTGTCAAGTCCAGGATTCAAAGCCAAATTTGACTCTGACACTGATGTGCTGTTGCAACCACACCTCCCCCTGGCGGCCCCAATGCTAGAGATGCAGGAGCTGCTGTGAGGCCTGAGCTTGCATTTAGTCTGCCTGTCGTGGTTATGGCCACATTAGAAGAAGACTTAATTCCAGAGGGTGCCCTTGGCATAGCAGGCCTTGACCACAACCAGAATTAATGGAGTTCTCAGTAAAGAACATAAATATGATTATTGTCTTGGAATGAATGTATCTCCTCTCTCATTGTCACGGGTTTCCTGCTCTCCCTGAAAGCCTTCAAAGGCTGACTTCATGCTGGACCCATCATTTGCCCAGCTGCTAATGGATCTGAGCCGTGTTCATTAGGCATCTTGCCCATGAGCAGTTGAGAGCGGAGAGGAGAGGGCAACACAAGGATACGTTGAAGCTAAAGGTTAATTTGCAGGACTTAAAAACTATCTGACTATAGACTGACTAGCATGAACATTGCACAATGTGAAAGCACACTGTCGCCTCCTTCCTTCCTGGAGCTGGGGGCATATCTCCCCTTCCCTCTGTGAAGAGCCTTTGGGGAAAGAGTAACTCTTAGGCCACAGGTCTGAAAAAACATTTTCTTAGGTCTCTTCTTAAATAGCACATGACTCCTAACCTGACAGACTCCTACCCCTCCAGCATGATGTTTTGTCTCCCAGCACTGCTGAACCTGACCTTCAAGATTCCAAAGCATGAGAAAGCCTGAGATTACTCACCTGGAGATCTGGATATGACCCCTGTGAGCAAAATGGGGTTTGAGGAGGCATGCTCAGTTTTATGTTCTAGAGATCATTCTAAACCCAGTAGAATAAGCACTAGGCAAGGGCTATTCTAGGAAGGATGGTGGGACGGCAGAAGGAGTTAGGGGGTGGATACTGATGTGAAGATGTGTCCATAATAAGGTTGTGATGAAAGGCATCATCTCTCAACTAGGGCTTCTCAACCTTGGAGCTATTGCTCTGTTGTTGTTTAGTTACCAAGTCATGCCCAACTCTTTGTGACCCCATGGACTGTAGCCCACCAGGCTCCTCAATCCATGGGGATTCTCCAGGCAAGAATACTGGAGTGGGTTGCCATTTCCTTCTCCAAGGATCTTCCTAACCCAGGGATCGAACCTGCATCTCCTGCATTGGCAGACAGATTCTTTACCGCTGAGATACCTAGGAAGCCATTGACCTGTTAGGCTGGATGATTCCTAACTGGGGAGTGGGGGAGAGGGGAGCTCTGTCCTGTGCCTTAAAGGATGTTTAGTGGCCTCTCTGACCTCTCTTCACTAGAGACCCATAAACAGCCTCCCAAACGCAAATGGTGACAACCAAAAATGGCTCCAGAAATGGCCCTTTTCCAGAAGGACAGAATCATCTCTGGTTGAGGGTCATTGATCTAGAGTCATCCGGTTTCCAAGTCCAAACCTGTCATTCACGATGGACACCCTGGGCTGGCACCCCCGCCCCAGCCTCTCAGCATCACAGCTTCCACCTCTAGCAGTGCTGTGAGGTTGCAGTCAGGTGATATATGCTAAGGACTTAGTCATGATAGAGCCTGGTTCATTTAGGTGAAGAGTGTAGGATGCACTTTTGAATCACCCCAGTAAGTCTGTTTTATTGCAGACCATTAGATATTAAAGCTTTAAGGCAAAATTTTTACCGTCATGATCTTCCTTGAAAAACATTTTCTTAGGTCTCTTCTTAAATAGCACATGACTCCTAACCTGACAGACTCCTACCCTCCAGCATGATGTTTTGTCTCCCAGCACTGCTGAACCTGACCTTCAAGATTCCAAAGCATGAGAAAGCCTGAGATTACTCACCTGGAGATCTGGATATGACCCCTGTGAGCAAAATGGGGTTTGAGGAGGCATGCTCAGTTTTATGTTCTAGAGATCATTCTAAACCCAGTAGAATAAGCACTAGGCAAGGGCTATTCTAGGAAGGATGGTGGGACGGCAGAAGGAGTTAGGGGGTGGATACTGATGTGAAGATGTGTCCATAATAAGGTTGTGATGAAAGGCATCATCTCTCAACTAGGGCTTCTCAACCTTGGAGCTATTGCTCTGTTGTTGTTTAGTTACCAAGTCATGCCCAACTCTTTGTGACCCCATGGACTGTAGCCCACCAGGCTCCTCAATCCATGGGGATTCTCCAGGCAAGAATACTGGAGTGGGTTGCCATTTCCTTCTCCAAGGATCTTCCTAACCCAGGGATCGAACCTGCATCTCCTGCATTGGCAGACAGATTCTTTACCGCTGAGATACCTAGGAAGCCATTGACCTGTTAGGCTGGATGATTCCTAACTGGGGAGTGGGGGAGAGGGGAGCTCTGTCCTGTGCCTTAAAGGATGTTTAGTGGCCTCTCTGACCTCTCTTCACTAGAGACCCATAAACAGCCTCCCAAACGCAAATGGTGACAACCAAAAATGGCTCCAGAAATGGCCCTTTTCCAGAAGGACAGAATCATCTCTGGTTGAGGGTCATTGATCTAGAGTCATCCGGTTTCCAAGTCCAAACCTGTCATTCACGATGGACACCCTGGGCTGGCACCCCCGCCCCAGCCTCTCAGCATCACAGCTTCCACCTCTAGCAGTGCTGTGAGGTTGCAGTCAGGTGATATATGCTAAGGACTTAGTCATGATAGAGCCTGGTTCATTTAGGTGAAGAGTGTAGGATGCACTTTTGAATCACCCCAGTAAGTCTGTTTTATTGCAGACCATTAGTATTCCCATTGTGGAAGATGACATTTTCCCAAAGTGGCAACAATACTTTTTGTGTGTTTCTCCCAAACCGCGCTCCTTTTCTCACAAAGAGAGAGAGAGGTGTATTTCTTCACCTCTGGAATCCAGGGGGACCCTTGTGATTGCCTTGATGAAGAGAATGAGGGGAAGGGATGCCACGTGATTTTCAAGGTTGGGTCATGAAAGAGGCTGTTTCATCCAGGTCTCTCTTGGACATGAGCCTTGGGAGCTCTGAACTGAAACTTAAAAAAAAAAAAAAAATCTGGTGCCCCAGAAGCCATGTGCTGGGCAGGCCAGGAGAGACCACAGAGAGAGAGAGAGAGATGAGCTTCCGTGTCCAGGCTGCCTGTTGGAGTCTTCCCAGCCCAGGAGCCACACAGCGGGTGAGCAAGGCATCAGGTGGCTCCAGTCCCAGCCTTCAGACTGCTCTCAGTTGGCCCTGAGTAGAGCAGAGACGAGACGCTCTTGCCGAGCCCTGCCAAATGGTGGGTTCTTGAGTAAAATAATATTGTTTTAAGCCCTAAAATTTTGGATTGGTTTGCTGTACAAAACATGGATAACTTTGGGCTTCCCTGGTGGTCCAGTGGGTAAGGACACTGCTTTGCAGTGCAAGGGGCGCCGGTTCGATCCCTGGCCTGGGAAGATCCCACGTGCCGTGGAGCAGCTGGACCGATGTGTCCAACTACCTAGCTGAAGCTCTGGAGCACATGCACCCAGAGCTGGTGCTCTATGATGAGAGAGGCCACTGTGATGGGAGACCCACAGGGCCAAAGAACAAAGATGGATGAAAATAAATAAATGAAAGACCAATAGAAATGGCCAGAAAAAGAAAACATTAAAAGCATATATCAAAAAAAAAAATAGATAGCTTTAACAACCATTTGTTAGGTGAGAAAACCACCTGTCAGAAGGTTACATGGCTAGTGAGCATCCAGGCTAGAATCTGAACCAAGGATCTTCTTCCTCCAGAATGATACTGCTTCCCTTTCATGGAACTTGGCCCCGAGATGGCAGGAGGCTGACTAGATAGGTAGGAATCCAGGACTTGATCAAGGAGAGCATGAGTGAGGTGTCTGAATGGGTTGTACATCTGTGCACAGCCCAAGGGGAGCTTCAAAACAGAACAAAACAGAAGAGGTTTTTTCCAAACAGAAGCACAGGTCAAAGCAGGCCCGTATGAGAAGCATGTCTTAGAGATGAGGCTATTTAAATCCCAAATGCCTCAGAGAAGGATGCATTCCAAGTTAGTGGTTCTCAGCCTTGGCTACTGTGTTGCGGCCCCTGGAGAATTCCTAAGAATCACGATGACCAGAGTCCAGTGACCTCAGACCCTCTGGGGCAGAGCCTGGGCATCCTCATGCTGAAGGCTCCCCTAGATGGTCCCAGGGCTGTTGCTTTGGGGATGGGATGGGATGAGGCTGAGGGTCAGGGTCCATCCTGCAGTGCCTGCGATGGTGCAGCTGGGCATTGGAGCCTGGAAATTGATGAGCTTTGAGCATTCGCTGCAATCTCTGGTTTGCTTTATGATTCTGCGAGGTGAATTAAAAATCAAACTTCATTTGGCTCTCAGTGAAGGTGGAGATTCAACAGATTGGGGGAACAGGTAAAGGCCCCATTAATATGCTTCCTGGCAGACAGTCCATTAGATGCAGTGATGTGAATTTAAGCAGACGGGAGAGCATTGCCTCGACTGCAGGGAGGCGGGCGGAAGGTGGTTCTCCCTTTCTCTGTGGTTGATGGGTACGGGACAAGGCCTGCCCTTTCAATACTAAGAGAGGTTGTTGTTTAGTCACCAAGTTATGTCCAACTCTTTTGTGACCCCATGGACTGCAGCCTGCCAAGCTCCTTGGTCCATGGGGATTTTTCCAGGCAAGAATACTGAGTGGGTTACCATTCCCTTCTCCAGGGGATCTTCCCAACTCAGGGATCGAACCCGGGTCTCCTGCATTGGCAGGTAGATTTTGTACCACTGAGCCACCAGGAAAACCCACGCTAAGAGAGGGGAGATACTGCCCTTTGACTTTCTCATCTGATGGCTGGAGTAGGCTGGCATCCGTCGACAGCAGGATGCAGTGGAGGAAGCAGTGCCAGAGCCAGGCAGACCTGGGTTTGAATTCTGCTTCTGTCCGTCTCCAGGACAGGAAAAACTAGTCTACATCTCCAAGCTTCAATTGCGTCCTCTGTCAAATGAGAATGATCAGAACACGACCAGGATGAAATGTTCAAACGTGCCTGATCTACCATCACAGGGTGGATGCTGATAAAGTGGGTTGCATTCATTCATTCATGTGTTTCTATGTTGGTTATTTATCTCTTTTCCCCCCTCCACTTCTCTTCACCTCTTCCTTTTTGGAAACATTAAGAATGAGAAGCAGGTGCCCTGGTAAGGAACCTGTCACCATGCGTTAGATTAGAAGCTTCTCCATCTTTCCAGACTCCTCGCCCCTTACACTGGGTGAGCTCCTGATTTGCAAAACAATTCACATGTTGCCAGCATTGGAAGCTCCCCCCATCTCCTCTGTCTGAGTAGGACTCCCCGCTCTCTGTTCTCACACCCCTGTGTAATAATTCACACAGGGGTGTGAATTTCATCACACTGGACAATAATGGCGGGCCTACCTCCATTCTCCCCAGAGGCTATGAGCCTAGCCCTGGAAGTGGCACATCATAAGCACTCAGTACAGTTTCTGCAAAGTCACTTATTCAATAGACCAATGCCACCTCCCTCTTCTGGCCCTCAATTTCCCCATCTGTAAAAGAGGGTTGGCAAAGCTGTATTCTAGGAATAGTTGCAGCTCTCGTGTTCAGCCTCTCAGTGGAGCTAGAGAGCAAAGACAGGAAAGAGAGGAAGCAGAGACAAATCAGTTTATTTAGGAAGTGGCCATGAGCTGACCCTGTGTCATCACTGAGAGATGCAGGTTCACACGACTTGAGCACCAGCGGGTGAGCAGGACTCTAGGCAGCAGCGGGCAAGGTTGCCCAAGGAATCAACAGGTAGGTTAGAGGAATTCAGGTTTCTTCTGAGAGGGCCCAGTGGAGTCTTCGGAGAACCAGAATGAAGAAAGTCAAGGTATACGGCTGCTGGGCTTCGTGAGAGGGCCCAGTGGAGTCGGCCTTCGGAGAACCAGAACTCCCTTGATTTTGTCAGGCTGGCATCCGTCGACAGGATGCAGAGGAGGAAGCAGTGCCAGAGCCAGGCAGACCTGGGTTTGAATTCTGCTTCTGTCCGTCTCCAGGACAGGAAAAACTAGTCTACATCTCCAAGCTTCAATTGCGTCCTCTGTCAAATGAGAATGATCAGAACACGACCAGGATGAAATGTTCAAACGTGCCTGATCTACCATCACAGGGTGGATGCTGATAAAGTGGGTTGCATTCATTCATTCATGTGTTTCTATGTTGGTTATTTATCTCTTTTCCCCCCTCCACTTCTCTTCACCTCTTCCTTTTTGGAAACATTAAGAATGAGAAGCAGGTGCCCTGGTAAGGAACCTGTCACCATGCGTTAGATTAGAAGCTTCTCCATCTTTCCAGACTCCCTCGCCCCTTTCACTGGGTGAGCTCCTGATTTGCAAAACAATTCACATGTTGCCAGCATTGGAAGCTCCCCCCATCTCCTCTGTCTGAGTAGGACTCCCCGCTCTCTGTTCTCACACCCCTGTGTAATAATTCACACAGGGGTGTGAATTTCATCACACTGGACAATAATGGCGGGCCTACCTCCATTCTCCCCAGAGGCTATGAGCCTAGCCCTGGAAGTGGCACATCATAAGCACTCAGTACAGTTTCTGCAAAGTCACTTATTCAATAGACCAATGCCACCTCCCTCTTCTGGCCCTCAATTTCCCCATCTGTAAAAGAGGGTTGGCAAAGCTGTATTCTAGGAATAGTTGCAGCTCTCGTGTTCAGCCTCTCAGTGGAGCTAGAGAGCAAAGACAGGAAAGAGAGGAAGCAGAGACAAATCAGTTTATTTAGGAAGTGGCCATGAGCTGACCCTGTGTCATCACTGAGAGATGCAGGTTCACACGACTTGAGCACCAGCGGGTGAGCAGGACTCTAGGCAGCAGCGGGCAAGGTTGCCCAAGGAATCAACAGGTAGGTTAGAGGAATTCAGGTTTTCTTCTGAGAGGGCCCAGTGGAGTCTTCGGAGAACCAGAATGAAGAAAGTCAAGGTATACGGCTGCTGGGCTGGAACAGGTCTGAGTTAAGGAGCCACAATCTGGGACCTTCCATGAGCAAGACTGCAGAGTTGAAACTCAGGGAACAGAGCCATGTCCAGCGGCAGCCTGCAGGGACTATGCTCCCGTTGGGACCAGCCCAGAAGCTGAAACTCCCCAGGGTGCCTCTGCCTTGGCTAGGTGCTGGTGAGATTTAGGAGTTGGTCAGGGAGAGAAGCCTCTTAGGCCTGGAGCGCCTCTCTGGATCCCACCATGTAGAGCTGGGGAGTGAGGGGAACCGAGGCCCAAGGTGGCCAGGCTCTCTGGGGACACACTCGATCACACACCTGCAGACACCTTCTCTAAGAAACACACTCATAGCACACCTCCACTCTCACACCCACCACCCACACCACCTCCATCTGATACGCAACAAGGCTGGCCTCAGAGACCCACAGACACACATTGATTGCCATTTATGAACCTTCCATGTGCTAGCCATGAGGCGTCAGCTACAGGAGCTGCAAACTCTGTCCCCCAAATGCTCAAAGTACACGTTCACATATACCAGCAAACCAGCCCAGACATCGTATAACGCATATACACCCATATGTGTACGCTTCGTCGCTCAGTTGCATCTGACTCTTTGTGACACCACGCACTGTAGCCCACCAGGCCCCTCTGTCCATAGGGTTTTCCAGGCAAGAATACTGGAGTGGGTTGCCTTTTACTCCTCCAAAGGGTCTTCCCAACCAGGGATCGAATCTGCATCTCCTGCATCAGCAAGTGGAGTCTTTACCTCTGAGCTGCTTGGGGAGCCTTATATAGACACACATACCTGGTTCCAAATTCATGTAGATTCCTATACAGATACTCACAGAAGATTGTGCAGAGCTATGAACACACATACCTACATATGGTAGTCACCCACACACAGAATCCCGGTGGACAAACAGATAGAGGCCCATCCACCTTGGCTTAGCAGATGGTGGAATTCATTAACCCTCTTCCCATCTGTGTGCCTGAGATAGAAGCCTTGTTCTGCCCTCGTCCTCATGAGGAGAACCTTCCAGGTCTTTTATAAGGGCATTATTTTATGGCAGCATTGCTGCCTGACATTTATGGGGATTCAATCAATAAATTAGAAATTGCCTGTAATGCTGCATGGCTGACTCACATTTGCTTCAGAGCCGTAAGGCTCAGCACCCAGATTGGAAGTTTTAGATTGCTGCCTCTTTCCCTGTACCACACGTGTGCATTCACATGCGTACACAATATTGCATAAAATGTCATTTTAGTCATGCTGGAATAATAGTCTCTATCTGCTTACATTTTTTCTTCTTTACCTCCGTGGAGGAATCTGAGTGTGTGATAGGGCTGTAGGGACCATGATTTCTGGGCCTTAAAAAGCACTATTTCCTGGGAGGGAAGAATGAAACAGCACCTGGGGTGAGACTCCCATCCCTCTTCTCTCCTGTGCCTGGGTGGAGCAGAGAAGAGTCTGAATTCAGAGGCTGGAAGCTTGAATTTCCCCCTTCAAGTCCCCACTCCTTGCCAGGCAGAGCCCTCCTTTCCTCTTGAGCGTGCTCTGTGAATTCACCCATATCTGAGTCAAAGGTCAGGCTCCAGGACTTTCCCGGTGTTCCAGCGATTAAGACTCTGAACTTCCAATTCAGGGGGCACAAGTTCAATCCCTGACAGGGTAACTAAGATCCTGCATGTCTCATGGGATGGCCAAAGTGTTTTTAGTTATTTTTTTTTTTAATGAGGCTAAGATTAGGTGCTGGAGAGTGGCCAAGAGAATGCCCGGCAGAGACCGCCATCTTTCCTCCCTGACTGCACTTGACCACCCAATTCGACCTTAGAAAACCACTGAAAACATTGGCAGTTGTAGTAATCAACCTGCGAAATCACTGAAAATTATGGTCCAACTAAAGCAGCTGTCCGCAGGCGTTGACTACTCTTTTTTTTTTTTTTTAATTTTTGACCTCTTTTATTTATCTATTTATTTATTTATTTGCATCCATCTTTGTTCTTTGGCCTGTGTGGGCCTCCCATTGCAGTGGCCTCTCTCGTTGCAGAGCACCAGCTCTGGGCACATGCCCTCCAGAGCACTGGCTGGTAATTGGACACACTGCTCAGCCAGCACCCTCTTCCCATCTGTGTGCCTGATAATGCTCCCCCATGGGCTGAACATTATTTTATGGCAGCATTGCTGCCTGACATTTATGGGGATTCAATCAATAAATTAGAAATTGCCTGTAATGCTGCATGGCTGACTCACATTTGCTTCAGAGCCGTAAGGCTCAGCACCCAGATTGGAAGTTTTAGATTGCTGCCTCTTTCCTGTACCACACGTGTGCATTCACATGCGTACACAATATTGCATAAAATGTCATTTTAGTCATGCTGGAATAATAGTCTCTATCTGCTTACATTTTTTCTTCTTTACCTCCGTGGAGGAATCTGAGTGTGTGATAGGGCTGTAGGGACCATGATTTCTGGGCCTTAAAAAGCACTATTTCCTGGGAGGGAAGAATGAAACAGCACCTGGGGTGAGACTCCCATCCCTCTTCTCTCCTGTGCCTGGGTGGAGCAGAGAAGAGTCTGAATTCAGAGGCTGGAAGCTTAAATTTTCCCCCTTCAAGTCCCCACTCCTTGCCAGGCAGAGCCCTCCTTTCCTCTTGAGCGTGCTCTGTGAATTCACCCATATCTGAGTCAAAGGTCAGGCTCCAGGACTTTCCCGGTGTTCCAGCGATTAAGACTCTGAACTTCCAATTCAGGGGGCACAAGTTCAATCCCTGACAGGGTAACTAAGATCCTGCATGTCTCATGGGATGGCCAAAGTGTTTTTAGTTATTTTTTTTTTTAATGAGGCTAAGATTAGGTGCTGGAGAGTGGCCAAGAGAATGCCCGGCAGAGACCGCCATCTTTCCTCCCTGACTGCACTTGACCACCCAATTCGACCTTAGAAAACCACTGAAAACATTGGCAGTTGTAGTAATCAACCTGCGAAATCACTGAAAATTATGGTCCAACTAAAGCAGCTGTCCGCAGGCGTTGACTACTCTTTTTTTTTTTTTTTAATTTTTGACCTCTTTTATTTATCTATTTATTTATTTATTTGCATCCATCTTTGTTCTTTGGCCTGTGTGGGCCTCCCATTGCAGTGGCCTCTCTCGTTGCAGAGCACCAGCTCTGGGCACATGCCCTCCAGAGCACTGGCTGGTAATTGGACACACTGCTCCAGCCACTTTGCGGCACATGGAATCTTCCCAGGCCAGGAATCGAACTGGTGCCCCTTGCACTGCAAGGCGGACTCTTTACCCACTGGACCACCAGGGAAGCCCCACTGACTACTCTTGAAAGCACAGAATAGGAAGCAGGCCAGTGCCAAGCATCAGATCCTTTTTCGCTCCCATCACCTTACCCTTGGCCAAGAGGACTACCTGTTCCTCAAAGCCTGGCTTCATGTTAGCATGCAGACTGAGTTTTGTTTTTCAGTGAGTGAGATTGAGGACCATATGGGGGCAATCAAGGTCACCCTATTTTTTCCTGAGACAGAGTTTGCAGCTCAGTGGCTTGGGCTGACTTCTCCTATGACGAAACCTAGGAGAGACAGTATCCACTCTAGTGAACGTCATTAACGTCCCCAGTCTGGGCTCTTTGCTGTCCCCCTCGGGCACTTTACATGGCTCTCCCACTTGCTTCTCTACCAATCTACTAGCCACAGGCCTTTCTAGGACCATCCAACACTCATTGTCTTATGAAGATTTCCCATGGTGGCAACCTCATGGATGAGGCAGTCTGTCCTACACCAAGGTGCCAGAACTCCTGAGACTACCCATCAAGGATGTCACTAACCCTGCTGGCACCAGCCTAGGACATCGACAGCCCATCACTTGAATGGATAGGGAATGGATAGGGCCCATGAGAAACTTCCTCTTACCTTTTGAGTCCTTGAGGCTAGAACCTGAGGATGAGAAAGGCCCCAGGATGCCCCGCCAGTCCTGCCAAGGATGCTGGGCCCAGGTCAGAGGAGCAGTTAGAGAAGAACATGGTAGGTTCGAGGGGGACCAGGTAGAGAACCCTGAGCGTCCTGGAGAGAGGAAGTCTGCCTGCTGGGTGAATCTGATCGGTTAGCCCATCTGTGTCACATGCGCACACAGCCTCGTAGGAGTTCTCTCAGTCATTTCCACACTGCTCTGGGGGCACATGGAATCTCTGGTGATGTCCTGAGCCTCCCTGGGCCCCGGGCGTCATGAGGGGGCTGGCTCAGGCCCTCCCCACCCAGGCCCCTTCTTTCCTCCTCTTCTGCCTCCCTAGGCTGGAGCACTATCGAGGAACAAGAGCATCTTGGTCCCTCTCCTAGGCAACCCTCCCCACTCTGGAAACAAACGCAGTGAAAGAGTGGATAGGTGGACATGGTAGGGAAGCCATGGGTTTCCAGGGAGGAAGAGGAGACGAAACAAACAATTTTTAGCCTAAATGTTTTCCATGATAAGAATCTACTTATCTACTGGAAATTAACTTTCCTAAAGCCCAGAGTTCTGCTTATTGTTTTTGGTTTTGATTTTTAATTTTTACTTTTTGCTTTTACAGAGTTTTGTTTATTATTTTATGGATACAAACTATTTTGCACTGGAATGTCTCATCTAGTCTTAATGATGTCGTGGGGAAGACCATCCTCTAGCTAATCCTGTTAATTATCTCAAGATACATGTTGTAGGTGTGACTCTAGTAAGACCTTTGCAACCTTAAAGTATTCTTTGCATCTATTGTTAATAACCAACTGAAAAAGAACATAATGTCCTGCCTAAACTAACTGCTTGGGATACTCTCCTACCCCCGTCCAGGGCCTTTCACTGGGTGCTTTCTCTGTCCCTTTTTACTTTAATAAAAGTTTTGCTACATGAAGCTCTGAGTGACCAAAGCCACGACTTTTGATCCCGAAGTGAAAGTTTCTCCTTTGGAGGTCACAGATCTGACACTGTTCACGGGAAGCTATCTACTGTCCTCTATCTGTACTTCCCTCTGGGCTCCCCGGAATGCTCACCAGCATCTTATTCTCCATTCTGAATCTCTCCTCATGCAGCTCAGAGACAGCTAGGGGAAAAGCGACCCTAATCTACACTCTTGACACACGTTTGGCTTCAAAGCTTTTGTTGATTTCAAGAGTCTGTGATGAAACTCAAAAGCTGGCCATTTGCTCAAGTCCACGGTGTGCTGCCGGAGGAGCCGCCTCTCAAGGGCAGTCGGCCAAGGATGCCTGGTCCCTGCTGGTCTCTCGTGAGGGAGTGGGAAGGCAGGAGTGCTAAATACTTGGAGCTGATTTCATGTTTTAGTGCAACACAATGGTTACAGTGGGTACAGAGCCTTACCTCTGAAGGGCTTTCTACATGAGCATGGACGTGTGTCCAGGGTCGTGGAGGAATGGAGAAAAAGGGACACCTCACTCAAGTGGTGGGAGCTGCCAGGAATGGCAACTTCACCGAAGTGACAAGTAACCCATAACTGGGTTTTGAAGGATGAATAGGAGTTAGCCAAGCTGGCGAGGGACTGCGCAGACAGCGGCATGGGGAGAGAAAGCCTTGGGAATGTTTTCCATGATAAGAATCTACTTATCTACTGGAAATTAACTTTCCTAAAGCCCAGAGTTCTGCTTATTGTTTTTGGTTTTGATTTTTAATTTTTACTTTTTGCTTTTACAGAGTTTTGTTTATTATTTTATGGATACAAACTATTTTGCACTGGAATGTCTCATCTAGTCTTAATGATGTCGTGGGGAAGACCATCCTCTAGCTAATCCTGTTAATTATCTCAAGATACATGTTGTAGGTGTGACTCTAGTAAGACCTTTGCAACCTTAAAGTATTCTTTGCATCTATTGTTAATAACCAACTGAAAAAGAACATAATGTCCTGCCTAAACTAACTGCTTGGGATACTCTCCTACCCCCGTCCAGGGCCTTTCACTGGGTGCTTTCTCTGTCCCTTTTTACTTTAATAAAAGTTTTGCTACATGAAGCTCTGAGTGACCAAAGCCACGACTTTTGATCCCGAAGTGAAAGTTTCTCCTTTGGAGGTCACAGATCTGACACTGTTCACGGGAAGCTATCTACTGTCCTCTATCTGTACTTCCCTCTGGGCTCCCCGGAATGCTCACCAGCATCTTATTCTCCATTCTGAATCTCTCCTCATGCAGCTCAGAGACAGCTAGGGGAAAAGCGACCCTAATCTACACTCTTGACACACGTTTGGCTTCAAAGCTTTTGTTGATTTCAAGAGTCTGTGATGAAACTCAAAAGCTGGCCATTTGCTCAAGTCCACGGTGTGCTGCCGGAGGAGCCGCCTCTCAAGGGCAGTCGGCCAAGGATGCCTGGTCCCTGCTGGTCTCTCGTGAGGGAGTGGGAAGGCAGGAGTGCTAAATACTTGGAGCTGATTTCATGTTTTAGTGCAACACAATGGTTACAGTGGGTACAGAGCCTTACCTCTGAAGGGCTTTCTACATGAGCATGGACGTGTGTCCAGGGTCGTGGAGGAATGGAGAAAAAGGGACACCTCACTCAAGTGGTGGGAGCTGCCAGGAATGGCAACTTCACCGAAGTGACAAGTAACCCATAACTGGGTTTTGAAGGATGAATAGGAGTTAGCCAAGCTGGCGTAGGGACTGCGCAGACAGCGGCATGGGGGAGAGAAAGCCTTGGGAATGCCAGTCCTGGATAGAACTTTGGAGTTAGAAGTCCAGGTTGGAATTCTGACTGCACCACTTTCCAGAAACCCAGGGAGAACTGCTTCACCCCCGAATCTCACTTTATCATGAGCAAAATGGAAATCTCCTGGGAGAGTGAGTCCAGCCGATCAGGCCTGATGTTCAGGCGAGATATAAAAACAGCCCCTCCTGCTTTATTGAGAATTCCAAGATCCTCATTTGGATTCCACAGGAATGTGTATGGTGATCTATTTGGGATGTCTACACATGTGCTGGACAAGAAGAACACACACACACGTCTTTAGCATTCATGGATTAGTGATTTACAGAAACTAAATGTTAGCTAATGGGGATTAAATGAGGCAGTGCCTGCCAAGACATCCTCAGGGTGCCTGTACATGGAAGGATGTCATGCGTGGGCATCCGTTCCTCTCTAGGAGTTGTTTGTCCACATGGTCAGTGCACAAGGGGTGAAATCTCATCTATATTCTTGGGGATTCTTGCAGGCTATCTGGATCCAGACCCCTGCCACTCCTTACTGGCTCCACATGCAAACTGAAGGCAAGGGCTGGGGTGAGAGATCCAGAAGAGAGGGACTGAAGCAGGTGGGCTGAGGGGGCCTGGCAGTGGGGCTGCACTGGTCTGTCGTTGCTTTTCCAATTGGGCTTCCGTTTGGAATAATCTCATTTTGGGAGTTACTGAACCTTGTAAGCTCGGCCCGAGAAAATGGCGTGGTGGGAATCTGTTCGTATTCCCTTTCATAAAGGCAGGTGCAACTCCCACACTTTGCTCATGGAAGCCTTTCTGCAGAGAGACCCCTGCTCCCTGATCTCTCCTCCGGCTGGGGCAGGTGAGTCAGCAGGACAGGCGAGTCATTGATTCCTTTTTTTTTTTTTTTTTTTGGAGCAGAATTGTATTTATTTTCAGCAGATATTTTTTTCTGTATGAATTTCCATGTCATGTATTTGTCATATATATATTTTGTTCAAAATAGTTTGCTAAGCTTTGAATTTAATTCAGTGGGCATCCAATCAAATTGTCTTTTTCCTTTGGTTGAGAATCTAGATGTTTCAATATTCTTACCATTGTATTTATTTATTTATTTATTATTCTTTATTTTAAAGGTTTTACAGAGTTTTGTTGTTCACAGACATGTATGTTCCCAGATCAGTCATATGCATATCCCTGGTCCCCACCCCCCAGTTCCCCCCAGCCCACCCCTCCAGACCATCTCCCCAAACCATTGTAAGCACTCCTATTCCCTTAGCACAATGACAATAGCTGTCTTTTCCACACGTAACAGTATAGGCTTCCATGTTACTCCCTCCATGCCTCCCCCTCCCTATTTCTTCCCCACAGTGTCCCTATGTCTATGCTCTGTCTGTTTTTCCATGAGTTCCCTGCGTGTGTTACCAAGACCGTCCTACTAGATTCCATATATGTGTGTTAGTATACTATACTTGTCTTTCTCTTTTTGACTTACTTCACTTTTTATGATAGGTTCTAGAGCCAGCCACCTCATTAGGACTGAGTCTTCTGCATTTCTTTTAACAGCTGAGCAGTATTCCATTGTATATATGTATCAGGACTTCTGTATCCATTCATTCATCGATGGACATCTAGGTTGCTTCCATGTTCTGGCTATCGTATAGAGAGCTGCAATGAACATTGGGGTACAGGTGCTTCTTTCAGTTTTGATTTCATCAGGATATAAGCCTAATAGTGGGATTGCTGGGTCGTAGGGTGCTTCTATTTTTAGTTTTTAAAGAAATCTCCATACTGTCTTCCATAGAGGCTGTATCAATTTACATTCCCACCAGCAATGCAAGAGGGTTCCCTTTCCTCTGCACCCTCTCCAGCATTTATTGTCTGCAGATTTTTTGATGATGGCCATTCTGACGGCTGTGAGGTGGTATCTCATTGTAGTTTTGATTTGCATTTCTCTAATAATAAGCGAGGTTGAGCATTGTTTCATGTGCTTTTGGGCCATCTGTATGTTCTCTTTGGAGAGGCGTCTTTTTAGATCTTTTTCCCATTTTTTGATTGGGTTGTTCGTTTTCCCTGTGCTGAGTTGTCTGAGTTGCTTGTAGATTTTGGAGATTAATTCTTTGTCTGTTGTTTCATTTGCTATGATTTTCTCCCCCTCTGTGGGGTGTCTGTTGAGCTTTTTTGTAATTTCTTTAGCTGTACAAAAGCTTTTAAGTTTCATGAGGTCCCACATGTTCATTGTTCTTTTCAGTTCTGCTATTTTAGTAGGTGGGTCAGCGAAGATCTTGCTTTGATTGATGTCCTTGAGGGTTTTGCCTATATTCTCCTCTAAGGGTTTGAAGGTTTCTGGTCTTACATTTAGGTCTTTAATCCATTTTGAGTTGATCTTAGTATATTGTGTCAGGGAATGTTCCAACTTCATTTTTTTGCATGTTGCTGTCCAATTTTCCCAGCACCACTTGTTGAAGAGGCTGTCTTTGTCCCATTTTATAGTTTCTCCTCCTTTGTCAAAAATAAGGTACCCATAGGTGCGTGGGTTTATCGCTGGGTTCTCGATCTTGTTCCATTGGTCTATAGTTCTGTTTTTGTGCCAGTACCATACTGTCTTGATGACTGTTGCTTTGTAGTAGAGTCTGAAGTTAGGGGGGCTGATTCCTCCAACTCCGTTTTTCTTTCTCAGGATTGCTTTGGCGAATTATTCGAGGTCTTTTGTGTTTCCATATGAACTGTGTTATTCTTTGGTCTAGTTCTGTGAAAAATGTCAATGGTAGTTGGATAGGTATTGCATTGAATCTGTAGATAATATTTGGTAGTATGGTGCTTCTATTTTTAGTTTTTAAAGAAATCTCCATACTGTCTTCCATAGAGGCTGTATCAATTTACATTCCCACCAGCAATGCAAGAGGGTTCCCTTTCCTCTGCACCCTCTCCAGCATTTATTGTCTGCAGATTTTTTGATGATGGCCATTCTGACGGCTGTGAGGTGGTATCTCATTGTAGTTTTGATTTGCATTTCTCTAATAATAAGCGAGGTTGAGCATTGTTTCATGTGCTTTTGGGCCATCTGTATGTTCTCTTTGGAGAGGCGTCTTTTTAGATCTTTTTCCCATTTTTTGATTGGGTTGTTCGTTTTCCCTGTGCTGAGTTGTCTGAGTTGCTTGTAGATTTTGGAGATTAATTCTTTGTCTGTTGTTTCATTTGCTATGATTTTCTCCCTCTCTGTGGGGTGTCTGTTGAGCATTTTTGTAATTTCTTTAGCTGTACAAAAGCTTTTAAGTTTCATGAGGTCCCACATGTTCATTGTTCTTTTCAGTTCTGCTATTTTAGTAGGTGGGTCAGCGAAGATCTTGCTTTGATTGATGTCCTTGAGGGTTTTGCCTATATTCTCCTCTAAGGGTTTGAAGGTTTCTGGTCTTACATTTAGGTCTTTAATCCATTTTGAGTTGATCTTAGTATATTGTGTCAGGGAATGTTCCAACTTCATTTTTTTGCATGTTGCTGTCCAATTTTCCCAGCACCACTTGTTGAAGAGGCTGTCTTTGTCCCATTTTATAGTTTCTCCTCCTTTGTCAAAAATAAGGTACCCATAGGTGCGTGGGTTTATCGCTGGGTTCTCGATCTTGTTCCATTGGTCTATAGTTCTGTTTTTGTGCCAGTACCATACTGTCTTGATGACTGTTGCTTTGTAGTAGAGTCTGAAGTTAGGGGGGCTGATTCCTCCAACTCCGTTTTTCTTTCTCAGGATTGCTTTGGCGAATTATTCGAGGTCTTTTGTGTTTCCATATGAACTGTGTTATTCTTTGGTCTAGTTCTGTGAAAAATGTCAATGGTAGTTGGATAGGTATTGCATTGAATCTGTAGATAATATTTGGTAGTATGGTCATTTTCACAATATTGATTCTTCCGATCCAGGAACATGGAATATCTCTCCATCTGTTTAAGTCTTCTTTAATTTCTTTCATGAGTGTCTTGTAATTTTCTGTGTACAGTTCTTTTGTTTCTTTGGGTAGGTTTATTCCTAGATATTTGATTCTTTTGGCTGCGATGGTGAAGGGGACTGCCTCTTTGATTTCGTTTTCTGATTTTTCATTGTTTGTGTATAGGAATGCCAGTGATTTCTGTGTGTTGACTTTGTATCCTGCGACTTTGCTGAATTCGTTGATTAGCTCTAGTAGCTTTGTAATAGAGTCTTTGGGATTTTCTATATATAATATCATGCCGTCTGCAAAAAGAGAGAGCTTGACTTCTTCCTTTCCAATCTGAATTCCTTTGATTTCTTTCTCTTCTCTTACTGCCGTTGCTAGAACTTCCAGGACTATGTTGAATAGTACTGGTGACAGTGGACACCCCTGTCTTGTTCCTGATCTTAGAGGGAATGCTTTCAGTTTTTCACCGTTGAGGATAATGTTCGCTGTGGGCTTCTCATATATGGCTTTCACTATGTTGAGATAGGTTCCTTCTATGCCCATTTTCTGAAGAGTTTTTATCATGAATGGGTGTTGTACTTTGTCGAAGGCTTTTTCTGCATCTATTGAGATGATCATGTGATTTTTGTCTCTCAGTTTGTTGATATGGTGTATCACATTGATTGATTTGCGGATGTTGAAGAATCCTTGCATGCCTAGGATGAACCCGACTTGATCATGATGTATGAGTTTTTTGATGTGTCATTGAATTCTGTTTGCTAGGATTTTGTTGAGGATCTTGGCATCTAAGTTCATCAGAGAAATTGGTCTGTAATTTTCCTTTTTTGTGTTGTCTTTGCCTGGTTTGGGTATCAGGGTGATGGTGGCCTCGTAGAATGTGTTTGGAAGTTTTCCTTCCTGTGCAATTTTTTGAAAGAGTTTTAGAAGGACAGGCATTAGCTCTTCTTTAAATGTTTGGTAGAATTCGGCTGTGAAGCCATCTGGCCCTGGGCTTTTATTTTTGGGTAGATTTTTAATCACAGATTCAATTTCTGAGCTTGTGATTGGGTTGTTCAAAGTTTCTGTTTCTTCCTGGCTCAGTCTTGGGAGATTGATCTTCCCCAAGAAACTGTCCATTTCTTCCAGGTTGTCCAGTTTGTTGCCATAGAGTTGCTCATAATAGTCTCTTAGAATCCTTTGGATTTCTGCATTATCTGTTGTAATCTCTCCTTTTTCGTTTTTGATTTTGTGGATCTGGTTCTTCTCTCTCTTTCTCTTGATGAGTCTGGCCAGTGGCTTGTCAATTTTGTTTACCTTTTGAAAGAACCAGCTTTTTGTTTTATTTATCCATACTATAGTTTCTTTCATTTCTTTCTCATTTATTTCTGCTCTAGTCTTTATAATTTCTTGTCTTCTGCTGGCTTTGGAATGTTTTTGTTCTTCTTTTTTCCAATTGTTTTAAGCGGAGGGTTAAGTCATCTGCTTCATATTTTCCTAGTTTCTTGAGGTGGGATTATATTGCTATAAATTTCCCTCTTAGAACTGCTTTTGCGGTATCCCATAGGTTTTGCATGGTCGTATGTTCATTGTCATTTTCTTCTAGGAATTGTTTAATTTCTCCTTTGATTTCCTCAGTAATCAGTTGGTTTTTTAGGTATGTGTTGTTTAATCGCCATGTGTTTGTATTTTTAGTGGTTTTTTTCCTGTAGTTGATCTCTAGTCTCATTGCATTGTGGTCCGAGAAGATGGTTGATATAATTTCAGTTTTATTGAACTGACTGAGGTTAGATTTGTGGCCCAAGATGTGGTCTGTCTTGGAGAATGTTCCGTGAGCACTTGAGAAGAAAATATATTCTTCTGCTTTTGGATGGAACGTCCTAAAGATATTGATGAGGTCCATCTTTTCTAGTGTGGCATTTAAGGCTTGTGTTTGTTTATTAATTTTCTATTTAGATGATCTATCCTTTGGTGTGAGGGGAGTGTTAAAGTCTCCTACTATTATTGTGTTATTATTGATTTCAAGAAAATTCTGATGGCTGGGGGAGGGGGCCAATTGGCCCTGTGCAATTTTTTGAAAGAGTTTTAGAAGGACAGGCATTAGCTCTTCTTTAAATGTTTGGTAGAATTCGGCTGTGAAGCCATCTGGCCCTGGGCTTTTTTTTGGGGGGGTAGATTTTTAATCACAGATTCAATTTCTGAGCTTGTGATTGGGTTGTTCAAAGTTTCTGTTTCTTCCTGGCTCAGTCTTGGGAGATTGATCTTCCCCAAGAAACTGTCCATTTCTTCCAGGTTGTCCAGTTTGTTGCCATAGAGTTGCTCATAATAGTCTCTTAGAATCCTTTGGATTTCTGCATTATCTGTTGTAATCTCTCCTTTTTCGTTTTTGATTTTGTGGATCTGGTTCTTCTCTCTCTCTTGATGAGTCTGGCCAGTGGCTTGTCAATTTTGTTTACCTTTTGAAAGAACCAGCTTTTTGTTTTATTTATCCATACTATAGTTTCTTTCATTTCTTTCTCATTTATTTCTGCTCTAGTCTTTATAATTTCTTGTCTTCTGCTGGCTTTGGAATGTTTTTGTTCTTCTTTTTTCCAATTGTTTTAAGCGGAGGGTTAAGTCATCTGCTTCATATTTTCCTAGTTTCTTGAGGTGGGATTATATTGCTATAAATTTCCCTCTTAGAACTGCTTTTGCGGTATCCCATAGGTTTTGCATGGTCGTATGTTCATTGTCATTTTCTTCTAGGAATTGTTTAATTTCTCCTTTGATTTCCTCAGTAATCAGTTGGTTTTTTAGGTATGTGTTGTTTAATCGCCATGTGTTTGTATTTTTAGTGGTTTTTTTCCTGTAGTTGATCTCTAGTCTCATTGCATTGTGGTCCGAGAAGATGGTTGATATAATTTCAGTTTTATTGAACTGACTGAGGTTAGATTTGTGGCCCAAGATGTGGTCTGTCTTGGAGAATGTTCCGTGAGCACTTGAGAAGAAAATATATTCTTCTGCTTTTGGATGGAACGTCCTAAAGATATTGATGAGGTCCATCTTTTCTAGTGTGGCATTTAAGGCTTGTGTTTGTTTATTAATTTTCTATTTAGATGATCTATCCTTTGGTGTGAGGGGAGTGTTAAAGTCTCCTACTATTATTGTGTTATTATTGATTTCTTCTTTTAAGTCTGACAGTATCTGTCTTATGTATTGAGGTGCCCCTGTGTTGGGTGCATAGATATTCATGACTGTTATGTCTTCCTCTTGGATGGATCCCTTAATCATGATGTAGTGACCTGCCTGTCTCTTAGAATCTTCTTTACTTTAAAATCTATTTTGTCTGATATGAGGATTGCTACCCCAGCTTTCTTTTGATTTCCATTTGCATGGAATATCTTTTTCCAGCCTCTCACTTTCAGTCTATGGGTTTCTCTAGGTCTGAAGTGGGTCTCTTGTAAACAGCATATACATGGGTCATGTTTCCTGATCCATTCAGCCAGCCTGTGTCATTTGGTTGGAGCATTTAATCCATTTACATTCAAAGTAATTATTGATACAAATGTTCCTATTGTCATCTTCTTAGAAGTTTGGGGTTTGATTTGTAGGACTACTTATACTCTTGTATTTATTGGCTATATCAGGCCCTTTAACCCTTGTTGTAGGGCTGGTTTTGTGGTACAGAATTCTTTTAGTTTTGGTCTGTCTGAGAAGCTTTTGACTTCACCATCAATTCTGAATGAGATTCTTGCTTGGTAGAGAATTCTTGGTTGGAGGTTATTCTCTTTTAGCTGTTTAAATGTGTCCTACCATTCTCTTCTGGCCTGCAGGGTTTCTGTTGAGAGATCCACAGTTAGACGTATGGGGTTTCCTTTATATGTTATTTGTTGTTTGCTTTTAGCTGCTTTTAGTAATCTGTCTTTATATTTAGTCTGCGTTAGTTTGATTAGAATGTACCTTGGTGTATTTCTTCTGGGTTTTATCCTGTATGGAACTCTTTGTGCTTCTTGGACTTGGTTGATTATTTCCTTTCCCATGCTGGGGAAGTTTTTTAGTATAACCTTTTCAAGAATTTTTTCGTAACCTTTCTTCCCCTCTTCTTCCTCTGGAACTCCTATAATTCTAATGTTGGTGCATTTGATATTGTCCCATAGGTCTCTTATGCTATCCTAAGTTCTTTTAATTCTTTTTTATTGGCTTAGTGTTTGTTTATTAATTTTCTATTTAGATGATCTATCCTTTGGTGTGAGGAGTGTTAAAGTCTCCTACTATTATTGTGTTATTATTGATTTCTTCTTTTAAGTCTGACAGTATCTGTCTTATGTATTGAGGTGCCCCTGTGTTGGGTGCATAGATATTCATGACTGTTATGTCTTCCTCTTGGATGGATCCCTTAATCATGATGTAGTGACCTGCCTGTCTCTTAGAATCTTCTTTACTTTAAAATCTATTTTGTCTGATATGAGGATTGCTACCCCAGCTTTCTTTTGATTTCCATTTGCATGGAATATCTTTTTCCAGCCTCTCACTTTCAGTCTATGGGTTTCTCTAGGTCTGAAGTGGGTCTCTTGTAAACAGCATATACATGGGTCATGTTTCCTGATCCATTCAGCCAGCCTGTGTCATTTGGTTGGAGCATTTAATCCATTTACATTCAAAGTAATTATTGATACAAATGTTCCTATTGTCATCTTCTTAGAAGTTTGGGGTTTGATTTGTAGGACTACTTATACTCTTGTATTTATTGGCTATATCAGGCCCTTTAACCCTTGTTGTAGGGCTGGTTTTGTGGTACAGAATTCTTTTAGTTTTGGTCTGTCTGAGAAGCTTTTGACTTCACCATCAATTCTGAATGAGATTCTTGCTTGGTAGAGAATTCTTGGTTGGAGGTTATTCTCTTTTAGCTGTTTAAATGTGTCCTACCATTCTCTTCTGGCCTGCAGGGTTTCTGTTGAGAGATCCACAGTTAGACGTATGGGGTTTCCTTTATATGTTATTTGTTGTTTGCTTTTAGCTGCTTTTAGTAATCTGTCTTTATATTTAGTCTGCGTTAGTTTGATTAGAATGTACCTTGGTGTATTTCTTCTGGGTTTTATCCTGTATGGAACTCTTTGTGCTTCTTGGACTTGGTTGATTATTTCCTTTCCCATGCTGGGGAAGTTTTTTAGTATAACCTTTTCAAGAATTTTTTCGTAACCTTTCTTCCCCTCTTCTTCCTCTGGAACTCCTATAATTCTAATGTTGGTGCATTTGATATTGTCCCATAGGTCTCTTATGCTATCCTAAGTTCTTTTAATTCTTTTGGCTTTGTTCCGTTCCTCACCAGTTATTTCCACCAGTCTATCTTCCAGCTCGCTTATCTGTTCTTCTGCCTCCGATACTCTACTGTTGAGACCTCCTATAGTATTTTTGAGTTCAGCAATTGAGTTGGTGGTCTCTATTTGCTTATTTTTCATTTCCTGCATGTCTTTTCTCAGTGCACTGATTTCCTCTAATATTCTGTTTTTGGTGTTTTGCATCCTCATTAGTATAGTTTTTCTGAATTCTCTTTCAGATAATTTGTCTATCTCCTCCTCTGTCATTTGAAGCTGTGATTCTCTAGCTTGGTCCTTCATTTGTGCAGTGTTTCTCTGCCGTTTCATTATTAGGTTAGTTTTTGTTTCTTTGTGGGTGTCTGTGTGTACAGTTCTTTTCCCCACAAGACTTCTTGGTTGAATTTTCCCTTCCTGTGGGTTTCTGTCCTTCTAGAAGGGTTCAATGGTTTGTGTCTCGGGTGGTGTTAGGTCTTGTTTACAGGTGAACAATCTCTAGTGTTGTATGTTCTTTGATAGCGTGGGGTCTTGGAATCAGGGCTTCTACTCCAAGGATCCTTGGTTTGGTGATTGGTCAGGGGGTGTAGGCTCTATGTCTGGTTTGCTATGGTGTTCCGTGATATTAGTTCAAATACTAGCATCTGAGGAGCAAGAGGTGCGTCCCTAATGGGTGACAGTCATAAAAGCATACAGATGTTTTCTAACATAGTCATAAGATATACATACATACACAGCAATAACCACATCTAACCAGTCTTACAGTGACAAAGCATAGGAAATTTTTCTGGCAAATGACACAGTCAAAGATGGTACTTGCCTGTTAAGCTCTGAATTAATTAAAATAGTGCCTGGAAAAATAGATCTTGGGTAAGGTCCTGGCTTCGACTATTTCATTGAAAGCAATTTTTAACTAAGACATGTGTTGGGGGTGAGGAGGTAGAGAGTGTATGGGTAATGAGAAGGAATAGATTCAACTTGGAAGGATTTTATAGGGTTATGTAGCCAAGATTAGTGTGTTGTATTGTTTAGTGCAGCTGGAAGAGAATAGTGGAGACAGGAAGGTAGGAAATATTTATCTAGGGAGTAGTGGTAGATAGGAGAAAGTTTTAGATTTAGAACATAGAGGGAGGAAGGAGTGGGAAAGAGGAAAGAAAATTAGAAGTTCAAGAATTAAAATTTTTAAAAAATTAATAATTAAAAATTTAAAAAAGAAATTAAAAATTAAAAAAGGGAAGAGAAACTTAATAAGAAGAGACAAAAGAGAAAAAAAGAAAAAAACAACCCCAAACCTGACCAATCAAACGAATAAACAGAACTGTCTGCAACAGATAAGCAAAAAAGCTAAATATTGTCCCTGGTTTTTATCCTCTCATCTGTCTGGTGGAAGCCAGTCTGCTCTCGATGGTGTTGTCTTGATGATGCAGCCTTTCCCTTATGGCACCGGTCTGCAAGCTCAGGTGCTGGCCTGGACGGCGGGCTGATCCCAGTCCGTCGGGCGGGGGGCCATGGCGCGCGCTCAGTCCCGTGTTGGGCGGGGGCGTCCTGGCTCTGCCGCGCACCCGCCGGTAGCCTCCAATACCTGCCCTTCTCCCGGCTTCCTCCGCTGCGGGTGTAGCTATGGGGGTGCACGGGCTCCTCTGCTACTGGCGCGCGCACACTGCAGGTTACGCCTCCAAGTCCCAAAGGCAGGCACAAGCTTCCCCATCTGGCTCGAGCCAGGTCCCTGGTCAGCAATCTGTGGGCGACTTCCCCTTCAGCCAGTCCCCCACTAGGAGTGTTTGAACTCACCCGGTGCCACGTGGAAAGTCGCGATTTTTGTCCGGCTGAGCGGCGCAGTTTTCACACTGGGCGCTCCCTCCCATCTCCCGGTTGGTCGCGGTCGCTAGGCAGCGCTCCCCGCGTTCCGTCTGGCCTCAGGTCGCCAGGCAGCAAGTGCGCTCTGCTCGGCCCTGCTCTGGTATCCTATCTTCGCAGTGTCTTAATTTCTGCCGGCGATCCGGGCGGATTCTTGAAGTTTTCATGCTGGGCGCTGCCTTCTCTCCCCCGAGGCTCCTCTTAGGCCCCCTTTTAGGGCACTTGCTGGCGCGCTCTCCATCGGCCCCTTTAGGGATTTTATAGGTATGTCCAAGATTAGGGGGGCAGCTGGAAGAGAATAGTGGAGACAGGAAGGTAGGAAATATTTATCTAGGGAGTAGTGGTAGATAGGAGAAAGTTTTAGATTTAGAACATAGAGGGAGGAAGGAGTGGGAAAGAGGAAAGAAAATTAGAAGTTCAAGAATTAAAATTTTTAAAAAATTAATAATTAAAAATTTAAAAAAGAAATTAAAAATTAAAAAAGGGAAGAGAAACTTAATAAGAAGAGACAAAAGAGAAAAAAAGAAAAAAACAACCCCAAACCTGACCAATCAAACGAATAAACAGAACTGTCTGCAACAGATAAGCAAAAAAGCTAAATATTGTCCCTGGTTTTTATCCTCTCATCTGTCTGGTGGAAGCCAGTCTGCTCTCGATGGTGTTGTCTTGATGATGCAGCCTTTCCCTTATGGCACCGGTCTGCAAGCTCAGGTGCTGGCCGGGACGACGGGCTGATCCCAGTCTGTCGGGCGGGGGGCCGTGGCGCGCGCAGTCCCGGGTTGGGCGGGGGCGTCCTGGCTCTGCCGCGCACCCGCCGGTAGCCTCCAATACCTGCCCTTCTCCCGGCTTCCTCCGCTGCGGGTGTAGCTATGGGGGTGCACGGGCTCCTCTGCTACTGGCGCGCGCACACTGCAGGTTACGCCTCCAAGTCCCAAAGGCAGGCACAAGCTTCCCCATCTGGCTCGAGCCAGGTCCCTGGTCAGCAATCTGTGGGCGACTTCCCCTTCAGCCAGTCCCCCACTAGGAGTGTTTGAACTCACCCGGTGCCACGTGGAAAGTCGCGATTTTTGTCCGGCTGAGCGGCGCAGTTTTCACACTGGGCGCTCCCTCCCATCTCCCGGTTGGTCGCGGTCGCTAGGCAGCGCTCCCCGCGTTCCGTCTGGCCTCAGGTCGCCAGGCAGCAAGTGCGCTCTGCTCGGCCCTGCTCTGGTATCCTATCTTCGCAGTGTCTTAATTTCTGCCGGCGATCCGGGCGGATTCTTGAAGTTTTCATGCTGGGCGCTGCCTTCTCTCCCCCGAGGCTCCTCTTAGGCCCCCTTTTAGGGCACTTGCTGGCGCGCTCTCCATCGGTGCGGTCCGGCGTGGGGGTTAGGATAGAGGATTCTTAGAACCGTAGCTCCGGGAAAGTTCTGGCTGTTCACTCTTCTACTCTCGCGGACCTATGGAATTCTTCTGTCGTCTAGTGGCTGGTTTGTTGGTGGTGGTTCTTTTCTTGATTAGTTCTGGTGATTCTGTTGGGGAACTGGTGAAATCTTCCCCTCATTCCTCCGCCATCTTGGCTCCCCCCTCTATCGAGTCATTGATTCGTGAAAAATGAATCCCAAAAGGGAACTTCAGTGAGGCATGTATGTGTGGGCAGGTATGTGGCCCTTTTGGTTGACTGCGTACCTTTTCCAGGTGGTTTGAGTTGTAATTGATGGATTACGTCCTTATCCCTCCTGGGCAGGGAACCCAGGAGGGTGACTGTTTGGAGCCGTTTGCCCACCTCTGCATCAGCAGCAGCTGGCATGGGGCCTACCCCCGAACAGCCAGGATTTTTTGACTGCCTGAAGGAATTATGAGGATGATCAGCCAGTCCCTTTGGCTCCATGGAATCTGTATCCCACCACCTGCTGAGTATCCAGAACCTTCCTCGGGAAGCACGGCAGACCAGGAAGCACACTGCTCCCCACCCAAAATAACAAGGAAAAGTCGTCCTCCAGCTGGGCTCATGGCATCGTGTGGGGACCATGACGGGCGGATGGAGCCTCCCTGTGTTTTCCTGGAGGGCAGGGAGACGCTGCCTGTGGCAGTCTTGCCTGGCCATGGGTCCCTCGGCCGCTGAGCTCATGGCAAAGCAGATGCATGGGCAGGGTGGCCAGCATGTTGTCCAGGTGGAGAGGGAGGGCTGTCTTGTCCATAAATCAAATCATCGGTCCTCGGATTTGGGATGCAGTTATGTATCAGGACGGTGACAACATGCCAGCAGGAGCTGGGTTTGTCGGTCCTCTGCAGAGGCTGCCATTGTTGTTACTACACACGATGTCTTGAGCAGAACAGTGGTCAGAAAACTTCCATCTGGAACAGACTTAGATGCCAAATCTCTGACAGCCAGAGAGCCAGCAGGGCTCGTGTTGGCAAAGGAGAGTGGCTCCTTTGGCATGAGACCCATTCTGGCCACAGGGCAACCAGAACGCCAGCCTTCAATGCAGAGGCACCTTTAAATGGCCCAGGAGAGCCTAATTGTTCAGAAGATGTGTGCTCGACACCCAGCTGGGGAAATGAGAGATCTGCATCGCTTAAGAAGTCATCCCAAGCAGATCTTTTAAGATGTAAACTGTTTCCATGGCACAGTAAAATTTTCTGGGCAAAATTTCCTCTAATTTTCAAGACTCTATTGACGGTATGCACCAGACGTTGGCACGCTGTGGCCCACTGGCCAAATCGGCTTGCTGCCTGCTTTTTTCCTGGGGTCTGTGAGCTAATATTGTCATTTAGGTTTTGAAATGGTTGAAAGCAAATCAAAAGAAGTCATGTTTTGGAGCATGCAAAAAATCTATCAAATTCAAATTTTGGAATCCATAAATAGTGTTGCTGGCACTCGCCCGCAAGTATTTGCTTAGGTATGGTAAGCGATGTGGCAGATTGGAGGAGCAGCAACAGATTCCGAATGGCCTGTAGATTCTAAAATGTTTATACTGCCTGGCCCTTCACAGAAAATGTTTTCTGATTGCTGATTTGCATGCTCATTTCTGTGTCTGTGGATATGAGTGCTTCTCTGTGTTTCAGTGGGGCTGGGGTGCCCCTGGGGGTGGTCTCTTGGGGAGTGAGCATGGAGGTGAGGGCTGTGTGTCTAAGGGAAGAGTGTAGGTCCATGAAGGAGCAGGTTGAGATGGAGACGGACATTTGTAGGTCTCTTGACTTATAAGTGTGTGCTAGTGTATGTGTGTGTGCAAGATGGAGCAGGGAATGGGAGCAAGATCCGTACTTTTGCAAAGTGTGTGCTGGGTAATCTTAGTTCTCACATGCTCTGGGTATGACTTTATAAGAATGGAAAGGGAAGTGTCAGAATTTTGTCAGTTTTGTCCAACCTACTTGGCTGCAGCGAATCTTTAATATGCACGATCCAGTGATCCCAAGTGGTACCCATGTGCGGTGTCCACTATAAGTCATCTGCTGCAGAAAACTTCCATCTGGAACAGACTTAGATGGCAAATCTCTGACAGCCAGAGAGCCAGCAGGGCTCGTGTTGGCAAAGGAGAGTGGCTCCTTTGGCATGAGACCCATTCTGGCCACAGGGCAACCAGAACGCCAGCCTTCAATGCAGAGGCACCTTTAAATGGCCCAGGAGAGCCTAATTGTTCAGAAGATGTGTGCTCGACACCCAGCTGGGGAAATGAGAGATCTGCATCGCTTAAGAAGTCATCCCAAGCAGATCTTTTAAGATGTAAACTGTTTCCATGGCACAGTAAAATTTTCTGGGCAAAATTTCCTCTAATTTTCAAGACTCTATTGACGGTATGCACCAGACGTTGGCACGCTGTGGCCCACTGGCCAAATCGGCTTGCTGCCTGCTTTTTTCCTGGGGTCTGTGAGCTAATATTGTCATTTAGGTTTTGAAATGGTTGAAAGCAAATCAAAAGAAGTCATGTTTTGGAGCATGCAAAAAATCTATCAAATTCAAATTTTGGAATCCATAAATAGTGTTGCTGGCACTCGCCCGCAAGTATTTGCTTAGGTATGGTAAGCGATGTGGCAGATTGGAGGAGCAGCAACAGATTCCGAATGGCCTGTAGATTCTAAAATGTTTATACTGCCTGGCCCTTCACAGAAAATGTTTTCTGATTGCTGATTTGCATGCTCATTTCTGTGTCTGTGGATATGAGTGCTTCTCTGTGTTTCAGTGGGGCTGGGGTGCCCCTGGGGGTGGTCTCTTGGGGAGTGAGCATGGAGGTGAGGGCTGTGTGTCTAAGGGAAGAGTGTAGGTCCATGAAGGAGCAGGTTGAGATGGAGACGGACATTTGTAGGTCTCTTGACTTATAAGTGTGTGCTAGTGTATGTGTGTGTGCAAGATGGAGCAGGGAATGGGAGCAAGATCCGTACTTTTGCAAAGTGTGTGCTGGGTAATCTTAGTTCTCACATGCTCTGGGTATGACTTTATAAGAATGGAAAGGGAAGTGTCAGAATTTTGTCAGTTTTGTCCAACCTACTTGGCTGCAGCGAATCTTTAATATGCACGATCCAGTGATCCCAAGTGGTACCCATGTGCGGTGTCCACTATAAGTCATCTGCTGCTGGGTCCTGTACATATCCTGAAAGAGCTGGAAGATGGTGGCAAAAGGAATTCCAGCCATCTGGGCCATTCCTCTGTGAGCAACATTGGTACCCACTGTGTTCTAAGATCCATCTCAGTTCCTCTGATCTTGCGGAGAGGTTTCACCATCCAGGCATTTGGAAACTGGCTAGTGTCAGGAATGGTGGCTGGGACCCTTTGCTGAGCAAATCAGACCCTCCCATTCCTCTTCAAAGGGTGTCCTGTGAATGCATGGACCAAACTCCCTTTTCTGAGAAGCAGGCTTTCCCCTGGGATGTGTGCCAGGATTCTGAGAACCTGGTCACTCGGAGGGCAGGGCAGGACTGATCTACCATCTACAGAGGTTTCCTGGGCCAGTCAGTGTCACAAATTGGAACATGCCTACGGTCATGCTCAGTCTCTCAGTCAGGTCTGACTCTTTGTGACTCCATGGACTGCAGCCCCCAGGCTCCTCTGTCCATGGAGCTCTCCAGGCAAGAATACTAGAGTGGGTTGCCATTTCCTCCTCCAGTCAAATCCACGTACCCTACATCTCCTGCATTGACAGGCAGATTCTTTACCACTGAGCCCCCTGGGAAGCCCAATCAAAACATAGGCCCAAGGAATACCAATCTGAAGGAGTTAAACCAGGAGGAATGATGATTAGTTGGCCCTTGAGAAAATTCGAAAGCATCAGATCACAGAACAGAGATCAGGAAAAACAATGTTGAGAGAATCAACTTGGAATTGGGTACCAGGATATACCAGTGTTTAATTTGATGGACTAAGGACCCAAAATTCAATGGAATACTACTCAGCTGTTAAAAGAAATGCAGAAGAATCAGTCCTAATGAGGTGGTTGGATCTAGAACCTATCATAAAAAGTGAAGTAAGTAAAAAAGAGAAAGACAAGTACAGCATACTAGCACACATATATGGAATCTAGTAAAAGGGTAATGATAACACACACAGGGAACCCATGGAAAAACAGACGAGAATAGACATATGGACATTGTGGGGAATGAATAGTGGGTGGGAGGCATAGAGGGAGTTACATGGAAACCTATACTATCATATGTGAAAAAGATAGCTATTGTCATTGCGCTAAGGGAATAGGAGTTCCTACAAGGGCTTGGTGTGACAGGCTGGAGGGGTGGGATGGGGGGACCTTGGAGGAGGGTGGGGACCAATGATATGCATATGACTGATCTGGGAACATACATGTCTGTGAACAACAAAACTCTGTAAAAACTTTAAAATTTAAAAAAAAAAAAACAGAAGGAGGGCAAAGGCAGTTACAAAATTATACCTAATAAGGTGTGGAGAGCCAAAACAAATTTCATTAATGCAGGGTTAATGCAGAGCCAACAAAGCCTCCCAAGTCTCCTAGTCCAGGAGACTGACAGAGGAGGTACAGAGCAGAGGAGGAGGGGCTAAGCTGAGATGGGACTCACAGATTCAAGAGTGCTGCCATGATGCCCAGAGCATCACGTGCCTCTTTGGCATACCTGCTGTCACGATGGCTTTATTTGAAGTTGCAGAGTTCCTGTGGTTCTAGACAGATGAGCCGCCTTTTAAAAGCATGGCCCCCTCCATCCTCTACACGAGCAGAGCCCTGATCACCAACGCAGGCTCTTACTTGTGGAGACTTGACCCTGATCTCCATACATTCTAAACAGAGCATTCCTCCCTGTCCGGTCCCCGTTCCTGCACTCACTCATTCATTCCTTGCGGATGCACTGCATACTTACTCTGTGCAGAGCAGCATGCCATGTGGGTTGTGGGACCCAAATGGTGGCTTCCTCCCACATACAAAAACCTCAGCCCAATCCCTCACCCAGAGACTCACATGAGGAGGGGCTGAGCTGCCAGAGCAGGGTTGTAAATATCTGTCTTATCTCAGCCCCGGAGTTTACCTTCCCCCAAGGGTTTCCCTGTGTGTTTACAATGGTGCAATTAAATGTCTGGATAAATAACAGTTATTAAATGGGTAAATATATTCCTAACGCTGAGCGGAGTCCGAGCCTCCTGACACATTTGCTGGACGCATTTGTTTATTTAGATCTTAAGGGAAACTGGGACATGAGGGTAATAACAGGCGACTTCTGACACATCTTTCTGGTTGTTTGAACAGAGAAAGGTCTGGGCTGACTTCGAGGGGGAGTGGACAGGGAGGAGGCGCCGTGAGTATTTTTAGATCATCCCTCACAAAAGTCCCTCGCACGCAAATACTGGGATCTCTTTCAGTGCTTCTGGTTGGGCTGTTAAAGCCAGGGAAATCACACAATTGAGGTACCTTTCCACCTCCTGCTGGTAATCTTCAAATAAAAGGCTCCTGGGCTGTAGTTTAATCTGAAGAGATGGGTTGCCAAATAAAAAAATGCCAGTTACGATAATTAGGAGAATGTACTTGTGGAGTTTCCAAGTCTTTATCTTTCTTACTGCTGGTGAATTGGAGAACACATTTATCTTGTAGGGCTTGTCTGAATGAAAAGCAGACGAGGGAAATATGGATTTTGTGGGTGAAATGAATTTTGTGTCAGAGAAAACAGATTTCTGTTCTTGTGATAAATTTGAAGCCGAAGCCTTTAAAACAAAACAACCGCAAAAAAAAAAAAAAAAAAAAAAAAAGTGTCAGCCTTGGCCAGGACTTTCATGTCCTTATTTCAATGATTTCATCTTCTAGGAGTAAAATTGGGTGTTCACCTCATCAACCACAGTGAACTGCTGTGCCCTGGGGTCCATACTGGAAGTCCTCTGGTCATGTGATGTACATCAAGCACATCCCCAACTGGGAAAATCTAAGAGGTGGAAATCATATTCATGCAGCCTTACATAGCTTCCTTCCTTCCACCACACATACATACACAGAGGGAAACTGCCTGACTTTTCTAATGCATGGAAAACTGAAATTGCGTTTATGTCTAATCTTTAGTCACACAGGATTCCTCTCTTTACTCTGTTTTTAGGGTTAGGGTTGGTGAGGGTTAGAAGGGGCTTCCCTGGTGACTCAGATGGTGAAGAATCTGCCTTTCATGTGGGAGACCCAGGTTTGATTCCTGGGTCGGGAAGATACCCTGGAGAAGGGAATGGTACTCCAGTATTCTTTCCTGAAGAATTCCATGGACAGAGGAGCTTGGCAAGCTACAGTCCATGGGTTCACAAAGAGTTGGACACGACTGAGTGACTAACACACACACACAGACACACAGGATTAAAAATAGAGATCAGAGACGTGATATGCTTAGAAATTCCCATGTGCACTATCAACCAGAGTTTCTCTGTTAGCCAAGCTGAAGGACTCTAGAGCAGGCGTCCCCAACCTCTACAATCTAATTCCTGATGATCTGGGGTGGAGCTGATGTAATAATAATAGAAACAAAGTGTACAATAAATGTAATGCTTTTGAATCATCCTCAAACCATCCCCCTACTCCTGCTGCCATCCTTGAAAAAATTGTCTTCCACAAAACCACCCAAAAGGTTAGGGATCGCTTTTCTAGACCTTCAGGATGATTTCCTTTTCCTTCATCATTTTCTCATCACTGAGAACAGAGGGCCACCTGATGTAGATGTGTGAGAGAGGTTTACCAGTTATCCAAAGGCAGATTCTTTCATGGCAGATTTCTTTTATTTTAGTTGAGATTCATGTTAACGTAGAACAAAAGCAAGGAAGAAGCATGAGGCTATTGATATGTTTCCAGTTCTTTGCTGGAGTTTCATCAAGGGGCTGGAGATCTGCTATGGAGTTGTTTGCCTTTGGCTCACAGAAGAGCCCAGGATGAGAAGGGGACCTGCCAGGCCCACTGAGCGTGGATGTTGAAGGGTCCACAATTGTACGTCCCTGACCTCTGGGCCAGTAGCTGACGAGTGCTATGTTTTCACCTGACTGCTCTCTTCGTTTGTCCTTCTGTTTCTAGAAGATCTCCTGACTGAAGGACTTACTGTTTCTTTTCTATTATAGTTTTTTTTAATATTTTTATTTATCTATATGGCTGTGCCAAGTCTTAGTTGTGGCACTGGATATTTTCCATTTTCATTGCAGCATGGAATAAATTTAAAACTTTTATTTAGAGCTTCCCTGGTGGTCCAGTGGGTAAGGACACCACCTTGCAGTGCAAGGGGCGCCAGTTCAATCCCTGGCCTGGAAAGATCCCACATGCCGTGGAACAGCTGGACCAATGTGTCCAACTACTGAGTCAGTGCTCTGGAGAGCATGCGCCCGGAGCTGGTGCTCTGCAACCAGAGGGGCCACTGCAATGGGAGGCCCACATGGGCCAAAGAGCAAAGATGGATGAAAATAGATAAATGAAAGAGCAATAGAAGTGCCCCCCCCACCACCAAAAAAAAACACTTTTATTTATTTATTTATTTGACTTCACCAGGTCTTAGTTGTAGCATGCAGGATTTTTCATTGCAGCACGTGGGATCTAGTTCCCTGATCAAGGAACGAACCTGGTCCCTCTGCATTAGGAGTGCAGAGTCTCAGCCATTGAATCAGCAGGGAAATCCCAGGAGTTACTATTTCGTATCAGAGAAAGAGAAAAGATGGGGAAACTACTCAGGGAAAATTGAGAAGCTGAACTTTATATATTCCTGTAATCAAAACAGGCTCAGAACTCTTCAGAGAAAATTCCTCATGCTGCTTAGAGATGGACCCTTGGCTCGCCTTCTCTGTGGGCAAGGGTGGCAGGCAATTTAGAAAACTGATCTCTCCAGTGTTCTCAGACTTCATATTTGCTTTGCTTTTAAAGGCTAGAGATCTGATTTGCTCAGGAAATCAAAATGCATACCTGCCCTCCAGGCCTTTTCCGAAGAAGCATCAATTGTCCAATTTTGGCCAAAGCTAACTGGAGAAAAACACTATTTTGAAGAATCGTTTGAATAATATGTGGTTCTTACATCCCTCCAGATCAACTCTATCCAACAGAACTTCTGTGATGATGGAAATACTTGATGTCTGTGCACCCAAAACAAGTGAATCTGTTGAGCATTTGCAAGTGAGAAACTGAATGTCCACTTCTACTTGCTTTTCATTAATTTAAACTTAAATGGCCATAAGTGGCTAGTAGGTATCATATTCACAGTGCCATTCTAGATAATAATAGTGGAAGAGCTACTGTTTATTGAATACACCGTGTATCCAGATAGTATGCTGAGCATCTCCAGTGTACCATCTCCTTTAATCCTCATGTTGAGATATATATGTGTACAACTATATATAATATAGTATGGGCTTCCCAGGTGGCACTGTGATAAGGAATTCACCTGCCACTGCAGGAGATGCAGGTTTGATGCTTGGGTCAGGAAGATCCCCCGGAGTAGGAAATGGCAACCTATGCCAGTATTCTTGCCTAGAAAATTCCATAGACAGAGGAGCTTGGCAAGCTATAGTCCATGCAGTCACAAAGAATTGGTTATGACTGAGCATGCGAGGCTTCCCTGGTGGTTTAGTGGTAAAAGAATCTGCCTACAGTGCAGGAGACCTGGGTTTGATTCCTGGGTTGGGAAGATTCCCTGGAGGAGGGCATGGCAACCTACTCCAGTGTTCTTGCCTGGAGAATTCCATGGACAGAGGAACCTGGGAAGCCAAAGTCCGTGGGGTCAAAAAGAATCAGACGTGACTGAAGAGACTAAATAGCAGCAGCAGAGCATGCATGCAGCACCCATATAATATAATAGATGATTAATTAATAGCATTGTATGAATGATATATAATTATATAATCAATTTATAGTATATTAAATATTTATCAGTATATTATATTGATACATTATCTGCATACTTTTTCCTGAAGGGTAAAGCTTAAACAAATTGCCTACTTTGCAGAGTCCTTCACATAATCAGTGATAGACCCAGGATTTGATTCCATGTCTGACTGACACCAAACCAGTCCCTATGTTTCATTCACGTCTTAATTGAACTTGAAGGGAAATCAAGACAAAAAACACAAAAACGCTCTTTTACCCTACCTTCCTACCTACACTGGTTTTACTGGGTTTCAGTGTGTCATGTGCACTATGCAGACAACAGACTCTTTTCATTGAACAAATATAAAATTGTATGGTGATATTTAATACTTTCTCAAGATGTACACAGATGGCCTCTTCAAAAATCTTAGTAGACTCTTCTTTCCTTCTCCATCCGAGTTAAGAATTCTCTTTATCTGAGTTGTCCTGGAACATTTGCTCCTGACTTGCGTTGGCAAAAGTGTTCTTACATCTTGAAATGCGGAAGATCCAGATAGTATGCTGAGCATCTCCAGTGTACCATCTCCTTTAATCCTCATGTTGAGATATATATGTGTACAACTATATATAATATAGTATGGGCTTCCCAGGTGGCACTGTGATAAGGAATTCACCTGCCACTGCAGGAGATGCAGGTTTGATGCTTGGGTCAGGAAGATCCCCCGGAGTAGGAAATGGCAACCTATGCCAGTATTCTTGCCTAGAAAATTCCATAGACAGAGGAGCTTGGCAAGCTATAGTCCATGCAGTCACAAAGAATTGGTTATGACTGAGCATGCGAGGCTTCCCTGGTGGTTTAGTGGTAAAAGAATCTGCCTACAGTGCAGGAGACCTGGGTTTGATTCCTGGGTTGGGAAGATTCCCTGGAGGAGGGCATGGCAACCTACTCCAGTGTTCTTGCCTGGAGAATTCCATGGACAGAGGAACCTGGGAAGCCAAAGTCCGTGGGGTCAAAAAGAATCAGACGTGACTGAAGAGACTAAATAGCAGCAGCAGAGCATGCATGCAGCACCCATATAATATAATAGATGATTAATTAATAGCATTGTATGAATGATATATAATTATATAATCAATTTATAGTATATTAAATATTTATCAGTATATTATATTGATACATTATCTGCATACTTTTTCCTGAAGGGTAAAGCTTAAACAAATTGCCTACTTTGCAGAGTCCTTCACATAATCAGTGATAGACCCAGGATTTGATTCCATGTCTGACTGACACCAAACCAGTCCCTATGTTTCATTCACGTCTTAATTGAACTTGAAGGGAAATCAAGACAAAAAACACAAAAACGCTCTTTTACCCTACCTTCCTACCTACACTGGTTTTACTGGGTTTCAGTGTGTCATGTGCACTATGCAGACAACAGACTCTTTTCATTGAACAAATATAAAATTGTATGGTGATATTTAATACTTTCTCAAGATGTACACAGATGGCCTCTTCAAAAATCTTAGTAGACTCTTCTTTCCTTCTCCATCCGAGTTAAGAATTCTCTTTATCTGAGTTGTCCTGGAACATTTGCTCCTGACTTGCGTTGGCAAAAGTGTCTTACAAAATGGGATTACACATCTTGTGGAAATGCGGGAAAGGCGGTGGTTTGTTATACCCTATCTCGCAATCTGGTGATGTGTACTCATGGGATAAACTGTTTTCAGATCTAAGCACCAAGAAGACTGTTGTTAACTTGAAGGAGATAGTGTGCATTTTCCAATACTAATTATGGAACTGACTCTATTATCCTGTATGCTTGGGTCACCAGGAACCTCAGAGCCAAGTTTGTCATGTTCCTTTAAAAACTATAGAGGAAGCTGTGATTTGTATGCTTTTTTAGCTTTCTCCTTTGACTCAGTCTTCTGCTAAGCCTGTATTTCATCTTTTCGTGCCTCAGTATATTTGCATGATCAGTTTCAAATCCTTTGCGCAACATGCTGACCGAGAAATTTGGTTGCCAGCTCATGAAGAGCTCAGTCTTATCTTTGGTGAGGTTGGGATCACTCCAAGCCAAATCCCCTAAAGGCCAGTGTACTTTATTCATAGAGCAGTGACCATTTCTCCATCACAGAGAATATTTAGGAAGAGGGAACATAAACAAAGAGTAATCATTTGGTGCCAGAACCAATGCTGTACAGACACCATCTTTGGCTAGAAAGAGTGGAAAATGGAATAACAGGGAGAGTATAAAAGATAGTGTATAATCCGGCTCTCAGAATTTCAGATGATGAACAGCAGGTGCAGCACCAATTCTGTTGCTCTCCATCATAGCCAATCTCTAAAATGTTTTTAATAAACTCCAGAGCTTGATTAATCCAGCTAGAAGTTTCCTGATTTATTATCTGCATCCAGTGATGGCCTCAGGACTAGGGAATCATTTAAGGAATAACAGAAGCAGAACAAGTCAAAATCCCCAGATGTTAGGAAGGCAGTCATTCAGCTTAGGTTGGGTGGGACTGATTTCCCTCCAGAGAGGGGGCAAACATGTAAAAGAAAGAATATTTTGGAAGCAATTTCTTTAATTATCTATGGATAGGTTGGTGGGAGAATTAATAACTGAAGGGTAGAAATGTGTGGTCATAATATAAATGGGTAAAACCGTCTTCTCCACCCAAAATTTTTGAGTTGTCCTGGAACATTTGCTCCTGACTTGCGTTGGCAAAAGTGTCTTACAAAATGGGATTACACATCTTGTGGAAATGCGGGAAAGGCGGTGGTTTGTTATACCCTATCTCGCAATCTGGTGATGTGTACTCATGGGATAAACTGTTTTCAGATCTAAGCACCAAGAAGACTGTTGTTAACTTGAAGGAGATAGTGTGCATTTTCCAATACTAATTATGGAACTGACTCTATTATCCTGTATGCTTGGGTCACCAGGAACCTCAGAGCCAAGTTTGTCATGTTCCTTTAAAAACTATAGAGGAAGCTGTGATTTGTATGCTTTTTTAGCTTTCTCCTTTGACTCAGTCTTCTGCTAAGCCTGTATTTCATCTTTTCGTGCCTCAGTATATTTGCATGATCAGTTTCAAATCCTTTGCGCAACATGCTGACCGAGAAATTTGGTTGCCAGCTCATGAAGAGCTCAGTCTTATCTTTGGTGAGGTTGGGATCACTCCAAGCCAAATCCCCTAAAGGCCAGTGTACTTTATTCATAGAGCAGTGACCATTTCTCCATCACAGAGAATATTTAGGAAGAGGGAACATAAACAAAGAGTAATCATTTGGTGCCAGAACCAATGCTGTACAGACACCATCTTTGGCTAGAAAGAGTGGAAAATGGAATAACAGGGAGAGTATAAAAGATAGTGTATAATCCGGCTCTCAGAATTTCAGATGATGAACAGCAGGTGCAGCACCAATTCTGTTGCTCTCCATCATAGCCAATCTCTAAAATGTTTTTAATAAACTCCAGAGCTTGATTAATCCAGCTAGAAGTTTCCTGATTTATTATCTGCATCCAGTGATGGCCTCAGGACTAGGGAATCATTTAAGGAATAACAGAAGCAGAACAAGTCAAAATCCCCAGATGTTAGGAAGGCAGTCATTCAGCTTAGGTTGGGTGGGACTGATTTCCCTCCAGAGAGGGGGCAAACATGTAAAAGAAAGAATATTTTGGAAGCAATTTCTTTAATTATCTATGGATAGGTTGGTGGGAGAATTAATAACTGAAGGGTAGAAATGTGTGGTCATAATATAAATGGGTAAAACCGTGAGGCAAACAGGGACTTCACTGGGTTACAAGAAACTGGATTAAATTGAATTGAACCACAAGTTCAGTTCAGTCACTCAGTTGTGTCTGACTCTTTGCGACCCCATGGACTGCAGCACACTAGACTTCCCTGTCCTTCACCATCTCCTGGAGCCTGCTCAAACTCATGTCCATTGACTCACTGATGCCCTCCAACCATCTCATCCTCTGTCACCCCCTTCTGCTTCTGCCTTCTATTTTTCCCAGCATCAGGCTCTTTGCAATGACTCATCTTTTCATATCAGGTGGCCAACGTACTGGAATTTCAGCTTTAGCATCAGTTCTTCCAGTGAATATTCAGGGTTGATTTCCTTTAGGGTTGACTGGTTCGATATTTTAGTCCAAGGGACTCTCAAGAGTCTTCTCCAACACCACCGCTCACAGACATCAAATTTTTGGCGCTCGTAAGAACCACAAGCAGTGCTTTTTAAATCAGTGTCCAGTCCATGTGAGGATGTTGACTTTGGTGGCCTGGCTCAATTCAAACACAGGAGAGAGCATTGCGGGAGAAGGAAACCCAGCTTCCAGTTATTTCCTTCTGAAATATCAGATCAAAGGCAGCCCCTGGAATAAAGGAAGGTGATCCTCATGCTGCTCAGAGTGTGGTCCTGAGCCAGCAGCTTTAGTCTCACCTGGGAGTGTGTTAGAAGTGCAGCCTCACCAGCCCCACCCCAGACTTTCTGAACCAGGACTGACATTTTAACCACAGACATTTGATCCCTTGTGACTTTGCACGTTACATTTTGAGAAGCGCTGTTCTCAAGCAGCTTACTCAAGACTCTGAAGTCTGTGAGGTGATCTGTGAGGGCATCCCAGGCACCCATCATTGGCCAAGCATCTTCAAGGAACAAGGAATGTTCTGACCAGTGCGGAGATGCAAAGAGACGCATGACATCGTTTCAATCTTGAAGTTTAAAAGCTAGTGAGTAAGAGGAGGACAACACACATCTATTCATGGAAACTAATGGAGAAAATGAATGTCCTAAAAAGTGACAGAACAAGGTTTTAGAAGGAGGATGGGTCATGTTGGATCTAGCAGTCAAGCAGAGTAGTTAGTAGCTAGGAAATTCACTGGGTTACAAGAAACTGGATTAAATTGAATTGAACACGCATCAGTCCTCAGTTGTGTCTGACTCTTTGCGACCCCATGGACTGCAGCACACTAGACTTCCCTGTCCTTCACCATCTCCTGGAGCCTGCTCAAACTCATGTCCATTGACTCACTGATGCCCTCCAACCATCTCATCCTCTGTCACCCCCTTCTGCTTCTGCCTTCTATTTTTCCCAGCATCAGGCTCTTTGCAATGACTCATCTTTTCATATCAGGTGGCCAACGTACTGGAATTTCAGCTTTAGCATCAGTTCTTCCAGTGAATATTCAGGGTTGATTTCCTTTAGGGTTGACTGGTTCGATATTTTAGTCCAAGGGACTCTCAAGAGTCTTCTCCAACACCACCGCTCACAGACATCAAATTTTTGGCGCTCGTAAGAACCACAAGCAGTGCTTTTTAAATCAGTGTCCAGTCCATGTGAGGATGTTGACTTTGGTGGCCTGGCTCAATTCAAACACAGGAGAGAGCATTGCGGGAGAAGGAAACCCAGCTTCCAGTTATTTCCTTCTGAAATATCAGATCAAAGGCAGCCCCTGGAATAAAGGAAGGTGATCCTCATGCTGCTCAGAGTGTGGTCCTGAGCCAGCAGCTTTAGTCTCACCTGGGAGTGTGTTAGAAGTGCAGCCTCACCAGCCCCACCCCAGACTTTCTGAACCAGGACTGACATTTTAACCACAGACATTTGATCCCTTGTGACTTTGCACGTTACATTTTGAGAAGCGCTGTTCTCAAGCAGCTTACTCAAGACTCTGAAGTCTGTGAGGTGATCTGTGAGGGCATCCCAGGCACCCATCATTGGCCAAGCATCTTCAAGGAACAAGGAATGTTCTGACCAGTGCGGAGATGCAAAGAGACGCATGACATCGTTTCAATCTTGAAGTTTAAAAGCTAGTGAGTAAGAGGAGGACAACACACATCTATTCATGGAAACTAATGGAGAAAATGAATGTCCTAAAAAGTGACAGAACAAGGTTTTAGAAGGAGGATGGGTCATGTTGGATCTAGCAGTCAAGCAGAGTAGTTAGTAGCTAGAGCAAGAGCAGAGCTGGTGGGGCCAGAACAGAAGCAGGTGGCCCGATTAAGTCCCGTACCTGCTTGGTAGCTCAGTCGTGTCCAGCTCTTTGTGACCCTATGTGCTACTGTAGTCTGCCAGGCTCCTCTGTCCATGGAATTCTTCAGACAAGGATACTGGAATGGGTTGCCATTCCCTCCTCCAGAGATCTTCCCAACCCAGGGATCAAACTCCAGTCTCCTACATTTCTGGCATTGGCAAGTGGATTCTTCACCACTGAGTGACCTGGGAAGCCCTTCATCCCAGTACCGACCCCTGAAATGCTATCCATTTTCCTACTTGATCGCTAACTCTCTCCCCTTCCAGGTGACGGATTCTCATTTTTCTTCTTTTTATCCCCCAAGAAAATCTGTCACCGACTCCTTCCTTCATCAGATCTTAAATGAATGATAGCAACTTCAAGGGTAGTCCTGTGGGCCAGGCTTTGATGGACATCAAAGCTTTCTGATGAAGTAGAATTCAATGATGCTGTTAGTGTATTGCAAATTCCCTTTTCCCCGAAGAGTTTTCATCGCACCTCTTAGGCCATCACTCAGGCTTTCTGTGTAGGAAGTTGACAGAAGCGATCCTTTTCCTTGCGAGGTAGCCCAGCGTGGTAGTTAGAGGGCCGTTTCTGGAGTCAGACCACATGTGCTGTGTAACCTTGAGAAGGTTTCTTAACCGCTCTGTGCCTCGCTTCCCCATCCACACAGTGGAGTTCCTTACATTTTCATGAGAACCAGTGTTACCTGGCATGTGGTTTAAGGACTGTCTCCCCAGAATTCCGATAGTGTGGACGTGAGTGGGCCCTGGCATGTACGTGTTGAACAAGCACTCCTAGTAATTCCTGCTGGCAGAGAAGTTGAAGACAATACCTTTGCTGACTTACCTGTCTCCCCTGGAAGTAGATAAGACAGTTGGAGTAGTCTCTTATCTTTTCTGTAGGGAGTCAGGGTCTGGGTTTTGTGCAAGCTGCGCTGAGAATCTGTGCACATGGAAGGAGGCAATGATGCAAAGTGAAAGGCTTGAAAGCTTTGGAGTCAGGCGGGCCTTGGTCCCCAGCACGACTCTCTGCTCCCAGGGGTATGATGGCTGCCGCGTGGAGAGGAGCTGATCCTCTGCAGTCCTAACGTGCAGAGGGAGCGCTGTTCTCTCAGCAGAGCCTCCCCAGGGCACAGCAGCAGCAAGGCAGAGCTGACACAATGGATGTTCCAGTCTAGGAGCTTGAGACGGTCTGGCCAGGGGGGAAGTGTCACCAGGGAGACAGGGATCCAGGGATGAGATGCGCATGAGGCTGAAGAGTCCGCCCAGTGGAAGCCGTCACGAGCGCTGGGAGGGCTGGCGGAGGTCAGAAGGGGCAGAGAGGTCTCCAAGGCCTCTGAGAGTGGGGATCAGAGTCCGGGACATCTGAGGGGCGAGAACAAGTGAGCCTAGCTGTTGGGAGGCCCTGGAGACTGCCCGCGAGGGTGGGAGCTGTTTGTTGGATGCCGTTTCACGCGAGTCCAACCACCGCCCGGAGGCCCGGTGTTTGCGTGGACTTGGATGGGCGGCCGTGATTGGCTGCGTGGGTTGGGCACTGCCCAAGCCTGGGGCGCACCATTCCTGTAACAGCTTAGGTATAGAGCCGCCTCTTGAGTCGCTCACCCTGCACCCTAAACTGTCCTGCATGGCTGCCATGGTCCCCCCGAGACTCACAGGATGGCTTGAGTTTGATTCAGGCCAGAGCAGAGGCACCAGGCCACTTCACCCGGTGGCTCCCCAGGACCCCGGCAGTAGGCTGGCCGTTTGGAAAGGGGCAAAAGCAGAAAATGAAGCGTTGCATGAGTAGGTGGAACCAACCCAGGCAGATGAAGAGCATAACACGGTCAAACCCAGACGGAGCCACATCCACGAGGGCCGGCCTGCTGGAAGGGGCGGATCCTTATTTCCCTGTGACGCTGGGAACGCTCCTGTTGTCACCAACGCACTTTGTGACTTACCTGTCTCCCCTGGAAGTAGATAAGACAGTTGGAGTAGTCTCTTATCTTTTCTGTAGGGAGTCAGGGTCTGGGTTTTGTGCAAGCTGCGCTGAGAATCTGTGCACATGGAAGGAGGCAATGATGCAAAGTGAAAGGCTTGAAAGCTTTGGAGTCAGGCGGGCCTTGGTCCCCAGCACGACTCTCTGCTCCCAGGGGTATGATGGCTGCCGCGTGGAGAGGAGCTGATCCTCTGCAGTCCTAACGTGCAGAGGGAGCGCTGTTCTCTCAGCAGAGCCTCCCCAGGGCACAGCAGCAGCAAGGCAGAGCTGACACAATGGATGTTCCAGTCTAGGAGCTTGAGACGGTCTGGCCAGGGGGGAAGTGTCACCAGGGAGACAGGGATCCAGGGATGAGATGCGCATGAGGCTGAAGAGTCCGCCCAGTGGAAGCCGTCACGAGCGCTGGGAGGGCTGGCGGAGGTCAGAAGGGGCAGAGAGGTCTCCAAGGCCTCTGAGAGTGGGGATCAGAGTCCGGGACATCTGAGGGGCGAGAACAAGTGAGCCTAGCTGTTGGGAGGCCCTGGAGACTGCCCGCGAGGGTGGGAGCTGTTTGTTGGATGCCGTTTCACGCGAGTCCAACCACCGCCCGGAGGCCCGGTGTTTGCGTGGACTTGGATGGGCGGCCGTGATTGGCTGCGTGGGTTGGGCACTGCCCAAGCCTGGGGCGCACCATTCCTGTAACAGCTTAGGTATAGAGCCGCCTCTTGAGTCGCTCACCCTGCACCCTAAACTGTCCTGCATGGCTGCCATGGTCCCCCCGAGACTCACAGGATGGCTTGAGTTTGATTCAGGCCAGAGCAGAGGCACCAGGCCACTTCACCCGGTGGCTCCCCAGGACCCCGGCAGTAGGCTGGCCGTTTGGAAAGGGGCAAAAGCAGAAAATGAAGCGTTGCATGAGTAGGTGGAACCAACCCAGGCAGATGAAGAGCATAACACGGTCAAACCCAGACGGAGCCACATCCACGAGGGCCGGCCTGCTGGAAGGGGCGGATCCCTTATTTCCCTGTGACGCTGGGAACGCTCCTGTTGTCACCAACGCACAACACCTGTCTACACACAAACACGGAGCCTTCTTGTCTTCCTCTTTCTGTTGTTTTCCTCCTTGACATTATCACCCTCTGGCATTCTACAGGTGGTTGTTGTTGTTGTTGTTGTTTTTAAGCTATTCCTACCCACTCGAAAAAAAGTTCAGCTGGTCCCTGGTACACAGGTAGCATTCAATACATAATTCTGTCCTGTGGAAGGAAGGAAGGTGAGAAGGAAAGAAAGAGGGAGGGAGGACTACACAGGTAGGTCTCTAGTTATTTAAAAAAGAAAAAAAAAGTTTCAAGTGGAAAATTCTGGAAACTTCAAGCCAAAAGAAAAAAAAAAAATGCTTTAACCTAGGGGTATAGGGAACACATTTACCTACAAAGAATAAAGAGCAGAAAGAACTAAGTAGAAGGTCAGAAAGCTGTTTGTTGAAGATATTGGGGCTCAAGGCAGAACTCCTGCTCCCTTGGGACTTTCTAGGTAGAAATCCAGGCCTAAGTCCTGGAAAAAAAACACAAAAGGTACAGTTCCCTCACTGATTTGGTAAAGGACCCACACACTTCCTTCCAGAAACATAGTCACAGATGTGGAAAACAAACTGATGTTTACCAGGGTAGGAGAAGGGGAGGGATCAACTGGAAGAATGAACTCGACATATACACACACTGCTGTCCATAAAACAGATAACTATTAAGGGCCTACAGAGCAGTACAGGGAATTCTAGGCAATACTCTGTAATGGAGTCCAGGGGTCAAGAGTCCCTGCTCCCAATGCAGGGGGCCTGTGTTGGATCCCTGGTCAGGGAACTAGATCCCACATGCTGCAACTAAAGATCCCATATACTGCAACTAAGACCCATTACAGCCAGAAGAAAAAAAACAAAACAAGACTCTGTAATGGCCTATATGGGAAAAAAGATCTCAGCAAGAGTCTATACATGGATATATGTAACTGATTTGCTTTGCCATCTACCAGAAGCTAATATAACATGGCGCATCAACTCTTTGCCAATAAACATTTTTAGAAAAAGAAAAGGTACATTTCCAAGGGCACAGAGCTTCAGCATCCCACTGAGACCCCTCCCCGCCCCCGCTCCCCGGCCCAGCTCCCTCCCCGTGTGATCTGTCTGCTCAGGAGGCAGCCCAATGATGTCTCCAGGACCCACACACAACCCAGGGCAGCTTTGCTGTCAGCCCTCACAGACAGCAGAGAGGACGGACAGCTGGGCAGCCTGATCCCCTTTGTCAGGAGCGTCGTGGGTTTGTTGTCGACATGGAGCTGCAGCATGAGCTGTTGGTGTGATTGTTGAGAACCCGGGATGCGGTGACCTTTAAGCGCAGTCCAGAGCACATTCCTGAAGAGAATCGCCTCTGCTGCTGACAGAGCCTGCAGACAGACAAGTGAATAAGCAAACAGACCCCACCTCGCTGCCTGTTGGGATGCCAGGTGCTGGATGTGTGTTAATTGCACGAACAGTCTCATCTGCTTGACGGCTTTGATTTGTGCTTTGGGGGTGTTCCATCAAGATTTCTTAAACACAAATTGATCTCTGTTAATTCATGCATCAGCGCTGAATATTTTGACGGGCAACACCTCCTCCCTTTGGAGAAGCTGTGCAGGCTGGCAAGCCAGTGGAGCTCAGTTAATCTCCTCACTTCTCCTCTGCAGTGTTCCCTAAGCCCAGAATTCCTGCCTGGACCTCTCCTTTAAGGATTCTTCCTACACTCCTTAGCCTGTTTTTCTTGGCTGCTTCTTCTTCCTTCTGCCCCAACCATCTCGCCTGCTTCAATTTTTTTTTTTCTTTTTGTGGCTGTCCTATGTCTTTAAGCACACAGGCGTTTTCTAGTTACAACACATGGGCTTAGTTGCCCTGTGGTATGTGGGATCTTAGTTCCCCACCAGGGTTTGAACCCTCATCCCCTGCAACAGCAGGTGAATTCTTAATCCAACTAAAGATCCCATATACTGCAACTAAGACCCATTACAGCCAGAAGAAAAACAAAACAAGACTCTGTAATGGCCTATATGGGAAAAAAGATCTCAGCAAGAGTCTATACATGGATATATGTAACTGATTTGCTTTGCCATCTACCAGAAGCTAATATAACATGGCGCATCAACTCTTTGCCAATAAACATTTTTAGAAAAAGAAAAGGTACATTTCCAAGGGCACAGAGCTTCAGCATCCCACTGAGACCCCTCCCCGCCCCCGCTCCCCGGCCCAGCTCCCTCCCCGTGTGATCTGTCTGCTCAGGAGGCAGCCCAATGATGTCTCCAGGACCCACACACAACCCAGGGCAGCTTTGCTGTCAGCCCTCACAGACAGCAGAGAGGACGGACAGCTGGGCAGCCTGATCCCCTTTGTCAGGAGCGTCGTGGGTTTGTTGTCGACATGGAGCTGCAGCATGAGCTGTTGGTGTGATTGCTGAGAACCCGGGATGCGGTGACCTTTAAGCGCAGTCCAGAGCACATTCCTGAAGAGAATCGCCTCTGCTGCTGACAGAGCCTGCAGACAGACAAGTGAATAAGCAAACAGACCCCACCTCGCTGCCTGTTGGGATGCCAGGTGCTGGATGTGTGTTAATTGCACGAACAGTCTCATCTGCTTGACGGCTTTGATTTGTGCTTTGGGGGTGTTCCATCAAGATTTCTTAAACACAAATTGATCTCTGTTAATTCATGCATCAGCGCTGAATATTTTGACGGGCAACACCTCCTCCCTTTGGAGAAGCTGTGCAGGCTGGCAAGCCAGTGGAGCTCAGTTAATCTCCTCACTTCTCCTCTGCAGTGTTCCCTAAGCCCAGAATTCCTGCCTGGACCTCTCCTTTAAGGATTCTTCCTACACTCCTTAGCCTGTTTTTCTTGGCTGCTTCTTCTTCCTTCTGCCCCAACCATCTCGCCTGCTTCAATTTTTTTTTTTCTTTTTGTGGCTGTCCTATGTCTTTAAGCACACAGGCTTTTTCTAGTTACAACACATGGGCTTAGTTGCCCTGTGGTATGTGGGATCTTAGTTCCCCCACCAGGGTTTGAACCCTCATCCCCTGCAACAGCAGGTGAATTCTTAACCACTGGACCACACTTGCCCTCTTCAAATTTTGTTCCAAGACCTAGTGCTTTCTCCTACCTCCTCAACCCTGTTCTCTTCATCTCTCTCCTTTTCACACTTCAAATTCTTCTCTCCTACATCTCTCCTGCATCAATAAAACCCGTGTCTTGTCTCCACTCTCGGTCACCCATCTCCCCTCTCAGCCTTACTTCCTTCTCCTCAGCTGACGCCTTCTGCCATCACCTCTGCTTCTTCTATTTATTTTCACCCTGCAGTTTCCTCCTTGTTTAGGCTCTCTCTCTCCCCCTGGCCTCTGGGCTCCTGCTTAGCCGCCTGTGAGTGAGAGATGCTCCCACGCAGAGCGCTAAGATGGAGGAAGCAACTAAAATGTGACAGAGAAAACCCTGACCTCGTTTCCTGTTGCAAACATGGAGCAGCGTCCCCAGAGGCCGGGAGCACAAACTCAGAGCAGAAAAAAACATCCCCAGATCCCAGGTTCCCCAGCGGCCTCCTGTCTGCAGGCACGCAGAACCAGAGAGGCGCCAACTCATGCCTCAGCAAATTGCCTTGGTCAGGCGCTCTGAGCCCCAATTAGCATTTATCAGAATAAAATATCCACTGGCTGAAGGAGGGACTCCATCCATAACCCCGCAGAACAGAACAGAGCTTCACATCGACATGCATATTCAATCATGGAGCAGCCAAATTAAACATAAATCTAAAGTCATGACAACAATAATTATAAGACAAATCTATAACATGTATACATCAAGGTAGCAAGAGGCAAATGGACCTCCTAACCTATTCCTCAAGCAGTTTTACCTTGTGATCTCATTTCACGTTCCCCGAGCCTCCATGGGACCTCCTCTTGGTCTCTGCACACATTGGGCTGGTCATGCCAGGCGTCTCCCCCATCATCTCAGAGATTTCTCAGCCCCACTTGCTCTTACATCTGCCTGGAGGGTTCATTCCTATCGTCTCTTCCTAACCTCTTGTTTTCAAGTTTTTATTGGAGTATGCTAAATGATTTCCGTCGTGTCCAACTCTGTGTGACCCTGTGGACAGTAGCCTTCCAGGCTCCTCTGTCTGTGGGGTTCTCTAGGCACGAATACTGGAGTGGGTTGCCATTTCCTCTCCAGGCTCTTCCTGACAAAGGGATTGAACTCGCATCTTTAGGTCTCCTGCACTGGCAAAGAGGCATGTGAAAGCCTCGGCATTTTTTCCCCCCTTTTCCCCCCATTCCCCAAATTCTTCTCTCCTACCTCTCTCCTGCATCAATAAAGCCCGTGTCTTGTCTCCCCTCTCGGTCACCCATCTCCCCTCTCAGCCTTACTTCCTTCTCCTCAGCTGACGCCTTCTGCCATCACCTCTGCTTCTTCTATTTATTTTCACCCTGCAGTTTCCTCCTTGTTTAGGCTCTCTCTCTCCCCCTGGCCTCTGGGCTCCTGCTTAGCCGCCTGTGAGTGAGAGATGCTCCCACGCAGAGCGCTAAGATGGAGGAAGCAACTAAAATGTGACAGAGAAAACCCTGACCTCGTTTCCTGTTGCAAACATGGAGCAGCGTCCCCAGAGGCCGGGAGCACAAACTCAGAGCAGAAAAAAACATCCCCAGATCCCAGGTTCCCCAGCGGCCTCCTGTCTGCAGGCACGCAGAACCAGAGAGGCGCCAACTCATGCCTCAGCAAATTGCCTTGGTCAGGCGCTCTGAGCCCCAATTAGCATTTATCAGAATAAAATATCCACTGGCTGAAGGAGGGACTCCATCCATAACCCCGCAGAACAGAACAGAGCTTCACATCGACATGCATATTCAATCATGGAGCAGCCAAATTAAACATAAATCTAAAGTCATGACAACAATAATTATAAGACAAATCTATAACATGTATACATCAAGGTAGCAAGAGGCAAATGGACCTCCTAACCTATTCCTCAAGCAGTTTTACCTTGTGATCTCATTTCACGTTCCCCGAGCCTCCATGGGACCTCCTCTTGGTCTCTGCACACATTGGGCTGGTCATGCCAGGCGTCTCCCCCATCATCTCAGAGATTTCTCAGCCCCACTTGCTCTTACATCTGCCTGGAGGGTTCATTCCTATCGTCTCTTCCTAACCTCTTGTTTTCAAGTTTTTATTGGAGTATGCTAAATGATTTCCGTCGTGTCCAACTCTGTGTGACCCTGTGGACAGTAGCCTTCCAGGCTCCTCTGTCTGTGGGGTTCTCTAGGCAAGAATACTGGAGTGGGTTGCCATTTCCTTCTCCAGGGGCTCTTCCTGACAAAGGGATTGAACTCGCATCTTTTAGGTCTCCTGCACTGGCAGGCAGGTTCTTTACCGCATGTGCCATGTGGAAAGCCTTTATTGGAGCAGAGTTGCTTTACAATGCTGTGTTAGTTTCTGCTCTATTGCAAAGTGAATCAGCTGTGTGTATATATATCCCCTCTTTTTTGAAGTTCCTTCCCATTTAGGTCGCCACAGAGCACTGAGTGGATTTCCCTGCGGTCTGCAGTAGCCTCTCATTAGTCACCTGTTGTAGACAACTATCAATAGTATAAGTGTGTCCCTCCCCATCTCCCCATTCCTCCCATCCTCCCTCTCCCCCCTTTACTCTCCATATGTTTGTTCTCAATGCCTTTGTCTCTATTTCTGCCCTGCAAATAGGTTCATCGGTACCCTTTTTATAGGTTCCACCTGTATGCATTCAGGTGTGGTGTTTATGTTGCTCTTTCTGACTTATTTCACTCTGTATGACAGTCTCCAGGTCCATCCACATCTCTGCAAGTGGCACAGTTTCGTTCCTTTTTATGGCTGAGTCATATCCTGTGGTATAGATGTACCACATCTTCTTTGTCCATTCCTCTGTTGATGGACGTTTTGGTTGCTTCCGTGTCCTGGCTCTGGTAAACCGTGCTGCATTGAACATTGGGAGGCACGTGTCTTCTGGAATTATGGTTTTTCTCTAGATCAGAACCCAGAGTAAACTGTAATTCTGACCTCTTTTTTTTGGCCACTTCTATAGGTCTTTCATTTATCTATTTTCATCCATCGTTGTTCTTTGGCCTGTGTGGGCCTCCCATCGCAGTGGCCTCTGTCACTGCAGAGCACCAGCTCGGTAGTTGGACACATCAGTCCAGCCGCTCCGCGGCACATGGGATCTTCCCAGGCCAGAGATCAAACCAGCGCCCCTTGCACTCACTGCAAGGCAGTGTCCTTACCCACTGGACCACCAGGGAAGCCCCTCTGGCCACTTCTTAATGTTCATCATTAAAGACCCAGCTTAAATGTTACATTTACTGTAAAACTTTCAACAATCCACACAGCAGAATTTCTCATTCATTCCGTTGTTGAGTGTTTTGATGTGCTGGGCACTTTGCCAGGTGCTGGGGTTACAGCCCTCATCAGGAAAGGAATAGCCCAACCCTTGTGACCCTTACTGGGCTCTGTGTTGCCCCCAGCAGGCACTCAGCACTTGAGCACTTTGCTGGCTTCTGGCTCGCCCACCATGCTGTTCTTGCTTATGCGAGAGGCATCGTGCTTGAGTCATCTGTGTATAATAAATGTCAGTTAAATGAATGAATAAATGAATGGGGAAATGGAATCTGAGGAGATTAGATAATTTGTCCAAGATCATATCATTTTAGGGGCTTCCCTGGTGGCTCAGTGTTAAAGAATCTACTTGCAGTGCAGGAGACACAAGTTTGATCTCTGGGTCAGGAAGATCCCCTAGAGAAGGACATGGCAACCCACTCCCTATTCTTGCCTGGGAACTCCCATGTACAGGGATTCACAAGCTTACAGGCTGTACAGGCTGACATCACTCACTTTGACATCCACTTTGGTTTTCCCGAACTCCATGGGATTTCATGGCAAAGTTTGAATGTCCCTAGGAAACAGACTCGCAGACTGAGGTTTGCATGCAAGAAATTTGGGGAGCAAGCTGTCAGGAACCATGCCTTTGTAGAAGAAAGGGAAGTAGGTTGGGGCAGAGAAAGAGTTTAAACTGTGATGTTCTTCACCTTGGTATTCCAAAGGAGCTCTGGAGCTAAAAGCAGCCTTGTGAGTCTGTCCCTGATCAGAACCCAGAGTAAACTGTAATTCTGACCTCTTTTTTTTGGCCACTTCTATAGGTCTTTCATTTATCTATTTTCATCCATCGTTGTTCTTTGGCCTGTGTGGGCCTCCCATCGCAGTGGCCTCTGTCACTGCAGAGCACCAGCTCGGTAGTTGGACACATCAGTCCAGCCGCTCCGCGGCACATGGGATCTTCCCAGGCCAGAGATCAAACCAGCGCCCCTTGCACTCACTGCAAGGCAGTGTCCTACCCACTGGACCACCAGGGAAGCCCCTCTGGCCACTTCTTAATGTTCATCATTAAAGACCCAGCTTAAATGTTACATTTACTGTAAAACTTTCAACAATCCACACAGCAGAATTTCTCATTCATTCCGTTGTTGAGTGTTTTGATGTGCTGGGCACTTTGCCAGGTGCTGGGGTTACAGCCCTCATCAGGAAAGGAATAGCCCAACCCTTGTGACCCTTACTGGGCTCTGTGTTGCCCCCAGCAGGCACTCAGCACTTGAGCACTTTGCTGGCTTCTGGCTCGCCCACCATGCTGTTCTTGCTTATGCGAGAGGCATCGTGCTTGAGTCATCTGTGTATAATAAATGTCAGTTAAATGAATGAATAAATGAATGGGGAAATGGAATCTGAGGAGATTAGATAATTTGTCCAAGATCATATCATTTTAGGGGCTTCCCTGGTGGCTCAGTGTTAAAGAATCTACTTGCAGTGCAGGAGACACAAGTTTGATCTCTGGGTCAGGAAGATCCCCTAGAGAAGGACATGGCAACCCACTCCCCTATTCTTGCCTGGGAACTCCCATGTACAGGGATTCACAAGCTTACAGGCTGTACAGGCTGACATCACTCACTTTGACATCCACTTTGGTTTTCCCGAACTCCATGGGATTTCATGGCAAAGTTTGAATGTCCCTAGGAAACAGACTCGCAGACTGAGGTTTGCATGCAAGAAATTTGGGGAGCAAGCTGTCAGGAACCATGCCTTTGTAGAAGAAAGGGAAGTAGGTTGGGGCAGAGAAAGAGTTTAAACTGTGATGTTCTTCACCTTGGTATTCCAAAGGAGCTCTGGAGCTAAAAAGCAGCCTTGTGAGTCTGTCCCTCATCCAAGGAAACGGTGGGCCTCTGGACCCCAGCGTCAGCCAGTCACAGGATAGGAGGAGTGCCATTGGGTGTGGCAGCTGCCTTCACTGGGGGCGGGGATGAGTACCTCAGACCTCAGCAGGGATCTGGGTATTCACTATCAGGGGTCCTCATGCTCCACTCACGATGTAGAGAAGTGTGGCCGCAGCACAGAATCCAGCTCCTTCCCCCATCGCTGGCTGCTCTCTGATCACCACATTTCAGTGCCAGACACAGCTGGACCCCCAAGAATTGTCCTTGAAACTGAGCTGCATCCCAGTGTACTCATGGGTCTTCCAGATCTTCTGGTTCATTTCCTTGTCCTGCAGATGTAGAATTTGGAAGGGCCATGTCCTCTTCAGAGATATAGAGCTTGTTTGAGCCAAGGACTAGATCCAGGCTCTGAGACCCGCCTTTTCTTTACCCAACCCTGCTCCCTGATCTTGGTCCCTTTGGACAAGATCATCAAGGACGACAAACTGGTTTTCACATGTTAATGCACATGCTCTACCAATGGATCTGGCTGTTCCCATCACAGAGGGTCTGCTTGCCTCCGTGGAGGAGGCTGGAATGAAACAGTCACTGAGGACTCCCCTGATATTGTCTGAAAAATGGCATTTTTCATCCTAAACTTTCTGTCGAGTCATCTGATGGCGTATTTCTCAAACTTCTGCATCTGGGACATAGCATTAAATGTATGAAACTGCAGGACAGATCAAAGAGAGATTTGCACATCTCCCTAAGCCCTCACTGCCTGCCCCACATGCCCACATTCATGCATACAAGGTCTTTAGACACTTGCCGTCATTCCCAACCTCTCTAAGCTTCGTTGCCACCTCTACCTTCCCAGGCGATGACTGATTTTTAAACATGTGAGGTCACGTGGGCCACATTGCACCTCGGGGAGCCTTCATGACATACAGGACACCTGAATTGAAGGGTTACAGTCTATCATTTCGGAAACACCCCCTTGAACTGAACTGCCGTGCCTACTGTTGCTGTAGGAACACCTGGGCCCCCACTCTCACGGGAATCGAGGTTCTGATTTAGGGTAAGAGAAGCTGTGTGCTTCTCGTGGGAGGAATTATAACATCACCCAGAACATTGTAGTCTGGCCCTGGGCAGACTGGGGCTCAGGATGTGACTCAGGGGAATGCATGAGTGGGGTCTCTGAGAGTGATCTCTAAGCTTCAATTTCATCATCTATAAAGCAGGGATCAAAAATGCCTCCATCAAAGCTTTATGCTTTTATGAGTCGATATCTTTATATGTTTTAAAAAATCATGTGAAAATTATAAGGAAGAAACTAGCAATAATAGTCCTAATAATAATAATCTGAAATCTTACTGCCTTGAGATAACTGCTGTATTTACCTTTGGATAGTGAACCCATGAGCCTCTTTTTATGGGCACGTATATCTTTGTGTTTGGGGCAGTTGGAATGGTAAAGTTTATTAGATGGTTAGTACATGCTTGGCAGAGAGAAACATTCCATAAAGTTAGATGAACAACAGCCTCCTGTTCCATCGCCAGGTGAGGAGACCACATCCAGACTGAAGTGGAAGCAGCTTAGAATGTGGAGCAGAAGTGCATGGATTTGGGTCCACATTCTACCCCTTTAGGAGATGGGTCTTTGGAACAAGTCCTGCAGTGTCTCTTGGCGTGTTGCCTCATCTGCATAATGCTGTGGTTGTTGTTTCGTTACTAAGTTGTGTCCCACTCTCTTGCCACCCCACAGACTATCGCCGGCCAGGCTCCTCTGTCCATGGGATTTTCCAGGCAAGGATATGGGCGTGGGTTGCCATTTCCTTCTCCAGGGGATCTTCCTGACCCAGGGATGGAACGTGTGTCTCCAGCACTGACAGGCAGGTTCTTTACCACTGATCCTCCAGGGATCCCCTCTCAATAAGGAGATAATGACGCTTTCTCTGGGACACTGGCTGCCATCAGGCTGGCCCAGATGTGAGTCTTGGCTCTGCCAATGAAGAGCTGTGGGACTCTTAGCCCTGGTGTTCTTTCACATAAAATGCTGTTAATAGCCTACATCAAGGGCGTCCACCAGGGATGAAGTGCCCATGACACTCAGCACAGATACCGGCCCACGGCCAATTCCCCATAAATGCAAACAGGGAGCAGAAGTAGAAGCCACAGAAACAACAACGATCCATTATTGCTAGAATGAAACCATGCCAATAAAAATTCCAAAAAGTGCTTTACACATTTGTCATTATTACCCCGATCAACGTGTGCTGTGTGTGCATGGCTATTTGATTAGGAAAACATGAATCACCCCAGACATTTCCTCCACAGCAAAAAGTGCAAAACAGACTGGAGAGACTTTAGGGCCATTGTCAGGGGAAGAGTGTTAACATTTCAATTTGCCCTCCTCATTTTTCATTCCACAAACACCCAAGTAACATTTTCCTGCTGAACAGCATTTTGCCAGTTGCTTCGAAGAATAGATACAAGAATATGTATAGCTGAATCATTTTGTTGTACACCTGGAACTCACACACTCAGTTATATCTGACTTTTTGTGACCCTAGTGACTGCAGCCCGCCAGGTTCCTCTGGCCATGGAGATTCTCCAGGAAAGAATACTGGAGAAGGTTGCCATGCCCCCTCCAGGGGATTTTCCCAACCAAGAATAAATAAGACAGTTTTTTTTTAAAAAAGGTAGAATTAACTGCTGTCCCCCTTGTTAAAGACTAGTTCTGGGCAATTAATGAATGGGCATTATCTCATTCAGTCCCAATAGGAGAGGTCATTGATCCAGAATCCATCCTGCAGATGAATAAGCAGACACATGGGAAGACATTTGTCCAAGGTCATGAAGCTGGGAAGAGGAGGGCCTTGGAGTCCTGCCTCTGACCCATGACCTTTGCACTCCATCACACAGAAGCTCCTAGCAGGTGTCTTTGCCTCTGCATGGGTTACACACCAATTTCTTCCGGGCCCGACCCAGGGATGGAACGTGTGTCTCCAGCACTGACAGGCAGGTTCTTTACCACTGATCCTCCAGGGATCCCCTCTCAATAAGGAGATAATGACGCTTTCTCTGGGACACTGGCTGCCATCAGGCTGGCCCAGATGTGAGTCTTGGCTCTGCCAATGAAGAGCTGTGGGACTCTTAGCCCTGGTGTTCTTTCACATAAAATGCTGTTAATAGCCTACATCAAGGGCGTCCACCAGGGATGAAGTGCCCATGACACTCAGCACAGATACCGGCCCACGGCCAATTCCCCATAAATGCAAACAGGGAGCAGAAGTAGAAGCCACAGAAACAACAACGATCCATTATTGCTAGAATGAAACCATGCCAATAAAAATTCCAAAAAGTGCTTTACACACATTTGTCATTATTACCCCGATCAACGTGTGCTGTGTGTGCATGGCTATTTGATTAGGAAAACATGAATCACCCCAGACATTTCCTCCACAGCAAAAAGTGCAAAACAGACTGGAGAGACTTTAGGGCCATTGTCAGGGGAAGAGTGTTAACATTTCAATTTGCCTCCTCCTCATTTTTCATTCCACAAACACCCAAGTAACATTTTCCTGCTGAACAGCATTTTGCCAGTTGCTTCGAAGAATAGATACAAGAATATGTATAGCTGAATCATTTTGTTGTACACCTGGAACTCACACACTCAGTTATATCTGACTTTTTGTGACCCTAGTGACTGCAGCCCGCCAGGTTCCTCTGGCCATGGAGATTCTCCAGGAAAGAATACTGGAGAAGGTTGCCATGCCCCCTCCAGGGGATTTTCCCAACCAAGAATAAATAAGACAGTTTTTTTTTAAAAAAGGTAGAATTAACTGCTGTCCCCCTTGTTAAAGACTAGTTCTGGGCAATTAATGAATGGGCATTATCTCATTCAGTCCCAATAGGAGAGGTCATTGATCCAGAATCCATCCTGCAGATGAATAAGCAGACACATGGGAAGACATTTGTCCAAGGTCATGAAGCTGGGAAGAGGAGGGCCTTGGAGTCCTGCCTCTGACCCATGACCTTTGCACTCCATCACACAGAAGCTCCTAGCAGGTGTCTTTGCCTCTGCATGGGTTACACACCAATTGCCAGACCTTCCCACTGCTACCCAGCCCAAAACTACCCCACAGCAAGTGCATGTCCTAAGCCCTTGTGATTTTTAAAGATAGGTTTTTCTTTTCTGTAAATGAAAAATATAAAGGTGTTACAAAGCACCCAAGAAATCTATGAATTCAACATGCCAGTTGTGACATTTTTCAATTTTTGGACTTCAAAATATTTCCTTCTGACTGACAGCCTTGAAAAGCCCACTTCTTGGGTGAAGTGTAATTAATCTCTGTTATTTTGACCACCTCAGGTGCAAACTGACCACCATCTCTCATCCTGGCAGGTGGCCAGCCTTCCAGCCCCTCCCCACCTCTGTATTCTGGCGGCCGCAGAGCAGAATGGAAGCAGGGAGTGGAGGGGATGGAGACGGTGGCCCTGGCCCAGTGGCATGGGTGTAGCACTTTAAAGCAGGCGGCAGCACGGGACAGGGAAGGACGGGGTCAAGAGAGGTCTGAGGCAGGACCCGCTCCTTCACTACCAGCGGCCAACCCCTTCTCCGCCTGCCTTCTGTACGAAAGTCATTATCAAATCTGTGGCTCGGAGCTGGGGAGGCACTAGGTCGAAAGCCACTGGTCTTAAGGCAGAAGGGCTGATTTTGTCACCAGAGGAGGGAGGAGAGAGGCGGTCTCAGGAGCGTCTCATGTGTCAGCGGCACTGTGACCGGCCTTCTCCCAGAAGACCCAGATGAGTCTGAAACTTCTGTCCTTCTGGGGATCCCCATGAAGGAAAAGAATACAGGTCTTTCCTGGTGGCCCAGGGGTTAAGGAGCTGCCTTGCAATGCAGGGGACACAAGTTCAAGCCCTGATCGGGGAACTAAAATCTCACATGCCCAAGTGCCTCAACTCCTGAACCCATCTGCCCCAACTAGAGAGTAGGTGAACTGCAACAGAAGATCCCACAAGTGACAACTAAGACCCCCCACAGCTGAGTAAATAAACAAATGTTTAAAAGAAAAAAATACAAAGTAACAAATACAAAATTCAGTGCGAATGGGAGAATGAGACTGTTGAAAACTAGCTGGCACATATTGCATAGTCCATATCCAGAGAAATAAGAATGTTTTTATTAGTAAACTGCTTGATCCGCCTCTCTACTTCTTTCTTCGTACCTTTTAGGGCTTCACATTCTGTGATTGCATCTTCATAGGATAACAAGTTTGTGATGTAATTTTCTCAAGAGTGAATAAAACTATAATTCAGACTTTTGTCTCTCCTGATTGATCCAAAAAGATATTGTTGAGAGTTAGAATGTATGAATCCTCCTTACATACAGATGTCTTTCAAAGGCAGGAATTCTGATATATTCTATTTAGCAAGACTCCATTCAGAAAACAAAACAAGCAGATGGGACATCCTGGTATCAATGTATCCATGTGCACACGAACCGATTGCTCTAAGGAGGAAAGGTCTGTTTTGAGGAGGCATCAGTAGAAGCTGGGTTCTCTTATGTCATGATTGGAAGAACTTGTCACACACTAGCGTCTGGCTCTGTGCATGGCACACCTTGTTTCTCCTCCACGCCCCGCGTGGCCACTGGCTGCTGCAGAACTCATTCGCATCCCCGTAGGACCCCGCTCTGCACTTAACAGTGTCTCACCCAGGGGGCTGGTATGATGAGTGAGGGGCGGGGTCTTCTTGTAAGCTGTTAGGCCAGTATTAACGACACGCAGAGGAGACTAAAACCCTTCTAGGTAGAGCCCACTAAACCTAAAATAAATGTATCCAAATAAGTGTATCTCGGGCTTCCCCTGGTGGTCCAGTGGATAAGGACACCGCCTTGCAGTGCAAGGGGCGCCGGTTCGATCCCTGACCTGGGAAGATCCCACGCTGGACTGATGTGTCCAATTACTGAGCCAGAGCTCTGGAGCGCATGCGCCCAGAGCCGGTGCTCTGCAATGACAGAGGCCACCGCGATGGGAGGCCCATAGGAGCCAAAGAACAAAGATGGATGACAATGGACAAATGAAAGACCAATAGAAGTGGCCCGCCCGCTCCCCTCCCTTCCCAACCCAACCCCCGCCCAAAATAAATAAATAAATAAATCTTAAAAAAATAATAATAATAAGTGTATCTCCCCTTAACCAGATGCCACAAAGTGGCCAGACCACTCAACACCCTCAATGTGAAGGGAAAAGAGAGGAAAAATCAACGTTGAAAGGGACGGTTGTCCTAACTGATCATGCCTAAGATCTGTTCATTCTGTAATTTAAAAAAAAGGTTTATTTATTTGTTTATTGTTGTCTGCGGAGGGTCCTCATTGCTGAGGTGGGCTTTCTCTGGCAGTGGCGAGCAGGGGCCACTCTCTAGTTGTGCTGAACAGGCTTCTCCCTGTGGAGACTGCTCTTGCCGCACAGGCTCTGGACAGGCCTCGGGGGCGGCCGTGGAGCTCAGGTTGAGTGGCTCCACCGCAGGTGGACTGTTCCTGGACCAGGGGTTGGACCCTTGTCCCCTGCACTGGCAGGTGGATTCTTAACCATCCAGACCTCCAGGGAACTCCCCATTTTGTAAATTTTATCAATACGTATGATCACATCGGTAGGGCTTTGCAGGAGTTTGGAGAGGCCCATAGGAGTGAGGAATCCCCTTAAGCCGCTGAAATGCTGTAAATACATATATGGCTGTGCGCGTGCACGTGTGTGCGTGCGCACGCTGGCACTTCCTGTAGGACCAGGGTCCTCTGCTGAATGTCACGAATAAAGCTTGTTCCATGTCTATAAAATGCAGATAATAATCTCTCGTCGGTGGAATTGTAGTAGAGCCAGTACTTAACGACACGCAGAGGAGACTAAAACCCTTCTAGGTAGAGCCCACTAAACCTAAAATAAATGTATCCAAATAAGTGTATCTCGGGCTTCCCCTGGTGGTCCAGTGGATAAGGACACCGCCTTGCAGTGCAAGGGGCGCCGGTTCGATCCCTGACCTGGGAAGATCCCACGCTGGACTGATGTGTCCAATTACTGAGCCAGAGCTCTGGAGCGCATGCGCCCAGAGCCGGTGCTCTGCAATGACAGAGGCCACCGCGATGGGAGGCCCATAGGAGCCAAAGAACAAAGATGGATGACAATGGACAAATGAAAGACCAATAGAAGTGGCCCGCCCGCTCCCCTCCCTTCCCAACCCAACCCCCGCCCAAAATAAATAAATAAATAAATCTTAAAAAAATAATAATAATAAGTGTATCTCCCCTTAACCAGATGCCACAAAGTGGCCAGACCACTCAACACCCTCAATGTGAAGGGAAAAGAGAGGAAAAATCAACGTTGAAAGGGACGGTTGTCCTAACTGATCATGCCTAAGATCTGTTCATTCTGTAATTTAAAAAAAAGGTTTATTTATTTGTTTATTGTTGTCTGCGGAGGGTCCTCATTGCTGAGGTGGGCTTTCTCTGGCAGTGGCGAGCAGGGGCCACTCTCTAGTTGTGCTGAACAGGCTTCTCCCTGTGGAGACTGCTCTTGCCGCACAGGCTCTGGACAGGCCTCGGGGGCGGCCGTGGAGCTCAGGTTGAGTGGCTCCACCGCAGGTGGACTGTTCCTGGACCAGGGGTTGGACCCTTGTCCCCTGCACTGGCAGGTGGATTCTTAACCATCCAGACCTCCAGGGAACTCCCCATTTTGTAAATTTTATCAATACGTATGATCACATCGGTAGGGCTTTGCAGGAGTTTGGAGAGGCCCATAGGAGTGAGGAATCCCCTTAAGCCGCTGAAATGCTGTAAATACATATATGGCTGTGCGCGTGCACGTGTGTGCGTGCGCACGCTGGCACTTCCTGTAGGACCAGGGTCCTCTGCTGAATGTCACGAATAAAGCTTGTTCCATGTCTATAAAATGCAGATAATAATCTCTCGTCGGTGGAATTAAAGTGATGTCGTAACAGTGCTTATCTGTCCGGGTGGCTGGGCTACAGGTGGAATCCATACACATCATTATTAGGCCTTCCGTGAGACAGCCCTGACCTCCAGCTATTCAGTGATGCGCCTCTCGTCACCGCTGCTGTGCGAACTGTCTTCATCACACCACTCTTGTGCTTGTCTCTGGCTCCCCACCCCCAGCTGGGGTTTACTTTGAGGCCTCTGGCTTCATCCATGTACCTCTGAATCCTCGTACCTGTCCGAAAGCGTGTACCTGGCTAGAAGCTCAAGGAAGTTCATCTTTGGACCCAGTTAAGTGTGTGGAAGAAATCCTTTTGAAACAGGCAGCGCCCCCTGCGGACTGACCTTTTATGACATGGAGTATTCTCCTATTTGCTCACTCGGGAAGGGGCATGGGAAACTCTGTCTCCCATCTTGCCATAGACCCCAGCGCTGGGCTGGACCCCAGGTGCACGCCTTCTTCTGCAGGTGGGCCGTCTGTGCCTACCGAGAGTGCTTAGCCAGCAACAAAGGTTGCACCAAAGAGGGAATAACAGCCCGGGCCTCTGACGTCTTGCACCCAGGCAACTTTGGGAACCATCGCCGTGGGAGACAGTGCATCTCTTAAATGGGAAACTTGCCTTTGGGAGCACCGTTGGAGAGCTATGTCTGTTCCCACCCTTGGCCTGTCCTCTCCCTGATTCCTTAGGAGCACCTTGGAAGTGCCCATGACCAGGCCTGGAATGAAGTGCTCTCTGCAAATCAGTCTGGCCCATCCAAGAAACCCAGTTTTCCAAAGATGTCTAATTCGCAACTCTTGCCAAATGAATTCCTATCACATCACTGTGTGAAACCACAGGTTTGAGAAGAAGAAAATGACCCCACATTGGACCACAGGCTACCATGTACATTTCTCACTGAATTCAGATGGAGTTATTAGTGTCAAATGACTCTGATCAACATTGCTCCCAAGTTTCTGCTGGGTCCCTGAAGGGTGCCTTGTTTGCCTAAGGGAGCCAAGTCAACCACCTCCCCGCGCCCCCCGCCCCCAAACCAGCCCCAAGACCTCCTCTTTCGCTCCCAATGCAGCAAAATGACCCAGAGTTTAGGACACGTGAGGGGTGGCCTGAGGCCAGAATTCCTAAGAACTGCTGACAGTGAGTAATGAAGGTTTCCTTTGACTGCAGCAAAATGGGAAAAATAGAGTAACACATTTTCATTAAATGGAATTTATTAAAGGACCATTCTTTTTAGGAGATTAAAAGCTTCTTAATGAGGTGGGCATTAAAATCTCCTTTTTATGTGAAGTGATGGTGATATTAGATAAGAAGATTTTTAAGTGCAAAATAAAGTTGGTCCCCAATGCCCTTTCCATTTTTTATTTATCATGCTACTAAGTTTTGACATCTAGGAGTCTGGGAATCTTGATGTGAATTTGGAGTTCAGGGCCATCCTGCCGTTGACTCTGCCCTCCCTCTGTGGGAGTCCCAGAGAGCACAGGTCTAAAAAATCACCCAGTATTTTTGAGTTCCTGTCGTTTCATTAGCAAGGGTGATGCAGGCCTCTCTCTCTCTCTTTTTTTTTTTTTATGAGTCACATGTATGGCCCTTTGACCTGCCAGTGAGTCACACAGGTGTTTCCAGAGCCTGGTACTCAGCCTGGTCTACTCATCATGATCAAGATCATGCAGCCTTGGGTCCGAGGGAGCCTCTTCTCTTTCTTCCAGCCGTGTGATCTTGTCAAGCCCTTCATCATTTTCTGGGACTCAGTCTCTACCCCAGGAAAGTGGATTATAGTAACTCCCTGGTAACAGGCTTGAAGTGAAAGTGTCAGTGTCTCCGTTGTGTCTGACTCTTTGCGCCACCATGGACAGTAGCCCCCCAGGGTTCTCTGTCCATGAAATTCTCTAGGCGAGACTGCTGGAATGGGTAGCCATTCTCTTCTGCAAGGATCTTCCTGGCTCAGGGTCAAATCTGGGTCTCTGGCATTGCGGGCAGATTCCTTACCACTGTGTGAAACCACAGGTTTGAGAAGAAGAAAATGACCCCACATTGGACCACAGGCTACCGTGTACATTTCTCACTGAATTCAGATGGAGTTATTAGTGTCAAATGACTCTGATCAACATTGCTCCCAAGTTTCTGCTGGGTCCCTGAAGGGTGCCTTGTTTGCCTAAGGGAGCCAAGTCAACCACCTCCCCGCGCCCCCCGCCCCCAAACCAGCCCCAAGACCTCCTCTTTCGCTCCCAATGCAGCAAAATGACCCAGAGTTTAGGACACGTGAGGGGTGGCCTGAGGCCAGAATTCCTAAGAACTGCTGACAGTGAGTAATGAAGGTTTCCTTTGACTGCAGCAAAATGGGAAAAATAGAGTAACACATTTTCATTAAATGGAATTTATTAAAGGACCATTCTTTTTAGGAGATTAAAAGCTTCTTAATGAGGTGGGCATTAAAATCTCCTTTTTATGTGAAGTGATGGTGATATTAGATAAGAAGATTTTTAAGTGCAAAATAAAGTTGGTCCCCAATGCCCTTTCCATTTTTTATTTATCATGCTACTAAGTTTTGACATCTAGGAGTCTGGGAATCTTGATGTGAATTTGGAGTTCAGGGCCATCCTGCCGTTGACTCTGCCCTCCCTCTGTGGGAGTCCCAGAGAGCACAGGTCTAAAAAATCACCCAGTATTTTTGAGTTCCTGTCGTTTCATTAGCAAGGGTGATGCAGGCCTCTCTCTCTCTCTTTTTTTTTTTTTATGAGTCACATGTATGGCCCTTTGACCTGCCAGTGAGTCACACAGGTGTTTCCAGAGCCTGGTACTCAGCCTGGTCTACTCATCATGATCAAGATCATGCAGCCTTGGGTCCGAGGGAGCCTCTTCTCTTTCTTCCAGCCGTGTGATCTTGTCAAGCCCTTCATCATTTTCTGGGACTCAGTCTCTACCCCAGGAAAGTGGATTATAGTAACTCCCTGGTAACAGGCTTGAAGTGAAAGTGTCAGTGTCTCCGTTGTGTCTGACTCTTTGCGCCACCATGGACAGTAGCCCCCCAGGGTTCTCTGTCCATGAAATTCTCTAGGCGAGACTGCTGGAATGGGTAGCCATTCTCTTCTGCAAGGGATCTTCCTGGCTCAGGGGTCAAATCTGGGTCTCTGGCATTGCGGGCAGATTCCTTACCACTGTGCCACCTAGTAAAGGCTTATGGCGACATTACTAACATTTAACAAATTCAGTGAGCCTGGCTGGCAGGCGTCAGCACCCCCCTCAAGGAACCCTGTGTGTATTTCAAATGTTCTTTCTTTATAGAGGCAGACTCTTTTGTCCCACTCTGGCATCTTGGCATCTTCTTAAGGGCTTGGGTCTTGTGAGATTCATCGTTGCCCCTAGAACCTGAAATTTGGTGAATTTCTCAAAAGGCCTTTTAGTGACCATTGACGTAATGACCATTCCCACAAAACTCTAGTCTCCTAATGCTAGACCCCTACCCCCACCCTTTGTCTCATTCCACCAGATTCCCTTTACAGGTAAAGTGATGCTATCCGGTCTCCCAAATGGAGGGTTCCTGCTGAGTTCCTGCCAAGGGCATCTTTGGAGATATCATGGCATGAAGAGTCCGATCCACACTTAGAATGATTGAATAATCATCTCACGGAGCCTCATAAGTGGCAGGGACTTTGTATTGACAGAACTGGTCCCTGCGTTCTTGCTGTTACCTCAGCAGCTGGTACACTATGATCTGATGACCCTCACATCTATGCACGAGCTTTACAAAGAGTCATCAAAAAGGCCCACTTTGGGTGAGTGGGCTCAAAGTGGGTGACTGCCTCCCTGACCCCACCCCTTCCCTGGCACCCTCCCTGCCTTCCTCTCTCATGCCTCCATTCCCAGTGGCCCATCATGTCTTCAGCCCAGCCCAAAACCAATGGCAGAGACAGTATTGATCTTAGTGTTCAAGAAAGAGATTCCAAGATAGGCATACACAGAGCCCTGAGCAAACCACGAGGCCAGCCATTTATGGATGAAGTGGAGAGGAGCCTCAGGCCCCTGGTCAAGGTGAGAGTGAATGGTAGTTAGCAAACTCTGAACACGGGCAGTTTGGGAAATAGGACTGGGAGCAAGGTTTAGAATCATGGAACCTCTGTGACCCCCTCCAATGACGGGTGTCACTCTCTGTGTCTTCAGTTTCCTTTGGGGAAAGTGCTCACCCTCACTCTTCTCCTGTACTACTGCTCTTGACCCCCCTCAACTTGTGCCAAGCCCTTCATATGCATGATCATATTATATTCATTTCACAGATGAGAAAACTGAGGCTCAGAGCCATTAAATAATTTGGCCTGGGCCACATGGCTGATAAGGGCCATGTGAAGAATCAAATCAAGGCTGCCTAACGCCCAGGCTTTTAACTGTCGGGTAGGCGGCCTCCATGGTCAAGCAGGTCTTGCTCGTCCTCCTGCCCTGCTCTGCTCAGAGCACCCACTCCTTATGAGTGGAGCCTGAGTCGTTCCCTGGCACCTGTGTTCTGTGGGCAGTGCCCGCTGCTCACTTCCTGGCTTTGAGGGTTTGCGACTGCCTCGCTTCCCCCACTGCCATTGGGTTGTGCCCTCCACTTGGAATTTGTTGAGATTCTAGAAACGTACCCATTCGAGCTCAGGTCTGTCTGACTCTAAGCCTCCTGGGCTGTTCCAACAACCTGTAGTTCCTCTGCTCTATCACCTGCCTCTGAGTGATGGTGGTGTGCTTTGCGCTGTTGGCCCGAGGGTGGGGATGGATTTGCCCTGGGCTTTATCCACTTGTCTCCTTTGTGTCGTGTGGGAACTGAAACACACTCTGGCCATGTGGGGTGAGCTCTGGTAGGAAGGCTGCATGGCCTGGCAGTAAAGAGCCTGGCTGCTGTGGCCAGCTCTGAGCCCAGACACCAGCTCTGTCACCCCTAGAGTAGGTCGTGGTGTGATTTACTCATTCTCTGGGTCTCAGGTTCCTGCTTATAAAGCTAAGGGGAGGAGAGTCCTGCTATTCTATAGGGTTGTGTGAATATTAAATGAGTTGGAAAGGAAGGCATCTGAACTGCGCTGGGCGTGCAGGAGGCATTCTGCGAATGTTAGTTGTTTTAGCAGCATTCCACGAAGACCTCTGCTGGAGAATCCTTCCTTCATTCTTACTTCAGAGTGTGGAACTTCCTGTGTCCCCACACCCTCCCCGACCTGCTCTCCTGCCGAGATCCAGGGCAAAGCGAAGGTCCTCAGGCTTGTCAGCCAGGAGAGCGGAAACCTCTCACAAGGCAGGTTCCTCATTCTAAGCAGGAGACAAAAGCCTGAGTTGGCTTTGTATGTAACTGAACTGATTAAGCCGCATGTTAGCTGGGGATAAAGCTTCTTACCAAATAACTAGGCTTTTGCTGAGCCAGGATGATAAATTCATTCTTAATGCATTGATAATAAAAAGAGATTTCCCACCAGCCCCCACCCCCAGTGTGAGTTTCCAACCGCTTTAGGGCTTTATCCGTGTTTAACACCGCCATCTAGAGGGAAATTGGAGAATAGCACCAGGACCGATCACTTGCTTAAGAGACCTCAAAATTTAAGCAGTCGGTGAGAGGTTCAAAGCAGACACTCTAGGAGGCCAAACGTGTTTATAAAATGACTGCCAGGAGTTACTTATTACCCTGGAAATAGCATCCTTCTCTGATTGCCTGCTGCATGGCTGTTTTATCAGAAGTAGTTTCAGCGCCTAAGGCATATGTGGCATACATTGAAACAGGATTTTTTTCTTCTTTCTTTCTTTTTACAGCACCTCCTATGTACATATACCTTATGAACCCTGGAAAGAATACAGAAAGGAGTAGCATGGCTGGTCACTTAAAATGATGCTGTGGCAGGCATAGAACAGACTTGTAGGTGCCGTGGGGGAACGAGAGGGTGGGATAGCTTGAGAAAGTAGCCTTCAAACGTATACATCACCGCATGTCACATAGATGGCCAGTGGGAGGTGGCTGTATGACACAGGAAAGCCAAAGCCTGTGCCCTATGACAGCCTCGCGGGGTGGGATCGGGGGACAGGTGGGAGGGGGCCCAAGAGGGAGGGGACACGCGTATACCCATGGCCGATTCATGTGGATGTAGAGCAAGGAGCATCCCAATATTGTAAAGTGATTATCTTCTGATTAAAACAATGACAGGTGGGGACAAATACAATAGGGTTGAGCTGACTTAGGAACGTCAGAGCCCCCTCGATGTCCTGTGTGGATGGCTGGCCAGTGGGTGCCAAGCATGGCAGGAGTCAAGGAAGGGACTGAAAGGGGTGAATGGGCCGACGTGGTAAGGAGGCCCGCGGGTTCCAAGGAGTGGGGGGAAATGAACATTTTCTAACCTAAACTGTTTGCCGTGGTAAAGATCTACTCTGAAACTAACTTTATTGTCTTATGGGATGCAAACTATTTTGCATTGGGATGTCTCACCCAGTCCTGAAACCCGGACACCCTCCTCTGGTCAATCTTATGTGCATGTTGTGGGCGTGGGTCTAGCAAGGCCTTTACAGCCTTAAAATATTCTTTTGATCTATTATTAACAACCAACTGGAAAAGTACAAAATGCCTCGCTGGAACTAGCTCCTGGGGGTACTCTTCTATCCCTCATCCAGGGCCCTTGCTGGACGCTTTCTCTATCCGTTTTTTCTTTAGTAAGCCTTTTACTATATCTACCATCATCTCTCAGGACTAACACTTCGTGAATATCCACTGTGTGGTCTGGTAATGTATCAGGTAATGTGCACACCTTGACCCTACGAGATATGATAGGGTTTCCCACCTTCCAGCTGAGGACCTGGAGGCTCAGAGAGGTTTAGACACTTGCCCGATGCTACCCAGCTGACAGGTGAAGAAGTCAGAATTCCAGTCTCGACCTATCTAGCTCGAAAACTCTTTCTATGATGCCAAGCTGCCTGTTGAGGAAGAAGAAGAAATTTGTGGGGAAATCGACTCTTGCATTATCTCAGTGGTAGCAAGTGTTTGTCCCCAGGAGGCGAATCTGATTTTCAGAAATTGTCAAAACTCCCTCTAGGCCAAGCCATTCAGTGGATAATGGGATTTGAGGATTTAAAAAAAAAAAAAATGTGACTATAAGGCGTGAACATTGATTGATGCCTATCTACTGATCAGCTGGCTCAAAGGTGTTTCTAGAAGCCAGGCAAACAAACCCCTGCGGGGCACAAGGGGTGGCTGGCACAGGGCTTCTCTTCTGGGCATCTGGCTCCAGTCTGTTCAGCATCTGTATTTTCCTTTGTACACTTATGCTTCTAGGGCTGAGGCAAGAGCGTGTTTCACCAGAACTCACAGAGGGTCTCCAAACTCTTGTCAAGTTCTGCCCAAGATCTTCAACAGGAGTCGTTTATCTCCATCAGAGAAGGGAGGATATGGACTTGAGGTGAGCGACTCCCCTGTGAGGTCGCTCAGTGATTCTGTGGCAGGAGGGAAAGGGACAGGACAGTTTTTTGAAAGAATGACATAGTCCAAGGACACAGCGTAAACGCATTAGAATCACGTGAGTCCAAGATGGCAGAGGAGGCCTTGATCCTCAGTCAGCACGCTAAATGACACACCCAGAGGTGGCATGACAGTTTCGCCCCTTCCCCAAAAGAGCTGGAATAATCCTCCCACTCATTAGCGTATGACATTACCCAGCCCATAAAACCTAAGAAGGCCATGTTTTCAGGGCCGCTGAATTCGCCCTCTGTGATGGCCTACACTCTGTGGAGTGTGCTTTTTACTGAATCTGAATAAATCCATCCCTTACCTATCACTTTGTCTTTCACTGAATTCTTTTCTGCAAAGAGGCATGAAGAACCTGAGCTCCATTAGGTCCTGAAACTAGGTATGGTGGGTTTTGGCTGGGTTTGAGTCTCAGCCATGTGGGTTCAAGTCACAAGCAGGGTCTGGGCCAGGTTCGAGTCCCAGCCATGTGGGTTTGACTCCCAAACTGGGTTTTGTGTTTAAGTCCCAAATCTGAAGCAGAACAGTTTCAATTCCAAACTGATGCCACTAGAATACAGAGGACATACATACTCAAAACTCCCTACCCCCCTCCTATTTCCCAAGGGAGAGAGTTAGAGAGTAAGGGGAAATTTATGTTGCCATCCAGGGAAGACCCACACTGGTGCCAGGCCCGCCCTGGAAATGAGAGCCAGTAGAGCAGAGTCAGCTTAGGATGGTGGGGAGAAAGGAAGTAATAATGGAAGCCTTCCTGCAAGAAGTGGTGACGAACACCACCTTAAGGGGACGAAAGGGGCAGGTGTAGCATCTGTATTTTCCTTTGTACACTTATGCTTCTAGGGCTGAGGCAAGAGCGTGTTTCACCAGAACTCACAGAGGGTCTCCAAACTCTTGTCAAGTTCTGCCCAAGATCTTCAACAGGAGTCGTTTATCTCCATCAGAGAAGGGAGGATATGGACTTGAGGTGAGCGACTCCCCTGTGAGGTCGCTCAGTGATTCTGTGGCAGGAGGGAAAGGGACAGGACAGTTTTTTGAAAGAATGACATAGTCCAAGGACACAGCGTAAACGCATTAGAATCACGTGAGTCCAAGATGGCAGAGGAGGCCTTGATCCTCAGTCAGCACGCTAAATGACACACCCAGAGGTGGCATGACAGTTTCGCCCCTTCCCCAAAAGAGCTGGAATAATCCTCCCACTCATTAGCGTATGACATTACCCAGCCCATAAAACCTAAGAAGGCCATGTTTTCAGGGCCGCTGAATTCGCCCTCTGTGATGGCCTACACTCTGTGGAGTGTGCTTTTTACTGAATCTGAATAAATCCATCCCTTACCTATCACTTTGTCTTTCACTGAATTCTTTTCTGCAAAGAGGCATGAAGAACCTGAGCTCCATTAGGTCCTGAAACTAGGTATGGTGGGTTTTGGCTGGGTTTGAGTCTCAGCCATGTGGGTTCAAGTCACAAGCAGGGTCTGGGCCAGGTTCGAGTCCCAGCCATGTGGGTTTGACTCCCAAACTGGGTTTTGTGTTTAAGTCCCAAATCTGAAGCAGAACAGTTTCAATTCCAAACTGATGCCACTAGAATACAGAGGACATACATACTCAAAACTCCCTACCCCCCTCCTATTTCCCAAGGGAGAGAGTTAGAGAGTAAGGGAATTGATGTTGCCATCCAGGGAAGACCCACACTGGTGCCAGGCCCGCCCTGGAAATGAGAGCCAGTAGAGCAGAGTCAGCTTAGGATGGTGGGGAGAAAGGAAGTAATAATGGAAGCCTTCCTGCAAGAAGTGGTGACGAACACCACCTTAAGGGGACGAAAGGGGCAGGTGTAGCATCTGGATATCTTGTTACCACGCTCCCTCCAAACCTGATACCCAGGAGGACTTTTAATAATGTCCAGAGAAAATGTGTGTGCAGTGGGCGATCTTTTGCCTAGTTTGGCCCAATCTGGCTGTTCCTTCTCCAGTCAAAGGCAGAAGGCCAGGAGCTGTCTCACTGCTACACAGCAGACTGGACTCAGATCTCCAGGGCCAAATTACAAAAGTTCTCTATGCCCTGAGAGCCAGGCCCACAAAGGACCTGTGATCAGCCTCAGGCTGCAGCCCACTTGCTCAGATGGAGGGACCAGGGCGGGCAGGTGGAGTGGGAGGGAGGTGGGGATTTTCCTCGGCCACCACATTTTCAAGGACTTTATATAGGATGCTCTCGATGATAAGCCTCGGAATCCATCTCCACAGAGCTCCCCGAGAGTCCCCAGGATACTCTCAGCTGCCTTCACCGTGATGTGTCACAAAGATGAAGCCATTGAATGCTAATGAATGATGGCCATGGTTTCAGAAACCATCGTGGCTTACAGATAGATCTGCTTCTTCCTCCATCCATCCATCACTCATTCATTCAAACATTCAGGCAGGTGGGGTCCAGGCAAAGACCCAGAGGAAGAAATGTGGTCATCCTGAGGAGCTCACGTGATTCAGGATGTTTAGAGGGTAGGAAGTAAGGCTGGTGGTGAGGGACAGCCACCCAGAAGGGCAGGAGGACCAGCTCATGCAGGACAGACTTGATGGAGAGGTCGTGGACGCCATTGCAGGGTTCTCTGGAGGGGAGCCTTGTGATCCTTTTCACGCTTAGCAAAGATCCCTCAGGCTTCTGTGTGGATGATGCCTTGGGGTGGGGGGAGTCCCTAGAGACACCAAGTCACCGGGGGACCTGAAAAGGCTGAACTAAGGCAGAAGCTGTGGGCCCGTTGTTGCTGTTGTTTATTCAAATGATGGCCCTGGGCTCAGGGATAAACTAGAGAGGATCCCTGGTTTTATTAAGAAGACCGAAACTCAGGAAGGTGCTTTTCCGAGGTCTTCCTGCAAGAAGTGGTGACGAACACCACCTTAAGGGACGAAAGGGCAGGTGTAGCATCTGGATATCTTGTTACCACGCTCCCTCCAAACCTGATACCCAGGAGGACTTTTAATAATGTCCAGAGAAAATGTGTGTGCAGTGGGCGATCTTTTGCCTAGTTTGGCCCAATCTGGCTGTTCCTTCTCCAGTCAAAGGCAGAAGGCCAGGAGCTGTCTCACTGCTACACAGCAGACTGGACTCAGATCTCCAGGGCCAAATTACAAAAGTTCTCTATGCCCTGAGAGCCAGGCCCACAAAGGACCTGTGATCAGCCTCAGGCTGCAGCCCACTTGCTCAGATGGAGGGACCAGGGCGGGCAGGTGGAGTGGGAGGGAGGTGGGGATTTTCCTCGGCCACCACATTTTCAAGGACTTTATATAGGATGCTCTCGATGATAAGCCTCGGAATCCATCTCCACAGAGCTCCCCGAGAGTCCCCAGGATACTCTCAGCTGCCTTCACCGTGATGTGTCACAAAGATGAAGCCATTGAATGCTAATGAATGATGGCCATGGTTTCAGAAACCATCGTGGCTTACAGATAGATCTGCTTCTTCCTCCATCCATCCATCACTCATTCATTCAAACATTCAGGCAGGTGGGGTCCAGGCAAAGACCCAGAGGAAGAAATGTGGTCATCCTGAGGAGCTCACGTGATTCAGGATGTTTAGAGGGTAGGAAGTAAGGCTGGTGGTGAGGGACAGCCACCCAGAAGGGCAGGAGGACCAGCTCATGCAGGACAGACTTGATGGAGAGGTCGTGGACGCCATTGCAGGGTTCTCTGGAGGGGAGCCTTGTGATCCTTTTCACGCTTAGCAAAGATCCCTCAGGCTTCTGTGTGGATGATGCCTTGGGGTGGGGGGAGTCCCTAGAGACACCAAGTCACCGGGGGACCTGAAAAGGCTGAACTAAGGCAGAAGCTGTGGGCCCCGTTGTTGCTGTTGTTTATTCAAATGATGGCCCTGGGCTCAGGGATAAACTAGAGAGGATCCCTGGTTTTATTAAGAAGACCGAAACTCAGGAAGGTGCTTTTCCCTGAGGTCTGAGTGTGTGGAGCAGCTTCCAGTAGCACCCAGGCCCCTCGTTCCTGACCAGCACTCGTGGGACCCTCCAGTCTCGTCCTCTTTCTTGCTTCTCACTCCTTACGCTGAGGTCAGGGCTGCTGCTTTGCCTCGTGTTGCAGCTGAGAGAAGAGAGTTCCAGACATGGGGAGTTCTCAGGCCAAAGGCGGACAGCCCTATTCCTGAATTTGACATCTATCTGAACTTCCAACTTAGCTGGGGGTCTTGTCTTTATCTGGTAACCAGATCTTACAGGACTCACCCAAGGCCCCGCCAAGGGCACTGCCCACAAGAAAGTGCGAAGGAGCTGAGGTTGGGTGAGACCCCGCAGGAGGAGGAGACCTGGACAGAGGACTGTGGCTTCTTCACAGATTCAGTTCCCCAGGCTGGGGGCACTTCCCCACCACATGCACACAGACATGCACACCCCACAAACATGCACATGTGCATACATGCCACTGGCCCCTCGATAGAGACCTGCCTAACTTGTGCTCACATTTTAGATCTCAGTTCAAATCTCATCCATTCCTTCTGTATTGACAGATCTCCTGTTATTTGTTCATGTTCTTTCATTTGCAAAGCTCATCCAGTTAAGAACTGATTTGTTGTGAATGGGCACTATTGTCTCACCATGCACGCTCTCAGAGGATCTGTCCGGGGGAGACAGACAGTGGGGGCCACGTGCTGCTGCGCTCCCTGGGTCTGGGAGGCAGAAGACTGACGTCTTCTCTGGTTCTGCCCTGAACGTACTCTGCCACTTGAAAGTCTCCTTGCTCCTCTTCTCCTGTCTCGTCTAGACCTGGGTAGGATCACTGCCGATCCTTGGACGTGGTGCCAAGGGCACTCCATGGTCTTCTGAGCACTGTTCTTTGAGATACGCCTCCCATGGATTCTCTGTCCTCTTGGATTAAATGACCAAGGGCTGTCCCGTTGGATGAATTTCCTTACACTGAATATCTCTGAAAGACCCCTAATGAACCAGGAGCTGTACAGTCATTGAAGAATATCCTGTTGTACCCAACACACACTAAATCCACCAGATTGTCAGATGGTTGATGTGGCTGGAAGGGAGCATGGAGACATCCAGTCCAGGGCTGGTGCCTGTGGCAACCACGGTTGGTTTCCTGCCCCACACTGTTTCCACTTCTCTACTTACGGGATCCTAATGGTTTTGAGGAGCAATAATGGATCCAGGCAACTGCTTACATTTCCAGGCGCCCCCCTCAGCTACTGTCACCATGTCATACAATTTTGTTTGATGAGATGTCAAGGAATTCCTGGGAGATGTTTGTTTTACAGACACAGATATTCTCCCTTCCCCTATTCTCCTGCCTTCTTTTTTTTTTTTTTTCCTTGCTTAAAAACAGAGGTGGGGCACTTCCCTGGTGATCCAGTGGGTAAAGAGTCTGCCTTGCAGTGCAAGGGGCACCGGTTCAATCCCTGGCCCAGGAAGATCCCATGTGCCGAGGAACAGCTGGGCCAGTATGTCCATTTGTGGGCCAGCGAGAGATGCCACTGCAATGGGAGGTCCACACAGGCCAAAGAATAAAGGTGGATGGAAATAAATAAAGAAATAAACAGTAAAAAATGAAAAATAGAGGTGGGTTGTGTGAGAAGGAGCAGCCGTCTTGCAATGAGTTATGGGGACAAAAAATAACAATCAGAGCCCTTTTGGTGACATGTGCCCAGCCATCTACAGGTATGCCCAAGGCAGACATCATGAATCAATCACAAATGTGTCCAAAGCAGACATCACAGATCAATCACAGCACTCTTCCTCATGCGCCCAGACAGGGCTGCCTCAGCATCTCATTCAACCAGAGCATCAAGGAACCGCTACCAATTGATCACAGTTGGCCTCTGTGGGAAGCCCATGAGCCACCTCTAACCTAATGTAGACAGCATATTAAAAAGCAGAGATATCACTTTGCTGACAAAGGTCCACATAGTCCATGGTTTGCCAGTAGTCATGTATGGATGTGAGAGTTGGACCATTAAGGATGCTGAGCACCAAAGAATTGATGCTTTTGAACTGTGGTGCTGGAGAAGGCTCCTGAAAATCCCTTGGATTGCAAGGAGATCAAACCAGTCCATCCTTAAGGAAACTCTGAATTTTCATTGGAAGGACTGATGCCGAACCTTCAATACTTTGGCCACCTGACGTGAAGAGATGACTCATTGGAAAAGACCCTGATGCTGGGAAAAATAGAAGTCAGAAGAAGAAGAGAGCAGCAGAGGACGAGATGGTTGGATGGCATCGCTGAGTCAATGGACGTGAGTTTGAGCAAGCTCGGGAGATGGTGAAGGACAGGGAAACCTGGCGGGCTGCAGTCCATGGGGTCCCAGAGAGTCGGACACCACTGAGCGACTGACTGAACTGCCTGACTGAACCTAACTGAGGCTTTCCTTTGACCCATCATTTTGAATAAAAATGAGCCCGGGGAGGAAAAACGAGAACTTCTGAGAGAACTGCTCCAAGGAAATGACAGGGAAGCTAGGATGTGCAGGACGTCTGCAACAAAGGGCCGGTAGTCGGGGACTACTAATTAGTGTTAATCAAAGAAAACCAGATATGTTAAGGGATTCAGCACTTTGCTATGTATGGGAAGATACAAGATCCATTGATATCACTTCAGGTGTCTGGGGCCAGTCTCCTGGGTTTCCACTTCCCGAGGTTCCTCGGGGCTCGCCGTGGGGAGTAGCTGCCATCTGGTGGCTTCTAGACGGCAGGTGGCAGGTGTTCTTTCCTTCCTGCATTCCCTCAGTCCTCACCAGCTCCCCATCCACGGGGGCTGCGGTTTCTGATGACTGTGACATTTTTGCTCACTGATATGGCAGGACAGACTCCGTTTCTCAGAAGTATCATGGCCAGACCCAGAAGCCCATGCCCTCACTCTGGATAAGCCTGATGCAGTGGGTGGAATATGAGTTTGGGGGCTGGAGACCCCTCAGAGTTTATCCAGATTGTACCACGTACTCTCTGTGTGACCTTGAAAACGCCCCTGCCCCTCTCTGAGCTTTGGTCTTCCCTTGGACATGAAGACAGCCTTGCAGACAGCCTCACAGAATTGATGCTTTTGAACTGTGGTGCTGGAGAAGGCTCCTGAAAATCCCTTGGATTGCAAGGAGATCAAACCAGTCCATCCTTAAGGAAACTCTGAATTTTCATTGGAAGGACTGATGCCGAACCTTCAATACTTTGGCCACCTGACGTGAAGAGATGACTCATTGGAAAAGACCCTGATGCTGGGAAAAATAGAAGTCAGAAGAAGAAGAGAGCAGCAGAGGACGAGATGGTTGGATGGCATCGCTGAGTCAATGGACGTGAGTTTGAGCAAGCTCGGGAGATGGTGAAGGACAGGGAAACCTGGCGGGCTGCAGTCCATGGGGTCCCAGAGAGTCGGACACCACTGAGCGACTGACTGAACTGCCTGACTGAACCTAACTGAGGCTTTCCTTTGACCCATCATTTTGAAAAAAAATGACCCCGGGAGGAAAACGAGAACTTCTGAGAGAACTGCTCCAAGGAAATGACAGGGAAGCTAGGATGTGCAGGACGTCTGCAACAAAGGGCCGGTAGTCGGGGACTACTAATTAGTGTTAATCAAAGAAAACCAGATATGTTAAGGGATTCAGCACTTTGCTATGTATGGGAAGATACAAGATCCATTGATATCACTTCAGGTGTCTGGGGCCAGTCTCCTGGGTTTCCACTTCCCGAGGTTCCTCGGGGCTCGCCGTGGGAGTAGCTGCCATCTGGTGGCTTCTAGACGGCAGGTGGCAGGTGTTCTTTCCTTCCTGCATTCCTCAGTCCTCACCAGCTCCCCATCCACGGGGGCTGCGGTTTCTGATGACTGTGACATTTTTGCTCACTGATATGGCAGGACAGACTCCGTTTCTCAGAAGTATCATGGCCAGACCCAGAAGCCCATGCCCTCACTCTGGATAAGCCTGATGCAGTGGGTGGAATATGAGTTTGGGGGCTGGAGACCCCTCAGAGTTTATCCAGATTGTACCACGTACTCTCTGTGTGACCTTGAAAACGCCCCTGCCCCTCTCTGAGCTTTGGTCTTCCCTTGGACATGAAGACAGCCTTGCAGACAGCCTCACAGAATGGTAGTGACGAGGACTGTGGACAGGAAATTGAACTTCAAGGACCTTCAGTACCTCCTGGCTGAAGAGTTTCTTTCTTTTTTTTTTTTCCTTCTCCTGCCCAATCTGATCTAGTTCCACAGAAAGAGGCCAAAATTAGAAAAACATAGCTGAGAAAACAGGGGACAAGATTGGTCTGATTTTCTCGAAATAAATTCTGTTCACTCCCAACCTGCCACCCCCACGTACGAATTTGTGACTTTGCCAGAAGCAAGAAGCAGCTAATCCCCTGCTCGGCTGGGCAGCGGGCTCCCTGCCTTGGGAGGTTTCCATGGCAAGCTGGGGCGTGAAAAGTTATTAGGAAAGAAATACCTCTTCCCTTCTTGCTGTGACATTCCTTCCAGCCCTCCTCCCCCATCCCCTAGAGAGCAGTCTGCAACCTTTTGGTACCAGAGGCCAGTTTTGTGGAAGACAATTTTTCCGTAAGCCAGAGGAGTGGTTGGTTTCGAGATGATTCAAGCACATTACATTTCTTGTGCATTTTCTTTCTATTATTATTACACCAGTTTCACCTCTGACCATCAGGCATTAGATGTCGGAGGTTGGGGACTCTGGCCCTAGGAACTGTAGAAAGTCCCGTACAAAGGAACGTAGAAAGTGTAAGTGTTAGTTGCTCAGTCATGTCTGATTCTTTGCGACCCCATGGACTAGCCCGCCAGGCTCCTCTGTCCATGGAATTTTCCAGGCAAGAATACTGGAGGGGGTTGCCATTTCCTTCTTCCTGCAGGGTATCTTCCCAACCCAGCCCCATCGGGAATAGCGACCATCAGCTCCGCCTCTGATCATCAGGCGTGAGATCCTGGAGGCTGAGGACCCTTGTTCTAGAATAAGTAAAAGGTACCTAACTCTATGCTTAAAAAAAATAGTAGGTAAATTCCCAGTATCATTTTCAGAAAAATTTTAATTCTGATGCAATTTAAATTTATTAGATATGTTACAAAATTTTAACAGAAAAGATCGTTTGGCATAATGTGTTGGGAATTAGAAGTATCTGGCTGCCTATGAAGTCCGTGAACATGGAACTTGAACCCTTCCCAGTGTTCTCATTGGCCACGGGGACGAAGAAGCTGCTTCTGTTTATTAAGCGCTTGTTGTGTGCCAGGTCATATGCTAAACAGTTCACATTTCTTATTTCCTTTCGGTCACCCTCACCGCCACCACCAGCCTCATTAGTTAGGAAGTATTATTGACACTATTCATTTTTCCACCGAAAAAGAGTTTCAGTCACTCCAATAAGACTGTATAGCTGGGACTTCCCTGGTGGTCCAGCAGCTAAGACTTCCCACTCCCAGAGGGGTCCTGATTCAATCCTTGGTCAGGGAACTCAATCTCACTTGCTGCAGCTAAAGATCTTGTGTGCCGCAACTAAGACCTAACACAGCCAAATCACTAAGCAAACAAAAGTGTGTGTGTGTGTGTGTGTGTGTTCAGTTGTGTCTGACTCTTTGTACCCCATTTTCTGTAGTCTGCCAGGCTCTACTGTCCATGGAATTTTCCAGGCAAGAATACTGGAGGGGGTTGCCATTTCCTTCTTCCTGCAGGGTATCTTCCCAACCCAGCCCCATCGGGAATAGCGACCATCAGCTCCGCCTCTGATCATCAGGCGTGAGATCCTGGAGGCTGAGGACCCTTGTTCTAGAATAAGTAAAAGGTACCTAACTCTATGCTTAAAAAAAATAGTAGGTAAATTCCCAGTATCATTTTCAGAAAAATTTTAATTCTGATGCAATTTAAATTTATTAGATATGTTACAAAATTTTAACAGAAAAGATCGTTTGGCATAATGTGTTGGGAATTAGAAGTATCTGGCTGCCTATGAAGTCCGTGAACATGGAACTTGAACCCTTCCCAGTGTTCTCATTGGCCACGGGGACGAAGAAGCTGCTTCTGTTTATTAAGCGCTTGTTGTGTGCCAGGTCATATGCTAAACAGTTCACATTTCTTATTTCCTTTCGGTCACCCTCACCGCCACCACCAGCCTCATTAGTTAGGAAGTATTATTGACACTATTCATTTTTCCACCGAAAAAGAGTTTCAGTCACTCCAATAAGACTGTATAGCTGGGACTTCCCTGGTGGTCCAGCAGCTAAGACTTCCCACTCCCAGAGGGGTCCTGATTCAATCCTTGGTCAGGGAACTCAATCTCACTTGCTGCAGCTAAAGATCTTGTGTGCCGCAACTAAGACCTAACACAGCCAAATCACTAAGCAAACAAAAGTGTGTGTGTGTGTGTGTGTGTGTTCAGTCGTGTCTGACTCTTTGCGACCCCATGGCCTGTAGCCCACCAGGCTTCACCATCCATGGGACTTCCCACACAAGAATACTGAAGCAGGTTATCGTGTCCTACCACAGGCGATCTTCCTGATCCAGAGGTTGAACCTTCTTCTTACGCCTCCCGCATTGGCAGGTGGATTCTTCATCACCACCAGGGAAGCCCAAGTGTTAAATAAATATTAAGCAGAATGACCGTGTGGCTGGTAAGTGAGCTGGAGCTTGCATCTCAGACTCACTGATCCAGAGCCTGGGACCCGCCGCCACCCCTCCTCACCTGCAACCTCCCTCGTGAGATGGATTTTTGAATTCAGTGTGATAAAATGTCAGAAAGCTGATGGAATCCAGAAAACCTTAGTTCTCTTTCTTCTTTGCCTTTTAAAGTCAGATTTCAGGTATGGTAGGTAGGTGGGCACAAAAGTAATCTCTAATGAGGAGCTTATGGACAGCTCCTGAGAGCCTTTCCCGGCTTGTGCAGAGAGGGAGGAAAGAGCCCCCCACTGCCCTGGGCCAGAAACTTGGAAAAGCTCAGCCCTGAGGCCAAACCGGCTCTGCATCATCTTGAAAAATGCTAACAGAAGTTCTGTGGGGCTTGGGCGTGGCATCCATGTTGACCACAGGCATAGGTTCAAAGCCCATCCCTACAAAGGAGGGAGATAGAGACGGAAGCAAGATGCTTTCTGTGGATGCAACGTTGGAGAGAAGACAGAGGGTGACAGAGAAACCTGGGCATGGGGGAGGGAGCGTGAGGCAGGCACGGAGCCCAGACGAGATCAGGTCAGGGCTGAGCTTGACTTTGCCCCTGGCTTGGTGACTTTGGGCAGGTCATTGACTCCCCTGGTCCTCGGTTTCCATATTAGTTGGTTGAGGGACAGTGCGGGAGGCTGGTCATTCCCTCTTCATCAGCACTGGTCTTCACCTAGAATATTCCAGAAGGGGTCTATTGGTCAGTATCTCTTCTGAATTCTCAGGCCATGATTGCCATTCCAAGTTGGTGGATGGTGAGAAATGGATGGTTTCCTGCCGTGTCAGTAAAAAAAATGAGGTCATAGTCATCAGTGATTGTACCCTTCGCAATGGTGAATGACGAGGCCTGAGGAACTCAAGAAGGAAAGAATATCTACTACCTAGCAGCCATCAGACTTCAGCCACTTCCCATGGTGAGGATGTGAACACACAGCATCCTGTCCCCAGATAGCTGAGGGTCATGTCAAAGGAATGACTTCAGTGAGCCCAGACTCTTGCATCTTCCCATACATGGAAAAGTGCTGAAGTCTGTAATGTGAGATACCAAGTTTTCCTTTAACAAACAACAATCTTTTGGCACTCAGACTACCTACCCTTTGTTGCAGAAACTTCTGTTTATCCTAGCCGGCCCCCTTGGCTCCTTGGAGCAGTTTTCTCAGGATTACTTGAGATGCTGCCTCCTAGACGTGACGTCCTAAAACTCCTTCCTGAATAAAACATAGCAGTCAACTTTTAGATGGTGAATAACTTTTGCTCCAGCAGTTATTTTACTCTTGCTCTGGATCCCAGTGTTGTCTGGGGTAGAGCTCTTGGCTCAGGGCCTGGCACACGCATGCTCAGTGACTTCAGTCGTGTCCAACTCTTTGTGACCCCATAGACTGTAGCCCCCCAGGCTCCTCTGTCCATAGGATTCTCCAGGCAAGACTACTCGAGTGGGTTGCCACGCCCTCCTGCAGGGATCATCCCAACCCAGGGATCAAACCTGCATCTCCCACAGATAGAGCAGACTTATAGACACAAGGTTGGAGAGAAGACAGAGGTTGACAGAGAAACCTGGGCATGGGGGAGGGAGCGTGAGGCAGGCACGGAGCCCAGACGAGATCAGGTCAGGGCTGAGCTTGACTTTGCCCTGGCTTGGTGACTTTGGGCAGGTCATTGACTCCCCTGGTCCTCGGTTTCCATATTAGTTGGTTGAGGGACAGTGCGGGAGGCTGGTCATTCCCTCTTCATCAGCACTGGTCTTCACCTAGAATATTCCAGAAGGGGTCTATTGGTCAGTATCTCTTCTGAATTCTCAGGCCATGATTGCCATTCCAAGTTGGTGGATGGTGAGAAATGGATGGTTTCCTGCCGTGTCAGTAAAAAAAATGAGGTCATAGTCATCAGTGATTGTACCCTTCGCAATGGTGAATGACGAGGCCTGAGGAACTCAAGAAGGAAAGAATATCTACTACCTAGCAGCCATCAGACTTCAGCCACTTCCCATGGTGAGGATGTGAACACACAGCATCCTGTCCCCAGATAGCTGAGGGTCATGTCAAAGGAATGACTTCAGTGAGCCCAGACTCTTGCATCTTCCCATACATGGAAAAGTGCTGAAGTCTGTAATGTGAGATACCAAGTTTTCCTTTAACAAACAACAATCTTTTGGCACTCAGACTACCTACCCTTTGTTGCAGAAACTTCTGTTTATCCTAGCCGGCCCCCTTGGCTCCTTGGAGCAGTTTTCTCAGGATTACTTGAGATGCTGCCTCCTAGACGTGACGTCCTAAAACTCCTTCCTGAATAAAACATAGCAGTCAACTTTTAGATGGTGAATAACTTTTGCTCCAGCAGTTATTTTACTCTTGCTCTGGATCCCAGTGTTGTCTGGGGTAGAGCTCTTGGCTCAGGGCCTGGCACACGCATGCTCAGTGACTTCAGTCGTGTCCAACTCTTTGTGACCCCATAGACTGTAGCCCCCCAGGCTCCTCTGTCCATAGGATTCTCCAGGCAAGACTACTCGAGTGGGTTGCCACGCCCTCCTGCAGGGATCATCCCAACCCAGGGATCAAACCTGCATCTCCCACAGATAGAGCAGACTTATAGACACAAGGTTGAGAGGGAGAGGAAGGACAGAGTGAGATGTATGGAGAGAGTAACGTGGAAACTTACATCACCATATGTCAAATAGCCAGTGGGAATTTGCTTCGTGACTCAGGGAGCCCAAACAGGGGCTCTGTAACAACCTGGAGGGGTGGGATGAGAAGGGAGACAGAGGGAGGGGATATATACATACCTATGATTTGTGTTGATGTTTGGCAGAAACCAACAAAATTCTATAAAGCAATTATCCTTCAATTAAAAAATAAATACATTTAAAAACAAGAAAACCCTGCAGCCCCTGTATTGCCAGGCAGATTCTTTACCACTGAGCACCTAGTAAGCAATAAATGTGAGAACCCCGCTGACCCTTTTAGCAGGACCAGTCCCAGGTAGCTCTTGCTGATGGACCGTCAACCAAATCCTGCCTCAGTCGCTAACACTTCTCTATGCCAGAAGATGCTATCCCAGCCAGGCAATAGCGTCCAGGGCCTTGACAGAGACCTCACAATTGGTTTATCTTCTGGAGGACAAGTTCTGTTCTGGCCCCAGGAGGGAAATTGAGAAGCCAAGCCTACAGGTTTCAATCTGAAAAGCATTAATGCTATAAAGTATTGCAATTCTAACCAAAGAGAGCAATAAAACCGTGGGTACCCAGCAGATGCCGAAATGGGGAATGGCCGTCGCCACGGGCTTGATTACAGAGAATTGGTTCCTGTTCAAGAGGCAGCTGGCTACATGGGGGAGAGGCAGATTTATAACCTTGAAAGGCGGGGTGAGGTGCCTGGGAAAGAAATGAGCATCGTCAAATAGTAGTAAGAGCTGGCGTGGTGCAAGCGTCTACAACATGCCCAGAATTGGAGCAAGGGCCTTATCGGCAACAAACGCGTGTGCATGTTTCGTTGCTCAGTTATACCTGACTCTCTGCATGTTTAGTTGTTCCGTTATGTCTCTTTGCAACCCCAAAGATGGTAGTCTATCAACTCCTCTCTCCACGGGATTTCCCAGACGAGAATACTGGATTGGGGAGCCATTCCCTTTGCCAGGAGATCGTCCCAACCCAGCGATGGAACCTGGGTTTCCTGCGTGGGATTCTTTACTGTCTGAGCCACCAGGAGAACCGCTAGCCACAATAACCCGAGCATAGATAAAGCTCTGCTTTGTGCCAGCCACTGTCTAAGTGCTGTAGAAATATCTTCTTCCACTCCTGTGCGAGGTAGGCTTTCTGCTCACAGAGGACAATCCTGGGCCCCCAGGGAAGTGAACAGCGACTACAGGGCTAGAGCTAAACCTCTGACCTGCCTGACACCAGGGACTTACTGGCTCTTAATTCCTTGACAGATAAAGCCTCCATCACATTTTATTTAGTGGAATAAGAAACAGTCATGCTTAGGGAGCAGGGTGTCTTTGCTGCCCACAGCCCATCCCAGAATTGGGTGAGGAGAAAAAGGATCCCGATGGCCAGACATAAGTGGGATTATTTGGAGCCTTCCAGCCCATCAGCTGACACGTCTTATAAACGCCTGTGTAGGGTCTTGGGTCATCTAGGGGCCTTGAGGTTACTCAGTCCAATCCTATCATGTGACAGACGAGGAAGCTGAGCCCTGGAAGGCCTGTGACTCATCAGAAACCCAGAGAAAATCAGAGACAGATGTAGGGCTGAAACCTTGGCGTTCACTCCCCAGGGATGGCACTCTTTCTGTAGAAATTCCCTTCCCATCCGTCTCTTGACCCACCATTTCTCATTCGTTTCCCCAAAGATTCCTCCACTTTGATAGTGCAGCATCTCCTGTTTCAGACTCAAGGTTCTTTAGCCAGGAAAGATCCACAAAGTCTCCACATCTCATCAGCTAGGTGAGGATTCACCATGGATTACAGTCTATGCAGATATCTGTATCTGAGGCTAAGGGTCTGTGAAGAAAGACATCCCCACTTCATAAAGGAAGACCACAGCTCAGATGTTGTCACTCGCTTCTGGGCCCCTAAGAAGTAAGACTTCCCTGCAGGCTCAGTGGTCCGGAAGAGAGATCTTACTTAGTTCCCTACCAAGGAACTAAACCTTGGCAGCTGGATGAAGGGCTTCCGTGGTGGCTCAGATGGTAAAGAATCTGCCCGCAACGGAGGAGACCGGGGTTCAATCCCTGGGCCAGGAAGATCTCTTGGAGAAGAATATGGCAGCCCACTCCAGGATTCTTGCCTGGAGAATTCCATGGACAGAAGAGCCTCAGGCTGCAGTCCGTGGAGTTGCATGACTGAGTGACAGGCTCTTCCACCTGAATGGAAACTAGGAGTCCTAGCCCCCGGGGCTAGAGGCAAAGAGGCAAAAAGGGACTCTGGCTCTTATCCCTTTCTGAAAGCAAGAATGTTTCAAGGAGGCAAAAATTGTGAACACTGGTGTGCAAAAGTCACTCAGCTGTGTCCGACTCTTTGCGACCCACGGAGGAGCTGTGGACGTCTCCAGGCAGACTCCTGGCATCAATAGCCTTTCCCTTCTCCAGGGGATCTTCCCAGCCCAGGGATCCAACGCAGGTCTCTCACATTGCAGACAAATTATGTTACCATCTGAGCCACCAGGGAAGCCCAAGAATCCTGGAGTGGGTAGCTTGTCCCTTCTCCAGGGGAGCTTCCTGACCCAGGAATCAAACTGGGGTCTCCTGCACTGCAGGCAGATGCTTTACCAGCTGAGCCACAAAGTTAATTATTAGAGGCACAACACAATGTACAGCAGAGCACACAGGAAAACGGTTTATTTATCCATCTCAGAAGCAGGGCAGAGCTACACCGCCAGAGAGGAAGGTTGTGGGCATCCTCTCTAATGAGGAGGAGCGGAGTAACTCCGGAGCTAGGCTGAGTCGCACACACCCAGAGAGGAGGACAGCTGACCTGGAGGAGGAGTACAGACAAGAGACAGACAGGGATCTCAAGAGTGGTCCTCCAGCCCAGCGTCAGAGAGACAGTCTATGCAGATATCTGTATCTGAGGCTAAGGGTCTGTGAAGAAAGACATCCCCACTTCATAAAGGAAGACCACAGCTCAGATGTTGTCACTCGCTTCTGGGCCCCTAAAGTAAGACTTCCTGCAGGCTCAGTGGTCCGGAAGAGAGATCTTACTTAGTTCCCTACCAAGGAACTAAACCTTGGCAGCTGGATGAAGGGCTTCCGTGGTGGCTCAGATGGTAAAGAATCTGCCCGCAACGGAGGAGACCGGGGTTCAATCCCTGGGCCAGGAAGATCTCTTGGAGAAGAATATGGCAGCCCACTCCAGGATTCTTGCCTGGAGAATTCCATGGACAGAAGAGCCTCAGGCTGCAGTCCGTGGAGTTGCATGACTGAGTGACAGGCTCTTCCACCTGAATGGAAACTAGGAGTCCTAGCCCCCGGGGCTAGAGGCAAAGAGGCAAAAAGGGACTCTGGCTCTTATCCCTTTCTGAAAGCAAGAATGTTTCAAGGAGGCAAAAATTGTGAACACTGGTGTGCAAAAGTCACTCAGCTGTGTCCGACTCTTTGCGACCCACGGAGGAGCTGTGGACGTCTCCAGGCAGACTCCTGGCATCAATAGCCTTTCCCTTCTCCAGGGGATCTTCCCAGCCCAGGGATCCAACGCAGGTCTCTCACATTGCAGACAAATTATGTTACCATCTGAGCCACCAGGGAAGCCCAAGAATCCTGGAGTGGGTAACTTGTCCCTTCTCCAGGGAGCTTCTGACCCAGGAATCAAACTGGGGTCTCCTGCACTGCAGGCAGATGCTTTACCAGCTGAGCCACAAAGTTAATTATTAGAGGCACAACACAATGTACAGCAGAGCACACAGGAAAACGGTTTATTTATCCATCTCAGAAGCAGGGCAGAGCTACACCGCCAGAGAGGAAGGTTGTGGGCATCCTCTCTAATGAGGAGGAGCGGAGTAACTCCGGAGCTAGGCTGAGTCGCACACACCCAGAGAGGAGGACAGCTGACCTGGAGGAGGAGTACAGACAAGAGACAGACAGGGATCTCAAGAGTGGTCCTCCAGCCCAGCGTCAGAGAGACAGACGCCCTGGGTCACAGGTGCCCAGCGGCTCTCGCGCTGCTGCTTGGGTGGACAGCTCCAGGCAGCCTGCTCCAGGGTAAATAGCAGCCAGGATTTCTTTTTATTTAATGACAGTTAATAACTATCATAAGCAAAGCCGGCGAGGCCTCTGTGTGTTTATGTCTATCTCCGTCAATGTCTCCATCCATGTGTAATTAGAGTTTATAACTGTCAACATCAGCTGATAAGTGGAACCTAGAGAACTGGGGAGGAGAGGAGGCTTGTATGAACACTGGGAGTGAGGCAAAGCAGCTCCGAGTGTCTACTCTTTTCATCACGCATCAAATTAGAGACACAGAGCTTTGCGCTCCACATATAACCTCATATTAATAAATGGTTGCTTTTCTTCAGTCTTAGGCTGAGACCCATCCCCTCCTCCAAAGGGGGAAAATTACATGAGCATTTCCGAGCAAAGTGTTCCAGTACCCATGCAAGACAGATGGAGGAGGGATGAATGAGCTCAGCACCAGGTGGGGGGCACAAGGGGGGGAGGTTGAAATGTCAGGAGGAGATTTCTTTGAAGCATGTCGTTCCTGTATTATGCAAAGATGTTACCAGGCGCCACTGCCTTTCACCTCACGCCCAGTGCAAGGGGCCTCACGGAGACCACTGGAAAATGATCTTGAGTTTGAGTCGCCTGCGAGGGCAGGACCAGGACCCCCTCCTGAAGGGCCCCTGCCAAGAGGGTGGTCTGCTAGAGCATGAAGGCCCCTCCCCTTAGCAGGTACAAGCTATTATATATAAGCAGCCGTCCCCAGCCTTTAGACACTAGGGACCGATTGGGTGAAAGACAGTTTTTCCATGGACTGGTGTGGGGGGTGGTTTCAAGATGACTCAAGCTCATTACATTTATGGTGTGCTTTATTTCTAGTATTATTTCATCAGTGCCACCTGAGATCATTAGGGATCAGATCTCCGAGGTTGAGGACCCCTCATGTATAGGATGGATAAACAATAAGGTACTCCTGTATAGTCCCGGGAATTAGGTGTGTGTGTTTATAAATGAATCACTTTGTTGTACAGCAGAAATTAGCACAGCATTGTAAATCAATGATGCTTTAATAAAGTTAAAAAATTAATACTTTTAAAAAGAAGGAAGAGCCCTCCCAAGCAGCTCTGCTGGGGAAAGGACTCAAGCTTGGGAGGTCTACAGGAGCCTATATGGGGAAAACATCATCCATGCCAGGGAGCCACGGGAGGGGCTCCCAAGACCTCACAAACATGCGTAAAGGGAAGTAAGTTCCATCTCAGACTCGCCTGCAACCCCATCTCACTCCAAAGCCAAATCACAACAGCACCTGTCATGTAGAAACATCCGTGTCCCCAGTCTATTCGCCAAATATTTGTTCTCTTTCTGGAGGGATCCAGGGTCATCGGTGGAGACAGAAAGAGAGAGAGGAGCCCAAGCATCTTGACATTTTCCATCCCAGGCGTCCAGGGAGACCAGCGAACGGCTTAAAGTTCAAAAATTTAAGAATTATAGGGGACTAGACACACTATCGCTGAGATCAGACTATTTTGAGACTCGCTGTGACCAAAGGACTTTTCATTTCCTAAAAGCGACAGGAAATTGAGGGACCTGCCCGAGATATCATCTTGGAGAGGGGAGACGCGAGGTGATAAAATACCTCTGTCTGACAGTCTTCAGAGAGAAAATGTAGAGTTGTTTTACAATCGCACCCTGTGGAGTTCCACTCTGTCAATATCATGGTTATTTTCCTCTGCAGCTCCTTCTCCTCAGGGACCTGGTGTGTCTTCCTGGAGGGGAGCTGTGGGTGGGGATCTCGGTGGTGCTGGTTGATAACCGTTGGGTAGGCAGGCAGTTTTATTAGGTCAGCGTCCCAAGAGGCCACAGCCGATGGCCTACAAGCAGGAAAGAGAGAGTCAAGATCAGAAAAATGGAAGGAGAACGGGAAAAGAAAATGTCAGGCCTGTGAAAGGACTCGTGGAAATCAAGGGCTGAGACTCAGGCTGCTCTAGGCTGTTCTTTCTTGAAAGAGAGATTCTTCCACTAGCAGAGGCTTGAGAAGAGGGGGTGGAGAGCAGTCCTGAGGATGTATCTCATGCAGGAGAAATCCTCCAGCACGAAAGGATGAGCAGATTGGCTGCCAGGAATAGAGTGGGTCAGAAGGGCCCTGGCAAGAGAGGCGGAGAGGCTTGTATCACTCAGAAAGAGGCAAGGATGTGCTGCAGTAACAACCAACCAGCAGGTTTCAGTAGACCTGAGATTTCTCCTCCACAGGCTGGCTGGGGCTTCTGCTTTGCACTGTCCTCTCCTGGGGGCCTGGCATGAAGGAGCAGTTACTCTTTGGAATACATGCTGTGACTGAGGCAGAGAGAAGTGTTGGGTCACACGCTGGCTCCTAAAACTTCCACCCCAAAGTGACTCATCTCTCTCTCTCTCTTTGGCCAGGATGGGTCTTCATGGTGGCACCCGGGGCTCTTTGTTGTGGAACGTGGGCTTCTCTAGTTCTGGTATGAGGGGCTCCAGAGCTTGCAGGTTCCATAATTGTGGCGCGTGGGCTTAGCTGCCCTGGGGCCTGAGGGATCTTAGTTTCCTGAGCAGGGATCGAATCTGAGGGCCCTGTGTTGGAAGGCAGGTTCTTAACCACTCAACCATGGGGAAATCTCGGACTCATCTCGGACTCATCTCGGGCTCAGAGATGGGGGACTGGAAGACCTTCGGGTCACAGGTGCGAGGAGGGTCTCACGAGTGACCCGACTGACCTGCTGTTCCCTGAGCCAACCTGAATTAAATGAGCACATGAACCGAGAGCCGAGGTCATTCCCTGCTCATCCCTTATTCATTCATTCAACAGGACGTTTATTGAACACCGGGCAGGGAAAGGAAAAATTGATCAGATACACATGGTCCCTGACCTCCGGGCAATCATAGTCCAGGAGTCTTGTTCTCAGAAAACTCCTTCAGCTGAATTGAAACTGGGGCCCAGTGTGATAGAGGGAAAGGAGCCCTGGTTTTGGAGTCAGGCCTGGCTCTATCCTAACTCTATTGTGTGACTATTGGTCAAAGTCATTCCCATCAGTTTCACTTCTTGTCTTATCCAGGGATCTTGTCATTGCAACGTTCAGGGCCTAGTCCACCAGCTTACTTGATCAGAGAAAGGAGACAAAGGGACAGGGCAGTGTCTGATGGGATCCAAGACCTCACAGGTGGGTAGACGTCACAAGCCTCAGTCTCCCCATTGCTCTGGTCACTCATCCTTGTTGCTCTGTCCCACCTGCAACTGTCTTCTCTCCTCCGTGATGGGGCTTCTCTGTTTCAGGGTGTTGGTCTCAGTCATGTCTGCTTCAAACTGAAACCCTCAGAGGCCTCCTCGTCTCAAACACATTGTCTCTTAAGTTCAACGCCCACTGATAACAAATGCTGGGGAGGGAGAACATGATTGGCCCAAAGTGAGTCCTGTATCCATGGCTGATCCTATCAGCTCTGGCAGGAGGAGGGATCACAGGTCCATTTGGTGAAGCCCATGGGAGGCGGCTTTCTAAAAGTGTAGGCTGTGTCACTAAAAAGTAGACCAAGGGAGGAAGTTGGAGAAGGAAACGGCAACCCACTCCATTATCCTTGCCTGAAAAATTCCATGGATGGAGAAGCCTGCAGAAGCTACAGTCCATGGAATCTCAAAAACAAACAAAAAAAGGGCTTCCCTGGTGGTCCAGTGGGTAGAGTCCGCCTTGCAGTGCAGGGAGCACTGGTTTGATCCCAGGCCCAGGAAGATCCCACATACCAAGGAGTGGCTGGACTGGTGTGTCTAGTTATGAGCCAGTGCTCTGGAGCGCATATGCCCAGAGCCGGTGCTCTGCAGCGAGAGAGGCCACTGCAGTGGGAGGCCCACACAAGCCACAGACTAAGGATGGATGAAAATAAATAAGTAAAAAACCAATAAGAGAGGCCAAAATTTTAAAAAAGGAAAAAAAAGAAAAACACATACAGGAGACCGGATTCCATCCCTGGGTTGGGAAGACCCCCTGGAGGAGAGCGCGGCAGCCCACTCCAGGATTCCTGCCTGGAGAGCTCCATGGACGGAGGAGCCTGGCGGGCTGCAGTCCCTGGGGTCCCACAGAGTCGGACACGACTGAAGTGATTAGGCGGCAGCAGCGGGCAGGAAGCAGTGGGCATCCTCACTTCCCAGAGCAGCTGTAAAACAGGGACCACCTTGTCTGGTTATCAAATCCCTCCTTTCAGTGGTACTTTCCTATTGTCTCCCTGGAACGTGGAACATCAGCTCACTGTACGCGTGTTTTCTACCCATCACGTTGGCCTGAATGTGCTGGCGTTCGGTGGACAGACCACAGTCCACTATCCAGACATTTCAGGAGGAGCCTCCTCCTGTTCAGACTCAATACCAGCATTTTAGTTGAGAGGTTTGTTGCAAAATCAGGTCCTGGGAGCAGTTGTTGTTGTTATGTACTCACTGAGTCATGTCTGACTCTTTGCGGCCCCATGGACTGTAGCCTGCCGGGCTCCTCTGTCCACGGGATTTCCCAGGTGAGAATATTGGAGTGGGTTGTCGTTTCCTTCTCCAAGGAATCTTCCTGACCCAGGGATCGAACCTGAGTCTCCTGCACTGACAGGCGGATTCTTTATAACTGAGCCGTCTGAGAAGTTTCCTTGGGGGGCAAGGTCATGCCTAAATTTGGAAGACTTAAGTAAGAGAGCAAATAGAGACCATAAATCTAAATATTCAAGATGCAAGAATCAAGTGCTTCCTCAAATAAAATATGCTCTATCCCTTGCCTTGAAGAATATACCTTTATGAATATATATCTATATAGATATAAATATATACACACACACATATATACTATTTGTGTATATATATAAAGTCTTTGTGTGTGTGTATATATATATATATATAAACATCCTATAGTTTATCTTTATACACAAATACATCTTGCTTTATATATACATAAAATCTGGCTATTATTTTTTCATATGACTGAAAGTCAGCAAAATATCAAGACCACTAAATTTGATTTTGATTGGAGTTCCTGTTGATGACACTGATGTTCAGAGAGGTAACAGAATAAAAACATACATTATTTATACACATTATCTATTCATTCCATAAAATTTTCTTTTCCTGTTTTCATTTTGGCAGAAGCACTAATTTTGTTTTAGGAGTAAATGGTCTCATGTTCTATGTGTTTCATTGACTATCATGTCAAATTAGACAACTTCTCTTGAGTCTTTATAATTCTTGGGGGGATTCTACAAAAATTCTTATTAACTCTCATTTGAACACGGTGCTCTAAAGACCATGGCAACCGGAATTATCCATAAAAGTATTCACGAAAAGAAGTTTGAGGTTCAAACAAAGATGATGAATTTCCCGCATCAGTTTCAAGCACTGCAAAGAGGCTGTAAATGAGACATTATTTTCTCAGAAAGCATGTTTCAGTATGTGAATTTCATTATCAGACCACCGCGATGGCTAATTTTATGGGTCAACTTGACTGGCCTAAGGGATGCCCAGATAGCCAGTGCATATGATTTCTGAGTGTCTCTGGAAAAGTTTGGCAATGAATCCATCAACTGAGCAAAGCAGATGTTCCTCCCCAGGGCAGGAAGGCCTCATCCACCCCTCCGAGGGCGTGAACAGAACACAGAGGCAGAGGAGGGGCCCACTTGCTCTCTCAACTTAAATCAAGACACCCGTCTTCTCCTGCCCTGGGCCGTCCCACCACCTCTTCCTGGTTCTCCAGTTTGCAGACGTCTGTGGCTGGACTTCTTGGCCACCGTCACTGCATGTGGTAACTCCTATACCAAATTTCCTCTTCCTCCCCTACTGGTTCTGCTCTAGCTCGAATACAATATCACTCATATCTCGATTTTCACTGATGATGCACATACACAATGCACAGACAAATTTAAGAATAAGATATTATTTATTATGGTAACATGATCATCAGCGCCCCCTACTATGTTTGTGAGTTTATGAGCATTCCACTAAGTCATGAGTTCATTCCGCCCAAATAATGCAGGGCATCCAAAGAAGCCCATATCTGGCCTTTCTGTTTAAGCAGGAATCAATTGTTGTCGTGCTCTCCGGGAGGAAGGATTTGACAAGTTCATTAATTTCCCTTTTTGCTTACCGAAAGGCTTCTGCGGCTCCCCATCCTCCAGTGCGCCATCTCTCTCTGGGGCTGGCAGCCCGACAGCCCCACACAGCTGCCCGAAATCCCAACAACAGCTGCCTTTGGTTTGCAGGATCCCCAGCAAGAGATTGGAGGGTTTCCTGGGACCTGGCAGGGTCAGTCACAAGATGGCTGTTGAGGGTGGCAGGTTGTCCTGGATGGAGGCTGAGTGGTGGATCCCCAGAGTGAAAGACATGGGAGCATCTTGCTATGTTTGATTTGAGCTGTTTTTAAAGTGGGAGCCTCTAAAAACACGGGGTCCAGGGTAAGGGGTCTAAGAGGGGCCAGCTGCGAGCTGTGGGGTCTGCCTGCCCACTGGGGCTTAAAAAGGAGGAGCTCTCCACCCCACCGAAGGCTCTGGTAGATCTCTCTGCGATCCCCAGGGCCACTGGGTGCAAGGTGCAGGGGGCAGAAGTGGCGAGAGGACGGGACACGAATAGCCAGCCAGAGTGGGAGGCCTGTTTGTCCCACGGGAGGATCGTGAGGGATCTGAGAGAGTCCCTAGGGGGAAACGGTCTTCCCTCTGTCGGCTGTTACCATAAGGACCAGTGGAGCAGGCACAGTTTAAAGAATCTGACAGAGTCTCAGTTCTTGTTATTCTCTTTGGGCCAAGGAAGGAAAGGGCAGGACTGGGGGGGTTCTGGGTCCCTGCAGGAACCACAGAGCAATCAGGAAGCCAGAGCATCCCTTCTCCTGGATCCCAGCACAAAAGCCTGATCTCATTCGTCCACCACTAGCCGGACCTTGAAGGCTTCTGATACACAGAAACCTGTTTCGTTAGAGAAGAATGGTGCTTCTGCCTGGATAACATTGGGAAAATTTCCCATTTTACTCCTATCTCGAAGGAAATTAAAGTGACTCTAATTCATAACCCCAGTACCACTTCCTCTATCTCCCTTTTTCCTTCCTCCAATTATTCTCCTATTCTACACTCGGAAAATTTCCAGTGGCCAACACAATCAAATGATTGGGCAGCTCGAATGAAAAGACAGGTTTCGAAGTGGGAGAATACGTTTGCAAAATGCATAGTTGAGGAAAGACTTGTATCCAAAATGTATAAGAAAGAACTCTTTGAAACTCAACAATAGTGAAACAAACAACCTGATTTAAAAATGGCAAAAGATGTGAAACAGACATCTCACCAAAGATATACATGTATCAAAGGTTTCTCCATGTTTTGTTGTGGCTTGATAGTATATTTCTTTCTTGATTGAATCAGGATCCATTATATGGATCCGTGTAGGTGGCAAATAAGCATATAAAAAGATACTCAGTATCCTATGTCGTTAGGAAATTGAAAATTAAAACAATGAGATATCACTACACCTGTTGAAATCAAACTGTTAGTCATTCAGTCCTGTCCAACTCTGCAATCCCATACATTGTTGCCTGCCAGGGTCCTCTGTAAATGGAATTTCCTAGACAAAGATACTGGAGTGGGTTGCTATTCCATTTTGCAAGGGATCTTCCCAACCCAGAGATATGGGTCTCCCATATTGCAGGTGGATTCTTTGCCACCTGAGCCTCCAGGGAGACCATTCTACACCGGCTAGAATGGCTTAAGCTCAGAACACTGCCATCACCTAATGCTGGTGAGGTTGTGAAGCAGCAGCAACATACATTCATTCCTGTTGGGAATGCAAAATGATACAGCCACTTTGAAATACACACTGACGGCTGTTTTTTTTTTTTTTTAATTTGACTGCGCCAGGTCTTAGTTGAGGCATGGAGGTTCTTCAGTCTTTCTTGTAGCAGATGGGGTCTTTTCTACTTGTGGACGTGGACACATAGTTGCGGCATGTGGGGTCTAGCTCCCTGACCAGGGATTGGACCTGGGCCCCCTGCCATGGGAGTGTGCAGCCTTAGCCCCTGAACCACCAGGGAAGTCCTCTTTAGTGATTTCTTACAAAATTAAATACATTTTCCACTTGACTCAGCAATTGTGCTCCCTGAGTGTTCGCCCAAATGAGTTGAAGACTTATAACCACACAGAAATGTGCACACCAATGTGTCTATCAGTTTTATTCATGCATGCATGCATGCTAAGTCACTTTATTCATGCATGCTAAGTCACTTCAGTCCTGTCCAACTCTTTGCAACCCTATGGACGGTAGCCCGCCAGGTTCCTCTGTCCATGGGGATTTTCCAGGCAAGAATACTGGAGTGGGGTGCCATTTCCTCTCCACAGCTTTATTCATAATTGCCCCAGACTGGAAGCAACCAAGATGCCCTTTCAACAGGCAAGTGGATAAACATATTGTGGTACATCCCACACAATAGAATGGTATCCAGAGATAAAGAGACATAAGCTCTCAAGCCAGAAGAAGACAGGAAAAAACCTTCAGTGTTTATGGCTAAGTATAGCAAAACCAATCTGAAAAGGTGACATGTTGTATGATTTGCAGCTATGTGACCTTCTGGAAAAAGCAAAGCTGTGGAGACAGAGAAAGATCAGTGGTTGCCAGGGATTCAAGGCGGAGAAGATGAGTAGGTAGATCATGTGAAGGGCAGGGAGGCTAGTCTGTATGCTGTTGTGCTGGTGGATATGTCATTACACATTTGTCAAAGCCCATGAACTGCTCTGTACAAACAGTGAACCTAGGACCCTAGTTAATTGTAACGTCTCAGAGCTTAATGCATTTACCATGTGAAGTCACGCACCTGACTCTATCCATTCTAGGAGGCAATTCATTTTCTATCCTGTGTCTCCTCTGCTGCTCCCTCTACTGGTGGGATTGTTTCTTAAACTCCTCCCTGGTGGCTCAGCCAGTAAAGAATCCACCCATGCAGGAGACCTGGGTTCTTTTGAAATACACACTGACGGCTTGTGGAGGTCGTGGACTTCAGTCTTTCTTGTAGCAGATGGGGTCTTTTCTACTTGTGGACGTGGACACATAGTTGCATGTGGGGTCTAGCTCCTGACCAGGGATTGGACCTGGGCCCCCTGCCATGGGAGTGTGCAGCCTTAGCCCCTGAACCACCAGGGAAGTCCTCTTTAGTGATTTCTTACAAAATTAAATACATTTTCCACTTGACTCAGCAATTGTGCTCCCTGAGTGTTCGCCCAAATGAGTTGAAGACTTATAACCACACAGAAATGTGCACACCAATGTGTCTATCAGTTTTATTCATGCATGCATGCATGCTAAGTCACTTTATTCATGCATGCTAAGTCACTTCAGTCCTGTCCAACTCTTTGCAACCCTATGGACGGTAGCCCGCCAGGTTCCTCTGTCCATGGGGATTTTCCAGGCAAGAATACTGGAGTGGGGTGCCATTTCCTCTCCACAGCTTTATTCATAATTGCCCCAGACTGGAAGCAACCAAGATGCCCTTTCAACAGGCAAGTGGATAAACATATTGTGGTACATCCCACACAATAGAATGGTATCCAGAGATAAAGAGACATAAGCTCTCAAGCCAGAAGAAGACAGGAAAAAACCTTCAGTGTTTATGGCTAAGTATAGCAAAACCAATCTGAAAAGGTGACATGTTGTATGATTTGCAGCTATGTGACCTTCTGGAAAAAGCAAAGCTGTGGAGACAGAGAAAGATCAGTGGTTGCCAGGGATTCAAGGCGGAGAAGATGAGTAGGTAGATCATGTGAAGGGCAGGGAGGCTAGTCTGTATGCTGTTGTGCTGGTGGATATGTCATTACACATTTGTCAAAGCCCATGAACTGCTCTGTACAAACAGTGAACCTAGGACCCTAGTTAATTGTAACGTCTCAGAGCTTAATGCATTTACCATGTGAAGTCACGCACCTGACTCTATCCATTCTAGGAGGCAATTCATTTTCTATCCTGTGTCTCCTCTGCTGCTCCCTCTACTGGTGGGATTGTTTCTTAAACTCCTCCCTGGTGGCTCAGCCAGTAAAGAATCCACCTGCGATGCAGGAGACCTGGGTTCAGTCCCCGAGTTGGGAAGATCCCCAACATGGCAACCCACTCTGGCAGTCTTGTCTGGAGAACTCCACGGACAGAGGAGCCTGGTGGGCTTCAGTCCATGAGTCACAAAGAGTCGGATACAAGTGAGCGACTAACACACACATTCTATACAGGAACTAGGGGAAATAAAAATCAAGCAAAATCAGAAGCTGAATCCTAAATAAATAAATACAATCACTGTGCAAAAGAGTCAAAAAACAGAAAGGATGAATGGGTAGGGGTTGGAGCAATATGTGTGTTTATATATTAGGAAAATAAATGGATTTAAAAACACCAATCCTAGCCCCAAATTCTACCCTTAGGCGAACCCCTCTCTCAGATTCAGCATCTGTAAAAGGGGCCAGACCTTCACTCTCTTTGTATGAAAAGTAGAAGAATAATATGTTTCTACATGGCAGGTCCATTGTGAGAATTACATAAATTAGCATATAGAGAAATTATAAGAATGCCTGGTACTTGGTCAGGACTCAGTAAAAGCTAACTATTGAAGCTGCTGCTGCTGCTAGTTTTATTACTGGAGAATATTCAGTCAACCAACGACTTTGCTGTTAAAACACAATACATTCATATTTCAATCAAGATAAGATGTTATTTAAAATATATCTGTTTGTGTGTGTTAGTCGCTCAGTTGTGTCTGACTGTTTACATCCCATAGATTGTAGGTCTCCTGGTTCATCTGTCCATGGAATTCTCTAGACAGGAATACTGGAATGGGTAACCTTTCCCTTCTCCAGGGGATCTTCCTGACTCAGGGATCAAACCTGTGTCTCCTGCATTGCAGGCAGATTCTTTACCATCTGAGCCACCATGGAAGCCCTATTAAAAGTATATGACTGGGGCTTCCCTGGTGGTCCAGTGGGTAAGGACACCGCCTTGCAGTGCAAGGGGTGCCGGTTTGATCCCTGGCCTGGGAAGATCCCACGTGCCGCGGAGCAGCTGGACCGATGTGTCCAATTACCGAGCCAGAGCTCTGGAGCGCATGCACCCAGAGCTGGTGCTCTGCAACGACAGACCACTGCGATGGGAGGCCCACACGGGCCAAAGAACAAAGATGGATGAAACTAGACAAATGAACGACCAATAGAAGTGGCCCACCCACCCCGTCCCTCCCCACCCTACCCCCCCCAAAAAGTATATGACTGCCCCCAATGAAAGCACTACATATATTCAGTTCAGTTCAGTCGCTCAGTTGTGTCTCACTCTTTGCAACACCCGTGGACTGCAGCACGCCAGGCTTCCCTGTCCTTCACCATCTCCCAGAGCTTGCTCAAACTCATGTCCATTGACTCAGTGATGCCAACCAACCGTCTTGTCCTCTGTTACCCCCTTCTCCTTCTGCCTTCTGTTTTTCCCAGCATCAGGATCTTTTCCAGTGAGTTGTCTCTTCACATCAGGTGACCAAAGTATTGGAGCTGTAGCTTCAGCCTCAGTCCTTCCAGTGAATATTCAATGCCTTTTTCTGATTTTCCCAGCCCTCAAAGGATCTTTCCAGCTTATATGTGAGAATTACATAAATTAGCATATAGAGAAATTATAAGAATGCCTGGTACTTGGTCAGGACTCAGTAAAAGCTAACTATTGAAGCTGCTGCTGCTGCTAGTTTTATTACTGGAGAATATTCAGTCAACCAACGACTTTGCTGTTAAAACACAATACATTCATATTTCAATCAAGATAAGATGTTATTTAAAATATATCTGTTTGTGTGTGTTAGTCGCTCAGTTGTGTCTGACTGTTTACATCCCATAGATTGTAGGTCTCCTGGTTCATCTGTCCATGGAATTCTCTAGACAGGAATACTGGAATGGGTAACCTTTCCCTTCTCCAGGGGATCTTCCTGACTCAGGGATCAAACCTGTGTCTCCTGCATTGCAGGCAGATTCTTTACCATCTGAGCCACCATGGAAGCCCTATTAAAAGTATATGACTGGGGCTTCCCTGGTGGTCCAGTGGGTAAGGACACCGCCTTGCAGTGCAAGGGGTGCCGGTTTGATCCCTGGCCTGGGAAGATCCCACGTGCCGCGGAGCAGCTGGACCGATGTGTCCAATTACCGAGCCAGAGCTCTGGAGCGCATGCACCCAGAGCTGGTGCTCTGCAACGACAGACCACTGCGATGGGAGGCCCACACGGGCCAAAGAACAAAGATGGATGAAACTAGACAAATGAACGACCAATAGAAGTGGCCCACCCACCCCGTCCCTCCCACCCTACCCCCAAAAAGTATATGACTGCCCCCAATGAAAGCACTACATATATTCAGTTCAGTTCAGTCGCTCAGTTGTGTCTCACTCTTTGCAACACCCGTGGACTGCAGCACGCCAGGCTTCCCTGTCCTTCACCATCTCCCAGAGCTTGCTCAAACTCATGTCCATTGACTCAGTGATGCCAACCAACCGTCTTGTCCTCTGTTGCCCCCTTCTCCTTCTGCCTTCTGTTTTTCCCAGCATCAGGATCTTTTCCAGTGAGTTGTCTCTTCACATCAGGTGACCAAAGTATTGGAGCTGTAGCTTCAGCCTCAGTCCTTCCAGTGAATATTCAAGGTTGATTTCCTTCAGGAGTGACTGGTTTGATGTGCTTGCAGTCCAAGGACTCTCAGGAGCCTTCTCCAGCACCACAGCTCAAAGGCACTAACTCTTTGGCACTCAACCTTCTGTACGGTCCACCTCTCACATCCATACATGACTACTGGGAAAACCATCGCTTTGACTATATGGACTTCGTTGGCAAAGTGATGTCTTCGGTTTTTAATACGCTGTCTAGCTTTGTCATAGCTTTTCTTCCAAGGAGCAAGCCTCTTTTAATTTCATGGCTGCAGTCACCATCCACAGTGATAACACGTGCATATCTGCCAAATATGCATTGTGTCGATACTGACAATTCAGATTATGAGAACAAGTTTATTACAATACCTAACAATAAAAGGGTGGGCAGACTGGCCACTTGATATCCGAAGACCTTTCCATATCCGATCTTTTCAGAAACAGCAACCGTTTTTTCTCCTTCTAGAGGGTGACTTCATGATTTCACAAGAAACCCAAATATTCTGCCTTTTTTCTCGCTTTCCCCCACGCAATTCCTGGAGTTGCCACTAGATGGCGCAAGGCGATCACGATGGTGCTGTGTCAGGCAGGCTGCAGATCTGTCGGCCGCGGAGGCAGCGGCAAGCTAGCAAGCCACCTCCTGCAGGCATCTGATTAATAACAGGGCTGTAATTATCTTTACACAATCCCGATTGCAGCTCTGTTGTAGCCTAGCTGTTAAATTAAACTGCACAAATAAATACGCTGGGCAACACAGCCTCCCCAGCAGTTCCCACCCTGGTGGCTTCCAGCCTCATTAACATATCAAAACACAAACTCAGCCCTTCCCCCTCCCTTCATTTTCATAACAAAAGGGGCCCCCATTCATCTCCCCAGCAACCCAGTCTGTATTTAAATAGCTCTGTGAAGACTGGTAACATTATTACTTTATTCCCTCCCCCCCTCCCCCCCACCCCAGCTCTGGGGATATCTCTAGAAACTAGATAGAAGGGTTTTAGACGGGTTTTATTAGGAAGATGCATCAGCCCCCGCCCCTACCGTGCCACCCCCATCAGGCTGGGTGTGGGTGCAGAGAAGATAGCCTGTCCTATAGATTCCAGAAATTGGGCATCAGTCTTGCTTTAATGTTAGCCAGTCAGATGCCTCGTGTCTCCGTGGTCTCGGGGCAACATGAAGCCCAGAAAAAAAATGAAAACCCACACAAAACAGATCTGACCTCTAGATGGATGAGGTCATGGGCTGGAGTTATCAACTGTAGGGCACTGGGCATTAAGTCATCTTAGGAGTGTGGGGACCCCTGGAGACCATGTGACCCCAGATTCTAGGATCAGCCGAGTGCCCTTCATCTATTTCATAAAATGGCTCTAGTATGAATACATCTGACTTTTTGGGAAGGGATCCACTGTCTTTGGGCTTCCCTGGTGGCTCAGCAATAAAAAATCCACCTGCCAGGGAGGAGACAGGGGATTGGTCCCTGGGTCTGGAAGATCCCCTGGAGGGGGAAATGGCAACCCACTCCAGTACTCTTGCCAAGACAGAGGAGCCTAGTGGGCTATAGTTCATAGGATCACAAAGAGTTGGACATGAATGAGTGAGAAACAACCACTGTCTTCATCAGGCTTTTGAGTTTTGAGGACCACCATCTCCCCCAGTTCTTGCAATCTCCTCACTGAAGGACGAGGAGCCAAGCTCCAGGAGAGGGAAGGGGGTGGCCAGGGTCCTGGGAGCCCTGTGCAGAATGGAGAGGGGGACGGCTCTGTGTCTCCTGGTGTCAGAGCATCTGAGTGCCTCTCACTCAGCCTCCTTGAGTCTCAGTTTCCCCCTCAGGCGTTGCGCCGACACACACATCACAGCCTCGTTCTCTAGTCCGGGCCCTGAACCCCGCGAGAGTAAAGTAAAAGTGTTAGTCACCCGGTTGTGTCTGACTCTTTTCAACCCCATGGACTGTAGCCCGCCAGGCTCCTCTGTCCATGGAATTTTCCAGGCAAGAATATTGGGGTGGGTTGCCATTCCCCCCTCCAGGGGATCTTCCCAGGGCTTGAACCCGGGTCTTCTGCATTGTAGACAGATTCTTTACCCTCTGAGCTACCAGGGAGGCATGTCTTACACAAAGTGTTAATAAGGAAAGAATGAATGAAAGACTGGAAATGGGGTGCTCGGATGAAAGAGAGACTGTTAAAAGTGTGAGTCTGAGTGACCGAGAGTTGGGCAGAGGGGAGAGATGGGGAACAGGGCAGGAAGACCTCCTCAGGAGGGAGAACCACCCTTAATCGTGCTCAGAGTTCCAGAAGGAGCCTTCTTCTCTACGGCCCAAACCTGCAGTCTCTTCCTTTCTCTACCCACCTGCTCAGGAAGCAGAGAGAGAGAAGTTGGGGGTGGGGGCCCAGGGTTGCCAGCTTCCTGTCTCTTCACCTCTGGAAAGGGCACCGTGACTCAAAGGCTGGCTGGGCTCCCTCTCAGCTCGGGGACCCCGGCACTCCTGGCTTGTTTCCCCGTGAAGCCCTGGACGGGCAGAGGCCCCCCTGGCTCTGGGGACTGTTGTCACACCAAGTCCAGGCCCTCCCCTCCAGCTCCCCGAGGCTTCCTGCATTTCTGCTTTCCACAGATATTAATTAAAACTCTGTTGTGTACAGAGCGTGACAGTAATCACTTAAGAGGCACGTGAAGAAAGAAAAGGCCATCATCGAGGCTTGTGTTTACCATCCAGGCGTCCTGGACTGTGGAGGCAGCTTCTGTTTCTCCCGTGGCCAGGAGGGTGGGAGCTGGAAGGGACCCCAGGCTGCTGGCCCCGCTGTCTCCTGTTAGAGGTGGGAAAGCAGGACCAGGAGAGGTGAGTCGTGCCAGCTCTCCACCCATCAGTTAATGAATTTGGGCCCAATTTTTTGGTTGTTGTTGTTGTCCTTTTATATCAAGAAGCCCTGCTTTAAAATAAGAAAGAGTTTCCTTTTTCAGGACCCGTATCTTCCTGGCAGCCCTTAGAGGTCGGACGGGTGCCATGTTCCCCCTTACAGAGGTTCAGGCTGAGGCCCAGAGGGTCCCCTGAACAGCTTGGAACTCAGGCAGCTTCCCCAGACTGAAAGATGGGAGATGAGGAAGGGCAAAACTGGGGATCAGAGACTCTGGAGCTCAGAGACGGAGCCCAGCTCCATCAGCTGCAGTTGGGGCTGTTTGACGGGGAGGCAGCAGTGAGCTGGCTATGAGGCCTTCGCAGCTGAGGAGGCCCAAGGCCAGAAGGACAAGAACCAGGGAGCTGGATGGCGTGATGGGCTTTGCTGTTGGGTGGAGTGAGTCCAGAGCCCAACCCCATTGTGTTCAAGGCTTGTGCACTCCAGCAGAGAACGTTGCCTTCCTGAGCCTCAACTTCCTCATCTCGGAAATGGGAATGCTCGCAATACCTTCCCCTGATGGTGGGTGAGGGTCACCTGAGAATGAAGAAGAATGCCCAGCTAGATGTAAACACTCAGTAGGCACTGGCTTCTTCTGCTGAAATCATGGGCCTGAGGACAGGAGGATGGTGTGGAAGGACAGACTTGAGGCAAGGACCCCATGGCAGCGGCTGACTTCAGGGACCACAGGGGAGCTTGGAGTCAGGGCGGGGCGGGGCTTAGCCAGCCTCTGCTACTTTCTGTCATGGTCTGTTCCCGGGTTGGAAAAGAATTTCCAGACATGAGGCAGAATGAGAGGAGAATAAGGTTGATTAGAGTGGGAGACCCTGTTACAACAGTGGGTCGGCTCAAGGGAGAATCAAACAGTTTCACAGGTTTGAAACCAACTTTTGTAGCCTTAAGACAGAGAAAATTCTTACCAGCATGATGGCAATAGGTGATTGGTTAGGATGCTATAAGGTGGCTATATTATCAGAGAACTGGCTGGTTTAGATCCGGAGGCTCATGGCAACAGTTGCTATGGGGCTTGGTCAGTTCCAGAGGTTTTCACCCTGTGATCTTAGTACAGGGCTCCACACCTGTGACCTTGGTATAGGCCACCAAACCTTCTAGGAGAGGCCAGTTCTTCCCTGGGTTTCCCTTTTTTCATTCTTAGGTGAGGGGTTGGCCCAGATCCCCAGGATCAGACAAAATTTGGCAAAATGTGCAGGCATAACCATGAGCCTGGCAGGAGAGACACCATAGGGCCTGCAGGAGCGCAGAGTCCTATGACTTTATGTCTGTTGGGCACTTGAAGGCCTTCTATTGGGCTTCCCTGGTGGCTCAGTAAGGAAAGAGTCCGCCTTGAGGTGCAGGGGGCACTGGTTCAATCCCTGGCCTGGGAGGACCCCACATGCTGCAGAATGGCTGGGTCGGTGTGTCCAATTGAGAGCAGCGCTCTGGCGCTCGTGTGCCCAGAGCCGGTGCTCTGGAGCGAGAAAGGCCACTGCAATGGGAGGCCCACACAGGCCGAAGAATAAAAAAAAAAAAAAAAAATGATGAAAAATAAGTGAATGATGACTTAGAGGCTTCTATCTATATCTATCTGTATCTTAGAAATATACACTCCTGAACTGTTTGGCAGGTATATCATCTCATGAAGTTGAGGACTTCATAGCCATACAAGGACCCTATGAGACAGGGATGATTTTAACCCCTTCCCAGAGGAGGACGTAGCATCAGAAAGGTTCAGGAACTTATCCAGAGTCGCAGAACCAATATGTGGACTTGAATCCTGGGCCCACGACTCTAGGTCCAGGCTGTTTCGTTTTTGTTGTACATCTCTCTATTGAAACATCACCTACAAACCCCACTGTTTCAATGCACGTATTTAAAGTGTACACGTCCGTGACCTTCAGTGTAATCACAGAGTTGCAGAACCATCACTAAAAGTTATACTGGACTATTTTCATGACCCTAAGACATGCTATCACTTCATCTTTCCTTGGTTAACCTGATCCATCTTTCCTTCCGTCCAAGCCCCAGGCCACCAGTAGTCTGTTTCCCATGGCTGTAGATTTGCCCATTCTGGGCATCATGTATACGTGCTGTCATGCAGTGTGGTGTTTTATGATTGGCTTCTTTCACTTAGTCTTTTTTTTTATGCTTCTTTATTTGGGTTCATGACTCTTACTTGTGGCACGCAGGATCTTCAGTCTTCGCTGTGGCGTGTGGGAGCTTTAGTTGCAACATTCGAGGTCTCAGTTGCGGCATGTGGGCTCCCGTTCCCCAACCAGGGAGCAGACCCAGGGCCCCTGCATTGGGAGCCTGGAATCCTAGCCACTGGACCGCCTGGGGCGTCCCCTTCGCTCAGTCTTGTGCTATCAGGCTTCACCCCGGTTGTTGCCGATGTCAAGACCCCACGTGTTATTGCTGAATCCTGTTACCGTGTGGATGCTGTGTGTGCTCAGTCGCACCACTGGTGCCTGACTCTTTGCCGGCCTGTGACACAGAGCCCGCCAGGCTCCTCTGTCCATGGCATTTTCCAGGCACGAGTATTGGAGTGGGTTGCTGTTTCCTTCTCCAGGGGATCTTCCCGACGCAGGGATCAAACCCGCGTCTCCTGTGCCTCCTGCGTGGCAGACAGAGTCATGCTTGCCCAGCCACCAGGGGAGCCCTGATGGTTGGGATGCCACCTTTTATCAATCCATTTCTCAGCAGATGGACATTTGGGTTGTTTCCTTTTTTTTTGACTATTAGAAATGATGCTACTGTGAAAAAGCATGTGCACATCTCCATGGGGGCATGTTTTTAGTTTTCTCGGATATCTCTATAACGGGGTAATATGGTTACTCCATGTTTCACTTTTGGAGAAACTTCCAGATTGTTTTCTAAAGTGACTGCACCATTTTGCATTCCTGCTGGTGGTGGGTAAGGTCTCCAACTGCCCTGGCACTTATTAGGATCTTTTGTATCACAGCTAGCCAGGTGGGTCGGGCTTCCCAGGTAGCTCAGCAGTAAGGAATCCACCTGCAAACGCAGGAGACCTGAGTTTGGTCCCTGGGTCAGGAAAAGCCCCTGGAGTAGGAAATGGCAACCCACTCCAGTATTCTTGCCCTGGGAAATCCCGTGGACAGAGGAACCTGGGGGGCTTAACCATCCATGGGGTCACAAAGAGTTGAACGTGACTGAGGGAGTGAGCACACACACATCCTAGTGAGTGCAAGTGTGTCCTTTTGGTTAGAGAGTAGAGTACGGATAAGGCTATGGAAGTAGATGGATCTAGTTCTATTCTTGCCTTATTGTGTCCAGATTGACTGAACATCTAGAATAACCTGATCTGAAACCAGCTTTCACATATTCTCTACCCAGGATCTAACAAGGACTTTATCCAGGCCCCACTTCCGCCAAGCGCCTGGTGATCTGCTGTCACCTGGATGGCCTCCAGTCCAGGACTAGTGTTCTGACCACTGGCCCTTCCCCGTGGTGGGGAGGACAGCCCCAACACTCCCCCGCAGGCCATGAGCTTCAGCCAGCTTCCTGCCTGCCGTCCCTCCGGGCCACCCAACTGAGGACTCTTGGCTCAGCTTATTTCTATCCATCAGCTCACAGTAATCCCCTGCTCCAAACTCGGACAGGGCATCCAGAAGTGGTGGCCTCAGGAGCTGTCTGCAAGCCAGCAGGAGTCCGTGCTACAACCTGCCTGGGTCTGGGCAGGCTGGTGCCGGGGCTGAGCTCACAGCCATCAGTCACGTCTGAGTAGTGCAGGAGAAAATGCATTGTCTGTCCCTGTCATGTATTAATAATAACAGACACCACTAGCTTAGACACCAAGATGGATAACTCAGGCTGCCAGCAGGGCTCAGGGCTGCTGCTGGGTCCTGGCCCAGGGGCCCCAGGACTCTGTATCACCCCAGCGTCGACGCTGTTTTTTCAATTTTTTATTTTCCCTAAACCTGTCCATTTGTATTCTTGCACTTTTGGAGAAACTTCCAGGTTTTCTAAAGTGACTGCACCATTTTGCATTCCTGCTGGTGGTGGGTAAGGTCTCCAACTGCCCTGGCACTTATTAGGATCTTTGTATCACAGCTAGCCAGGTGGGTCGGGCTTCCCAGGTAGCTCAGCAGTAAGGAATCCACCTGCAAACGCAGGAGACCTGAGTTTGGTCCCTGGGTCAGGAAAAGCCCCTGGAGTAGGAAATGGCAACCCACTCCAGTATTCTTGCCCTGGGAAATCCCGTGGACAGAGGAACCTGGGGGGCTTAACCATCCATGGGGTCACAAAGAGTTGAACGTGACTGAGGGAGTGAGCACACACACATCCTAGTGAGTGCAAGTGTGTCCTTTTGGTTAGAGAGTAGAGTACGGATAAGGCTATGGAAGTAGATGGATCTAGTTCTATTCTTGCCTTATTGTGTCCAGATTGACTGAACATCTAGAATAACCTGATCTGAAACCAGCTTTCACATATTCTCTACCCAGGATCTAACAAGGACTTTATCCAGGCCCCACTTCCGCCAAGCGCCTGGTGATCTGCTGTCACCTGGATGGCCTCCAGTCCAGGACTAGTGTTCTGACCACTGGCCCTTCCCCGTGGTGGGGAGGACAGCCCCAACACTCCCCCGCAGGCCATGAGCTTCAGCCAGCTTCCTGCCTGCCGTCCCTCCGGGCCACCCAACTGAGGACTCTTGGCTCAGCTTATTTCTATCCATCAGCTCACAGTAATCCCCTGCTCCAAACTCGGACAGGGCATCCAGAAGTGGTGGCCTCAGGAGCTGTCTGCAAGCCAGCAGGAGTCCGTGCTACAACCTGCCTGGGTCTGGGCAGGCTGGTGCCGGGGCTGAGCTCACAGCCATCAGTCACGTCTGAGTAGTGCAGGAGAAAATGCATTGTCTGTCCCTGTCATGTATTAATAATAACAGACACCACTAGCTTAGACACCAAGATGGATAACTCAGGCTGCCAGCAGGGCTCAGGGCTGCTGCTGGGTCCTGGCCCAGGGGCCCCAGGACTCTGTATCACCCCAGCGTCGACGCTGTCTCATCTTTATGTCCCCTTAAACTCTTCAGGATGTTGAGTTTTGAATCTGCCATTTGTTGAATTCTGAAACTCAGCCGGGAAGAGATCCACACAGCAGGCTTATGTGCATCAAGCATGTCAACCTCCAGGCAGCCTCTAGCCTCCATCTGATTGGCTCTTCCTCTCAGCTCTGTGTCAGACACGGTGTGTACTGCTCTCCCCATTTCACAGATGAGAAAGGTGGTGTCCAGAGGCCGTGAGTGACATGTGGCCTTTAGAAGATGAACTGAAAAAGCTAACCTTAGTAGATATTCTGACTCCGAGAAGAAAATGCGTTCTAAGCTATTGGTGCTTCTTGGTGTAAGAAGGGGACCCAGGATAGCGAGGAGCAATGGGATCTGCATGCACCTGTGTGTTTAAGTATGCAGAGGAAAGGTGAAAGATCATTCCCTAGGGGTCTTGGTGAGGAAGGGACGGTTCACGGGGTGGGGAGGGGAGGGGAGAACACTATTACAATTGTCTTTATATAATTTTTCATGCTTTGAATTTTTACAAGTTTGTATTATTTTTGTAATTAAAAAAATAGAGAAACAATAGTGCAGCTTTGGGGCAGGGTCCTGCTTCCTCATCAAAGGATGCATCCCAGAGTATCTCTGAGCTGTTTTGCAGACCCTGAAACACCCTCCAGGGGGGAGACGTTAACAATTCATGATGGTACGCTGCCCGCAAGCACGTAGACCCCAGACTCGCTGGAACGTAAAGTTTGATGATGCCGATGCTACTTTCTCCATCACGAGCCCGTCAGAACAGTGTCCACGTGTTGGCCATGCCCTCTTAGAACCATTGCTATAGAATTTCTCCCTATCCTCTCCAAGTTGGGACACATAATTTTTCGAGGCAGAAAGCCCTGTGTCCTCCCTTTGCTTGGCAAAGTTATAAAACAATCCTTTTGTACATCACCCCACCAAAACGTGTAACAAAAACACTAACATAAAGGCAGTGGATCATCCCTGCAGGATAGCCTGTCTCGTAGGCCAGGGAAGATCACGGACTTCTCAGGACTCGTGTCACCATGCCCTCACTGTGCCTGTGGGTTCGCGGGGGGAGGGGGGGGGAGGCTCTGGGGATGGGCTGTCTTGCTCTAGGCTGCGGGACGCATGGCCTCAGGTGGGGGCAGCCTGAGTTTGGAATCACAACATAAAGGTGAATGGCCTCGGAAAATAGACTTCCTTTCCAAAATGACTGCATGATAAAAATGGAGATTTTCATAAATTCACAGGATGGGAATGATTAGCAGTCCGAGCTTTTACCGCTGCCTCAGGCATTGGACTGACCCCACGGAGACCCCGCTTTCCACAGTGACAGCAGGATGATTTTCTGTTTCATAATCGTTTCTCTCATTGTGGGAGGAAAAATAAGTTCCCCGGGGGGCCTCCCTGCAGCCCCAGCCCCACACACCTCACGGGAGCAGGGGGCGGTTCATTCCTTCAGCCAGCAAGCGTTGACTGAGCTCTATTTTCCCATCTTTATGATTTAGCGGCACGCACCGAGCATATAAGAATTCCTGAAAATGGTCTGAACCACAGATTTAAAGGTGAAATTTCAGAACAAGCAGACACCAGGGCAGGTGACCAAGGCATTGAGGAAGGTGAACTTGTTTATTCATTCATGGATGCCAAGGGGACATTTCCATACAGAGATCTTCAGCGTAGAGATGAATAAAGCTGGAGGCGAAGTGTCCAGTGGAAGAAAAATGAGGCTAGTTTACACAGGCTCTTGAGAATAGGACTGAGGGCTCGCGGGATAAGTTGCTTCAGTCGTGGCCGACTCTTTGCGACCCTAGGGACTGTGCCCTCCGGGCTCCTCTGTCCATGGGATTCTCCAGGCACGAACACTAGCAGGGATTGCCATTTCCTTCTCCGGGGGTTCTTCCCGACCCAGGGATCCAACCCGTGTCTCTCATCTCTCCTGCATTGACTGGCAGGTTCTTTACCACCTGTGCCTCCTGGGATCCAGAGGTACGATGCAGGGGACAGACGTGGGCACAATGAAGTGACAGACTGACCTGCGGGGGGCAGTGTGACTCCCTCCCAGGGGGTGTTAGTAGGGGTGGGTATGTAGTTGAGAATGCCCTCAAGAGAGGCGTCACTGCACGCCCTGAGGGCTGTGCCCTTGCAGCTGTGACCTTCTGAGATCCACTGGGTCTCTCCCTGATGAAATGGCATCCTCAAGGGCAGGCCTAGTGCACTTCCTGGCCCGCTCTGCCCTAACCGTGGGGCTCCAAGGCTCTTTCTCATCCTCTGCCTCTATAATACCCCCTTCCTCATTTACACCCCCAGGTAACCTTCCACTTCTGAGGTCCTGGGGCCTATCCCCTGGTCACTTCACGGAAGAGCGTTTGGGAATAGCACACTGGCTCTCTCTGAGGCCCTGCACCAGGTGAAACATCAGGCCCTTCACGCCACCCGTGTCCCCCTTGGAGAAAGGCTTTCCGGCACCGTCCATTGTGGGCCCGATTCTGAGGTGGTCACTGAGTCCAGACCTGCACTGCTCCCCGCAGAGCAGGCCAATAAACTGAGACAGGTGGCGGGGGAAAGCAACAGTGAGTTGACTGAGAAAGCCAGAGGACTGAGCGAGCGTGCCCTAGAGTCCCCAAGAGCCATCCTTCCTGAGTTAGAATCCAGATTTCTTTGATCCTAGAAGGGGAGGGGTGAAGTCCTGCTTCCAGCCAGACTCCAGAGGGTATGTGTTGATTTCTTCTGTTCACAGTGGGACTGAGCAGGACATTTCCTGCGAGATAAATGAAGGTATTTTAGGTATCACTCATGACCTAGGAGGTAGGATTGCCAGACATGGGCCATTAGCTATCATTGAACTTATGGGCAACATCCCTACAGTGATTTGCGTGTGATAGAATACAAAGTTTCTTTCCTAATACAGTGTAAGCCCTGGAGTGGGGTCTGGAATGAGTTTCTTTCTTTCTTTTTTTTTTTTTAAATTTCATGTATCTATTTATTTATGGCAATTCTGGGTTTTCACTGCTACAGGCTCTTCTCTAGTTGCAGAGAGTGGGGGTCCTCTCTAGTGGAGGTGAGCAGGCTTCTTGTGGCAGTGACTTCTCTTGTTGTGGAACATGGACTCTAGGGCTCATGGGCTTCAATAGTTGCAGCACATGGGCTCCATAGTTGTGGCTCTGAGGCTCTAGAGCACTGGCTCCATCGCTGTGGCTCACAGGCTTCGTTGCTCTGCAACATGTGGGATCTTCCCAGGCCAGGAATCGAACCCATGTCTCCTGCATTGGCAGGCGAACTTTCTACCACTGAGCTACCAGGGAAGCCCTGGAGTGAGTTTCTTCCCCAGATGCTCTGATTGCAGGGAGGGAGACAGAAAATAAGCAAATCTGCCAGAAGCGGGCAAAAAGAAGAAGGAGACAGAGTAAGAAGTAAAGGGTTCTTGGGGTCTACTTTAGCAAGGATGGTGAAATGGAACTTCTGTGGGAGCTGAGATCTGAATGATGCAGAGGAAGGGAGGAGAGAACCATGTGGGCTTCTTCAGAGAAGAATGTCCTGGGCTGTAAGGTTGAGGCATGCAGTCCTCAAGCAGGGGTAGGCTTGGACTTTGTGAGAAAAACAAAGATGGCTGTGTGGCCGGAAGACAGCGAGTAGATTAGTCAGCTCAGACGATCATAACTAAATAGCACAGGCTGGGTGGCTTCAAGAGCAGACATTTGTTTTCTCGCTGGTCTAGAGGCTGGAAATGCAAGGTCAAGTCAAGGGGTTGTTTCTGGTGAGAGCTTGCTATTTGGCTTGCAGGTGCTGACTTTTCCCTGTGTCCTCAGCCAGAATGTTGTCTGTGTATGCACAGGGGGAGACAGAAGAAGAGAGGGAGAGGGAAAGAGGGAGGGAGGCAGAGAGTGAAGGGGAGGGGGGAGGAAAAGAGAGACAGATGGGGAGGGAAAGAGAGAGGAAGAGAGGAGAGGGAGGGAGGCAGTGAGAAAGCCAGAGAGAGCGCTCTAGTCTCTTCCTCCTCTTATGAGAACTTCAGTCCTATCAGATTAAGACCCCACCCGATGACTTTTCTGCTGCATCTGTTTAGCTGTTAAGTCGTGTCTGACTCTTTGAAACCCCATGGACTGTAGCCCACCTGGTTTCTTCGTTCATGGGAGTGCCCACCAAGAATACTGGAGTGGGTAGTTCTGTCCTTTTCCAACCCTATGATCTTGTCTCACCTTAATTAGCTCCTTTAAGGCTCGCATCTCCAAAGACAGGCAGATAGGGGATTCAGGTTTCCACATAAGAATTTGTAGTGGTGCGGGATGGAGGACGCCCAGTCCGCTTCACAGCGGGCTAGGAAAGGAGCGTGGCAAATGAGATGAGATGGATTAGCCTATCCACACACAGACAGCAGTGATCCAGGAATGAGGGGGCAGTGAGGGATGACAGAGAGAAATGGTCACTGTTGGGACTGAGTGGGTTGAGGGCTGAGTGCGGGAGAGGAAGGGAAGGCAGGGCCCCCGAAGAAGGGCCAGGCTGGGGTGGGAGTGCGGACCATTCATCCTCTGTAACAGGAGGGAAGGCGGGCAATCTGGGTACAGATGCCTGCTGTGCTCATGGGGGCAGAGGTCTGGTGACAGGAGGATGGCAGATTTCTCTTTTGGCTGCTTCTATTTTCTCAGTCACAGAAGATTCAAGGGCATAAACCAAGATGGAAGGGTGGGCGTTGTGTTGGAGGCTGCAGGCGAGAGGACATGGTAGGAAATAATCATCTGGGAGAATGATAGGAGCTCGACGGTGCTGTTGAGCAAAGCCAGGGCCGCTGGAGGTCAGTGGCTATCCTTTACAGTAGGACCAGACAGCGTGATGCTGCCTTTCCTTCTCAGGGTGAGGGAAGGGGTAGACGATGTGTGGACGTAAGCAGGTTGGGATTGAACCAAGCAAATAGAAGAGAAGGAGAGAGCGTGCTTTGCCCCTGCTCCAAACCCATCCTTCCTAAGGGTGTTGGGCACAGTGAAGAGGTCACAGACCTGCATGCAAGTGTTCCAGCTTCCTGGGGTGATGGGTGTGGGACAGGGAGAACGAGCTGTAACTGAGGCACGGATGTTTAGGGATGAACTGAGGATGCCTGAAGTCTCTCATTAGCTCAGCCTTTCTCAGAGAGTTTTCCCTAAAGCCCTCAGGGGATCATTCCGTTATGGATTTTTCCTGTCAATCCTTCTGTGTATTAAATTCCCAGCTCACTCTAATTATGTATTGATTAGCCGTAGGATAGTTTAAGCCTCGTTGTGGGAAGTAAGGAGATCTCTTCTTTGAATCTCAGGTGGAAGAAAACATTGGATCCAACTGCAAATTCTTCCTCTCAACAAATTTACCCCAAACCCCATTTCCTTACCTTTTCTGATACGTGGCCTCCTTCCACCATCCACGGGTGTGTTCATTCCCTCTAACAGCACTATTGGGACAATGTCTGGCTTCACCGAAAGAGATCCTTATAAATGTCCAAAGGTCTACTCCCCAGGGGACATTTGAGAAAGGAGCAACAAGTAGTACCCCTGACTCTCTCCCCTGCACCCCATGAATCTCTGGTAGACATTTCCCCACACCTGGAGTCTGGCAGTCCGGGAATACCAATGCAGTGCCTGCGTCTTGTGCTGCAAGACTTTTATTCAGACTTACCTATCCACTCATTCACCCGGTCTGTCCGCTTCTATGGGGCATTTGAGCTTTCACGCTGAGGCCAGCTTCACGTAGGTCCAGGGATAGGGGAGCGCAGTTGAACAAGATGAATGCTGAGGAATTAACAGAATCCCACCCTACGGCCACCACTGTGAAGAAACACCGTTCCCCAGAGAGACCCATTTCAGGTCTCCGTGCATGTGTGCTAAGTCACTTCAGTCATGTCCGACTCTGCCATCCCATGGACTGTAGCCTGCCAGGCTCCTCTGTCCATGGGGTTCTCCAGGCTCTAAATACTGGAGTGGGTTGCCATGCCCTCCTCTAGGGGATCTTCCTGGCCCAGGGATCGAACCTGCGTCTCCCGAGTCTCTTGTCTTGATAGGCAGGATCGTTACCACTAGTGCCACCCGGGCAGCCCCCTTCAGGTCTCTGAGAACACATCACACCTCTCCCTATAACGAAACAGAGCAGGTGAGGGGTTACGTGGGGGTTTACTATTGGATCTTCATTCCCTAGTCTTTGAGTTTCCCCTCAATGAACAATAATGACATACAGCCCTACCATGTGCAGGTTACCGTGCGGGATGTAGTGGGAGATTTGTGACTCTCTTGTTGAGCATGATATCTTCAGCACCTAGGACAGCACATGCCACAAAGGAGGACGTCAGTAATTGTTGAAAGAACTGAATAAACTCTTGCTCTTCTTGACGTTCCATGGCAGACATGTGCTGTGATGTATTTAACGTACCCTCTGTAAAGAGGTCAAAGACACAGCGCAAGAGAAATATGAGACTCTGGGAGATACAGGAGCTGCATTCGAATTCTGGCTAGTTCAGGACAAAGCTAGATGGATGTTTTCCTTGCAGCATCTCCAGGAAGGGTTTGTGAAATGAATGAACAAGGTAAGCAAGACTTGGGAAAGAATTGTTTCAAATACTGAAAAGAGCTCATTTTTCCCCAAACATTTTAGAATTGTTCATTTATATTTAAGTCCAGTCCAAGGGAAAATTTGAGAAAGGAGCAACAAGTAGTACCCCTGACTCTCTCCCCTGCACCCCATGAATCTCTGGTAGACATTTCCCCACACCTGGAGTCTGGCAGTCCGGGAATACCAATGCAGTGCCTGCGTCTTGTGCTGCAAGACTTTTATTCAGACTTACCTATCCACTCATTCACCCGGTCTGTCCGCTTCTATGGGGCATTTGAGCTTTCACGCTGAGGCCAGCTTCACGTAGGTCCAGGGATAGGGGAGCGCAGTTGAACAAGATGAATGCTGAGGAATTAACAGAATCCCACCCTACGGCCACCACTGTGAAGAAACACCGTTCCCCAGAGAGACCCATTTCAGGTCTCCGTGCATGTGTGCTAAGTCACTTCAGTCATGTCCGACTCTGCCATCCCATGGACTGTAGCCTGCCAGGCTCCTCTGTCCATGGGGTTCTCCAGGCTCTAAATACTGGAGTGGGTTGCCATGCCCTCCTCTAGGGGATCTTCCTGGCCCAGGGATCGAACCTGCGTCTCCCGAGTCTCTTGTCTTGATAGGCAGGATCGTTACCACTAGTGCCACCCGGGCAGCCCCCTTCAGGTCTCTGAGAACACATCACACCTCTCCCTATAACGAAACAGAGCAGGTGGGGGGTTACGTGGGGGTTTACTATTGGATCTTCATTCCCTAGTCTTTGAGTTTCCCCTCAATGAACAATAATGACATACAGCCCTACCATGTGCAGGTTACCGTGCGGGATGTAGTGGGAGATTTGTGACTCTCTTGTTGAGCATGATATCTTCAGCACCTAGGACAGCACATGCCACAAAGGAGGACGTCAGTAATTGTTGAAAGAACTGAATAAACTCTTGCTCTTCTTGACGTTCCATGGCAGACATGTGCTGTGATGTATTTAACGTACCCTCTGTAAAGAGGTCAAAGACACAGCGCAAGAGAAATATGAGACTCTGGGAGATACAGGAGCTGCATTCGAATTCTGGCTAGTTCAGGACAAAGCTAGATGGATGTTTTCCTTGCAGCATCTCCAGGAAGGGTTTGTGAAATGAATGAACAAGGTAAGCAAGACTTGGGAAAGAATTGTTTCAAATACTGAAAAGAGCTCATTTTTCCAACTCCCCCAAACATTTTAGAATTGTTCATTTATATTTAAGTCGTCAAGAAGCTAATTTTTGTGTGTGTGTAGATCGCTCCTATTCATTCCTAAAACCTAAGGACTTGGGAATGAATGAATGGATGGGTGAATTTCCTGAGCCCGGTTTGAATTATTTGTGTATTTGCAAAGTGACAAAGTGGTCCCGCCGCTTTTCAGTGCTGACTTGCCCCTCACTCAGCCCTACCTCCCACCATCAGTCCTCCTTCATGAGTCCCCCCTGTCATTGCAGGAATTTGAGATCTGTAATCCTGGAGCCGCACCTGGTCTGATTTAATCCTCCCTGTGCCCAGAATCAAAGGCAAGTTCATTAAGCAAATTAATAGAAGAGACGCAGTTTCCAAAGAAATATTAAGCTAATCACAGCAGGTAGGAAGGATCTTTAGCACCTATTTAAAAAGCATTCATTCCCAGGTAAACTGTCGCTGTGCTCATTAGAAGTCATTCTTTGAACTCATCAAGCCTGTTCCCACTGGACCTGTATTTGAATCTTTCTTCGATGACCTGCAATCACTACATGTCACGTAATAGAATAAAATAATTAACATGGACTGGCCCATGGTTCTTTCTAGCATAGAGCCATGAGGCATGAAAAGAACATGGGTTCCTTGCTTAAATGCCAGTTTTACCATTTTCTAGCAAGAGCACATCAGCTAGTGAGCAGTGTTTCCGGAGCAAAGCGAGATGCACTCTCTGGGTCAGTTTTCCTCACCCCTGAGCCTCCGTTTCCTAAAGTCTAAAGTTGGACTAAGAGCAGTGGACGTGGCTGAGTCCAGGCTCACTCTGCTCACCACAGGCCAGGCCAAATGAACCTCAGAGACGAGGCATGGAGGCAAAGAAATGAAAGCCCACTGAGCGAGAACACGACAGACCAATGCCTCAAAATAACCATCTTGTCAGGGTCTGGCTGCCAGGTTCTTTTATAGATCAGAGATGAGGGGTGGTGAGGAAACAAAGTAAAAAGACCGTTCATCTCGCAGTGTCTCCTAGAAGGGCCAGCCTCGGGCAGGGGATGTGTTCCTTTCTTTCTTCCTGCCGTCTGCAGGTGGACAGGGTTCTGAACAAAGGCGCTTTGGGTTAACCGTCAGGCAGAGGGGTGGATTCTGACGGATTCTCTGAGGCCGCCCATTATGTATGATTGTAATAACACGAGCAATGAAAAGCAAGTCAAAGAAACAGTTCCAGCGTGGAGTTCGCACAGAGTCTTCACAGTGACAGTAATTCCTGTCTCCGCAGCTACAGCTCGTTCCCCTGATGCACTCTAGGGGTGTCCCCTGGGAGCCCCAGACCCTCCTCCACTGGTCTCCTCCAGACAGCCCCATGCTCCATCAAATGGACTTCATCACAGCCTGGGTCAGGGGCCGGAGCTTCAAGCATAGGTACAAGGGGAGAAAACCAATTTCCTTCCGCCATCAGGTCTCTAAGGAAAGCTCAGGCAGATGAGTATCTGTGAGGGAGGAAATGAGGTTGGTCCAACGGGATATGATCTGTGAGAAGGAGCTGGTGTCCTGGGGCTGTGCTTTTCCTTTGCCCTGTGGAAGCCAAGGCACCGAGGTTAACTCATGAAAGAACAAGGTAGGGGAGGGGAGAGAGGCACACCAGGCTGAGATCTCTAACTGTAGCATTACAAACATTCAAATCATGCATGCCCATTCCGGCTCAGGACTTGTTTTCAAAAGGAGACTTTAAAGACCTGTTTTGTGTCCTGGAGGTTCCCGCATGCAGATGTGGAATCCTGTGTTCCTATCTTCCAGGCTGGGGAACTTGAACTTGCCATTTTCCTTAGAAATCATTCACTTCTCATGAGCCGTTTCTTCTTTCTTGGCTGCCATTTCCGCATGCACAAGGAGCGTTAGCTGAGATAAGAGTTCTGTCCTTTTGGGGTGTGTGCATCTATGCTCAGTCACTAGGGTCCTGTCTGACTCTTTGTGACCCTGGGGACTGTGACTTGTCAGGCTCCTCTGTTCATGGGATTCTCCAGGCAAGATTCTCCAGGGGACCTTCCCGGCCCAGGGATCGAACCCTGTCTCCTGTGACTCTTGCATAAACAGGCAGATTCTTGACCCCTGAGCCCCGGTGAAGCTCCACCCTTTTGGAATAGGAGACCTTAATGGGTGCAAAGTGCTTCACGGAGGCACCCTCCTGGCAGTTGATTTTGGCATTCGATGTTCAAGAGAGCATATAATGACAGAAAGCTCCAAGGAAGTTCAGTGATTCTTTTAAATAAAATTACACTTTATCCATCAGAACATTTATGCTAATTTTCCAATTAGTGGCAGTAGGTAAGCAAGAGGCATTATTTACTTATTCTACCAGAAATTATTGGTGCATTTGAGGATGGCCACTGAGCCGGCCCCTCAGCCTCCTTCCTGCCCAGCGGTGGTCATCTGTAATGAAATTATAAAGCGACCTCACGTTTCCAAACCATTTTATTAACTAACCCATGACTTCACACTTGGATTTCTCTCATTCAGTCACTGCAACGAAGGGGGTCAGGAGGTCGGCAGAGGGACACCTCCGGAGCAGGTGGGGCTGACTGCAGGTGGGGCCGACTGCAGGTGTTACATTGTCCGAGGGCTTTTCTCCTGGGGGAGGGAGAAGAAACATCTGAATGAAATCTTTAGGCAAAAGAAACTCCGAGGGGAGGATAGAGTCTGTCTCTGTTACCCTTCAGGCCCAGCCTCCTGAAACTTCTGCCACCACCGGAGGGAGGGAGAGAATGCAGGTCAAGAAGAAGGAGATGTGTCCTCATGATCCAAAGGGAGGAGAGGGACTTTCTCCCCACACTGCGCCATAGACTGTCAAGAGTCTGGGGAACCATTGCGGGAGTGCACGGCTGCTGGATTCAGAGGTCTCCATGGCTACACCGCAGTCAACCGGGGGACTCAAAACAGCCCCCATTTTATGGTCTCTTCTAGTTATGTGAATGGACAGCCCAGTCGGGAAGTTCTACTGCAGGTCTCGCTTTGAGTCTCTCATCAGTGTGGTCAGAGGGCAGCTGGGGCTGGAGACATTTAGAGGCTCGGCCTAGAGGCCAGGACAACTGGATCTCTCCTTCTGTAATATCAGAACCTGTCCACGTGGTCTCTCTGGGAGGGCTGGCTGCTTTCTCCTGTGGAGGCTCAGGGTTCCTGAGCTCTGAAAGGCAGGTGGAAGACCGGAAGGTGGAGCAGCTCCACCTTCTGTTAAGCGAGTTACTTTACCACCCACCTTCAGTGGAAGGGAGCTACCAGCGTGTGAGCGCTGAGAGGTGTGGCTCAGGGCCTTGCACGGGGTGGGGATCTGAGAACAGCCTGGTCAATCTTGGAGGCACCCTCCTGGCAGTTATTGGCAGATGTTCAAGAGAGCATATAATGACAGAAAGCTCCAAGGAAGTTCAGTGATTCTTTTAAATAAAATTACACTTTATCCATCAGAACATTTATGCTAATTTTCCAATTAGTGGCAGTAGGTAAGCAAGAGGCATTATTTACTTATTCTACCAGAAATTATTGGTGCATTTGAGGATGGCCACTGAGCCGGCCCCTCAGCCTCCTTCCTGCCCAGCGGTGGTCATCTGTAATGAAATTATAAAGCGACCTCACGTTTCCAAACCATTTTATTAACTAACCCATGACTTCACACTTGGATTTCTCTCATTCAGTCACTGCAACGAAGGGGGTCAGGAGGTCGGCAGAGGGACACCTCCGGAGCAGGTGGGGCTGACTGCAGGTGGGGCCGACTGCAGGTGTTACATTGTCCGAGGGCTTTTCTCCTGGGGGAGGGAGAAGAAACATCTGAATGAAATCTTTAGGCAAAAGAAACTCCGAGGGGAGGATAGAGTCTGTCTCTGTTACCCTTCAGGCCCAGCCTCCTGAAACTTCTGCCACCACCGGAGGGAGGGAGAGAATGCAGGTCAAGAAGAAGGAGATGTGTCCTCATGATCCAAAGGGAGGAGAGGGACTTTCTCCCCACACTGCGCCATAGACTGTCAAGAGTCTGGGGAACCATTGCGGGAGTGCACGGCTGCTGGATTCAGAGGTCTCCATGGCTACACCGCAGTCAACCGGGGGACTCAAAACAGCCCCCATTTTATGGTCTCTTCTAGTTATGTGAATGGACAGCCCAGTCGGGAAGTTCTACTGCAGGTCTCGCTTTGAGTCTCTCATCAGTGTGGTCAGAGGGCAGCTGGGGCTGGAGACATTTAGAGGCTCGGCCTAGAGGCCAGGACAACTGGATCTCTCCTTCTGTAATATCAGAACCTGTCCACGTGGTCTCTCTGGGAGGGCTGGCTGCTTTCTCCTGTGGAGGCTCAGGGTTCCTGAGCTCTGAAAGGCAGGTGGAAGACCGGAAGGTGGAGCAGCCTCCACCTTCTGTTAAGCGAGTTACTTTACCACCCACCTTCAGTGGGGAAGGGAGCTATACCAGCGTGTGAGCGCTGAGAGGTGTGGCTCAGGGCCTTGCACGGGGCCGCCACAGCCTGGGGGATCTGAGAACAGCCTGGTCTGTAAAAGAACCGCAGTCCTTTCCGACACGGGAGGCTGTGACCTTGGTGACATGCTGCCCCCGTGTGGTTCTCTGGGGTCAGTGCAGGCACACAGCGCAAACCTGACTTGGAGAGGGTCAGCTATGCCGCCAAGGTTCTGCCTTAAGAAAGGAAGAGTAAAAGCAAAAAAAGAAAAGTGCTTTCTTAATAGGCAAACCTAAAGGAAAGCAACCCTGAATATTCATTGGAAAGAATGATGCTGGAGCTGAAGCTTCAATACTTTGGCCACCTGATGCAGAGAGACAATGCATTGGAAAAGACCTTGATGTTGGGAAAAATAGAAGGCAGAAGGAGAAGGGGACGACAGAGGACAAGATGGTTGGATGGCATCCCTGAGTCAATGGATATGAGTTTGAGCAGGCTCCGGGAGATGGTGAAGGACAGGGAAGCCTGGCGTGCTGCAGTTCACGGGGTCGCAAAGAGCCAGACGCGACTGAACTGAACTGAGTATTCATGTGATGCAATTGCATCCCTATGCCCAGGAAGCTTGGGTTACATGGTTACATAGCAACACTCAAGGCTGGGGGGGCGGGGGGAGGAGTGGAGGAGGGTGCAGGTCTCTGTGTTTGCTGTAGTTATGAATCATAGGAGGCTCCCGCTGTCACGCCTCCCAGGACCCCACCCCATTTGTAAGTCTATTTAAAAGGTAGAAACAAAAACTTGAGAAGTGAATTCCTTCTTGAAGGCCAGGCTCATCTGGTGTTTGCCTGTAGTTAAGAATTGGCAACGTGGTCTCTTCTAGTTATGTGAATGGACAGCCCAGTTTCTACTGCAGGTCTCGCTTTGAGTCTCTCATCAGTGTGGTCAGAGGGCAGCTGGGGCTGGAGACATTTAGAGGCTCGGCCTAGAGGCCAGGACAACTGGATCTCTCCTTCTGTAATATCAGAACCTGTCCACGTGGTCTCTCTGGGAGGGCTGGCTGCTTTCTCCTGTGGAGGCTCAGGGTTCCTGAGCTCTGAAAGGCAGGTGGAAGACCGGAAGGTGGAGCAGCCTCCACCTTCTGTTAAGCGAGTTACTTTACCACCCACCTTCAGTGGGGAAGGGAGCTATACCAGCGTGTGAGCGCTGAGAGGTGTGGCTCAGGGCCTTGCACGGGGCCGCCACAGCCTGGGGGATCTGAGAACAGCCTGGTCTGTAAAAGAACCGCAGTCCTTTCCGACACGGGAGGCTGTGACCTTGGTGACATGCTGCCCCCGTGTGGTTCTCTGGGGTCAGTGCAGGCACACAGCGCAAACCTGACTTGGAGAGGGTCAGCTATGCCGCCAAGGTTCTGCCTTAAGAAAGGAAGAGTAAAAGCAAAAAAAGAAAAGTGCTTTCTTAATAGGCAAACCTAAAGGAAAGCAACCCTGAATATTCATTGGAAAGAATGATGCTGGAGCTGAAGCTTCAATACTTTGGCCACCTGATGCAGAGAGACAATGCATTGGAAAAGACCTTGATGTTGGGAAAAATAGAAGGCAGAAGGAGAAGGGGACGACAGAGGACAAGATGGTTGGATGGCATCCCTGAGTCAATGGATATGAGTTTGAGCAGGCTCCGGGAGATGGTGAAGGACAGGGAAGCCTGGCGTGCTGCAGTTCACGGGGTCGCAAAGAGCCAGACGCGACTGAACTGAACTGAGTATTCATGTGATGCAATTGCATCCCTATGCCCAGGAAGCTTGGGTTACATGGTTACATAGCAACACTCAAGGCTGGGGGGGCGGGGGGAGGAGTGGAGGAGGGTGCAGGTCTCTGTGTTTGCTGTAGTTATGAATCATAGGAGGCTCCCGCTGTCACGCCTCCCCAGGACCCCACCCCATTTGTAAGTCTATTTAAAAAGGTAGAAACAAAAACTTGAGAAGTGAATTCCCTTCTTGAAGGCCACTAGGCTGGCAGGTGGCAGAGCTGGGATTGAGACCTCAGCCCATCTGATTCTAACACCTTGTTTTTTTTCCCACCTCTTCAAACTGCCCCTCCTGCTTCCCAAGAATTGGCAACTCCGTGCCCTGAAGAGAACCTCCTAAGAGGCCTCAAACCTGAATATTTAATACTGTCATTCTGGCTTTTCTTCCTTTAATTGAGGCCTTTACCAAAATGACATTTTCCCTCTCCTGCACATATGGGCCCCGGCTCCCTAATGATGTGTTTGTTCCAGGCAGGGCACGGAGGTGATTTGTTCTGACCGCTGTCCCCACTGCAGGCCGCTGGCCCCCCCACCCCCGCGTGAGGAGGTGTGGGGAGCAGAGCTCACCAACCCAGAGCTGAGAGCCGAGGCCTGTTGGGAGCTGGAGGAAGGCCCTGTGTGCCGAACCCGGTGACACCAGGAGGGAGGGAAGGCCCACACAGGATGTGGTGACAAGCCCGGCGAGCCCGCCTGCCTTCATGTCCCAACTGTCTCCCAGCCCCAGCCGCAGGTATGCTCAGTCCAAAACATGTTCGTAAAGGTGATTATGGCTGAAACAGATCAAAGACACCTTTAAGATTCCACTTCTTTCTCCTGTAAGAAGAAAACCAAGTGGGGGAGAGTGTGTGTTTTATTTATTTAAGGCAGTGGGAGTGTGTGATGGGGAGAGTATTACTATTTTCTGCGTATTCATCCAAACTCAATTAGTCAACCACCTCCTCCATACGCCACTGGCATCTCTAACATATTGTGTTCAGAGTCCGTTCTTGCCCCCACGCCCACATCCCCAGGTACTCTCCGGGGTCCTTCTCTTCCCAGGCTTTGGCAGCTGCCTTCTGTCAGGTGCACAGGCCAACGTTAGTGTCGATTCTAGCCCTTCTCATCAGCTCCCTCCAATCCGTCATCAAGCCGTGACTTCGTGACCTCTGACATTTACCCAGGACCGACCACGGCACCCGCTCCTCCTCCACCACCCAGGCCTCTGTCGCATTCTATTTGCCCTTCTCATCAGCTCCGCTCCAACAGTCTATTTAAAAGGTAGAAACAAAAACTTGAGAAGTGAATTCCCTTCTTGAAGGCCACTAGGCTGGCAGGTGGCAGAGCTGGGATTGAGACCTCAGCCCATCTGATTCTAACACCTTGTTTTTTTTCCCACCTCTTCAAACTGCCCCTCCTGCTTCCCAAGAATTGGCAACTCCGTGCCCTGAAGAGAACCTCCTAAGAGGCCTCAAACCTGAATATTTAATACTGTCATTCTGGCTTTTCTTCCTTTAATTGAGGCCTTTACCAAAATGACATTTTCCCTCTCCTGCACATATGGGCCCCGGCTCCCTAATGATGTGTTTGTTCCAGGCAGGGCACGGAGGTGATTTGTTCTGACCGCTGTCCCCACTGCAGGCCGCTGGCCCCCCCACCCCCGCGTGAGGAGGTGTGGGGAGCAGAGCTCACCAACCCAGAGCTGAGAGCCGAGGCCTGTTGGGAGCTGGAGGAAGGCCCCGTGTGTGCCGAACCCGGTGACACCAGGAGGGAGGGAAGGCCCACACAGGATGTGGTGACAAGCCCGGCGAGCCCGCCTGCCTTCATGTCCCAACTGTCTCCCAGCCCCAGCCGCAGGTATGCTCAGTCCAAAACATGTTCGTAAAGGTGATTATGGCTGAAACAGATCAAAGACACCTTTAAGATTCCACTTCTTTCTCCTGTAAGAAGAAAACCAAGTGGGGGAGAGTGTGTGTTTTATTTATTTAAGGCAGTGGGAGTGTGTGATGGGGAGAGTATTACTATTTTCTGCGTATTCATCCAAACTCAATTAGTCAACCACCTCCTCCATACGCCACTGGCATCTCTAACATATTGTGTTCAGAGTCCGTTCTTGCCCCCACGCCCACATCCCCAGGTACTCTCCGGGGTCCTTCTCTTCCCAGGCTTTGGCAGCTGCCTTCTGTCAGGTGCACAGGCCAACGTTAGTGTCGATTCTAGCCCTTCTCATCAGCTCCCGCTCCAATCCGTCATCAAGCCGTGACTTCGTGACCTCTGACATTTACCCAGGACCGACCACGGCACCCCCGCCCTCCTCCTCCACCACCCAGGCCTCTGTCGCCATCCCCTCTTACAGTTCTTCTGCTCATAGGCTCTGCTACTACCCTCCTGGGGTCCCAGCAATGTTTGAGTTTCACCCTGCACACAAAAGCACTCTCCCGAGAGGTAAGTCTGACCGTGTCTCGGCTCTACTCAGAGTCTCTCGTGCCTTCCGTCTCTCTTAGAAAGAAATCTGAAATCCTCATCACGGCCCTAAGGCCCTCTGTGATCTCACAGCCTCTAGCTGGCCAGCCTCCTCTCCTCTCTCTTCGTGGTTCTTTTGAACTGAGGATCCACTGACATACAGCACAACGCACAGATCTTGCGGCTCAGCAGAGCTGTCCCTGTGTCCTCATCCAGGTAACTGCCATGCAGATAAAGGTCGGAAATACTTCCATCAACCCCGAAAGTTCCCTTATATCTCATTGCAGTTAATACCCGCCTCTACTCTCCATAACCACTGGTCTTTTTATCACCCTGGATTCATTATGCCTGTTCTAAAACCTGATTTGCATGAGATAATAGAGTAAGAATGATTTCCTAGCGAGGCTGTTTCATTCAGCATAATTTCTGAGGTTTCCCCCTTTTCTTGTATCCATGCTCTGTGCTTTCCTACGGCGGTGAGGTTTTCTACTGCACGACTCTCCAATTTATTTATGTATTTTACTGTTGATAGAGATTTGCAAATACTTGGAATACTTCAGTCTTTTTAGCCATTCTTGGCATGGATATTGGAATGTCTTAGTTTTGCTTCAAAATTTTATTTCCCTGAGGAGTAATTAGGTTGAACATTTTTTTTTTTTCATTGGCTTATGGCCATTTGGATATCTTCTTTTGTAGATTACCTTTTCATATCTCTTGCCCACTTTAAAAAAAATAGGGTTTATTGGCTTTTTCTTACTGATTTGTAGGAATTTCTTTCAACATATGTCTGATGTGAGTCTTTTGTTAGATTTGCATTATAAATGTTTCCTTCCTGCATTATAAATGTTTGCTTTTTCACCTTCTCCATGGCATCTTGTCTGTCTGTCTGTCTGTCTGTCTTTTTGTGGCTGTGCCATGCTGCATGTAGGATCTTAGTTCTTTGACCAGGGATTGAACCCGCACCTCTTTCAGTGGAAGTGTGGTTTTCCTAACCCCTGGACTGCCAGAGAAGTCCTCAGGGAAGTATCTTTTGATGTGGCCTCTTCTTTTGTCTTCTTTTTCATCTACTTGACTTTTCCCAGCCACACTGGCCTTCTTTCTGCTCCCGCCACATGTGACCTCACCTCACGGCTTTCGTGTTCTCCTTCCCTCCCTTCAGAATGTGTCCCTCCCAGATACTGAAACCATTGGCTTCTCCATTCATTACTCTTTATTCACTTTTTTTTTTTTCATGCAGTAGCCTGCTCTTAAGGACTTCCCACGTGGCTCAGTAGTGAAGAATCCACCTTCCAATGCAGGGCATGCAGGAGACCCAGGTTCAATCCCTGGGTGGGGAAGATCCTCTGGAGGAGAAAATGGCAACCCACTCCAGTGTTCTTGCCTGGAGAATCCCATGGACAGAGGAACCCGGTGGGCTACAGTCCATGGGGTCCCAAAGAGAGAGTCGGACATGAGAGAGCCCACGAGCACACACAGGCTGCTCATAAATACTCAGTGTGCCCAGTTGCTAAGACTGTGAGTTCATGAATCAATCGGGTAAATGCATGACATTGAGTAAGTCATAAAACTTTGTAGTGCAATTGTTTCATTTGCAAAATGAGGATAATCCCTACCCTGCATTTTGCAGAGAGCTCATCTGTGGATAAAATGATACAGTGACTATGAAAGCATTTTGGAAACTGGGCAGAGATGTAGGAGGCCATCGATGGTTGGTTTGCAACTGTGTTTATTGACCACAAAGAAAACTCAAGGTCTTGTATCCTGGAAACTCCACTGATTTTTTTGATACTTAAATAAAAACACACACTGGACTGGGCAAGTATTCTGTTTCTAAAAGTCTGCCTTGGTCTAGCTGGGTGCCCGGCCTTCCTCTTGGCTCTGCAGCGGAGCTCCGTTGAAGGGTGGGTTTGAAGTTTGGGTTAGGAAGCAGAACAGTCCTGAAGCTCCCCCAGCCCTGCCCCAAACTGGAGCTTATTTTAGGAGCTAGTCCTCTCACCCCCGACACCCCACTGGCAGCAAGACCCTGTGCCCTGTCACAGCCCCAGTGAGACCCAGTGCCAGATGTTGACCAAAGACCTCATGCCCACCATGGTTTGTACACTGTACACAGACACCACGCCAAAGCTGGCACCTCTCATATTGCTGACACCCTAGATTTGTGCATGTATTCTGACAGTTTTCTATCAGATGACAGTCAAATTTCTTGCTCTAACAAAATCTGTTTATCGTGATCAGTTCCTGACAGATGTGAGTAAGCCTCTTGAGGAGGGGCTCTTCCTTCTAATCAGCACTGAAGAACCTTGTTTGTTAGCAGCAGCCATACTGGTGGATGGAGGGTCAGGCAGGGGCACCAGTTGCCCTGGGCACTGGCTGGGGCAGAACTTAAGACCTTCCTCCACTAAGCCTCCCAGGCCCTGGTTCTCCAGAGTCTTCGCTGAGCTCTGAGTCCCTTCCATCCGTCCCCAGAGGGCCAGAGATGAATGACGGCAAACCGCGCTTTCCATTTATAGAAATCCCTCTTGACAGAATATCAATGGAGAGCCTCTCTGGGTGGTTTCTTAAGACTTGAATCACTTTATCACTCCCTTTGATGACTCTTCTTCATCGACCGAGTTGCTAGGATAATCAGATTATAATATGATAATAGCCATAAGAAGAAACGACCATTTTCAAGCCCTTTTCACTAAGCTAAGCCTGTTATAGCCACACATCCCCATTTCAGTCTCACAGCGTCTCTGCAAGGAGGAGGCATTACCTGCCTTCTAGGAAGGAGGCAGACACCGTGAGTTAGGAAGACCTCACGCCTTCTTAGGCCAGAGAGGAGAGTCTGTGGGTTCCCCTGAGCCTCAGCCAGGGGGCAGCACGCCTCCTGATTGGAGGTTGGATACAGCGGCACCTATAGGTGCTTATAAAGGGTGTTCTAAGAAGGAGCCTGCAGCCTTGGGGGTGTTTCAGGAATCCAGATGGGGTACAGCAGCTCCATGCTTGCCAGGGCAGTTGGGTCTTCCTCGGGAAGACAGCCAGCCTTGCAGCCTGCTCGCAGGTGGTGGTGCAGTGGTAAGGATCCACCTGCCAAGGCCGGAGACACAGGTTTGATCCCTGGACCCCCTGGAGGAAGAAATAGCAACTTACGCCAGTACTCTTGCCTGGGAAATCTCACAGACAGCAGAGTCTGGCAGACTGCAGTCCATGGGGTCGCAAAGAATTTAACACGACGGAGCATGTACACACACGCGCGCGCGCACACACACACACACACAGACGCATGCTCGAATGCCCAAAGCTCCCAACTCATTATGAACTTGTAATATTCCTGGTGAGTTGGGAGGCAGCCCAGACAGTCCCCTCCATGCTGGGAACATTATCACAAAGGTACACTTCTCAGCCACTACGAACCTTCGCCGTCTCAGCCTTGACCCCATTAACATCAGACCCTTACTCTCCGTGCCTCGGCTCTCTACCTATATTTTCAGCAGGAATAAAAGTGTGCTTTTTCCCGTAATATCCATTTTGCCACCATTTGATGGAAGGGCTGAGAGCCTTCCGAGCAGTAATGCATTGTGCATCAAATTAACATATTTTCCTGAAATGGTAATTACACCCTTTTTGTGTGCCTCTGAATGCACTTTTTTTCCCCCTGAAGTGTGAATGAGGCGTTGACATCAAAGTCTCACTTGAAATCAACGTTATTAGTGCATCTGTCCAAATGATTCAAGGGAAATAGCTTGCAGAGGTTTTTAAGTTTAGAGGGATTTAAAGGTGGTGAACCACAGGGCTTCATAAGTAAAGCTGGAACATCAAGCATCTTTAATAAATATTCTTTCCTTCATGCTTGAGGACTATGTCCAGCCCATCCACACTATTAAGCTCAATTCCACACGCCTGTAATGAGCACCTATGATATTGAAGTGACTTGGTTACTTATTCGGAGCAAGATGTTGTTCTTGCCTTCAGTCCTAGAAGGAAGGACAGACAGATGGTTTGAAAAGGAAGAATCAATGAAATGACATTTGCACACAGAAGATAGAGAATGAATCTGAGGGTGCGTGCTGGGTTCAGGAGGTGCAATCATAAAAGACATCTTCAGAAGGTGGCTTAGGGACTTCCCTGGTGGTCCAGTGGCTTAGACTCTACACTCCCAATACAGCGAGCCTGGGTTCAATCCCTGACTGGGCAACTTGATCCCACATGCAATTAAGCGATCACATGCTCTCACTAACTGATGTATCACTACGCATTACCACCCCATGCGAAGAGATGACTTATTGGAAAAGACCCTGATATTGGGAAAAATAGAAGGCCAGAGGAGAAGGGGGTGACAGAGGACAAGATGGTTGGATGGCATCACTGAGTCAATGGACATGAGTTTCCGTAGGCCCCGGGAGATGGCAAAGACAGGAAAGCCTGGTGTGGGGCGGCCCGTGGGGTTGCAAAGAGTCGGACACGACTGAGCGACTGAACGGAAGGTGGACCTTGAAAGATGGCAAAGTGGAGTCTTGATGACAATAAATGCATTCCAGGTTCAGAGAGAGAGAATTGGAGCATGTGTTTGGAAATGGCAGGAACCCAACTTTCGGTGCCTAGCAGCAGAGCAAGAGATCAGACTTCCAAGGAGATGTCCTCTGCATCGTAGTCCCCTTAAGGGGGCACCTTCATTCCAGTGTGGCTGGAACACAGGGATCAAGGTGGAGCAGTTGTTAGGCTCAGATGGAAGGCATCATATGCATGGACGATCTGAGTCATTATCTTAGAGAACCAGAGACGCCATTGTAGGTTTTAAGGGGTGGAAGGATGTGAGTGGATTTGTCAGTGAATGATCACTCCGGTGGCTAAGTAGATAATGGATTGAAGGCAGGGAAGTAGCAGGAAGAACTAATTAGAAGCCTGTTACTCTGATCTGAGTAAGTGGTCCAGGCCTGGACGGATGGTGGCAGAAGGGATGGAGACAAGTGGATGGCTTTGACAGGTGTTTAGCAGGAAGACTAGGCTGCACTTAGTGGTCATTTGATTAATTGTACGGGGCAAAGAAGAAAGAGGCATTAATCATGATTCATGGGTCTCTGGCATGAGCGATCAAGCAGATGGTTGGGGCTCTTACAGGATGTGGGATAAAATGGGAGAGAGGACCAGGGTGTGCTGAGTCCTGGACCCTTCAAGCCACTTCGTTTCTGTTTCTGGATGATGACTCTGTCAGCTCGACACCTTGCTTTGTTTCTTCTTGTGACAGTGACTCATGGGGACATGATCTTGTTCTGGACTTGGTTGTGTGTGTGTGTGTCCACACACGGTTGTATTTTTTTAAAATGTTTATTTGTTTATCTGATTGTTCCAGGTCTTAGTTGCAGCATGGCAGCTCTAAGTTGTGCATGTGGGAATCTAGTTCCCTGACCAGGAATCAAACCTGGGCCCCTTGCATTGGGAGCGTGGAGTCTTAGCCACGGAACTGCCAGGGAAGTCCCTGTGTACATGGTTCATTTTGATAGCATGGCAGGCAACCTCCCCTGGAGTTGACTCCTGAAAGATGCCATTGACCAGGTACAGGAATCCAAGAGCAGGGGCTCCCATTGGGACAAACTTCAGAGAGTCGGACACGACTGAGCGACTGAACGGAAGGTGGACCTTGAAAGATGGCAAAGTGGAGTCTTGATGACAATAAATGCATTCCAGGTTCAGAGAGAGAGAATTGGAGCATGTGTTTGGAAATGGCAGGAACCCAACTTTCGGTGCCTAGCAGCAGAGCAAGAGATCAGACTTCCAAGGAGATGTCCTCTGCATCGTAGTCCCCTTAAGGGGGCACCTTCATTCCAGTGTGGCTGGAACACAGGGATCAAGGTGGAGCAGTTGTTAGGCTCAGATGGAAGGCATCATATGCATGGACGATCTGAGTCATTATCTTAGAGAACCAGAGACGCCATTGTAGGTTTTAAGGGGTGGAAGGATGTGAGTGGATTTGTCAGTGAATGATCACTCCGGTGGCTAAGTAGATAATGGATTGAAGGCAGGGAAGTAGCAGGAAGAACTAATTAGAAGCCTGTTACTCTGATCTGAGTAAGTGGTCCAGGCCTGGACGGATGGTGGCAGAAGGGATGGAGACAAGTGGATGGCTTTGACAGGTGTTTAGCAGGAAGACTAGGCTGCACTTAGTGGTCATTTGATTAATTGTACGGGGCAAAGAAGAAAGAGGCATTAATCATGATTCATGGGTCTCTGGCATGAGCGATCAAGCAGATGGTTGGGGCTCTTACAGGATGTGGGATAAAATGGGAGAGAGGACCAGGGTGTGCTGAGTCCTGGACCCTTCAAGCCACTTCGTTTCTGTTTCTGGATGATGACTCTGTCAGCTCGACACCTTGCTTTGTTTCTTCTTGTGACAGTGACTCATGGGGACATGATCTTGTTCTGGACTTGGTTGTGTGTGTGTGTGTCCACACACGGTTGTATTTTTTTAAAATGTTTATTTGTTTATCTGATTGTTCCAGGTCTTAGTTGCAGCATGGCAGCTCTAAGTTGTGCATGTGGGAATCTAGTTCCCTGACCAGGAATCAAACCTGGGCCCCTTGCATTGGGAGCGTGGAGTCTTAGCCACGGAACTGCCAGGGAAGTCCCTGTGTACATGGTTCATTTTGATAGCATGGCAGGCAACCTCCCCTGGAGTTGACTCCTGAAAGATGCCATTGACCAGGTACAGGAATCCAAGAGCAGGGGCTCCCATTGGGACAAACTTCAGAATGAAAGATACCAGGTTAGGATCACTCTTTTCGTCTTGCTCCAGGCCTAAGAGATCTTTGCAGTTGTGATGCCTCAATAGAAATTGGAGGAATAGACTAACAGCAAAAGTGTGAGCAAGCTCATAGCTCAGTTGTGACCCAGGACCTGGGATTGTTTCACCAGCTCTGTTTATGCCTTTTACACTGGTCTCAAAGGTCAGGCCATCACAGTCCTTCATAGATCATGCTCGACACAACTTTAGGAGACCACATTCCCTTGGGAAATCAGTCTCTGCCAATCAGAGCCTTATCTTCACTCTTATTTCTTATGTTTAAAATTAAAAAAAAATATATTTATGTGGCTGTGGTGGGTCCTAGTAGCAGTACTTGGGATCTTTTAGTTGCAGCATGCGGGATCTTTAGTTGGAGCATGCGAATTCTTAGTTGCAGCCTGTGGGATCTATTTCCCTGTCCAGGGATCAAACCCAGGCCTCCTGCATTGGAAGGGCAGAGTCGTAGCCACTGGACCATCAGAGGAGTCCCTCATATTTATTTTTAAAATGTAAAAAGCAAATTACCAATAATAACAAATGCCAATAAAATAACAATATTTGGTTGTTTTATGTAAGGTTTCTCTCTCTCTCTCTCTCTCTCTCTCTCTCTCTCTCTCTCTATATATATATATATATATATATATATATATAAGAAATAGAATAGTATAAAGTTAAAATCCTTTCTCCTGGGCTTCCCTGATGGTCCAGTGGGTGAGTACACCACCTTGCAGTGCAAGGGGCGCCGATTCGATCCCTGGCCTGGGAAGATCCCACGTGCCGCGGAGCGGCTGGACCCATGTGTCCAATTACCGAGCTGGAGCTCTGGAGCGCATGTGCCCAGAGCTGGTGCTCTGCAACGACAGAGGCCACTGCGATGGGAGGCCCACAGGAGCCAAAGAACAAAGATGGATGAAAATAAATAAATGAAAAACCAATAGCAGTGGCCAAAAAAAGAAAAAGAACAAAAAAATTCTTTCTCTTCCTCTTCCCTCTCAGTCTCCCCTCTCCATGCCTAAAGGCAATCAAGATCCATAATTTTGGTGGATTTCCTTCCTGTTCATGGTTTTTAAACTTTTACTGCACATGTAGATGTCCATAAACATAATGTGGTATTCTTCGGTATGCTTTTTTAATTTAACACAAATGGCACCATTCAGTATGCAATGTTTTACAATTTGCTTTTTCCCCTCTAGTTTTGTTCTCGGAATCTATTTTTATACGTTCATGGAGATCTAATTGGTTTAATTGCTGTGTAATATTCCATTTTAGGAATATACCAGCATTTGCTTTTCCATCCTCCTGCAGAAGACCATTTGTATCACTTCCAAATTTTTGCCATTACCAAAAATGCTGCAACAAATATCTTTCTATGTGCTTTAGTGTGTGAAATTTTAGGTCAGTTTCTCTAGGGTGAATTCAGTATAGTAAGTGTCTAGGTAGAAGTGGAATTATGACTTGGCGGCTTCGTGAGCTTGTTCACTGTTAATTGCCTGATGGCCCAGTATCCGCTGGTGGGGAATGGTACAGTATCCGAATTACTTTCAAATAACATGTCATCCACCCAGACATTTTTATATATTTCCCCACCCGCCACTTCTCCTTATTGAGGCAGCGTGGACTCCCACTGGGAACTGCTGCTTTAGTGAGAGACATTTCTAGAAGGGGATGCGTCAGGGGCTTCGGTATATTGACAGAGGAAAGGGATTGAAAATGATGACTTTCAGATCACAAAGACAGAGCCAGTTGGCTGGGATGTCCTCCCCTCCGTTCCCAAATCCCTCAAGGCCTTGTTTTTGGCAGAAATGTTGTCCAGATCTCAGGGGATTACAGAGGACATGTGTATTAACTGCTATGTTACTGAAAATCCCCGGGTCAGCCTCAGGCTAGGATGGCCCTAAAGCTCTTCTGATCCTCTAAGAGGCTTGGGCACCCAGCCATAGATAACCGAATCATTCTTGAGTTGTTGTAGCCTGCGCCCTGGGACCAAGTTTGGGCTGAATAACAACAAGAGGACAGAAAAGGGAGTGGGAAAGGAGGCCACTACTGCGGAAGCAGAAGAGGCAGGCTGAAACTGCCGTAGCCTGCTGCCCTGGGTTATACGGTGTCCCTCCCCAGGCCACACCTACTTGGGACCTGACCTTGCTTGCTTGCTAAGTTGCTTCAGTCATGTCTGACTCTTTTTTTTTTTTTTTTAAGTTTGGCCTCTTTTATTGGTTTATTTATTTATTTATTTATTTATTTATATCCATCTTAATTCTTTGGCCTGGTGGGCCTCCCATCACGGTGGCCTCTCTTGTTGCCAAGCACCGCATTGGGCACATGCACTCCAGAGCACTGGCTTGTAATTGGACGCACTGGTCCAGCCGCTCCACAGCACGTGAGATCTTCCCAGGCCAAGGATCGGTTCCCAGGCCAGGAATCGGTACCCAATCCCTGAACCGATGCCTGTTTTAGGATACCGATTTTTCCTCCTGCAGAAGACCATTTGTATCACTTCCAAATTTTTGCCATTACCAAAAATGCTGCAACAAATATCTTTCTATGTGCTTTAGTGTGTGAAATTTTAGGTCAGTTTCTCTAGGGTGAATTCAGTATAGTAAGTGTCTAGGTAGAAGTGGAATTATGACTTGGCGGCTTCGTGAGCTTGTTCACTGTTAATTGCCTGATGGCCCAGTATCCGCTGGTGGGGAATGGTACAGTATCCGAATTACTTTCAAATAACATGTCATCCACCCAGACATTTTTATATATTTCCCCACCCGCCACTTCTCCTTATTGAGGCAGCGTGGACTCCACTGGGAACTGCTGCTTTAGTGAGAGACATTTCTAGAAGGGATGCGTCAGGGCTTCGGTATATTGACAGAGGAAAGGGATTGAAAATGATGACTTTCAGATCACAAAGACAGAGCCAGTTGGCTGGGATGTCCTCCCCTCCGTTCCCAAATCCCTCAAGGCCTTGTTTTTGGCAGAAATGTTGTCCAGATCTCAGGGGATTACAGAGGACATGTGTATTAACTGCTATGTTACTGAAAATCCCCGGGTCAGCCTCAGGCTAGGATGGCCCTAAAGCTCTTCTGATCCTCTAAGAGGCTTGGGCACCCAGCCATAGATAACCGAATCATTCTTGAGTTGTTGTAGCCTGCGCCCTGGGACCAAGTTTGGGCTGAATAACAACAAGAGGACAGAAAAGGGAGTGGGAAAGGAGGCCACTACTGCGGAAGCAGAAGAGGCAGGCTGAAACTGCCGTAGCCTGCTGCCCTGGGTTATACGGTGTCCCTCCCCAGGCCACACCTACTTGGGACCTGACCTTGCTTGCTTGCTAAGTTGCTTCAGTCATGTCTGACTCTTTTTTTTTTTTTTTTAAGTTTGGCCTCTTTTATTGGTTTATTTATTTATTTATTTATTTATTTATATCCATCTTAATTCTTTGGCCTGGTGGGCCTCCCATCACGGTGGCCTCTCTTGTTGCCAAGCACCGGCATTGGGCACATGCACTCCAGAGCACTGGCTTGTAATTGGATGCACTGGTCCAGCCTCTCCATGGCACGTGGGATCTTCCCAGGCCAAGGATCGGTTCCCAGGCCAGGAATCGGTACCCAATCCCTGAACCGATGCCTGTTGCACTGCAGGGTTGGACTCTTGGACCACTAGGGAAGCCCCATGTCTGCCTCTTTACCCCCCTATAGACTGTAGCCCACCAGGCTCCTCTGTCCGCGGGATTCTCCAGGCGAGAATACTGGAGTGGGTTTCCATGCCCTCCCCAGGGCATCTTCCCAACCCAGGGATGGAACCCACATCTCCTGTGGTTCCAGCATGGCAGGCAGATTCTTTCCTGCTGAGCCACTGGGGAGCCTCTGAGTGAGACCTTACTTGTGAATAGAGTCTTTGTAGATATAGTCAAATTAAAATGAAGTTATACTGGATTAGGGCTTCTCTGATGGCTCAGTGGTAAAGAATCTGCCTGCAGTGCAGGAAACTTGAGTTCAATCCCTGGGTCGGGAAGATCCCCCAGAGGAAGTCATGGGAACCCACTCCAGGACTCTTGCCTGGAGAATCCCATGGACAGTGGAGCCTGGCGGGCTATAGTCCGTAGGGTCACACAGAACCAGACACAACTGAAGTGAGGAGGCAGCAGCATACTACATTAAGGTAGATCCTCAAACCAAGATGTCTGGTGTCCAGTGAGAACAGGGGCATTTGGATATAGACACACACACACACAGAGTGAAGGACACCTTCCCTCCCCCGTGAAGCTGTAAATTGCTGTTCTAAGCAGTGTGCTCTGTATCTTTCACTTGGATTTTTTTCTTTTTCACGGTGGCAAAAGTAAAAGAATTTTCTTCGCGTATTCCCGATATTGTTTACATGAAGTCATCTTCTGTATTCTTTGGCACTATTGTGAACTCGTCCATCTGGCTTCAACTGTTTGAAATGTGGTAGTTAATTATTTAATGATTTATGTTTGGCTGTGCAGGGTTTTCATTGCCGTGTGCAGGCTTCCTCCCATTGCGGTGAGCGAGGGCTACTCCCAAGTGGCAGTGCATCGGCTTCTCAGTGCAGTGGCTTCTCTTGTTGTGGAGCACAGACTTCAGAGCACGAGGGCTTCTGTAGTTGTAACATGTGCGTGTAGCTGCCCTGAGGCAGGTGGAACCTTCTCAGATCTGGGATAGAACCTGTATCTCTTGCTTTGGCAGACAGCTCACCAGGGAAGTCCTGGTAGGTAATTACTAAAAATTAATCATCTCAGTCTGGCCTATAAAGTGAAAAAACAAAAAAGGAAATGGTGGTGATACCCAAAGAGAATGCCATGTGATGCTGAAAGAAAGGTTGGTGGTCATGGACGTCCACAAGCCAGACAAGACAATGCCTGGGAATCTGGCAACCGCAGGAGCGGGGGAGAGGTAAGGAAAGCTCAAGCCTCACCTACAGCTCCTCTGGAGAGAGTGTGGTACAGCTGATATCTTGGCTTTGGACCTCTAGCTTCCAGAACCGTGAGAGAATCCATTTGTGTGTCCAACTCACCCAGCCTGTGACTTAGCAGCCCAGAAAACTAACAGAGTAGATTCTAAGATGCTCAGAGACCAGTGTCCTGATACTCGTCCCCTGTGTGACACCTTCTCCTTAACGACCAGCCTCCTGGGACTCACACCCTGTGTGATGCCTTCCCCTCTTCTGCGGGCTGGACCTAGTCACCTGTTCCCAGCAACCATGACCAGTGAGGAGGCAGCAGCATACTACATTAAGGTAGATCCTCAAACCAAGATGTCTGGTGTCCAGTGAGAACAGGGGCATTTGGATATAGACACACACACACACAGAGTGAAGGACACCTTCCCTCCCCCGTGAAGCTGTAAATTGCTGTTCTAAGCAGTGTGCTCTGTATCTTTCACTTGGATTTTTTTCTTTTTCACGGTGGCAAAAGTAAAAGAATTTTCTTCGCGTATTCCCGATATTGTTTACATGAAGTCATCTTCTGTATTCTTTGGCACTATTGTGAACTCGTCCATCTGGCTTCAACTGTTTGAAATGTGGTAGTTAATTATTTAATGATTTATGTTTGGCTGTGCAGGGTTTTCATTGCCGTGTGCAGGCTTCCTCCCATTGCGGTGAGCGAGGGCTACTCCCAAGTGGCAGTGCATCGGCTTCTCAGTGCAGTGGCTTCTCTTGTTGTGGAGCACAGACTTCAGAGCACGAGGGCTTCTGTAGTTGTAACATGTGCGTGTAGCTGCCCTGAGGCAGGTGGAACCTTCTCAGATCTGGGATAGAACCTGTATCTCTTGCTTTGGCAGACAGCTCACCAGGGAAGTCCTGGTAGGTAATTACTAAAAATTAATCATCTCAGTCTGGCCTATAAAGTGAAAAACAAAAAAGGAAATGGTGGTGATACCCAAAGAGAATGCCATGTGATGCTGAAAGAAAGGTTGGTGGTCATGGACGTCCACAAGCCAGACAAGACAATGCCTGGGAATCTGGCAACCGCAGGAGCGGGGGAGAGGTAAGGAAAGCTCAAGCCTCACCTACAGCTCCTCTGGAGAGAGTGTGGTACAGCTGATATCTTGGCTTTGGACCTCTAGCTTCCAGAACCGTGAGAGAATCCATTTGTGTGTCCAACTCACCCAGCCTGTGACTTAGCAGCCCAGAAAACTAACAGAGTAGATTCTAAGATGCTCAGAGACCAGTGTCCTGATACTCGTCCCCTGTGTGACACCTTCTCCTTAACGACCAGCCTCCTGGGACTCACACCCTGTGTGATGCCTTCCCCTCTTCTGCGGGCTGGACCTAGTCACCTGTTCCCAGCAACCATGGCACACACCATGACATGTCATTTCCACAATGAGGTTATCCAAGACTGAACTCCATCCTGCTCACTCTGTCTTGCCCTCTCTCTGATAAATCTGGTCGTGGTGCCATAAACTGCTTATGGAGAAGCCCTGGTGACCAGGAACTAAAGAAGGTTCCAGAGTCCCTGAAGAATTGAATCCTGCCATTAGACTCAGGGGCAGACTTAGAAGTAGATTCCCACCCCCCAACTGGAGCCTTGAAACCCCTGCATCTTGAATGTACCTTGAGAGACTTACAGGCAGAGAACCTAGGAAACTGTGCCTGGAATCTTTACCCACAGAAGCCGTGAATAATAAACTGTGAGTTTATGGCTTGAAGACACTGAAAATATTCAGTAATTTGTTATGCAGCAATGATAGGTAACTAACAGGTACAAACAGTAGATCAGGTGCTTGGAAACAAAAATCTAAGAGCCTGAGCTGGGGTCCCTAGGTCAGTGAGTGCTGTGGGCTGGGGAGAGGGAGGATGGTCACAGAATAGGAAGGCATGGAAACATCCATCCTCCACATCACGCACACATTCCCACGCCTGTGTAGAACATGGCCACTCAAAACTAGGAGTTAAAGGGCTGTCGTTGAAGTCCATGTGCTTTGACAGAACTCACTTGAGGGGAGACACAAGATTGCATCTTATAGACTGCTTCAGATACTTTCCTAAACTCAGTAACTTTCTTTATTTACTGCTGGAACTTTCCTTCTGCATCTGATGTTGCATTGAGGTATAGAGAAAAGGTGAAAGGTGGTTGGATTAGGAGCCTGGAGTCCTTGCTTCTTTTTATTTTTTTCAGAAATTGTTTATGATTTGGCTGCATCAGGTCTTAGCCGCTGCATGTGGACTCCTCCCTGCGTCATTTGGGATCTGTCGTGTGACCTCTTGTTGTGGCACGCAAGCCCAGTTGTTGTGGTTTGTGGGCTCAGTTGCTCGGCGGCATGTGGGATCTTGGTTGCCCGATTGTGGATCAGACCATGATCCATGGCTTCTTAACCACTGGGCCATGAGGGAAGTCCAAGGAGTCCTCATTTCTGAATTGGCTGTCAATCGCCACCCTGGGACCTTGGGGCTTTAGCAGGGTCAGAGGCTAATTTCCTTATTCTGAAGTTGAAACGGAGAAGTGGTTCTTACCCAAAGAGCACAGGGTGACCAGGGCTGGGGAACACAACCCTGAGCATCCCCGTTCCTTCCTGCCACCCTCAGACCCAGGATGGCGGAGTGGGAGGTTTCTGATGCCGGAGCAGGTGGTAATCGCTCTGGTCGCTGTATGGAGGGGGTGGAGGGTGACGGATGGAAACTTGTGGGTCCCTGAGGAGTCCTGGGCGAGGTTGGAAGGGACATTCCAGCAGGTAGCGCAGCCCATCCCAGACCAGCACAGGTGGCCCATTTTGCTCGGTGGTCCTGAATAGAGAATGAAGGCTCCTCGTGGCGTCACATTCTTTCTGAGAGCCGGGCTGGGCTGCAGGCAGTGCAAGGGCACACCTGTCCCACGGAGCTTTTGAAACATGTTACCAGGAGTCCATGATGCTCCAAAAATTCAAATCAGCCTGGTGCCTAAATTCAAACTACTGCTTTTTTTTTTTTTTTTTAACAAAACAGACTTAGCTCATCTATAATCCAGGGCTCATAACTTTTAACTAATTTAGAGGACAATTTGGTGATCCAGGAGAATAGCCTTCTGACAAGATCCTTTTGTTAGAAGGATCCAGACGGTGCACATAGAATTAATTTTCTCAAACATCGCTACCAGCGTGCTTGGAGATACCACAAGCTTTCTTCTGCTTCCCTTTCCATATTCATACAGCTGGAGCTCACTTATGTAATACTGAAAGGCCTCTGCAGAACTCACACTTAATCACTCCTTATAAAATAATCAGAAGGACCAGACAAGAAGTAGAAGCAAGGGAGCCTTCCTGGACCTCATTCTTCCAAACCCAGGCATTACCTCCTCTGGGAAGCCTCCATGACCTCAGCAGATTGGAGGCCTGATTGAGATTTGGGGATCCTTTTTTTTTTGGGCAGGCAACCATGCCCACCAAACGTCCAAGGAGTCCTCATTTCTGAATTGGCTGTCAATCGCCACCCTGGGACCTTGGGGCTTTAGCAGGGTCAGAGGCTAATTTCCTTATTCTGAAGTTGAAACGGAGAAGTGGTTCTTACCCAAAGAGCACAGGGTGACCAGGGCTGGGGAACACAACCCTGAGCATCCCCGTTCCTTCCTGCCACCCTCAGACCCAGGATGGCGGAGTGGGAGGTTTCTGATGCCGGAGCAGGTGGTAATCGCTCTGGTCGCTGTATGGAGGGGGTGGAGGGTGACGGATGGAAACTTGTGGGTCCCTGAGGAGTCCTGGGCGAGGTTGGAAGGGACATTCCAGCAGGTAGCGCAGCCCATCCCAGACCAGCACAGGTGGCCCATTTTGCTCGGTGGTCCTGAATAGAGAATGAAGGCTCCTCGTGGCGTCACATTCTTTCTGAGAGCCCGGGCTGGGCTGCAGGCAGTGCAAGGGCACACCTGTCCCACGGAGCTTTTGAAACATGTTACCAGGAGTCCATGATGCTCCAAAAATTCAAATCAGCCTGGTGCCTAAATTCAAACTACTGCTTTTTTTTTTTTTTTTTTAACAAAACAGACTTAGCTCATCTATAATCCAGGGCTCATAACTTTTAACTAATTTAGAGGACAATTTGGTGATCCAGGAGAATAGCCTTCTGACAAGATCCTTTTGTTAGAAGGATCCAGACGGTGCACATAGAATTAATTTTCTCAAACATCGCTACCAGCGTGCTTGGAGATACCACAAGCTTTCTTCTGCTTCCCTTTCCATATTCATACAGCTGGAGCTCACTTATGTAATACTGAAAGGCCTCTGCAGAACTCACACTTAATCACTCCTTATAAAATAATCAGAAGGACCAGACAAGAAGTAGAAGCAAGGGAGCCTTCCTGGACCTCATTCTTCCAAACCCAGGCATTACCTCCTCTGGGAAGCCTCCATGACCTCAGCAGATTGGAGGCCTGATTGAGATGATCCTTTGGGGCACAACCAGCCACACGTCCATCACTCGTAACTTAGGTGGTAACGGTTGATTTATATATCTGTTTCCTCCACTGTCTGGTCAGCCCTCGTGCCAGAGACTGACTTGTGTCTTATTCTTCTTGCACACCCAGGACCTCATAGAGAGCCTGGTCCATAATAGATGTCCAGTAACTATTTGTTGGGGGCATCCCTGGTGGCCCAAATGGTAAAGAATCTGCCTGTAATGCAGGAGGCCTGGGTTCGATCCCTGGATTGGGAAGATCTCCTGGAGAAGGGAATGACTATCCACTTCAGTATTCTTGCCTGGAAAATCTCACAGACAAAGAAGCCTGGCTCACTAAAGTTCATGGGGTTGCCAAGAGTTGGACACAACTGAGGGACTAATGCACACACACAGACACACACACAAAAACACACAACTATTTGTTGAATTACTGAATGGCTAGATGGATGAATGAGTAAATGGTTCTTCTGCCCATGGTGAGACTCCTGCTTATTAAGGACACAGCCCTAGGAAGCTGGCTCTCACTCTTGACACGTGGCTTGCTGGTAACAGTGGCATAACATGGTGAGAGAAGGGTGTATTAAATGGTAAGAAATTCCTATCTTAGGATCCATGCAAACCCATGGGGTTGGGTGGAAGCTCATCTTTTTTCTGCTCTAACAAATGGTGGAGCTTGGAGGCAGAGATAATGCATTCATGGCATATGTGGAGACAGATGTTAGGGAAATGGGACAAAGATAACAAGGTCAGTGCACAAAGAAAGGGATATGAATACTGCATGGGCGGGGTGGGTAGCCCCATAAAATCCTGAGCACTTATATAAGTAAAAATGCCCGAGTGAAGATCAAGCTCCAACATAAAGAAAGAGATGTTTAGAAGATTAACAGGTTTGTCCAAGAGCAAAAAAAAAAAGGAGTCAAAAGTTCAGTCACTTAGTCATGCCTGACTGGGATCCCTTGGACTACAGCACGCCAGACTTCCCTGTCCTTCACCATTTCCTGGAGCCTGCTCAAACTCAGATCCATTGAGTCAGTGATGCCATCCAACCATCCTGTCCTCCGTCGTCCCCTTCTCCTTCTGCCTTCTATTGTTCTCAGCATCAGGGTCTTTTCCAACGAGTCAGCTCTTCACATCAGGTGGTCAAAGTATTGGAGCTTCAGCTTCCGGATCAGTCCTTCCAATGAATCCTTCCGGCCTCCTCCAGGGGATCTTCCCAACCCAGGGATAAAACCCATATAATAGATGTCCAGTAACTATTTGTTGGGGGCATCCCTGGTGGCCCAAATGGTAAAGAATCTGCCTGTAATGCAGGAGGCCTGGGTTCGATCCCTGGATTGGGAAGATCTCCTGGAGAAGGGAATGACTATCCACTTCAGTATTCTTGCCTGGAAAATCTCACAGACAAAGAAGCCTGGCTCACTAAAGTTCATGGGGTTGCCAAGAGTTGGACACAACTGAGGGACTAATGCACACACACAGACACACACACAAAAACACACAACTATTTGTTGAATTACTGAATGGCTAGATGGATGAATGAGTAAATGGTTCTTCTGCCCATGGTGAGACTCCTGCTTATTAAGGACACAGCCCTAGGAAGCTGGCTCTCACTCTTGACACGTGGCTTGCTGGTAACAGTGGCATAACATGGTGAGAGAAGGGTGTATTAAATGGTAAGAAATTCCTATCTTAGGATCCATGCAAACCCATGGGGTTGGGTGGAAGCTCATCTTTTTTCTGCTCTAACAAATGGTGGAGCTTGGAGGCAGAGATAATGCATTCATGGCATATGTGGAGACAGATGTTAGGGAAATGGGACAAAGATAACAAGGTCAGTGCACAAAGAAAGGGATATGAATACTGCATGGGCGGGGTGGGTAGCCCCATAAAATCCTGAGCACTTATATAAGTAAAAATGCCCGAGTGAAGATCAAGCTCCAACATAAAGAAAGAGATGTTTAGAAGATTAACAGGTTTGTCCAAGAGCAAAAAAAAAAAGGAGTCAAAAGTTCAGTCACTTAGTCATGCCTGACTGGGATCCCTTGGACTACAGCACGCCAGACTTCCCTGTCCTTCACCATTTCCTGGAGCCTGCTCAAACTCAGATCCATTGAGTCAGTGATGCCATCCAACCATCCTGTCCTCCGTCGTCCCCTTCTCCTTCTGCCTTCTATTGTTCTCAGCATCAGGGTCTTTTCCAACGAGTCAGCTCTTCACATCAGGTGGTCAAAGTATTGGAGCTTCAGCTTCCGGATCAGTCCTTCCAATGAATCCTTCCGGCCTCCTCCAGGGGATCTTCCCAACCCAGGGATAAAACCCATATATCCTGTGTCTCCTGCATTATAGGTGGATTCCTTACTGCTGAGTCAGTAAGGGAAGCCACCCCCCCAAATGAGTGAATTGAATTAAATTTCTTTGCATATTAAGGATTTTATCCAGTGCAAAGGATATTCTAAAGAGATCGCTTAACTGAAAATCTTTGATTCTATGCCATTGTTTAGCCCAAGAACGTGAACACCACCAAGAATAGATAGATACAGCCAGTGAGTGGTGTGTGTGTGTGGGGGGGGGGGGGTAGATGGTCCCCAATGCTGCCGCAGAGTATGAGATATCAGAGTGGTGCCTGTGGGGGCGTGGATGTAAAGTTACTCAACTGTTAGGGCCAAGGCTGTGATAGAAAGAGCTGTTGTGGATTTGAATTGTAGCTCTGTGCTTCATCGCTCAGTGGTGTCTGACTCTTTGTGACCCCATGCACTGTAGCCCACCAGGCTCCTCTGTCCATGGGGATTCTCCAGGCAAGAATACTGGAGTGGGTGACCATGCCTTCTTCCAGGGCACCTTCCCAACCCAGGGGTCAAACCCAGGTCTCCCACATTGCAAGCAGATTCTTTACCAGCTGAGCCACCCGAGAAGCCCAAGAATACTAGAGTGGGTAGCCTATCCCTTCTCTTGGGCATCTTTCCAACTGAAGGATCAAGCCCAGGTCTCTCCTGTTGCAGGTGGATACTTTACCAGCTGAGCCACCAGAGAAGCCCAGACTGCAGCTCCACTAGCTGCAGCTCCACTAGCTGTGCGCCCTCACCTGAATATAGGACATATCATCGTTTTCAACCTCCGTTTCTTTATTCACACAATGGTTAAAATAATACCTATCATTCAGAATCATCATAAAGACATAGAAAGATGTGATTTTGGAAGCACCTAGCAAGTGTAATTGGGTCTAGGTTCTGCTTACAGGGCTAGAGCAATCCAATGAGAGGCTGAGACCACAGAAACTGCTTCCAAAAAAAAAGGAAGATTGTCTAACTCAGATCCATTGAGTCAGTGATGCCATCCAACCATCCTGTCCTCCGTCGTCCCCTTCTCCTTCTGCCTTCTATTGTTCTCAGCATCAGGGTCTTTTCCAACGAGTCAGCTCTTCACATCAGGTGGTCAAAGTATTGGAGCTTCAGCTTCCGGATCAGTCCTTCCAATGAATCCTTCCGGCCTCCTCCAGGGGATCTTCCCAACCCAGGGATAAAACCCATATATCCTGTGTCTCCTGCATTATAGGTGGATTCCTTACTGCTGAGTCAGTAAGGGAAGCCACCCCCCCAAATGAGTGAATTGAATTAAATTTCTTTGCATATTAAGGATTTTATCCAGTGCAAAGGATATTCTAAAGAGATCGCTTAACTGAAAATCTTTGATTCTATGCCATTGTTTAGCCCAAGAACGTGAACACCACCAAGAATAGATAGATACAGCCAGTGAGTGGTGTGTGTGTGTGGGGGGGGGGGGGGGAGATGGTCCCCAATGCTGCCGCAGAGTATGAGATATCAGAGTGGTGCCTGTGGGGGCGTGGATGTAAAGTTACTCAACTGTTAGGGCCAAGGCTGTGATAGAAAGAGCTGTTGTGGATTTGAATTGTAGCTCTGTGCTTCATCGCTCAGTGGTGTCTGACTCTTTGTGACCCCATGCACTGTAGCCCACCAGGCTCCTCTGTCCATGGGGATTCTCCAGGCAAGAATACTGGAGTGGGTGACCATGCCTTCTTCCAGGGCACCTTCCCGACCCAGGGTCAAACCCAGGTCTTCCACATTGCAGGCAGATTCTTTACCAGCTGAGCCACCCGAGAAGCCCAAGAATACTAGAGTGGGTAGCCTATCCCTTCTCTTGGGCATCTTTCCAACTGAAGGATCAAGCCCAGGTCTCTCCTGTTGCAGGTGGATACTTTACCAGCTGAGCCACCAGAGAAGCCCAGACTGCAGCTCCACTAGCTGCAGCTCCACTAGCTGTGCGCCCTCACCTGAATATAGGACATATCATCGTTTTCAACCTCCGTTTCTTTATTCACACAATGGTTAAAATAATACCTATCATTCAGAATCATCATAAAGACATAGAAAGATGTGATTTTGGAAGCACCTAGCAAGTGTAATTGGGTCTAGGTTCTGCTTACAGGGCTAGAGCAATCCAATGAGAGGCTGAGACCACAGAAACTGCTTCCAAGGTAGGATGTTTCAAAGAATGTTTAAAAGAAGGGATGATTAGGTTAAAAAAAATTTGTTTTTGCCACTTCTATTGGTCTTTCATTTATCTATGTTCATCCATATTTGTTCTTTGGCCTGTGTGGGCCTCCCGTTGCAGCAGCCTCTCTCATTGCAGAGCACCGGCTCTGGGCGCATGTGCTCCAGGGCTCAGGCTCAGTAGTTGGACCCATTGGTCCAGCCGCTCCGCGGCACGTGGGATCTTCCCAGGCCGGGGATCGAACCAGCACACCTTGCTCTGCAAGGTGGAGTCCACTGGACCACCAGGGAAGCCCCCTAGGTAAAATTTAACACAGCGGTTTTTTTCCTTAGTTGTTTTGTTGGATTGCTAAGTCGTGTTTGACTCTGCGACCCTGTGGACTGCAGTGTGCCAGGTTTCCCATATGGTAAAGAAAGCTGAAATAAAATGCCCACAATGCTCTCAGGTGGGTAATCAAGAAGTCAGCTGATTTTCCTTCTAGAACCCGGTAAATACTCTGGGCTTTAAGGCCATAGGTGTCTCCCAAAACAAAGGTTATGGTTGGGGCTAAGAAGTAAAACTCTGCACAAGAGGAATTGAGGCTACCTAGATTCCTTACTCTATGCTAGACAACCAGACAACTCTCTTTCCCAGTAGCGAGCAGGAAGCTCGAGGTTTTCTCTTTGGAGAAATGGTGAACAAGAGGACATTAGAACTCAAGAATACCATACACAGCTTGGGGAGAGTGGGAGGTACAGACTGTTGTACTGAAAACTGGGAATTAGGGACTGGAAAATCTCTAGTCTTTATAATAGAAGACTGTAAAATAGGCAAGCTGACCTAAGAGAGAAAAGAGACCTATAGATACTGAAGTCAAGAAAAATGCCTCTCAACATTCCTTGACACCTGCAGCAGCGTCCTAATGGGAGCCCACCACTGAGCAAGAGCAGCCTATACACACAAAGTTAATCTCTGCCGCCTCGCTTCTCAGTGTTAAAGGATACCAGACACTTGAAACAATTATGCAGAGCCTTTAAATGGAAAATGTACAATAGGAAAAGGAGCTTGAAAAAGTAGAAATCATGCAGAAAGCAGAGAAGGGGGAGCTATAGAGGAAAACCTTTTAGCATGTATCCTCAAAGAGAAAAGAAACAGTGTTGATGCTTTAAAACAAATACCTTTTCAAATAACAAATACATTTTTTCTGAAAATGAATGGAGTCAAAATATAAAATATGATGCAATGAACAAATATATATCTTAAAAAATCCAAAATCCAGGCACTGGAATAAAAATACAAAGTGATAGAAAAGAGTGGGAAGCAGATACGTGCCTTCTAAAATGAGTGCAGAAAGTTCAAAATCCAAGTAAATTTCCAGAAAATGAAGACATTGAACTTGAGAAGACTATCCAAACACTCATAAAGGAAATTTTTCCATAGTTGAGAGTTTCCAGATTTAAAGGACTCACTTTTTGCTCAGCATGATGAATAAACTCATTATAAAACTAAATAATGACAGTCAAATGATACTCTTAAAAAACCTCCCAGAGCACAAAACAAGGCCACATGGACGGTATTCGAAATGAGACTTGCATTAAAATAATCAATAGCGACATCAAAAGATATTTCAGTACTGTATAGAAATGCCTTCAAAACTCTTAGGGGAAAATGATTCTTCTAGATGGTTAGCCCTACTCAAAATAAAGATAGGCGATAAAATTTTTATGACACTTATCTGTTGTTCAGAAGCTACCAGAATATTGACCATTCATTTAGATAAGACACAGTGAAGAAAGAGAAAGACAGAGAATCCAGGAAGCCAGGTCTCTAAAAGGACACAGGGAAAAAGACAATTCACGGATGACAGCAGAGGTGCATATCTAGAAGGCAGCCAGGACTGAATAGCCAGGAAGATGGGGAGATCTTTGCAGGGTGCTTCCAAGGTGGAGGGTAGGGGATAAAAATTACAAATTTCATATATTGTAATATATTGAGGAAAGTTTTCTATTTCTGGCCGAGTTTGGGGATGAAGTTAGAGTTGAGTGACCTGTGTATAGATGGAGTGAATGAGTCAAAGCTTGAAGCAATCCTTAACTATAGGAACAACAAAAGGTTGTTCACTTTAAGCCTTGAAACTGTGTACTTTTCTCTGGCTGCTACTGCAATGAACACAAATGAGGTGGCTCAAAGCAACAGAAATTTATTCTCCCAGAGTTCTGGAGAAGTCTGAAATGGATTTTCTGAAATAAACCAAGGGGTCAGGGATTCTAGGAGAGAGTCTGTTCCTTGCCTTTTCCAGCTTCTGGTGGCTCCTGGCATTCCTTGGCTTGTAGCTGCGTCTAATCTTTAAACCAGCATCTTCAAATCTGTCACTGTTCTGCCTTCACACAGCTTTCTCTCAGTGTTGAACGTCTCCCTCTGCCTCCTTCATGAAGGATACAACTGGGACTTCCCTGGTGGTCCAATGGTCAACACTCCACACTTCCGCTGCAGGGGGCATGGGCTTGATCCTGGTCAGGCTAAGATCCCACATGCTGCAAAACATGGCCGAAAAAAAAAAAAAAAAAAAAAGATAAACATGACTGCATTTAGGGCCTACCTGATAGTTCAGGATAAACTCTTTAATGCAAGATCCTTGGCTTAATCACATTTACTTCATCACCCTTTTTCCGAACAAGGTAATGTTCATAGGTTTTATAGATTAGGACATGGATATATTGGGGGGCAGCACTTATTTAACCTACCACAAACACTTTTTTTGGACATTTTTTTGTTTTGCTTTTTTGCTTTTACAGAATTTTTTTATTTATAGATATGTATGGTCCCAGATTAGTCACATGTATATCCCATTCCCCCCATCCCACCCCTCCAGGCCATCATATAGCCCCCATGGAGATCCCTTAACCCACAGTGCATTGACAATAGTTATCTTTTTTACATATGCTAGTATAGAACTCTGTGTTACTCTTTCCATATCTCTCACCCACTCTTCCCTCTCCCCAATGTCCATAAGTCTGTCCTCTACAACTGTTTTTCCATCAATGCTCTGTGTGTATATTTATCGCCCCAGAAAACCCTTAACCCAAAAACTTATCTTGGTGAATGGGGTGTTAAAGCTTTTGAATATATTGAGGAAAGTTTTCTATTTCTGGCCGAGTTTGGGGATGAAGTTAGAGTTGAGTGACCTGTGTATAGATGGAGTGAATGAGTCAAAGCTTGAAGCAATCCTTAACTATAGGAACAACAAAAGGTTGTTCACTTTAAGCCTTGAAACTGTGTACTTTTCTCTGGCTGCTACTGCAATGAACACAAATGAGGTGGCTCAAAGCAACAGAAATTTATTCTCCCAGAGTTCTGGAGAAGTCTGAAATGGATTTTCTGAAATAAACCAAGGGGTCAGGGATTCTAGGAGAGAGTCTGTTCCTTGCCTTTTCCAGCTTCTGGTGGCTCCTGGCATTCCTTGGCTTGTAGCTGCGTCTAATCTTTAAACCAGCATCTTCAAATCTGTCACTGTTCTGCCTTCACACAGCTTTCTCTCAGTGTTGAACGTCTCCCTCTGCCTCCTTCATGAAGGATACAACTGGGACTTCCCTGGTGGTCCAATGGTCAACACTCCACACTTCCGCTGCAGGGGGCATGGGCTTGATCCTGGTCAGGCTAAGATCCCACATGCTGCAAAACATGGCCGAAAAAAAAAAAAAAAAAAAAAAGATAAACATGACTGCATTTAGGGCCTACCTGATAGTTCAGGATAAACTCTTTAATGCAAGATCCTTGGCTTAATCACATTTACTTCATCACCCTTTTTCCGAACAAGGTAATGTTCATAGGTTTTATAGATTAGGACATGGATATATTGGGGGGCAGCACTTATTTAACCTACCACAAACACTTTTTTTGGACATTTTTTTGTTTTGCTTTTTTGCTTTTACAGAATTTTTTTATTTATAGATATGTATGGTCCCAGATTAGTCACATGTATATCCCATTCCCCCCATCCCACCCCTCCAGGCCATCATATAGCCCCCATGGAGATCCCTTAACCCACAGTGCATTGACAATAGTTATCTTTTTTACATATGCTAGTATAGAACTCTGTGTTACTCTTTCCATATCTCTCACCCACTCTTCCCTCTCCCCAATGTCCATAAGTCTGTCCTCTACAACTGTTTTTCCATCAATGCTCTGTGTGTATATTTATCAGTACCACAACCATTTAAAAAAAATCTTTTAGTACATTTATACATGATGCATACATACATACACCCATACATAAAATAATATGTACTTTTTTCTTTTTACTGTGATCATCAATGGAATGTTATAGCCAACATACATCATGTATGTCTATAGCAATTCTTGAATAGTAAACATATATTAAAAATAGTAATACGTGAGAAAAAAATAGAAAGATTTCATGCTTGGACTGATTGATATACATTTGAAACTAACTAGTTCCAAGTCTTTCATTTCAACTATAAACACAAGGCAAGTCTCCAATGAAATGACATCAACATTCATGTTGTTTCCTGGAAGACATATGTATGTTGCAAACATGCAGTTACCAGAAGCCAAGCACTCAGGGGGCTAGAGAGGGGTTTTGTGGGGTTTGAAAATGACAAGGAATGGTTTTAATCCCAATCTGCGGAGCCATTTACTCTCACATGTGCAGTGTATCTGCTTCTTACCTTGTGGCTTTTCTGTTTTTCTCAGATTCCAGGGTCTGAATGTATGCTTAACTAGATGTAAGTGTGCAAGTGAAAGTGTTAGTTGCTATGTTGTGTCTGACTCCTTGTGACCCCGTAGACTGTAGCCAGCCAGGCTCCTCTGTCCTTGGCATTCTCCAGACAAGAATACTGGAGTGGGTAGCCATTCCTTTCTCCTGGGGATCTTCCCTATCCAGGAATCACGCCTGAGTCTCCCTTATTGCAGGCAGATTCTTGACCATCTAAGCCACTAAACTAGTTAAAAGGGGCCTTGAAGATCACTGGGTCCAACCCCCACATAGTGCAACTTATGGAATACAAAGGGGATCTGGAATGATGGTTCCCCAGGCAGCTCAGGCTCCTGATCTCTGAGGTCCAGAGCCCTCTCTGCTATCTGTTAGTCCAAAAATCTCTGTTTCTCAATTGTCTGTAATTTGAAAAGTCCTGGCAGCAGCAGAGACAGGAAGGTGATTTGGGCTCCGGAAAATATAAAATGAGTTGGAGAGTTGCTGGTACTGAAACCTGCTTCTGAATGAGGCATTGTGTATTATCAAAGGAAACCTCTGAGCCAGAGATGAAGGGTCAGAGTGTGGGAGCATTGGCGAGGCCCTCCTCACTGGGGCAGGGGGTGGGGGGACATCGGAGGAGGGCAGCCTGACCCTAACCCTAACCTAGGAGCACGCTGAGTCTAGAAGCAGAACGTGGAGACTTACAGCAACAGGGGCAGGAGCAGCCTCAGGGGCCAGTTCCTCCCTCCTGAATGTGGCCTCCTCTGCTGGAAGCCTTCCTGAGCATCTCCATTTAATTACCATTAATTAAAACCTGACATTTTGCCACAACACAAATATGGCGCCCATCTCTCCAACCTCAGCTCCTCATCTTTTCTCTCCTTGCTTGCTCTGTTCTAAACACCCTGGCCTTCTTTCCATCTTTCAAGCACGCCAAGGTCCTCTCTATCTCAGGGAGACTTTGAACTTGGCTAGTCTTCTGTCTGGAACATTCTCACCCCAGATTCTTTTCATTCTTGGCTCCTTTCTATTCTTTCATTTCTCCTCTTAAAGTAACCAATCCAGAGGGGCCTTCCCAAGCCACTTGATCAGAATTGACCCTTTCCTTATTCTGCTGCCACCAACAAACCTGTTTATTTTCTTCATGGCTTTTGTCATCATTTGGTTTGTTTCTCTGTCCTATCTTGCCTGCTGGCTTAGATGGTAGAGTCTGCCTGTAGGGCTGGAGACCTGGGTTTGATCCCTGAGTCAGGGAAGATTTCCCTGGAGAAGGAAAGAACTACCCACTCCAATATTCTTGCCTGGAGAATCTCATGGAGAGAGGAGCCTGACGGACTGTAGTCTGTGGGGTCACAAAGAGTCAGACATGGCTGGGTGACTTTCACTATACTCCATTTATAGTCATTATAAAATATTGGCTATATTCCCTGTGTTGTACAATATATCCCTGTAGCTTATTTTATCCATAATAGTTTGTTATATTCACTAGTTTGTTGAATTTTTGGTTTCATATATAAGTGATTATCATATAGTATTTGTCTTTCTCGGTATTAAAACCAGAAAAGATTCGAAAAAAGTTGGAGAGGCTGGTACTGAAACCTGCTTCTGAATGAGGCATTGTGTATTATCAAAGGAAACCTCTGAGCCAGAGATGAAGGGTCAGAGTGTGGGAGCATTGGCGAGGCCCTCCTCACTGGGGCAGGGGGTGGGGGGACATCGGAGGAGGGCAGCCTGACCCTAACCCTAACCTAGGAGCACGCTGAGTCTAGAAGCAGAACGTGGAGACTTACAGCAACAGGGGCAGGAGCAGCCTCAGGGGCCAGTTCCTCCCTCCTGAATGTGGCCTCCTCTGCTGGAAGCCTTCCTGAGCATCTCCATTTAATTACCATTAATTAAAACCTGACATTTTGCCACAACACAAATATGGCGCCCATCTCTCCAACCTCAGCTCCTCATCTTTTCTCTCCTTGCTTGCTCTGTTCTAAACACCCTGGCCTTCTTTCCATCTTTCAAGCACGCCAAGGTCCTCTCTATCTCAGGGAGACTTTGAACTTGGCTAGTCTTCTGTCTGGAACATTCTCACCCCAGATTCTTTTCATTCTTGGCTCCTTTCTATTCTTTCATTTCTCCTCTTAAAGTAACCAATCCAGAGGGGCCTTCCCAAGCCACTTGATCAGAATTGACCCTTTCCTTATTCTGCTGCCACCAACAAACCTGTTTATTTTCTTCATGGCTTTTGTCATCATTTGGTTTGTTTCTCTGTCCTATCTTGCCTGCTGGCTTAGATGGTAGAGTCTGCCTGTAGGGCTGGAGACCTGGGTTTGATCCCTGAGTCAGGGAAGATTTCCCTGGAGAAGGAAAGAACTACCCACTCCAATATTCTTGCCTGGAGAATCTCATGGAGAGAGGAGCCTGACGGACTGTAGTCTGTGGGGTCACAAAGAGTCAGACATGGCTGGGTGACTTTCACTATACTCCATTTATAGTCATTATAAAATATTGGCTATATTCCCTGTGTTGTACAATATATCCCTGTAGCTTATTTTATCCATAATAGTTTGTTATATTCACTAGTTTGTTGAATTTTTGGTTTCATATATAAGTGATTATCATATAGTATTTGTCTTTCTCTGTGTGGCTTATTTAGCGTAGCATCATGCCCTCCAAGTCTATGTATCTTGTTGCAGATGGCAAAGTTGTATTCTTTTTATGGCTGAGTAGTATTCCATTGGATGTATATACCACAGCTACTTTATTCATTCATCTGTTGATGGACACTTATGTTTTTTCCCTATCTTGGCAATGATAAATAATGCTGCTATGAACTAAATTTTTTTTAAAAAAATTTATTCATTCTAAGTTATGGTGGGCCCTCATTCCTGTGCACAGGCTCTCTCTGGTTGTGGTGAGCGGGGTCGAATCTTCCTAGTGGTTTGCAGGCTTTTAATGACAGTGGCTTCTTGCAAAGCATGGGTTCTAGACTCCCAGGCTCAGTCATTGCAGTGCATGGGCTTAGCTGCCCCTCAGAATGTGGAATCCTTCTGAACCAGAGATCGAACCCATGTCCCTGGCATTGGCAGGTGGATTCCTAACCACTGGACTACCAGGGAAGCCCCTGACTATTATTTTTTTGAAGGCAGTCATTAACCCAAGGAGACCAAGATTTTATGTGAAAGAAAATAAATCACAATAAAAATTTCTAGTTAGCAGCCAACAGTGTGTATATAGCTCTAACAATGCAAACATGGTCTTATTTAATACAAAATCGAAATAAAATATTAAGAATATTGGGGAAGAGGAGAAGGGCAGAGGGAGTGAGAGATGGGTATAAAATGAATACTTCTTGCCCTCAACAGGAAGTTCGTGTCTAACTTGGGAAATCCAGAAAGCATATGCTTTAAAAATATGGAAGGAAGTCCAGAAAAAGCAGTTAGAAATGTTGAAATAGGTTCCTGTGGGGGTAATGTAGCTGAGCAGTGGGGGCAGAATATGCAAGCAGCTAATGTATTTATTATAAGCCTTTTGGTCAGTTTTTTTTAAAAATGTGTGCTTCTATTACTGGGAAAAAATTGCTTTTTTAAAAAGTCATGAAATAATGTAAATAATTTACATATTTTTAAAGAAGCTTAATGAGATGAGCTCTCGGAAAAGTCTGGCCAGCCAGGCTAAACAGAAGGATCTGTTTCCTGAGACTTCCCTCGAAGAGTGTCCTCACTGGACAATTAAGCAGATGAAAAGTCTTGCTTGTTTTTACTTCAGATATATTTTACATAAACACACACACACAAGATACTCTCTTATGGATAAAGTCAAAGACAAATATGCCCCCAGTTTCCATCTCTGAACTTCATCCCCCAGAGCAATTAGGCTTATCCATTGAAAGTCGTTGTTTCTGGTCTCTGCTGTGTTTCCATTCCGTCCCACTCTGTGCAACCCCGTGGACTGTAGCCTGCCAGGGGGCTCTGTCTGTGGAATTCTCCCGACAAGAATGCTGGAGTGGGTTGACCAGCCCTCCATCAGGGAATCTTCCTGACCCAAGGATCGAACTGGTGTCTCTTTTACCTCCTGCATGGGCAGGTGGGTTCTTTCCCACTAGAACCCCTTATACTTTGTAAAGTACGTGTTTTACTACACATACACATGTCCTGACACACATATCTGCCAAAACACCTTCATTTACTTTTTGTAGTCTGTTTTGATAGTTTCCCCTGCATGCTACCATAATCCACGCATATGTAGAGACCCATCCTGGTTTAGGTATGGAGCCAGTTCATTCATTTTATTTCATCCCCTGACTGCCCCGAATTTCTTTTCTGTCCATCCTTTTTCACTCTTACAAACAATATGGCATTGGATCTCCTTGTAGAAACTTTCCGCTAAACACAATCATTAAGCTTCTCCAGGGCATGTATCTTGAGAAGAATGGCCGGGCCAGAGGGTCACAAGGTCTCCAGCACATCTTTGGCTGTATCAGCTCACTGGCTCATCATTGTTTCCTTCCTTCCTTCCTCTCTTCCTTCCCTTCCTCCCTTCCTTCCCTCCTTCCTTCCCTTCATTTCCTTCCTTCCTTTCCTTCATTTCCTTCCTTCCTTCTTTCCCTTCCTTCCCTTTTCTTTCTTTCTCTCTCTCTCTTTTGCATTGTTTCTCAACACAGTTAAATAACTGCACACTCAGGCTTCTGGGTGATCAGCTTGTACAGGCTTCCCTGGTGGCTCAGCTGGTAAAGAATTCACCTGCAATACAGGAGACCTGGGATTGATCCTTGGATTGGGAAGATTTCCTGAAAAAGCGAATGGCTACCCACCCCAGTATTCTCCAGCATTCTTACCTGGAGAATGGTGGACTGCATTCCATGGGGTTGCAGAAAGTTGGACACAACTGAGCGACTGGCACTTTCAGGCCTCTGAGTGGCTGGCGTGTACAGGCAGGGCCCCGGCTGGGGGTGGAGGCCATAGCTGACCTACCCTCTGTGTCACTGTCACAGCACGGCTGGAGTCCCTGCCCCCAGAGATGCCACATCAGGCATGTGTTTATTCACACTCGTTCTCCCAAGCTGCTATCTGGCAGCTAAAGGGAGGCTGAGGTCCTTTCTCTTTAATTCTCCCGACAAGAATGCTGGAGTGGGTTGACCAGCCCTCCATCAGGGAATCTTCCTGACCCAAGGATCGAACTGGTGTCTCTTTTACCTCCTGCATGGGCAGGTGGGTTCTTTCCCACTAGAACCCCTTATACTTTGTAAAGTACGTGTTTTACTACACATACACATGTCCTGACACACATATCTGCCAAAACACCTTCATTTACTTTTTGTAGTCTGTTTTGATAGTTTCCTGCATGCTACCATAATCCACGCATATGTAGAGACCCATCCTGGTTTAGGTATGGAGCCAGTTCATTCATTTTATTTCATCCCCTGACTGCCCCGAATTTCTTTTCTGTCCATCCTTTTTCACTCTTACAAACAATATGGCATTGGATCTCCTTGTAGAAACTTTCCGCTAAACACAATCATTAAGCTTCTCCAGGGCATGTATCTTGAGAAGAATGGCCGGGCCAGAGGGTCACAAGGTCTCCAGCACATCTTTGGCTGTATCAGCTCACTGGCTCATCATTGTTTCCTTCCTTCCTTCCTCTCTTCCTTCCCTTCCTCCCTTCCTTCCCTCCTTCCTTCCCTTCATTTCCTTCCTTCCTTTCCTTCATTTCCTTCCTTCCTTCTTTCCCTTCCTTCCCTTTTCTTTCTTTCTCTCTCTCTCTCTCTTTTGCATTGTTTCTCAACACAGTTAAATAACTGCACACTCAGGCTTCTGGGTGATCAGCTTGTACAGGCTTCCCTGGTGGCTCAGCTGGTAAAGAATTCACCTGCAATACAGGAGACCTGGGATTGATCCTTGGATTGGGAAGATTTCCTGAAAAAGCGAATGGCTACCCACCCCAGTATTCTCCAGCATTCTTACCTGGAGAATGGTGGACTGCATTCCATGGGGTTGCAGAAAGTTGGACACAACTGAGCGACTGGCACTTTCAGGCCTCTGAGTGGCTGGCGTGTACAGGCAGGGCCCCGGCTGGGGGTGGAGGCCATAGCTGACCTACCCTCTGTGTCACTGTCACAGCACGGCTGGAGTCCCTGCCCCCAGAGATGCCACATCAGGCATGTGTTTATTCACACTCGTTCTCCCAAGCTGCTATCTGGCAGCTAAAGGGAGGCTGAGGTCCTTTTCTCTTTAACCCAGCTGAGCAGAGAGTGCTACTTAGCATTCTACGGAGAAGATGGAGCGAGACTGAACACATAATTGAGACAAGGAATGGATAGGATGCGAATGAAGACAGTTTTCTCTTTATCCATTAGATCAGTATTTATTGAGAATGTGTCAGACCTGAAACTAGACTGTGAAGTGGAAAATACCGTAAGAAAGGGACAATTCCCTTCTGACTGACGTGGAACAGGGGAGTTTGGGAATCTGCTTCCTCTGCAATCCAAAGAAACAGTTCCTGGGCTTGGGTAACCTGATCCATTTTACACCATTATATTAACATACCTCGTCTCTTCATCCTTGAAATCTGTCTCAGCCAGTTGGACCGGGGGTGGTCACCTGACTCAAGGACCATTCATCCTAAAACCATTCAATACTTAATGATTCACACTGTTCATCAAGAATATGCATGGCTCCCATCACACTTGCTTAGGATGCCCTAGACTATGAGCAGTAGAACCCATCTTCAAACTGGCTTCAATAGTAAGAAAGACATTCTTGTGCCAGGCAGTCCTGTGGTAGAGCAGGGTATGCATGTGGTTGAGGTTCAGTGGTATGCCCTGGGATTCATGATGTCTATGCTGCCCTGACCAGCTCTCCTTGTGATCAGATGAGGGACACCAACAAGTAGAGTGGAGGAACAGGAAGTAGAGTGCTGCCTGGTCTACTGTTTGTGGGAACCATGGGTTAAATACTGGTTCCATTCATCTGACTGGACCAGCTGAAGTCATGTGCCTCCTCTGGACCAGTAGCCTTCACCAGGAGAATGCCACGCTTGACTGGTGAAGCCTGGGTTCTGAACCCATCAGTAGGAAAGGGATGCCCTAAGTGTATCTAGTTTATACCACTGACAGTTCTCTCCTAAGCCTGGGGACCAGTCAGCTGCCCGCAAGTTAAATGAGGTTCATTAGGGAGGAGGAAGAGAGAAAAGGATACTGAGAAGGAAACCAACAACACCCGCTTCTGTAATTACCAGAGTTTAGAACCATTGCCAGTTTATAAGAACCAAGTACTGGGCTTGGTTCACACCATAAATGTTCGTTTTCTTCTCCCCACTTTCAAACCCAGCTGCACAGTCAATAATTAAGGGAAAAGATAAACAAGTACATGGGAATAGAGATCTTATATTCATTTGTGTTTCTGTTTGAGCAGAGGGTCTCAGCCAGCATCTGTTGCCCTCGGAGGTTGTTCTTTCTCCAGTCTAATTTTGCTTGCATGTGCAGTCAGACCCGTCTTGATGATGAGTGAGAGCAGGCAGATGTTTCAAGCTCAGTGGGTGTATATCATCTCCGCACAGATGGGGACAGCTGTGCCCATGGTGTGCCAGCGATCACAGCAACCCAAACTCCATTAGGTCACTCACTGCGCTTTTCCAGCGGCCCTCGCCGCCCACGTGCTTCCCGCGGAGACACTTGCAGGGAACACAGAAGTCATTCAGAGGGACTTCCGGAACCCCAGTTTCTCTAGCTAAGAACTGGGGGTGAGGGCCTCCTAGCAATTTGGGGTGAGGAAGGAAATGGCTCACATAGAAGAATGATGGACACACATGGAATACTGCCTCGGATCTCGACATCGCCTCTGGCGGTGGTGTAGGAGGATGAAAGAATCGAGATACCCATTCAACGTCATCCAACCTAAAGATAAGTGGTCGTATAGATGACCAGGATGACCCGGGTGGTTCTGATGGTCAGGAATCCACCTGCCGTGTGGGATACCCAGGTTTGATCCCTGGGTCAGGAAGATTCCCCGGAGGAGTGCACGGCACCCCACTCTAGTATTCTTGCCCGGAGAATCCCATGGACAGAGGAGCTGGGCAGGCTGCAGTCCAGGGGGTCACAAAGAGTCAGACATGACTGAGTGACTAACACTTTCACTTTCATATAAATAACCGGGAACAATTCGCTGGTGGCTGTGGTTCCCTGCTGGAGGATGCAGCCTGGACGGGACAGGCAGTGGCTTCAGTGCCGTTTCCAGGACTTGCTTCTGAGGCCCACCTGGCATCTCTCCCTACATTAAATGCCTCTCAGGTGATGGGTGTCATAAGACTACCAGGATGGCTTTCATTCCACTGGCAGTGATTTTTAACGTAAATTATTCACCGACCACCGTATGTTTCCCACGAGTAGTAAAAATCATCCTGAAATACACCTCAGCACTGATTCCCACACACCGTGGGTGATGATGAGATCCAATGCATGTCGTTTGGATCTTTAAGCACATACAGATTTACAAAGCCAACAAGAAGCCCCACGAAGTAAAATCTTGAATACATTGCCCTCGGATGCTTTCTCCAGTCTAATTTTGCTTGCATGTGCAGTCAGACCCGTCTTGATGATGAGTGAGAGCAGGCAGATGTTTCAAGCTCAGTGGGTGTATATCATCTCCGCACAGATGGGGACAGCTGTGCCCATGGTGTGCCAGCGATCACAGCAACCCAAACTCCATTAGGTCACTCACTGCGCTTTTCCAGCGGCCCTCGCCGCCCACGTGCTTCCCGCGGAGACACTTGCAGGGAACACAGAAGTCATTCAGAGGGACTTCCGGAACCCCAGTTTCTCTAGCTAAGAACTGGGGGTGAGGGCCTCCTAGCAATTTGGGGTGAGGAAGGAAATGGCTCACATAGAAGAATGATGGACACACATGGAATACTGCCTCGGATCTCGACATCGCCTCTGGCGGTGGTGTAGGAGGATGAAAGAATCGAGATACCCATTCAACGTCATCCAACCTAAAGATAAGTGGTCGTATAGATGACCAGGATGACCCGGGTGGTTCTGATGGTCAGGAATCCACCTGCCGTGTGGGATACCCAGGTTTGATCCCTGGGTCAGGAAGATTCCCCGGAGGAGTGCACGGCACCCCACTCTAGTATTCTTGCCCGGAGAATCCCATGGACAGAGGAGCTGGGCAGGCTGCAGTCCAGGGGGTCACAAAGAGTCAGACATGACTGAGTGACTAACACTTTCACTTTCATATAAATAACCGGGAACAATTCGCTGGTGGCTGTGGTTCCCTGCTGGAGGATGCAGCCTGGACGGGACAGGCAGTGGCTTCAGTGCCGTTTCCAGGACTTGCTTCTGAGGCCCACCTGGCATCTCTCCCTACATTAAATGCCTCTCAGGTGATGGGTGTCATAAGACTACCAGGATGGCTTTCATTCCACTGGCAGTGATTTTTAACGTAAATTATTCACCGACCACCGTATGTTTCCCACGAGTAGTAAAAATCATCCTGAAATACACCTCAGCACTGATTCCCACACACCGTGGGTGATGATGAGAGCCAATGCATGTCGTTTGGATCTTTAAGCACATACAGATTTACAAAGCCAACAAGAAGCCCCAGGGCCCGAATACAGCTCGGCTGGACAAGATGAAACTATTTGAGCTCATAGGCTGCCTTGCCTTTGGTAAAAGTGGTTTGCAGAATTTTCCAATTAACACTCACACCTCCGCCAACACACACCGTTCTCTGCACCTGCGAGGGGGTGTGTAGGCTCTCCATTGAACCCATGTCATAAGGAAGTGCGGTTGATGGGGCGCTAGCAAGTATGCTATATGATTAGTCCCCTCCGGGGCTTCTCAGGTTACTGTAATGGTTTTGGATATCAAATACCAGGGACTGTCTTTCCTGCCACAGCAAAATTACAGGTAATTGCTTTTGGGAAGAGCCAAATAGCGGATGACTTCTCCTCTGACTGGATTTATTTTAACTCTCAGTAAACAGAATAATCGCGTCCTTGGCTCTGCTCTCTAGGTCATTAGCGAGGCTCGGGCTGTGACCATCCCTGGGCACAGGACCTGCAACCAAATGCAATGCGGTAAACTACGTCCAATGGATAATTATCCTCTGTTATTGTTCGGCTGCAGAGGCAATGGCCCATAGCTATCCGGATGCTGCTTTTGGCACCTGCTGCCCAGAGCCGTGTTGGAGGGGAAGTGCAGAGTGCTGAGACAGCCAAGGCGGCTTGGGCGGCCAGAGGAAGAAGAGATTTCTCTGTCCTCTCCCCTTCCACAGTACCGAGGGCTGCCATGCATTGGGGTGGGGTGTGGGAGGGATGTCACCTTTCAATTAATAGATACTAAGACAGAGTGAGGACTCTGCTATTGCAAGAATCTGCCCCAGTGCATGAGGAGCATCTTAGACAGCGCCTCATGGCGGCTTGCCGTATCTGCCTCTTCTCTCCTAATTCTCCTTACAGCTAAGCCCCACCTCTCTCAGAGGGTGACCCAGGTCCCATCTGGACCTCTCCCTCCGGACACCATCTCCCGAGGCCTCTGCTACCGCTCACTGGCCCTGACACCCTCTCTGCTTCTGGGCTGGGGAACGTGAAGAAAGAACACACATTAGGCAGCGACTCGATGCCTGGTAGAATACCAAGTGGTTTCAGTGCTCCCCCATTCAGTCTTCATAATAGCCCTCTGAAGAAGATACTCCTCTTGTCCTTGTGAGACAGCTGAGGACCAGAGAGGGTAAGCAACTCACCTGAGGACACACAGCAAGATTTAAACCTGGGTCTGTGTGACCCTCCCCAAACCTGCACATCTTCCCCTTAGTCGTTCTTGTAGCTCTCAGATAGATGGCACTTAAATTTCTTCTCCTAAGCGCTGTTCTTTCTGGGTCCAACTTTACTAACATGATGTTAGTCCTTCACAACTGATCTGATTATGATCCAAGTCTCTGACCACCCAGGCCTAATCTATAGTTAGGAAAGGACCTCAGATGTGCTTTTTAAGTCACAAAGGAATCCAGAGAGACACACACACGCACACAAAGTGGGGACTGGAGTGGGCACAGCTGGCCCCAGGAGATGGCTGGCAGGAGATCCCAGCATCTAACAGTGACCCGGTGTTCTGACCCCAGGGTCAGAGCTGGGCACTTCCTGTGACCTAACCTTCCAGGCAGGGAATGCTGAGAGCTCTGACTTTCTTCAGGGAGTCAACGGACAAAGAGAACTGGGCGGTCTGAAGGGTTGTCCACCCGTCTCCACCAGCCTGGGGGTGGGGAGAGGTGAGCACAGTGGGGGTGGGGTGACTGGGAAGGCAGAGTGAGGGGGCTGAGGGAGTGGACCCGGAGAATGGAGATCTCTGTGCCTGTTGGGCCCATGCTAGGGGTCCCTGGGGCTGAGGAGGGCAGAGTGGCGAGTTGAATAGTGTCCCCCTAACCTCGTGTCTCCCTGGATCCTCAGAGTGTGACCTTATGTAGAAGCAGGCTCTTGGAAGATGTAGTTAGTTAAGGATCTCAAGAGGAGGTCATCTTGGTTGAAGATGGGACCTTAACGCTGATACCTGGTGTCTTTGTCAGAAGGGGAGACAGTTGAAGGTGATGTGAAGCTGAAGGCGGAGATTGGAGTGAGGCTGCCGCCGGCCAGGGAGCACCAGGGCCCACCAGGAGGTGGGCAAGGCAAGGAAGGGTTCTTCCCGAGGGCCTTAGGGAGACGGTGGCCCTGCTGACATCTTGGCTTTGGTCTTCTGGCCTCCAGAGCTGTGAGAGAATACATGCTGTGGTTCTAAGCCGCTGGGGGTGTGGTGAACGTGTTAGAGCAGCACGTCCAGGGAACGGACAGAGGCAGGGATCTTGGCCCCTCAGTAAATCCAGCAGCATCCAGGAATCGCCCGGCTGGGTGGCGGGCTTGAGGAGGGCGGGTGCGGGAGGGAAGGGAGCTGCTCCGGCCCCCGCACAGGTGTCTGCTGGCCTCAGCTCTGGGCCCCAGCCCCCACCTGGATCCTGCTGCCCTCTGTTGCTGGCTCCCACCACCCCTGATGGCCCCAACCCAGCCGTCGCTCTTCTGTCTGGGTGTCTTTTTGGTCTCTGCTTCTGTTGGTCTGTGGGGTCTGTCACCTGGGGACCTGCCGCCTGCCTGTCTCCTCTTGGCCTCTCACTTGCCTTCTTCGTCTATGACCAAATCTCACTGTGTATGTTTTTCTTTTGCTTCTCAAGTCCCCTGTCCCCAAATGAGCCTCTGGTAGATGCAGATTACAACCATCCTGGTGTGGTCAGAGATCTAGGTCACAACTTAATAGGTGCTGCCCTTAACCCTGACCCAGTCAACCATGGCCAAGATTAAGTTGGGAGTGCTCGTCCTCATAGACAGCATGCAGCTACCACTGTGTGAGGAGGGGACATAGTCTCATCACAGAGGGACATCCACTGCCTTTGGTGCTTTGGTAACCTAAGTGTGCAGGAGGCCTAAGAGACGTGAGTTCCATCCCTGGGTCGGGAAGATCCCCTGGAGGAGGGCATGGCAACCCACTCCAGTATTTTTGCCTGGAGAATCCCATGGACACAGGAGCCTGGCGAGCTACAGTCCACAGGGCCTCAAATATTCAGGCACGACTGAAACAACTTGGCAAATACAACCACAGCCTAACTGTGGACGTAATTGCCAGGGGTGGGTAATCATGGGGCTCTGGCATGTTTTCCTTCAGGAAGCCTGCTTTGATATCCTAAGGTTCATGTGGGACCCATCTGTCTACGTCCATCTCTAGCATCTTTATGAAACACTTTGTCTCCCACACCAGAATAGAACTCATCCAATACGAGGGGTGTCTCTCTATTCCAGGGACTGACCTCCATTGTGCTTATGTGTAGAAGCACTATAAATTCTTGTTTGAACCCAATCAAAAAATGGGAAAGGAATCTTAAGAGACATCTCTCCAAAAAGGACATACAGATGGCCAAAAAGCGCATGAAACGATGCTCAACCTCGCTTATTATTAGAGAAATACAAATCAAAACTACAATGACATATCACATCACACCAGTCAGAATAATCATCATCAAAAAATCTACAGGTAATGAATGCTGGAGAGGGTGCGGAGAAAAGAGAACACTCTTGCATTGCTGGTAGGAATATAAACTGATACAGCTGCTATGGAAGACAGTATGGAGTTACCTTGAAAATCTAAAAATACAAACCATATGACCCAGCAATCGCATTATTAGGCCCTTAAAAAAACCCTGATGAAATCAACAATTGAAAGAGGCCATGCTTCACACCCAAATCTCACTGTGTATGTTTTCTTTGCTTCTCAAGTCCCCTGTCCCCAAATGAGCCTCTGGTAGATGCAGATTACAACCATCCTGGTGTGGTCAGAGATCTAGGTCACAACTTAATAGGTGCTGCCCTTAACCCTGACCCAGTCAACCATGGCCAAGATTAAGTTGGGAGTGCTCGTCCTCATAGACAGCATGCAGCTACCACTGTGTGAGGAGGGGACATAGTCTCATCACAGAGGGACATCCACTGCCTTTGGTGCTTTGGTAACCTAAGTGTGCAGGAGGCCTAAGAGACGTGAGTTCCATCCCTGGGTCGGGAAGATCCCCTGGAGGAGGGCATGGCAACCCACTCCAGTATTTTTGCCTGGAGAATCCCATGGACACAGGAGCCTGGCGAGCTACAGTCCACAGGGCCTCAAATATTCAGGCACGACTGAAACAACTTGGCAAATACAACCACAGCCTAACTGTGGACGTAATTGCCAGGGGTGGGTAATCATGGGGCTCTGGCATGTTTTCCTTCAGGAAGCCTGCTTTGATATCCTAAGGTTCATGTGGGACCCATCTGTCTACGTCCATCTCTAGCATCTTTATGAAACACTTTGTCTCCCACACCAGAATAGAACTCATCCAATACGAGGGGTGTCTCTCTATTCCAGGGACTGACCTCCATTGTGCTTATGTGTAGAAGCACTATAAATTCTTGTTTGAACCCAATCAAAAAATGGGAAAGGAATCTTAAGAGACATCTCTCCAAAAAGGACATACAGATGGCCAAAAAGCGCATGAAACGATGCTCAACCTCGCTTATTATTAGAGAAATACAAATCAAAACTACAATGACATATCACATCACACCAGTCAGAATAATCATCATCAAAAAATCTACAGGTAATGAATGCTGGAGAGGGTGCGGAGAAAAGAGAACACTCTTGCATTGCTGGTAGGAATATAAACTGATACAGCTGCTATGGAAGACAGTATGGAGATCCCTTGAAAAACTAAAAATACAAACCATATGACCCAGCAATCCCATTATTAGGCTTATACCCTGATGAAATCAAAATTGAAAGAGGCACCTGTACCCCAGTGGTCATTGCAACTCTCTATACAATAGCTAGAACATGGAAGCAACCTAGATGCCCATTGATGAATGAATGGATAAAAAAACTCTAGTACATATACACAATGGAGTACTACTCAGCTGTCAAAAGAAATGCAGGAGAATCAGTCCTAATAAGGTGACTGGATCTTAGAATCTATTATAAAAAGTGAAGTAAGTCAAAAACAGAAAGACAAGTACAGTATACTAACACGTATATATGGAATCTAGTAAAATGGTAATGATAACACATGCAGTGAAGCGATGGAAAAACAGACATAGAGAATAGACATATGGACATTGTGGGGAATGAATAGTGGGTGGGAGACATAGAGGGAGTAGCATGGAAACCTATACTATCTTGTGTGAAAAAGATGGCTATTGGCATTGCGCTAAGGGAATAGGAGATGCTGCAGGGGTGTGGTGGGACAGCCTAGAGGGGTGGGACGGGGCAGGGGGAGAGTGGAGGAGGGATGGGAGCCAGGGATATACATATGACTAATCTGGCATTATACATATCTGCAAACAATATAGCACTATAAAAGTAAAAAGTAAAATTTAAAACAAGTTAAAAATAAATAAATAAATTCCTCTTTGACTGAATTAGATGGGAGTTGTAAATGTAAGCCTCTCTTCTTGGCCAGGGATGGTGGCACCGGATGTGTGTGTGTGGTCCCCCTGCCATGGTGTCCGTGGCAGACACCACAAGTTGATTACCGTTCTGACCACTGCCCTATCCCAGAGAGACCTGAGAGTCGGTCTCTGGACAGAGGCACAGGCAGCTGCCACACACATGGAGGTGACGTGAGAGATGAGCCCTCTGTTCCTGATCCATCAGACACCTTCTCCTCTAGCAGCTCTCTGCCTTTGTTTGCTTGCTTTCGTCGCCCTGGTTTCTAACCTTCTTTTCTATCAAACAGAAGATAAGAACGCCATTGCAAAGAGAGGGCCCTCCATTTCTCTTAAACTTTGCCATTCTTCTTCTTCCTGTCCAGGCCTTGTGGACCTAAAAATACAAACCATATGACCCAGCAATCCCATTATTAGGCTTATACCCTGATGAAATCAAAATTGAAAGAGGCACCTGTACCCCAGTGGTCATTGCAACTCTCTATACAATAGCTAGAACATGGAAGCAACCTAGATGCCCATTGATGAATGAATGGATAAAAAAACTCTAGTACATATACACAATGGAGTACTACTCAGCTGTCAAAAGAAATGCAGGAGAATCAGTCCTAATAAGGTGACTGGATCTTAGAATCTATTATAAAAAGTGAAGTAAGTCAAAAACAGAAAGACAAGTACAGTATACTAACACGTATATATGGAATCTAGTAAAATGGTAATGATAACACATGCAGTGAAGCGATGGAAAAACAGACATAGAGAATAGACATATGGACATTGTGGGGAATGAATAGTGGGTGGGAGACATAGAGGGAGTAGCATGGAAACCTATACTATCTTGTGTGAAAAAGATGGCTATTGGCATTGCGCTAAGGGAATAGGAGATGCTGCAGGGGTGTGGTGGGACAGCCTAGAGGGGTGGGACGGGGCAGGGGGAGAGTGGAGGAGGGATGGGAGCCAGGGATATACATATGACTAATCTGGCATTATACATATCTGCAAACAATATAGCACTATAAAAGTAAAAAGTAAAATTTAAAACAAGTTAAAAATAAATAAATAAATTCCTCTTTGACTGAATTAGATGGGAGTTGTAAATGTAAGCCTCTCTTCTTGGCCAGGGATGGTGGCACCGGATGTGTGTGTGTGGTCCCCCTGCCATGGTGTCCGTGGCAGACACCACAAGTTGATTACCGTTCTGACCACTGCCCTATCCCAGAGAGACCTGAGAGTCGGTCTCTGGACAGAGGCACAGGCAGCTGCCACACACATGGAGGTGACGTGAGAGATGAGCCCTCTGTTCCTGATCCATCAGACACCTTCTCCTCTAGCAGCTCTCTGCCTTTGTTTGCTTGCTTTCGTCGCCCTGGTTTCTAACCTTCTTTTCTATCAAACAGAAGATAAGAACGCCATTGCAAAGAGAGGGCCCTCCATTTCTCTTAAACTTTGCCATTCTTCTTCTTCCTGTCCAGGCCTTGTGGACCTTGACGCTCCTGCCTGGCTACCCCTTTGCCCTCTCCTCCACTCCTCCAACTCCAGGCAGGACCTTTGGAGGCTCCTCTGTTACAGTCACAGGACCTCAAAAAACCCCACTCCCACCCAGCCCACCTCAGCCCAGCCCAGTCGAGGATTTGAATCTCTTCCTTCTAGGATGGGGGGCCAGTTCACAAAGTAGTCATGTGAAAAGATGGCCTTGACCCAGCCTTGTTCAGGAGACTGACTACCAAGCCTGGCGGGGCAGCACCAGGGCTCCTGGCGTGCCAACCACCCTGATGGAGAGTGCGCATTCAGTTGAGGACAGGTGCACCCACTCGCCCTCCCAACTGCCTGATCCTTATCTGACTCGGGCTTCCCCGGAGGCTCAGATGGTAAAGAATCTGCCTGCCATGTGGGAAACCTGGGTTCGATCCCTGAGTCAGGAAGATCCCCTGGAGAAGGGAATGACTTGCCTGCAGAGTCCCATGGACGGAGGCACCTGGAGGGCTGCACTCCATGGGGTCTCAGAGTTGGACACAACTGAGTGGTTTTCACTTTCTTTATCTGACTTAGCCAGGGGAAGGAGATGGGCATCCTCTCAGACACTGTGACCCTTTGGCAGCTGTCAAGAAGCTTGTTTGAATGCTATTTACATGTCTCAGTCTACTCACCTGACCCGTGGGGCTACACCACCCATGACTTCTACTGTCTGGAAGCCTGAGAGGGTCAGCTAAGGGACACATGACTAGAAAGGGCACAGTAAAAGCCAAGAGACTGGGCTTCCCTGGTGACTCAGTGGTAAAGAATCCATCTGCCAATGCAGGAGACGTGGGTTCAATTCCTGATCCAGGAAGATCCTACATGCCACAGAGCAACTAAGCCACAACTATTGAGCCTGTGCTCTAGACCCTGGGAGCTGCAACTGCTGAGCCCATGTACTGCAACTGCTGAAGCCTGTGTGTCCTAGAGCCCGTGCGATGCAACCAGAGAAGCCATACCAAAATGAGCAGACCACGCTCCCTGCAACTAAAGTCCACGAAGCAACAACAACCCAGCACAGTCGTAAAATAAATAAATACATGAAAACCAAGGGACTGATAAACTGTCTTCAAATGCATAAAATGATCAAGCCTGCCGGCCTCCTTCCTCTTAGAATCCAAGCCTTGTGGAGCTGGTTGGGCTCCCTCCTTATTTTCTAAGAGATGACAGGCACTCTGGGCACGTGGACTTCACATTTCACAGCTGGTCAACCCCTGATCAGAAGCATAATCTTCCATCATTCCTTATCAAGGACGAGCTGTCAGGATAATTTAGAGCTCAGGCATTGGAGCAGGGGCGGGGTGGTCTCTGGAGCAGGTAGTGGGGAAGGCTGGCGTGCCTGGTGAGGCTGCGGGCAGGAGGCTGGTGATGGATGGAGGGGTGGGAGGTGGGCTGGAGAAAGCCATTCATCTTCATGCAGGAGGCACATGCATGGTATGGGAGGTGGGTGTGGTGGATTCGGAGCTCCCCTGGGATGACGCCAGGAGTGGAGGGCTGTTGCTAATGACCTAGACCGTGGCAGATGATACCTTCTACCTTACGGGGAGGGAGAAAGCTTGACCACCATGTATGGGTGTGTCTGGTCTTACCCATCAAAGACTGTGACCCACTGGAGGAAGCCAGGGTGAGAACAGGTTCATGGTCATGCAGCTGACAGACTTTCTTGCCTCCAGAGCTTCCTGGATGCTGGGGCAAGGCACGAGGAGTCAGGTAGTCAGCAGGGTGGCGGTCCTGCTTCTTCATGCACCTCCGTGTGAACTGTCTCTTTCCCTCAACTTCCGGGGAATATCTGGCTTCAAAATGGTATCCTTCTGTTTTGTATTTTTCCAACTTGGTACAGAGCACACTTGTATTCCCATGAGATGCTGGTGTTCCCAGCTCGAACCAATGTGTTCTTCCGAAATGTGATCAGGGACAGCTTTTCAACAATTAAAGATAAAAGATATGAATATAATTTCCTCAGGTATAAACTCCCCTCTCTCCTTCCTGAAAGCACTGGAACCTGTGGCTTCCAGTCAAAACCAGAATCTTGAAAACATAATGACCAATTTAGCAGGCAATTATGTTTCTGATATTCACTTGGACTTCACATATTAATATTTCACCGTGTTCTGCAAAGAGGAACCCTTATTTCTAGCTGCTCTGCAGCCTGACACGGAGAAAAGTTTTTCTTGCTGCATTTGAAATCCTAGCTCTAAAGTATGCAAATATGAAGAGGCACCCCCGGAGGGGAGAGGCTAAGGAGGAGAGCTGGACTCTGGGCATCCATGGCAGCCATCCACTTGGCAGCTCTGCCAGCGTTCTTGCATTTTCTGAATATTTGATTTTTTTAAAAAAAATTCTGGGCTCCAGAACTAAGCTGTTGGCTCTGGACTTATTCTACACTTTATTTTAAAAATATTTGTGTATTTACTCATATTTGGCTGCACTGGGCCATCATTACCGCATGTGGGCTTTTTCTTTGGATGCTGTGAGCAGGGGCTGCTCTTCACTGCAGTGTGTGGGCTTCTCGTTTGGTGGCTTCTCTCATTGCAGAGCATAGTCTCCAGGGTCTGCAGACTTCAGTAGTTGCAGCACACGGGCTCAGAAGTTGTGGCACATGAGCTTGCTTGCTCTGCAGCATGTAGGATCTTCCCAGACTAGGGATGAATCCATGTTCCCTGCATTGGCAGGTGAATTCTCAACCTCTGGGTCACCAGAGAAGTCTATTTTCTGCATTCTCTTGTATTTTGATAATGAAAATGTCAATCTGTGTAATTGGTAGACCAAGTTGATTAAGTCTGAAACCATTTAAGGTAGACCCTTGAAAGGTTGTATTTAGAAAGGTTATGGGAGGTTATTAGCTAGACCCAGGAAAAGAACCCAAAACAAAGCCTAGATGCAAATGACTGAATATTCCAACATTTTTCCATCCAGATGACTTTTATGATTTGAATGGCATTGCTTTACTCCGCTGGACTCATGTGTTGAAGACCTAACCCCCAGGACCTCGGAATATAACCTTAGTTAGAAATATGTTTCTTGCTGACATATTTAGTTAAGATGAGGTCTTGAGGAGCATTTGGGCCCTAATCCAGTGTGACTGGCGTCCTTAAAAAGGTTTGGACACACAGACATGCATGCAGAGAGAAAGTTAGGTGAACATTGGGGTTGTCGTGCCATAAACCAAGGCACTGTTGGGAGTCAGAAGAGAGGCCTGAATCATATTCTTTCCTAGCACCTTTTGAAAGATCATGACCCAGCCAGCACCTTGATCTTGAACCTTCAGAAATGTGAGCAAGTACGTTTCTCTTGTTTGAGCCACTCAGCTTGTGGTTCTTTTGTTCCCGCAGCTCTGGTGGACTCAGACACTGACCGTCACATCTCCTGCAGGGCAGGCGGGCTCTGGGGTGGCATTCAAGCTTCCTCCGTCCCTCCATGGGTGACATGAAGAGTCCGTTCCTCTGGCACTGGGAGCACTCTTCTCTGAAGTTACTGAGAATAACCTTGGCCAGCTAGACAGACTGGAAGTTGGCTGTGAATAGATGAGAAGACCAAGCAGCATCTCGTATTTTATGTTTTTTAATATCCCAAGCTAGGCCTACTTAACTCCTAATTCCACTTCTTGATTAAACATTAAAGGTTTGCACAGGCTCAGCAGAACATGGAGTTATCTCTTAACTTGCAATCATGCTAAATTCATAAATCTAATTTGATTCTGGCATGAAACCAAAAGCACAGGCAAAAGATTAACTTTTTCCAACAATCAGGACTGGAAATGAAAATTATTCTGTGTGTGTTTTTTTTTTTAATTGATCAAGTTAATGTGATTTCTTGGGGCCACCCACAGGCCTCCTCCATGTGGGGAGAATAGGAAATGGGAAAGAGAAGCTCATCCCTTTTCAACCACTCGATGGCAAAAATTCAATCAGGAACGATGTCGCCGAAGTCATCATGTGTCGTATTGGATTCTGACTCATGGAATCATAGAGTTTGACAGAGGTCACCTTGTATAAGCTCTGCTTTGGATGGACGAGAAAGGGAGGGTCTGAGAGTTAATGGGGGTCACAGTCATGTGCTGAGGCCCTACCAAGTTTCAGCTACCACGATGGGACTAGGGATGTGCGGATTCCTAACCCCAGGACCTCGGAATATAACCTTAGTTAGAAATATGTTTCTTGCTGACATATTTAGTTAAGATGAGGTCTTGAGGAGCATTTGGGCCCTAATCCAGTGTGACTGGCGTCCTTAAAAGGTTTGGACACACAGACATGCATGCAGAGAGAAAGTTAGGTGAACATTGGGGTTGTCGTGCCATAAACCAAGGCACTGTTGGGAGTCAGAAGAGAGGCCTGAATCATATTCTTTCCTAGCACCTTTTGAAAGATCATGACCCAGCCAGCACCTTGATCTTGAACCTTCAGAAATGTGAGCAAGTACGTTTCTCTTGTTTGAGCCACTCAGCTTGTGGTTCTTTTGTTCCCGCAGCTCTGGTGGACTCAGACACTGACCGTCACATCTCCTGCAGGGCAGGCGGGCTCTGGGGTGGCATTCAAGCTTCCTCCGTCCCTCCATGGGTGACATGAAGAGTCCGTTCCTCTGGCACTGGGAGCACTCTTCTCTGAAGTTACTGAGAATAACCTTGGCCAGCTAGACAGACTGGAAGTTGGCTGTGAATAGATGAGAAGACCAAGCAGCATCTCGTATTTTATGTTTTTTAATATCCCAAGCTAGGCCTACTTAACTCCTAATTCCACTTCTTGATTAAACATTAAAGGTTTGCACAGGCTCAGCAGAACATGGAGTTATCTCTTAACTTGCAATCATGCTAAATTCATAAATCTAATTTGATTCTGGCATGAAACCAAAAGCACAGGCAAAAGATTAACTTTTTCCAACAATCAGGACTGGAAATGAAAATTATTCTGTGTGTGTTTTTTTTTTTAATTGATCAAGTTAATGTGATTTCTTGGGGCCACCCACAGGCCTCCTCCATGTGGGGAGAATAGGAAATGGGAAAGAGAAGCTCATCCCTTTTCAACCACTCGATGGCAAAAATTCAATCAGGAACGATGTCGCCGAAGTCATCATGTGTCGTATTGGATTCTGACTCATGGAATCATAGAGTTTGACAGAGGTCACCTTGTATAAGCTCTGCTTTGGATGGACGAGAAAGGGAGGGTCTGAGAGTTAATGGGGGTCACAGTCATGTGCTGAGGCCCTACCAAGTTTCAGCTACCACGATGGCACTAGGGATGTCAGCAGGAGTTGTGTTCCCTGCCCTTGGGGATCATATGGCTTAATGGGGGCAGAGGACGGGGATGGGCATGTGCACAGAACACCAAAGCAGGGCAGAGGAGAAATACTGGGGCCTTTAGAATGGTGACCAAGGGTGATTATCTCTAGGAGAGACACTCAGCAGAGCCTGAAAGGATGGCAAGAGCGGACCAGGTGAAGGAAGAGACAGACAGGTGTTCCAGGAAGTGGGGACCATGTGAGTGACAGGCCGAAGCTGAAACGGTCCCGTCCTCCAGCCGTTCAGGGCCTCACCTGTTGTCCCAGGGCACTTGGGCATGGCTGGGAAGCTCTCTGGGGAGGACGGGGCTGGCCCGTGCTTGTGTTGCGATGGCTGTGACTGGTGGAAAGGAGAAGGCTGGAATGGAGGGAGCTGCTTATGGGGAGACTGAGTCGCCCGTTCAGGTGAGGGACGAGGACGATCTGGACCAGGGCAGTGATGGAAGCAAGAGGGCGGGGCCCCGGAAGCCGTGACGCACCTGGATCTGGAGATCAGTAGGACTGAGGACGACAGAGGGGACAAGAAGGGGTGTAAGGTTTCCAGTTTGGGGTCAGGTTGGGTGGTTGCCGGGGCTGGAAACCTAGCTGGAACCGCCTCCAGCCCTGGGCATCCTGGGACTGCTGTCTCCAGGGACTTCAGGACGCGCCTGACTCACGTCTTCACTGGCTCATCTCAGAACCCACGGGGCTTTCCCCCTTGGGCTCCGTCGGCCGTGGAGGGAACCCAGTTGGGAGAAGCTCTAGGCTCACGCCATCCCCGCACAGAGACCCGAGAGGGAAGAAGGGCCTCCCTCGGCCAGTGTCTGCAGGTGCTGGCCCAGGAGGCCCTTGGGTTAATGGTTCCCAGGGACAGGCCCACTGCTGGACCAGCTGCCGTGGTCAGAGGCTGGGGTTCTCCAGCTCACCAAAACCACACAGAGCGGGGAGCGAGGGGCTCCCCGAAGGCGAGACGTGAATGCTGTTAGGACAAAGGCGGGGAAGGCTGCCCAGCAGGAAGAAAAGCCGGCCTTCCCCTTCATGGTGCCACTGACAATGGATGGACACAGGGAGACGCTGGCCCTGAGCTTGCGTCAGCCTGTCTGAACAGGCTGGGCCTGTGGGTGGCGGGATCCCCAGGAAATGGCCAAACAGACAGAAGTCTAAGGCTCTGGCCGGGAGATGCCAGCTCCAACTGGACCTGACAGCAAACAGAGTACAAGCCCCGGAGCTTCACTGCCTAGATGCAACTGGATTCTTGGATTTACTAGCTGTGTGGCCTTGGGCAGGTTTCTTCACCTCTCTTGTGTCCCAAGTTTCCTCATGTTAAAAACAGGGATGGTTCTGTCCTCACCTTCAAGGGCTGTCATGATAATAAAACACTCTCGCTCACCACGGGGCATGGAACAGAGCTCCCTGTGCCCTACAGCAGGTCCTGCTTAGTTATCTACTGTATACATAGTATCAATCGTGTGTATATATGTCAATCACAACCTCCCAATTCGTCTCATGCTCCCCTTTCTCTCTCGGGTCCGTGACGTTTGTTCTCTACACCCGTGCCTCTATTTCTGCTTTGTAAATTAGATTGTCGACACCAATTTCTTCAGATGCCACATATATGCATCAATATATGGTCTTTGTTTTCCTCTTTCTGACTGAATCCACTCTGTATGACAATCCCTGGACCCATCCATGTCTCTGCAACTGCCACGATTTTATTCCTTTTTGATGGCCGAGTAATATTCCACTGTCCATAGGCACCCCATCTTCTTCATCCATTCCTCTGTTGATGGACATTTAGGTTGTTTCCATGTCCTGACTATTGTAAACAGTGCTGCAATGAATGCTGAGGTGCATGCACCTTTTTTTTTTTTTTGTCATTTGATTTATTTATTTTTGGTTGTGTTGGGTCTTGATTACGGTGTGCAGGCTTCCTCTAGTCCCAGCGAATGGGGGCTCCTCTCTGCCATGGTCCTTGTTCTTCTCATTGTAGTGGCTTCTTTGTTGTAGATCATGGTCCCTCGAGCACTCAGGTTGCAGGAGTTGCAGCACTTGGGTTCATTACCTTTGGCTCTGCCGGGGAGGACCACCGAAGCGAAGCACGTGAATGCTGTTAGGACAAAGGCGGGAAGGCTGCCCAGCAGGAAGAAAAGCCGGCCTTCCCTTCATGGTGCCACTGACAATGGATGGACACAGGGAGACGCTGGCCCTGAGCTTGCGTCAGCCTGTCTGAACAGGCTGGGCCTGTGGGTGGCGGATCCCCAGGAAATGGCCAAACAGACAGAAGTCTAAGGCTCTGGCCGGGAGATGCCAGCTCCAACTGGACCTGACAGCAAACAGAGTACAAGCCCCGGAGCTTCACTGCCTAGATGCAACTGGATTCTTGGATTTACTAGCTGTGTGGCCTTGGGCAGGTTTCTTCACCTCTCTTGTGTCCCAAGTTTCCTCATGTTAAAAACAGGGATGGTTCTGTCCTCACCTTCAAGGGCTGTCATGATAATAAAACACTCTCGCTCACCACGGGGCATGGAACAGAGCTCCCTGTGCCCTACAGCAGGTCCTGCTTAGTTATCTACTGTATACATAGTATCAATCGTGTGTATATATGTCAATCACAACCTCCCAATTCGTCTCATGCTCCCCTTTCTCTCTCGGGGTCCGTACGTTTGTTCTCTACACCCGTGCCTCTATTTCTGCTTTGTAAATTAGATTGTCGACACCAATTTCTTCAGATGCCACATATATGCATCAATATATGGTCTTTGTTTTCCTCTTTCTGACTGAATCCACTCTGTATGACAATCCCTGGACCCATCCATGTCTCTGCAACTGCCACGATTTTATTCCTTTTTGATGGCCGAGTAATATTCCACTGTCCATAGGCACCCCATCTTCTTCATCCATTCCTCTGTTGATGGACATTTAGGTTGTTTCCATGTCCTGACTATTGTAAACAGTGCTGCAATGAATGCTGAGGTGCATGCACCTTTTTTTTTTTTTTGTCATTTGATTTATTTATTTTTGGTTGTGTTGGGTCTTGATTACGGTGTGCAGGCTTCCTCTAGTCCCAGCGAATGGGGGCTCCTCTCTGCCATGGTCCTTGTTCTTCTCATTGTAGTGGCTTCTTTGTTGTAGATCATGGTCCCTCGAGCACTCAGGTTGCAGGAGTTGCAGCACTTGGGTTCATTACCTTTGGCTCTTAGGCTCTAGAGTGCAGGCTCAGTAGTTGTGGTACACAGGCTTCGTTGCTCTATGGCATATGGGACCCTCCCAGACCAACAGCCAAACCTGTGTCCCCTGCAGTGGCCACTGTGCCACCGGGGAAGTCCCTGCTTGTATCTTTCTGAATTATGGTTTTTCTCTACGTTTCTGCCCAGTTGTGGGACTGCTAGGTCACATGGTAGTTCTCTTTTTAGGTTTGATCAGGAACCTCCAGACAAGTTCTCCATAGTGGCTGTATCGATTTGCATTCCTACCAGCAGGGCAAGAGGGTTCCCTTTTCTCCACAGCCTCTCCAGCGCTGATGGTTTGTAGATTTTGTGATGATGCCGTTCTGACCTGTGTGAGGTGACATCTTACCTCTGTTTGTTTTGGTTGCTGTTGTCTGGCTGGCTGGCTAGAAGCCTCCTTCCATGAGGGAGAGGCCGTGACGGTCCACGGCTGCATCCCAGGACCGCAGAGCTGGGATAAAGGAAACCCTCCAGACGTCTGTGCTGGATGAATGCATGGATTCATTGACTATTAAAAGAATGAGATAATGAAGCGAAAGTCCTTGGGAGGCTGAAGTCATGAATACATTACTTCATGCCTTCCTTTGCTTTGGAAAGTGGTTTGCATGTTTGGTTTGATCTCCTGTTGGGAACAAAAAGAGCCAAGGACAGTTGAGAGAAATCCTTGGGCGGAGAGCAAAGGTTAGTTCAAGGGAAGTGACCCAGACTCTTTGGGTGAAGGCCATCCCCTGGCCCTCCGTGGTGTAGGAGATCCTAGGAGCTCATATGAAACTGAAATGCATGGTATTTGTTTTTGCTCTGCCTCGTCTGAGATATTTCTGGAAAGCCTCATTGTAGAGATGGCATTCAACAGATGGGATAGATGTCTGACCCTTGAACATCCATTCTTGCTGAAACATGAGCACATTAAACCCAGAGCCCACTTGGATGTAGACAGAAAGCGTGGAGCTGAGGGGCTGCGGACCTCTGCCTCAGTCTAACTGAGAGTCTGAGCAAAGGACCTCAGTTTCCCCATCTGTGAACAGGAGAGACCACACATTGACCTCAGCCAACTCCCAAGGCTGTTGTGGGTCATAAGGAGGGATTTGTGAACTCAAGAGCAGCCCCTGGGGTGCCCGCTGGCCCCATGCCCCCTTGTATGTGGACTCTTCTCACTCACTCACTCTGAGAGTGGCAGGATGCAGCTCCCTCCTCCCTTTATTTTAAAGTAATCATGTATTTGTCTTATTTATTGGTTGCAGTGGGTCTTAGTTGCAGCCCATGATATCTCCATCATGTCCTGTGGGATCTTTTGTCATGGCCTGTGGACTCTTGATTGTGTCAACAAGTACCCCCAGAGTGCACGGGGATCTGAGTTCCCCAACCAGGGATCAACCCCATATGGGGATCCGCATATCCCCTGCACTGCAGGGCAGGTTCTTGACCACTGGACCACCAGGGAAGTCCCAGCAGCTGCCCCTCTGAGCTGGTACAGAGCTCCTTGGGCAAAGCCGTATCTCTCATGCAGCCTTCAGGAGACCTAACCTCTCAGACAGAGCAGTACCGGTGGAAAACTGGACTCTTTTTGCAAAGGACAGGCAGATGAGCTTGGGAGAGTGTGGGCTGTGGTTTGCGGGGGACTGGGTATCGGGAACTGTGGTGAAGTCCTGCTGACCCTCTGTCCAGTGTTGGGCCGATCACTTTCTTCCTGTTCAGGCTTGTAACATCCTCACCTCTATGGTGTATGTGTAGAGGGGGTGGGGGTGGGGTTAAATGGACATCCTAGTTCATGACATCCTAGTTCATGACATCCTAGTTCATGAGTTGGAGATCTGGATCTAAACTTTTACCCACCCCAGAGAAGAGATATAAACCTAAACAAGGAATACTGAAACACCCTGAAACTTACCCATACTCTCCAGTCAAGAACCCTAGATAGTAGGGTCTTCTGGAGACCTCAGAACTCTGAATAAGCTCACCATTCATAAGGACACGTTTAGGTGGAGACAACCACAGGTTCTCTACTAAACCCAAAGGCAAGAATGCTCCCTGGAACTAAATTGGGAGCTGTAACCCAAAGAGAAAAGCCCACTTGGATGTAGACAGAAAGCGTGGAGCTGAGGGGCTGCGGACCTCTGCCTCAGTCTAACTGAGAGTCTGAGCAAAGGACCTCAGTTTCCCCATCTGTGAACAGGAGAGACCACACATTGACCTCAGCCAACTCCCAAGGCTGTTGTGGGTCATAAGGAGGGATTTGTGAACTCAAGAGCAGCCCCTGGGGTGCCCGCTGGCCCCATGCCCCCTTGTATGTGGACTCTTCTCACTCACTCACTCTGAGAGTGGCAGGATGCAGCTCCCTCCTCCCTTTATTTTAAAGTAATCATGTATTTGTCTTATTTATTGGTTGCAGTGGGTCTTAGTTGCAGCCCATGATATCTCCATCATGTCCTGTGGGATCTTTTGTCATGGCCTGTGGACTCTTGATTGTGTCAACAAGTACCCCCAGAGTGCACGGGGATCTGAGTTCCCCAACCAGGGATCAACCCCATATGGGGATCCGCATATCCCCTGCACTGCAGGGCAGGTTCTTGACCACTGGACCACCAGGGAAGTCCCAGCAGCTGCCCCTCTGAGCTGGTACAGAGCTCCTTGGGCAAAGCCGTATCTCTCATGCAGCCTTCAGGAGACCTAACCTCTCAGACAGAGCAGTACCGGTGGAAAACTGGACTCTTTTTGCAAAGGACAGGCAGATGAGCTTGGGAGAGTGTGGGCTGTGGTTTGCGGGGGACTGGGTATCGGGAACTGTGGTGAAGTCCTGCTGACCCTCTGTCCAGTGTTGGGCCGATCACTTTCTTCCTGTTCAGGCTTGTAACATCCTCACCTCTATGGTGTATGTGTAGAGGGGGTGGGGGTGGGGTTAAATGGACATCCTAGTTCATGACATCCTAGTTCATGACATCCTAGTTCATGAGTTGGAGATCTGGATCTAAACTTTTACCCACCCCAGAGAAGAGATATAAACCTAAACAAGGAATACTGAAACACCCTGAAACTTACCCATACTCTCCAGTCAAGAACCCTAGATAGTAGGGTCTTCTGGAGACCTCAGAACTCTGAATAAGCTCACCATTCATAAGGACACGTTTAGGTGGAGACAACCACAGGTTCTCTACTAAACCCAAAGGCAAGAATGCTCCCTGGGAATTCCAGATGCCGGGGCAGCCCAATGCCTCACACATTCCCACGGCTCACTGCAGCCCACCCTGAACCTGTGCCTAAGCCTGGCCTGAGAGACACGCTGGACGAGAGGAAGACCCCGGATGGAAGGGGGACGACTGATCTAATGAAAAAGGCGCTAGAATCCAAGTGGGGCTCAGACCCCTCAAAGGAAACCAAGAGTCATGCCTGCGCTCTTTCCGCTACGCCGCATGAGGCCACCAGAGGGCAGGAGAGAGCAACACTGCTCTTTTTCCAGATCTGCTGGGAGGCACCTGTCTCGCAGAGGGCGCGGGAGGTCATCCATCCACTCCCTGGTTTTCTTAAAAATTTGTCAACGTACAGGTTATTCAAACTTGGACAAGTCACTTCGTCTTTCTGAGCCTGCGTTCCCGTATTATACAATGAAGAGAAGAACACATGCCTCACAGGAATACAAGGTCTGGCTGACATAGCACATATATTTGAGCGATTTCTGCCACAGAGCAAGTATTACAAATAGTAGCGACTATTACTTCCATTATTCACTGATTCGCACAATCCTTCATTTCTGCAATCAGTTTAATTCATCAAACGTTTACTCATTTAGTGTCTGTTATGTGTTAAAAAATAAAAATAAAAATTACTGCCCTCGCCGCTGGGAGGGTGGGGGCGAGTTTCAAGGATGACTCAGACAGGGTCTCCCCAGACGGGGAGAGAACGTTGCCAGTAGCTGCAATACGCTGCGGGAGACTGAAAGGCCATCTTCTTGGAATGTTGAGCCTTCGGAATAAATAGTTTATTGAAAACACAGATGCACAGGCCTCAGCCCAGAATCCCCGTCTCCGGGCATGGCGTTGGCGCCTCTGCATCGTTCCAGGAGCTTCCCAGGTGATTGCGATAACAGGCTGGGTTCAGGGAACCACGCTATCGGAAGCTGAAATATGCACGGGATCGCATCCCCTGAAGAGGAAGGCCCTGGAAGGTACAAGGGACGGGTCAGGATGGCAGATAAGAGGGAAAGATTGAGGGCAGGAGGAGAAGGGACGACAGAGGCCGAGATGGTTGGATGCCATCACTGAGTCAACAGACATGAGTCTGAGCAAGCTCTGGGAGAGCGTGAAGCACGGGGGAGCCTGGCGTGCTGCAGTCTGTGGGGCCGCAAAGAGTCGGACACTGCTGAGCGACGGAACTGAACGGAAGGCACCCCCCCAGCGTAGGCACCTTCTCCGCCTCCTGGCGGGTGGTCCTGGAGCCTTTTGACTCTCATGCCTCCCCGTCCTTAAAAAAGGGGATCATACCCAGTGACCTTTATATGCTGTGTCTGATGTTACATGACTTTTGCGTGGCCATCACTGCTCTGGAGGGCAGCCTGTCTGCCCGGCAGGAAGAGGATGGGGAGGTAGAGAATGGACTTGTGGACACCTGGACGTCAGGGGGAAGTCGGGGCTGGAGTGAACTGAGAGAACAGTGTTGGCGCAGGTGCACCACGGCGGGTGCAGTGGAGGGCTAGTGGGAAGCCGCCCTGCAGCTCAGTGCTCTCTGATGACCCAGCGCGGTGGGAGCTGGGCTCAGGCGGGAGGAGATCCATGTATACACGCCACTGATTCGCTGTATTGAAGAGCAGAACCCAACACCACAAGGTCTGGCTGACATAGCACATATATTTGAGCGATTTCTGCCACAGAGCAAGTATTACAAATAGTAGCGACTATTACTTCCATTATTCACTGATTCGCACAATCCTTCATTTCTGCAATCAGTTTAATTCATCAAACGTTTACTCATTTAGTGTCTGTTATGTGTTAAAAAATAAAAATAAAAATTACTGCCCTCGCCGCTGGGAGGGTGGGGGCGAGTTTCAAGGATGACTCAGACAGGGTCTCCCCAGACGGGGAGAGAACGTTGCCAGTAGCTGCAATACGCTGCGGGAGACTGAAAGGCCATCTTCTTGGAATGTTGAGCCTTCGGAATAAATAGTTTATTGAAAACACAGATGCACAGGCCTCAGCCCAGAATCCCCGTCTCCGGGCATGGCGTTGGCGCCTCTGCATCGTTCCAGGAGCTTCCCAGGTGATTGCGATAACAGGCTGGGTTCAGGGAACCACGCTATCGGAAGCTGAAATATGCACGGGATCGCATCCCCTGAAGAGGAAGGCCCTGGAAGGTACAAGGGACGGGTCAGGATGGCAGATAAGAGGGAAAGATTGAGGGCAGGAGGAGAAGGGACGACAGAGGCCGAGATGGTTGGATGCCATCACTGAGTCAACAGACATGAGTCTGAGCAAGCTCTGGGAGAGCGTGAAGCACGGGGGAGCCTGGCGTGCTGCAGTCTGTGGGGCCGCAAAGAGTCGGACACTGCTGAGCGACGGAACTGAACGGAAGGCACCCCCCCAGCGTAGGCACCTTCTCCGCCTCCTGGCGGGTGGTCCTGGAGCCTTTTGACTCTCATGCCTCCCCGTCCTTAAAAAAGGGGATCATACCCAGTGACCTTTATATGCTGTGTCTGATGTTACATGACTTTTGCGTGGCCATCACTGCTCTGGAGGGCAGCCTGTCTGCCCGGCAGGAAGAGGGATGGGGAGGTAGAGAATGGACTTGTGGACACCTGGACGTCAGGGGGAAGTCGGGGCTGGAGTGAACTGAGAGAACAGTGTTGGCGCAGGTGCACCACGGCGGGTGCAGTGGAGGGCTAGTGGGAAGCCGCCCTGCAGCTCAGTGCTCTCTGATGACCCAGCGCGGTGGGAGCTGGGCTCAGGCGGGAGGAGATCCATGTATACACGCCACTGATTCGCTGTATTGAAGAGCAGAACCCAACACCACAGTGTAACGCGATTATTTGCACGGTGCTCCGTCGATAAATCATGCCCGATGCTTAGCTACCCCACAGCGAGGAGGCACCAATTTAAATAAATTTTTTTAATCAATGTGGTTTTTTTTTTTCTGAATAAAAAACAGAGAAAAAGAACCAGCATGAACTCCAAGAGAAACTTCCTCCATCCCTCTTCTAGTGACCCACAGAGACAGGCCAAGCCCTGTTACTCTGGGGCTTGACTCCTTGAATGCAGCCGCTGCCTCCCCCTCGGCCCCCCAGCTGAGCACCTTCATGCTTCTGTTAAAGCCAATGACCTGCTCACTCTTCCGCAGGACCCTTGAGCACATCATCTACCATCTCAAAATTCTCTTCCTTTTTCCTATCTTCTTCCAATTTTGCACATGACTCTGAGCCACTTAAACCCTATAGGATTTTGTCGCCCCGTAACGTGCTCCCTGATTTCTCCCAAGTCAAGTGACTTCTCTCGTTGGCATCTCTATGGCAAACTTTACGTCATTATCCTTGTCATCAAGGTGGGCTAACACTTAGAGAGGGGGCACTCCATGTTAGGCATTTCTGTGTACTTTATTTATTTTTTGAAAGTCTTTATTGAAATGATTACAGTATTTCTTCCTGTATTATGTTTTGCTTTTGGGCCACAAGGCATGTGGGATCCTAGCTCCCTAACTAGGGATGGAACCCACAACCCCTGCATTGAAGGTGACGTCTTAACCGCTGGACCACCACGGAAGTCCCACACGTGCCTTGTTTTGTCAGCTCCTTTTATTGGCCTGTACTCTTGCTTCCAAAATGATCATACCCGGGTTTTAGTGTCTGATGTTACATGACTTTTGCGTGGCCATCACCTGGACGTGCTGCCCGGCAGGAAGAGGATGGGGAGGTAGAGAATGGACTTGTGGACACCTGGACGTCAGGGGGAAGTCGGGGCTGGAGTGAACTGAGAGAACAGTGTTGGCGCAGGTGCACCACGGCGGGTGCAGTGGAGGGCTAGTGGGAAGCCGCCCTGCAGCTCAGTGCTCTCTGATGACCCAGCGCGGTGGGAGCTGGGCTCAGGCGGGAGGAGATCCATGTATACACGCCACTGATTCGCTGTATTGAAGAGCAGAACCCAACACCACAGTGTAACGCGATTATTTGCACGGTGCTCCGTCGATAAATCATGCCCGATGCTTAGCTACCCCACAGCGAGGAGGCACCAATTTAAATAAATTTTTTTAATCAATGTGGTTTTTTCTGAATAAAAACAGAAAAATGAACCAGCATGAACTCCAAGAGAAACTTCCTCCATCCCTCTTCTAGTGACCCACAGAGACAGGCCAAGCCCTGTTACTCTGGGGCTTGACTCCTTGAATGCAGCCGCTGCCTCCCCCTCGGCCCCCCAGCTGAGCACCTTCATGCTTCTGTTAAAGCCAATGACCTGCTCACTCTTCCGCAGGACCCTTGAGCACATCATCTACCATCTCAAAATTCTCTTCCTTTTTCCTATCTTCTTCCAATTTTGCACATGACTCTGAGCCACTTAAACCCTATAGGATTTTGTCGCCCCGTAACGTGCTCCCTGATTTCTCCCAAGTCAAGTGACTTCTCTCGTTGGCATCTCTATGGCAAACTTTACGTCATTATCCTTGTCATCAAGGTGGGCTAACACTTAGAGAGGGGGCACTCCATGTTAGGCATTTCTGTGTACTTTATTTATTTTTTGAAAGTCTTTATTGAAATGATTACAGTATTTCTTCCTGTATTATGTTTTGCTTTTGGGCCACAAGGCATGTGGGATCCTAGCTCCCTAACTAGGGATGGAACCCACAACCCCTGCATTGGAAGGTGACGTCTTAACCGCTGGACCACCACGGAAGTCCCACACGTGCCTTGTTTTGTCAGCTCCTTTTATTGGCCTGTACTCTTGCTTCCAAAATGATTTGCATTGTGGAGGACAAGCCCCTGAGACCCAGGGTGCTTAAATAACTCCTCCCCGGAGACTCTGAGGTCTGTTTTTACAGTTGCTGTGGATGTCTCATCTTACTGCTAGACTGGAGATGCCGCACGGCCATTCTGAATGCCGCTAGTAATTCTCACGTCCTCTAAGGAGAACTTGAAAACTCATGGTATAGGACACAGCACTCTCTGACACTGTAAAGAAATGATGGGTCAGGTGGAGACTCCATGCTGTCTCTTGGGACACTTAGAAACTGGAAAAAAGAATCTCTAAGAAACCCCAAATCAAAGATGACTCCACCCTAGCCCAAGGCAATGAACAGTAAGTGTGCCTAGCTGTCCGGATGTCCCCAGCAAAGGCTCTGGGTTCAGATGTGAACCTTACACAGCTTCCCAGGAGATGCAGTTTATTAAAGTGGAGACTTTGAGGGAAGAGTCCCCTGCTGGTCCTGTGACTAAGAGTCCATGCTCCCAATGCAGGGGGCCTGGGCTCAGTCCCAGGTCCAGCAACTAGACCCCGCGTGCTGCAGCAAGGACTCTGTGTGCCACCGCTTAGAAAGGATCTTGCGTGCTACGACCGAGATCCAGCACAGCCGTAGGCTTCCTCAGCACCACAATCCAAAGGCATCCGGTTTTCGGCATTCAGCCTTCATTACGGTCCAGCTCTCACATCCATACATGACTACTGGGAAAACCCTATCTTTGACTCTACAGACTTTTGTCAGCAAAGTGATGTCTCCACTTTTTTATACGCTGTCTAGGTTTGTCATAGCTTCTCTTCCGAGGAGCGTCTTTTAATTTCATGGCTGCAGTCACCGTCCACAGTGATTTTTGGAGTCCCCAAAATAAAGTCTGTCACTGTTTTCATTGTTTGCCCATCTATTTGCCATGAAGGGATGGGACCGGATGCCATGATCTTAGTTTTCTGACTGTTGAGCTTTAAACTGGTGTTTTCCTCTCTCCTCTTCCACCCTCATCAAGGTGAAAGTCATTCTTCTTTCTTAAAAAGCCTTCAAATATATTTGAAGGCTTTTCAAGAAAAAAACAGCCAAGGGTGGAAAATAAAATAACCGGCACAACACAAGTGAAATCCAATTTTGACTTTGGCTCTTGTACTTGGCGGGAAAGGTGGGCATGGAGTGTTGGGGGTGGGGTAGAGAAGGAGAAACATCTTTTAAAAGGCAAACACGGGCCCCTTCCCTTCTGCACCATTGCTTTTAATTCAAAAAGTTGCCCAGATGGGACAGGCTATCTGTCCGTAATTGTCCCAGTGATCACCAACACTAATGGAGTGTGCAAAATGAGCCTTTGGGGACCAGCTATTTGAAAAATGACCACCAAGGGTTAAGCCCCAGGAGGTGTATTTTTCATGCGTGCAGCCGTGAATCCCAGGTCTTTTTCACTGGGGGAAATGTTTTGTCTTGGCTTTTCAAGCCCCTGAATGAATAGGGAAGAAAAAATGTGAAGAGAAGTGGTTCCAATTTGCGACAAAAATGCAATTTCGGTTGATTTAAAGTGGGGAGCCACACACATAATGATCACAGAGAGAAACTGGAATGAGGCCATAAATAAGGTTCAAGGTCTCAAGCCCGGCTTCTCTTTCTCTGGCTTTAAGGGATGAGAGTCAGGAGAGAGGTGATTTCATTGATTAGGTTCTTGAAGAAAGCATGAAATGGTGCACCCCACGGTGCAGGACCCAGACCCGGTCATGGGTGGCCCTGAGACCTACTTGGGAATTTGCCCCCCAGCAGTTTGGGTTGACTCATAGAGATGCATTTCAGTGTTGAAGTGGAGCCATCGAAGAATGCTTTGATGGTTTCAGGTGGACAGCAGGGGAGCTCAGCCACACACATGCACAGATGCATTCTCTTCCAACAACCCTCCCATCCAGGCTATCATATAACACTGAGCAGAGTTCCCTGTGCTATACAATAGGTGCTTGTTGGTTATCCATTTTAAATACACCAGGGTATGCATGTCCATTCCAAACTCCCCAACGAACCCTTCCGCCCATCCTTCCCCCTGGTAACTATGAGTTCATTTTATAAATATGCTTATGTTTTATAAAGAAATTCATTTCTTTTCATATTCTGCATATAAAGGGATATTCTACAATATTCTGTTTCTTGGTCTGACTTATTTTGCTTAGTATGACCATCTCTAAATCCATCTGTATGACTGCAAATGGCATGATTCCATTCCTCTTAACGGCTGAGTAATATTCTGTTGTATATATGTATCACGTTTCTTTATCCATTCTTCTGTTGATAGACGTTTAAGTTGCTTCTAGCTCTTGGCCATTGTAAACAGTGCTCCGATGACATGGAGGCGCATGTATCCTTGTGGACCCTGTTTTTCTCCTGATACATGCCCAGGAATTGGAGAGTCATATTGTAGCTCCATTGTTAGATTTTTCAGGAACCACTTTCAAAATCCATTTTAGCTGGACGATGATTGCTTTACAATGTTGTGATTCTGCTCTAGAGCGATGTGAATGAGCTATATGAACACATGTATCCTTGAGTCTCCCTTCCACCCCACCCCCGTCCCGCCCTTCTGGGTCATCACAGAGCATGGACTTCAGCTCCCTGCACTCAACAGCAGCTCCCCACTAGCTATCTTTTGTACACACAGGAGCGTCTGTAAGTTAAGGCTACTCTTTCAATTAAGGAATCACTTATTAATTGCAGCCTTCCTAAGAGCTTTGGATGAGAGTCAGGAGAGGTGATTTCATTGATTAGGTTCTTGAAGAAAGCATGAAATGGTGCACCCCACGGTGCAGGACCCAGACCCGGTCATGGGTGGCCCTGAGACCTACTTGGGAATTTGCCCCCCAGCAGTTTGGGTTGACTCATAGAGATGCATTTCAGTGTTGAAGTGGAGCCATCGAAGAATGCTTTGATGGTTTCAGGTGGACAGCAGGGGAGCTCAGCCACACACATGCACAGATGCATTCTCTTCCAACAACCCTCCCATCCAGGCTATCATATAACACTGAGCAGAGTTCCCTGTGCTATACAATAGGTGCTTGTTGGTTATCCATTTTAAATACACCAGGGTATGCATGTCCATTCCAAACTCCCCAACGAACCCTTCCGCCCATCCTTCCCCCTGGTAACTATGAGTTCATTTTATAAATATGCTTATGTTTTATAAAGAAATTCATTTCTTTTCATATTCTGCATATAAAGGGATATTCTACAATATTCTGTTTCTTGGTCTGACTTATTTTGCTTAGTATGACCATCTCTAAATCCATCTGTATGACTGCAAATGGCATGATTCCATTCCTCTTAACGGCTGAGTAATATTCTGTTGTATATATGTATCACGTTTCTTTATCCATTCTTCTGTTGATAGACGTTTAAGTTGCTTCTAGCTCTTGGCCATTGTAAACAGTGCTCCGATGACATGGAGGCGCATGTATCCTTGTGGACCCTGTTTTTCTCCTGATACATGCCCAGGAATTGGAGAGTCATATTGTAGCTCCATTGTTAGATTTTTCAGGAACCACTTTCAAAATCCATTTTAGCTGGACGATGATTGCTTTACAATGTTGTGATTCTGCTCTAGAGCGATGTGAATGAGCTATATGAACACATGTATCCTTGAGTCTCCCTTCCACCCCACCCCCGTCCCGCCCTTCTGGGTCATCACAGAGCATGGACTTCAGCTCCCTGCACTCAACAGCAGCTCCCCACTAGCTATCTTTTGTACACACAGGAGCGTCTGTAAGTTAAGGCTACTCTTTCAATTAAGGAATCACTTATTAATTGCAGCCTTCCTAAGAGCTTTGGATGCTCCCAGCTGGATAGTCTCTTCATCTGAGAAACCAAATCCTTGGGTTTTAATGATGTGTGGACTTAGCAGATGTTGCCACAGCAGTACATGGAAACAACCCTGCTCCATCCTTGGTCTCCTCACCCCCTACTCCATCCCATTCTGGCTCTCAGCCATAGGGTCTGCTTTCACTCCTTCCATATCTAGCATCCGGCAAATCACATACAGTGGAATGTGGTCATGGGGACGGTGCAGAGTTAATACAGAGAACGTGCTCAGAACTGACTGTGGTACACTGTTCACACACAGTGTTAGTCTTCATTATGGTGCTTATTATTTTCCTGATTTTCCCACAGGGGGATAAATGCTGTGTGTGTGTGTGTTTGTGTGTGTGTCTGTGTGTGTGTGAGTGTGACTGTGTGTGGGTAGGGAGGAGGGGCAGTTAGCCCACTGTGCCGTGTAAGTCTAAGAAAGGAGGTCAAAGAAAGCTTGAGTTGTGAGCTAATGTGACATTCATCTGGACAGGAGTGTCGGCGTTTATATTCTGTTGACTAGGGTATGTCCACAGGGTAATTACGGAAGGAACTGTAGATACAGACCAGAGGCGGGGTGCCCAAGCAGACTTGGCAGCTTTTCCCATAGGTTCTGAAACCTTCCCATGTCTCAAAAATAGAGATGATCAGATACACGGGACTGTATTTAAAATAGATAATCAGGGGATATACATATGACTAATCTGGGAACATACATATCTGTAAACAACAAAACTCTGTAAAAGCTAAAAGCAAAATAAAGGTTTAAAAAAATAATAAAATAAAATAAAATAGATAATCAGGACTTGCCTGATGGTCCATTGGTTAAGACTCTGGGCTTCCAATGCAGGGGGCACAGGTTTGAGCCCTGGTCAGGGAATGGAAATCCCACAGGCTGTGTAGCCAAAAAAAAAAGCTTTCCTAAAAAAATTTTAAAAATAAAAAATGAAATAGAGTAACCAACAAGAATCTACTGTATAGTGCAGTGAACCCTGTAAAATATTCTGTAATAACTAAAAGAGGAAAAGAATCAGAAAAGGAATAGGTATATGTATAACTGAATTATTCTGCTATATACCTGAAAGTAACACAACATTGTAAAGCAACTTTAGTCCCATATAAGATAAAAATTTAAAAAGTAGTCATTGACCCTTCAGGGGAAAAAAGAGAAAGAAAGCAGAAATGAAGGAAAAAGGAATCTGAGGGATTTAGGCTTAAAACCCAAAGAAGCTTTTTCCAGGATTGGGGCTTCCCTAGTGGTCCACTGGGTAAAGAGTCCACCTTGCAGTGCAGGGGGCACCGGTTCGATCCCTGGCCTGGAAAGATCCCACATGCTGTGGAGCAGCTGGACCGATGTGTCCACCTACCGAGCCTGAGCTCTGGAGCGCATGCGCCCAGTACCAGTGCTCTGCAATGAGAGAGGCCACTGCAACGAGAGGCCCACATGGGCCAAAGAACAAAGATGGATGAAAATAGATAAATGAAAGACCAATAGAAGTGGCCAAAAAAAAAAAAAAAAAGAAGGAACATCACGTTAAAAAAAAAAAAAAACAACCCGAAGAAGCTTTTTCCAGGATTGATGTTTTGGAGGGAATGTCCTATTTTGTCTTGAAAAACTGTTCTGAGTTTGTGCTCTAACCTGTAATACAATCTGATGCAAAATCCTAAGTGATGGAACCTTAGCAACCGTCTCCACGTTTACCCAAGGGATGTTCCTGCCATGCACCCCAGAAACCTGTCTGCTCAGCATGAGAAACAGCACCATTAGTGATGAATGGAACCCTTTAGAAAGAAGGGAAGAGGGAGAGAGGGTGCTTAAGCGCACGTCTCAGAAAGACGAATCAGTGGGTTGCAGAGGGTGAGTCAGGGGGCTGGGACCCAGGTCCAGAAACAGTGGCCATTGTTCCTCGCCTGACTGAAGGAGCGGGCAGGTGGGGGCTCTGAGGGGACTGCTCTCGGCCAGTGCCCAGGTTCCAAGAAGCCTTCCCCGCCCTGGAGAAGATGGGTCAGGTTTCGTAGTGGTTCGCAATTCTCACGTTTTCTTCTTTGACTCCTTAGTTTAAAGGTTCTGGGTCTTTAAGAGTTCTCAGGTAATGCTACTGATTCAGGCTTGAGCCCTGTCTCTGTGCCACATGACGCCTTGGCAAGCCCCAGGCAGCATGGCCAGAGATGGCAGGGTCACTCATCAGGAGGAGGTCTTGTGTGCGGTCCACACCAGTCACTGAGGATTTGCCCACTGCTCCTGAATGCCAGTGTCTGCTTTGGCCGTTTTGACGGTATGGCCTGTGCTGGGGTGGAGTGTCTTGGTGTCCCATGTCCAGCCTTCCTTTCTGCATCCATTTCTCATGGAACTCGTCACACCCCCAGGCCCGTATTCTGGTTGAGGGAAGCGCTTTCTAGACTAGCTCACGGCCGCCTCTCGCCACCCTCTGAGCCTCTCCCATTCTGAGACCGTCCACCTGCATCTTCTCTCTAAACTTTCTTACACTTCTGTGTGTTGTTTGTCTTGTGGGTATGTGACGAAAGGGTCAGGCAGAAAAAAGAGGAAAAAGAGGGACATTTTATCTACAGCAGGATAAATGAAAGGATAAACGAAAATCTCTCTCCTTTGTTCTGCCACAGAAGCCTTTGCTCCCGCTCCTCCCCACTGTCCCAGTGAAATAACTTCTATGCTATAGGTGTCTTTGTTAGTATGTATTTTTCTCTGAACTGAGTGTGGGGAGTTTAATAATAATACTTGGTCAGTGATGTAACCAGGGAGACATGGGAAATGCTCAATAGGTTGTCTTTTTTTTTTTTGCCTGTAAGTCATCATTCATTTATTTTCATCCATCTTTATTCTTGCCTGTGTGGGCCTCCCATCGCAGTGGCCCCTCTCGCTGCAGAGCACTGGCTCTGGGCACATGCACTCCAGAGTGCTGTCTCGTAATTGGACACACCAGCTCAGCTGCTCCGTGGCACGTGGACTCTTCCCAGGCCAGGGATCGAACCGGCGCCCCTTGCACTGCCAGGTGGACTCTACCCACTGGACCACCAGGGAAGCCTCTCATTAGGTTTTTAAAATGGTAATGATGAATGACGGTGGCGGAATGATGTCCAAAGACATCGTGACCTAATCCCAGGAGCCTCTGAGTATGTGATTTTGGCAAAACAGGTTCTGCACACATGATTAAGGTTACCTATTTTGAGATGGGGGATTGTCCTGGATTATGCTGACACATGAGTCTGTTCATGTCTGTTCGTCTGTCTATTTAGATGTGAACACACCTTTAGCCTATTTACATGTACATGCAATTTCTGAGTGCCTATTTTGGAAGTCTTCTGGCTTGCACTCTGTTTCTGTGGAAGTGAGCAGAAGCAGGTGCTGCTATGGTCCTGTGCAACCCCTTTCAGATAGCATCTTTGCACCTTGCAGAGAGATGCTGCTTTATTCTAAGAAAGTGATGCCAAGTACCTGGGATGCTTACCAGGGTGGCTGAACCTTGGGGCAGGCATCTTTGACCTTCTAGATGATTCTTCCAGGAGCTCTGGAAGTAAGGTGGTTGAGCTGGCCATGGAAGACCGGAAGAGGTATGGGACTGCATCACTGTTTGAAGTCTTTGGATCTCTTGGGTCTCACAGTAGTTTGCTGTGGAGTAGAACCCCAGATCTAGAATACCTGAGTTTCGGTTGCATGCCAGCTCTATCGTTACTCCTAAGCCAATAATACCCTCGACCACCCACACACTCAGAATCCTTTCAAACCACCCAAGTTTTTTACATAATGCTTTAAATAATCAAGGTTTCTCTCTTTTATACAATTTTATTCTGGCTGTGCTGGGTCTTTGTCGCTACATGGGCTTTTCTCTAATTGCGGCGAGCAGGGACTAGTCTCTAGTGGTCGTATGTGGGCTTCTCATTGTGGTGGCTGCTCTTGTTACGGAGCACAGGCTCTAGGGGCACAGGTTTCAGTATTTGTGGCTCAGTAGTCGCAGCTCCCAGGCTCCAGAGCACAGGCTCAACCCACAGTGGGTCCATGAGCGTTGTGACTCACGGGCTTAGCTGCTTTGAGGCAGGTGGGATCTTCCTGAATCAAGGATCAAACCCATGTCTCCTGCCTTGGCAGACAGATGCTTCACCACTGAGCCAGGGAAGCCCCAATTCTTAATCTTATCGCTTGCTTTTGCTTTTCTGCCAGCTGTTGTATTGGTTGTTGAGAATTTAAGCCTCCCTCAGTCTGTCCATCAACTGATAAACAAGAAGTCATTGAGTGCCTACTGTATACAAAACAGTGTGTCTTCTAGCTCCCATAGTAAAGACGAACATCTGTTCCCCCGGAGCTAATAGTCAAACGAAAACAATAAGATTTGATTATGGAGAAGAAATGAGCAAATAACAAGATGGTTCTGTTATTTATGAAATAGTCATTAGGCAACTTAACACCATTCTGGGTACTGGAGACAGAGAAAAGAAGGCTGGGAACTCACGTCCTCTAGGGAGTGTCTAGAAATGAACAGTAACTGGCAGGCACAGAGAAAGGTCCCTAACCCAGCCTAGAGACTTAGGAGAAGGTTTTGCTGAACTGGTGAAGCCCAGTCTCTAGAAAGGGAAGTAGAAGTCGATTCGGTGAATGAAGGTCACCGATTGACCTTCTAGATGATTCTTCCAGGAGCTCTGGAAGTAAGGTGGTTGAGCTGGCCATAAAATGGGACTGCATCACTGTTTGAAGTCTTTGGATCTCTTGGGTCTCACAGTAGTTTGCTGTGGAGTAGAACCCCAGATCTAGAATACCTGAGTTTCGGTTGCATGCCAGCTCTATCGTTACTCCTAAGCCAATAATACCCTCGACCACCCACACACTCAGAATCCTTTCAAACCACCCAAGTTTTTTACATAATGCTTTAAATAATCAAGGTTTCTCTCTTTTATACAATTTTATTCTGGCTGTGCTGGGTCTTTGTCGCTACATGGGCTTTTCTCTAATTGCGGCGAGCAGGGACTAGTCTCTAGTGGTCGTATGTGGGCTTCTCATTGTGGTGGCTGCTCTTGTTACGGAGCACAGGCTCTAGGGGCACAGGTTTCAGTATTTGTGGCTCAGTAGTCGCAGCTCCCAGGCTCCAGAGCACAGGCTCAACCCACAGTGGGTCCATGAGCGTTGTGACTCACGGGCTTAGCTGCTTTGAGGCAGGTGGGATCTTCCTGAATCAAGGATCAAACCCATGTCTCCTGCCTTGGCAGACAGATGCTTCACCACTGAGCCAGGGAAGCCCCAATTCTTAATCTTATCGCTTGCTTTTGCTTTTCTGCCAGCTGTTGTATTGGTTGTTGAGAATTTAAGCCTCCCTCAGTCTGTCCATCAACTGATAAACAAGAAGTCATTGAGTGCCTACTGTATACAAAACAGTGTGTCTTCTAGCTCCCATAGTAAAGACGAACATCTGTTCCCCCGGAGCTAATAGTCAAACGAAAACAATAAGATTTGATTATGGAGAAGAAATGAGCAAATAACAAGATGGTTCTGTTATTTATGAAATAGTCATTAGGCAACTTAACACCATTCTGGGTACTGGAGACAGAGAAAAGAAGGCTGGGAACTCACGTCCTCTAGGGAGTGTCTAGAAATGAACAGTAACTGGCAGGCACAGAGAAAGGTCCCTAACCCAGCCTAGAGACTTAGGAGAAGGTTTTGCTGAACTGGTGAAGCCCAGTCTCTAGAAAGGGAAGTAGAAGTCGATTCGGTGAATGAAGGTCACCGAGTTGGTCAAAGATAGAGGGGAAAGGATGTTTCAGGCAGAAAGAAAAGCAAATACCAGGGCTTCCCGGATAGCACAGTGGTGAAGAATCCTCCTGCCGTGGGTTCCATCTCTGCATCAGGGAGAGCCCCTGGAGTAGGAAATGGCACCCCTTTCCAGTATTCTTGCAGGAAACGTTCCATGGGCAGAGGAGCCTGGTGGGCTGCAGTCCATGGGGACACAGAGTCACACACAACTGAGTGACTGATCACAACACACATCATTCATGAAATGTAGGGTGTGTTGTGAAAATTGCAAGTTCCACTGTGGCTGGGACAGAGCAAGGCGGGGAGATGGGTTACCTGATCATGGATTTAGGCGTCTGATTCTAAGGAGGGAGTGAAGTCCTAAGGGGTATAGTCAGGAAGGCCTCATGCAGAAGTGTGACTCGAGCTGGATGAACGTATGCCAGGGAAAGGTCAGTGCCCCTTGGGCTCAGGGGGCTCACAGAGTCAGAGATGCTAGACAGACCGCTGGGCTGAGCATAGCCAGGTGGGTGGACCCACTGTGGGTCACGGGAGGATCCGACAGCCGCCCACACTGGGAGTTCCCAGCAGGATGTAGTTACCTGCAAAAGTGGGCAGAGCATGATAACATGAGTAGGGGGCGGAAGGAGATTACATTCCTTGAGTCAGTCACTGTCCTGAGAACATCCTATACGAGTTTTCTCATTTCTTTGTTGTAATAACCCAGCAAGTTGCACATTATCTATGTGATCTGTGGGTGGAAACTCAGCTTCAGAGATGTTAAATAACTTCCCCAAGGTCATTTGGGAAGAAGCTGGATTTAAAGCAAAGTCTGTCTGAATTCTAAGCCACAGGGAGAGGCCTTCTGCCCCCAGTTCCCTTTGAGAGCTTAAATATTTAATCTTGCCTCCTCCATTCATCGTGTAATTAGATGCAGAAAAATTTATTCACCAGAATTCCTCCTGGGGAGTGACCAGTGAACTTGTCTGGAAAATATACTTGGATAAGCTGTTTTGGCAAGGAGGGTGCAGGGAAAATTTGAGAGCATATTCAAGTAACAGAAGTAGTCCTCTAGCCATAGTGCCTGAGTCAATAGAATTGGGGGATGCTGGCTTTGCATTTGGAGCTTGGTTTTCCTTAAAAAACTGTTAATCGGTTCAACTTCTGGCCTCAGCGTCTCTTGTATCCTCAAGTGGAAACATCAGCTCTGAAGAGCCTAAATCCTGACCCTAAGCTCTTGGATGATGCCAGTTTATTACTTACCTATTTGTCATGGGCATGACACTTATGCCCAGCTGGCAACTTATCTGTGCCAAGTCATAAGTAGAGAGTGATGCTCTTTGCTCTCTGTGGCCCTCCAGCATGGTGCCAGTGCCCACAGAACTTGAATTGGATGTCACTATCAGCACATAATTTTAAGCAAACCTGCCCCATACGGGTATAGGTATTTCTTTATGATATATATATATATTTTTTTTTAATTTTGGTGTCTTTTATTGGTTTTTTATTCATTTGTTTGCATCCATCTTTATTCTTTGGCCTGTGTGGGCCTCCCATCGCAGTGGCCTCTCTCGTTGCAGAGCACCTGCTCTGGGCGCATGCGCTTCAGAGCGCTGGCTCATACTTGGACACACTGGTCCAGCTGCTCCGCGGCATGTGGGATCTTCCCGGGTCAGGGATCGAACTAGTGCCCCCTGCACTGCAAGGCGGACTCTTGACTCACTGGACCACCAGGGAAGCCCTCTTTATGATATGTTCTATAATATCAATCATATACATGAACCACAGATTTGAATTAAATGCTTGCGTCCTACCCAACTTTATCGGATGAACTAAGAGAGCATTGACATGTATACACTACCATGTATAAAATAGATAGCTAATGGGAAGCTGCTGTCTCACACAGGGAGGTCAGCGGGGTGCTCTGGGGTGACCTAGTGGGGGGATGGGGGAGTAAGAAGGAGGCTCTAAAGAAGAGGATATATGCATATAGAGAGCTGGTTCATTTTTGTTGTATACCAGAAACTAACCCAACATTGTAAAGCAGTTATAAAATAAAAAGATGAAAGTGTTAGTTACTTAGTTATATCCCACTCTTTTCACCCTATGGACGGTAGCCCGCCAGGCTCTTCTGTCCATGGTATTCTCCAGGCAAGAATACTGGAGTGGGCTGCCATGCCCTCCTCCAGGGGATCTTCCTGACTCAGGGATCAAACCTGGGTCTCCTGCGTTGGAGGAAGCTTCTTTACATCTGAGCTACCAGGAAAGCCCAAAGCGATTATACTCCAATAAAAATTTTATCTGTTGAGGGCCCCCAGTGTGACAGTATTAGGAGGTAGGACTTTTTGGAGGTGATGCGGTCATGAGGGTGGTGGCCTCATGATGGGATTAATGCCGTTTCAGAAAGAGATGTCATGGGCATGACACTTATGCCCAGCTGGCAACTTATCTGTGCCAAGTCATAAGTAGAGAGTGATGCTCTTTGCTCTCTGTGGCCCTCCAGCATGGTGCCAGTGCCCACAGAACTTGAATTGGATGTCACTATCAGCACATAATTTTAAGCAAACCTGCCCCATACGGGTATAGGTATTTCTTTATGATATATATATATATTTTTTTTTTTAATTTTGGTGTCTTTTATTGGTTTTTTATTCATTTGTTTGCATCCATCTTTATTCTTTGGCCTGTGTGGGCCTCCCATCGCAGTGGCCTCTCTCGTTGCAGAGCACCTGCTCTGGGCGCATGCGCTTCAGAGCGCTGGCTCATACTTGGACACACTGGTCCAGCTGCTCCGCGGCATGTGGGATCTTCCCGGGTCAGGGATCGAACTAGTGCCCCCTGCACTGCAAGGCGGACTCTTGACTCACTGGACCACCAGGGAAGCCCTCTTTATGATATGTTCTATAATATCAATCATATACATGAACCACAGATTTGAATTAAATGCTTGCGTCCTACCCAACTTTATCGGATGAACTAAGAGAGCATTGACATGTATACACTACCATGTATAAAATAGATAGCTAATGGGAAGCTGCTGTCTCACACAGGGAGGTCAGCGGGGTGCTCTGGGGTGACCTAGTGGGGGGATGGGGGAGTAAGAAGGAGGCTCTAAAGAAGAGGATATATGCATATAGAGAGCTGGTTCATTTTTGTTGTATACCAGAAACTAACCCAACATTGTAAAGCAGTTATAAAATAAAAAGATGAAAGTGTTAGTTACTTAGTTATATCCCACTCTTTGCACCCTATGGACGGTAGCCCGCCAGGCTCTTCTGTCCATGGTATTCTCCAGGCAAGAATACTGGAGTGGGCTGCCATGCCCTCCTCCAGGGGATCTTCCTGACTCAGGGATCAAACCTGGGTCTCCTGCGTTGGAGGAAGCTTCTTTACATCTGAGCTACCAGGAAAGCCCAAAGCGATTATACTCCAATAAAAATTTTATCTGTTGAGGGCCCCCAGTGTGACAGTATTAGGAGGTAGGACTTTTTGGAGGTGATGCGGTCATGAGGGTGGTGGCCTCATGATGGGATTAATGCCGTTTCAGAAAGAGATGGTCTCTCTCAGCCACGTGAAGAGTTAGCACAAGGCATCTGTCTGTAAGCTAGGAAGCAGGTGCTCATTAAACACCGGATCGGTTGACACCTTGATCTTGGACTTCCCAGTCTTCAGGCTGCTTGTGCTCCCCAGCCTATAGTATTTTGTAATAACAGCCAGAATGAAGACAACCGCTGTTCCAATAGTTTGTGAAAATAATAAAATGTACACAAAACAGAAGCTCTAAAAACAAGGAGGAGTGGGTGAAATACACAGTGTTCATTTAACACGTTTATGACGAAGCATCGTGAATAACGCTGGATGTACTTACATACCTCAAATAGTCATTTTTGCAATTACAACCTTTGGGGCTGTGTTTTTCTTTTCCGATTAGATCAGAGCTGTTTTTAGATCAGAGTTGTTTTTAGCGTAGAAATCAGGTTGATGGTGAGATGGCGCTGGGAGGACCATGGCGCTCACATTGTTAGCATGGTTTTCAACCCAGGGTTTCTTTGCAGGAACCTTTTGAAGCTGCTTGTCTGTGTTGTGAGGGTTGGTTTAGTTACAACTGGATAAAAATTCTCTTTGCTGGGCGCACAGGGTAGACGCGTCGCAGTGTGTCTGTGAGTGAAAGGAGGGGACTTGGCTTTGTCCAGCCTCCATTCTTCAGCTTGACCCTGAGCTGAATGAAGGTTCTGGTGTCAACGTAGTTATAAAATCTGAGGAAGGCTCAGTTCACATGTTCAGATAAAATAAGGATCAGTGGGGACTTCCCTGGTGGTCCAGTGGTTAGGAATCCGCTTTCCAGTGCTGGGGACGTGAGTTTCTCGCTGCAGTGAAAAGCCCCAAGTGCTAAATAGAATAAAAATAAATGTGGAGGAGAAATAAGCCTTGAAAAACCCTTTGTTAAAGATCAGTGGATGTTCGTGTTTCATTTTTTCAGCACTCCCTGGGTCACCTCATATACCCGACTTTGGAAATGAGCCCTTTCCCGGAGAGCATAGCAGTATGAGCCAACAAATCTCACTGATGAATGTTTAGGTATCAAGGCACACAACGGAGCCGAATCCAGACTGCTGAGGAAGAGTGTAGAGAGGAGGCCTTAACTTTGTGTGAGTGATCAGGGTCCTCTCCCTTAAGAACACAGTCAAGCTGAGGATTCCAAGGGAAAAAGTAGTTTCCAAGAATCAGACAACAGACTTCCAGTAGAGGAAACTGCCTTCACGAAGGCCCTGACGTCAGGGGAAGTGGAATCCATAAGGGGAGGGGAAAGAGTTGGTACACAGAGAACGAGGGGATTAGTGGCGTGAGATAAACCCTGAGATCTCTTAGTCAAGGGGGACCCTGTAGGATACATTCCCAAGGAACTCCTGAGAAAAATGCCTCAGGATAAAGGCAGACTGAAGGACTTTCTTGGTGGTCCAGTAGCTGAAACTTCATCCTCCCCAATGCAGGGTGCCTGGGTTCCATTCCCAGTTGGGGACCCACAAGCCAAAACTGAGAGTTTGCATGTGACAACAAAGATGGAAGATCCCTCATGCTGCCGTGAAGACCTGCCACAGTTAAATAAAGAAATAATCTACTGAAAAAGAGAGACGGGCTGAGAGGTTGGGCCACTAAGAATTTGGGATCAGCACTGGTAAGAAGAGATGGCTCAGTCCATCTTTGGGGGTTGGTGGGGCCAAGCTGCTCTGAGGAGAGCTATCCTGAGGCCATTGGGATTCAGCTGAGAGCATCCTGTAGGCGAGAACAGACGAATCATGACAGAGGCAGTGAAGTGTACAGGGAAAGGCAAGGGTTCATTGACAGCAACCCCAGCCGCTGAAAATCAAACACAGTGGCCACTAGCCAGTCTTCTCCTCATTTTGGAACTACTGTCAACGTAGTTATAAAATCAAACAGTTCACATTTCCAGTGGGACTTCCCTGGTGGTCCAGTGGTTAGGAATCCGCTTTCCAGTGCTGGGGACGTGAGTTTCTCGCTGCAGTGAAAAGCCCCAAGTGCTAAATAGAATAAAAATAAATGTGGAGGAGAAATAAGCCTTGAAAAACCCTTTGTTAAAGATCAGTGGATGTTCGTGTTTCATTTTTTCAGCACTCCCTGGGTCACCTCATATACCCGACTTTGGAAATGAGCCCTTTCCCGGAGAGCATAGCAGTATGAGCCAACAAATCTCACTGATGAATGTTTAGGTATCAAGGCACACAACGGAGCCGAATCCAGACTGCTGAGGAAGAGTGTAGAGAGGAGGCCTTAACTTTGTGTGAGTGATCAGGGTCCTCTCCCTTAAGAACACAGTCAAGCTGAGGATTCCAAGGGAAAAAGTAGTTTCCAAGAATCAGACAACAGACTTCCAGTAGAGGAAACTGCCTTCACGAAGGCCCTGACGTCAGGGGAAGTGGAATCCATAAGGGGAGGGGAAAGAGTTGGTACACAGAGAACGAGGGGGGATTAGTGGCGTGAGATAAACCCTGAGATCTCTTAGTCAAGGGGGACCCTGTAGGATACATTCCCAAGGAACTCCTGAGAAAAATGCCTCAGGATAAAGGCAGACTGAAGGACTTTCTTGGTGGTCCAGTAGCTGAAACTTCATCCTCCCCAATGCAGGGTGCCTGGGTTCCATTCCCAGTTGGGGACCCACAAGCCAAAACTGAGAGTTTGCATGTGACAACAAAGATGGAAGATCCCTCATGCTGCCGTGAAGACCTGCCACAGTTAAATAAAGAAATAATCTACTGAAAAAGAGAGACGGGCTGAGAGGTTGGGCCACTAAGAATTTGGGATCAGCACTGGTAAGAAGAGATGGCTCAGTCCATCTTTGGGGGTTGGTGGGGCCAAGCTGCTCTGAGGAGAGCTATCCTGAGGCCATTGGGATTCAGCTGAGAGCATCCTGTAGGCGAGAACAGACGAATCATGACAGAGGCAGTGAAGTGTACAGGGAAAGGCAAGGGTTCATTGACAGCAACCCCAGCCGCTGATAGAAACTCAAACACAGTGGCCACTAGCCAGTCTTCTCCTCATTTTGGAACTACACTCTGTGCCCTCCCTGTGCCCACTGCCATGCTCAGTTATGCATCCATTCCCCTGCCACATGGCACAGCCCCACTGAGTCTGCCCAGACTCAGAGAAGACTCAACATGTAACATAACTTGTCTTATAACTTGCATTACATTGATGCCACCTTATACTTAAGGATGAAAAGAAGATGACCAACACACTCGAGCATGCACGCACATGCTGCAACGACTGAAGGAAGGAGAAAAGAAAACACTAAGCCTTAGTCTCAGTTGCATTCAATGAGCAAAGCACACATCTTTGCTCTGGGTAAATATCTTAGAATCCACTGGAAACCATTTACAGAGCTCATATGGAGAAACTAATATTTACCTTGAGAAATGTTTGTGCTCTTGGGAGAGAGCATGGTGTAGGCCAAAGAGTGATTTTGGAATCAGGCAGACTTGAGTTTGAATCTGGGACCTCTCAGTTACCTGCTCTGTAAACCCGGAGACCTTCCATACATCCTCTGTTTCCTCATTTGCAAAATAGGGGAGAATATATTTACCTCTCAATATTCTTATAAAATGTAAGTGAGATGATGAGCATGAATGATATCCTTTTCGTGCACACCAGTTTCCCCGTGTGTGTGTGCAGGCATGTGGACACCTGTTCCATGACGTCATCTAACACGAGTTATTGAAGAGGCTACAGCTGCCCAGTCTTCACCCATTTACATGTCAGGACTAGCCCAGGACAAATGCTAATTCTTGGAAAAATTTGGAACATTTTTTTAAGCTTCCCAGCGTTGTCATTTTTGTGACCAGCTTGCTTCCGCTGAGTCACTAAGAGGCTTCTTACTGTATCATGCCTATGCTTGGAAGTACCCTTCAGTTCTAGGAAGAAAAGAGAAAGGAAGGTAGGAAGAAAGAAGGGAGGAAGGGAGGGAGGGAAGGATGAGAGGAAGCAGGGAGGGAGAGGAAAGTAGTAGAAGGAAGAACTTCAAGCACAGACGAATCATGACAGAGGCAGTGAAGTGTACAGGGAAAGGCAAGGGTTCATTGACAGCAACCCCAGCCGCTGATAGAAACTCAAACACAGTGGCCACTAGCCAGTCTTCTCCTCATTTTGGAACTACACTCTGTGCCCTCCCTGTGCCCACTGCCATGCTCAGTTATGCATCCATTCCCCTGCCACATGGCACAGCCCCACTGAGTCTGCCCAGACTCAGAGAAGACTCAACATGTAACATAACTTGTCTTATAACTTGCATTACATTGATGCCACCTTATACTTAAGGATGAAAAGAAGATGACCAACACACTCGAGCATGCACGCACATGCTGCAACGACTGAAGGAAGGAGAAAAGAAAACACTAAGCCTTAGTCTCAGTTGCATTCAATGAGCAAAGCACACATCTTTGCTCTGGGTAAATATCTTAGAATCCACTGGAAACCATTTACAGAGCTCATATGGAGAAACTAATATTTACCTTGAGAAATGTTTGTGCTCTTGGGAGAGAGCATGGTGTAGGCCAAAGAGTGATTTTGGAATCAGGCAGACTTGAGTTTGAATCTGGGACCTCTCAGTTACCTGCTCTGTAAACCCGGAGACCTTCCATACATCCTCTGTTTCCTCATTTGCAAAATAGGGGAGAATATATTTACCTCTCAATATTCTTATAAAATGTAAGTGAGATGATGAGCATGAATGATATCCTTTTCGTGCACACCAGTTTCCCCGTGTGTGTGTGCAGGCATGTGGACACCTGTTCCATGACGTCATCTAACACGAGTTATTGAAGAGGCTACAGCTGCCCAGTCTTCACCCATTTACATGTCAGGACTAGCCCAGGACAAATGCTAATTCTTGGAAAAATTTGGAACATTTTTTTAAGCTTCCCAGCGTTGTCATTTTTGTGACCAGCTTGCTTCCGCTGAGTCACTAAGAGGCTTCTTACTGTATCATGCCTATGCTTGGAAGTACCCTTCAGTTCTAGGAAGAAAAGAGAAAGGAAGGTAGGAAGAAAGAAGGGAGGAAGGGAGGGAGGGAAGGATGAGAGGAAGCAGGGAGGGAGAGGAAAGTAGTAGAAGGAAGAACTTCAAGCACAGAGAGTGTGAGGGCTTCCCTGGTGGTCCAGTGGCTAGAGAGTCTGCCTTGCAGTGCAAGGGGCACCAGTTTGATCCCTGGCCGGGGAAGATCCCACATGCCACAGAGCGGCTGGACCAATGTGTCCACTTATGAGCTGGCACTCTGAAGCGCATGTGCCCAGAGCTGGTGCTCTGCAATGAGAGAGGCCACTGCAATGGGAGGCCCACACAGGCCAAAGAGTAAAGATGAATGAAAATAAATAAATAAACAATAAAAGAGGCCAAAATTTAAAAAGCATGGAGGGTGTGGTGAGTCTCGGTGTACATGGAGGGAAGAGAGCAGTCGAGTCTAACCCTCGCTGGGTCTTGGGGCTCCCAGGGTATGAATGGATGCCAGGGTAAGTCCTGTGCTGGCCTATCTCTGTCCAATGGTCAACTTTCCACCAGAACCCTCTTCCCATAAGTGCGATGGGACGGAAAAGGAAGGCCTGACTTTTATTCACAGCTACTCCAGAACTTGTGGCCACAGTGAAAATCAATCAAACAGCACAACTGGGCTGCAAACAGTTTTTCTTTAAATTTACTATCTTCACTATTTTTAAAAATAATTTATTCATTTGACCGTGCTGCATAGCAGGTGGGGTCTTAGTTCCTCGACTAGGGATTGAACCCATGCCCTGTGGAAGCTGGAGTCTTAGCCACTGGACCACCTGGGAAGCCCCCAGCGAGCAGGTTTTAACTTCCCAGTACTCACAGTGTTTCCCTAGACCAGATCCCACTTCTGCATGATTGGCGGGTATAAAGCAAAGCTTGGGTACCAATCCCAACTCTTTTCTAAAGAGCATCACTTAAGCATGACACCCTGGAGGAAGGGCATCGGGCTAGGAAACAGATAGGGAAACTGAGGCCCAGTGCCATTCCTGCTCATGCCTGAGGCTGTAACATTTGACTTGTGAGGAAAGGTGGCTCCATCTCATGCCATGCCTTCAGTGTCCTATCCTCTGTTCATATTTATTCAGTGTCCTATCCTCTGTTCATATTTATCCTTGGAGTTGGACAAGGGAACAGCCCAGGATGAGGCTATCAGACTTAGACCCAGGTCTTTGAACAGTTAGCCTTGTGAGTCTTCCTCTATACTCAAGGAATATCTTATAGAGAGCCTAACTTGTGAAGCATTTAACACTCAGCAGTGGAGGAGCTATTTTCTGAGCTCCGGCTTCCTAACAGGAGGGTGGTGGCTTGGCAGACATGCGCTCAAGTTAGCACCAAGCACTTGCTCTTAGCGTCTGGTGCTGACGCAACTTCAGGACCAGTTGAGTGAGAGGTTCCGGAAGAGGAGGGTATTGTCACGTCAGAGAGCAACAGGGGCAGAGGGATGGTTGGGGATCTGCTCATGGAGTTCAGTCACGCAGGGTCCGAGCCCAACTAGCCAGAGTCCAGGTGGGAACCCTGGAGGAGCCCTGACCGTCTAGGGTGGCGTGGTGAAGGGTTAGGGTGGAAGCTCAGGTCAAGGTTAAGAAGCCAAAGGAGCTGTTGAAGGTGGGGCTGGCTTTGCACCTTAAGGACGATCTTGCCAGCCGGTCTTTCTGTGGCTACAGTAGAAGAGTGAGGGGTGTTGAAGAGGATAAGAAGGAGCTGGGGATAAGGGACTGGAATGTGGGGTCTCCAGAGTCCTGAAGAGCCACCTCATTGCAACAAAGTGCCCTCAGAGCCATACAGAATAAAAATTGTGATGTAGAGAGTGTCCGAACTCACATCTCCTGCGTTGGGATCATGAGGAAGCCCTCTCTATTTTCAACCCAGATCTCGTTGTCTCACTTGTCACTTCCTAGACCAGATCCCACTTCTGCATGATTGGCGGGTATAAAGCAAAGCTTGGGTACCAATCCCAACTCTTTTCTAAAGAGCATCACTTAAGCATGACACCCTGGAGGAAGGGCATCGGGCTAGGAAACAGATAGGGAAACTGAGGCCCAGTGCCATTCCTGCTCATGCCTGAGGCTGTAACATTTGACTTGTGAGGAAAGGTGGCTCCATCTCATGCCATGCCTTCAGTGTCCTATCCTCTGTTCATATTTATTCAGTGTCCTATCCTCTGTTCATATTTATCCTTGGAGTTGGACAAGGGAACAGCCCAGGATGAGGCTATCAGACTTAGACCCAGGTCTTTGAACAGTTAGCCTTGTGAGTCTTCCTCTATACTCAAGGAATATCTTATAGAGAGCCTAACTTGTGAAGCATTTAACACTCAGCAGTGGAGGAGCTATTTTCTGAGCTCCGGCTTCCTAACAGGAGGGTGGTGGCTTGGCAGACATGCGCTCAAGTTAGCACCAAGCACTTGCTCTTAGCGTCTGGTGCTGACGCAACTTCAGGACCAGTTGAGTGAGAGGTTCCGGAAGAGGAGGGTATTGTCACGTCAGAGAGCAACAGGGGCAGAGGGATGGTTGGGGATCTGCTCATGGAGTTCAGTCACGCAGGGTCCGAGCCCAACTAGCCAGAGTCCAGGTGGGAACCCTGGAGGAGCCCTGACCGTCTAGGGTGGCGTGGTGAAGGGTTAGGGTGGAAGCTCAGGTCAAGGTTAAGAAGCCAAAGGAGCTGTTGAAGGTGGGGCTGGCTTTGCACCTTAAGGACGATCTTGCCAGCCGGTCTTTCTGTGGCTACAGTAGAAGAGTGAGGGGTGTTGAAGAGGATAAGAAGGAGCTGGGGATAAGGGACTGGAATGTGGGGTCTCCAGAGTCCTGAAGAGCCACCTCATTGCAACAAAGTGCCCTCAGAGCCATACAGAATAAAAATTGTGATGTAGAGAGTGTCCGAACTCACATCTCCTGCGTTGGGATCATGAGGGAAGCCCCTCTCTATTTTCAACCCAGATCTCGTTGTCTCACTATGGACTGGGCTAACCATTCCCAAAGAACAACCTGACTTTGGGCAGTTTTTAGGAGCCAGTAGGACCACGTGAGTGCTGTGCAGCCCCAGGCCTCCCTGCCTCCGTGGTTGACACATGCTTGCTTTGCAGGGCTGGCTGACTGCAGTAGGTCTCCCAAGCAGCAAGTGCTAATTATATCCCCAAGGAGCTTTTTGAAGAAGACAGCCAAGCCCCATGGCTCCCCAGGGCTCTGATGAGCAGCTCTGCTCCTCCCCATCTTCCAATCATGCCCTTTATTAGATTGCTGTTGGGGTCCAACTAAGTTTAATTCAGCATGTGCATCTCTAAACATCCCAGAGGGGACGCTGATGCTAGAGACATTTTCCAGAAACTGCCAAAGGTATCTGAGGCCACCAGCTTGGGAGGTCTGAAAACCATGATGCTGGTTTAATAGGAGCTTTCCGGGGAGCCGGCCCAGAACCGTCTGCCAAAATTCTTTGCAGGTTGTTCCCTCTTTCCATTCCCCAAGCACCACGTTTAGCTAAGTGAATTTGCCTCCTTTAGGTTGCTTTGTAATTGGGGTGATTATTCATTCCTGTCACAAGACAGAACTGGGAGGAAGAGACTGGCTCGAGACCCCAAATTCTCAGACCAGCAGGCTGCTGAATTTCATCGCTTCTCCTCTATACGATCGGCGTGCTTGACTTCTGAGATTTGAAGAGCTGGGTCAAGGTCATCCAGTCTCAACCTCAGCCTCATAGCTGCTGTTGAGAAGTGATATCTCCATTGTCATCCTAGGATCAGGCTTGGGGAGAAAGGCAGGAGATGGGGTGGGGAGCTGTTTGCCAGGACGATGTAGTGACTCACAGCCTAGCCAGTCAGGTGTTCTGTCTGGGTTTCCTTTCAGACCAGCAGGGGTCATCCGTGGCTGTGGTTCCTAAAGAGATTGTCTAGGACCTGCATGTCTGAGCACATTCTAAGTGGTGCTGGGCAAACCTGGCGCCATCTTGGGATACCATTCACGGTCTTGTCACACAGCCTGCTGAGGACCAGAGGGGACGTTCCCTAAAGGAAACCACACTTTCCTCTTTACACACAACGCTTCTGATGCTAAACTCTGGTTTTTGTTTTTCTTTCTCCCTCCACCCACACCACCTGCGTGTCTAGCAACTCAGTTCAAATCTGACACTGTCTACCTAAAGTCAGCATCACGTCCCACAGTGAAGGGCTCGACCCCACAAGCTCCCACTTCAGAGGCTAACTCAGTTTCCGTGGTTGACACATGCTTGCTTTGCAGGGCTGGCTGACGAGGCCCCCAAATGCTAATTATATCCCCAAGGAGCTTTTGAAAAACAGCCAAGCCCCATGGCTCCCCAGGGCTCTGATGAGCAGCTCTGCTCCTCCCCATCTTCCAATCATGCCCTTTATTAGATTGCTGTTGGGGTCCAACTAAGTTTAATTCAGCATGTGCATCTCTAAACATCCCAGAGGGGACGCTGATGCTAGAGACATTTTCCAGAAACTGCCAAAGGTATCTGAGGCCACCAGCTTGGGAGGTCTGAAAACCATGATGCTGGTTTAATAGGAGCTTTCCGGGGAGCCGGCCCAGAACCGTCTGCCAAAATTCTTTGCAGGTTGTTCCCTCTTTCCATTCCCCAAGCACCACGTTTAGCTAAGTGAATTTGCCTCCTTTAGGTTGCTTTGTAATTGGGGTGATTATTCATTCCTGTCACAAGACAGAACTGGGAGGAAGAGACTGGCTCGAGACCCCAAATTCTCAGACCAGCAGGCTGCTGAATTTCATCGCTTCTCCTCTATACGATCGGCGTGCTTGACTTCTGAGATTTGAAGAGCTGGGTCAAGGTCATCCAGTCTCAACCTCAGCCTCATAGCTGCTGTTGAGAAGTGATATCTCCATTGTCATCCTAGGATCAGGCTTGGGGAGAAAGGCAGGAGATGGGGTGGGGAGCTGTTTGCCAGGACGATGTAGTGACTCACAGCCTAGCCAGTCAGGTGTTCTGTCTGGGTTTCCTTTCAGACCAGCAGGGGTCATCCGTGGCTGTGGTTCCTAAAGAGATTGTCTAGGACCTGCATGTCTGAGCACATTCTAAGTGGTGCTGGGCAAACCTGGCGCCATCTTGGGATACCATTCACGGTCTTGTCACACAGCCTGCTGAGGACCAGAGGGGACGTTCCCTAAAGGAAACCACACTTTCCTCTTTACACACAACGCTTCTGATGCTAAACTCTGGTTTTTGTTTTTCTTTCTCCCTCCACCCACACCACCTGCGTGTCTAGCAACTCAGTTCAAATCTGACACTGTCTACCTAAAGTCAGCATCACGTCCCACAGTGAAGGGCTCGACCCCACAAGCTCCCACTTCAGAGGCTAATCACAAGTCTGGACATGCCACACCTCTGACCAATCAGTTATACAATGAGGACTCCCCAACCCTCTCCTCAAGATTGATCCTTTGTTCAAATAGCTCATAGAACCCAGGAATGTACCTTATTTACTATTTTCCATTTAATATAAAAGACTACAATTTGTGAACAGCCAGATGGAAGAGACAGACAGATCAAGGTATGGGGATAGAAGGTGGAGCTTCCAAGGCCCCTCTCCCCTGATGCAGCACCCTCCCAGCACCTTGTTATGCTTGCCAGCCTGAAATGTCTCCAAACCCTGCACATTGGGGAATTTTATGGAAGCCTCATCACGTAGGTATCATAGACTATGAACTCAGTTTCTCTCCTCTGCCCAGAAAATGTCAAGTGAAGCTAAAATGTCTACATTTCTGATCATGGAGTAGGCTTTCTGGAGTCCCACCCTGAAGCTATGCATGCGCCTACCCAGAGTCAGCTGATTAGAACAAGACACTTGTCAGCCATAAGCTTCCTAGGGATTTAGGAGATCTGGATCAGGAACTGGGGTTGAAGACCAAGTATTGGAATTGGACATTCTCCTAACATCCTTACAAATTAGTACATTACACAGGTTTTGGAGCGTTGCCCAGAATCTCAGGATGAAGGCCAAAATAGACATTTATGGTTATATCACACACGAGGCATCCCGTATCTCAAGTGTTCAGCTAAGACCTGCTCCCTCCTAGCTGCCCTGCCGTCCTCCCCATTCTCTTTATTCTGGCTCCATCATCTCACTCTCGTATCTGCTTAAGGCTCGCAGTCAATCTGAATGAGCCATCAAGACTCCTCCACTGATTTCCCATATCCGAACAAGCCTCCTTTCCAAACACACTTTCCCTCCACCTCGGCACATCCTCTCGATTTTAGCAACAGTAAAATAATAAGAGGACCTGCCCATGGGCTGTCGTGCCATGAAACAGGCTTGTTAGAGAGACAGATAAGTCAAGAATTATAACCTGGTGTGATAAGATCCTTGATGGGGCTGCTATGGAAACACAAGGGAGAACACAAAACCTAGGCTTGGAGATTGAAGGAAGGCTTCCTGGAAGAAGAGAGTGCTAAATGGATAGATAGATAGGTATAACTGATTCACTTTGCTGTGTAGCAGACATGAACACAACATTGTAGACCAAGTACACACCAGGAAAAATTAATTTAAAAAACAACAACAAAAAAAGTGAGCCTGGAAGAAGGAGCAGGAATAATGTCCCAGGCAGAGAGTGCAGCACAGGCCCAGGAAAGCCAGGGAGGTTTGGAAGCCTCATCACGTAAGGAAAAAATCAGGTGGGGAAACTTCAAGGCCCCTCTCCTGATGCAGCACCCTCCCAGCACCTTGTTATGCTTGCCAGCCTGAAATGTCTCCAAACCCTGCACATTGGGGAATTTTATGGAAGCCTCATCACGTAGGTATCATAGACTATGAACTCAGTTTCTCTCCTCTGCCCAGAAAATGTCAAGTGAAGCTAAAATGTCTACATTTCTGATCATGGAGTAGGCTTTCTGGAGTCCCACCCTGAAGCTATGCATGCGCCTACCCAGAGTCAGCTGATTAGAACAAGACACTTGTCAGCCATAAGCTTCCTAGGGATTTAGGAGATCTGGATCAGGAACTGGGGTTGAAGACCAAGTATTGGAATTGGACATTCTCCTAACATCCTTACAAATTAGTACATTACACAGGTTTTGGAGCGTTGCCCAGAATCTCAGGATGAAGGCCAAAATAGACATTTATGGTTATATCACACACGAGGCATCCCGTATCTCAAGTGTTCAGCTAAGACCTGCTCCCTCCTAGCTGCCCTGCCGTCCTCCCCATTCTCTTTATTCTGGCTCCATCATCTCACTCTCGTATCTGCTTAAGGCTCGCAGTCAATCTGAATGAGCCATCAAGACTCCTCCACTGATTTCCCATATCCGAACAAGCCTCCTTTCCAAACACACTTTCCCTCCACCTCGGCACATCCTCTCGATTTTAGCAACAGTAAAATAATAAGAGGACCTGCCCATGGGCTGTCGTGCCATGAAACAGGCTTGTTAGAGAGACAGATAAGTCAAGAATTATAACCTGGTGTGATAAGATCCTTGATGGGGCTGCTATGGAAACACAAGGGAGAACACAAAACCTAGGCTTGGAGATTGAAGGAAGGCTTCCTGGAAGAAGAGAGTGCTAAATGGGTAGATAGATAGGTATAACTGATTCACTTTGCTGTGTAGCAGACATGAACACAACATTGTAGACCAAGTACACACCAGGAAAAATTAATTTAAAAAACAACAACAAAAAAAGTGAGCCTGGAAGAAGGAGCAGGAATAATGTCCCAGGCAGAGAGTGCAGCACAGGCCCAGGAAAGCCAGGGAGGTTTGGAAATGTGCTGGGAGCTCAGTGGCACAGATCCATCTTGTCTGGGAGGATCCGTGGGAACAGGTTTGAGTTCTGTTCCAGAAATGTGAATCGATTGGTCCTAAGCCATTCACAATCTGGGGGAGTGGGGGGCAAGGACATGCCTAGAGATAAAGAAACCAAGAGCCTATGATTTAATGTGAGAGTTGAGCCTGTGATCTTATTTCTATTAACACAACCTTTATACCATTTATGTGAAATCTGCTGTCAATCTGATCCATCTTTGTTTTTTTCTTGTTTGGAGATTATATGTCCTTTACTCAATCATTATCCCACTGTTAAAGATTTAAGTTGTTTTTATTTTTTCTATAATTCCATAATTTTATGATGAGTATTTCTGAGCATCAAGCCTTTTTTCTCCTTCCCCTTCCCTTTCAGGGTTCTGTCTCTAAAAAGAATCTCATGATTGGAATTTCTGGGGCAGATGTTACAAGCATCTTGAGGGCCCTTTCTGTTTTTACTATTCCATGCTACTTCCAAAAACAAAAAATAGAAACTATAATACCCTCTCTCCGCTTGGAAACAAGTCCTAACACTGACTCAGGCATCAGAACTACTGAATCTAATATCCTTTCCAACTTAAGAAATTTTTCAAAAAGAAAGATTATCTAGTTTATAGACCTAGAGAATATGCTGAGATGTTTCTTTTCTACATGAGGAGTGATTAGACCATTCAGTACTCCGTTCATTGCGTGATGACTAATGATTGCCCTATTTTATTGGACAGAAAAAATGGAATTGACCATCATGGTGGTGATCATACCTAAAAGAGGGGTGCAGCCTCCTAGAGTAATGCCTAGGTTAAGACAGGATGAGTAATTGAGCAAAAGTTGGATATGCTTTCAAGAGTGTTTGGGTGAAATGTTAACCCAAGGCCGATGAGCAGGAAGGTGAAACCCAAGAGTGAATTAACCTGAAATGTATCGTGGTATTACATGCATTCATTCATAGGTGTGTGGAGCTGGGGTGTGCAGAACATCAGCACATGTCTTGTGTGCAGCAGCTGGAAGGAACCTAGTGGGTAGACAGAACTGTCCTCCAGTGTCTAGGAAGCCCAATGACTCAGTTAGAGCAATAATGTGGACAAACTCCTGGGGTTTCTGGCATTACCAACTGGGAGACTGAAGGGAAAATTAGAGGAGAAATAGAGAGCAATGACCATAGATCATACATGATGCCAAATGCTTTATATACCCCTGCCTGTCATAGTTGTGCTCTAAGACACAATTATTTTAGTTTTTTTAAATTATTTATTTTGGCTGTATTGGGTCTTTGTTATACCTCATGGGCTTTCTCTAGTTACTGCTAGCAGCAGCCACTCTCTTGTTGCGGCATGGACTTCTCCTTGTGGCACATGGGTTCTAGAGCCCACAGGCTTCAGTAGGTGTGGCACACGGGCTTAGTTGCCCTGCGTCATGTGGGATCTTAGTTCCCTGACCAGGGATCAAGCCCATGTACCTTGCACTGGAAAGTGTATTGTTAACCACTGGACCACCAAGGAAGTCCCAGAGTTATTCCAGTTGTACAGGTCATGTCAGTTGAGGTTCTTCAGCAGAAAGGTGTTTCTCTAGGTGCCAGGTCTGTCTGGTTCTTTAAGTAACATTGTGCTGTAGGTGAAATCAGTATGGAGCTAGAAGAGTCTTCAAAAGGGCTGGAAAACTGTCCCAGAGTACAGGGTGCAGCTGAGCCAGTGAAGGGATAGGGATTGGGGAGGAGAGACATTGCCTAAGGCTCCTTTCCCAAGACCTGGGAGGTCTTCTTTTGGACCAAGAAAATCTTATGCTATGGATGGCTTAGCATCCTGAAGACCTTTCAGATGACCTTTTCAGTCTTCTGTTTTACCACTGTTGCTAATGTTTCTTAAGGCTGCTTTATTTGGATTGGTGTGGACTTACGTTCAGTTAAATTAGGAGCAGTTTTGGTCTGAGAGCTCTGGACCCCACATAAAAGTCAGCTGATTATACCAAATATCTTTGATTTAGGTGTGTGGAGCTGGGGTGTGCAGAACATCAGCACATGTCTTGTGTGCAGCAGCTGGAAGGAACCTAGTGGGTAGACAGAACTGTCCTCCAGTGTCTAGGAAGCCCAATGACTCAGTTAGAGCAATAATGTGGACAAACTCCTGGGGTTTCTGGCATTACCAACTGGGAGACTGAAGGGAAAATTAGAGGAGAAATAGAGAGCAATGACCATAGATCATACATGATGCCAAATGCTTTATATACCCCTGCCTGTCATAGTTGTGCTCTAAGACACAATTATTTTAGTTTTTTTAAATTATTTATTTTGGCTGTATTGGGTCTTTGTTATACCTCATGGGCTTTCTCTAGTTACTGCTAGCAGCAGCCACTCTCTTGTTGCGGCATGGACTTCTCCTTGTGGCACATGGGTTCTAGAGCCCACAGGCTTCAGTAGGTGTGGCACACGGGCTTAGTTGCCCTGCGTCATGTGGGATCTTAGTTCCCTGACCAGGGATCAAGCCCATGTACCTTGCACTGGAAAGTGTATTGTTAACCACTGGACCACCAAGGAAGTCCCAGAGTTATTCCAGTTGTACAGGTCATGTCAGTTGAGGTTCTTCAGCAGAAAGGTGTTTCTCTAGGTGCCAGGTCTGTCTGGTTCTTTAAGTAACATTGTGCTGTAGGTGAAATCAGTATGGAGCTAGAAGAGTCTTCAAAAGGGCTGGAAAACTGTCCCAGAGTACAGGGTGCAGCTGAGCCAGTGAAGGGATAGGGATTGGGGAGGAGAGACATTGCCTAAGGCTCCTTTCCCAAGACCTGGGAGGTCTTCTTTTGGACCAAGAAAATCTTATGCTATGGATGGCTTAGCATCCTGAAGACCTTTCAGATGACCTTTTCAGTCTTCTGTTTTACCACTGTTGCTAATGTTTCTTAAGGCTGCTTTATTTGGATTGGTGTGGACTTACGTTCAGTTAAATTAGGAGCAGTTTTGGTCTGAGAGCTCTGGACCCCACATAAAAGTCAGCTGATTATACCAAATATCTTTGATTTAGGATTCCAAAGATGCAAAGGCATTATCCACTGTGGCTTCTTTTCGGTAATGTTTTCCCCAGTTCTGACATCACTTTGGTGGATTCTTACATCAGTCCCTGCAATTTTATTGCTTCCAGTTCAGGAGCAGATTATTGATAAAGGCTTAGAGCTTTTAGAACCCAAGAACAGAGCTGCAACGCCTTCCTGGCCTTTCCTTTTACCAAATATGCTTACGGGAGAAATGGCTGTTTGGATTTTCCCTTGAAGCAAAAACAAAGCTGGGTTTTGCTTCTGTGTGTGTAAATTCTTCCCCACCTCTAGACCTCTGTGTCCTCCACCTGAAGCCCTAGCAAGCTCTCTTGTGCCCTGCTGAGCCTCTGGACACGTGGGGAAGGGAAAGGGCCTGCCTGGATGAAAATCCTACAGGTATTGCGTCCTGCCTAGATGGTGCCTTATTCCGTTCTCATAATAATTCCATCAGACAGTTATGAACAGGCCCATTTTGTAGATGTGAAAAATAAGGCTCAAAAAACCAGCTAGAATAGAGTAGACTGAACAACAGTCTATGGAGATTGGTGAACCTGAGATGTAAGACCAACTCTTTCACCCTCTTAACTTCAGTAGTCTCATCGGCCAAAAGGGTCTTAATGTTTTTGTTTTTGCACTGTTTTGAGGAACAACGAGACTATGTAAATAGATGGTCCTGTGCAATGCCTATGTGTATTGGGAACTCTGCACTCCATAGTTATTACTCTTATTAATAACTTTTACAGAGACTTGGTGGTAGAGGTGAGTCCTGACTTCAGTTCTGGATGGTTCCAGGTATTTTTCTACACCACATGTTCTGAAATTAGGCATATCTCTCCTAATTAAACGACTGGGAAAGTAGCCAAAACAATCTGTGGCCTCCTTAAACTGATGGGAAACCTGAATTCTAGAAAGGAATAAAAGCAATTCCAAATATTTGAGAGGAGGGACTGTGGGCAGGCTCAGAGCCAGGCAACCGAAGTGTAATTGACCCAGCTTCTGTTCTGTGAAGCTTTTTGGATTGGTGTGGATTTGAGAAAGGCTTTCTGAGAGCTCTGGACCCCACATAAAAGTCAGCTGATTATACCAAATATCTTTGATTTAGGATTCCAAAGATGCAAAGGCATTATCCACTGTGGCTTCTTTTCGGTAATGTTTTCCCCAGTTCTGACATCACTTTGGTGGATTCTTACATCAGTCCCTGCAATTTTATTGCTTCCAGTTCAGGAGCAGATTATTGATAAAGGCTTAGAGCTTTTAGAACCCAAGAACAGAGCTGCAACGCCTTCCTGGCCTTTCCTTTTACCAAATATGCTTACGGGAGAAATGGCTGTTTGGATTTTCCCTTGAAGCAAAAACAAAGCTGGGTTTTGCTTCTGTGTGTGTAAATTCTTCCCCACCTCTAGACCTCTGTGTCCTCCACCTGAAGCCCTAGCAAGCTCTCTTGTGCCCTGCTGAGCCTCTGGACACGTGGGGAAGGGAAAGGGCCTGCCTGGATGAAAATCCTACAGGTATTGCGTCCTGCCTAGATGGTGCCTTATTCCGTTCTCATAATAATTCCATCAGACAGTTATGAACAGGCCCATTTTGTAGATGTGAAAAATAAGGCTCAAAAAACCAGCTAGAATAGAGTAGACTGAACAACAGTCTATGGAGATTGGTGAACCTGAGATGTAAGACCAACTCTTTCACCCTCTTAACTTCAGTAGTCTCATCGGCCAAAAGGGTCTTAATGTTTTGTTTTGCACTGTTTTGAGGAACAACGAGACTATGTAAATAGATGGTCCTGTGCAATGCCTATGTGTATTGGGAACTCTGCACTCCATAGTTATTACTCTTATTAATAACTTTTACAGAGACTTGGTGGTAGAGGTGAGTCCTGACTTCAGTTCTGGATGGTTCCAGGTATTTTTCTACACCACATGTTCTGAAATTAGGCATATCTCTCCTAATTAAACGACTGGGAAAGTAGCCAAAACAATCTGTGGCCTCCTTAAACTGATGGGAAACCTGAATTCTAGAAAGGAATAAAAGCAATTCCAAATATTTGAGAGGAGGGACTGTGGGCAGGCTCAGAGCCAGGCAACCGAAGTGTAATTGACCCAGCTTCTGTTCTGTGAAGCTGGGGAGCAAAATACTCATTCCAGAAGATTCTTCATCCGCTGAACATTTTTGTAATTATGTGGCGGAAATGTTCCCTCTACCCCAGGAAATAACCTGGGCTGAACTCCTAATATTGAATATGTTAGGTGTATAATACACAACTTTATGTAACCATCTCAAAAAAACCCCAAACTGTGAAATCGAACGATGCAAAGTGCTATTATGGAAAAAGATGAGGTGACCTGCCAGGGTGGGGGAGGAGGCTACTTTGAGTACCATGGTTATGGAAGCCTCGTTGGTTGGAGGAGGGGTGTGAAGGCAGCCACTTGGCTGCTGTTGATAAAACAGGGAGGAAGACCAGAAAACTCTCCTCACCACCTGAACCTCTGGCTCTCTCTACCCCAATGTCAGGGCCGTTTGTGGACTCACAGCCCAGAGAGCGGTAGCGGGGACCTCCTTGGTGGTCCAGTGGTTGACTCCTCACTTGCAGTACAAGGGGCATGAGATCAATCCCTAACTGGGGAAACAAGGATCCCACATGCGTGCAGTGCAGCTACATAAATAACTAAATTCTCACTCTAGTACTATAAAGTGGGTATGTTGTTGTTTTTTTTTAAGAGTTATAATTGTTCTAACAGAACAGTTTGGGATTTCATTTTGTTCTCAGTACTTACTCTTCAAATGTATCTTTGTTTGTTTTTCCTGTCCTGGGCTTCCCTTGTGACTCAGATGGTAAAGAATTTGCCTGCAAGGCAGGAGGTCCCTGGGTGGAGGATCCTGCAGAGGGAAAGGCTACCCCATGCTCCTGGGCTTCCCTTGTGACTCCATAGTTATTACTCTTATTAATAACTTTTACAGAGCGGGGGGGCCTGACTTCAGTTCTGGATGGTTCCAGGTATTTTCTACACCACATGTTCTGAAATTAGGCATATCTCTCCTAATTAAACGACTGGGAAAGTAGCCAAAACAATCTGTGGCCTCCTTAAACTGATGGGAAACCTGAATTCTAGAAAGGAATAAAAGCAATTCCAAATATTTGAGAGGAGGGACTGTGGGCAGGCTCAGAGCCAGGCAACCGAAGTGTAATTGACCCAGCTTCTGTTCTGTGAAGCTGGGGAGCAAAATACTCATTCCAGAAGATTCTTCATCCGCTGAACATTTTTGTAATTATGTGGCGGAAATGTTCCCTCTACCCCAGGAAATAACCTGGGCTGAACTCCTAATATTGAATATGTTAGGTGTATAATACACAACTTTATGTAACCATCTCAAAAAAAACACAACCTGTGAAATCGAACGATGCAAAGTGCTATTATGGAAAAAGATGAGGTGACCTGCCAGGGTGGGGGAGGAGGCTACTTTGAGTACCATGGTTATGGAAGCCTCGTTGGTTGGAGGAGGGGTGTGAAGGCAGCCACTTGGCTGCTGTTGATAAAACAGGGAGGAAGACCAGAAAACTCTCCTCACCACCTGAACCTCTGGCTCTCTCTACCCCAATGTCAGGGCCGTTTGTGGACTCACAGCCCAGAGAGCGGTAGCGGGGACCTCCTTGGTGGTCCAGTGGTTGACTCCTCACTTGCAGTACAAGGGGCATGAGATCAATCCCTAACTGGGGAAACAAGGATCCCACATGCGTGCAGTGCAGCTACATAAATAACTAAATTCTCACTCTAGTACTATAAAGTGGGTATGTTGTTGTTTTTTTTTAAGAGTTATAATTGTTCTAACAGAACAGTTTGGGATTTCATTTTGTTCTCAGTACTTACTCTTCAAATGTATCTTTGTTTGTTTTTCCTGTCCTGGGCTTCCCTTGTGACTCAGATGGTAAAGAATTTGCCTGCAAGGCAGGAGGTCCCTGGGTGGGGAGGATCCCCTGCAGAGGGGAAAGGCTACCCACTCTAGTGTTCTGGCCTGGAGAATTCCATGGCTCCTGCATGGGTGGCAAAGAGTCGAACACAACTGAGCAATTTCACCTTTTTTTTCTTTCTTGTCTTAAATTTGCTTACGTTTGCTTAAATTTGCTTACATTTGTCTTATGTTGAAATTTGCTTATGTTTGCTTAAATTTGCTTACATTTGTCTTATGTTGAAATAGAGACTTACAAAAAGTTGCAGGTGTAAGAGAGCTGAACCACATACCTATTCCTCCAATTCCCCCCACATTGTATATAATGAACTATATTATCAAAACCAGGACGTTGACACTGGCACAATGCATTTAACTAGACCAATACATTTTGTTCTTTTTCTTTTTTTTATTGAAGTCTAGTTGATTTACAAAGTTCTGTTAGGTTCAGGAATACAGCAAAAGTAATTTAGTTGGACACATGTGTTTTTTAGATTCTTTTCCCTTCTAGGTTACTACAAGATATGAAATGTAGTCCCTTGAGCTATACAGTAGGTCCTTGTTTATTTTAGATATAGTTGTATATATCTGTTAGTCCCAGAGTCTTAATGTATCCCTCCCTGCCTTTCCCCTTTGGTAACCATAAGTTTGTTCTTTATGGTAACTAGACCGATACAGTCTAGCTATAGTGTAGACTTCATTTAGATCTCACCAGCTTAGCATGTATACATGTGTATTGTGTTCTATGAAGGTTTATCCTGTCCATTGTTTCCATTCCCTTTGACTTTTTAAATTAAACATTATTTCAAGATACTTTCAGTTCCACATGCAGCAGTGACACATAACTATAGTGACACACATAGAAAAACCCTGGGTATCCTTCACCCTGTTTCTCCCAGTGGTAACATCTTATAAAACTATAGTCTAGTTTCACAACCAAGCTGTTGGCCTGGAAACAGTCAAAATGCAGAACCTTTACATCCCTATAAGGACCCTTCCTGTTGCCCTTTTACAGCTAAGCCATTTCCTTTCACCCCTATCCGCACGGAGCCCTTGGGAATCACTCATCTTTCCTCCATTTCTGTAACTCTGTGACTTCAGTACAAGTGGAAGCATGCAAGCTTTGAGGATTGTTTTCTCACCTAGCATCATTCTCTGGCAGTTCGTCCAAGTTGTTTGTCTATTAGCACTTGGTTCTTTTTCATTGCCAAGTAGTATACTCCATGACATGGAGGGTCCACAGTTTATTTATTCATTCAAGGACATAGGAATGGCTTCCAGTTTTTGCTCTTATCAAGTAAAGCTGCTATAAATGTCTGTGGACAGGTTTTTGTGTCAACATAAGTCTTCGTTTCTCTGAGATCAGTGCCCAAGAGTACAAGTTCTGGGTTATATGGTAGTTGCAAGATTTTGTTTTTTAAGAAGCCACCAACTCTCCAGCAGGGCTACACCTTGTTAATTCCCGCCAGCATGTATAAGTGATTCCGTTTGTCTCATTCTCACACCAGCATTTGATGTTCTTCTCATCCTTTTATTCTGTTGATTCCGATAAGTGTATAGTGATATTCATTGTGAGTTTAATCTGTGTTTTTCTATCTGCCTGCCAATGCAGGAGATATGGGTTCTATCGCTGGGTGGGGAAGATCCTCTGGAGAAGGAAATGTTAACCCACTCTAGTGTTCTTGCCTGGGAAATCCCATGGACAGAGGAGCCTGGCGGCTACAGCCCCTGGGGCTGCAGAAGCGTAGGACACAGCTGAGCACACACATAATATCTTGAAATCAAGTAGACTGATCTCTGCTACTTGATCCTTCTTTTCAAAACTGTCCCTTTTCCTTTCCATTGTAGGATAATCGTATCTATACTGTCAAAAAATATCTTGTTGTAATTTGGCTAGGAATTGCGTTAAACCTGTGTGTTAATTTGGGAAGAACTGATTTACTGAATCTTCTAATTCATGAACATGCTATGTCTCTCCATTTAGTTAGATCTTCTTTGATATCTTTCTTCAGCACAGGTAGTTTTAAACATACAAGTCCTACACAGAGTTTGAATGTAATACTTCATTTTTGAACAATTGTAAATGTATTTATGCTTAATTTTGGTGTCCATGGATTTATTGCTACTATACAAAAATACAAATGATTTTTGTATATTGAGCTTGTATCTTGCAACATTGCCATATTCACTTATTAGTTCTAGGAGTGATTTTATAGATTCCTTGGGACTTTGTATGTAAACAATCATGTTATTTGTGAATAGGAGTAATTGTATTTCTTCCTTCCTCATCTCTATGCCTTTTGTTTCCTTGCCTTGTAGCACTGGCAGCTGACAGCCCTATGTTGAGTAAGGGTCATGAGAGTGGACATCCTTGCATTCTCCCAGATGTGAGGGGGAAAGCATCCAGACTTTTACCAATCAGTATATTAGATACCAGTTTTTTTAATACATAGTCTTTATCACATCGAGGAAACTTCCATTTCTATTTTTATGTGAGTTTGTATCTTGAATGAATTCTTTAAAGACTTTCAATGATATAGTTCCACAGTGTCTGAAAATATAATTCCTTCAATCGTGCCTTCTCCCAAAAGTCCACATCTACACTGAATAGTTGTTGCAGACCACAGTGGTGTAAATGAATCAAGGACACACTTGCATGTCAAAATGCAGAGTTCTGCATTCTGCAGGGGTCTGGTTGGGCCGCCCACAGATGCCTCAGGGGCACCCCACCTGCCATAGTCTCATAAATAGGCCCCCTGGGACTGCAATGCAGGCTGCCCATATGGGAGGATGTTCACTTTGAGCTCCCTAGGCAATCCTGTTTTAGAAAATCCCTTGTTTCCGGGGGAAATCCCAAATGGGGACAGAGAGCCTGGCGGCTAAGTGGGCTGCAGAAGCGTAGGACACAGCTGAGCACACACATAATATCTTGAAATCAAGTAGACTGATCTCTGCTACTTGATCCTTCTTTTCAAAACTGTCCCTTTTCCTTTCCATTGTAGGATAATCGTATCTATACTGTCAAAAAATATCTTGTTGTAATTTGGCTAGGAATTGCGTTAAACCTGTGTGTTAATTTGGGAAGAACTGATTTACTGAATCTTCTAATTCATGAACATGCTATGTCTCTCCATTTAGTTAGATCTTCTTTGATATCTTTCTTCAGCACAGGTAGTTTTAAACATACAAGTCCTACACAGAGTTTGAATGTAATACTTCATTTTTGAACAATTGTAAATGTATTTATGCTTAATTTTGGTGTCCATGGATTTATTGCTACTATACAAAAATACAAATGATTTTTGTATATTGAGCTTGTATCTTGCAACATTGCCATATTCACTTATTAGTTCTAGGAGTGATTTTATAGATTCCTTGGGACTTTGTATGTAAACAATCATGTTATTTGTGAATAGGAGTAATTGTATTTCTTCCTTCCTCATCTCTATGCCTTTTGTTTCCTTGCCTTGTAGCACTGGCAGCTGACAGCCCTATGTTGAGTAAGGGTCATGAGAGTGGACATCCTTGCATTCTCCCAGATGTGAGGGGGAAAGCATCCAGACTTTTACCAATCAGTATATTAGATACCAGTTTTTTTAATACATAGTCTTTATCACATCGAGGAAACTTCCATTTCTATTTTTATGTGAGTTTGTATCTTGAATGAATTCTTTAAAGACTTTCAATGATATAGTTCCACAGTGTCTGAAAATATAATTCCTTCAATCGTGCCTTCTCCCAAAAGTCCACATCTACACTGAATAGTTGTTGCAGACCACAGTGGTGTAAATGAATCAAGGACACACTTGCATGTCAAAATGCAGAGTTCTGCATTCTGCAGGGGTCTGGTTGGGCCGCCCACAGATGCCTCAGGGGCACCCCACCTGCCATAGTCTCATAAATAGGCCCCCTGGGACTGCAATGCAGGCTGCCCATATGGGAGGATGTTCACTTTGAGCTCCCTAGGCAATCCTGTTTTAGAAAATCCCTTGTTTCCATAAGGCGTTGGCAGATTAGGTCCCAGGAGGTCACCTGGTTTGCGGTTCACTTCTTTAGTCAATATATATTGATAACTGCGGAGCACCTCGTATATGCTAGGCACTGTTGTAGGCAATGGGGATTCTGCAGTGAACAACAGCATCTCCATCTTTCAACGCGGGCTGGGGATGATGCCGGCGCTCTGGCCAGAACAGCGCAGTGGAGCAGACAAGGAATAGTTAGATCTTATCAGAGCGCTGCCCCTGCTCAGAGACACTGAGTGAGAAGCCCGACGTCACACAGCTGGCAGAGCCGGGAAACAAGTAGTGGCAGGTCTGAGTCTCAAGTCGCTGCCGCTGCATATGACTGCCACTAGATGGAGCCTCTCTCTCCAGGCTCACCCTGATAGCACTACACCTGCCTCACCTTCAGGCATGGCAAAAAGCTGGGAAGGGTGGGGCAGTCAGGAAGGAGAGCGCCTCAGGATCCACCGTGGTGAGTGATCTCCTATGGAGCCCAGAGATAAAGCTCCAAGGGCTCTCCTGGCTGCAGGGTGTGGTGGGGGCCCGCCGGACCCCAGTGCCAGGAATCCCACAAGACTGGAATCAGGCAGGGGTCCATGGCAACATACCCTGGCGGCCCACAGGGCACCTGGATGAGAGTGGAGCGACTCTCAGCCCTCCAGGTCGGCAGCCACGCCACACTGCCCTAACTGGGCATTTTCAGGCCATTAAGCAGGTCGATCAACGACAATTACCAGTGCTTTTATTTGGCCCTTCTCTGAGTTTGTATCTTGAATGAATTCTTTAAAGACTTTCAATGATATAGTTCCACAGTGTCTGAAAATATAATTCCTTCAATCGTGCCTTCTCCCAAAAGTCCACATCTACACTGAATAGTTGTTGCAGACCACAGTGGTGTAAATGAATCAAGGACACACTTGCATGTCAAAATGCAGAGTTCTGCATTCTGCAGGGGTCTGGTTGGGCCGCCCACAGATGCCTCAGGGGCACCCCACCTGCCATAGTCTCATAAATAGGCCCCCTGGGACTGCAATGCAGGCTGCCCATATGGGAGGATGTTCACTTTGAGCTCCCTAGGCAATCCTGTTTTAGAAAATCCCTTGTTTCCATAAGGCGTTGGCAGATTAGGTCCCAGGAGGTCACCTGGTTTGCGGTTCACTTCTTTAGTCAATATATATTGATAACTGCGGAGCACCTCGTATATGCTAGGCACTGTTGTAGGCAATGGGGATTCTGCAGTGAACAACAGCATCTCCATCTTTCAACGCGGGCTGGGGATGATGCCGGCGCTCTGGCCAGAACAGCGCAGTGGAGCAGACAAGGAATAGTTAGATCTTATCAGAGCGCTGCCCCTGCTCAGAGACACTGAGTGAGAAGCCCGACGTCACACAGCTGGCAGAGCCGGGAAACAAGTAGTGGCAGGTCTGAGTCTCAAGTCGCTGCCGCTGCATATGACTGCCACTAGATGGAGCCTCTCTCTCCAGGCTCACCCTGATAGCACTACACCTGCCTCACCTTCAGGCATGGCAAAAAGCTGGGAAGGGTGGGGCAGTCAGGAAGGAGAGCGCCTCAGGATCCACCGTGGTGAGTGATCTCCTATGGAGCCCAGAGATAAAGCTCCAAGGGCTCTCCTGGCTGCAGGGTGTGGTGGGGGCCCGCCGGACCCCAGTGCCAGGAATCCCACAAGACTGGAATCAGGCAGGGGTCCATGGCAACATACCCTGGCGGCCCACAGGGCACCTGGATGAGAGTGGAGCGACTCTCAGCCCTCCAGGTCGGCAGCCACCGCACACACTGCCCTAACTGGGCATTTTCAGGCCATTAAGCAGGTCGATCAACGACAATTACCAGTGCTTTTATTTGGCCCCTTCTCTGTCTATCCTTCTCCAGGCTTTAGAGCGGCTGAGAAGGGTCCACGTTTATACACACGGACATAAACACACACACACACGTGGTTCCCCTTGAGCGTGTGCAGCGCAAACACATACACAGTGCAGAGCAGAAGCCCCCCCACCCCCCATCCCCTGCGGGTCTGCCCCTCGTTTCAGGCTCCAGGCTTGCCTAGGCTACAAGCTATGGAGAGGAGCGGAGAAGCTGGAACCGTGCGCGATTCCCAGAGAACCCCTGCCTGACTCTAGAGAGGCAAGATGCATCTGAGTGCATCTGAGAGGGGCTCTGAGGCTCCTCGTGATCCCCACTTGATATAGATGAGAGGATTCCCAGGAGCCCACTTCCTGCCCCTTTGGATGAGCAGTGCAGGTCGTGGCCATCCCCGGAGCATTTCTCTAATACCGAGCAGCAGGCCTGGCCCGTGGTATACGGTATCCCTTCCAGTATTCCCAGTATCGCCAGGGAGCAGGCATTGTTCTCTGCATTTCACAGATTTGCAAACAGAGGCAGCGAGGGGTTGTGGGCACCCCCGGCAGGTACTTCTTAGGGCATTTTCCCACCTTGTCTTCCTCTGCCATTCAAAGCAGCCCTCTCTACCAGCCCGCTGAAGCCATGGTTCAGGGGCCATGGACTCTAAGCTCAGCACCATTTTCAAGCAGCGATCTCCTCTAGGAGCACCAATCCGCACCTGCCTGGGGGTCACACCTCAGGCATCTTCCAAGGCTGATCCCTAGTCCACGAGGAGCCTTCTCGGACCCTGCCACCCTGTCGCCCGCTCCGCCCACTGCTTCCGTCGCTGTCACCCTGGTGGGACAGCTCGGGCGGGCTTGTCACTGCCTTCCCCCCTCCCTTGCTCTGACACTCTGCCCTTTTCTGGCTGCCAAGGCTCTCTTCTCCCTCCCACCGCATCTCTGCTTTAGTTGCTCCCAGGGGCACCCCCTAAATTCCCAGGTCCTTCTCCTATCTCACATTTCTAAGTGCAGGAGGGGAGTCTGGGGTGTTGAACTCTCTTGTTTCTCTCCTCCTCCTCCCCTCCCTTGCCTATTCCAAGCCACCTAGGCATCTTGGCATCTGACCAATGGGTGGAGCGTCTCTGTCTTAATTTGCATAAGGTCATTTCTCAGAACAAGGCACTCTTTTCCCTAGCCAAGTCTTTCCTCCGTCATCTGTCATAGACATGCCTCTTACTTTCTCTGTTCTTGATCCATATCAAGCTTCAGAGAACTCTGCTCTGTGGCTGCTAAAATTTCTCACACTGCTCGCGATCTTTGTTCACAGTCAGGTGCACTGACTTAGAAGATAGTGCTTCTTTAAAGTGTGCCGTCCAAATTCCTAGTGGGCTGGAGGTCTGAAAAGCAGAGCACTTCAGTGTTTAATCGAAGAGTGAGAAAATGAATGTCCCTAATCTGATAGAGGGCAGCTAGTGTGACTTGGGCGTGAGGCCGATGTGGCTTTGAATCCAGGCTCTGCTGTGTACTGGCTGTTCACTACGGAGGAGTTTGCCTAGCCATCTCAAGCCTCAGTTTTCTGGTCTACAAAATGGGAGTAATAAAAGCCTCGTTGATTCATTGTGAGAATTACAGTTACATAATAGGAAGTGCCAACATGTAGCCAATACACACTATAATTTGCCCAGTTAATTGAGCAAGGTGTTAGTGGTAAACTGGCCACCAACACAGAGATGCGGGTTTGATCCATGGGTTGGGAAGATCCCCAGGAGGGCATGACCACCCACTTCAGTCTTCTTACCTGGAATATTCCATGGACAGAGCTGCCTGGGGGACGACAGCTCCAGCATGTCACAAAGAGTCAGACATAGCTGAAGCAACTTAGCATGCATGCACACCTTATTCCTGAGTTGCATTTTAACAGTCAAGGATTAAACAAGATGATTCCAATTCCCAGTGAAGGATGGTCACAAAGGGGATGACCCACAAAGAGTGGTCGTGAGTTAACGGCATCAGAACTCCCCAGGAACTGACCCACTGGCTGTATAGTTTAGATGTCAGATATCGTCCTGGATAAGGAGTAAATATCCTACCTTAGCATCAGGGCATCTCAGTTCTTAGCTCAGCTTTTCCACTCAAAAGCGAGGGCTCAGGACTCCGGGAGAGCTGGTCCAGAAAACTGGAAAATAAGATTTTCTGCTTTACAAACTCGCCTAGATCTGAGGCTGACCATCGAGCAAAGGGTGCTCTAGGACTGTTTTGTCTTCATGTTGCTTTCTGAGATGGCCAAAGAGGCTCGGGCCAAGGACCTGACTCTTTCTAGGGTGTCCTATATTCTAGATAGGACTGCAGAGAAGGAATGGGGGGACCAGGACTTCTCGGCTGCTGCCAGCATTCCCTCTCACCACCCTGCCTACCTGTGTACTAGACAGATCTCTGAATTAGGAACCCTGGGCTTGAAATCCCAGATCTGTTCTTTATTTGTGGCATTACATCAAATGCAATCACTTCATCACTCTAAGATTCCATTTTCACCTCTGTCCAATAGGAGCTTACTTTGCTTCTGTTATAGAGGGGTGAGGCGATGAGAGTGAATTCTGGGAAAGGGTAAACGGAGACCCACTCAAAAAAAAATTTTTTTTTCAAGTCTATTTGAGCATCTGTCCATTAGAATGGGGGCCAAACCAAACGTGACAGGAGCCGGGGTAGAAGTTTCTATAGAGAAGACAGAAAACAAAGCAAAGAGATCCTTTGGCAGGCTCCACTTTAATCTGTTTCGTGGGAAAGCCCAGGTGGCTGGGTGTGATTGGTAATTGAGTTACTCAGTTGTATCCAACTCTTTTGTGAACTGATGGACTTCAGCCTGCCAGCCTCCTCTGTCCATGGGATTTCCCAAGCAAGAGTACTGCTTGCCATTTCCTTGCCATTCCCATTTCCAGTGGGTTGCCATTTCCTTCTCCAGGGGATTTTCCCTAGCCCGGGATCGAGCCCGCGTCTCTGGCATTGCAGGTGGGTTCTTTACTGCTGAGCCTCCAGGGAAGCCCCTGTGATTAATTGTCCTTAAGTTTTGTTTTCTCAAATGGGAGCACACTGACTCTGGCTTTGGCTTTGGCTTTGGTTCGCCGGTGCAGGCTACCAAGAAGGTAGCGACACATCAGTCTAACAGCTCCTGGGTTTGATTACTTTAACAGTGCCCTTCATGGGACTTCCCTGAGGGTCCAGTGGTTAAGACTTTGCCTTCCAGTGCAGGAGGTACAGGGTCAATCCCTGGTTTGGGAACTGAGATCTCATGCCTTGTGGCCAAAGAAACCCCCCAGAAAACAGAAACAATATTGCAACAAATTCAATAAAGACTTTAAAAATAGTCCACATCGAAAAAACCCTACTCTTCACAAACAAAACCACCTGTAACACATGTAATGTCTTAGGACAACATGACATAGCTGATTCTAAAACCAAAGGAAAATAGTAATGATAGCAATCATCCTTATTATCAATATTTGACTTGTTTTTCTTCGTATACCTGTCTACCTTCCTACCTACCTACCTGCTTACCTACCTTTATACTGTCTTTCAACCTATCTTTCTAATTTTCAATCTTCCTACTCATCTATATACATACATTCCTACATACCTAACTTCCTGCCTACTTACATCTTTGAAAGTCACTCAGTTCTGTCTGACTCTTTGCGACCTATAGATGAGCCATGGAATTCTCCAGGCAAGCATACCAGAGTGGGTAGCCTTTCCCTTCTCCAGTGCATCTTCCTAACCCAGGAATCAAACTGGGGTCACCTGTATTGCAGGAAGATTTTTACCATCTGAGCCACCAGGGAAGCCCAAGAATATTGGTGTGGGTAGCCTATCCCTTCTCTGGGGGATCTTCCTGACCCAGGAATCAAACCGGGGTCTCCTGCATTGCAGGCAGATTCTTTACCAGCTGAGCTACCAAGGAAGACCACCTACATTCTTACCTGCATACATACCTACCTTCCTTCCTACCTCCTTTCCTTACTACTTTCCTATCTTCCTACCTATCTACCTAGCTACCTTCTCGCATATCTAGCTAAAAAGGTCCAGGTATGCCTCACATACTCACTAAACCCAATGAACACTCAGGCACCCAACATTCTCTATAAAACCATACTTGTTAATTTATGAATGTTGACAACACTAGGTGACAGAAAATGTCTGTTTATTAGAATTGCATGCATCTCTGAACATTGACTTAATAGTTTTGAAATGAAGCTTCAAATTTCTTCTACATGTAATATCATATTAAAATACCTCATTTGTTTTGAACTTAATATGTGCATTAAAGTCTTCTTGAAATTGAATGCATTTGACTTAATTTCTGTAATCCAGTGGTTAAGACTTTGCCTTCCAGTGCAGGAGGTACAGGGTCAATCCCTGGTTTGGGAACTGAGATCTCATGCCTTGTGGCCAAAGAAACCCCCCAGAAAACAGAAACAATATTGCAACAAATTCAATAAAGACTTTAAAAATAGTCCACATCGAAAAAACCCTACTCTTCACAAACAAAACCACCTGTAACACATGTAATGTCTTAGGACAACATGACATAGCTGATTCTAAAACCAAAGGAAAATAGTAATGATAGCAATCATCCTTATTATCAATATTTGACTTGTTTTTCTTCGTATACCTGTCTACCTTCCTACCTACCTACCTGCTTACCTACCTTTATACTGTCTTTCAACCTATCTTTCTAATTTTCAATCTTCCTACTCATCTATATACATACATTCCTACATACCTAACTTCCTGCCTACTTACATCTTTGAAAGTCACTCAGTTCTGTCTGACTCTTTGCGACCTATAGATGAGCCATGGAATTCTCCAGGCAAGCATACCAGAGTGGGTAGCCTTTCCCTTCTCCAGTGCATCTTCCTAACCCAGGAATCAAACTGGGGTCACCTGTATTGCAGGAAGATTTTTACCATCTGAGCCACCAGGGAAGCCCAAGAATATTGGTGTGGGTAGCCTATCCCTTCTCTGGGGGATCTTCCTGACCCAGGAATCAAACCGGGGTCTCCTGCATTGCAGGCAGATTCTTTACCAGCTGAGCTACCAAGGAAGACCACCTACATTCTTACCTGCATACATACCTACCTTCCTTCCTACCTCCTTTCCTTACTACTTTCCTATCTTCCTACCTATCTACCTAGCTACCTTCTCGCATATCTAGCTAAAAAGGTCCAGGTATGCCTCACATACTCACTAAACCCAATGAACACTCAGGCACCCAACATTCTCTATAAAACCATACTTGTTAATTTATGAATGTTGACAACACTAGGTGACAGAAAATGTCTGTTTATTAGAATTGCATGCATCTCTGAACATTGACTTAATAGTTTTGAAATGAAGCTTCAAATTTCTTCTACATGTAATATCATATTAAAATACCTCATTTGTTTTGAACTTAATATGTGCATTAAAGTCTTCTTGATAATTGAATGCATTTCTAAGACTTAATTTCTGTAATCAACAAAGGCTGTGCTTTTGTGAGCAATTCATCCAGTTATTCAAAGGTTTAAAAATTTTAGGAAGTGCATCATGGGGAAGAATCATCCTGAGAAAGGAATGAAGAAAGCTTAATGAAACATCAGCGAGTGTGCATGCTCAGTTGCCTGTTGTGTCGGACTCTTTGCAACCCTATGGACTGTAGCTCTCCAGGCTTCTCTGCCCATGGGATTTCTCGGGCACGGATAGTGGAGTGAGTTGCCATTTCCTTCTCCAGTGAAACATCAGAGGGGAGATCAAATAGATGATGAGTGCCCAATGAATATCCAGGTTGACAAAGACTGAAGGAGACCACTGGTAAAAGAGAACATTGGAAATGAAAAGGAGTGAAGTGGTAGGACTGAGCACATAGAACATTGGAAATGAAAAGGAGTGAAGTGGTAGGACTGAGCACATAGAAGTACTGGATGCAGATAGCCAACAGGCTCTAATCCTCAGTGAGGGAGCGCATGATTGAGGGAGCAATGTCTCCCCGCAGTGAGCTAGCAAAGAAATTTATTGGAGTCACAGGTTAACACGTAAACTCTAACTAAGAGTAGTGTGGTCGTGTTGAAAAGGTGTTGACCAAGCCCATGGTCCAGGCCATTTTATACTATGTGAGAAGTACAGCCAAGAGCTGGAGAATCTGCCCAAGAGGATGAGCCAGCCATGGTGCGCCCATCCGTGGCTCTTAACAAAGATGCCATCACTACACTCACCAGGGCTTCCCTGGTGGCTCCAACAGTAAAGAATCTGCCTGCAATGCAGGAGACCCAGGTTTGATCCCTGGGTTGGGAAGATCCCCTGGAGAAGGGAATGGCTACCCACTCTAGTGCTCTTGCCCGGAGAATCCCATGGACAGAGGAGCCTGGTGAGCTCCAGTCCATAGCATAGCAAAGAACTCGGCATGACTGACGTGACTGAGCACACTGACTTCTTCAGTCACAGCGCTCACTGGCATCTTCCTGGGTCTCTTTCTTCATCAGTCCAGGCTGCAACAACAGAGGACTAGAGCCTGAGGGAGCTGAAACACACAAACAAAACATGTATTTTTGGGCTTCCCCTGGTGGTCCAGTGGGTAATGACACTGCCTTGCAGTGCAAGGGGCGCCGGTTCGAGCCCTGGCCTGGGAAGATCCCCGTCGAGGGGGCCTGGCCTGGGAAGATGCATCCATTGGGGAAGAATCATCCTGAGAAAGGAATGAAGAAAGCTTAATGAAACATCAGCGAGTGTGCATGCTCAGTTGCCTGTTGTGTCGGACTCTTTGCAACCCTATGGACTGTAGCTCTCCAGGCTTCTCTGCCCATGGGATTTCTCGGGCACGGATAGTGGAGTGAGTTGCCATTTCCTTCTCCAGTGAAACATCAGAGGAGATCAAATAGATGATGAGTGCCCAATGAATATCCAGGTTGACAAAGACTGAAGGAGACCACTGGTAAAAGAGAACATTGGAAATGAAAAGGAGTGAAGTGGTAGGACTGAGCACATAGAACATTGGAAATGAAAAGGAGTGAAGTGGTAGGACTGAGCACATAGAAGTACTGGATGCAGATAGCCAACAGGCTCTAATCCTCAGTGAGGGAGCGCATGATTGAGGGAGCAATGTCTCCCCGCAGTGAGCTAGCAAAGAAATTTATTGGAGTCACAGGTTAACACGTAAACTCTAACTAAGAGTAGTGTGGTCGTGTTGAAAAGGTGTTGACCAAGCCCATGGTCCAGGCCATTTTATACTATGTGAGAAGTACAGCCAAGAGCTGGAGAATCTGCCCAAGAGGATGAGCCAGCCATGGTGCGCCCATCCGTGGCTCTTAACAAAGATGCCATCACTACACTCACCAGGGCTTCCCTGGTGGCTCCAACAGTAAAGAATCTGCCTGCAATGCAGGAGACCCAGGTTTGATCCCTGGGTTGGGAAGATCCCCTGGAGAAGGGAATGGCTACCCACTCTAGTGCTCTTGCCCGGAGAATCCCATGGACAGAGGAGCCTGGTGAGCTCCAGTCCATAGCATAGCAAAGAACTCGGCATGACTGACGTGACTGAGCACACTGACTTCTTCAGTCACAGCGCTCACTGGCATCTTCCTGGGTCTCTTTCTTCATCAGTCCAGGCTGCAACAACAGAGGACTAGAGCCTGAGGGAGCTGAAACACACAAACAAAACATGTATTTTTGGGCTTCCCCTGGTGGTCCAGTGGGTAATGACACTGCCTTGCAGTGCAAGGGGCGCCGGTTCGAGCCCTGGCCTGGGAAGATCCCACGTGCCGCGGAGCGGCTGGACTAATGTGTCCAATTACCGAGCCAGAGCTCTGGAGCGCATGCACCCAGAGCCAGTGCTCTGCAACGACAGATGCCACCGCAATGGGAGGCCCACAGGAGCCAAAGAACAAAGACGGATGAACACAGAGAAATGAAAGACCAATAGAAGTGGCTCGCCTGCTCCCCACCCTCCCCAACCCAACCCCCGCCCAAAATAAATAAATAAATAAATCTTAAAAAAAAAAAAAAAGAACATGTATTTCTCACAGTTTGGGAGACTGAGAAGCTCAATATCAAGTCACCAAAAAGCAGAGTCTGTGTCTGGTGAGGGTCCACTTCCTGGTTCATAGGTGGTCATCTTTGGCCTGTGTTCTCACATGGCTGAAATAGTGAGTGAGCACTTGGGAGCCTCTTTTATCATATATTTTAGATGATTTCTTCTTTTTTTAAAATTTTATATTTTGGCCTCTTCTATTGGTCTTTCATTTATTTGTTTTTATCCATCTTTGTTCTTTGGCCTGTGTGAGCCTCCCATCTCAGTGGCCTCTGTCCCTGCAGAGCACCGGCTCTGGGCACATGCGCTCCAGAGCTCTGGCTCGGTAGTTGGACACATCGGTCCAGCCGCTCTGCGGCACATGGGATCTTCCCAGGCCAGAGATCGAACTGGCGCCCCTTGCACTGCAAGGCGGTGTCCTTACCCACTGGACCACCAGGGAAGCCCCCGGGAGCCTCTTTTATTAAAGGACATTAATCCTCACCTCCCCAAGGCCCTACGTCCTAATACCATTCCGTTAGAGATTAGGATTTCAACATATGAATTTGGGGCAGAGGGGCACAAACAATTTAGCCCATAATAGTCTCCATGGCTGTGTGTTAACAGCAAATGGAGACCCTTTATGGCTGCTGAAGTTGATTTATTGGGTATCTGACCATAAGCAAAAACTCGGCATGACTGACGTGACTGAGCACACTGACTTCTTCAGTCACAGCGCTCACTGGCATCTTCCTGGGTCTCTTTCTTCATCAGTCCAGGCTGCAACAACAGAGGACTAGAGCCTGAGGGAGCTGAAACACACAAACAAAACATGTATTTTTGGGCTTCCCCTGGTGGTCCAGTGGGTAATGACACTGCCTTGCAGTGCAAGGGGCGCCGGTTCGAGCCCTGGCCTGGGAAGATCCCACGTGCCGCGGAGCGGCTGGACTAATGTGTCCAATTACCGAGCCAGAGCTCTGGAGCGCATGCACCCAGAGCCAGTGCTCTGCAACGACAGATGCCACCGCAATGGGAGGCCCACAGGAGCCAAAGAACAAAGACGGATGAACACAGAGAAATGAAAGACCAATAGAAGTGGCTCGCCTGCTCCCCACCCTCCCCCAACCCACCCCCGCCCAATATAAATAAATAAATAAATCATCAAAAGAAAAAAAAAGAACATGTATTTCTCACAGGTTGGGAGACTGGGGAGCTCAATAGCGAGTCACGAAAAAGCAGGGTCTGTGTCTGGTGGGGGTCCACTTCCTGGTTCATAGGTGGTCATCTTTGGCCTGTGTTCTCACATGGCTGAAATAGTGAGTGAGCACTTGGGAGCCTCTTTTATCATATATTTTAGATGATTTCTTCTTTTTTTAAAATTTTATATTTTGGCCTCTTCTATTGGTCTTTCATTTATTTGTTTTTATCCATCTTTGTTCTTTGGCCTGTGTGAGCCTCCCATCTCAGTGGCCTCTGTCCCTGCAGAGCACCGGCTCTGGGCACATGCGCTCCAGAGCTCTGGCTCGGTAGTTGGACACATCGGTCCAGCCGCTCTGCGGCACATGGGATCTTCCCAGGCCAGAGATCGAACTGGCGCCCCTTGCACTGCAAGGCGGTGTCCTTACCCACTGGACCACCAGGGAAGCCCCCGGGAGCCTCTTTTATTAAAGGACATTAATCCTCACCTCCCCAAGGCCCTACGTCCTAATACCATTCCGTTAGAGATTAGGATTTCAACATATGAATTTGGGGCAGAGGGGCACAAACAATTTAGCCCATAATAGTCTCCATGGCTGTGTGTTAACAGCAAATGGAGACCCTTTATGGGCTGCTGAAGTTGATTTATTGGGTATCAGTGTGCATACTCAGTTGTGTCTCTCAGTTGTGTCTGACTCTGCAACTCCATGGTAATCCAGGTAATATAGTCCGCCAGGCTCCTCTGTCCATGGGATTTTCCTGGCAAGGATACTGGAGTGGGTTCCCCTTTCCTACTACCCATTGGAGTAGGAATGGGTAGTAGGGATCCACATTAAAAAGAAATGAAAAAACCTCTCTGAAAAGGCTACATACTGTTTAATCCCAATTATATGACATTTGGAAAAAAAGGCTAAGCCAGGGAGACAGTAAAAACAAATCCGTGGTTGTCAGGGATCAGGAGGAAGTGTATAAACAGGGAGAACACAGGGGCTTCCCTGGTGGTCCAGGGGGTAAAGAGTCCGCTTTGCGATGCAAGGGACACCAGTTCAATCCATGACCAGGGAAGATCCCATATGACGAAGGAGCAGCTGGACCGGCGTGTCCAATTACGAGCCAGTGCTCTGGGGCCCACCTACCCAGAGCCAGTGCTCTGCAACGAGAGAGGCCACTGCAATGGGAGACCCACATGGGCCAAACAGTGCAGATGGATGAAAATAAATAAAGAACCAATAAAAGAGGCCAAAGTTTAAAATAATAATAATAATAATAAAAAACAGGGAGAATATAGAGGATTTTAGGGCAGTGAAACTACTCTGTTTGATGCTACAATGAAGGATGTATGTCACTATATATTTGTCAAAATCCACAGAATAAACACCACCAAGATTGATCCTGAATGTACCCTGTGAACTTTGGTTGCTAGTGATGTGTCAGGGTAGGTTTATGGATTGTTACAAAGGCACCACTCTGGTGCTGAATGTTGATAATGAGGGCAGATTAGGGCAAGGAGTATATGGAATTCTCTATAGTCTTACTCAGGTTTGGTGTGAACCTGAAACTGCTGTTCAAAATAAAGTCTGTTTTTAAAAATGAACAAAAAGGGAAATAAGAAGAAATACAACATAGAAAATATCATAGGCCATCATGTCGTAAAGATGAGGAGGATTTTCTCCGTAATGCATATGCTATATTTCACTGAATCAAAGTTATAATCCGTTGGAAGATACATTTTATGTATCACTCAGAAAGAGAGGGGCTTCCTGAGTGGTTCAGCTGCTAAAGAATCTGCCTGCCATGTGGGAGACCTGGGTTCGATCCCTGGAGTGGGAAGATCCCCTGGAGAAGAGAAGGGCAACCCACACCAGTATTCTTGCCTAGAGAGTTCCATGGACAGAGGAGCCTGGCGGCTACAAGAGGCCCTGGGGTCGCAGAGAGTCAGACACGACTAGTGACTTTCACTTCATAGTAAGAGACATCGCTGCCAATTAATGGCAAGATATCAAGGTTTATAAAATTCATTCCAGAGTTTCAAATGTGAAAAAAAAAAAAAATCTCCGTCAGCGAATGAGGGAGTACAGCGTTCGCATATACTCACCGGGTCACTCTGTAAAATGTATTTCCTATTGTGGGTCATGGCCAAAGGAGTTTGAAAACCTTAATCCTCTTTTGATGAGAAAAGTGATGGGGGCATTCACACAGGGTCGAAGCCACCAAAAGACAATCAATTAGCATGCTTAGCCATGGGCAACCTGGGTTGCAAGATACCCTGTGACTTGCCCCTTTGGACAGCCACGTTCCAGCAAGACTTCGGGTGACTTGCCTCATGCCGGGGTCAAGCAATAATGAAAGTCCATGGCCTTCCCCAGAGGTGGCCCAGAGGTGGTCCTTTCTCAGGTTCATACTATACAGAGAGAAGGTCCTGACCAGACAGCATCAAGTCATTAATTGAGGTATGTGGGAGAAAATCAAACGGAAATGGATGTTTCCCAGGCAATGCGCCAAACAGGTTCATTGCTGAGAGAGCTGTCAAAGATAACTGAAAGGCAGCCCAAGATATTGCAAGGAAAGTTCTGACTTCTGCTAGGAAGTTTGATGGAAGGAGAGTGAGAGGAGAAAGGCTTTAGAACCATGGGTTCAAAATGATAATACAGCTTCCGTCTCTCCATCTGTATTATTGAGTAATTCATTCATCCAACCAATACTTAGAGAGCACCCAAGAAAGTCAGGCATTGTGGCAAACTGCTGGAGATCATAAATAGTATGTCAAAACAGAACTGACTGCAGAGTGTCTCTGTCTGGGGTTTCATTCCTTGATTTTCCACCTCTTTCTCTGGAGCTGCACAGCATTCTTAGGGGCCCCGGCTGCAAACTTAGTGCCAGTTCCCAGGCCACTCTTGATTGAAACTAGGGTGTGTCAGTATGCTTTGCTCCCTCCTGGCAATGCTTGTCACTGGAGTGAAGACCCTAGAAACAACTTTTTGCCTAGAGAGTTCCATGGACAGAGGAGCCTGGCGGCTACAAGAGGCCCTGGGGTCGCAGAGAGTCAGACACGACTAGTGACTTTCACTTCATAGTAAGAGACATCGCTGCCAATTAATGGCAAGATATCAAGGTTTATAAAATTCATTCCAGAGTTTCAAATGTGAAAAAAAAAAAAAATCTCCGTCAGCGAATGAGGGAGTACAGCGTTCGCATATACTCACCGGGTCACTCTGTAAAATGTATTTCCTATTGTGGGTCATGGCCAAAGGAGTTTGAAAACCTTAATCCTCTTTTGATGAGAAAAGTGATGGGGGCATTCACACAGGGTCGAAGCCACCAAAAGACAATCAATTAGCATGCTTAGCCATGGGCAACCTGGGTTGCAAGATACCCTGTGACTTGCCCCTTTGGACAGCCACGTTCCAGCAAGACTTCGGGTGACTTGCCTCATGCCGGGGTCAAGCAATAATGAAAGTCCATGGCCTTCCCCAGAGGTGGCCCAGAGGTGGTCCTTTCTCAGGTTCATACTATACAGAGAGAAGGTCCTGACCAGACAGCATCAAGTCATTAATTGAGGTATGTGGGAGAAAATCAAACGGAAATGGATGTTTCCCAGGCAATGCGCCAAACAGGTTCATTGCTGAGAGAGCTGTCAAAGATAACTGAAAGGCAGCCCAAGATATTGCAAGGAAAGTTCTGACTTCTGCTAGGAAGTTTGATGGAAGGAGAGTGAGAGGAGAAAGGCTTTAGAACCATGGGTTCAAAATGATAATACAGCTTCCGTCTCTCCATCTGTATTATTGAGTAATTCATTCATCCAACCAATACTTAGAGAGCACCCAAGAAAGTCAGGCATTGTGGCAAACTGCTGGAGATCATAAATAGTATGTCAAAACAGAACTGACTGCAGAGTGTCTCTGTCTGGGGTTTCATTCCTTGATTTTCCACCTCTTTCTCTGGAGCTGCACAGCATTCTTAGGGGCCCCGGCTGCAAACTTAGTGCCAGTTCCCAGGCCACTCTTGATTGAAACTAGGGTGTGTCGAAGTATGCTTTGCTCCCTCCTGGCAATGCTTGTCACTGAGTCCCAAGTTTCCCTCCTTGGAGACCAGCTGGGCAGGTGTGCCTGCCGGCGTCCTTTGTGTTGCCCCAGGAACCCGGGTAACAGCACTGCCTACTTCCTGCTGAACAGATGAGGTATAAGTTCAGCTCATACTGTGAGCTCCGATCACACTAGACCTAGTTGCCCTACCGAAGGTCTCAGTTCCCTCTAATAATACATCTAGCTGAATAAATTGGCCCTGTATTAAGATATGGGTGTTCTTCTTAATAGCTCTCCACAGTCCTGTGTGATGCTATATGTCCGCCTCTGCGATGGTTTAGGCCTGTTCTATGCCCATCTTACAGATGAAGAGATGGAGGCTTCTTCTCTCTCTTGCCCTTTCCCTTTGCATGTACCACTTGCCTGGTGCTGATGGGGTTTGTGCCTGGCTGTTCAACTGTTCTGTCACCAGGGATTCTTCCCTCACCTGCCCCATGGGCCCAATCAGGAGAAGGGGAGGTTTTGGCAAGTTCAAGGGGGAGCTCTCCGTCTTCTTCTATAATAGAGTGATCCCTTTGGCTGCCAAACAGAGGATGATATCATCTGGGATGATCAAGCGAGGCAGGCTCTGCACAACCAAGTGTGTGTACAGATGATCTGAGCAGGAAGAACATTGGACAGAGAGGCCAGTGCATGGGTTCACATCCCAGATCAGCCATTGCCTGCGACCTAGCCTCGAGCCAGTCCTTGAGTTTCCCTGGGTTCAGTTTCCTCATCTGTCAAAGGCCCAAGGCCCTTCTAGCACCAGCATCCAGGGATCTGTGAAGACAAAGAGTATTATTGTTTGCACACGCACGTGTGTGTGTGTGTGCACATGCATGCTCAGAATAAGAACAGAGCTCATATTATGTCCTGAGAATTGTATGTGGGGCATCAGACCATATGTGATATTCTGTAAAATAGCGGTGGAGTGGGGGGAGCGTTGTTTTTCTTTCCTTTTTTTCAGTTTATTCGGAACCCCTCTCTGAGTCCCATCTGTAGGCAGATGTTGGGCTGAGGAACAGATATTTCTACATTCTGGGGTGAAAACATGACTGGAGCAAAGGCGATTCTCTGACAGATCCGGGAAAGCACTCTTCTGCCCAAGGGAAGAACCCTCTTATTGGAGGGCTGAAAGGGGATAGGATCATCCTTTCCCTCCGGGAAAGAGGAGGCTTAACCCTATCAGGCAAAACTCCAGCATCAAACTGAGTTACTCCAGAGCCTAAGGAGTACAACCTCTCCCAAGGGATCCGTGTTGCCTGCCCTTCCTGTAGCCAGGGGTGGCATTTTCATTTTTCTGAAGGATGCATTCAAGTGCCAGTGTAGAGCGAAATATGCTCCCTGAATACCACATATCGTAAGGTATTGACCTTCATGGAGCTGCCGGCTCTCTGCAGGTGAAACCCAGTTCTCACAAGTACCTGCCTCTTCATCCAGCAATGCCTCCAGGGACTCTGTAGATGACCAGGACATCCACGCTGAGTGACGGACTCCATGCTCCAAAATGGGGTTTGTGCCTGGCTGTTCAACTGTTCTGTCACCAGGATTCTTCCCTCACCTGCCCCATGGGCCCAATCAGGAGAAGGGGAGGTTTTGGCAAGTTCAAGGGGGAGCTCTCCGTCTTCTTCTATAATAGAGTGATCCCTTTGGCTGCCAAACAGAGGATGATATCATCTGGGATGATCAAGCGAGGCAGGCTCTGCACAACCAAGTGTGTGTACAGATGATCTGAGCAGGAAGAACATTGGACAGAGAGGCCAGTGCATGGGTTCACATCCCAGATCAGCCATTGCCTGCGACCTAGCCTCGAGCCAGTCCTTGAGTTTCCCTGGGTTCAGTTTCCTCATCTGTCAAAGGCCCAAGGCCCTTCTAGCACCAGCATCCAGGGATCTGTGAAGACAAAGAGTATTATTGTTTGCACACGCACGTGTGTGTGTGTGTGCACATGCATGCTCAGAATAAGAACAGAGCTCATATTATGTCCTGAGAATTGTATGTGGGGCATCAGACCATATGTGATATTCTGTAAAATAGCGGTGGAGTGGGGGGAGCGTTGTTTTTCTTTCCTTTTTTCAGTTTATTCGAACCCCTCTCTGAGTCCCATCTGTAGGCAGATGTTGGGCTGAGGAACAGATATTTCTACATTCTGGGGTGAAAACATGACTGGAGCAAAGGCGATTCTCTGACAGATCCGGGAAAGCACTCTTCTGCCCAAGGGAAGAACCCTCTTATTGGAGGGCTGAAAGGGGATAGGATCATCCTTTCCCTCCGGGAAAGAGGAGGCTTAACCCTATCAGGCAAAACTCCAGCATCAAACTGAGTTACTCCAGAGCCTAAGGAGTACAACCTCTCCCAAGGGATCCGTGTTGCCTGCCCTTCCTGTAGCCAGGGGTGGCATTTTCATTTTTCTGAAGGATGCATTCAAGTGCCAGTGTAGAGCGAAATATGCTCCCTGAATACCACATATCGTAAGGTATTGACCTTCATGGAGCTGCCGGCTCTCTGCAGGTGAAACCCAGTTCTCACAAGTACCTGCCTCTTCATCCAGCAATGCCTCCAGGGACTCTGTAGATGACCAGGACATCCACGCTGAGTGACGGACTCCATGCTCCAAAATGGGAGCCACATGACATTCACCATGTAATTAACATGGGAGCACGTGCATACAGAAAGCTCCCACCGTGTCTAAGTGGGGTCCTGAGAGGCCCTTGCAGTTTCTTTCCACCCAGACCTTGAGGAAAATTCTCAGAAGTGCGAGAGTCTCGGTGCCGCCTTGCTCGGAGTTCTGTTTTTTGCTCTGTTGATCTTTGCATGCGTGCGTCCTATGGTCTCTCCTCTGTGTGAGGTTGATCATGTCCTCCAGGTAGATCATGCAGAGATTTGCAGGGTCCATTTCAAAGAAACAAGAGTCTGACAACCCAACAATAATTGAACACATTTCAGTTCTGTACTTGTCTTTTGATGGAATGCAGGGGAGCATCCTTAATTCAGCATAAATTTCTTCAAACTCTCTCCATCTCATGATGCTCTTCTGAATACTCTATTCCTAGTTCTCAGGCACCTCCAAACTTTCTCCCTCCCTTAGCCCTTGGGACCGCCTGCCCCCACTCATCTCTTTATTATGTGAATCAGCAATCACTCTGACTTCCTTAGCATTCTCTCCACAGCCTCCTTTCCCTGAAATCTCAGCGTGAAAAAGAGGCTAGGATCTAACCCAGCAAATAAAGAAACAAAATTCTCCTGGTGGGATTGGGGAGATTCAGAAATACTCCTTGATGGATTTTTTCCATTCCTGGTACATTTACTTCCTTCTGGAGGGCCCTTGTTACTATTTACAGTCTTCTCCATCTCTGCTAATACAAGTGCTCAAAGGGCACTTTAAGGATAATCAGTGTGCCCCTGCAAACCCTTGAGTTACTCCAGAGCCTAAGGAGTACAACCTCTCCCAAGGGATCCGTGTTGCCTGCCCTTCCTGTAGCCAGGGGTGGCATTTTCATTTTTCTGAAGGATGCATTCAAGTGCCAGTGTAGAGCGAAATATGCTCCCTGAATACCACATATCGTAAGGTATTGACCTTCATGGAGCTGCCGGCTCTCTGCAGGTGAAACCCAGTTCTCACAAGTACCTGCCTCTTCATCCAGCAATGCCTCCAGGGACTCTGTAGATGACCAGGACATCCACGCTGAGTGACGGACTCCATGCTCCAAAATGGGAGCCACATGACATTCACCATGTAATTAACATGGGAGCACGTGCATACAGAAAGCTCCCACCGTGTCTAAGTGGGGTCCTGAGAGGCCCTTGCAGTTTCTTTCCACCCAGACCTTGAGGAAAATTCTCAGAAGTGCGAGAGTCTCGGTGCCGCCTTGCTCGGAGTTCTGTTTTTTGCTCTGTTGATCTTTGCATGCGTGCGTCCTATGGTCTCTCCTCTGTGTGAGGTTGATCATGTCCTCCAGGTAGATCATGCAGAGATTTGCAGGGTCCATTTCAAAGAAACAAGAGTCTGACAACCCAACAATAATTGAACACATTTCAGTTCTGTACTTGTCTTTTGATGGAATGCAGGGGAGCATCCTTAATTCAGCATAAATTTCTTCAAACTCTCTCCATCTCATGATGCTCTTCTGAATACTCTATTCCTAGTTCTCAGGCACCTCCAAACTTTCTCCCTCCCTTAGCCCTTGGGACCGCCTGCCCCCACTCATCTCTTTATTATGTGAATCAGCAATCACTCTGACTTCCTTAGCATTCTCTCCACAGCCTCCTTTCCCTGAAATCTCAGCGTGAAAAAGAGGCTAGGATCTAACCCAGCAAATAAAGAAACAAAATTCTCCTGGTGGGATTGGGGAGATTCAGAAATACTCCTTGATGGATTTTTTCCATTCCTGGTACATTTACTTCCTTCTGGAGGGCCCTTGTTACTATTTACAGTCTTCTCCATCTCTGCTAATACAAGTGCTCAAAGGGCACTTTAAGGATAATCATTATACATTGATTTTTTTTTTTTTTTTTTTGGTGCGGAGGCTTTTATTCCCTCAAATAAGCGCTGACTGTTGGTTCTGTTTGTTAAACAAGAAAGAACTTTGTTCTGTGTGACTTTTCTCTTCACCTGAATTTTCTACGCATCCTCTGTGTGGGGTAAAGGGGAGATTTTTTGCCTCCCTCTTTGGTGGGAGCAGTCACTTCCTGATTGGGATTTGCACTGAAAATGGGTCTCCATTGGGAAAAAGTAAGGACAGCCTGCCACTTGCTGTGTTGCACCATCAACCAGCCCCCGCCCCCTTCCTAGGAGGCAGCTCCTCAAAAGTGATGGGACCATGGAGTTCTGGAAAAGGGCCCAGAAGGAGAAGCTGTGGCTTTGAAGATAAACTGCCTGATTTTTGCAGTTTTCCTGAGTGCAGACCCTGGAGACTGGATGAAGTCAGAGTTTTGTTGGCTCACGCTTCTTCATGAGGATGTTTCACGTGACGCAAGGCTTGCCAATGACCACATGCTTCCACGTGCATGACCTCATCTTGTGTCTTTAGGCCGACTGACCCTGGAGGCAACCCATGGGAAGAGTGAGTCCACATTCAGGTCCAGCATCCTTTCCACTCAACCCCTCATCCCTTCCTCCAGATACTCTTCCTCAGCATCCCCACAGTCTGCATTGCGTCTCGCTACTCCGTGTTCCCAGGGCCCCTTCTTTATCACTCATCAGACCCTGGGAAAGGCTTCCTTCATTCTCTCGCCTCAGGCAAAAGGAGGCGGAGGAGGGAAGAAAGCCCTAAACAGAGCATGATCAAGCCTCTTATTATCCCGCTCATCTTAGAACCCCCCGGGGAACCCTTAGAAAGGTGCCTTGAAAGTTTTGCAATTGAAGACGGACCCTTATTTTGTGAATCAGCAATCACTCTGACTTCCTTAGCATTCTCTCCACAGCCTCCTTTCCCTGAAATCTCAGCGTGAAAAAGAGGCTAGGATCTAACCCAGCAAATAAAGAAACAAAATTCTCCTGGTGGGATTGGGGAGATTCAGAAATACTCCTTGATGGATTTTTTCCATTCCTGGTACATTTACTTCCTTCTGGAGGGCCCTTGTTACTATTTACAGTCTTCTCCATCTCTGCTAATACAAGTGCTCAAAGGGCACTTTAAGGATAATCATTATACATTGATTTTTTTTTTTTTTTTTTTGGTGCGGAGGCTTTTATTCCCTCAAATAAGCGCTGACTGTTGGTTCTGTTTGTTAAACAAGAAAGAACTTTGTTCTGTGTGACTTTTCTCTTCACCTGAATTTTCTACGCATCCTCTGTGTGGGGTAAAGGGGAGATTTTTTGCCTCCCTCTTTGGTGGGAGCAGTCACTTCCTGATTGGGATTTGCACTGAAAATGGGTCTCCATTGGGAAAAAGTAAGGACAGCCTGCCACTTGCTGTGTTGCACCATCAACCAGCCCCCGCCCCCTTCCTAGGAGGCAGCTCCTCAAAAGTGATGGGACCATGGAGTTCTGGAAAAGGGCCCAGAAGGAGAAGCTGTGGCTTTGAAGATAAACTGCCTGATTTTTGCAGTTTTCCTGAGTGCAGACCCTGGAGACTGGATGAAGTCAGAGTTTTGTTGGCTCACGCTTCTTCATGAGGATGTTTCACGTGACGCAAGGCTTGCCAATGACCACATGCTTCCACGTGCATGACCTCATCTTGTGTCTTTAGGCCGACTGACCCTGGAGGCAACCCATGGGAAGAGTGAGTCCACATTCAGGTCCAGCATCCTTTCCACTCAACCCCTCATCCCTTCCTCCAGATACTCTTCCTCAGCATCCCCACAGTCTGCATTGCGTCTCGCTACTCCGTGTTCCCAGGGCCCCTTCTTTATCACTCATCAGACCCTGGGAAAGGCTTCCTTCATTCTCTCGCCTCAGGCAAAAGGAGGCGGAGGAGGGAAGAAAGCCCTAAACAGAGCATGATCAAGCCTCTTATTACAGTGAAGACAACAGCTCATTCCTGTTGGAGAACCCTTCCCCCTGGGGAACCCTTAGAAAGGTGCCTTGAAAGTTTTGCAATTGAAGAACAGGGAGGCTGGGAAATGGCCCATCCATCCTGGACTGAGAGTAGTTTCTGGGCTTCTGATCCTTGGGAGACTTTGGCTTGTTCTCTGCAGGGATGAGGCGTGTTTCATAGGTGGGGTGGGAAGCGGATCTCAGGCAGTCCCAGTGGTTCCCAGCTAGCAGCCTTCTGTGGGTGGGGCCCTGGCAGGATCAGTTGTACCCATCCCTGTATTCCACTCTGACTCACAGGCACAGGCCCCAGTTCCCAGCTCTGTGTCCAGCAGTCTCAGTAAATGTGGGTGGAAACAAGACAGGCATGCATGCAGATAGCCCCCGTGTTTGCTCCTCCATCTAACCTCCTTGGCTTCGTGACAGGTAACACTCATCAATCAGAGTCTCTTAGTGCTACTGACAGAGGCAAGGCTCTTAATAGCCACGAGTGTAGGAAGTGCAAAGCTTCCTCATCAGTCCAAACACTCTTCCTTAGAACTTGTGAACCAAAAGATCTTCCCACCTACCCGAATAAAAATTCTTGTCTTCAGTAGGAGTCCCATCCTGATCTACAGATCTCTTCCCCAGAAAACATGGGAAGGGGAGGGGACACCATGGAGGTGGCCACAGCAGTGAGAGGAGACCAACCTCATGAAAGAAGAAGAAATGGAAGCAGAACTGAGAGGAAAAGATTTGGGGGATCGAAGAAACGATGGGGGAAAGCAGAACTTCTTCCACGTGCATGACCTCATCTTGTGTCTTTAGGCCGACTGACCCTGGAGGCAACCCATGGGAAGAGTGAGTCCACATTCAGGTCCAGCATCCTTTCCACTCAACCCCTCATCCCTTCCTCCAGATACTCTTCCTCAGCATCCCCACAGTCTGCATTGCGTCTCGCTACTCCGTGTTCCCAGGGCCCCTTCTTTATCACTCATCAGACCCTGGGAAAGGCTTCCTTCATTCTCTCGCCTCAGGCAAAAGGAGGCGGAGGAGGGAAGAAAGCCCTAAACAGAGCATGATCAAGCCTCTTATTACAGTGAAGACAACAGCTCATTCCTGTTGGAGAACCCTTCCCCCTGGGGAACCCTTAGAAAGGTGCCTTGAAAGTTTTGCAATTGAAGAACAGGGAGGCTGGGAAATGGCCCATCCATCCTGGACTGAGAGTAGTTTCTGGGCTTCTGATCCTTGGGAGACTTTGGCTTGTTCTCTGCAGGGATGAGGCGTGTTTCATAGGTGGGGTGGGAAGCGGATCTCAGGCAGTCCCAGTGGTTCCCAGCTAGCAGCCTTCTGTGGGTGGGGCCCTGGCAGGATCAGTTGTACCCATCCCTGTATTCCACTCTGACTCACAGGCACAGGCCCCAGTTCCCAGCTCTGTGTCCAGCAGTCTCAGTAAATGTGGGTGGAAACAAGACAGGCATGCATGCAGATAGCCCCCGTGTTTGCTCCTCCATCTAACCTCCTTGGCTTCGTGACAGGTAACACTCATCAATCAGAGTCTCTTAGTGCTACTGACAGAGGCAAGGCTCTTAATAGCCACGAGTGTAGGAAGTGCAAAGCTTCCTCATCAGTCCAAACACTCTTCCTTAGAACTTGTGAACCAAAAGATCTTCCCACCTACCCGAATAAAAATTCTTGTCTTCAGTAGGAGTCCCATCCTGATCTACAGATCTCTTCCCCAGAAAACATGGGAAGGGGAGGGGACACCATGGAGGTGGCCACAGCAGTGAGAGGAGACCAACCTCATGAAAGAAGAAGAAATGGAAGCAGAACTGAGAGGAAAAGATTTGGGGGGATCGACAGGCTTGCTGAGAAAGGGAGCTTTGATGGACAAACGGAGGGTTAAAACCAATAACCAAGAAACAATCTGTTCCTTGCTGCCCCCAGGCAGACCTGTTTGCTCGCCAGAAAGGAGAAGAGTGACTGAGTGAGACAGCTTCCATTGACATCTTCTCAGCTCTGGAGCAATGAGCCCCCCCAGTCCCAGCTCTGAGAAAGAGGTCAGGGCCGAGATGAGAAAAGGGGAGGAATGAGCATCTCTCCACGCTTGTCTTCCCAAGCTTGTCACGAGCTCCTGTGCCAGCCGGGGTGTGTCCTGCTCGCTTTCTAGGACAAGGAGGTGTCCTAACATGGAACTTTGGGGCCAGATGGCCGGACACATGGTAGGGTAATGAGAGGGATGAGAAGCAACCCTCCTCTCCCCAAGGCTCCTCATGCTGGCCAGGGGCATGAGGGGGAACAAGAGGAGGCAAATTGTTCTGGTGTTCTTAAAAAAATAATTCCATTATGGCGTATTACAGGATATTGAGTACAGTTCCCTGTGCTGTACAATAGGACGTTGTTGTTTATCCATCCTGTACATAATAGTTTGCATCTGCTAATCCGATACTTCCACTCTATTCCTCCCCTGAAAGTGGTAGGCACTCCATCGTGTCCGACTGTTTGCAGCCTCATGGACTGTAGCCCACCAAGGTCTTCTGTCCATGGGATTCTCCAGGCAAGAGCCCTGGAGTGGGGCTCCATTCCCTTCTCCAGGGGTTCTTCGTGACAGGTAACACTCATCAATCAGAGTCTCTTAGTGCTACTGACAGAGGCAAGGCTCTTAATAGCCACGAGTGTAGGAAGTGCAAAGCTTCCTCATCAGTCCAAACACTCTTCCTTAGAACTTGTGAACCAAAAGATCTTCCCACCTACCCGAATAAAAATTCTTGTCTTCAGTAGGAGTCCCATCCTGATCTACAGATCTCTTCCCCAGAAAACATGGGAAGGGGAGGGGACACCATGGAGGTGGCCACAGCAGTGAGAGGAGACCAACCTCATGAAAGAAGAAGAAATGGAAGCAGAACTGAGAGGAAAAGATTTGGGGGGATCGACAGGCTTGCTGAGAAAGGGAGCTTTGATGGACAAACGGAGGGTTAAAACCAATAACCAAGAAACAATCTGTTCCTTGCTGCCCCCAGGCAGACCTGTTTGCTCGCCAGAAAGGAGAAGAGTGACTGAGTGAGACAGCTTCCATTGACATCTTCTCAGCTCTGGAGCAATGAGCCCCCCCAGTCCCAGCTCTGAGAAAGAGGTCAGGGCCGAGATGAGAAAAGGGGAGGAATGAGCATCTCTCCACGCTTGTCTTCCCAAGCTTGTCACGAGCTCCTGTGCCACCCGGGGGTGTGTCCTGCTCGCTTTCTAGGACAAGGAGGTGTCCTAACATGGAACTTTGGGGCCAGATGGCCGGACACATGGTAGGGTAATGAGAGGGATGAGAAGCAACCCTCCTCTCCCCAAGGCTCCTCATGCTGGCCAGGGGCATGAGGGGGAACAAGAGGAGGCAAATTGTTCTGGTGTTCTTAAAAAAATAATTCCATTATGGCGTATTACAGGATATTGAGTACAGTTCCCTGTGCTGTACAATAGGACGTTGTTGTTTATCCATCCTGTACATAATAGTTTGCATCTGCTAATCCGATACTTCCACTCTATTCCTCCCCTGAAAGTGGTAGGCACTCCATCGTGTCCGACTGTTTGCAGCCTCATGGACTGTAGCCCACCAAGGTCTTCTGTCCATGGGATTCTCCAGGCAAGAGCCCTGGAGTGGGGCTCCATTCCCTTCTCCAGGGGTTCTTCCAGACCCAGGGATCCCACCTGGGTCTCCTGCATTGCAGGCGAATTCTTTACCAGCTGAGCCACCAGGGAAGCCCTATCCCTCCCCTGTATGCTGGACAGCACTGGTCTATTCTCTGTGTCTGTGAGTTATTCTGTTTCTTTTTAGCGGTCATTTATTTTTCAAATCAGTGAATCCTTATAAACATTATGGCACTTCGGAAACATACAACTTAAAACATGTAATTCTCCCGTGACCCTGTTAGCATTTTTTTTTTTTTTTGAAATTTTGGCCTCTTTTATTTTATGCTTTTTTAAAATTTACTTTCACCCATCTTTATTCTTTAGCCTGTGTGGGCCTCCCATTGCAGCAGCCTCTGTCATTGCAATGCACCGGCTCTGGGTGCATGTGCTCCAGAGCATTGGCTCGTAATTGGACACACTGGTCCAGCCGCTCCGTGGCATGTGGGATCTTCCCAGGCCAGGGATCGAACCGGCGCTCCTTGCACTGCAAGGTGGACTCTCTACCCACTGGACCACCAGGGAAGCCCACTGTTAACATTTTGATGTCTTTCCTTCCACATGTTTTCTTTCGCAATTTGGATATATGTTAATATGCATATATGTATGCAGTGTATCTATATAATTTCATATACATATGCATAACTGTATGGTTTTTTATAAAAACAACATCATACTATATTGTTCTACAGCTTACTCACTCCTCTAATATTTCATGAACATCCTCCCAAGTCAATTCAAATGGTCGTTGAAATGGCATCTGTCATGGAAGTGGCCCTGCCCTATTCCTTTGGGTGGTTCTGCTCATCCAGCCTTTACGTGAAGGACATTTTTGCATTTTCTGAGCTTGCAGCTGCAGTGAGGCTCCCTGTGGGTGCCCCTGTGCGATTCCATCGATGAGATCATGGAGAGGAGGCCCTGTCCTCTCGGGGGACCTGCCAGGAAGTAAAGGCTGAAACCCATGTCCCCTCTTCTCAATTCTTAGTTTCTTTCTTAACATGCAGGGCAATTTCTTGTTCTCTGCCTCTAATGCCTTCTCTGAACAAAGAGATGCTAAAAATAAACTCACCTGCCTCCTCGTTACTCTGTTTATTAAATTGACTTTCTTAAGGATTCTCAGCCTCTCCGTGGGGGTTTAAAATTACATCCTCTAACAATTCACCTACAGAGCAGAAGATTAAATGTTGCTTCCCACTTTAGACATTCCCCAACGTGGCTCTGATGGGCTAACATCCCCGAATGCAGAGAGTTGTTCTTAGAGAAACAGATTTACCAGCCTGAGAGCAGGGTGACCTGCTTAGAGACCCAGATCCTCTGGCTCCCAGCTGGGAGAGAGTGGTCAAGTGACCTGTTCTAACCTAACCTGGAGTTTCTGGAAATGAAGATAATAGTGCCTGGGGTGTTCAATGTATTTAAAGCAATTAGCACAGTGCCAGAGAGGCGGCAGGTGCTTATTAAATCTTAGCTCCATTGTTACTGTCATTCCTTTCCAACCAGTACAGCAAGCATGTATGTTTCAACTCAACTCCACCACGGTCTTCCTGGCCTCTGTACATGGCGTCACCATATACTCAGGTGCCTGATTTAGAAACAAGGACTTGGAGATCGATTCTTAGACTTGGATGACAGATATTCTTTTGTTTATTTATAGTATTTGCCTTTTCACTGCTTACTGAATGCATGTAAAATTTCTAATACTGCAAAAATGTGTGATTTGAAAGGTGTGAAATTCCCCATACTTCTCTGTCCAAGATAATCATGACTTGTGGAAGTGTACTTCTCGATTCCTTGCTTGCCAGTTTATTGACTGTCCCTTTCTCAGCTTAAGCTAGGCTCCAACAGCACAAAGATGATCAAACGCTCTCCTCTGTCTGAACACCCAGCATCAAGCCTCTAGGCTAGCATGTTGTGGGAATGCAGTGAAAACATTTTGAATGAATAGGCGATGATTATTTAAAATGGCACTCTTACTAATAACTTAGCTGAAAGTTCTCATGAGCATTGGGATGGGGCAAGTTATGGCCCTGTTCATTGTGACCAGACAGGGCAGGGGAGGAGGGGTTGGGGTCAGGAACTAGTCAGACCCAAAGAGGAGGAGTTGATCTAGCAGAGAGATCCGATTACCCTAAAGTCAAGAGGAGCAACAACTGGGGACTTCCCTGGTGGCACAGTGGATAAGCATCTGCCTGCCAATGCAGGGGACATGGGTTTGGCCCCTGGGCTGGGAAGGTTCCATATGCGGCAGAGCAACTGAGCTCATTAGCCACAGCTACTGAGCCTGCTCAACAAGAGAAGCCACCACAATGAGAAGCCCACACACCACAATGAAGTGTGGCCCCCACTCACCCACAACCCTCGCAAAAACAACAAAGACCTAGTGCATTCAAAATTAAAAATAAATAAATAAAATAAAGAAGCATTAAAAAAAAAGAGGAGGGGCTTCCCTGGGGGTCCAGTGGGTAAGGAGTCCTCCTTGCAGTGCAAGGGTCACTGACCGGTTCAATCCCTGGCCCAGGAAGATCCCACATGCCATGGAGCAGCTGGACCACTGTGTCCATTTGCAACCCCATGCTCTGGAGTACATGCACCCAGAGCCGTTGCTCTGCAATGAGTGAGGCCACTGCAATGGGAGGCCCACACAGGCTAAAGAACAAAGATGGATGAAAATAAATAAATAAAACAATTAAAAGGAAAAACAAGAGGGATAATAAGAGATGCTCCCAGGAAACTGTGGGCCTGTGGGCTGTCCATTCAATTAACCAGAGACCGTGACAGGCCCAGCAATGGGAAATCTGGGGCAGGCTCTGTTCTGAGATCTAAGTGGGCTGGAAGTCACACTCCTCCATGTTGTGGAGGTCTGGGGGCATGCTCTGTGGTCCAGTGGAGCCCTCCAAATGTAGTGAAGAGCTGTGGAAGCCCAGAAAGCTGGGGTAAGAGCAAGATCCTGAGACACAAGACTAGGTCAGGAAATGCCCCACATAGAAGGTGGACGTGGGATTCACGAAGGACGCAGGATCCCAGGGTGGCTGAGTTATTGAGCAAGTGACTAAGCTAGTCATCCTCAATGTCAGACCCCGAGGACAGGCTAAAAACTGCTTCCAACCCTCTCCTAGCCTAGACCTGGATTGGCTGAGAGGCTAGTAAATGGTGGCTGTGACCAGGTTTCTTCTACAGAAAGTGAAATCTGGCCATGAGCCTGGGGCACGGTCTCAGTGCTTATGAAGGAATGCATATCCTGTTTCCTACTAGCCTTGCCAGCCTTACCAGTTGGCGGACACGTAAGGGTAGGCTGTACCATAAAGACAAAGTGTGAGCAATGGATAGGGAGGCTCTAGGGGAAACCAATCCCAACAGTCCTTCTACACAGCAGAAATGGGTTCTCTGTGACCCAGAGTTTGGTTGGAAGCAGGGAGAGGATGTGCTCTTTATTTCCTAACCAGTTCTTCTTCAGTCTCCCTGACCTTTCCACCAGCTGGGCTACCCTCATGTTGTGCCCAGGTGTCAGGGCTGCGGAGACGCGCGTAGGGAGCTGCTCACACAAGAGTCTTCTCCGATGCTGAGGAAATCCCTTCACTGTGGCCAGGAAAGCTGCAGCAAGCCTGGAGCTTCCCAGGCAGCTGGCTCCGTGAACTCCAGGGAGGAAAGGGGTAATGGTCTTTCAGATGATCGCCCTGCTCTTCATCCTGACCAGTCCTTGGAGGAGAGATACATTGTCAAGACAAAATCTGAGTGCCTTCACTCAGCCTAATGTTCCCCATGGTGGTGTGCTCAGGCTGGTGCCCATCGGGAGAAGCAGCATGGAGCAGTCACCTTCCCTGTTTCTCCTTAGAAACAGCTGAGACAGACTGCCATCAACAGCCCCCCACCTCTCCCCCAGCAAAACCGAAAAGCAGCACACCATGCTGAAGACCAAAAGCACACAGGAAATAATTATAGAAAACACCAGCCACAGAAGATAATCAGGTCCTCAAAGAACAGATTTCTGACCCTCCAATAATTACTTTCTTGACCCAAGGGGCTGGCACCATTTCACCTGCACGATGCCCAGCTTCAGGGCCTCCTGAGGGCCTCCCTCCTGCCACCACGTGGCCAGGCCATCTTGGGTCCTATCCACAGAAACGGGGCAATTTCCCATCTGCTCACCACCCACCTGGGCTCACTCCTCGACTTCATTCCAGTTTGGAAGTTATACTTTACTTCTGCTCAGGCATTCATTTAAACCAACATTTACTAGTCAGCCCCAGGACTAAAACTGCTTCCAACCCTCTCCTAGCCTAGACCTGGATTGGCTGAGAGGCTAGTAAATGGTGGCTGTGACCAGGTTTCTTCTACAGAAAGTGAAATCTGGCCATGAGCCTGGGGCACGGTCTCAGTGCTTATGAAGGAATGCATATCCTGTTTCCTACTAGCCTTGCCAGCCTTACCAGTTGGCGGACACGTAAGGGTAGGCTGTACCATAAAGACAAAGTGTGAGCAATGGATAGGGAGGCTCTAGGGAAGCCAATCCCAACAGTCCTTCTACACAGCAGAAATGGGTTCTCTGTGACCCAGAGTTTGGTTGGAAGCAGGGAGAGGATGTGCTCTTTATTTCCTAACCAGTTCTTCTTCAGTCTCCCTGACCTTTCCACCAGCTGGGCTACCCTCATGTTGTGCCCAGGTGTCAGGGCTGCGGAGACGCGCGTAGGGAGCTGCTCACACAAGAGTCTTCTCCGATGCTGAGGAAATCCCTTCACTGTGGCCAGGAAAGCTGCAGCAAGCCTGGAGCTTCCCAGGCAGCTGGCTCCGTGAACTCCAGGGAGGAAAGGGGTAATGGTCTTTCAGATGATCGCCCTGCTCTTCATCCTGACCAGTCCTTGGAGGAGAGATACATTGTCAAGACAAAATCTGAGTGCCTTCACTCAGCCTAATGTTCCCCATGGTGGTGTGCTCAGGCTGGTGCCCATCGGGAGAAGCAGCATGGAGCAGTCACCTTCCCTGTTTCTCCTTAGAAACAGCTGAGACAGACTGCCATCAACAGCCCCCCACCTCTCCCCCAGCAAAACCGAAAAGCAGCACACCATGCTGAAGACCAAAAGCACACAGGAAATAATTATAGAAAACACCAGCCACAGAAGATAATCAGGTCCTCAAAGAACAGATTTCTGACCCTCCAATAATTACTTTCTTGACCCAAGGGGCTGGCACCATTTCACCTGCACGATGCCCAGCTTCAGGGCCTCCTGAGGGCCTCCCTCCTGCCACCACGTGGCCAGGCCATCTTGGGTCCTATCCACAGAAACGGGGCAATTTCCCATCTGCTCACCACCCACCTGGGCTCACTCCTCGACTTCATTCCAGTTTGGAAGTTATACTTTACTTCTGCTCAGGCATTCATTTAAACCAACATTTACTAGTGAGTAAGTGTTTCATGAACTGGTCTCACCCCATCAGTAAGGTTGGACCTTCCATCCCTGCCCTTGTTTTTGTAGTTATTAACGATCCTACCTACTAGGTGCCTGACCAGCTTTGAACCTAAGAGACGATGATGCAAGTTATGATAATGATGATAACAATAAAAAACACAAAGACTAGTTTTTACCAGTGTTGATCATGAACTAGGCAGTGTAGGGAAATGCTTCTGCTGGAATTTTCACATTTGATTCTTTCGGTAGCCCAATGAGGAAGGTGCTATTATCACTCAAATTTTACAGATGCGGCAACAGGCCCAGAAAGTGAAATAGGTTGGCAAGGTGACAGAGAGAGAAGGTCAGAGCTACAGTGAGGACCCCCAAGCCCAAACCCTTGGACCACTGTGCTGCAGCACATTGTGGAATGCTAAGCAACATGATTCTGATGGACACAGCAGTGTGTTCATGGGAGGAGGTCTGGTATCTTCATAGAGGGGTGCATAAGTGGGGGCCTTTCTGCAGGGAGGGCAGGGTAGAGGGCCAGGGAAAGGGTCAGGGAAGGTGTCGTGGAATCAGATACTCAAAGACTGGTTCCTGAAGATTGAATCGGGGGTCCTTGCATAGACAGAGCAAGAGGCACTCCATGCCAAGGGAGAAGTATGAGCATGTACCCAGAGGGGTGGGCAGCACAAACAGGCTTCTCTAGAAACTCAGCATGGGACTGACATCAGTGAGGGTGAGCAAGAGAGGAGCTGATGAGTAAAGACGCTGGAGACATTGTCAGGAATGAGATCCCAAGGAGCCCACTGGTCCTGGAGAACCCTTGAGAGACGGAGAGCAGAGGGGAAGAGTAATCAGATGCAAATTATAGTAGACATCCCTCAGGCACCTGGAGGAAGAATAGAGGGGGCCAGGTGGGTTGAGGGCTGGTGGATCTAGGGAGAAAAAATGAAAGTGAAAGTTAGCCACTCAGTTGTGTCCGAAAGTTTCAGTCCCATAGAGTATAACCCTCCAGGCTCCTCTATCCATGGAATTCTCCAGGCAAGAGTCCTGGAGTGGGTTGCCATTTTCTTCCCCAATCTAGGGAGAGCTGGTCCCATTAGAGTTCCAGTGGAACATCCACACCTGAATCACATCTAGCCTGAATTTGAGCTTCAGTGAATAAATCTTAAGAGGGGCCCCATATCACAAATGAGTCCCTTTCTCCTTTCTCTAGGTCCCCTGATCCTGTAGTTCAGACACTTGGCATCTCTTCAGGGATTTTGGGCAGTGGGATGGTCATGAGATCACCAGACTGGCTGTGGGGTCACGGATCCTCTTTCTGGGGCACAACCAAAGGCCAGGGCTTGTGGTCTGCCACCCTGGCAGTTTGTTAGGGGCTATTGAGTGGCATGTCCATTGCTTTTCAGGTGCTAGACCAATGCCAGCTCATTAAACTCAAGAAGGTAAGCTGCTGTGTAGCATAGGGAGCTCGGCTTGGTGCTCTGTGTTCACCTAGAGGGGTGAGGTGATGGGGGTGGGAGGGGAACTCAAGAGGGAGGGGATATATACTTATAGCTGATTCTTATTGTTGTACAGCAGAAACTAACATATCATTATAGAGCAATCATACTGTAATTAAATAAATTAAGCAAACAGATTCAAGAGGGTAGCACCAGAGGTTCCTGACCATGGTATCTTCCCTTGGGCATCCTTTATCTTCCTCTCTCTTTCCAGGGAAATATCATCTATTTACCCCATGATAACTACCTGGGAGTCACTAAGTCTCAAGCCAATCACCTTCCTCATTCCCTAACTCCAGACCATGCTTATACTAACACAAGCCCAAATTTGTCACTAAGTCAACACCAGCTTTCTAATATACTGATTTATTATTATTATATATTTTTTGCATATGTATTGTAGAAGCAGTGTAACATTCTAGTTTCCAGCAGATCCTTGAATTAAGAGAGCTGTACATTAATCTGGGAATTGATTAGAACCGCCTGGTTGGAGTCTTTCCCCTTTAGAAATTCCCGACTGCTTCTTCAGCAGTGGATCCAGGGAGACCGTAGATCTTAACTAAACACAGAAAGAAAAGCTGCCAGAGAGCAGGGAGAAGGCAGAATGGAAGGTTGGGGATCACTTCTCGTGCTAGAAGCTGGTTTCTAGGCTGGGGGTCAGGTGGGCCAGGCATCGGGTCTGCCTGGATTAGCAAACACCAGTGCCTCCCTGGTGACTCAGATGGCACATCATCTGCCTCCAATACAGGACACCCAGGTTCACTCCCTGGCTCAGGACGATCCCCTGGAGAAGGAAGTAGCAACCCACTCCACTCTTCTTGCCTGGAGAATTCCATGGACAGAGGAGCCTGGAGGACTACAGGCCATAGCGTCACAAAGAGTTGGACACAACTGAGTGACTGTATTTCAGGACCCATTCCATGGGGCAGGGTCTTTAGAAGGATCGATGTGAAGGCAGCTGTGACTTCCGGGAGGTCAGTTGGTCCACAGCAGCCCTCTCCCAGCAGCCAAGAGGGCCTTGGATAGGAGGAAAGCCTGCATCCATGCCATCACCACCCACATTTCACTGAGACTCCCAAGACGCCGTGCCAGGCAGAGGAGGGCAGTGTCAGGAGCAGGAGATGTGGAATCAGGCCAGCTCGAGTTCAACGTTCAGCCTGGTCTCTTGCTAGAAGGGAATGTCAGCGTTGATAGATTCCTTAATCTTTTAAAACTCAAGTTCCTCCTTCCATTAAATGGAGATAATAATCGTATCAACTTCAAAGAGCTGTCACGGGATTAAGTGTAATAAGGGATGCTGACGGAGCTAAACAGTGTACCACCCCTGGACATGGGCTTAAATGTTGTCAGAAAGGATTATTATCATTATAAGCTTTCACCAGCGATGCAAACATGAATGGCATAGAGTTCCCTACCCTTAAAAAGCCAGATGGAAAGGGATCCCTCTCCAGCAGCCAATCAGAGGGCATTTGGGGAAAACAGGAACTGAATGAGGTGCACAGAGGAGCTGACAGACCCCTCAGGTACCACCCAGGACCCTGTTAGTCAATCAGTGAGGGAGATTGATTCTTTGGGCCCCTGTCAGGGTTGTCCCAGCCTCCCAGGCAGGCATGTTCAAAGCACAGGAGGCCTCTGTCTACGTATCCAAGCTGGAGACACAGCCTGAGAACACACCTGATACTAGCTGTGAAACAGACAAAGACCATTAGAGCCGGCTCAGCCGCTGAGACTGCACAGCTTAGCTTCCTAGTGGAACCAGATCAAATCCATGAAAAATAGTAGGTTTTCAACTCAAAAAGGCAAACCATGTTGAGAAACCAGATGCCTGCAGCCAATAGCTAATTGGCTTGTGTCTGGCAAAAACATTGAATTGATGAGGATCAGGAAGCATTGACCAGAGGCTCACCTTCTAGGGTTCAGGGCATCAATCTGGGGTTCATTGACCTGCCACTCCCACTTGCAACCCACACCACCACCCCGGGCCTGTTCATTCTTTCCCTTGGGAAGAAATCCTTTCATTGGTGGAAGGTGAAGTGGAAGGAGTGAGCTGGAGCTCAGTTTCTCTTTTAGCGAAACCACAGACCTGCCCTGTGCCCCTGTAAGGCATATGCTCACTTGAGAAGCATTATCTAGTGACTTCTATGTGCTTAGGATTAACGGCAAAAGATGAGATAAATCTCACTCAACTTTGTCTTCACAGTCTAGTATTGGAGATGGAAGATCAAGTGTCTTATATAAATATAACATCCTGTGAGGGACTCCCCTGGTGGTCCAGTGGTTAAGAATTCATCTGCCAATTCAGTGGACACGGTTTCAATCCCTGGTCCAGGAAGATCCCACATACCAAGGAGCAACGATGCCCATGTGTCACAGCAAGAGAAACCATTACAATGAAAAGCCCATACTACAATGAATAGTAGCCCCTGCTTGCAAGAACTAGAGAAAGCTGCCATGCAGCATCAAAGACCCAGTACAACCAAAAATGAAGAAAGAAATAAATAGCACCCTATGATATATGATGATGAAGATTTACACCATATGAAACCCTAGCTCCAGGAGAAGAGAGGATAGGCTCTCCAGAGACAAAGAGATGTGCATGTGAAAACAGCCTTGTTCAAGAAAGTACAGCCTCAAGTATGTCCATGCATGTGTTGTTGGCTGAGTAAGAGCCAGAAATGAAGCTGGGCATGTATGGAGCATCCTAGGCATGAAGTACCCAGGTCATAGGATTAAGGAGTTTGGTTTTTAATCTGAAGGTGATGGGGGAGAATTTGACCAAGAGAGTCACATGATCAGAGTTGCATTCATAGGTTGGAGGAGGGTAAAATCTTGAGTCCTGGAGGTCAGGAAACTACTATAATAATACATGGAGCACAAGGAACTCAAAAAAGGCAAACCATGTTGAGAAACCAGATGCCTGCAGCCAATAGCTAATTGGCTTGTGTCTGGCAAAAACATTGAATTGATGAGGATCAGGAAGCATTGACCAGAGGCTCACCTTCTAGGGTTCAGGGCATCAATCTGGGGTTCATTGACCTGCCACTCCCACTTGCAACCCACACCACCACCCCGGGCCTGTTCATTCTTTCCCTTGGGAAGAAATCCTTTCATTGGTGGAAGGTGAAGTGGAAGGAGTGAGCTGGAGCTCAGTTTCTCTTTTAGCGAAACCACAGACCTGCCCTGTGCCCCTGTAAGGCATATGCTCACTTGAGAAGCATTATCTAGTGACTTCTATGTGCTTAGGATTAACGGCAAAAGATGAGATAAATCTCACTCAACTTTGTCTTCACAGTCTAGTATTGGAGATGGAAGATCAAGTGTCTTATATAAATATAACATCCTGTGAGGGACTCCCCTGGTGGTCCAGTGGTTAAGAATTCATCTGCCAATTCAGTGGACACGGTTTCAATCCCTGGTCCAGGAAGATCCCACATACCAAGGAGCAACGATGCCCATGTGTCACAGCAAGAGAAACCATTACAATGAAAAGCCCATACTACAATGAATAGTAGCCCCTGCTTGCAAGAACTAGAGAAAGCTGCCATGCAGCATCAAAGACCCAGTACAACCAAAAATGAAGAAAGAAATAAATAGCACCCTATGATATATGATGATGAAGATTTACACCATATGAAACCCTAGCTCCAGGAGAAGAGAGGATAGGCTCTCCAGAGACAAAGAGATGTGCATGTGAAAACAGCCTTGTTCAAGAAAGTACAGCCTCAAGTATGTCCATGCATGTGTTGTTGGCTGAGTAAGAGCCAGAAATGAAGCTGGGCATGTATGGAGCATCCTAGGCATGAAGTACCCAGGTCATAGGATTAAGGAGTTTGGTTTTTAATCTGAAGGTGATGGGGGAGAATTTGACCAAGAGAGTCACATGATCAGAGTTGCATTCATAGGTTGGAGGAGGGTAAAATCTTGAGTCCTGGAGGTCAGGAAACTACTATAATAATACATGGAGCACAAGGATGAGAGCCTAACCCAGGAAAGTTGTGGAGGGAATGGGAACAGGGGAACAGAGTTATTTGAGAGACAGGATCAATGGGTTTGGTAATTGATGGGATGTCATGACTGATAAGGGAGAGGGAAGCGGTAATTGATGGGATGTCAGGAATGGTCAGGGGGAGGGAAGCCTCGAGAGGGACCAACATGAGAGTTGGTGACGTTGAGGGACCTGCTGACTCCACCCAAGTGCAACTCCACTCAGGGCATCCCCTTCCCCTGGCACTACCATTCAAGATGTTTTCCAAAGTGTGGCGTTCTGCTGTGCCACTGCTGGGCTACTGGAGGCATTCAGATGGTAAACTGTAAAGCACATTCTCGTAGCAGTGATTATTCATTTCATGTTTATTGGAACAAAGATAAACAGCCTATCAAACCCGTGGTTTCATAGGTGATATTGCTTGGGACAAAATTAAAATTTTATGATGCTAGTCAATTTAAATTCAAAATGAAAAGATTATATGAGATACTTGGAACAAAAGTCATAAAGGTGGTAAAGAAATAACTAAAGCTTGACAAGAATGGGTCAAAAGACAAAAGGGATGTGTTTCTCCATTGGTACTCAATGTCTTTTCCTCTTGTAAGTACTTTCTTAATGGATCCAGTTTTACCCAGTCATTAACTTTGGCTCACAAAAACCTTGCCAATTGATATACCTTTCCACTTGTACTCCCTAATCTCACCTATCTTTCAGAATCAGTAGTAAAGAATCTTCTTGCTAGTGCAGGAGGAAATGGCAACGCACTCCAGTATTCTTTCCTGGAAAATTCCACAGCCAGTGGAGCCTGGCAGGCAACAGTCCATGGGATTGCACAGCGTCAGACACGACAGACCACACACATGTTCATTTTGATTTCGTATTCATTTTTTATTGCTGTGTTACAAAGTATACCCTTAATTCAGAGACTTAGAACAACTCCTAGGCATGAAGTACCCAGGTCATAGGATTAAGGAGTTTGGTTTTTAATCTGAAGGTGATGGGGGAGAATTTGACCAAGAGAGTCACATGATCAGAGTTGCATTCATAGGTTGGAGGAGGGTAAAATCTTGAGTCCTGGAGGTCAGGAAACTACTATAATAATACATGGAGCACAAGGATGAGAGCCTAACCCAGGAAAGTTGTGGAGGGAATGGGAACAGGGGAACAGAGTTATTTGAGAGACAGGATCAATGGGTTTGGTAATTGATGGGATGTCATGACTGATAAGGGAGAGGGAAGCGGTAATTGATGGGATGTCAGGAATGGTCAGGGGGAGGGAAGCCTCGAGAGGGACCAACATGAGAGTTGGTGACGTTGAGGGACCTGCTGACTCCACCCAAGTGCAACTCCACTCAGGGCATCCCCTTCCCCTGGCACTACCATTCAAGATGTTTTCCAAAGTGTGGCGTTCTGCTGTGCCACTGCTGGGCTACTGGAGGCATTCAGATGGTAAACTGTAAAGCACATTCTCGTAGCAGTGATTATTCATTTCATGTTTATTGGAACAAAGATAAACAGCCTATCAAACCCGTGGTTTCATAGGTGATATTGCTTGGGACAAAATTAAAATTTTATGATGCTAGTCAATTTAAATTCAAAATGAAAAGATTATATGAGATACTTGGAACAAAAGTCATAAAGGTGGTAAAGAAATAACTAAAGCTTGACAAGAATGGGTCAAAAGACAAAAGGGATGTGTTTCTCCATTGGTACTCAATGTCTTTTCCTCTTGTAAGTACTTTCTTAATGGATCCAGTTTTACCCAGTCATTAACTTTGGCTCACAAAAACCTTGCCAATTGATATACCTTTCCACTTGTACTCCCTAATCTCACCTATCTTTCAGAATCAGTAGTAAAGAATCTTCTTGCTAGTGCAGGAGGAAATGGCAACGCACTCCAGTATTCTTTCCTGGAAAATTCCACAGCCAGTGGAGCCTGGCAGGCAACAGTCCATGGGATTGCACAGCGTCAGACACGACAGACCACACACATGTTCATTTTGATTTCGTATTCATTTTTTATTGCTGTGTTACAAAGTATACCCTTAATTCAGAGACTTAGAACAACCAACATCTATTAGCCTATGGTTTCTGTGGACCAGGAATCAGAGAGTCGCTTAGATGGCTGGTTTGGGCTCACTGTCTCTCCTGAGGTTATAATCAGGCTGTTGGCTGCACGTCTAGTCAACCAAAGGTTCGAACTGGGGGGATATGTGTCTAAACTCACTCATGTGGTTTCTGTAAGACCTTTGTTCTTCAGTGGTTTTTAGGGAGAGACTTTAGTTCCTGACCATGTGGGCCTGTGTGTAGGCTGACTGTCTTTGCAATATGGATCTGGCTTGCTCTACAGAAAAGCAAGACATACATTCAAGGAATATTATGACTGAGTAAGATTCCATTGTATATGTACCACATCCTCTTTATCTATTCGTGCATCAATGGACATTTAGGGTTGCTTCCCTCTCTTGGCTAAATTGTAAAGAGTCCTGCAATGAACATTGGGGTGCATGTATCTTTTCAAATTACGGTTTGCTCTGGATATGTGCCCAGGAGTGGAGTTGCTTCACAATGAGTTCTTTGAAGATAGATCTTGGGTTGGATCAATGTCATAGTGCACTCACTAGTTCTTGGCATAAAGGAAGGTTAATAGATGGATGGGAGTAGATGGACAAATGGTTGTATAGTCAGATGAACAAATGGATGATGAATGCATGGATGGATGGACGAGTGTGTGTGTGAATAGACAGATGGATTAACTGATGGATGCAATGACCTCCTTATGACTACTTAAACCCCAAATGATTGACAAAATGATAAGCAGTCATCTTCATGGTTTAGTTGTTGACTCAAAGAATTTAAGGTTGAGGAGGGAACACCTGGTGCCCCACTTCATTCTACAGATGAAAACTCAGAAGCCAAGGAAGATGATGTAGATGCTAGAGATAAAACCATAACTTAGTAGCCAAACCAGGACTAGAACTTAAGATTCCTCTTCCCATGCTTCTTTTCGGTTCAGTTCAGTCACTCAGGCATGTCTAACTCCTTAAGACCCCATGGACTGCAGCACGCCGGGTTTTCCTGTCCTTCACCATCTCTCAGAGCCCGCTTAAACTTATGTCCATTGACTCAGTGATGCCATCCAACCATCTCATCCTCTGTTGTCCCCTTCTTCTTTTGCCTTCTATCTTTTCTAGCATCGGGATCTTTTCCAATGAGTCATCTCTTCGCATTAAGTGACCAAAGTATTGGAGCTTCAGCTTCAGCATCAGTCCTTCCAATAGTCAGGGCTGATTTCCTTCAGGAGAGACTAGTTTGAGCTCCTTGCAGTCTAAAGAACTCTCAAGAGTGTTCTCCAACACCACAGTTCAAAGGCATCAATTCTTCTGCACTCAGCCTTCTTTATGATCCAGCTCTCTCACACAGTGTAAGGCACTGTGTATGCTTGGTTGCCCCAGAATTCTTACCCATGCCTCATCTAAGAGGGTGCCTCACACTGCAGTAAGGTGAAAACATGACTTGTTCATATACAAGACCAGTTGAACCTCACTGATGCAGTATAATTCTCCTCTTTATCTATTCGTGCATCAATGGACATTTAGGGTTGCTTCCTCTCTTGGCTAAATTGTAAAGAGTCCTGCAATGAACATTGGGGTGCATGTATCTTTCAAATTACGGTTTGCTCTGGATATGTGCCCAGGAGTGGAGTTGCTTCACAATGAGTTCTTTGAAGATAGATCTTGGGTTGGATCAATGTCATAGTGCACTCACTAGTTCTTGGCATAAAGGAAGGTTAATAGATGGATGGGAGTAGATGGACAAATGGTTGTATAGTCAGATGAACAAATGGATGATGAATGCATGGATGGATGGACGAGTGTGTGTGTGAATAGACAGATGGATTAACTGATGGATGCAATGACCTCCTTATGACTACTTAAACCCCAAATGATTGACAAAATGATAAGCAGTCATCTTCATGGTTTAGTTGTTGACTCAAAGAATTTAAGGTTGAGGAGGGAACACCTGGTGCCCCACTTCATTCTACAGATGAAAACTCAGAAGCCAAGGAAGATGATGTAGATGCTAGAGATAAAACCATAACTTAGTAGCCAAACCAGGACTAGAACTTAAGATTCCTCTTCCCATGCTTCTTTTCGGTCAGTTCAGTCACTCAGGCATGTCTAACTCCTTAAGACCCCATGGACTGCAGCACGCCGGGTTTTCCTGTCCTTCACCATCTCTCAGAGCCCGCTTAAACTTATGTCCATTGACTCAGTGATGCCATCCAACCATCTCATCCTCTGTTGTCCCCTTCTTCTTTTGCCTTCTATCTTTTCTAGCATCGGGATCTTTTCCAATGAGTCATCTCTTCGCATTAAGTGACCAAAGTATTGGAGCTTCAGCTTCAGCATCAGTCCTTCCAATAGTCAGGGCTGATTTCCTTCAGGAGAGACTAGTTTGAGCTCCTTGCAGTCTAAAGAACTCTCAAGAGTGTTCTCCAACACCACAGTTCAAAGGCATCAATTCTTCTGCACTCAGCCTTCTTTATGATCCAGCTCTCTCACACAGTGTAAGGCACTGTGTATGCTTGGTTGCCCCAGAATTCTTACCCATGCCTCATCTAAGAGGGTGCCTCACACTGCAGTAAGGTGAAAACATGACTTGTTCATATACAAGACCAGTTGAACCTCACTGATGCAGTATAATTCTCCTTGGTTTGTCTTCAACACCCACCTACTTGTGCTCAGCTTATGCATTCATTGTCTCTCCTCAACACGCTCTCCGTGGGACCTCACTGCAGGCATGGGTGTTCACCATGTCTTTCCCAGCAAGCTCCAGTATTGTTGGCTACATCTGAGTATATCTGCCTTCAAACCCACTCCTTGTCAAACGGGGACTTTCTTAAGTGGATCTTTCCCTCTGCTGATACATCCCTGTGGATGCACCATACACGCTGACATTTCTCTAGAGCAGGATGTTTTTGAAAAAATATTTTAGATGAATGCCAGGCCAGGCCGTATGAAATGTCACGGTGACTTTCCAAGGAGACCTGCCAGGAGCTAGGGTGAGTAAAAATAGCCACTGCTGGGTGCGGATGTGAAGTGAGTAAAGATCAGAGAGAGAAGAGTTTATTTGTTTTTAAAATAATTATTTCTAAGTGGTTCTGGGCCTGAAGAATGAGTCAGACTGGCAGGCAGGAAAGTGGAAGGTCTGCGTCTAATGCCAGAGGGAGAAGGCAGAGGAGGGCTTCAGATGGGAAGGTAGTGGGGAGAGAGAGAGTCTCAGATCCCAGCCTTAAGGCTCTGTAAAGTTAAGAAATTCTAAGATTGTGATCCTCAGTTTCTCCACTTGGAGTAGAGAAAGAGGGAGAAATGTAGCTGAGGAATGACATTCATATGCCTAGATACAGAGAGGATGAGAGAGGGGCACCAAGAGACAGAAACATACTGAGCAAAATGCCCAAAAATAATGCGAATGTTCAATGAAGGGAAATTTTAAGGACCGCGGACAGCTCCACTTTGATGGCACTCTCCTGTTCATAGCTGCCCACCCTGGGTTGGATGTGGGCCTCTCCCACCTTAACTATTATATGAGACATCCCGGACGAGAACAGGGAGTTGGAGCCAGAGCTCTCTGGGAGGTAGCCCTGGGGTTGTCATCTGCCAGAAGCATGATCCTGAATAGGTTACTTCACTTCTCAAAGCTAAACTTACCCTTAACTGCCAAATGGAGAGAATTCCTACCCTCAGGCTTAATGTGGGGACTCAGGAAGCAATAACAACAACAACGAAAAGTCAAGCACTCACCAAGGTGTCTGCTACTTGGTCAGCAGTAAATAAATATCCAAATAAAAAGTGCCAGCAATGAACCTTGAGTGCCAGGGGTTGCAACTTCTCCTGGCTTTCTCTATGGGGAAAGGAAACTCCTGCCTCCCATTTGAGCTGATAACTGGGTTAAGTGGTTATGTTCTCTGTGGGCCTGTGAATGTGAAAACAATGAAGTCGTTTGGCAGTTTTTGGTTTGGGTTGAGAGTGTGGCCAGTGCATGTGGAGCCAGATTTTAGAAGAGGGGAAGCCAACTTTAATGAGCATCTGCTAGTTGCCAGAGCCTGTCTTCACTATTTTATACATTGTTGTGTTTAATTCTTAAAGCAATTCTATGATATAACAACTGTTACCTCTCTCCTATTGTTTTTGTTATTGGTGGTGGTGGTGGTTTGGAGGGGGGTGTAGTTAGCTAAGGAGGTAAACATCAGAGAGGTAAAGAAACTTATCACACAGCTTAATTGTTCTTTTGAGTTTAGATCATTTGACAGCATAACTCAGTCCTTCTCCTGAACAACAACAAAAAAAGGCTGCCACTATAAAGCTGGATATGGTGTATGATAGAAAGATTGAATTTAGCCAGACTTTGCACTCAGCTCTAAAATGGCATCTCTCTCTCTCCACTCCAAGTGTGTGTGTGCATGTTTGCTTCTTTGTTTCTTTTCCTTAACTGTCATTAGTTTGTTCAATCCATGAAAAATTTTGATTCCATTCTAAAGCCCAGTTCTGACAGAAATTTTGTGATGTTCTCCTTTGTCCTCACTTCTCTGTTTAGAAGAATCTCATTCCATCCTTCAGGGGTCTCCCAGGCGGTGCTAGTGGCAAAGGACCTGCCTGCCAGAGCAGGAGACAGAAAACACAGGTTCAGTCCCTGGGTCGGGAAGATCCCCTGGAATAGGAAATGGCAACCCATCCCAGTATTCTTGCCTGGAAAACTCCATGGACAGGGAAGTCTGGTGGGCTACACTCCATGGAGTCGCAAAACATTGAACCCAACCGAAGCGACTTTGCATGCATTCCATCCTTCAAGGCTTAACTCAGCGGTAAACTGTTCCACAAAGCTTATCCGTATTCCCTTAAGCAAGGGAAGACACACCCTCCTCCACACTCCCATCATGCTTTATATATACCACCTTCAGTGAAAGTGGTCTTCAATTATTCCTTTATCTGGGATATCTAGCACAGTCTCAGGCACAAAATAGGTACTAGAAGAGTACTAATTGAAGGAAGGAAGGGAGAGAAATGCTTCAGAAACAGTAAGATTTATGGCAGTGACAAGCGTGATCACAATACTGGATGCCATTATTAGGGACACACACAATACTCAGGCTCTGTTCTAGGTACTGAAACTGTGCCTGCATCATGGGATGCTCTCAGTAATTTCAAGGTGAGCGTTGTTATCCTGGTTTAGCGGGTTACATTCCTTGTTTCATCCTATGGCTAATTAGTAGATTTTTAGTCCAAGATGTAGAAGAGAAAGTCTTAAGATTCAGAAGAAATCTTTTCCTACGTGATCTAATTAGTAGAAGATAATTAAACATTTGAACCCCAGCAGGTTGGTGACAGTGTCCTCCAGAAGCTGCCTCTCTGTGCTCTTCTGAGGACCACAGCAGGGAAAACTCTGGTCTTGAGTCGGACCCAGTGACCCCATGGCATGGCTTTGCCAGGGGTCAGCTGTCTGCTTCCAGGTGTTCGCTGTGTGAATTTGCTCCACTTCCACTTCCTCCTCTGGACAAGGGAAGCTACTCCACCTACCCAGAAGGGTTGTGAAGAGAGTGACCTGCATATTTGAAGGGACAAGCATCACTTCTTCCACAATGACCCTCCCATACCTGCTGCCCTGGGTGTTTCTTTATATAATTTTTTTTTTTTTTTGAATTTTTGTCTGTGCCGGGTCTTCATTGTACTGGGTCTTCAGGGGCTTTTCTCTAGTAGTGACAGGAAGAGGCTACTCTTTTTTTTTTTCTTTTCCCCATTATGCCTCTTTTTATGTGTTTTTATTTCCTTCCATCTATTTTATTCTTTGGCCTCTGTGGGCCTCCCATTGCAGTGGCCTCTCTCGCAGCAGAGCACCAGCTCTGGGAGCATGCGCTCCAGAGCACTGGCTCGTACTTGGACACACTGGTCCAGCCACTCTGTGGCACGTGGGATCTTCCCAGGCCAGGGACAGAACCGGTGCCCCCTGTGCTGCACAGAGGACTCTTTACCTGCTGGGCCACCAGGGAAGCCCAAGAGGCTATTCTTCATCGTGGTGTGTGGGCTTCTTGTTGTGGTGACTTCTCTTGTTGGGGAACACAGGCTCAATAACCATGGCTCCTGGGCTCTAGAGTGCAGGCTCAGTAGTGTGGCTCACAGGCTTAGCTGCTTCATGGATATGGATCTATCTTCTCAGATCAGGGATTGAACGCAGGTCCCTAGCATTGGGAGGCAGATTCTTAACAGGGAAGTGTGTCTGTTCTGAGAAGAGGAATCTTTCTTAGACATCTGCAGCATCCCACTTGTTTATTCATCTAGCAGATAATTTACCAATCATTTCCTTCATGCCAGGTACTATTGTGGCTGTGAGAGTATGGTGATAAACTAGATAGAACAAAGCCTGTGCGCTCATAGCAGTTACCTTGTTATATTACTTACATTATAGCTTATATTACTACTACAACCAGTTGACAAACACATAAACAAGCTGAAACCAAAAGGCTATAAAACAAAACAATGTAATGGGAATGACTGAGGTGATGCTGAATTTGAGAGAGGGACTGGGGAAGACAGGTGGTGTCTTAACTAAGACCTGAATGAGAAGAGGCTAGTCTGGGGAGATCTGGGGTGAAGAGCATTCCTGGAAGAGGGGGCAGCCAGGAGAAAGACTGTTAGACTGGAGAAGTGGACATGCTCCAAGTAAAGATAAGATGGCCAGTGTAGTTCACAAATGACGATGGGGGAGGGTGGACTTAAAGAGGCTGGAAAGGCTGGGGAGCCAGTTCTACAAGGTCTTGGAGCCCCTGGAATGGGCATGTATTTGATTCATCCGATGGATTAAAAGTGAGAATTAATTAAAGGAGCCATCGAGCTGAGCTTTATTGTCTTGCTCCATTCAAATAGATGTTGTTCATTACACATCATCTTATCTGCCTCATAAGAAAGAAGAAAAATGCGGATTCAACTGTAACTTTAAAAAGTGTTTTTCTGAATTATTTTCTGAGATGCATAAAAATCAATCTCTCAACAGAAAAAGAGTAAAGTTGCTAATTTTACGGGAAAGCTCTACAAGCTCATTGCTCTCAGGCTGTCACTAGATTTCATTCGAGACTTTACCAGCTTCAAAAAGCACTGCATGCCATAATAGCAAAACCCCTAGGGTGAAGGCAGACAAATGGACCTTCTTGTCAGATTTTTGACATCACTCAGAGGAGTTCATCTAAAGTTGCCCAGGTTTTAAAAATGGATAAAATGAAGTGGGGACCTGGAGGAATTTGGCCATCAGCCATGGGCTATGGAAGCCTCAAGAGCTGATGAACACTTTGATGGCATTAATAGAGGTTTAGAATAGAAAACAGGAGGTGGTTTTCGCTTTTGCCTCTGCTCAGGTTCAAGTCTCCTTAAACACCTTCCAGTAATCCCACAAGTGACCTTGTTTTCCTCACAGATGAAATGAAACGAATGGGACGTTTATAGCCTTAACAAGTTTTTTCTTTCAGTCCTGTGCGCTCATAGCAGTTACTTGTTTTTAAAAGCTTATATTACTACTACAACCAGTTGACAAACACATAAACAAGCTGAAACCAAAAGGCTATAAAACAAAACAATGTAATGGGAATGACTGAGGTGATGCTGAATTTGAGAGAGGGACTGGGGAAGACAGGTGGTGTCTTAACTAAGACCTGAATGAGAAGAGGCTAGTCTGGGGAGATCTGGGGTGAAGAGCATTCCTGGAAGAGGGGGCAGCCAGGAGAAAGACTGTTAGACTGGAGAAGTGGACATGCTCCAAGTAAAGATAAGATGGCCAGTGTAGTTCACAAATGACGATGGGGGAGGGTGGACTTAAAGAGGCTGGAAAGGCTGGGGAGCCAGTTCTACAAGGTCTTGGAGCCCCTGGAATGGGCATGTATTTGATTCATCCGATGGATTAAAAGTGAGAATTAATTAAAGGAGCCATCGAGCTGAGCTTTATTGTCTTGCTCCATTCAAATAGATGTTGTTCATTACACATCATCTTATCTGCCTCATAAGAAAGAAGAAAAATGCGGATTCAACTGTAACTTTAAAAAGTGTTTTTCTGAATTATTTTCTGAGATGCATAAAAATCAATCTCTCAACAGAAAAAGAGTAAAGTTGCTAATTTTACGGGAAAGCTCTACAAGCTCATTGCTCTCAGGCTGTCACTAGATTTCATTCAAGACTTTACCAGCTTCAAAAAGCACTGCATGCCATAATAGCAAAACCCCTAGGGTGAAGGCAGACAAATGGACCTTCTTGTCAGATTTTTGACATCACTCAGAGGAGTTCATCTAAAGTTGCCCAGGTTTTAAAAAATGGATAAAATGAAGTGGGGACCTGGAGGAATTTGGCCATCAGCCATGGGCTATGGAAGCCTCAAGAGCTGATGAACACTTTGATGGCATTAATAGAGGTTTAGAATAGAAAACAGGAGGTGGTTTTCGCTTTTGCCTCTGCTCAGGTTCAAGTCTCCTTAAACACCTTCCAGTAATCCCACAAGTGACCTTGTTTTCCTCACAGATGAAATGAAACGAATGGGACGTTTATAGCCTTAACAAGTACTTTCCAAATTTCATTGCCACTTTCCTTTGGGGGTATTTTTAAGCAGATCAGGATAACAGTCTTTTTCCCTTTTTTCGAGGGTACAAATATGAACCTTTTTATAAGGAAAACACATCATTTGGGCACTGAAAGCACATAACAATGGCACATACTTCCAAACATTCTTCCAAAGGCTCTTTGCATGGCCTGACTTCCTTTTGATATGTGATTACCACTCTCCTATGTGTTGTTAAAATGTCAGCTCTACCTTGAAGGAACAGATTAAGTGTGCATGATTTTTTTTTTTTTTTTTCAGAAAATATCAGTAGGCGGTAGACTCCTGACAGCCACTTGTCATTAGAGAAAAGGTCATCAAATTTGGCATGCTTGTTCTTTTTTAAAAAAAGTAACAGGCAGCCTTGCTTCAAGTTTTGCACTTGTTTTAAGGATTCATGGTGACCTCATCAGAGACACCCTGAGCTGCAAGAGATGTCATGGTCACGTCCCTTCTAGTTTCAAGCATCCTAATGATTGATTGTATTTCTAAGTCCTTGTTTTCATCATGTGACCGCATTAATGGCATCAGTGGCTTTGTGTTCACTACCTGCTTTCATTTCTTGCTGCAATCATTCACCTATGAATAAATCAATGGATGGATTTCATCTGGGTTGTCTCTCCTCAGCCTTGTCCTGGAATTCTTTTTTGCTGCCATCAAAGCAGCCACTACAGCAGAGGTTACATTTCATCAGGTTTTCCTCTTAACCTACTGTGTTTTAGTGAAGAAGAAATGTATTGTTGGGCCCGCAATTTGGCAGGACCTATAGAAAAAATAAATTTCTATTTGTCAGATTTTGACATCACTCGGGGTTCATCTAAAGTTGCCCAGGTTTTAAAAATGGATAAAATGAAGTGGGGACCTGGAGGAATTTGGCCATCAGCCATGGGCTATGGAAGCCTCAAGAGCTGATGAACACTTTGATGGCATTAATAGAGGTTTAGAATAGAAAACAGGAGGTGGTTTTCGCTTTTGCCTCTGCTCAGGTTCAAGTCTCCTTAAACACCTTCCAGTAATCCCACAAGTGACCTTGTTTTCCTCACAGATGAAATGAAACGAATGGGACGTTTATAGCCTTAACAAGTACTTTCCAAATTTCATTGCCACTTTCCTTTGGGGGAATTTTTAAGCAGATCAGGATAACAGTCTTTTTCCATTTTTTCGAGGGTACAAATATGAACCTTTTTATAAGGAAAACACATCATTTGGGCACTGAAAGCACATAACAATGGCACATACTTCCAAACATTCTTCCAAAGGCTCTTTGCATGGCCTGACTTCCTTTTGATATGTGATTACCACTCTCCTATGTGTTGTTAAAATGTCAGCTCTACCTTGAAGGAACAGATTAAGTGTGCATGATTTTTTTTTTTTTTTTTCAGAAAATATCAGTAGGCGGTAGACTCCTGACAGCCACTTGTCATTAGAGAAAAGGTCATCAAATTTGGCATGCTTGTTCTTTTTTAAAAAAAGTAACAGGCAGCCTTGCTTCAAGTTTTGCACTTGTTTTAAGGATTCATGGTGACCTCATCAGAGACACCCTGAGCTGCAAGAGATGTCATGGTCACGTCCTTCTAGTTTCAAGCATCCTAATGATTGATTGTATTTCTAAGTCCTTGTTTTCATCATGTGACCGCATTAATGGCATCAGTGGCTTTGTGTTCACTACCTGCTTTCATTTCTTGCTGCAATCATTCACCTATGAATAAATCAATGGATGGATTTCATCTGGGTTGTCTCTCCTCAGCCTTGTCCTGGAATTCTTTTTTGCTGCCATCAAAGCAGCCACTACAGCAGAGGTTACATTTCATCAGGTTTTCCTCTTAACCTACTGTGTTTTAGTGAAGAAGAAATGTATTGTTGGGAATATACCTTTTCTAGGACATCAATTTTTAGGAGCATAAAAAAAACGAGTGCACTCTTCATAACTGGAAATGGAATTAGTAGTGAAATTATGATCGAGTATAAATAAAAATTATTAAGGCCCCATTGCAACGATGATTTAAATTATGATTGAACGTGAATTTAAAAAACAGATCTCACTACAGACGCCTTCAACTAATCTGTACTTTCGTCCAGATCCGTAGCAAACCTACAATGCCAGCATATTTTCCTTGGTTATTACAGATGATCAGTTTTGTTGGTCTTAACTAATCTCTCCTTTTCAAAAAAACAATACCTGTGTTGATATTTTAGGTGTTGATAGGAAAGGTAATTAGGTTATAGAATTATCCTTCAGATAATAAAATTAAAACGATTTGTAACATGACATAACATAATCATAGCAAATCTTTCAGATGTTAGTAGGCATCCATATCTCCTGGAGGACTTCCTTATAATTGTGGCCACTTGTACATGATATAAAATATGCCATTTTAAGCATTTGCAAGTGTACAGTTCAGGGATATTGAGTACATTCTCCCTGGAGAAGGAAATGGCAACTCACTCCAGTGTTCTTGCCTGGAAAACCCCATGGACAGAGGGGTCTGGCGGGCAGCAATCGGTGGGGTCACAGTCGGACACGACTCAGCACATGTGCGGATTAAACTCTCCGGTTGTGTAACCATCACCAGTGTCAGCATCCAGCACTTTTCCCATTTGTCTAGCTGAAGCTCTGTACCCATGAAACAGTAACCCACGCGATAGACTCTACAATAGACCCTCCCAGAATGAGCTCTGGGGACATATACTTGGCTCCATGAAGAGGGTTGCAGAGTTGACTGAAAACTAGGAAAATTGGATAATCACAGTCTGCTACAGTGAAATCCAGAATGTGGGTAGGCAGCGGCCTAAATTCCTAGGAGGAAGGAACCAGCTCTGATGTCCATACAGCCAGCTGTGGGGTTGACCAAGGGGTTAGTCTAGGGCCCTGACTGTTCCCCTTTTATTTCAACCCCAAAGCAGCCACTACAGCAGAGGTTACATTTCATCAGGTTTTCCTCTTAACCTACTGTGTTTTAGTGAAGAAGAAATGTATTGTTGGGAATATACCTTTTCTAGGACATCAATTTTTAGGAGCATAAAAAAAACGAGTGCACTCTTCATAACTGGAAATGGAATTAGTAGTGAAATTATGATCGAGTATAAATAAAAATTATTAAGGCCCCATTGCAACGATGATTTAAATTATGATTGAACGTGAATTTAAAAAACAGATCTCACTACAGACGCCTTCAACTAATCTGTACTTTCGTCCAGATCCGTAGCAAACCTACAATGCCAGCATATTTTCCTTGGTTATTACAGATGATCAGTTTTGTTGGTCTTAACTAATCTCTCCTTTTCAAAAAAACAATACCTGTGTTGATATTTTAGGTGTTGATAGGAAAGGTAATTAGGTTATAGAATTATCCTTCAGATAATAAAATTAAAACGATTTGTAACATGACATAACATAATCATAGCAAATCTTTCAGATGTTAGTAGGCATCCATATCTCCTGGAGGACTTCCTTATAATTGTGGCCACTTGTACATGATATAAAATATGCCATTTTAAGCATTTGCAAGTGTACAGTTCAGGGATATTGAGTACATTCTCCCTGGAGAAGGAAATGGCAACTCACTCCAGTGTTCTTGCCTGGAAAACCCCATGGACAGAGGGGTCTGGCGGGCAGCAATCGGTGGGGTCACAGTCGGACACGACTCAGCACATGTGCGGATTAAACTCTCCGGTTGTGTAACCATCACCAGTGTCAGCATCCAGCACTTTTCCCATTTGTCTAGCTGAAGCTCTGTACCCATGAAACAGTAACCCACGCGATAGACTCTACAATAGACCCTCCCAGAATGAGCTCTGGGGACATATACTTGGCTCCATGAAGAGGGTTGCAGAGTTGACTGAAAACTAGGAAAATTGGATAATCACAGTCTGCTACAGTGAAATCCAGAATGTGGGTAGGCAGCGGCCTAAATTCCTAGGAGGAAGGAACCAGCTCTGATGTCCATACAGCCAGCTGTGGGGTTGACCAAGGGGTTGGTAGTCTGTCCTATGGGCAACATGAACATATGATCTCTCAGGAAGAAACTCTGTAAAGGAGACAAAAATAGCAAGTCCCTTCTTGTGCAGAAATCTGCACAACTTAGGACATCGTTATGCATCCATTAGCCCTTGAAGCTTCTCGCTCCTTTTGTGAAGGATGCCAAACAAATTCTGTCCGTCCCATTTTGCAGATGAGAAATCTAAACCGCTTTTCCAGGGACACGTGGATTGTCTACAGTAGCGGTGGGTGGAGCTTAAACAGAGGAATTTAAATTCTAAGTGCCAGGGGCTTTCTAATTACTACTCTGCAGGGAATATATAATATGTTTGCACATGTTAAGTCAATAAACAGAAGCCACATCAGGTGTCTCTAATAGGAAGGTATTTAATATAGGCAACTAGAGGTTTCCTCATCCCTTGCGTGCTGGGAGTAGGACATCAGGGAGGCATAAAATGTGGAAATGCAAAAACGTCAAAGAGGCTCCTACGAATCTCAGTGCCTATAGGCAGCGGATGCCTCAAAACTCCTGGAGCAAGCATCCCCTGCTGTGTGCTGGAGGCCACAGGAGGCCCCGTGTGTGTCCACACCGCTGCTGCAGAGGAAGGGGAGCATCTTCCTCTCTTCAGTCTCAGAAATCACACACAGAGCAGCTCTCCTGGGCTGAGTCGCCCTGAGCCCTGCTGGCAAGGGAGTCTGGGAAATGTAGTTTCCAGGCTGCCAGCCCCTTAGGTTTCAGGCTCACTTGGAGGAGCAGGGGTGAAGCTATTAACACATAATAATATCCAGTATGTGCACGGATGAGCCAGAATCATGGTGAAATGAAGAGAATAAAAAATCAGTTAAAAGTCTTGTTAACTCTAAATACATGCTTCTGCATCTTAGCTCCTCCTACACACTGCTATGGATCAGTGGTCTTTCCTTTATCCAGACCTGGTAAGAAAGATGGGAAATTGATAAGGATGAAAGAGCAGAGCAGGATGCAGTCCACACAAAGGCAGATCAGCAGGGGAGAGGGAACCAAGGAGCGAGGAAAGATATGCGTCAGCTCCAGGTAAGAGCAAGGTGGGGGTGCAGGTGGGAAGCGCACAGGCCCTTGGTTGAGGGCGCTGGAGTTTCCATTTCTGCTCCACTCCACGCTGGCTGGGTGACCTTGCCTTCTATAATTGTAAAGAGAATAATGGTACAACGATATGTACATTATAGGGTTCTCGGGAGCCCTTAGCACACTGTCAACCTGGCACATAGTCCGTGCTCAGTAAATATTAAGCGGTCCAAGCATGAGCCCAGGGAGCTGGATGAACGACTGAGATACTCCTTGTGGAAAGGTGAAACTCAGTCTCCATGCATTTTCTCCACGGTGGAATCTTACAGCTGTTGACTTACATAGGAGTTTTACCAACGAATGCTGAAACCTCATTCTTTTTGCTGTTGTGATTCCTTACTATTATTATTGTACAGTGAAATTGCATATGATGTTCACAGGTGCTTTCCTCTTTCTTTATGATTATTATTATCATTTATAATGTCATAACAACCTGGAAGCATACGCCCGTGCCAATATGCTCCGTATGTTGCGGATGAAAGAACCGCGACCCTGAGAAGTAAAAGGACAAGGTGAGCTTGAGCTCTGAATAGCAGCCTCAGAGGGGCAGCAGACAGATAGGATGCTGTTCTTCACGTAATGGGTCTCCGCATCCGCATTAAGCCTCCCAGTATCTGTCAGCAGTGGGACCGTTTCACCAAAGTCCTTGTCTTGCATTTCTGCCCTCATATCCCTTCCCCATTTCTCCATGGTTCTCTCTCCCTGTCCTTGAAGTTCCTTACAAAACTGAGTTCAGAATGTATCACTTTGTGATATATTTAGCCACCTTTGTCCAATTATCCCTGGACAAAGAATAAAGAAATGTCTTCTTGATCCTTCCGTAGAGGGATAGCTTAAGTTTTGGTCTCTGTGTGACCCTTGATAAACTGTTCAACCTCTCTGAGCCAGGTTTCCCTGCCTTTGAATGGAATGGGATGATCCACCAAGGGGGAATTAAGAGTAGATAACCATGGGGAAGCACAGGGCTTAGTCCTGGCACATAGGAAGCCCAGAGCAAGCAGGACCTTTCCCTTCCTTTCCCACCCTAGCTGCTTCCCTGGGCTCCTGCTTCTCCATCTCTCGGCCCCTGGCAGTTTCAGTGCTGCCCTTCAACTTGACACTGCTGCCCCCAGCATCCTTCATCCCTTGAGAAGAAGAGCTAAGATCAAATGAAGATATTCTAGAGGCATCTAGTCACTAATGGAGCTTTGACCTTTGTAAAAGGAAATCCAGGATGAGGCTGCAGGTTTGATCCCCAGCACCTCTGAAAAAAAAGGAAATGCAGGGTGTAAAGTCCTAATTTGCATCCAGGAGGCTGATTAAAAAGTTAAAGTTTTAAAGATTTATTTATTTATTTATTTTGGACGGGGGTCGGGGTGGGGAGGGAGGGGAGCGGGTGAGCCACTTCTATTGGTCTTTCATTTCTCTATTTTCATCTGTCTTTGTTCTTTGGCCCGTGTGGGCCTCCCATCGCGGTGGCGTCTGTTGTCGCAGAGCGCCGGCTCTGGGCGCATGCGCTCCAGAGCTCCGGCTCGGTGATTGGACACATTGGTCCAGCTGCCCCACGGCACGTGAGATCTTCCCAGGCCAGGGATCGAACCGGCGCCTCTTGCACTGCAAGGTGGTGTCCTTACCCACTGGACCACCAGGGGAAGCCCCAAAAGTTAAAGTTTTATACATGGTAGCACATGTAGGTCAATCTTAATCTCCCAGTTCACCCCATCTGCTTATCCCTTTCTGTGTCCACCCATTTGGTCTCCATGTCTGCATCTCTATTCCTGCCCTGCAAATAGGTTCATCAGTACCATTTTTCTAGATTCCACATGTATTCATGTCTATATGATATTTGTTTTTGTCTTTATGACCTACTTCACTCTGCATGACAGATGATAGCTCCATTCACACCTCCACAAATGATCCAACTCCATTCATTTTTGTGGCTGAGTAGCATTCCATTGTATATATCACATTTGTAATATATCACATCTTCTTTATCCAGTCATCTGTTGATGGACATTTAGGTTGCTTCCGTGTCCTGCTTCTTGTAAATAGTGCTGCTTGGCTCGGTGCTCTGTGATGACCTAGATGGGTGGCATAGGAGGGTGGGGCAGGATGGAGGCCCAAGGTGGGCCCCCCAAGGTGGGGGGGAATGTATGTGTACATATAGCTGATTTACTTCATTGTCTAGCATTCTAAAGCAATTATACCCTAATAATGACAACAACATTTGTTATAATTAATGGATCAATACTGATGTTATTATTAATTGAAGTCCATACTTTATTCAGGTTTTCTTAATTTTTCCCTATAGTCCTTGTTCTCTTGTGGCTCAGCAGTAGAGAATCTGCCTGCCAATTCAGGTGATGCAGGTTTCATCCCTGGGTTAGGAAGGTCCCCTGGAGAAGGAAATGGCAACCCACTGCAGTATATTCTTGCCTGGGAAATCCCATGGACGGAGGAGCCTGTCAGGCTGCAGTCCATGGAGTCACAAAGAGTTGGATATGACTTAGTGACTGAATAACAACAAAAAGTTTAGTGTTTGACCTAAGGTCTTATTTCAGCTGGGGACCCAGGCAGAGGCAGAGGTGGGCTGCCCCTCATGGTGGGGATCCTTCTGACTGGGTGGCCATCCGCCACCTTCTCACACACCCTCCTCAGTCCACCCATTCACCTAGTTCATGTTCTCATTCTAAGATGGGACGGAGCTGGGAAGCCGGAATTCGCCCCTTTGCTCTGACAGTCCCTATGTATCTGTGAGACCCGAGACAAGACACGTGGGTTCTCTCAGCCTTGGGTTCCTCATCTATAAACCAGTGACACTAATATAAGATCAAACACATGATCTCTGAGTACATTGCCAAATAAAATGAACTTGACCTGTCATTGCAGCGATTGCACATCATTGTAGCCAGTCCTTAGTATCTACAAGGCCTACTGGGAAGTCAGCGTTGCAAGATCTCATTTGCAGGTGAGGAACCCGTGACTCAGAGAGATTGTCCACCTTGACTGAGGACACATAATCAAAGAGTGGCAGAGCTAGAGTGGACTTTCTGTCCACATCTGAGAACGACCCTTAGTCCTCCCACTGGATGACACCAACTCCCTTAAAGTGATTGACTTACTTATTCAGCAAATGCTTATATAAATTTTATATTAGTTGTTGTTTTCTGTGGCTGAGTCTTGTCAAACTCTTATGACCCCATGGACTGTAGCCCCCAGGCTTCTCTGCCCATGGAATTTCCCAGGCAAGAATACTGGAGTAAGTTGCCCTTTCTTTGTCCCAGGGAATCTTTCCAGCCCAGGGATCGAACCTGCATCTGCTGCATGGACAGCTGAGTTCTTTACCACTGAGTCACCAGGGAACATAGGCATTTGACAAATATGAACGCATTGATTGTCTGTGATACCTCTAGGAAGTAGGTGCTGAGTGTTTTACAGCTGTGGAAACTGAACCACAGAAAGTCAAGAGACGCATGTCACACCAGTAAGGGTGGGGCAGTCAGTGTGGACACCCAGCGAGTGTGACTCTGAGGTCCAAACTCATCAACACTTCGCTGCGCCCCTTTCTGTGGCAGCTGTGTGAATGTAGATGGATTTTAAACTGAGAGATTCTGCTAATCCTTGGCGCTGAGACCCAGCCTCCGCTCCTGGGCACTGATCAGGCACCCTTTCTGCATAGCAGGTCATCGCAGCTCCCTCTCCTCCAAGCCGTTTCTTATTTAGAATGTGGAGGCAAAGACCAGCTCTCATGAACCCAGAGAAGACAGAGCTGAGATGAGAAACTGGAGTGACCTGAAAGCCTACACAGGATAGACTCCTTTTGCTGAAGCCAGTCCAGCCGTCGTCACTGCTGACAGCTGGTGGGAACACAGCCTCCGTGGGGCCGGGACCTGCTAATGCATTATGTCACTTTGAAGAGTGCCTCCAATTACACGTACTGGTCAATGGCCACGGTTTAAAACATGTCGCAGTGTACCCTGCTAATCTCTTTTGTAAACTCAGGTAGTACAAGCTGGTGAAATATGAGAGCCGGACGGGATCCCTGAGAGCTAGGTCTGTGACCCCTGCCCTCTTCACCCGCTGGAACCCTGGATGGGGGACGGGTCACGTGACTGAGCCACGCGGATGCCCCCGAAAGAGCCGGCTTTCCCGCAGTAGCGATCCATTTACCAGGATAAAGTATGTGCTGCTAGTTTCATTGTTACTTTAAAGGCATTCTTCTTCGTTCCTGGTCATCTATAAAGGCTCACCTAGATCTTTCTGATGACTTTCGGAACTGGGGATACATGTGTACAGATCAGTACCTACCCTTTCCCACCCACCCAGTCTCTCTTTTAACCACAGCTCTTGGGCGCTTGTTGAGGTGTTTATATTCCTTGGACAATTAGAACCAAGGCTTTAGCTTTATCAGCAGTAAGATCCCCTTGAGTTAACCTGAGAAGCTTCCATCTTCAAAGGTTTATGTTTTAGTTTCCTGGTTTCCACTTCACCTTGATGTCTACAATTTACTGAGTCACCAGGGAACATAGGCATTTGACACATATGAACGCATTGATTGTCTGTGATACCTCTAGGAAGTAGGTGCTGAGTGTTTTACAGCTGTGGAAACTGAACCACAGAAAGTCAAGAGACGCATGTCACACCAGTAAGGGTGGGGCAGTCAGTGTGGACACCCAGCGAGTGTGACTCTGAGGTCCAAACTCATCAACACTTCGCTGCGCCCCTTTCTGTGGCAGCTGTGTGAATGTAGATGGATTTTAAACTGAGAGATTCTGCTAATCCTTGGCGCTGAGACCCAGCCTCCGCTCCTGGGCACTGATCAGGCACCCTTTCTGCATAGCAGGTCATCGCAGCTCCCTCTCCTCCAAGCCGTTTCTTATTTAGAATGTGGAGGCAAAGACCAGCTCTCATGAACCCAGAGAAGACAGAGCTGAGATGAGAAACTGGAGTGACCTGAAAGCCTACACAGGATAGACTCCTTTTGCTGAAGCCAGTCCAGCCGTCGTCACTGCTGACAGCTGGTGGGAACACAGCCTCCGTGGGGCCGGGACCTGCTAATGCATTATGTCACTTTGAAGAGTGCCTCCAATTACACGTACTGGTCAATGGCCACGGTTTAAAACATGTCGCAGTGTACCCTGCTAATCTCTTTTGTAAACTCAGGTAGTACAAGCTGGTGAAATATGAGAGCCGGACGGGATCCCTGAGAGCTAGGTCTGTGACCCCTGCCCTCTTCACCCGCTGGAACCCTGGATGGGGGACGGGTCACGTGACTGAGCCACGCGGATGCCCCCGAAAGAGCCGCGTTCCAGCAGTAGCGATCCATTTACCAGGATAAAGTATGTGCTGCTAGTTTCATTGTTACTTTAAAGGCATTCTTCTTCGTTCCTGGTCATCTATAAAGGCTCACCTAGATCTTTCTGATGACTTTCGGAACTGGGGATACATGTGTACAGATCAGTACCTACCCTTTCCCACCCACCCAGTCTCTCTTTTAACCACAGCTCTTGGGCGCTTGTTGAGGTGTTTATATTCCTTGGACAATTAGAACCAAGGCTTTAGCTTTATCAGCAGTAAGATCCCCTTGAGTTAACCTGAGAAGCTTCCATCTTCAAAGGTTTATGTTTTAGTTTCCTGGTTTCCACTTCACCTTGATGTCTACAATTTACTGTTTTTCTTTTGAAATTTTTTCTGTCTTTAAAAGGTCAATCGAATCTTCCACTTGGGGTGAGAGTGGAGGAGAGGCTTAGTCGATGTTTAAAATAGTAACATCCTTCCATGTAACAGTCAGGGAGTAAGTAGTCTCAGAGACTGCTGACATAAATGTATGTTGTCACACTCTATATGGAAGAATTTGGCAATGCTCGCTTGAAGCTTTGATATTACCTATATTATTAGATGCATGATTCCCATGGCTAGAAATGGTCACAAAATTTCACATTCAAGATCGCTTATAATAATATTACTTCTGACAAGGAAGCTGGAAAAAAATCTTCAATGTTTAACAGAAGAGCATTTAGATAAATGAATATTGATTGGTACATCCATAAAGGGAAAACAATCATTAATAATATTGGATTGACCAAAACGTTTGTTCAGGTTTCTCTGTAAGGTCTTAGGGAAAAACTCAAATGAGCTTTCTGGCCAACCCAATAATAAAAGATGAGAACACACATAGCCCTTACTAAGTGTTCCCTTAACTTGTAATTTATATGTGGACCATACCCAACAACTGAATGAGGTAAATCCTGTGATTATGCCCATTTTACAGATGATAAAATTGAGGTTCTGAGATTAAAAGTGATTTGTCCATAGTATCTCACAGATAATAAGTGGTAAAGTTGAGATACAAACCCAGTCTGGTTCAAAAGTCCATGCTATTAATTGCCATGCTATATTGCCTCTGGAATAACATTTCATGGTTTCAGTAAATGTGTGTGGGAGGGTGTGGATGTGTATATGACGAGACTAGAAATCTACATCAACATATGAACATTGGACAGGATTGAAGGCAATTTATACTTTGTGTTTTATACTTTTTTGTCTTTTCCAAAGTCACTTCAAGGGCATTATTATCTTTTTAAGACAGAAAAAAAAATATGGTGGATACATTTTTTCAAAAGAAATAAATCTGAGATGTGATATAATCTATCCCCTTTCCCAGGACAGAAACTCATTTCTGTACCTCTCCAACAAGCAGTCACTTGGCTTTATTTAAACTGCTCTGTTGACAAGGCGCTCATGGATCTGGCTGTGCGGGGTTGACTTGGTCTGAGGAAGGAGGGAAAATGACCTTGAGGTTATTTTGATGTGGTCCAGCCCAGCTCACAGGGCAGGGAAAGAGTTCAGGGGTTGGGACAGAAGTTCAGGGTGCTGAGTGCATTAGCGAGGAGCTTGATGGGGTACCAAGGTGGGGAGGTCCCCAGCATGCCACATCATGTTCTCTGTTTCATTTATTTCGCAGTCTGTCGTAGAATAGTTTGTTCCAGAAACAGGTTTCTGGTGGACAATAAGCAGAAAAGTGAAAGCATTACTCACTCTGACTCCTTGAGACCCCATGGACTGCTGCTCGCCAGGCTCCTCTGCCCATGGAATTCTCCAGGCAAGAATACTGGAGTGGGTTGCTGTGCCCTCCTCCGGGGATCTTCCCAACCCAGGGATGGAACCCAGGTCTCCTGCCTTGTAGGTGGATTCTTTCCCATCTGAGCCACCCTGGAAGCCCAATGAGGAGAAAACCCTCCCCTAAAGAATTCACCCTCAAAAGAATAATACGCCATCTTCCAGCTGCAAAATTGACAGAAATGAAAACCCAATGCTGGTGAGGATGTCCATGTAGTGTTCTTCTATACTGCTAATGGGAATGCAACGTGACACCCTTGACAGAGGATGACTTGGCATGATTGATCAAAATCCAAAGCATATTTTCCTTTATCTTCCTTATCATATTGCCAGGAAACTGCCCAGTACCTCAGTGGACAGCGATGTACCCGGCATCATCATTGCACTAGTTGTCATGGAAAAATTAAACAGGTAACATTGAAAACAGAGTCCCTCCCTCACGGCCGTATGAAATAGATGATGATTCCACCTTCAGAGGTCTTCAGTCGTCTGCGTGAGATGTGCTAGCGGTGTTTGGGAAAGATCTCAAGGCTCTTAGTGAGTGACGGAAAGCAAAATACAAAACAGCATCTTAAATAGAGAAGACAATACATGCAGATAAGCATTTGAGAACAAACACATTTTCCCCCCAAAGGAAAAACAAGAAACCGTTCACAGACTGTTTAACATTGCCACCTTACAGTCGAGGGACTGGTTGAGAAACAATCACATTTTTCATTTTGTATCTATTTTGTTGGATTGCTCTACTCCGTATTACTGTTATTTTAAAAATGAAAGCTGGGGTTATCTGGGAAATTGTAGTCCATTTTGTTGGTTGGTTTTCTGCCTCTCTGTACTAAAAGGAAACACACACACGCCTGTACCTGTGCTTAGTCACTCAGTCGTGTCGGACCCGCTGCGACCCTATGGACTGTAGCCGGCCAGGATCCGCTGTCCAAGGCATTCTCTAGGCAAGAATGTTGGAGTGAGTTGCCATTTCTTCCTCCAGGAGAACTTGCTGGCCCAGGGAACATTGCTAGGAGATTCTTTACCTGCTGAGCCATCAGGGAAGCCCCAGGCACATACACACTAGTAACTGGCCTTTTTACTTTTTAAAATAAAGACTTCCTTGGTGGTCCAGTGGTTAAGTCTCCTGGCTTCCAGTGGGTTCGATCCCTGGTTGGGGAACTAAGGTCCCCCATGCCATGGGGCATGACCAGAAAGTAAACATTAAAAAAAAAAAATAACAGAGACTTCTCCCCCAAGGCTCTCTCAAAACGCCTCTTCCTGTGCAGTCAAGGCTTCTTGGAGACAAACACAGGATGTTTCTATACTGGCTCCTGCTGGGTCCTGACTCTGGTGTCTGCCTGTGAGTTAATGAATGAGCCCAAATTAGGAACAGAAGGGAAGCTGATGAACTTACGAGCCAGTGCATTAGTGGTGCATCCGTCAGATTCGGCTGTGCTAGGCTGTAACAACAAATACATCCCCAAGTCTTCCTGGCTTGACAATACACAGATTTATATCTTGCTTATGACACAGTTCGATGTGGGCTACATTCCTGTCTTCCATATGGTGACTCAGGGATTGAGGTGTACCCATGGGTCAGTCCTCGTGTGACTTCATGATTGACTTGGTGCCATGTAAGTGGACAATGGGGAGGACAGAGCGCATGACCCACTTCAACTTGAAAATGGCACATCATGTCTGCGCACATGCCAGCACATGGAATGCTGGTGGACACAGTATGAGCAGAGATTTTACAAGAGCTTCCGTGATAGAGCTTAATTCTTTCCTGTGATCTGCCATGAGAGGGTCAGGCTCCAGACAGCTTCTGCTGCCTCAGTTTGGGCTCCGGAGCAAGGATAGCTGGGACACATTTGAATCTAACCTGACCCACTCAGTCAGCCCAGATTGGCTCAGATGACCTGAACCTCAATCAACATACAAACCAGGATGCAGGGAAAGAACTGTTTGTTCTTGTACTACTGAGATTTAAAAGCTTTTGTTGTGCAGACAGACCTTCTATGGGGTCCCATGGGAATGCTAACTTCCTGAGAATCACAAAGCACAGAGGTCAGGTCTTCAGACTGTGGATCATCTCGTGGATGAGACTTCTGGGGATATCCCTGAGGTCACAGAGCCAAGACTAGACCAGGTGTATGAAACTCAAGCCAGTGCTTTGTATGACTCAAAATCCACCTTCCAGCACAAAACAGGGCTGCGAATCCTGGAAATGCTGGCAACTTGATTTGGGCAAGAGAAGAGGGGAAAGGCAGGGGCCCCAGCCAAAGTTAAATGGACTGTTTGGGACAGCGGAGGCCCCCAGTGTTGAGAGTCACACAGAGCCCAGAGCAACTTTCTCTCACCTCCCCGATTAGCTGAAGTTGGGGGATCCGGAGTTTCTGTGGGGTTCCTGCTCAGCTTTGGCACCCCTTCTCAGAAATCACTTTGATGTCAAGACAGATCCACTGGGGCCGGCAGGCTCTCTCTGGGTACAGCCTATCCAGGGGCTGTTTGCAAGGCGACAGGGTTTTATGCCTGTTATTGTATTCAAAACACCTCAGACCATTAAGGAGAAGGGACAAGGGGAAAAGGGGAACTGGAGATCGAGGGCAAGCATTGGTTCCTTTTCTGACTCCAGGATGTGCATCCAAAGTGTGCTTGCACAAACGCCTACACGGACACGTGCACACATGGCCATATGGACGCCTTCCAGCGTCTCAGGGAAGGGGGATAGCCGGTGCACTAACTCCACCTGCCAGGTGAGGGCGCCACAGTATAGCGGAGCGGACTCTCAGGTTGCTCACCGGTGGAGAAGGAAGACAGCCGGGTGGGATAGCTCAGGTCCTTAGTGACCGCCTCCAGCTCCTTTTGCATCCCTCCGCCTCCTTCTCCCTCCTCTTTCCCTTGTCCCCTCTTGTGTGTGTGTGTGTGTGCGCGCGCCCAGTCGTGTGGACTCTTTGCAGTCCCACGGACTGTAGCCCGCCAGATTTCTCTGGCCGTGCGATTCTCTAAGGCAAGAATGCTGGTTGTCATTTCCCCCTCCGGGGAATCTTCCTGACCCAGGAATCAAACCCTCATCACCTGGATCTCCTTCATAGGCAGGCAGATTCTCTACGACTGTGCCACCGGAGAAGCCCTTTCTCCTCTCATGGCTCCTGTTTCTCTCCTTGAGCCTCTCCCCTCCTTTCTTCCTCATGTGCCCGGGACAAGGTGGGAGCTTCCCCGGGAATGCAGAGCGGAACAGAGAGCAGCCTCTGCTTTGTGGCGCGTGTCTTCTAGAAGGGACAACAGCTCATAACTAAACACACAAATGAATCTGTAATTCCAAGCCTTGAAAAAGTCCGTGAAGTTACAGGGTCATACAATGGGAGGGAATTCCAAGGGAATCTAGTTTAGGCCTGGCAGGGATGGGGGTGGGGGTGGGGGTGAACAGCAAAGCTGCCATGTGAGGGGCGGGGGCAGTGCAGGTGGTGCTTGAAGGATCCATAGCCCGGGAAGAAACAAGTGGCATGAGGAGAATTTCAAGCGGAAGAACAAACATGTGGAAGGGATGTCCTTGCTGCATTCGGGAAGCTGGACAGAGGCCTCGGTGACCGTGGAGTGACCCTGGCTCGGAGAGCAGCTGAAAGCCGTGCGCCTTGAGATGAAGCTGAGAGTCAGGCCGAGCGGAGCAGGCGGGATTCCGTGGTTCATCCCGAGTGCGGTGGAGGCTGTCCATGGCGGATGGATATAATCCAGTTTTACACTGTGAAGAGATGGATGTGACAGCTCCCAGGAAGAGGGGTTGGAGGGAACGAAAAGGAAAAGTTTTGCATTCTGTGGTGGCCGTGCAGCTCGTCGGTGAAGGGGAGCTGGTGGTTAAGCTGCAGCCTTGTCGGGGGAGATGCTCGGAAATAGGGAAGACGCGCCCTTTTCCGCAGGATGATGCTTGTGACTGGAGTGACTTAGCACGCAGGCACGATGTTTGTCAAGTATTATAGACGCCCCCACCCCCAATGGCTGCTATTCGGGCAGCTAGACGTAAGACCTGCTGCTGGTGTGGAATTGCCAGGGTGAAACTAGAGGATAATGACCTCAGATCCTTGACATTTGGGTTAAAAAGCCAAGCTCCAGGTGTACAATACAAAGACTGGGAAGGAGATAAGATAGGGCTGAACCCGATGGGGGAAGAGAGAAGCAGAGGAAGAAAGAATGTTAATATCAGTGAGCATCTCTGGGTTCTTTTGTATACCCACCTAGTCAGTAAAGGAGTGCAAGAGGCTTCCCAGAGGCGCTCACGGTAAAGAACTCACCTTCCAGTGCAGGAGATGGAAGAGACACAGGTTCAATTCCTGGTTCAGGAGGATCCCCTGGAGGGCATGGCAGCCCACTCCAGTGTTCTTGCCTGGAGAATCCCTATCAACAGAGATGCCTGGCGGGCTACAGTTCATAAGGTTGCACAGAGCTGGACATGACTGAAGTGACTTAGCACAATCATTAAAGGGAACACAAAAATCCACCTCTGCCATCTGGGGAGATGTTAAAGATCTATGTTGGTTTCAAGGGAGCCCCAAGAAACTCACAAAGGTTCCAAGGCGGGGCAGTGCAGGTGGTGCTTGAAGGATCCATAGCCCGGGAAGAAACAAGTGGCATGAGGAGAATTTCAAGCGGAAGAACAAACATGTGGAAGGGATGTCCTTGCTGCATTCGGGAAGCTGGACAGAGGCCTCGGTGACCGTGGAGTGACCCTGGCTCGGAGAGCAGCTGAAAGCCGTGCGCCTTGAGATGAAGCTGAGAGTCAGGCCGAGCGGAGCAGGCGGGATTCCGTGGTTCATCCCGAGTGCGGTGGAGGCTGTCCATGGCGGATGGATATAATCCAGTTTTACACTGTGAAGAGATGGATGTGACAGCTCCCAGGAAGAGGGGTTGGAGGGAACGAAAAGGAAAAGTTTTGCATTCTGTGGTGGCCGTGCAGCTCGTCGGTGAAGGGGAGCTGGTGGTTAAGCTGCAGCCTTGTCGGGGGAGATGCTCGGAAATAGGGAAGACGCGCCTTTGCCGCAGGATGATGCTTGTGACTGGAGTGACTTAGCACGCAGGCACGATGTTTGTCAAGTATTATAGACGCCCCCACCCCCAATGGCTGCTATTCGGGCAGCTAGACGTAAGACCTGCTGCTGGTGTGGAATTGCCAGGGTGAAACTAGAGGATAATGACCTCAGATCCTTGACATTTGGGTTAAAAAGCCAAGCTCCAGGTGTACAATACAAAGACTGGGAAGGAGATAAGATAGGGCTGAACCCGATGGGGGAAGAGAGAAGCAGAGGAAGAAAGAATGTTAATATCAGTGAGCATCTCTGGGTTCTTTTGTATACCCACCTAGTCAGTAAAGGAGTGCAAGAGGCTTCCCAGAGGCGCTCACGGTAAAGAACTCACCTTCCAGTGCAGGAGATGGAAGAGACACAGGTTCAATTCCTGGTTCAGGAGGATCCCCTGGAGGGCATGGCAGCCCACTCCAGTGTTCTTGCCTGGAGAATCCCTATCAACAGAGATGCCTGGCGGGCTACAGTTCATAAGGTTGCACAGAGCTGGACATGACTGAAGTGACTTAGCACAATCATTAAAGGGAACACAAAAATCCACCTCTGCCATCTGGGGAGATGTTAAAGATCTATGTTGGTTTCCAAGGGAGCCCCAAGAAACTCAACAAGGTCTCAGAGTTCTGCAGCACTGCATTAGCGTGGAACTCCCAGGCATTACCAACCCTGGGAGGAAGGCACCTCCAGCCTGCTAGCCTATAGAGATCTGTACTTGGAAGATGCCAAAAGTGCATGAATCTCTCTCTCTCTTTTATTTCGTTTTGAAGGTACACACATTTACTTTTATTTTTTTCTGCTTTCATTTTTATTTAAAATGCTTTTATTAGAGTATAGTGAATTTACAATGTGTTGGGCTTCTGGTAACTCAGATGGTAAAGAATCCGCCTGCCATTGCCGGAGACCTGGGTTTGATCCCTGGGTTGGGAAGATCCCCTGGAGGAGGGCATGGCAACCCACTCCAGTGTTCTTGCCTGGAGAATCCCCATGGACAGAGGAGTCTGGCGGGCTGCAGTCCATCTGGTCACTAAGAGTCGGATTCAGACTGAGTAACTAAGCACAGTTTCAGGTGTACAGCAAAGTGAATCCGTTATATATATATATATATATATAGTTATATAGTATAGTATATATATATATATATATATATATATATATATATATATATAGTCACTCTTTTTCAGATCCTTTCCCCCATATAGTCTATTATAAAGTAGAGTCCCTGAGCTATAGAGTAGGTCAAATGAGTCCCTTCTTAAGTTCTTATGATTTTATTTGACCCCCAGGACTTAGGACCTACCAGAAGGAAAGACTCAGCTTTAAACCTAGCTCTACCCCCACGCAGGGGAAATGACCTTAGAAAATCACTTGACATCTCTGAACCTAGCCTTGCCCGCTGTTGATGGAAGCAGGAGTATGAGCTGACCTTCTCACAGGGGTGGTGGAGAATTAGAGGAAATAACTACATGGGAAAACTGGATACGTATTTTGTGCCAGAGGAATTATTTTGTTTAGAGTGACAAAAGCTGCCATCCTGCTTAATTCATTAATTCCATCAAGAGTTCTAGCGGTTTTCCTTCCTCGACCTGCTTCCGTTTCCTGCAACTACTGGTTTTGCTTCTGCCCCTCGGGCGACACAGAGAAAGTCCCATCCCTCTTGCCTGAACAGTCCACCCCTTTGGGTGGAAGGTGCAATCAGAGATTTCTAGAGGCAACTTGTCTCCAGGCTGAACCAGCTTGGTCCCGCAGAATTTTCTCTTAGGGCCCTGGGGACACTGCTGTTGGCTGATCTTCTGAGAATGTGGTGCCCAGGGGTGTCACAAGGCAGGTTCATTCTGGCCACCATTTTGATGAGATTTCTGCAGCCAGTGGTCGAAAACCCTCTCTCTGTGATTGAAGGCTACTCATGACTGGTACAAATGGAGAGTTGTCAGGCAGGACCAGTGAAAATCAAATCTGCGTTGCTTCCCTTATCTGGGATCTGCAGGCATTGTTCTCATGGTTATTACCCCCATAAAGAAAATGCAGGAGACAAATATCACCACAGGTCACCGCCCAAAGGAAAGAATAAACATTGTCCTAAGACGGTCTCCAAGTCCTCTGAGAGCCAGGGATTCAGCAGCAGAGGGTTAGGGTGGGACGGCCCTGGCTTTGTAATCAGTGCAGGAAGGAGAGAGAGAAGCCTGAAGCAAAGGTGTTTCCTCTCCCTCCCCTCAGGGTTCTTCCTGAGCTCTTCATCCTGCAAGCCCCAGGAACCCCCTGGACAGAGATATAGTCTATTATAAAGTAGAGTCCCTGAGCTATAGAGTAGGTCAAATGAGTCCCTTCTTAAGTTCTTATGATTTTATTTGACCCCCAGGACTTAGGACCTACCAGAAGGAAAGACTCAGCTTTAAACCTAGCTCTACCCCCACGCAGGGGAAATGACCTTAGAAAATCACTTGACATCTCTGAACCTAGCCTTGCCCGCTGTTGATGGAAGCAGGAGTATGAGCTGACCTTCTCACAGGGGTGGTGGAGAATTAGAGGAAATAACTACATGGGAAAACTGGATACGTATTTTGTGCCAGAGGAATTATTTTGTTTAGAGTGACAAAAGCTGCCATCCTGCTTAATTCATTAATTCCATCAAGAGTTCTAGCGGTTTTCCTTCCTCGACCTGCTTCCGCTTTCCTGCAACTACTGGTTTTGCTTCTGCCCCTCGGGCGACACAGAGAAAGTCCCATCCCTCTTGCCTGAACAGTCCACCCCTTTGGGTGGAAGGTGCAATCAGAGATTTCTAGAGGCAACTTGTCTCCAGGCTGAACCAGCTTGGTCCCGCAGAATTTTCTCTTAGGGCCCTGGGGACACTGCTGTTGGCTGATCTTCTGAGAATGTGGTGCCCAGGGGTGTCACAAGGCAGGTTCATTCTGGCCACCATTTTGATGAGATTTCTGCAGCCAGTGGTCGAAAACCCTCTCTCTGTGATTGAAGGCTACTCATGACTGGTACAAATGGAGAGTTGTCAGGCAGGACCAGTGAAAATCAAATCTGCGTTGCTTCCCTTATCTGGGATCTGCAGGCATTGTTCTCATGGTTATTACCCCCATAAAGAAAATGCAGGAGACAAATATCACCACAGGTCACCGCCCAAAGGAAAGAATAAACATTGTCCTAAGACGGTCTCCAAGTCCTCTGAGAGCCAGGGATTCAGCAGCAGAGGGTTAGGGTGGGACGGCCCTGGCTTTGTAATCAGTGCAGGAAGTGAGAGAGAGGGAAGCCTGAAGCAAAAGGTGTTTCCCCTCTCCCCTCCCCCTCAGGGTTCTTCCTGAGCTCTTCATCCTGCAAGCCCCCAGGAACCCGCCCCTGGACAGAGAGCACTCAGAAAGCACCTTAGGCTCCCCTCCGCCCTCTGAGTCTTTGTCCCATTTTGTTACTTGGCCCTTGTCACTTGGTCTGCTGTCTAGAATCTTCTCCGATTTTTCCATGCCCCATGTCCTGTGATCTGAGAGATCTTTTCTTTTAATTGATCTGTTTATCTGTTTGTTTTGGGCTGCACTGAGTCTTCATTGCTGCACACAGGGTTTCTCTAGGTGTGGCAAGCCGGGCTACTCTCTAGTTGCTATGCACAGGCTTCTAATTGCTGTGGCTTCTTTTGCGGGCAAGCACAGGCTCTAAGGTGCGTGAGCATCAGCAGCTAGGGCACAGGGGTTTCGCTGCCCTGCAGCACATGGGATCTTCCCAGACCAGAGACTGAACCCACCTCCCCTGGGCTGACAGTGGGTTCTTAACCACTGGACCACCAGGGAAATGCGTGTGATCTGAATCAGTGCTCCTGTTGACCGTAAGCATGTAAGTGTTCCGCAGGATGCTCAGCCACACTTGCTGGGCCAAGGAAGCGGTTTGCAGCGCTTCACGTCCCCGCACCACTTGGGCTGGTGGGGAGGGAGCAGAGGTCTAGAAACTCAGCAGGAGCCTAAGAGGCACTGCCATCTGAGGATGGGATTGTGAAGTAGGCAAAGGTGGTCCTCAGACCCTCCAGGCCCTACTTGGGAACACTTTATCCACTTGGAGGCAACTTGACTACCTTGGGAGCATCTCCTTCTCCCTCTCCACACATATTGAGGGATTTGTAAGTTGCGGTGCATGCGCTCAGCCACTGGCTTGTTCACTCCTTCCTTCCTTCCTTCCTTCCTTCCGAGCTCTTTTCTGAGAGCCTACTGATGCGCAAACTACTGTGCTCCATCCTGGAGATCAAGAGGGGCCTAGGATGCTGTCCGTGTCTTCCAGGGAGTTACAGCCTGGTGAGAGAAACAGCACAGGGCCTGTGAGCACTGTGATAGGCATGACAGCCAAAGCAGCTCCAAGTTCAGGGGTGGGAATCTCCTTAAGAACTGAACCAGGACCTCAAGGAGGGGAGGGGGCTTTGCAGAGCCACTGCTCAGTCTGTCTGTCTCAGGATCACACACAGCACCTCACCCCGAGCCCCAAACCTGCAAGGACCCTGATAAAGCTGCGGGAAGTGGTGTGGATGGCCCCTGAGCCCCCAGCTCTAAGCCTCCGTAATTCTAAGCAGAGGACGGTGCCAACTTGCCAGATGTGGGAGCCGGATTCTAAAGAGCACTCCATAGAAGTGAAATAAATTGGAAACTGCTGCTCCCATTGTCCTCCTGGCATCTGGAGCGCTGTCTTTTTATTCTCCCTTCTGTTGGCCAAATGAGCTCCTGCCTCCAGTCTGGCCCCTGGGTCCACTGCCCGACGGCAGATATTTCTGCCCTGGACCAGCTCATTGGAGGGAGCTGAGAAGACACATCAGAATGCCTGACAGCGCTTCATGGTTTATCCTAAATGTTCCTTCCTGCACACAAAAAAAGTTTAATAAAAATATGGATTAAAGCCGCGACCCGGGGCAGGAAATCAATGGCTGTCTCTCGGCTGTGTTATCGCGGTACGTTCTGTGCCTGTACTGCACACGGAGGGGCGGGCGAGCCCGTCCGGTCAGAGGCCCGCCTGCAGCGCCGGTACTGGGGGGAGAGAGAGGAGCATCCTGTGGAAGGCGGGCTGCCCCAGACAGGAGCAGGTGATCTCTAGGCTGCCAGGGAAGCCATCGAGGGACCGTTGGGGGGTCTGAGTCAGGGAAGCCCATGTCCTGTGTCTGCACAGGGTCTAGAATCCCCTTGGCTGGTGTGATGGATAATCCGGTCTGAATAACTGCTTTAATATTAAGTGTAAAATAATTGTTCCTCATCCAAAGCAGTAATTTACATTGTCCCTCACCTCCCAGTTATTATATTTAGTTTTTAAAAAACTGGTTTCTAATAATGGAAGACCATGCTAATTACACAGGACTTGCCCTTCTCTTCATTAAAGTGGTCCCCACGGTGCCTCCAATTAGGCTCCGTGGCTCCCTCTCCATCCATTTTGCTCCTGAATGCCTTGAAAGCAATTAAAACCTGCTATCTTTAAGTCTGTCATTCAGACTCTACACCCCCAACCTTTAAAAAAAAATTTTTTTTTTTTTACATTTTTCTGCGGATGACTGAGAGTTTCTAAATAGACTCTGAGTGTGGGGCATTCAGCACAAAGGCTCCCATTCTGAAAGAAGATGAGTCTTCTTTCCCAGGCGACCTCTGAGCCGGAGAGCCGTGGCTCCACGGGCAAACCGCATCGAGGGCTCTCGCAGCCCCAGCTGACACAGAAAGTGTCCGTTGCCCGATGCAAGATGATACTTGTGGATCAGATCTGTGCACACGGCAGGATCAATTATGGGAACATGCGGCTAGATCAGCCTCCAGCTGCCAGAGGGTTGGGGTATCTGCTGGAGGGTGTGAGTCCACCTGGGTTCCTTGGGGCTTAGAGCTGTGTGTATATATGCGTGTGTGCAGGCGTATTTGTGTGTGTGTGTGTGTGTGTGTCTGTGTAGGGCAATTACAGGACCAGAACAGACACTGCCGAGAGATACAAGATGAGGGTTCAAGGCCAGACCCTGCCTCCCACTAAGTTTTGTGGCTTTGGAACCGTCACTGGTCTCTCTGAGCCTCAGGTATCCATCCATTGAATGAACCGGTTTGGGGTCGGAGAGATCCTGGTCTCATTCGAGCGTCATCGCTGAAAAGTCTGACTCCAGAGGCCTGGACAGGGGCCTGGGTCTTCTCTAGAAAGGTCCTGGGTGAGCCTGGGGTGGGCTCCCTCGGAGCCTTGGGCTCCTCCGGCCCTCCCACTGTAGCAGCCAGCTCGGTGCCCGCCCTCCTGGCACTTCTAGCCTGCTGGTGAGCCAGCCACCCCACTTCCCCACCCCACCAGGGACTGAAAACCCCTCCCTCACCTCTTTCTCTGTGGACTCACATCTGTTCTGCCTCTTAGGTAGGCTGCCCTGTCTTTGGGGCCCTGAGGGTTCCTGAATCCTGCCGTGATATCATTTTATTCTGCCCCTGGCTTCCTCTCCCTGTTTCTGATGTTACCGATGTACACAAGTAAGGCGCTGCAGAGGAAAGAGACAAACCTAGCACAGATCAAGGGCTTGGGTCCCAGTGTCTACATTACAAACTTGCATTTTCCATTGTTACCTTCCACGATCGCCCTGCCAATCCCCTACCTGCTCCCACTCTTCCCTCCTTCCTTTTTCAGCAGGGCCTAAGATGCTTCCTCGAGGAAGCTTCCACTCCTTTAACTGTTCATGCCATTGGGTCCTGTATGCATGGGCCCGAAGATGAGTCTTCTTTCCCAGGCGACCTCTGAGCCGGAGAGCCGTGGCTCCACGGGCAAACCGCATCGAGGGCTCTCGCAGCCCCAGCTGACACAGAAAGTGTCCGTTGCCCGATGCAAGATGATACTTGTGGATCAGATCTGTGCACACGGCAGGATCAATTATGGGAACATGCGGCTAGATCAGCCTCCAGCTGCCAGAGGGTTGGGGTATCTGCTGGAGGGTGTGAGTCCACCTGGGTTCCTTGGGGCTTAGAGCTGTGTGTATATATGCGTGTGTGCAGGCGTATTTGTGTGTGTGTGTGTGTGTGTGTCTGTGTAGGGCAATTACAGGACCAGAACAGACACTGCCGAGAGATACAAGATGAGGGTTCAAGGCCAGACCCTGCCTCCCACTAAGTTTTGTGGCTTTGGAACCGTCACTGGTCTCTCTGAGCCTCAGGTATCCATCCATTGAATGAACCGGTTTGGGGTCGGAGAGATCCTGGTCTCATTCGAGCGTCATCGCTGAAAAGTCTGACTCCAGAGGCCTGGACAGGGGCCTGGGTCTTCTCTAGAAAGGTCCTGGGTGAGCCTGGGGTGGGCTCCCTCGGAGCCTTGGGCTCCTCCGGCCCTCCCACTGTAGCAGCCAGCTCGGTGCCCGCCCTCCTGGCACTTCTAGCCTGCTGGTGAGCCAGCCACCCCACTTCCCCACCCCACCAGGGACTGAAAACCCCTCCCTCACCTCTTTCTCTGTGGACTCACATCTGTTCTGCCTCTTAGGTAGGCTGCCCTGTCTTTGGGGCCCTGAGGGTTCCTGAATCCTGCCGTGATATCATTTTATTCTGCCCCTGGCTTCCTCTCCCTGTTTCTGATGTTACCGATGTACACAAGTAAGGCGCTGCAGAGGAAAGAGACAAACCTAGCACAGATCAAGGGCTTGGGTCCCAGTGTCTACATTACAAACTTGCATTTTCCATTGTTACCTTCCACGATCGCCCTGCCAATCCCCTACCTGCTCCCACTCTTCCCTCCTTCCTTTTTCAGCAGGGCCTAAGATGCTTCCCTGCGAGGAAGCTTCATGAAACACATAACCAAAGGTTTTGGAGTAAGGTCAGATTTTGAATCCTAACTGTTCATGCCATTGGGTCCTGTATGCATCCCTGGGGGCCCCTTCCTGTAGGCTGTGGGCACAGTTCACCACTATTCCACTCCCTTTATTTCCTCCCCCCCCCATCACGCCTCTTTTATTTATATTTATTTTCATCCATCTGTTTTTATTCTTCAGCCCGTGTGGGCCTTCCATTGCAGTGGCCTCTCTCACTGCAGAGCACTGGCTCTGGGCACATGTGCTCCAGAGCACTGGCTCTAATTGGACACACCGGTCCAGCTGCTCTGCAGCACGTGGGATCTTCCTGGGCCAGGGATTGAACTGGTGCCCCTTGCACAGCAAGGCAGGCTCTTTACCCAAGGGATGCCAGGGAAGCCCTTTATTTTTTAAAAGTATTTGTTTATTTATTTTCATTTTTAGCTGTGTTGGGTCTTCATGGCTGTGTATGGGCTTTTCTCTAGTTTCAGTGAGTGAGCAGGGGGTACTGTCTAGTTGCTATCCATGGGCTTCTTGTTGTAGTGGCTTCTCTTGTTGGGGAACGTGGGCTCTAGGCACACAGGCTTAGTTGCTTTGTGGGCATGTGGGGTCTTCCCAGACCAGGGGTTTGACCTATGCCCCCTGCATTGCAAGGCAGATTCTTAACCACTGGACCACAAGGGAAGCCCCTCCACTTCCCTTTAGACATTGCATTCTGTCTGCAGGGCCAGGCTTCCTTCCAGCTGGGAGACCATTCATCACATGGGTTTCCTCGTCCTCCTGGCCACACACCTAGACTACATTTCCCAGACACCCTTGCAAGTAAAGAGGGCCACATGATAAAGTTTAATCAATGGAAGGTGGGCACAGTGAGTCCTCCGTCCTCCATTTCTGTCCTCTACTTTTCTTCATTGTTTGCCTGTTGAAAATCAAGCTTCAGGGCAACTTTGGAAGCCACCTGGTTTGTAGATCCTTTATCAGCCTGGGTTCCTGAACCCTCCTTCATTTTCCCTACCATCATTAGTGCTAACTACTTCTGTTGGGTCAAATCACTGAGATTTGAGAGTTTACCTTTTATGGAGCTGAAGAATTGATGCCTTTGAACTGTGGTGTTTTGGAGAAGACTCTTGAGAGTCCCTCGAACATCAAGAAGATCAAATCAGTCAATCTTAAAGGCAATCAACCATGAATATTCATTGGAAGGACTGATGCTGAGGCTGAAGCTTCAATACTTTGGCCACCTAATGTGAAGAGCTGACTCACTGGAAAAGACCCTGATGCTGGGAAAAATGAAAGGCAGAAGGAGAAGGGGATAACAGAGGATGAGACCGTTGGATGGTATCACAGAGTCAATGACCATGAGTTTGAGCAAGCTCCAGGAGATGGTAAAGGATGGGGACACCTGGCGTACTGTAGTCCATAGGGTCACAAAGCATTGCACACAACTGACTGAGCTGAGCTGAACATTGCTTAAACTAGTGTATCAGCCATGTAGCCAGGTCAACCCTTTATCCCAGGGGAAGGATCGAGACTGGCATGGCCTCTTGTTGAAACTGACCCCAGCAATTAACAAGGGCCACATCAGGCTTCAGCAAGTAGCCCTGGCCCTGTCTCTTCACTTGTCTATGCATTTCTTTTCTCCCCTGTCCATTTCTCCCTCTGTTGGCTTCTCTAAGTGCTGGCTCAGATCAGTCAGGTCTCCAGCAGAGGAAAGAAGGGAGGCTGGCCCTGTTGGTCTGTGCTAAAGAGAGAATCTTTCCTGGGAGCTGCTCCTGGCCCCATGCAGGCGCCCCTGCAGATAACGTGCCTTCCTGATAAGGTCGTGCTCCTTCCAAGCCATGTGTAGTCACACCTGCCACAGTTCCAGAGTCCCAGTCAAGGTCAGGGGGATGGGGAGGGGGGTCAGGGAAGAGGTCACTGGCAGCTTGCCCCTTCTGGATGCATTTTTTCAGGGAGCCCTTGCAGGCAGCCTGGCCGCCACCCTCTGCCCACCCCCAAGCACTCTTGAGACACCCCCTTGCTAAGCTCCAGGTGCACACTGACCAAGAGCTCTGTGGATGTCTGTTGTCATGACAACCAGTGACACAGTGAATGTCACAGAGAGTGACTTGATTCCTGCTGGGAGTCAGAGAAAAGCGTGGCATTGGAGGAAGATGGGGTTCCTGAAGGGGTGGAGACGTGTGGAGCCAGAGGAGGGCCAAGCAGGGGGATTCTGAACGCTCTGTGTTCACACTCTGTGCCTTCAGACAGCACGAGGGGCTTCTGGGAAAGGGTTCAGGCCTTCCTCCCAGAGCCCCTGGGAGCCTGCCAGGGGGTTCTTTGGAGGAGAAAACACCGAGGAGGAAGTGCAGCGAGGGTTTAGTGAGGGAAAGAGGCAAAGGTCACTCAGCCGGCATTTACTCAACCTGGGTCTGACCCTGGAGCTGCCTGTGTAGCAGTGAGTCTAATGCATCAGGTTCCTGCCCTGCCCACGGGGGGGGGACACGGGGGGGGGGGGGGGGGGCTCCCGAATGCCCTTGGCTTTGTGCACTGCATGGGCCAGAAGGCAACAGTGCCTCTGCGTATCAGGTGGCGATAAGAACTAAAAAAATCAAATGCGTAGTCCTGGCCTCTAGGGGGCTCTAAGTGCTGGCTAAAGATCAGTGGCATGGCCTCTTGTTGAAACTGACCCAGCAATTAACAAGGGCCACATCAGGCTTCAGCAAGTAGCCCTGGCCCTGTCTCTTCACTTGTCTATGCATTTCTTTTCTCCCCTGTCCATTTCTCCCTCTGTTGGCTTCTCTAAGTGCTGGCTCAGATCAGTCAGGTCTCCAGCAGAGGAAAGAAGGGAGGCTGGCCCTGTTGGTCTGTGCTAAAGAGAGAATCTTTCCTGGGAGCTGCTCCTGGCCCCATGCAGGCGCCCCTGCAGATAACGTGCCTTCCTGATAAGGTCGTGCTCCTTCCAAGCCATGTGTAGTCACACCTGCCACAGTTCCAGAGTCCCAGTCAAGGTCAGGGGGATGGGGAGGGGGGTCAGGGAAGAGGTCACTGGCAGCTTGCCCCTTCTGGATGCATTTTTTCAGGGAGCCCTTGCAGGCAGCCTGGCCGCCACCCTCTGCCCACCCCCAAGCACTCTTGAGACACCCCCTTGCTAAGCTCCAGGTGCACACTGACCAAGAGCTCTGTGGATGTCTGTTGTCATGACAACCAGTGACACAGTGAATGTCACAGAGAGTGACTTGATTCCTGCTGGGAGTCAGAGAAAAGCGTGGCATTGGAGGAAGATGGGGTTCCTGAAGGGGTGGAGACGTGTGGAGCCAGAGGAGGGCCAAGCAGGGGGATTCTGAACGCTCTGTGTTCACACTCTGTGCCTTCAGACAGCACGAGGGGCTTCTGGGAAAGGGTTCAGGCCTTCCTCCCAGAGCCCCTGGGAGCCTGCCAGGGGGTTCTTTGGAGGAGAAAACACCGAGGAGGAAGTGCAGCGAGGGTTTAGTGAGGGAAAGAGGCAAAGGTCACTCAGCCGGCATTTACTCAACCTGGGTCTGACCCTGGAGCTGCCTGTGTAGCAGTGAGTCTAATGCATCAGGTTCCTGCCCTGCCCACGGGGAGGTGACACTGGGGTGGGGTGGGGGGGCTCCCGAATGCCCTTGGCTTTGTGCACTGCATGGGCCAGAAGGCAACAGTGCCTCTGCGTATCAGGTGGCGATAAGAACTAAAGAAATAAAAAATAATCAAATGCGCTTAGTGAGCTGTAAGGATAGAAGAAGAATTAGATGTTTCATACGAGAACAGGGATGGTCGTTTTGAAAAGGTAACATGTGAACAGGGGCCTGCAGGAAGTGAGAACATTAGCCATGTGGTTTGTGGGGAAGGGTCTCCTGGAAAAGGGACCAGCTTGTGCAAACGCCCTGAGGCCTGTGCGGCTGAAGGACACTGAGCATGTGTGGGTAGGGAACGGTAAGTATTGAAATCAAAGCTGCCTTTCTGTGGGAAATGCCGATCCTGGAGGCCTTGTGTGTTGAGTGAGCAGGATCTTTGTGGGGCGTTCCCTCAGAAGAGAGGCCTGATCTGACTGAAGTGTAAACAGGGGCTCCCAGGCTGCTGTGCGGAGATGAGAAGACCGGGGAGCAAGGGTGGAAGCCGGAGGGGCAGGAGACCAGCAGTGAGATGGTGGGACTGGATGGAGCGGTAGCGTTGAAGCGGATGAGAACTGACTAGATTCGGGATGTATTTCAAAAGAAGAGCCAGTGAAAGGGTTGCATGAAGGCTTCTGGCTTGAGCAGGTGGATAATGGAGGAGTGAATCTGAGCTGTCTTTTCTGGAAGAGGGGCAGAGGAGCTCGCCCAACCCTCCTTGGAGAAGAAAGGAAGTTGTCAGGGGTCCAGAAACGGCTCCACCCAGAGCACAGGCTGCCCCTTTCCTCGGGCGGCAGCTTGCCCCTCCTCCATCCCCCTGCCTTGGTCTGTGATGCTGTGGGGAGCAGTCCTGAGTTTGGAGCCCTGGTGGCTTGGGTCCAGTCCCTCACTACAATCCATCCCACCCTTGGCTTCAGCTGAACATCCTTCCCTTAGCCTGTTTCCTCACCACAGACTGCTCCTCACCAGCCAGCGGTCACGCAGGAACACTGCCACTCAAGTCTGGGCAGCTCTGAGCCCTAGACTTGAGGGCCTTCAGAGCCCCAGTACCCCAGCTGAGCGTCTTCAGTTATTATAGAGTCTGGCCTAAGCTCTGGTGCAAGGCCGCTCCTCTGGTCCACACCAGCCTCCTCATCAGGGAATGTTCCTTTCCTTCTTGCAGGTTTATGGCCTGTCCAACCTCCAGCTATGTGTGCATCGGGGTGGAGCCCGCAGGGGTCCAGAGAAAGATCTTTCCATCCACCCCTCATTGCTTGTCATTCCCTGTGCCCCAAAGCAGCTCTGTCCTTCAGGATCCCAGCATCGCCCACTTCCGGAACGAGTCCCAGGCCCACTGGGATTTCATTCATCTTTTCAAGCACCTTCTTTTTTTCAAAGCCAATTTATATTCACCATCTTATTGACCTTCTCCACACCCTGCAAAGCAAATAGGACAGATATCATGGGTCCCACTTTACAAATAAAGACGCTATTCAAGACTTCTGTTTCTTCCTCCATGAAACCAAAGGGTTCATCAAGATGACCCTTCATCCTTGACGTCTCATATGACCCTGACATGTGCACATACAGGAAAGACCCCTCCTACACACACACACACACACACACACACACAGAGGAACAGAGGGGCTCATATGCACATAGGCATGTACACACCCAAACGCTGCTGTTTCTTTGCAGAAAACTGCATTCACGAGTACCCTCTAAACTGACTTAGCCTTTCTGACAAAGCACTCAAGGACCTACAATTAGATCATTTCCAAAATTGCTGAATTAGGTTCTCCAGATTCTGATACTTCCTCCTGCCTTGTCCTGGAGGCACCCAGGCTGTTTCCATAGTCTCACTGGTATCCATGAAATGCTAAAAATTTAGCATCATTAATAGGCTCTAAACTCACAAGGAGAAATAAGATGGAAAGTCCACAAGCCAGCTGGGAAGGGAAACAGGGAACAGACAACTGATAGAAAACGATTTGTCTGTTTGCTTTTGTGACCCTGGGGAGGGGCAGGTTTTAAAAATCCCTTTTGATGCCAGCCCAGGAATGAATGTGTCCGATTTCTGCCCTAGAAACACACCTCCAGAAACAGAAGGTAAATGACCTTCCCCTGCATCCACACTTATTGGGGCATTACTGGGTGTAACTCCTAAAGATACAGAAAGAGGCTCAAGCTGCATCCTTGACCCAGAGAAGAGGGAGTAACCTGAAAACCAGTCCTAAGCTCTGGTGCAAGGCCGCTCCTCTGGTCCACACCAGCCTCCTCATCAGGGAATGTTCCTTTCCTTCTTGCAGGTTTATGGCCTGTCCAACCTCCAGCTATGTGTGCATCGGGGTGGAGCCCGCAGGGGTCCAGAGAAAGATCTTTCCATCCACCCCTCATTGCTTGTCATTCCCTGTGCCCCAAAGCAGCTCTGTCCTTCAGGATCCCAGCATCGCCCACTTCCGGAACGAGTCCCAGGCCCACTGGGATTTCATTCATCTTTTCAAGCACCTTCTTTTTCAAAGCCAATTTATATTCACCATCTTATTGACCTTCTCCACACCCTGCAAAGCAAATAGGACAGATATCATGGGTCCCACTTTACAAATAAAGACGCTATTCAAGACTTCTGTTTCTTCCTCCATGAAACCAAAGGGTTCATCAAGATGACCCTTCATCCTTGACGTCTCATATGACCCTGACATGTGCACATACAGGAAAGACCCCTCCTACACACACACACACACACACACACACACAGAGGAACAGAGGGGCTCATATGCACATAGGCATGTACACACCCAAACGCTGCTGTTTCTTTGCAGAAAACTGCATTCACGAGTACCCTCTAAACTGACTTAGCCTTTCTGACAAAGCACTCAAGGACCTACAATTAGATCATTTCCAAAATTGCTGAATTAGGTTCTCCAGATTCTGATACTTCCTCCTGCCTTGTCCTGGAGGCACCCAGGCTGTTTCCATAGTCTCACTGGTATCCATGAAATGCTAAAAATTTAGCATCATTAATAGGCTCTAAACTCACAAGGAGAAATAAGATGGAAAGTCCACAAGCCAGCTGGGAAGGGAAACAGGGAACAGACAACTGATAGAAAACGATTTGTCTGTTTGCTTTTGTGACCCTGGGGAGGGGCAGGTTTTAAAAATCCCTTTTGATGCCAGCCCAGGAATGAATGTGTCCGATTTCTGCCCTAGAAACACACCTCCAGAAACAGAAGGTAAATGACCTTCCCCTGCATCCACACTTATTGGGGCATTACTGGGTGTAACTCCTAAAGATACAGAAAGAGGCTCAAGCTGCATCCTTGACCCAGAGAAGAGGGAGTAACCTGAAAACCAGTCCTTATGGAGCTCAAGCCAGTGGAAATGGTCAGCACGGTTGGTCAGGATCCCTGAGCCCACAGGGTAGGACACTGAGCAAACAGAGAGAAACAAGCCAGAGGCTCAGTCACGGAGTGAGAGTGTTAGAATGGCCCAATGGGACAATTGCCCAGCACCAGAAAAACAAGTCTGTCAATAGACAATCTGGATAAAATTGCCAATGGTCTGCCCTGGCACTCAAAATCCCATTAATAGTCATTGCTCCTCCTTTGAGGCCCCTGGAGACCTCGGCTGAAATGAAAATGGTCCCCAGGTGGAGGGGCACAGTTGGATGCCATGGTTTCTTCTTTCCATTTCTGTCAGATTAGATTGAAGGAAAAGCTGTGGATAAAGAGCATTTGGGAGGCCATTTACATGAACTGAATTTTGAGAAAGAAAAGGAAAGAGGGAAAAATCAAAAATCAAGGAAAGAAAACCAGAGATGGCCAGCACCATTCAGAAACAGGAGAGCCCGGAGCCCAGGTCCCATTCCCGTGATCTGCAATGGATTAGACTATTGCCATCCCAGTAACAGAAAGTACTTCATCTGTATATGAATGTTGTAGTTTATGAAGTATGTTCACACTCTTTATTCCACCTGATTCTCACAGAAACAAGTCTTAAGTCATGCGTGCAGAAGCGAGAGGGCTTCCTAGGTGGCTCAATGGTAAAGAATTCGCTTGCCAATGCAGGAGACACAGGAGACACGGGTTCAATCCATGGAAGATCCCCTGGGATAGGACATGGCAACCCATTCCAATATTCTTGCCTGGAAAATCCCGTGGACAGAGAAGCCTGGCGGGCTAGTCCACGCGGATATGCGACAGAGCATGCACGTAGAACTGAGAAGTCCATTTCACCTGGAAGGAACATGTCCCCTGTGCAGGGACCGAGATCCCTGGCTCTGCACGTGTTCAGCACACTATTAGATTCAACACCGTTGGACAGATTTCAACATATGAGCTGACATCCTGTGGAGATTCTAGGAGAAAGAGACTTGGAGTCCGCAGGAAGTCAAAACACTGGCCGTCTGTCCAGGCATTTCTTCCAGCCACCCATCTTGTGTCTGTCCCTGCAGGACCCTCTGAGCAGCCTCTGCTGCTGTGAGATGTCCTTGGGGACTTTGGGGACAACAAAGAGGCATGTGACCTAGCTTGCTGGGGACAGTCCTCAGATACCTGTGGATTGATGAGAGGAAGGCTCAGGGAGGGCAGAAGAGTTTGGCCCACTGGCAGCCTTGCCACTCAGCCGTTGGCGATGTTGATCTGATCCTTTCACCCAGAGTGAGATCCCTCTTTCATTCCACAAACGTTAGAACACAGGCAATGACCAAGACGGGGCCAGCCGTCCTGGGTCTTTGTGAGAGCTTGTCGTTCATGAGCTGTAGGACATTTTGTAAGTTGCTGTACTGCCCTAGGCTTTATTTTCTCATCTACCAAATGGAGCTGTGGCACTTGCCCTGGGCCCACACGGGGCTGTTAGGTGAATCCATTGAGACCAGGGCTATAAGCAGGCTTTTAAGAGTTGAAGGTCATCTATTGGGATGGAAGATGTCTGGGGACCAGGAATCTGATATAGACGGAGAGAAGGACAAGACGAAAGGAAGAGGCAGGAGAGAGGAAGGAGAGGAGAGAGGCAGGAGAAACTGAAAGAGGAAGCCAAGGAGAGGGAGAGGAAGACCTAGTACTGGCTTAGCCAAAATGTTCACTTGGGTTTTTCCAAAAACGTGAATGAACATTTTGGCCAACTGAATAAAAACAATGAGGAGAGGAAGAGGAGGAGAAGAGAAAAGGAGAAGGAAAGAAGAGAAAGCAGAATAACGCTCTTTATATCTGCTTCCTGGGCATCAGGTGGGCCCTAGTTGCCTGATATAGACACTGTGGGGTCTTTCTATTAGAAACAACACCACTGGAGGCTGATGCTTTAATGAATGGAAACCAGGTAAGGGGGGGTGGCAAAAAAAAAAAAAAACAGAACAGACATCACTCCATTCAAGCCCCCAGTCCCTTACCTCCCCTCCCCTGCTGCTTCAGAATAGTTTTCTTTCCTCTCTGCAGTTTGCAGAAAGCAAAAAGAATTTGTGCATTTGATTAATCCTCCCTTTAATTCTGGATCATCACTTTCCTGGAAGTTTAAACAAGAAAAACGATACTCTTAAGTATGAACCTGCGCACTGCAAACAAAATAAATCAAGTCACAGAGCCATTGCCTGCCTTTGTGTTCAAGATTAGGGAGAAAATGAAAGAGGGAGGGAGAGAGGATAGAAGGAAGGAGGGAAAGAAGGAAGGAACAGAAACACCTCCCTAAATCTGCCCCAAAGGCACTCATGCCTCACGGTTGGCTAGAGCAGAAAAGCTGTGAGTTCCAAGATTTGGAGCTTGAGTCTAAATTTAGAACGGATTTGTAGACAAATTGGAGGGAGTTCAGAGAAAAGCCACAAAACAATTAGAGGGATGCAGCTTAATTGGCCCAACTTGACTGACTGAGCCACCGCTAAACAGCGAGCCTTGTAGAGTCTGTAGCCAGAGGAGGCAACATCCACGTCAGTGAGGGGGAGTCACTGTGAGGCTCGTAACAGAGGGGATCCAGAGAAGAAACGGAGCCCCAGAGAAGGCAGGAAACGACTCAGCCTGGCCTGGCACCCGCTCAGAGGCTTCTTGGGTTTCTCAGACCACGTGACTAATCCTCTTCATGGGCCATTACTCCCACAAATACAATTGACAGCAGCACATCCATTATCTCATTGAATCTTCCCAGCCACCCTGCAAGGCAGCTGTGTTTGTTGCATTTTGGCAGATGAAGAAACAGACGCTCTGGGATGCTGTGTAACTTGCCCAAGATCTCTCCGTAGTAAAATAAAGATTTAAATTCAGGTCTGATTGGTTTTTAAAGCTCAAGCTCCTTTCTAAGACACAAGATCACCTCCTGGGAGCTGGGATGGGAAAGAAAGAGACGGAGTGGAAACCCTATCGTGGAGGCTTCCAGTGCTGCTCAGCTGACCTCAGGCAAAGGTGGGAAACAAAGATCGAGACTCATTAACAGGCATACAACCTGGACTCCTGTCCTCTGGCCCCTCATTTTCGGAGCTCTCCCCCCTGTCCCTTACCTCCCCTCCCCTGCTGCTTCAGAATAGTTTTCTTTCCTCTCTGCAGTTTGCAGAAAGCAAAAAGAATTTGTGCATTTGATTAATCCTCCCTTTAATTCTGGATCATCACTTTCCTGGAAGTTTAAACAAGAAAAACGATACTCTTAAGTATGAACCTGCGCACTGCAAACAAAATAAATCAAGTCACAGAGCCATTGCCTGCCTTTGTGTTCAAGATTAGGGAGAAAATGAAAGAGGGAGGGAGAGAGGATAGAAGGAAGGAGGGAAAGAAGGAAGGAACAGAAACACCTCCCTAAATCTGCCCCAAAGGCACTCATGCCTCACGGTTGGCTAGAGCAGAAAAGCTGTGAGTTCCAAGATTTGGAGCTTGAGTCTAAATTTAGAACGGATTTGTAGACAAATTGGAGGGAGTTCAGAGAAAAGCCACAAAACAATTAGAGGGATGCAGCTTAATTGGCCCAACTTGACTGACTGAGCCACCGCTAAACAGCGAGCCTTGTAGAGTCTGTAGCCAGAGGAGGCAACATCCACGTCAGTGAGGGGGAGTCACTGTGAGGCTCGTAACAGAGGGGATCCAGAGAAGAAACGGAGCCCCAGAGAAGGCAGGAAACGACTCAGCCTGGCCTGGCACCCGCTCAGAGGCTTCTTGGGTTTCTCAGACCACGTGACTAATCCTCTTCATGGGCCATTACTCCCACAAATACAATTGACAGCAGCACATCCATTATCTCATTGAATCTTCCCAGCCACCCTGCAAGGCAGCTGTGTTTGTTGCATTTTGGCAGATGAAGAAACAGACGCTCTGGGATGCTGTGTAACTTGCCCAAGATCTCTCCGTAGTAAAATAAAGATTTAAATTCAGGTCTGATTGGTTTTTAAAGCTCAAGCTCCTTTCTAAGACACAAGATCACCTCCTGGGAGCTGGGATGGGAAAGAAAGAGACGGAGTGGAAACCCTATCGTGGAGGCTTCCAGTGCTGCTCAGCTGACCTCAGGCAAAGGTGGGAAACAAAGATCGAGACTCATTAACAGGCATACAACCTGGACTCCTGTCCTCTGGCCCCTCATCTCCTGAGGACCCCACTCCTCTCCCCTATCTGGCTGACCCCTTGCTCTGGCTTCCCTGGAAGCTCTGCTGGTGGAAGAATCCACCTGCAATGCAGAGGACCCTGGTTCGATTCCGGAATTGGAAAGATCCCCTGGAGAAGGGAAAGGCTACCTACTTCAGAATTCTTGCCTGAGAATTCCATGGCTTGTCCATGGGGTTGCAAAGAGTTGCAAACAACTGAGCGACTTTGACTTGGACTTTCCATTTGCTCTGGGCCTCACAGTTCTCTGTGAGGTGTAGCAGGAAGAGTGCTAACCTTCAGATTAGACAGGTGTGATTTCTAATTTTACCTTTAAAACAATTGTAAGCAAGCTACTTAATTTCTCCAGGCCTAAGCTTGCTGAGTGCTTAAACAGAGATCAAAGCTGCTTTACCAGGTTGTTATACAGGAGTAAATGGGACAGCAAACATAACTGTTTCTTGTAAAGCTGCAAAGTGGTGAATGCGAGAGAATGTTATTAGTGAGTCATGTAAATTGCATTCTAACTCACAGTAGACCCAGGCTGACCATTTCTGGTCTTCGCTTACTTCAGGCTTCCATCTGACATACCCCTTTCCAAATTCATCTGTGCCCCTAGGGTGGCCTGAAATGAGAGCTGATCCAGAGGAGGCTCTGGAAGCAAGTAGCTGGTGAACATCAAGGTTAAGTCAAGGGCCTGGAAGCTCGGAGCAGATGACCTACATCAACATTGACAGAGCGCCAGCACCGTGAATGTAGAGCTGAGGGCCAATGGCAGCCTGGAATCTTGAGACACATGGAGCAGCTGGATCCAGAGGAGGCTCTGGAAGCAAGTCAGCTGGGATTTAAAAAATTCAGCCCAAGATCTCTCCGTAGTAAAATAAAGATTTAAATTCAGGTCTGATTGGTTTTTAAAGCTCAAGCTCCTTTCTAAGACACAAGATCACCTCCTGGGAGCTGGGATGGGAAAGAAAGAGACGGAGTGGAAACCCTATCGTGGAGGCTTCCAGTGCTGCTCAGCTGACCTCAGGCAAAGGTGGGAAACAAAGATCGAGACTCATTAACAGGCATACAACCTGGACTCCTGTCCTCTGGCCCCTCATCTCCTGAGGACCCCACTCCTCTCCCTATCTGGCTGACCCTTGCTCTGGCTTCCCTGGAAGCTCTGCTGGTGGAAGAATCCACCTGCAATGCAGAGGACCCTGGTTCGATTCCGGAATTGGAAAGATCCCCTGGAGAAGGGAAAGGCTACCTACTTCAGAATTCTTGCCTGAGAATTCCATGGCTTGTCCATGGGGTTGCAAAGAGTTGCAAACAACTGAGCGACTTTGACTTGGACTTTCCATTTGCTCTGGGCCTCACAGTTCTCTGTGAGGTGTAGCAGGAAGAGTGCTAACCTTCAGATTAGACAGGTGTGATTTCTAATTTTACCTTTAAAACAATTGTAAGCAAGCTACTTAATTTCTCCAGGCCTAAGCTTGCTGAGTGCTTAAACAGAGATCAAAGCTGCTTTACCAGGTTGTTATACAGGAGTAAATGGGACAGCAAACATAACTGTTTCTTGTAAAGCTGCAAAGTGGTGAATGCGAGAGAATGTTATTAGTGAGTCATGTAAATTGCATTCTAACTCACAGTAGACCCAGGCTGACCATTTCTGGTCTTCGCTTACTTCAGGCTTCCATCTGACATACCCCTTTCCAAATTCATCTGTGCCCCTAGGGTGGCCTGAAATGAGAGCTGATCCAGAGGAGGCTCTGGAAGCAAGTAGCTGGTGAACATCAAGGTTAAGTCAAGGGCCTGGAAGCTCGGAGCAGATGACCTACATCAACATTGACAGAGCGCCAGCACTGTGAATGTAGAGCTGAGGGCCAATGGCAGCCTGGAATCTTGAGACACATGGAGCAGACCGTGGGAATCTCGTAGAGAAATAGGGATCTGAGATCTATCTAGCAGGAGAAGGTATTTTGCATCTGAGGCAAATCAGGATCTGCCTCATGGGGCAAGAGCAAGGGTCCCCAACCTCCAGGATTTCATACCTGATGATCTGAGGTGGAGCTGATGTGATAGTATTAGAACTAAAGGGCCGAATACATGTAAAGCACTTGAATCATCCCCAAACCATCCCCCTCCACCCCAGGATCCATGGCAGAGCTGTCTTCCACGGAATCAGTTCCTGGTGCCAACAGAGGTTGGGACGACTGGTCCAGGCATTACCTTGAGACCAGGCTGTGGCTCAGCCTAAAAGCTCCATGATGGATTAGTCATGCCTGCTGGGGGCTGAGCCGTAGTCGTGCAGTTGGTCCTTCTTTGCCATTCTGAGCCTAAGGGAAAACGAGAGCTGTGCATATTATCAGAGGTCTAGAGTCGCTCAGGGACTCCGGGACAATCTTATGTGTCATACAATTAAGAATCTCATCATCACACCCGTCAGAATGGCCATCATCCATAAGTCGACAGACAATAAATGCTGGAGAGGGTGCGGAGGAAAGGGAACCCTCTTGCATTGCTGGTGGGAATGTCAATTGATACAGCCTCTATGGAAGACAGTATGGAGATTCCTTAAAAAACTAAAAATAGTAGCACCCTATGACCCAGCAATGCCACTACTAGGCCTATATCCTGATGAAATCAAAACTGAAAGAAGCACCAGTACACCAGTGTTCACTGCAGCTCTCTATACGATAGCCAGAACATGGAAGCAACCTAGATGTCCATCGACGAATGAATGGATACAGAAGCTCTGGTACATATATACAATGGAATACTACTCAGCTGTTAAAAGAAATGCAGAAGACTCAGTCCTAATGAGGTGACTAGCTCTAGAACCTATCATAAAAAGTGAAGTAAGTCAAAAAGAGAAAGACAAGTACAGTATACTAACTCATATATATATGGAATCTAGTAAGATGGTCATGATAACACACACAGTGAACTCATGGAACAAAGAATAGACATAAGGACATTGTGGAGAACAAACAGTGAGAGGGAGGCATAGAGGAAGTAACATCGAAACCTATACTGTCATGTGTGGAAAAGATAGCTATTGTCACTGTGCTAAGGGAATAGGAGTGCCTACAATCACTTGGGGCGATGGTCCAGAGGGGTGGCAGTGGGGGGACTGGGAGGGAGGGTGGGGGAACAGCGATGTGCATATGAATGATCTGGGAACATACATGTCGGTGAACAACAAAACTCTGTAAAATCTTTAAAATAATGAATAATAAAAAAAAAGAATCTCATCATACGTGGCATCAGATAGGGGCCTGTGTTTTCAATGACTCCAGGGGAAAACCAGACCGGCAGGCAATAGCTAAAGGACAGCTTCCCCAGACTAGAGCAAAGGATTTGCTTAAATGGACAGACTTTCACAGGGGAAAGCGGTCACACAGAGCCCAGACCAGCTGTATATAATTGGAATGGAGGTGTCAGAAAATAGGTAGCATGCATTTGAAGACTTAGAATAAAGGCAGTGATGGGGCTGAAGGCTGAGACCTCCTTTCTTAAGCGTCTGTCCCCCCCATAGGGCATCGGAACGTGCCAAGCATACTGTTGATTCTCTGTACATATGGTTCGGATCCTTGAAATCAAGCAAACCATGCCTGAGGGGTTCATCTTTTGAGATAGGAGGCTAGTGCTCTGGAATTGCCAGGCCAGATTCTCCGAGACAGCTCTGTCAGCCCTGTGGGTGAGAATCTAAGTGGCCTGGCTGCCTTTGTATCTCACAGGATGGGGCGGGGGACCTTCCACGCCTCTGTTATCGTCACAGATGTCGGTGTCAGGAAGAATTGAGAGCTCCTGTAGCGATACAGCAATGTAAGATGTCATACTTGGGCTGTGTCTCCATGGGCCTGGTGAGCCTGGCTGGGAATGAAGGAATCTTGTTCCTCACCAGAGGCAGGACCCTGTGAGGGGCAGCGGCAACCACACCCCAGGTGCCCTCAGGCCAATGGAGGCCACTGGGAGGCCCTCAAGTTTTCTAACAAAGATGACAGCGAAGATAATAGGAATAGCATGAATGCAAACATCTGGACCACTGCCCTACAGGTTTTAAAGGCAAGTGCATACCATCCTTTCCCCTGCTACATTTTTTTATTTTTTAAAAAACATTTTATTTATTTCTTTATGGACATTCTAGGTTTTCACTGCTGCCACAGGCTCTTCTCTAGTTGCAGGGAGTGGGGGCTCCTCTCTAGTTGAGGTGAGCAGGCCTCTTGTTGCGGTGACTTCTCTTGTGGAACTTGGGCCCTAGGGCACACAGGCTTCAGTAGTTGCGGCACATGGGCGCCATAGTTGTGGCTCAAGGGCTTAGTTGCTCCGCAGCATGTGGGATCCTCCTGGATCAGGAGTCAAATTCGTGCCTCATGCATTGGCAGGTGAACTCTTCACCCCTGAGCCACCAGGGAAGCCCTCCCCTGATACATTTTTAACATACCAAGCTGGCTATGATTTTTTAAATGTTTATTTTGTGTTGGAATCGGGGGTAAACCATGTTGTTAGTTTCAGATGTACAGCAAAACGATTTGGATACACACACACACTTATGCATGTATATATTCTTTTTCAGATTCTTTAAAACAGCACAGTGAGGTAGGCAGAGAGGTATTTACCACCCCATCGAAAGGCCTAGGGTGTCCTGGACTGGGTGGAACTGGAGAAGGAGATGGGAAGCGAGTGCATATCGTAAAGGGTATCACAGCATAACTCTTTTAGGAAAACCAGGCATCACCTGTGTGGCTGTCATTTTGGTGGGACACACAGCACTCTTCTTGAGAGGATGGTGAGTGAGAGATTATGTAATTGGTGGGTCACCTCACAGAAGCCTGACCTCCCTTGTCGTTCATCCACTGAAGGTGTTTGCGTCTTCCCGCTCAATCACTCTCAGGTTCAGTTTGAACAGAATGATTGTATAATCTGGCATTTCCACTCCTGGGTATATACTACAAAACAGTTGAAAACAGACTCATATACTTGTATACCAGTGGTCATCATTCAGCTCAGTTAAGTGGCTCAGTTGTGTCTGACTCTTTGCAACCCCATGGATTGCAGCATGGCAGGCATCTCTGTCCGTCACCATCTCCCAGAGTTTGCTCAAACTCATGTCCATTGACTCAGTGATGCCATCCAGCCATCTCATCCTCTGTCGTCCCCTTCTCCTTCTGTCTTCTGTTTTTCCCAGCATCAGGGTCTTTTCCAACGTGTTGTCTCCCTCATGTGGCCAAAGTATTGGAGCTTCAGCATTCTAGGTTTTCACTGCTGCCACAGGCTCTTCTCTAGTTGCAGGGAGTGGGGGCTCCTCTCTAGTTGAGGTGAGCAGGCCTCTTGTTGCGGTGACTTCTCTTGTGGAACTTGGGCCCTAGGGCACACAGGCTTCAGTAGTTGCGGCACATGGGCGCCATAGTTGTGGCTCAAGGGCTTAGTTGCTCCGCAGCATGTGGGATCCTCCTGGATCAGGAGTCAAATTCGTGCCTCATGCATTGGCAGGTGAACTCTTCACCCCTGAGCCACCAGGGAAGCCCTCCCCTGATACATTTTTAACATACCAAGCTGGCTATGATTTTTTAAATGTTTATTTTGTGTTGGAATCGGGGGTAAACCATGTTGTTAGTTTCAGATGTACAGCAAAACGATTTGGATACACACACACACTTATGCATGTATATATTCTTTTTCAGATTCTTTAAAACAGCACAGTGAGGTAGGCAGAGAGGTATTTACCACCCCATCGAAAGGCCTAGGGTGTCCTGGACTGGGTGGAACTGGAGAAGGAGATGGGAAGCGAGTGCATATCGTAAAGGGTATCACAGCATAACTCTTTTAGGAAAACCAGGCATCACCTGTGTGGCTGTCATTTTGGTGGGACACACAGCACTCTTCTTGAGAGGATGGTGAGTGAGAGATTATGTAATTGGTGGGTCACCTCACAGAAGCCTGACCTCCCTTGTCGTTCATCCACTGAAGGTGTTTGCGTCTTCCCGCTCAATCACTCTCAGGTTCAGTTTGAACAGAATGATTGTATAATCTGGCATTTCCACTCCTGGGTATATACTACAAAACAGTTGAAAACAGACTCATATACTTGTATACCAGTGGTCATCATTCAGCTCAGTTAAGTGGCTCAGTTGTGTCTGACTCTTTGCAACCCCATGGATTGCAGCATGGCAGGCATCTCTGTCCGTCACCATCTCCCAGAGTTTGCTCAAACTCATGTCCATTGACTCAGTGATGCCATCCAGCCATCTCATCCTCTGTCGTCCCCTTCTCCTTCTGTCTTCTGTTTTTCCCAGCATCAGGGTCTTTTCCAACGTGTTGTCTCTTCCCATCATGTGGCCAAAGTATTGGAGCTTCAGCATCAGCCATTCCAATGAATATTCAGGGTTGATTTCCTTTAAGATTGACTGGTTTGATCTCCTTGCAGTCCAATGAATTCTCAATCATCATCTCCAATGCCACAGTTTGAAGGTATCAATTTGAACTGCCAATGGTCATAGCAACATTATTCACCAGAGGGTAGAAACAACTCAAATATCAAAGAAAAGATGAATGGATAAACTAAAAGTGGTATATCCACAGAGTGAAATACTATTCAGCCCTGTAAAGGGGTAAAATACTGATCTATGTTACAACATGCATGGGTCATGAAGACATTGTACTGGGTGAAATGAGCGAATTGATCCTGGGGGGTTCCACCTATAGGAGGATCTAGAGTCAGCAAGTTCATAGAGGTAAAGCAGGGGAGAGGTTACCAGGAGAGGAGAGGAATGGAGAGAGATGGCTTCATGGGCACAGAGTTTCTGTTTGGGATGATGAGGTTTCTGGAGATGGTGGGTGGGTTTAATGTCTCTGAACTGTGTGTTTAATATGATTAAAATGTGCATTTTATGTTATGTCTAATTTACCACAACTGAGAATAAATGAATGCCTGGATGGATGGATGAGTGGGTGGATAGATGGATGGATAAATTAGTGAATAAGAAAACTGATTCAATTCAAGGCTCCTGGCCTGCAGAAAGCTTTCCTGGATCTACTTTGATTAGGCCAGCAGGGGTATCACTCCATGACTCCTGTCGTTCATCCACTGAAGGTGTTTGTCTTCCCGCTCAATCACTCTCAGGTTCAGTTTGAACAGAATGATTGTATAATCTGGCATTTCCACTCCTGGGTATATACTACAAAACAGTTGAAAACAGACTCATATACTTGTATACCAGTGGTCATCATTCAGCTCAGTTAAGTGGCTCAGTTGTGTCTGACTCTTTGCAACCCCATGGATTGCAGCATGGCAGGCATCTCTGTCCGTCACCATCTCCCAGAGTTTGCTCAAACTCATGTCCATTGACTCAGTGATGCCATCCAGCCATCTCATCCTCTGTCGTCCCCTTCTCCTTCTGTCTTCTGTTTTTCCCAGCATCAGGGTCTTTTCCAACGTGTTGTCTCTTCCCATCATGTGGCCAAAGTATTGGAGCTTCAGCATCAGCCATTCCAATGAATATTCAGGGTTGATTTCCTTTAAGATTGACTGGTTTGATCTCCTTGCAGTCCAATGAATTCTCAATCATCATCTCCAATGCCACAGTTTGAAGGTATCAATTTGAACTGCCAATGGTCATAGCAACATTATTCACCAGAGGGTAGAAACAACTCAAATATCAAAGAAAAGATGAATGGATAAACTAAAAGTGGTATATCCACAGAGTGAAATACTATTCAGCCCTGTAAAGGGGTAAAATACTGATCTATGTTACAACATGCATGGGTCATGAAGACATTGTACTGGGTGAAATGAGCGAATTGATCCTGGGGGGTTCCACCTATAGGAGGATCTAGAGTCAGCAAGTTCATAGAGGTAAAGCAGGGGAGAGGTTACCAGGAGAGGAGAGGAATGGAGAGAGATGGCTTCATGGGCACAGAGTTTCTGTTTGGGATGATGAGGTTTCTGGAGATGGTGGGTGGGTTTAATGTCTCTGAACTGTGTGTTTAATATGATTAAAATGTGCATTTTATGTTATGTCTAATTTACCACAACTGAGAATAAATGAATGCCTGGATGGATGGATGAGTGGGTGGATAGATGGATGGATAAATTAGTGAATAAGAAAACTGATTCAATTCAAGGCTCCTGGCCTGCAGAAAGCTTTCCTGGATCTACTTTGATTAGGCCAGCATCCTCTGTGTGCCTGGGACATACTGTACTCTGATAATCAGTGCCCTTGCCTATTTCCACACTATGCCCTGAGCTCCTGGAGAATATGGAGCATGTCCTCTACTGCTTCGTATCTCTGACTCTAGCCAAATGCTTAGTGCATTGTGACAGTTTGATCATTCTGTTTTAAATGAATGGGTCTGATATATGTGACATGTTTGAAATGCACGTCATAGGTCTTATTTATTTGATCATGCTGGGTGTTAGTTTCAGAATGCAGGATCTTCATTGCATCATGCAGGATCTTTATTTTCCACAGTGTGGTGAGGCATGCAGGATCTTGGTGCCCTGACCAGGGATTGACTCCATGTCTCCTACATTCCAGGGTGGATCCTTAATCACTGGACCACCAGAGAAGTCTCTCATAGTTTTTAAAGAAATGAAACAGGTATCACCTATCACAATGGTAGCTGATTGGATCAACTTGATTCAGGTTCTTTTTAAACATGTCTGATTATTCTTTTCACCATGATTTTAAGTAAGCAACGAGCAAGTGGGTTGATTGGAAAGGAAATCTGAACCTCAGATATGGAATACAAAAGTTTTTAATGTGTGCTAATACTCCTACCGGGGAAATTCTCTTCGCTTTCCTTCTCGATAGTTTGGTTAACTCCGACTCCTCCTTGAGGTGTTAATGTAAACGTCACCATCTCTGGGAAGCCACCTTGGTCTGTTGTACCAGCTAACGGCTGCTCTCCCTGCCCTGTACTGCTATGAACTTGCAGTAAGCTGGCACCTCTCTGATCATCCCTCTTGTTGTATATACTTCTGTACACTTTCTGTCTTCCACACTGGACAGTAAGCTCCATGAGAGCAGGGACTGCAGAAGCCCAGCACGTAGCAGAATTCCTGGCACATGGAGGTACTCAATAAACATAGATTGAAACAGAGATTAAAGGAAGGATGAGTGAAGGAATGTAGGTAGGTAGGCACAAAACTCTCTAGAGAGTGCATGGCTAAGGCATTTTAATGAGCTGAAAGTGCCCCAGACGTAACTGAGTCCAGCCCTTTCATGGAACAGGTGAGGGAGGTGAGGTCCAGAGAGAGAGTGAATGTTCCTAGGTGCATAGAAAATTAAAAGGCGAGGGGGATCTAGAATCCAGTGATGCTGGCTCAGGGTTTCATGCTATTCTGTTAGAACCCTGCAGCCTGCTCCCCTCAAGGTGAGCATTTCTGCCATCCAAGATGATGTGTGACCTCCTGTCTTTGGGGTTCAGTCGTAAACCTACTATGCATGGCCTTTGGAGAGTCTCATCCATTTTGGCAGAGGCGTTCTGGAGAACCATGCATTCAACCCAAGTTATCTTTTATGTAACTGGGTTTAAAACACTGGACGTGGCAGGTGGAGAATATCATCTGGGATATTCTACATTCCCTTCCGGTGTCCCTCAAGTCCAGGCTGTCTCTTTAGGAAAATCTGAACCAAGTGGCATCGTCACCGCCAGCGAACTTACTGTGTCACTGCTGAGCTGACCCTGAAGCCTCCTGTTTCTAGTGTCTGGACAGATGGAATACTAAGTGTCCCTGTGGATGAAGCGATTGTTGGGTTTTTTGAATTCATTAATTGAATTTGGGGGTGTGTCAAGTGTCTGTGATAGCACACAGGGTCATTCACTGCAGTGCACAGGCTGAGTTGTCCCACAGCATGTGGGATCTTAGTTCCCCAACCAGGGATCGAACCTGTGTCCCCTGCCTTGGAAGGCAGATTCTAAACTACTGGACTACCAGGGAGGTGTCTGTTATTTATGGTTTATAGTTTGAGGCGGGTGTCAGCCAACATCTCCTTTAAAGTGTCCACTAGTAAATATTTTCAGTGCTGTGGGCCACACGATTGCTATCTGAAATATTCAGGGTTGGCCACTGAGGCACTGAACAAGCCAAAGACAATACGGAAAGGATGAGGCTGCATTCTCATAAAGCTTTCTTGACACACACAGGCAGCATGCCACCTCCTGCTCCAAGTCATGAATATAATCATCTCACAAATATTTATTAAGAGCCTCACATGTTCTAGCTACTGTTTTAGGTGCTGGGATAGAGCAGGGATCAAAACGTATCAGATCTCTGCCCTGTGAAGCTTAGGCACTGCTCAGCGTACTGTATAAGAAACAAATGAATAAATAAAGAAAAGAAGAATTGCCGATTGTGATAAATGGTGGGATGGCAGTCCAAGGAGGTGATGGAGAGTTTGGGGTTCAGGCAGAGCAGTGGGGATGGACCCAGGTTAAACAGCTTAGTGAGAGACGCCCTTTCTGGAGAGATTAGGACCTAAAGATGGAGAAGGAACTTGAAAATAAAGACATGGGAAGATCCTGTAACAGGCCGCAGGAACTGAAGATGTAAAGACTCCAGGGCAGTCAGAAGTCCAGAGAGGCTGAGAAAGATGAACAAAGATGAACAAGAGAGAAGGAGGCAGGGGCCAGATTGTGGGGGGACCAGAAGGCCTAGGAAGAAGTGTGGGTTTATGTCAAGAGCAATGTAGGATTCTACGGAGGGACGTGGTGGGGTAATGATTTACACTTTAAAAGATCAGCCTGGGACCTCCCTGTTGGTCCAGTGGTTAAGACTGTGTTCCCAATGCAGGGGGCCCAGGTTCAATCCCTGGTCAGGAAGCTAGATCCCACATGACACAGCTAAGAGTTTACATGCTACAACTAAGATCAGGTGTAGTTAAATAAATAAATATTAACACCACCACCACCACAAGTGCCTAAGATCCTACATGCCACACCTAAGACCCAGCACAGCCACATAAATAAATACTAAAAAATAAATGATCAACCTGAGTGTTAACATGGAGATAGGAGTCAGCGCAGATGGACCAGTTGGGAAGCTTCTTCAGAGCCCAATAATTTTCTAAGGGGGTGTGCTTTCACTCACACAAGCTGTGGATAGAATGGGTTACCCTGGATGTAGAGATGGGCTGAGAGAAGCAGACCTGGGAACTTAGATGCCGCTAGGAGAATGTTCCAAAAGATAGGCTGGCTTGTCCATGAAGATATTCAGGAAGCCATATCTATTGGGTTGGCCAAAATATTCATTTGGATTTTTCTGTAACATCCTATGGAAAACCCAAAGAAACTATTTGGCCAACTCAACAGTACAGCGCTGAGACAGGGCCATCTGGTGGGTCAATAGCTGTGAATCACCTGTCTCTCCCTTGGAGGCTCATCCAGAGCCTTGCACACTTGGTGGGGCCCCCTGAGACAGAAGGGGTGGTGAGACCTAGGAGCAGCTGACAGTGGCGTGCTGGGGTGGGATATGGGTGGAGGATGGCCTCACCCATTTTGCTTCCCCTCTCCCATGACCTTGACTGACAGCACATCGTACATGTCCAAGAAGAGAGTCTTAGAAGGGCTGGTCAGATTGTATATTGATTCGTCACTTGGACAGAGGATTTGAGGCAACTTTCAAGAAATGCATGTCATAAAATGGAAAGATGTGACTTAACTGTATCAAGACTAAGGAAAATACACATCAGATCAAAGATCAAGACCAGCAGACAGAAGAGAAAACCAAAATACAGGCTATAATATCCTATGTGGTTATCATCACAAAACAGGTGGGAAAACCCACCGGTCTGCTGAGTCCTGTGTGTTAGTTACAGTCCCTCCAGCATCATACAGTTTATTCTAAATATTCGTGCCACCCCTTGGGCCTTTCTTGCCATGCTGGTGGCCATCTCCACAGCGTAGGGCCCCTCTCTCCCTGTCTGCCTCTGACCTGATCTCAGGCACAATGTTCTTCTCCAGGTAAGCAGGAAGAAGTACCGCTGGTGTTCACAATTTTCTACTCAATTGCTCTGATCTGGGCTCGATTTAGCTTAACGATTTCCCCATCAGGTCTGAATCCTTTCCCATTACTAAAGTCAAAATGCTAACAAGTAAGCCAAAGGGAACCAAGACCTGAGATATTGGTCCTGAAGTGACAGGGGAAGGCAGCTAAGTTCCAAGGCCAGAGGTTCTGGGAGGGGATCTGGGCAGAGGGAAGCGAACACAGAGGCATGTGGCTGAACACGAGCCAGCGCTGGCCAGCATGGCTCCTGCTCAGGGCTAAGTGTCCATTAACCCCGACCAGAGAGCTCCATAGCCAGCTCAGGCTAAGGCTGCTTTGGGCAAATCACTTCTCTTCTCCTCTGTCCCTGGCCAAAGTGGAGACTCAGGGAGGGGTGGACGGCAGGCTCGGAGCGGGAGAGTCTACAGTAGAGAGATGTTGTGGATGGCACCTGAGGGACGCTGTGGACAGCGGCTGGCTAGAAGATTCCATTGGCTACACGCATGTGTCCTCAGTTGCTTCAGTTGTGTCTGACTGTTTGCAACCCCATAGACTGTAGCCTGCTAAGCTCCTCTGTCCTTGGGACTTTCCAGGCAAGAATACTGGAGTGCATTGCCATTTCCCTCTCCAGCGGGTCTTCCCAACCCAGGGATCAAACCCACATCCCCTGCATTGCAGGTAGATTCTTTACCGCTGAGCCACCAGGGAAGCCCTCCAGTTGGCTGAGGCTACCTCATACGCACCCCTCTTTCTGCCCTTTCCCTCCCTCCCACCTCTATTTGCCCATCAACCTGCTGTTCTTCTGCCCCCTCTTCACTTTTAGGCCACTGGTGCCTTTGTCTCAGGTCCTTCCGACCAGGCAGGTTTTGCTGGTATCCGGTCTCTGGCTCGGCACCCTTAGGCTCTCAGGAGTCTTCTCTTGTGAAGCGTCTCCATGAGCAGGCCAGCCAGGAGGGGTCACTCAACCTGTCCAGGCTCTTCCACCTGTGGCTACACACCCCCGACCAAGGTCTGGCTCAGAGAGATCACCTGTCTGTCACAGGTGACTGTTCTCCACCTACACAGACCAGTAGACTGGTCCAGGCACGGTGTCGGCCTCACCTGTGCCGGATGGCAGGACACCTACCTCAGCGGAACCTGGTCAGGGTCACAGGGCGCCATCATGAGAGACAACCTGGGATCCTGAAATGGGATGCCCAACTCTTCCCAGGCTGCCTGGATTTTCTCAGTTTTAAAACTAAAAATCCCAGATCTTGGGAACCCCCTCCATCCTGGGTCAAGCTGCTCATCGGTCACCCGACAAGAGGACGGGACCTAGAATATACGAACCAGCTTCAGTCCTGGATCTGCTCCGGACTGCCTGTAACCATTGGCAACACATGCCTCCCTCGCTCCAACTGGAGCACCGTAATCCCTTCCCTGTGTGCTTCACAAGACGATTCTAAAGGGTCACATCAGATAATGATGGTAAAAGTGCTTAGTGAACACTAAAGCACTGAACAGATGTAGACGGGGTTTTATGACCCAGTGTTTATGACCCGGGGCCAGAGTATTAGCGATTTCAATTAATCATATAAATGGAAAAATAAATTGGTTTTATGGAAACAGATTCCCATACCTCATCAAGGGTTCAGGGCTAGGGCAAGGAAAAAGGAACAATGCAATGGACTCATGGCTCTAACTGAGCTAAAACCCAGGCAGGGGCTTGCCTGAGTCCCACCTCTGCTCCAGAAGCCCAAAACATGCCTGTCTGGGACTTGCAGGCTCAACCTTAGAATATAGGCTCGTTGAGATCTTTTTAGCCATGGAGAAATCAAATGCCCTTAATTCTTTTTTTTTTTTTAAATATTGATTTATCTATTTGGTTGAATCAAGTGTTAGTTGCGGCACCCAGGATCTTCGTTGTACCTTGTGGGATCTCTTGTTGTACCAAACAGAATTTCTGGGTGTGGTGTGTGGGCTTCTGTTGTTGTGGCTCCTGGGCTTCGCTGCTCCGTGGCATGTGGAATCTTAGTTCCCCGACCAGGGATAGAACCCACGTCCCCTGCATTGCAAGGTGGATTCTTTTTATTTTTGCAAGGTGGATTCTTAACCACTGGACCATTAGGGAAGTCCCAAACACAGTTGATTGTTAATGACCCAGGGCATGGTTGAAGAAAAAAAAAAAAGACCTGGCAAACGTCAAGCAAGCCTCATTTCCATGATTTCCGTGGGTCTTCCCAAGCTGCTTGAGGGTAGACCCTTGAACGCTGGTGTGTTCAGGGCTGTGGGATTCCCAGTATTCTGGGCCTGTTCAGGAAGCAGCCGGAGAATGTGGAAACCGGAGCATCTCTCGGAGGGCCCTTCTTCAAGCCCTTGGTAGTTTCTCCTTCTGAGACTGTCCGTGACACTGATGCAGAGCCCCAGCTGAACCTGGACAGGCACTGACCTGAAGCTTGAATCTGGATGCTTAGGGCTGAATAGGGACATTCAGTGATGAACTGGCTCCCTTCTTTCATCCAGGAAGGAAGGCTGTGATTAGGGTGTAAAATCAAACTTCATTTGAAAGATGGAGAGCCAGGTGTCCACCCCAAGGAACTTGTCTTCTAGGTGGAGAGACACCAGAGAAGCAGAGAAACAGCTTCCCCTAACAGTTCTAATATAGGAATCTCTATTGAACAGTAAGAAATAGGGCTGTTCTTGCCAAAATGGACTTAGGCAGGGTAAGTGGCAATCTCATCAATAATTTGGGAGCAGGGTTGGCTGTGGATGATTTGCAATGCAGAGCATCTGTCCCTGTATAATTAAGACTAGACTGTCCCCAGTTCTAGTTTATGAGTTACGGAATTTGAAGCACTGTGAACCTAATAAAGGAAAACAACCACATCGCCTCACTTCCCAGCTCAGCTCATCAATGAGACCATCAAAAAACACAATTTTGCCTGCTGTAGTTCAAGCTCGTGCTGCCTGGGCCTTTTCATTTCAGTTAGCCTTGCAGAAATCACGCGTGTCCCCTGGGAAGTGGGGTGATAGCCAGGCAACCCTCCCTCCACCCTCTTTTATTGTCAATTTGTCTGTTGATGACTGAAAAGCCAGCCATGGTGAGAAGGAAGAGAATCTGCCTAGATTAAACTAAGCGTCCAATGCTCTTTAAAAGTGATTGGAAGTATATATATGTATATTTATACTTAAGTATTTGGCTGACCTGGGTCTTAGTTGTGACAAGCAGAATCCTCAATCTTCGCTGCAGCATGCAGGATCTTTAGTTGCAATGTGTGGGCTCTAGTCTCCTGACCACCAATCAAGCCCAGGCCCGCTGCGTTGGGAGAACAGAGTCTTAACCATTGGACCACCAAGGAAGTCCTTAAGTGATAGACATTTTTCAACTGGAGAGTATTTTTAAGGTTCACTTCTTCATTTTACAGGCTTCCCTGGTGACATAGTGGTAAAGAATCCACCTGCCAACGCAAGGGATTAAGGTTCGATCCCTTGGTTGAGAAGATCCCCTGGAAAAGGATATGGCCACCCACTCCAGTATTTTTGACTGGGAAATCCAGAGGAACCTGGCGGGCTTCAGTCCCTGGAGTCACAAAAGAGTCGGACGTGACTTAGAGACTAAACAACAACGACGTCATTTTACAGAGAAGAAAAACAAGGCTAGGAGTGTACAAGACGGGGTAGGGTGGTAGAGACCAACAGCACACTGTGGAAAAAACAAACATTAATTTCAGAGGATTCTAACTCTATCTGTGAAATTACACCACATATTTATCAAATATTTACGATAGACAAGTTTGCTATGTATTATTTCCTTATTAAATCCTTTGACAGCCTATGAGGCTGTTACTCTGATTATCTTCACTGTGCAGATGGGTAAACCAAGGCACAGAGAGGTGAAGGAACTTGCCAGCAGACTACGCTGAGATTAGACCCTAAGTTCTAAGCATCACATTTGCTCTTTTTTGTTTTTTTTTAAGATTTATTTATTTATTTATGTATTTATTTGAGGAGGGGGGGTGGGGAGGGAGGGGAGCAGGCGGGCCACTTCCATTGGTCTTTCATCTGTCCATTTTCATCCATCTTTGTTCTTTGGCCCGTGTGAGCCTCCCATCGCCGCGGCCTCTGTTGTCACAGAGCACTGGCTCTGGGCGCATGCGCTCCAGAGCTCCGGCTCGGTAGTTGGACACATCGGTCCAGCTGCTCCGCGGCACGTGGGATCTTCCCAGGCCAGGGATCGAACCGGCGCCTCTTGCCCTGCAAGGCAGTGTCCTTACCCACTGGACCACCAGCGAAGCCCCCACGTTTGCTTATACACTCAGTTCTCAGTTCTCCTGCCTCTTGGTTGTGTGCATCCTGGAGCCTGGAGCATTTTGTGTTTGTTGTTGTTGTTGTTCTTTTTCTTTTTTGGAGCCTGGAGCATTTTGGAATGTTACTTATTCATAGACAGAGTCTGGATTTGGGGCTCATTGCTTAAAAAATACACCAACAAATTCATTTGTCTATGAATAGTTCTTGATCATCTACTGTCTACCAGGGTCTGTGGACTCCAAAGAAACAGCACCCTGTTTCTGCCATTGAGTAGCTCACAGTCCATTGATACGCCTCCTCTAGGTAGGAGTTTTGTATTTTGTAAACGGTGTCTGTTTTCCATTGCGACAAAGTAAAACAAACTCAGGGCTTAAAGCAACACCCATTTATTAGCTCCCAGTTCTGTAGGTGAGGGGCTTCCCTGGTAGCTCAGCTGGTAAAGAATTGGCCTGCAATGTTAGAGACCCCAATTTGCTTCCTGGCTCAGGAAGATCCCTTGCATAAGGGATAGGCTACCCACCCCCATATTCTTGCCTGGAGAATTCTATGGTTCAGTCATGGGGTCACAAAGCGTTGGACACGGCAGAGCGACTTCCACTTCACTTCACTCTGAAGGTTAGAAACTCGAGGGGTCTTGGCTGGGCTTCTTTGTTTAGAGTCTCAGGAGACTGAAGGCAAGGCATCAGGCTGGCCTGGCCTCTTACCTGGAGTCTCCAGGGGACATATCTGCTTCCGTGATCACTCAGGTTGTTGGGGAATAATAGGTGCTATCGTTCCCTATTTTATAGAGAAGGAAACTGATGCCCGGAGAGGTTTATACCTTCCCTAGAACCATCCTGGTGGGACAGATGCAATTCCAGCTCGGGTCTGTCATCTCACAAAGCAGGGACCCTCTCTTTTCTCAGCAGAGGCAGGAATGGTGCTTATGAGTGGGGAGTAGGAAAACCCCCTTTCCCACCTACTCGTGTGTCACTTCTAGTCCAAGAACACTGGAAGGCTCTGACTTCTGACCAGGGCTCAGTCTACCCTCACAACATCCTGTGAGAAGGGACTGCTGTTGTTCCCATTTTCTAGCTGAAGAAACTGAGGCACCATGAGCATATGTAAATTGTCCCAAGTCTCCCAGCCGGTTGGAAATAGAGCAAGATTCAAGGTGAGGCAGTTTCTGTCTCCAGGATCGGCATGCACTATGCCATCCTGATTTTTCTGCCAGAAGTAGAGAAGAAAAAGAAAGGACAGTTGCCCAGGACGGCGTCAGGGTGCCCGCTCTATGCTGGGCACATACAATGGGCTCCATCTAGTTCAGCATATTGAATACCAATATTTACAACAAAGCTTGGCACGGACAGTGGCTTGCCTGAGACCACACAGCCGTCAAGCCTGTCGAGGCGAGCTGGGTTTTCTCTAAAGCCTGGGCTCTTTCCATTCAGCAAAGACACACAGAGGCACACACTCAAGGGATCAGAGAACCTGAGCCCGTGGAACAGCCAGGGGCGGAAAAAGAGCCTGGGGGTCGAAGGGGGCGGGGCTCAGTCAGGTCAGTCTAGGTGGACTTCTAGGAGGAGGTGAGAGTGAAGGCAAAGGAGGGAAGAGGTGACTTTCGAGCTCCTTGGATGGTTGGGTGTAGACTAGGCACTATAGTCAGTATTTTTATTTTCTTTTAAAAAATACTTGGGCTGGATTGCTATAAATAAGTGATGGGCTCTGTGTCTAAATCGGCTTTTATTTCCATGTGTTAACAACTCATTACCAGCGCGCTTGGCAGGCAGCCCTCTCTGAGTCTGCAGAACCATTAGCGTGGCCGCCCCTACTCTCTCAGCATGCATATTTAAAGAGCCCCTCACCTCCCTCTCAGAAAGGGGACCCTGCTTCCTGGTGGCCTGCCCTCTCCCAGGAGTCAGCTGAGCCCAGAGCAGCTTGGCTCGCTCATTTTAAACACATGCCAAGTTTCCTTCCTAGCTCGGGCAAATCCTGTCATCTCACAAAGCAGGGACCCTCTCGTTTCTCAGCAGAGGCAGGAATGGTGCTTATGAGTGGGGAGTAGGAAAACCCCCTTTCCCACCTACTCGTGTGTCACTTCTAGTCCAAGAACACTGGAAGGCTCTGACTTCTGACCAGGGCTCAGTCTACCCTCACAACATCCTGTGAGAAGGGACTGCTGTTGTTCCCATTTTCTAGCTGAAGAAACTGAGGCACCATGAGCATATGTAAATTGTCCCAAGTCTCCCAGCCGGTTGGAAATAGAGCAAGATTCAAGGTGAGGCAGTTTCTGTCTCCAGGATCGGCATGCACTATGCCATCCTGATTTTTCTGCCAGAAGTAGAGAAGAAAAAGAAAGGACAGTTGCCCAGGACGGCGTCAGGGTGCCCGCTCTATGCTGGGCACATACAATGGGCTCCATCTAGTTCAGCATATTGAATACCAATATTTACAACAAAGCTTGGCACGGACAGTGGCTTGCCTGAGACCACACAGCCGTCAAGCCTGTCGAGGCGAGCTGGGTTTTCTCTAAAGCCTGGGCTCTTTCCATTCAGCAAAGACACACAGAGGCACACACTCAAGGGATCAGAGAACCTGAGCCCGTGGAACAGCCAGGGGCGGAAAAAGAGCCTGGGGGTCGAAGGGGGCGGGGCTCAGTCAGGTCAGTCTAGGTGGACTTCTAGGAGGAGGTGAGAGTGAAGGCAAAGGAGGGAAGAGGTGACTTTCGAGCTCCTTGGATGGTTGGGTGTAGACTAGGCACTATAGTCAGTATTTTTATTTTCTTTTAAAAAATACTTGGGCTGGATTGCTATAAATAAGTGATGGGCTCTGTGTCTAAATCGGCTTTTATTTCCATGTGTTAACAACTCATTACCAGCGCGCTTGGCAGGCAGCCCCTCTCTGAGTCTGCAGAACCATTAGCGTGGCCGCCCCTACTCTCTCAGCATGCATATTTAAAGAGCCCCTCACCTCCCTCTCAGAAAGGGGACCCTGCTTCCTGGTGGCCTGCCCCTCTCCCCAGGAGTCAGCTGAGCCCAGAGCAGCTTGGCTCGCTCATTTTAAACACAGCTTTTATGGAAAAACACAAGGTATGAATGTATACCCTGTGATCCTTGGGAGCCCCTGGGTTCAAATTTATTTTTAAAGAGTTTTTGCAGTTAGCCCCGCCCAGCGGCCAAGGGCTGCCAGCAGATGAGAGAGGAGATGTGAGAGGCTCTTAGGAGAGAGGGCAGTCCAAAGGAAGGCTTGAATCCCTTTTTAAAATGCCATCATGGTACAAACTATAAGTTTAGCATCACACTTCTTTCTTCACCTTTCAATCAGGAGGGTTGTCCACTGGCAAAACTCTTCTTGAGGATTATTGTTTGTATCTAAAGGTAGAGAACTATTGTTCTTTTCTATCATCATCTGCATTTCACAGGGCGACCCAATCCAGACAATTTTCCAGTCTACCTATTTGTAGAATCACAGTGACATTCTATGGCATCTATGGAAGTCTCATGGCATTATGTCCTTTACATGGACTATCTCATCTAGTTTTCACAAAAAGCCCTGGGAGTTTGGTGCTGTCTGCATCTCCATCATCAGATGAGGAAAGCGAATAACAATAAATCACTCATTTATAATAAAAGGGAGCAGCAATAAATCACTCACTAGATAGGAGAAATGCTGGATCCTAACCATGACTGCCCAAACTGTGTGCAACCTCATTATCATCATGAAAGTAAAAACATTAGCCTCTCAGTCATCGCCAACTCTTTTCGAGCCCGTGGACTGTAGCCTTCTAGGTTCCTGTGTCCATGGAATTCTCCAGACAGGGACACCGGAGTGGGTAGCCAGTCCCTTCTCCAGGGGATCTTCCCAACCCAGGGATTGAAGCCCGGTGTTTTTTGCCAGCAGATTCTTTACCACCTGATCCACCAGGGAAGCCTATAGGAAATGGAACTATATGCATGGAGAAAATGGTCATATAACCAGCCTGTAACAGAGCTCAGTATTCTTCCTACTCAACGGAAGCATACCGGTTTCAATTTCCTATTGGGTGAGTGCCCTTGGACAAACTATGAGTCTCAGTTTCCTCATCTGTGAAATGGGGATATGAGCATTAAAAACCCGGTTTCAATTTCCTCTTTCCAGAGCAGCTTGGCTCGCTCATTTTAAACACAGCTTTTATGGAAAAACACAAGGTATGAATGTATACCCTGTGATCCTTGGGAGCCCCTGGGTTCAAATTTATTTTTAAAGAGTTTTTGCAGTTAGCCCCGCCCAGCGGCCAAGGGCTGCCAGCAGATGAGAGAGGAGATGTGAGAGGCTCTTAGGAGAGAGGGCAGTCCAAAGGAAGGCTTGAATCCCTTTTTAAAATGCCATCATGGTACAAACTATAAGTTTAGCATCACACTTCTTTCTTCACCTTTCAATCAGGAGGGTTGTCCACTGGCAAAACTCTTCTTGAGGATTATTGTTTGTATCTAAAGGTAGAGAACTATTGTTCTTTTCTATCATCATCTGCATTTCACAGGGCGACCCAATCCAGACAATTTTCCAGTCTACCTATTTGTAGAATCACAGTGACATTCTATGGCATCTATGGAAGTCTCATGGCATTATGTCCTTTACATGGACTATCTCATCTAGTTTTCACAAAAAGCCCTGGGAGTTTGGTGCTGTCTGCATCTCCATCATCAGATGAGGAAAGCGAATAACAATAAATCACTCATTTATAAAAAAAGGGGAGCAGCAATAAATCACTCACTAGATAGGAGAAATGCTGGATCCTAACCATGACTGCCCAAACTGTGTGCAACCTCATTATCATCATGAAAGTAAAAACATTAGCCTCTCAGTCATCGCCAACTCTTTTCGAGCCCGTGGACTGTAGCCTTCTAGGTTCCTGTGTCCATGGAATTCTCCAGACAGGGACACCGGAGTGGGTAGCCAGTCCCTTCTCCAGGGGATCTTCCCAACCCAGGGATTGAAGCCCGGTGTTTTTTGCCAGCAGATTCTTTACCACCTGATCCACCAGGGAAGCCTATAGGAAATGGAACTATATGCATGGAGAAAATGGTCATATAACCAGCCTGTAACAGAGCTCAGTATTCTTCCTACTCAACGGAAGCATACCCGGTTTCAATTTCCTATTGGGTGAGTGCCCTTGGACAAACTATGAGTCTCAGTTTCCTCATCTGTGAAATGGGGGATATGAGCACATGACTTGTAAACTTGAAACAAAGCTAAGAAGAGAGAGCACCCAAACGATTACTCTAGACACAATGCATAAGTGTTCCCTCCTTTAAAACAATGCACTTGAAACAGAGAAGTACCAGATCTATCGGGCACCCCTGAATACTTTTGTGAGAATATATGAGAGCTGTGTAACATTAATGTCTGTGAAAAATAAAGTGTTCTTACTCATCAGTGACTCTCCACCAAGGGTGGTTTGGGAATGGCTGGAGACATACTTGCCCTAGCTGAGACTAAAGAGGAGGACTTTCCTCAGTGAGAAGAGTCCAGGGATGTTGCTAGAGATCCAGTAACACAGAACAGTTCCCAACAAGAAGGAATCCTCTGGTCCAAAATGTCAATAACGCTGCTGTTAAGAAACCCCGCTACCAGTCAATGTGAAAAAAGACCAACAAACCAATAGGAAAATGGACAAAGGATCTGGAGAGGTAAGATAAAGAAGTAGAAACAGAAATGGTCAATAAGCATGAACCACCACCCTGCCTCACTGGTCATCAGGGGAAAGAATGCAATTTAAGGCAAGCAAGGAAGCATCTCTTTCCACCATCAAATGAATAGTAATCAAAAAGTCTGAGAGTACCAAATGCTGGTTGGGCTGCAATTAGAATCATGTTAATTCAGGTACAACCACTTTAGAGTTGGCAATGCCTAATTAAAATGAAGGGGTATGTACGTGTTAAATTGTTTCAATTGTATCTATTTCTTTGTGACCCTAAGGACTGTAGCCCACCAGGCTCCTCTGTCCATAGGATTCTCCAGGCAAGAACACTGGAGTGGATTGTCATGCCCTCCTCCAGGGCATCTTCCCAACCCAGGGATCAAACCTGCATGTCTTGTCTCCTGCTTTGGCAGGTGAATTCTTTACCCTTAGTGACAGATGGGAAGCCCTTAATTAAATTGTAGATATACAAAATTGAAAGGAACAATTCCACCCTGGAGACCTCCTGCTCCAGGTACAAGGAGAAAAGTATGAGACAGAAAGTTAATGGAAGCCTTCTAGTAGTGGAAGACTAGAAATAACTGTCCATCAAAAGGGGATAGATGATAAAATGAGCAAACCATGTACCAACAAACTTCAAGAAACGGAAAAGTTGCAAGACATCCTGAAGACAGTATTTATATAAAGCTTATGTAAATCTTCAAACCTGGCAATCCAGGGATTTCCCTGGTGATCCAGTGGTTAAGAATCCGCTGGCTAGTGCAAGGAACACAGGTTTCATCCCTGGCCCAGGAGGATCCCACAGTGGTTAAGAATCCACCTGCCGGTGCAGGGGACATGCTTTCAATCCCTGGTCTGGGAGAATCCCACTTGCCTCAAGGCAGTGAAGCTGTGTGCCACAACTGCTGAGCTTCCAGTAAGCCCATGTGCCCTAGAGCCCAGGCTCTGCAACAAGAGAAACCACTCCAATGAGAAGCCTGCACACCCCAACTAGAGAGGAGTCCCCACTCGCTGAAGCTAGAGACAGCCTGCACACAGCAACAAAGACCCAGTACCGCCAAAAATAAATAAATTAATTTTTAAAAACCTGTCAAACCAAACTGTTGACAAAGCTGACATTTACCATCACACGTGAAATAAAGGCACAAAATGTAGCAGGGGAATATCAATATCTGTTTCAGGATGGTGCTTCTTGCTGGGGAAGGAAGGTGGGTGGGGAATACCATTTAGGAGCATCACAGAGGGTGTCTATAAATGTTTCATTTCCTAAGCTGGGTGGTGGGTGTTTGCTCTCTTATTCTCTGTACTTTTTTTGAATATTTGTAATATGAAATCAATTGAAATGATGCAGAAAATAGCATTATAGAGTAGACTATAAATAACCTGTCCTAACGGCTAAGTCACTTTCCTGAGTAGCCGCCAGGCTTTTCTGTCCATGGGAGTCTCCAGGCACGAACACAGGAGTGGGTTGCCAGGCCCTGCTCCAGGGGATCTTCCCGACCCAGGGATCAAACCCAAATTTCTTGCGTCTCCTGCATTGGCAGGTGTGTTCTTTACCACTAGCACCACCTGGGAAGCCCATAAATATATCACACTATATATGATAAATAATCTAGCGGCCCCACATAACCCAGGTTGGAGCAGGCATCTGGGAGAAGGGTGTTGAGGAAGAGAATCTGCTGTCCCTCTTACTCTGAATCCCTTATGTGACCGTGGGTTTCCTGTGCAAACATGTGCCAGAGAGCCCATACTTCACCTTCACAAGCACGCCCATGGCCCCTCTGAAGACTGGTATCTGCGTGTTTGTGGAAGTCCTCAGTGTCAGACTCTGGAGGCAGATCTGACTCTCTGGAGGAACTGAGATTTAGGGTCCAAGGTCATTCCCATAGTCGCCTTCAAGATCTGGGCTTTTTATTTTCATGTCCACTCAGCGCACATCTCAAAGGCTAAGTTCATCGGAAGGAATTTGAACAAAGCAGACAGCAGCCTCTGGTCTTTCCAGATGTTCAAGTGTTGTCTTGCCAAAGAAATTATTCACTTTCAAGGGTCAGCAGCTTCTCAGGACACATAGGAGACTCTTTTTTTTTTTAATTATTTTTATTTTTTACATGTATGTTCCCAGATCATTCATATGCATATCCCTGGACACTCCCCCCATCCAGTTCCCCCCCTCCCATCCCTCTAGACCATCACCCCAAGTGGTTGTTGGTACTCCTATTCCTCTAGCACAATGACAATAGCTATCTTTTCCACACATGACAGTATAGGTTTCCATGTTACTCCCTCCATGCCTGCCTCCCACTGTTTGGTCTCCACAATGTCTTTATGTTTATTCTCTGTTTTTTCATGAGTTCACTGCGTGTGTTATCATGACCATTTTACTAGATCCCATATATATGAGTTAGTATACTATACTTGTCTTTCTCTTTTTGACTTACTTCACTTTTTATGATAGCCAGCCACCTCATTAGGACTGAGTCTTCTGCATTTCTTTTAACAGTTGAGTAGTATTCCATTGTATATATGTACCAGAGCTTCTGGATCCATTCATTTGTCGATGGACATCTAGGTTGCTTCCATGTTCTGGCTATTGTATAGAGAGCTGCAATGAACATTGGGGTACAGGTGCCTCTTTCAGTTTTCGCGGCTTTACCACTAGCACCACCTGGGAAGCCCATAAATATATCACACTATATATGATAAATAATCTAGCGGCCCCACATAACCCAGGTTGGAGCAGGCATCTGGGAGAAGGGTGTTGAGGAAGAGAATCTGCTGTCCCTCTTACTCTGAATCCCTTATGTGACCGTGGGTTTCCTGTGCAAACATGTGCCAGAGAGCCCATACTTCACCTTCACAAGCACGCCCATGGCCCCTCTGAAGACTGGTATCTGCGTGTTTGTGGAAGTCCTCAGTGTCAGACTCTGGAGGCAGATCTGACTCTCTGGAGGAACTGAGATTTAGGGTCCAAGGTCATTCCCATAGTCGCCTTCAAGATCTGGGCTTTTTATTTTCATGTCCACTCAGCGCACATCTCAAAGGCTAAGTTCATCGGAAGGAATTTGAACAAAGCAGACAGCAGCCTCTGGTCTTTCCAGATGTTCAAGTGTTGTCTTGCCAAAGAAATTATTCACTTTCAAGGGTCAGCAGCTTCTCAGGACACATAGGAGACTCTTTTTTTTTTTAATTATTTTTATTTTTTACATGTATGTTCCCAGATCATTCATATGCATATCCCTGGACACTCCCCCCATCCAGTTCCCCCCCTCCCATCCCTCTAGACCATCACCCCAAGTGGTTGTTGGTACTCCTATTCCTCTAGCACAATGACAATAGCTATCTTTTCCACACATGACAGTATAGGTTTCCATGTTACTCCCTCCATGCCTGCCTCCCACTGTTTGGTCTCCACAATGTCTTTATGTTTATTCTCTGTTTTTTCATGAGTTCACTGCGTGTGTTATCATGACCATTTTACTAGATCCCATATATATGAGTTAGTATACTATACTTGTCTTTCTCTTTTTGACTTACTTCACTTTTTATGATAGCCAGCCACCTCATTAGGACTGAGTCTTCTGCATTTCTTTTAACAGTTGAGTAGTATTCCATTGTATATATGTACCAGAGCTTCTGGATCCATTCATTTGTCGATGGACATCTAGGTTGCTTCCATGTTCTGGCTATTGTATAGAGAGCTGCAATGAACATTGGGGTACAGGTGCCTCTTTCAGTTTTGATTTCATCAGGATATAGGCCTAATAGTGGGATTGCTGGGTCATATGGTGCTTATATTTCTACTTTTTTAAGGAATCTCCATATTGTCTTCCATAGAGGTTGTATCAATTTACATTCCCACCAGCAATGCAAGAGGGTTCCCTTTTCTCCGCACCCTCTCCAGCATTTGTTGTCTGTCGATTTGTTGATGATGGCCATTCTGACAGGTGCGAGGTGGTATCTCATTGTGGTTTTAATTTGCATTTCTCTAATGATAAGCGAGGTTGAGCATAGTTTCATGTGCTTTTGGGCCATCTGTATGTCCTCTTTGGAGAGGCGTCTCTTTAGATCTTTTTCCCATTTTTTGATTGGATTGTTCGTTTTTCCTGTGCTGAGTTGTCTGAGTTGCTTGTAGATTTTGGAGATTAATTCTTTGTCTGTTGTTTCATTTGCTATGATTTTCTCCCACTCTGTGGGGTGTCTGTTCAACTTTTTGGTGATTTCTTTTGCTGTACAAAAGCTTTTAAGTTTCATGAGGTCCCATGTGTTGACTTTTCTTTTCAGTTCCACTATTTTAGTAGGTGGGTCAGAGAAGATCTTGCTTTGATTGATGTCCTTGAGGGTTTTGCCTATATTCTCCTCTAAGAGTTTGATGGTTTCTGGTCTTACATTTAGGTCTTTAATCCATTTTGAGTTGATCTTTGTGTATGGGGTCAGGGAATGTTCCAACTTCATTTTTTTGCATGTTGCTGTCCAATTTTCCCAGCACCATTTGTTAAAGAGGCTGTCTTTGTCCCATTTTATAGTTTCTCCTCCTTTGTCAAAAATAAGGTACCCATAGGTGCGTGGGTTGATCTCTGGGTTCTCAATCTTGTTCCATTGATCTATAGTTCTGTTTTTGTGCCAGTACCATACTGTCTTGATAACTGTTGCTTTGTAGTAGAGTCTGAAGTTAGGGAGGCTGATCCCTCCAAGTCCATTCTTCTTCCTCAGGATTGCTTTGGCTATTCGAGGTCTTCTGTGTTTCCATATGAACTGTGTTATTCTTTGGTCTAGTTCTCTGAAAAATGTCAATGGTAGTTGGATAGGTATTGCATTGAATCTGTAGATGATATTTGGTAGTGTGGTCATTTTCACAATATTGATTCTTCCGATCCAGGAACATGGAATATCTCTCCATCTGTTTAAGTCTTCTTTAATTTCTCTCATGAGTGTCTTGTAATTTTCTGTGTACAATTCTTTTGTTTCTTTGGGCAGGTTTATTCCTAGATATTTGATTCTTTTGGTTGCAATGGTGAAGGGGATTGCCTCTTTGATTTCATTTTCTGATTTTTCATTGTTTGTGTATAGGAATGCCAGTGACTTCTGTGTGCTGACTTTGTATCCTGCAACTTTGCTGAATTCATTGATTAGCTCTAGTAGCTTTGTAATAGAGTCTTTGGGATTTTCTATGTATAATATCATGTCATCTGCAAAAAGAGAGAGCTTGACTTCTTCCTTTCCAATCTGGATTCCTTTGATTTCTTTCTCTTCTTTTATTGCTGTTGCTAGTACTTCCAGGACTATGTTGAATAGTAGTGGTGAAAGTGGGCACCCCTGTCTTGTTCCTGATCTTAGAGGGAATGCTTTCAGTTTTTCACCATTAACAATAATGTTCGCTGTAGGCTTCTCATAGATGGCTTTTATTATGTTGAGATAGGTTCCTTCTATGTCCATTTTCTGAAGAGGTTTTATCATAAATGGATGTTGTACTTTGTCGAAGGCTTTTTCTGCATCTATTGAAATGATCATGTGATTTTTGTCTTTCAACTTGTTGATATGGTGTATCACGTTGATTGATTTGCGGATATTGAAGAAGCCTTGCATGCCTGGGATGAACCCGACTTGATCATAATGTATGAATTTTTTGACGTGTCGTTGAATTCTGTTTGCTAGGATTTTGTTGAGGATCTTGGCATCTAAGTTCATCAGTGAAATTGGCCTATAGTTTTCCTTTTTTCTGTTGTCTTTGCCTGGTTTGGGTATCAGGGTGATGGTGGCCTCGTAGAATGTGTTTGGAAGTTTTGCTTCCTGTGCAATTTTTTGGAAGAGTTTTAGAAGGACAGGCATTAGCTCTTCTTTAAATGTTTGGTAGAATTCGGCTGTGAAGCCATCTGGCCCTGGGCTTTTATTTTTGGGTAGATTTTTAATCACAAATTCGATTTCTGAGCTTGTGATTGGGTTGTTCAAAGTTTCTGTTTCTTCCTGGCTCAGTCTTGGGAGATTAATCCTCTCCAAGAAACTGTCCATTTCTTCCAGGTTGTCCAGTTTGTTGCCATAGAGTTGCTCATAATAGTCTCTTAGAATTCTTTGGATTTCTGCATTATCTGTTGTAATCTCTCCTTTTTCGTTTTTGATTTTGTTGATCTGGTTCTTCTCTCTTTTTCTTAATGAGTCTGGCCAGTGGCTTGTCAATTTTGTTTACCTTTTCAAAGAACCAGCTTTTTGTTTTATTTATCTTTACTATTGTTTCTTTTGTTTCTTTCTCATTTATTTCTGCTCTGATCTTTATGATTTCTCTTCTTCTGCTGGCTTTGGGATGTTTTTGTTCTTCTTTCTCCAACTGTTTTAAGCGGAGGGTTAGGTCATCTGCTTCATATTTTCCTAGTTTTTTGAGGTGGGATTTATTGCTATAAACTTCCCTCTTAGAACTGCTTTTGCAGTATCCCATAGGTTTTGCACTGTCGTGTGTTCATTGCATTTTCTTCTAGGAATTGTTTAATTTCTCCTTTGATTTCCTCAATGATTAGTTGCTTTTTTAGATATGTGTTGTTTAATCTCCATGTGTTTGTGTTTTTAGGGTTTTTTTTTCTGGTAGTTGATCTCTAGTCTCATTGCATTGTGGTCCGAGAAGATGGTTGATATAATTTCAGTTTTCTTGAACTGACTGAGGTTAGATTTGTGGCCCAAGATGTGGTCTATCCTGGAGAATGTTCCGTGAGCACTTGAGAAGAAAGTGTGTTCTTCTGCTTTTGGATGGAACGTCCTAAAGATATTGATGAGGTCCATCTTTTCTAGGAGACTCTTAAAAGCATTTGTAAAATGGGCATAAAGAGGTTCTTTGCAACCTTCAGATACTTTCACACTACGTGTGATCTCAATGGATTATTCTCAAAGAACAGATGTGTATGGGCATCTTCTACCAAGAGGAGCTTGGGGAGGGGCTACGAACGGGGTTAAGGCCCAATCACAGTCTACCAGATGCTTTCATTCATTCAAAAACTATTTACTGAGCACCTACAATGGGATAGACTTTCCTGAGTGGCTCAGACAGTGAAGAATCCAGCTGCAATGCAGAAGACCTGGGTTTGATCCCTGAGTTGGGAAGATCCTCTGGAGAAGGGAATGGCAACCCAGCAACCCACTCCAGTATTCTTCCCTGGAGAATTCCATGGACAGAGGATACCGGTAGGCTACAGTTGATGGAGTCGCAAAGAACCAGACACAACTGAGCAGCTACCAGTTTCATGGTTTACTCTGTGATACGTATGCCTAGGTGCTGGTAATTTTACCAGTGAAAAAGCCAAGTCCTTAGATGAAAATCTCATTGGGATGGAAGAGATAAACAATGTGCGGGTAAACAAAACAGCAAATGACAACAAAAGGCAGAGTTTAGATAGTGATAACTTCTAGAAAGAAAATATGCCTTGGGACAGTGTGTAGAGAGAGAAAGCTTAGAAGCAACAGTCCATCAAAGGGGTATGGAGGATGAAATGAATAAACCATGTACCAACAAAGCTTGAGGAAAGCAAACATTATGAGATACCCTGAGGACAGTATTTATGCTTATGTAAAGCTTTAAGACTGGCCAGCCAGGGACTTCCTTGTTAAAGTGGTCAAGAATCCACCTGCTTGTTCAGGGACACTAGTCAACCCCTGGTCCAGGAGGATCCAACATTCTATGGGGCAACTAAGCCAGCCCTGCCCTCTTGGACCATCGACTCTAGTTGGGAGTATCATAACAGGAAAATGCTCTAGGTGATCCAGCTTGAGGGATGGCTCTGAGATGCTGTAAACCATCTCCAAAAGGGATAAATGCAGGCTTATTCAAATGGTGTACTATCCAGGGGAGATTAAGCTGATGGGTTGGACAGAGCAGCTGAGGTAGATAGATGGGGAAACCTGCTCCAGTGTCTTAGAGTGTCTCCCATCAAGAAGTGAAACCCCTTTCCCCACCCCGTGAGTCTGGGCTAACCTCATGACTTGCTTGAACCAATAGCACCTAGTGGGAGAGACGCTGGGTGATTCCAGAGCCAAGGCTGGGGGAAGTCAGGCAGCTTCTGTTCTCACACTCCTGGAATCTTGAGGTTGCCACATTTGAGGAAACCCAGCCTGGCTGCCTTAAGGAAGAGGCCACAGTGGAGAGAGAGAGACCACATGGAAGATGAGAGGCCATTCTAGCCACCCTGCTGAGGCCCCAGACACATGGACAGAGCCGTCCCATGTGTCCTGAGACGGACTGTAATCACCCGCATTAAGCCAGAAATGACCAGTGGAAGAACCAAGACACAGAAGCAATGAGTTTTAGAGCTGTATGTGGCCAGTAAGTAGCTAAAGAGAGAGTTAACACTGAAAGATACACACAGAGCAGCAGCAGCATAGCTCTCTGGGACCAGTCAGTTTATAGAAAGTGCTCATCAGATTTGGCGTAAGGGAGATAGATTTCATTCCAATGCTGGGGCCCACAAGAGTGATATAAAGTGTTAGGCAGGCTAAAGTGATATAAAGGTCAAGCCAGATTTCTAGGTGAGCCTCTCCCCCAAGCTCCCCTTGTATGTACTGGTGGCCTGAGAATGGACAATTCAAGTCAGAGCCTCACAAGTGTTCAGGACTCAGGCTTTGAACAGTGGGAACAAGGCTTGAAGCAGCAAGACTTGTCTCTAACTCCTCTCTCTCAAGTCCCCATGAACCCAGGCTTAGATAGGACAAAGGCAAGGGAATTAGTCTTCAGTAGCACTGGGCAAGGGCAGATCTTGGGAGAAAAATCACATTTATAAAAACAGGTCAATACAAGGACATAAGAGCCAAGTGCCCAAAGGTTGGGTCAGATGCCAAGAGTGCTAGGAATGTCAGAGCTGGAATGGATCACCCAGGAGACAAACTGTGCAGGAATCCAGTGGATGGTCTCCTAAGGGGTGAAGATTAGAGTGAATGAAGAGTTGGACTGTGACAAACAATAAGTGGGTCACAGTGGTGGGGGGGACACTTAGGGAAAAAGAAGATGATGGGAGAGGAGGAGAGAAGGCAAGATTCAACTTGTTGGGGGAGATGGGCAGACCCACTTGGCCAAAGGAGAGCTTGTGTAGATAGGATCAGAAGATAAGGGCTAACGGTGAATGCTAGGAGAAGTAACTTTGCTTTGACGTTATGGCACATGAAGGCCACTCGGAGTTTTTGAGCAAAGAAATGATATGTACTTTAAAAACAAAGATTTAAATGAATCCATGCATGGACGGACAGATGGATAAATATGCATCAATTAGGATAGGCAGATGCATGCTTTAAACTTATGGATGAAAGAATAAATGGATTGATGGGTGCATGAATGGACGACTGGTTGACTATGTAACAATGAAGACATACAGATAGGCACTTGAAAGATAAAGACCGGCCTGAGTATTCGAATGATTAAATGAAGGGACGCATGGGTAGACACATGGGTAGATGAGTGAATGGATGAATCTGTGGGAAAAGGAAGAGCCTGAGGAACTCAATTAAGTCTTCTGGTGAATAGCTTTGACACTTGCATCCATCAATGCTGCTGCCCTCCACAGCCCCACTCCCTGGGGCCCATCCCATCAGCCCGGTACTGCAGGCTCCCCTAAGCGCTGGTGAAACGGTTCCAGAGAGTGCGTCAGGAGGGTGACAGGAGCTCATTGATCACAGCCAGACTGCAGCTCTTCTGGGAGCAGATCCCAATGGCATGGGATGAAGGCTGCAGGATGGGGAACCCAGACATGTCACACGCTCTTGTCCACACTTTGAAGGCTCTTGTTTTGGCCAAGGGGAGGGGGGCTCATCGCCTTGCCTTATTATGACAGCATTGAGCACAGTGCCAGGCACATAGCAAATGTTTCATGAAAGTTTGATGAGTTGAAAAGAAATTTCCTGACATTCCCTGGATGGGACAAACAAGCTGTATCTAACTGACACCATCTGCATCATCTCATCCTCATGAAAGCCCTTGTTAGAGAGAAGGCGTGAGTTGAACTGTCCATAACCCGACCTTCAAGGAAAGACATAAATCAGACTTTATCAACTTTCAGGGAAATAAATTCTCTGAAATGAGCCTGCCATCTGCCTTTTGAGATATAAATCAAGCCTCCCTGAGATCTTTTATGCCAAGATTCAACTTGTTGGGGGAGATGGGCAGACCCACTTGGCCAAAGGAGAGCTTGTGTAGATAGGATCAGAAGATAAGGGCTAACGGTGAATGCTAGGAGAAGTAACTTTGCTTTGACGTTATGGCACATGAAGGCCACTCGGAGTTTTTGAGCAAAGAAATGATATGTACTTTAAAAACAAAGATTTAAATGAATCCATGCATGGACGGACAGATGGATAAATATGCATCAATTAGGATAGGCAGATGCATGCTTTAAACTTATGGATGAAAGAATAAATGGATTGATGGGTGCATGAATGGACGACTGGTTGACTATGTAACAATGAAGACATACAGATAGGCACTTGAAAGATAAAGACCGGCCTGAGTATTCGAATGATTAAATGAAGGGACGCATGGGTAGACACATGGGTAGATGAGTGAATGGATGAATCTGTGGGAAAAGGAAGAGCCTGAGGAACTCAATTAAGTCTTCTGGTGAATAGCTTTGACACTTGCATCCATCAATGCTGCTGCCCTCCACAGCCCCACTCCCTGGGGCCCATCCCATCAGCCCGGTACTGCAGGCTCCCCTAAGCGCTGGTGAAACGGTTCCAGAGAGTGCGTCAGGAGGGTGACAGGAGCTCATTGATCACAGCCAGACTGCAGCTCTTCTGGGAGCAGATCCCAATGGCATGGGATGAAGGCTGCAGGATGGGGAACCCAGACATGTCACACGCTCTTGTCCACACTTTGAAGGCTCTTGTTTTGGCCAAGGGGAGGGGGGCTCATCGCCTTGCCTTATTATGACAGCATTGAGCACAGTGCCAGGCACATAGCAAATGTTTCATGAAAGTTTGATGAGTTGAAAAGAAATTTCCTGACATTCCCTGGATGGGACAAACAAGCTGTATCTAACTGACACCATCTGCATCATCTCATCCTCATGAAAGCCCTTGTTAGAGAGAAGGCGTGAGTTGAACTGTCCATAACCCGACCTTCAAGGAAAGACATAAATCAGACTTTATCAACTTTCAGGGAAATAAATTCTCTGAAATGAGCCTGCCATCTGCCTTTTGAGATATAAATCAAGCCTCCCTGAGATCTTTTATGCCTACAGGCTGAGGTCCATATTCCTTAGCAAAATATGCACAGTCCCCCCACTTTATGACCTCCAGCTTTCAAAATATCCATCTAGTCCTTCATTTATTGATTGCTTATTATATGTGGGAGGATAGATCAGGCATTGGGACCGTAAGATAAATGAGATACATTCCTTCCCCTCAAGGAGAATATTATCTATTAGGGAGATAGATGCTCCTATGCATCTTATACATTTTATGTAATCTATAGCTACACATTACAACACAATAACTGAAAAGGTAGTCTCATGACCCAAGTAACACAGAGGAGGAAGAGAGGTGTGATCAACTCTGTCTAAGGGTTGGTGGAGGCGTCATCATTTAAGATGATTCTGGAAGGTCAAGTGGAAGTTTCCCAGGCCCAAAAGAAGAGCAAGGACACTTGAGGCAGGGGGCAGCTGTCTTAGTGAAGATCCTTGGTTACATGTTACAGAAGTCAAAATGGAGAATTTACTATCTGGAGACCTGCCCTGTTGATTCAGAGGTGGGTTGCCCAAGTCCCATGAGAGGATATATAAAAATGCTTGGTAAGTTACAAAGTTCTACGAAGACTAGGGCTGATTATAGAAGCTGCTGGGTATCTAAGTGCTGATTGATTGACCAGTTTGGCACAAGCCAGTGGGAACAGTCCAGAACACCTGCCTGAAGCAAGACATGTTAATAGAGCCTACTGAAGTGAGTCTTAGCTTTAGGGCTCCCTGGCACCCGTTCGGATTCTCTCTGACTGTTAAAGGACTGATGGAGGGCTCATCGCCTTGCCTTATTATGACAGCATTGAGCATTAGCAAATGTTTCATGAAAGTTTGATGAGTTGAAAAGAAATTTCCTGACATTCCCTGGATGGGACAAACAAGCTGTATCTAACTGACACCATCTGCATCATCTCATCCTCATGAAAGCCCTTGTTAGAGAGAAGGCGTGAGTTGAACTGTCCATAACCCGACCTTCAAGGAAAGACATAAATCAGACTTTATCAACTTTCAGGGAAATAAATTCTCTGAAATGAGCCTGCCATCTGCCTTTTGAGATATAAATCAAGCCTCCCTGAGATCTTTTATGCCTACAGGCTGAGGTCCATATTCCTTAGCAAAATATGCACAGTCCCCCCACTTTATGACCTCCAGCTTTCAAAATATCCATCTAGTCCTTCATTTATTGATTGCTTATTATATGTGGGAGGATAGATCAGGCATTGGGACCGTAAGATAAATGAGATACATTCCTTCCCCTCAAGGAGAATATTATCTATTAGGGAGATAGATGCTCCTATGCATCTTATACATTTTATGTAATCTATAGCTACACATTACAACACAATAACTGAAAAGGTAGTCTCATGACCCAAGTAACACAGAGGAGGAAGAGAGGTGTGATCAACTCTGTCTAAGGGTTGGTGGAGGCGTCATCATTTAAGATGATTCTGGAAGGTCAAGTGGAAGTTTCCCAGGCCCAAAAGAAGAGCAAGGACACTTGAGGCAGGGGGCAGCTGTCTTAGTGAAGATCCTTGGTTACATGTTACAGAAGTCAAAATGGAGAATTTACTATCTGGAGACCTGCCCTGTTGATTCAGAGGTGGGTTGCCCAAGTCCCATGAGAGGATATATAAAAATGCTTGGTAAGTTACAAAGTTCTACGAAGACTAGGGCTGATTATAGAAGCTGCTGGGTATCTAAGTGCTGATTGATTGACCAGTTTGGCACAAGCCAGTGGGAACAGTCCAGAACACCTGCCTGAAGCAAGACATGTTAATAGAGCCTACTGAAGTGAGTCTTAGCTTTAGGGCTCCCTGGCACCCGTTCGGATTCTCTCTGACTGTTAAAGGACTGATGGAGAGGATGGGCAAGGGGGGAGGTCAGACAGACTTGGAACCAAACTGGGAAGATACCCTGAAGGAGGGCATGACAACCCACTCCAGTCTCTTGCCTGGAGCATCTCATGGACAAAGGAGCCTGGCGGGCTACTGTCAACAGGGTTGCAAAGAGTCATACAGGACTAAAGCAACTTAGCACACACTAGCACAAAATGAAAATGAAGTGGCTTGGTGATTATTAAGTGAGCTATTGAAAGGAAGGCTATTTGTGTACCATTTGTAATTTTCAGGAATCAAAGCACTCACCAACAGTGGGCTAAGTGTTTGTTATTTGTGAGAGCCTGTGGTTAAGTTGAATGAGACAGACAGAGGTGAAAAAATGCCTAGGCCCTCCCCTCAAGGAGTCTGAGATTTGTAACAAAGTCTTGATGATAGATAAGTGTCATGTCCCAAACCCAACTCCTGATTTCCACTGCCAAGCTCATTCCTCCATTTGCTGCCATCTAGCTCAGCGGGGCCTCCATTCACCAAATTAGTCAGGCCCTAGTCTGAAATTCAGTTCCTCTCTTTGCCTAATCTGTTAACAAGTCCTGTTGCCTCTTCTTCCAAAGGAGATTCAGTCCTCTCATCCCTTAGACACCATCATCTCTGCCTGGAAGATTGTTTCCATGCTCACCTCTCCACAGCCCCGCAGCCAGATCAAGCTTTTCAAAATGCAAATCACACTATGGCACCTACTTTCCCAGCATCCCACATCCACCCTCCCCACCCCGCGAGATCTTCATGCTTAGGCCGAAATCTAGATTCTTTGCAGTGGTCCACCTAGACTACCAAGCTCTATATTATGTGTACCCTTGCTTCTTTTTTTTTAAGGCTGCATCATTTGGGATCTTAGTTCCTTGTGGGAGTAGGGAAACATATATATATATATATATATATAGTCATGTCCAACTCTTTGTGACCCCATGGACTGTAGCTCTCCAGGCTCCTCTGTCCATGGGATTGCCCAGGCGAGAATACTGGAGTGGGTTGTACTTTCCTCTCTTAGGAAACCCACAGATTAAACTCAAGTGTCCTACAGGCAGTTTCTTTACCTGCTGAACCACTGGGGAATCAAACCCATTCCCTCTCCATTGAGAGTACATAGTCTTAACCACTGCACTGCCAAGGACATCCAATCCCTGCCAATGTTTTTAAACAGCTCTAGGCTTCCCTGGTGGTCTAGTGGGTAAAGAGTCTGCTTTGCAGTGCAAGGGGCACCGGTTTGGTCCCTGGCCCAGGAGGATCCCACGTGCCACGGAGTGACTGGACCGATGCGTCCAATTACAAGCCAGCACACTGGAGCGCATGCACCCAGAGCTGGTGCTCTGCAGTAAGAGAGGCCACTGCAATGAGGGGCTCACACATGCCAAAGAATAAAAAGATGGATGAAAATAAATACAAATTTAAAAAGGCATGATGTGGGAAAAGAATAAAAGAAAAAAAGAAAAAAAATGAATTTAAACAGCTCTGGCCCTCCTTTACTACATTTCATCCACACTTGCCTTCTCCTCCACCAGACTTATTCCTGTCCCCAGGGTTCAGCCTCTGCTGTTCCATCTGCCAGAACCACCCCTCCCCAGCAGGTCCTTCTCTCCCTCACCACACCCAGACGCTGCTCAGAGATGCCTTCTCTGATGGAGGCACCCCTCCAGGTTCTCCTGTTCTCTCCTTATCCAGCTTTTTTTCCACAGGAATAACATAGTACACCTATTATGTACTTTACAAATCATGTTTGAATGAATGAAGGCATGTAAGAGAAACACCAGGAGAGGAGTACCCATATCTGCTGGGGTTGGGTTCTGGAAGATAATTGTGGTCTGATCAGGTAGATGAAGAGGAGGGCAGTCCAAGCAGAGGGAATACACAAAGCAAGGCAGGAAGATGCGGAAGGATATGGCACATCTTTGGGAGTGGAGGCAACTCACTGATGAGGCTCACGGCACCTATGTTATGATAAGATGTTATGAGATGCCAAGCCAGGCAGATCATGGAGGGCCCTCTGTGTCCTCCTGGGGACCAGATCCCCAGCTGCAAGAAGGCATTTCCCATCATGAGAGATAATGGTCGGGAGAGGTAACGGGGCTCCTGGAGAGAGAGGGCAACTGAGCCTGGAGCTGAAAGGGCATAGGATTCGAGGTGGATCACAAGAGTCTGCTAACCTGGCTACAATATCATGTCCCTTTCCAGTTGCCTATGCCCCCTCCCTGGCCTTTTTATGTCTGTCCCTCTACAGATTGATGACTTGGTTCTGCATCTTTAGTTCCGATTCTTCAGACAAAAAAAGAAAATGTGATTGACTTGTGTTTTCTCTGTTAAAAGAGGCCACACATTAAAGGTCAGCTGGCAGCCAGGATGCTTCTGTCCTGAGTCGGATGTTCCTGCCTGGTTCAATTAGCTGTGGTCTGGTTGGAAAGAAGGTCACATGGCACGAACAAGTCTTCTTGGCCGCCCTATACCCTGCAGGGACCATGGACAAGGCAGTTCTTTTAATGGAGGAAGGGGGACCCACCACATCCCCAAGGCTAACTAGCACAGTAAGACCACACCCCCCCACCCCCAACCAGACCTTCAAGTTGCAAACTGTCAAAGATGCAAATGTGCATTCCATCCATGTCAAGCGTGAGTGAACTTGCAGCTTTCCCTCTGTCTCCTGTGCCTGACGATCCTCCAACTCTATTATCCCACCCCTTCTCCTTTCTCCAGTCGGTAACTCTTCTTGCCTATTCTCTCGATTCCAGCCCCTATATGCCACCTGTTATTCTATACCTCTGTGCTTTTCAATGTACTATCCTGTAAAATTACAGATCATTTCTTTATGTATTATTTTGATGAAAAGTACTATAAACCTATTACAGTATAGTACTGTATAGTGACTGTGTGAGTTGGGTACCTGGGCTAACTTTGTTGGACTTCCAAACAAATTGGGTGTACAAATGGGCTCTTGAAACATAACTCGTTTATACGTAGGGGACCTACTGTACTATGTATATGTTGCCCTAGGCACAAGTAATCCTAAATTGAAACACAAAATGGGAATTATTTCAACTCTCCGAGTTGTTTGTCCTGAGCTAGGCAGAGACCCAGCTATTATTTCCTTGTTTTGTATAACCTGGAAGGCTCCTGAGTGGCAGAGAGACATAAGGGAAGTGATCCCTGAGTGAGTTCAGCCTCAAGGTACTCACAGGTATAAGTGAGGAACGGGCTTCCCTGATCGCTCAGTGGTAAAGAATCTGCTTGCCAACCCAGGTTCTATCCCAGGTTGGGAAGAGTCTCTGGAAAAGAAAATGGCAACCCACTCCAGTATTCTTGCTTGGGAAGTCCCATGGACAGAAGAACCTGGTGGGCCGCAGTCCATGGGATCACAAAAGAGTTGGACACGACTTAGCAACTAAACAATAGCAGTGAGGGAGGGCAGCAGGGTGGCCCCAGTCAGTAAGAACAGTCCTGGCTACAAGAGAGAGATAGCCCCCACTGACATGCCCAGGGAGGACCCTCCAGAGCTCACAGAACAGAAAGTCCAGAGTTAAGCCGGGCCCAAGGTTACAACAGTCAACACGCATCACGCCACCAGAGGTCCCAGCTACAGTCTCCTCTCTGCCCAGCGGCCAGCAGTCTTCAGCTAGGCTGAGTCATCTGCAGCTTGGAAGAGGTCTGCAGCCAACCTGAGCACCATGGATGGGCAGGATAATGTCTGAAAGAGGAAGAGGAACACCTCTTCCTGGGACCCTCTTTAAAGAGAGGACATACTTTCCTAGAAGCTTCAGAGTCTGCCTGCTCTCTCACTGTCCCAGAATTGGGTCACATGACCCTTCCCATGGTCCAGGGGGGTGGAATGGCCCTTAGATCAATCTGGGGCTGGGAGTCATTTTCTTCTGAAACAGGAGAAGGTGGGTGGCTGAACCTCTTTAAATTGTCTTGGGAAGGAAAATAGGGGTGTATACGGGTGCAGGGAAGCAGCCTAGCGTCCACGCCACCCTAGGGACCATTCGTGAGAACAACAGAGACAAAGATGCCAAGAAAGACAGGGCACAGGAAAAGGAGAGGTGGCCGCCCAGTACAAAGACATGCATAGACCAGGAGGCCAAAGCTCTGCTTTTAAATCCCAGCTCTGCCCACCCCCATGAACAGTTATGTCCTCCTTTTAGAATCCCAGCTGCGGCATTGCATTCCCACCTTGTTTTGTATAACCTGGAAGGCTCCTGAGTGGCAGAGAGACAAAAGGGGAAGTGATCCCTGAGTGAGTTCAGCCTCAAGGTACTCACAGGTATAAGTGAGGAACGGGCTTCCCTGATCGCTCAGTGGTAAAGAATCTGCTTGCCAACCCAGGTTCTATCCCAGGTTGGGAAGAGTCTCTGGAAAAGAAAATGGCAACCCACTCCAGTATTCTTGCTTGGGAAGTCCCATGGACAGAAGAACCTGGTGGGCCGCAGTCCATGGGATCACAAAAGAGTTGGACACGACTTAGCAACTAAACAATAGCAGTGAGGGAGGGCAGCAGGGTGGCCCCAGTCAGTAAGAACAGTCCTGGCTACAAGAGAGATAGCCCCACTGACATGCCCAGGGAGGCCCCTCCAGAGCTCACAGAACAGAAAGTCCAGAGTTAAGCCGGGCCCAAGGTTACAACAGTCAACACGCATCACGCCACCAGAGGTCCCAGCTACAGTCTCCTCTCTGCCCAGCGGCCAGCAGTCTTCAGCTAGGCTGAGTCATCTGCAGCTTGGAAGAGGTCTGCAGCCAACCTGAGCACCATGGATGGGCAGGATAATGTCTGAAAGAGGAAGAGGAACACCTCTTCCTGGGACCCTCTTTAAAGAGAGGACATACTTTCCTAGAAGCTTCAGAGTCTGCCTGCTCTCTCACTGTCCCAGAATTGGGTCACATGACCCTTCCCATGGTCCAGGGGAGTGGAATGGCCCTTAGATCAATCTGGGGCTGGGAGTCATTTTCTTCTGAAACAGGAGAAGGTGGGTGGCTGAACCTCTTTAAATTGTCTTGGGAAGGAAAATAGGGGTGTATACGGGTGCAGGGAAGCAGCCTAGCGTCCACGCCACCCTAGGGACCATTCGTGAGAACAACAGAGACAAAGATGCCAAGAAAGACAGGGCACAGGAAAAGGAGAGGTGGCCGCCCAGTACAAAGACATGCATAGACCAGGAGGCCAAAGCTCTGCTTTTAAATCCCAGCTCTGCCCACCCCCATGAACAGTTATGTCCTCCTAGAATCTCGTGATTGCAATGTGCCCACCTGCAAAATGGGCATATAGATATCTGTTCTGACTCTATAATTATCTCAAATCCAAACAAAATAATGAAGGCAGAACTTGTTCCCAGCTGGAGTAGGGTGCTGGCTCATCTGGTGGAGAAGTTGGTTATTATTAATGAGGCAGAGGCCAGAAGCCAGCATCTGCTGAGCCAGAGTCAAGGACATGCCAGGGAGGAGGGCTGGATCTCGCTTGCTGGCGCCTTGAGGTGTGAATGTGTCGTTTCCCTGGGTCCCTCAGAGACACGAATGCCCTTCTCAACCTGGTGATATCCCTGTTTGCAGGAAGGCACTGCATAGCAAAGAAAGCAAGTTCAGGAGACTGAAGCAGAATTTTGTACTTTTTATGACTTTCTACCAACCCAGGGACTATGCTGGGGCCACTGGCAGAGATCTTTAATTTTAGGATTGAGGGCTCCATCTCCTTAAATCAGCCTCCTCGAAACGTCTGGAGATGGTGGGGAAGCCAGCTTCAACCCGATTCATTGCAAATCCACCAATGGATTTATGAAGCAGGGCAGGCCTCCCGAATCAAGATTTAAGATTTTTTTAATCTTAAGGCTTTCTTCAAAAAATCTCAGTTAATTGGACTGCTGATGTGGCGATGGGGATGCAGGCTTTAAGATGAGAGAAAAGGGCAAGCAGAGAAAAGGCAGCGTGACTCCGTGTCTGGGAGTGGGGCGCCTTAATCCTGTTCATTTCAGTGCGCGTGACTGCGAGCTGTGTCTGCTGCATCAGTGTGGCCTGCCTGCCATGGGGCTGGAGTGGGATTGCTCTCAGGGTAAGGCATGACCTTCTGCTGAGCACTGGTGATTCCGGTGTCAGGACTAATATCCCTGATCTGGACCTTAGCTGTCGAATATGTTAAAGAAGATTGTGGTGTCAGGCTTAGGGCTACCTATCTCAGCCACATACAGAATTTGGTTCTCCAGATGGCAACTGTGGAAGTAAACTCTAGGCTCCCACTGGCCAAAGCTTCCAAGAGCTAAGGCAGGTGACTCTTAGGGGCCCCACCCATTTTCCCAAACCCTTTGGGCCCCCATGAACAGTTATGTCCTCCTAGACTCTCGTGATTGCAATGTGCCCACCTGCAAAATGGGCATATAGATATCTGTTCTGACTCTATAATTATCTCAAATCCAAACAAAATAATGAAGGCAGAACTTGTTCCCAGCTGGAGTAGGGTGCTGGCTCATCTGGTGGAGAAGTTGGTTATTATTAATGAGGCAGAGGCCAGAAGCCAGCATCTGCTGAGCCAGAGTCAAGGACATGCCAGGGAGGAGGGCTGGATCTCGCTTGCTGGCGCCTTGAGGTGTGAATGTGTCGTTTCCCTGGGTCCCTCAGAGACACGAATGCCCTTCTCAACCTGGTGATATCCCTGTTTGCAGGAAGGCACTGCATAGCAAAGAAAGCAAGTTCAGGAGACTGAAGCAGAATTTTGTACTTTTGTGACTTTCTACCAACCCAGGGACTATGCTGGGGCCACTGGCAGAGATCTTTAATTTTAGGATTGAGGGCTCCATCTCCTTAAATCAGCCTCCTCGAAACGTCTGGAGATGGTGGGGAAGCCAGCTTCAACCCGATTCATTGCAAATCCACCAATGGATTTATGAAGCAGGGCAGGCCTCCCGAATCAAGATTTAAGATTTTTTTAATCTTAAGGCTTTCTTCAAAAAATCTCAGTTAATTGGACTGCTGATGTGGCGATGGGGATGCAGGCTTTAAGATGAGAGAAAAGGGCAAGCAGAGAAAAGGCAGCGTGACTCCGTGTCTGGGAGTGGGGCGCCTTAATCCTGTTCATTTCAGTGCGCGTGACTGCGAGCTGTGTCTGCTGCATCAGTGTGGCCTGCCTGCCATGGGGCTGGAGTGGGATTGCTCTCAGGGTAAGGCATGACCTTCTGCTGAGCACTGGTGATTCCGGTGTCAGGACTAATATCCCTGATCTGGACCTTAGCTGTCGAATATGTTAAAGAAGATTGTGGTGTCAGGCTTAGGGCTACCTATCTCAGCCACATACAGAATTTGGTTCTCCAGATGGCAACTGTGGAAGTAAACTCTAGGCTCCCACTGGCCAAAGCTTCCAAGAGCTAAGGCAGGTGACTCAAATGGGAGAGCCTGGTCCCAAGGCCCAGGGCCCCACCCACCCCATTTGTCCCACATGACCTTGGACAAGTCACTCCCTCTGTGATCTTGGTGTCCCTCAGTTAAAAAGCAATGGGTTGTGGGGGGCGGGGCTTCCCTGGTGGCTCAGTGATGAGGAGTTCTCCTGCCAATGCAGGAGACATGGGTTCGATTCCTGATCCAGAAGGATTGCACATGCTGCAGAGCAGCTAGACCCTTGAGCCACAACTATGGAGCCTGTGCTCTAGAGCCTCAGAGCCGCAACTGTGGAGCCCATGTGCTACAACTATGGAAGCCTATGTGCCCTGGAGCCCAAGTTCCATAGTAAGAGAGGTCACCGCAACAAGAGGCCTGCTCACCTCAACTATAGAGGAGCCCCCCCCCCATTCCCTGCAACTAGAGAAGAGCCTGTGGCAGCAGTGAAAACCCAGAATAGCCAAAAATAACTAAATAAAATTGTTTAAAAAAAGCAATGGTGGGGGTCCTTAGATGGTCTCTGATTTCCTTTCCCATGGGCCTCCTCACTGATTCTTGGATTGGGGGCAGTGGACATAGGATCAGATCTTGCCAAGGGCTTTCTCCTCATGCACCCTGTGACTCTCTAGAGAGTCTGGGCAGAAACACTCAGGAGCAGGCCTGGGGTCCTGCACCGCCAGAGATAGAGAGCAGAAAAAGACCCAACGGTGCCTTCAGCCCTTGGTGAAAAGTACCCAGGGAATGGGATGAAAGGAGAGCTAGAGAATGCATTTTTGTAGATGCTTTGAATGTAGAAATCCAAAGGAACCAGGATGTGGAAAGTGGAAGCCTGGATCTAATTCCCAAAAAGGTGCTGTGAGCACCTTTTTTTAGACCTCAGTGTGGCCCACCCCAAGATGAGAAAAATGATATCTGCATCACGGGGCTGGGTGGATTTGATTCGACAAGTGTGTAAAATGCTTGATATGGGGCAGAGACGGACAAAGGCCGTTCTCTTCTCATCCTGTGCTAGAGGAAGTACCCTTATCATCCAGCTTCTCAGAAGACCTGAGCTCTTGGAAGCAGGGAAACCTCGCAGCATAAACGGAGGGAGTTTAAGCTTCCCGGGTGGGAGGGGCAGCTGACTGCCCAGTCACAATCCATTTGGCTCAGTACATTCTCCTTGAACTCTCTCTCTTCTTGTGATGGCTCTTCCTAGAGTCCCCTGGCCAGGCCTGGCCTCAGACAAACCCTTCCCCTGTGAAGCCGCTGGGATGAGCCAGAGTATGTAGGGGGAACTAGCTAAATCCTAAGGGATGACAGAGGATGAACCAAGAGGGCAACCAGGACTCTCCTCTGCTCTCAGCAGGAGATCCACATGCCCCTGGGAGCTAGTCACCCACCCCGGCCCCTTGCCGGATACCCCACCTCCCACCTTCGGGATCAACCCCAGGTAGATGTCACTGCCTCCCACAGAGCCTCCTCATGAGATTTCAATGCCGTAAAGGTCAAGCTTAGAGAGCCCTGTTCCTGCAGGAAGCCCCAAGGTTCACAGATCCCAGAACTTGTCTTAGAAGCTCTTCTTAGATGCACAGGGTGAGCTTTGCCCTGTCCTGTGGACGGTGCCTTTCCAGGACAGTAGCATTCCAGTTTCTATGATAATACAGAAAAGACATCAGTAGTCCTGGACAGTGGTTCTTCTGTCTGCTTTCTTCTGGGTCAGGAAAGACAGGACTGATGATTAGAGATGAGGTCGGCACCTTGAAGGAAGATGGAAAGTCTCTGGGACTCTTCCTGTTTTGACATTTAATAAGCCTTACGGAGCACGTACCATGTACTCGGTCTGTGCTGGGCACTGGAAAGTGACAGATAAATAAGATGCCATCAAGAAGTGTTTTGAGGGAGACAGTACATAGGCAAAGAGGACTGTCCAGGAGAAAGAAAGTGTTTTAAGAACAGATCAAACTTGGGAGTGAAAATGGGGAGGGCATTTGGCAAGTTTGAAAGGGTTGCGTAAAGGGAGCTGACGACTTAGAGATGGTTCTTATTCTCTTGAGAATAACAGCTACTCCTTTTTTATTCCCTGGAAAAAATCATTTAAACACCTTGGGTTGGAACAACTGCCCTGAGATAAAACTCAGAGTCTGGCAAACAAGGAGCAAACTGCTAAAAGGATCCTCAGGAATGTGAATCCAGATCCAGAACAAAGATTCAAAGGTCTTACTAGCGGGATGTGTGTGCACACAGCCCTGGGTTGAGCGCTGTCAGTAACTAAGCCAAGGTCTGCATCTATTTGTAAAATGATTTGTACCACTGGGAATAGCCCCAAGGGGGAGTTGGTTCTCCATTGCTAGGAAACCTGCGATCCCTGCTGGGCTTTCTGCTTTCTGCCACGTTTCCACACGTTTGTTTTCCCCAGGCTCCTGCCTGCTCTCCTCTCTAAAAACACATCCTAACTCACCAGCATATGTCCCAGCTCCCATCCCCGTGTCCTCCTAAGTAAAAATACCATTGTGTACAAGACAACGGATGATATCGCTGCAAATGGCGGCTCTCCAGATGAGGTAGCATATTTGGAAAGAAGAGCCCACAGGTTTCTATGTTTTGGTTTTGTTTGGTCTTCTGTTTCCATGGCTGATCATTAAAGCAAAGTGTTTGCTTTGATGAGGACCCCTGGCAAAGGGAAAGCGGGCTTGGTTTGCTACAGGTGGGAATACATTTTATACATGTTGCATCACATGGTAAGGGACTAAGCTTAGGGAGCACTTTGAAGTGCTATCAGTTCTGTGTTAGACCAAAGCCTCTCTTTCATTGGCCTTGAAAACCCAAGCTGTGACAACTCACACGCACATATACATGAAGGACTGTGTGATTTTTCCTTCAGGATTCCCTAGTGCAGCCAGAAGTGTGTCTTTGACCATAGCCTATATGCATACACACAGAATACATACATTCTAATGTTGCTGCTCCAGGGTGGAGAAATGGGAAGGATGCTTGTCAGTAAATGAGTGATCTTCAGTCAGTTCATTTCTGAAATGGCACCCATCATCACGAAGCACCCTCTCATCCGTGGCATTCCATATCCTACAACTCCAGGAGAAGACAGGCCTGAGCCCTGAAAATATAGACAACCCTCTGAAGACCCACCTACGCATGGGGCATTCCATATCCTACAACTCGCCCTGGAAAAATCATTTAAACACCTTGGGTTGGAACAACTGCCCTGAGATAAAACTCAGAGTCTGGCAAACAAGGAGCAAACTGCTAAAAGGATCCTCAGGAATGTGAATCCAGATCCAGAACAAAGATTCAAAGGTCTTACTAGCGGGATGTGTGTGCACACAGCCCTGGGTTGAGCGCTGTCAGTAACTAAGCCAAGGTCTGCATCTATTTGTAAAATGATTTGTACCACTGGGAATAGCCCCAAGGGGGAGTTGGTTCTCCATTGCTAGGAAACCTGCGATCCCTGCTGGGCTTTCTGCTTTCTGCCACGTTTCCACACGTTTGTTTTCCCCAGGCTCCTGCCTGCTCTCCTCTCTAAAAACACATCCTAACTCACCAGCATATGTCCCAGCTCCCATCCCCGTGTCCTCCTAAGTAAAAATACCATTGTGTACAAGACAACGGATGATATCGCTGCAAATGGCGGCTCTCCAGATGAGGTAGCATATTTGGAAAGAAGAGCCCACAGGTTTCTATGTTTTGGTTTTGTTTGGTCTTCTGTTTCCATGGCTGATCATTAAAGCAAAGTGTTTGCTTTGATGAGGACCCCTGGCAAAGGGAAAGCGGGCTTGGTTTGCTACAGGTGGGAATACATTTTATACATGTTGCATCACATGGTAAGGGACTAAGCTTAGGGAGCACTTTGAAGTGCTATCAGTTCTGTGTTAGACCAAAGCCTCTCTTTCATTGGCCTTGAAAACCCAAGCTGTGACAACTCACACGCACATATACATGAAGGACTGTGTGATTTTTCCTTCAGGATTCCCTAGTGCAGCCAGAAGTGTGTCTTTGACCATAGCCTATATGCATACACACAGAATACATACATTCTAATGTTGCTGCTCCAGGGTGGAGAAATGGGAAGGATGCTTGTCAGTAAATGAGTGATCTTCAGTCAGTTCATTTCTGAAATGGCACCCATCATCACGAAGCACCCTCTCATCCGTGGCATTCCATATCCTACAACTCCAGGAGAAGACAGGCCTGAGCCCTGAAAATATAGACAACCCTCTGAAGACCCACCTACGCATCCAAAAGCAGCAGACCAGAGAGACCATCCGGTGTTTGGGAGGGACACCTGGGCTTTGGAATTAGACAGATCTGACCCAAATGACAATTCTCCTGTTTATTAGTTCTGTGACCTGAGACAGATGTTTTTCTGAGCCTCTGTTTCTTCACTTCTAAAATAGACATACTAGGACCTCCCTTCCAGGGTTGGTAGGATGAAGACAACACAGAACAACCCATGGAAAGCCCCAGGCAGTGTGTCCTCACCCAGATGGTGCTCAATGCATGTGAGTTTCTGTCTGCTTCTCCTCTCTTCTGTATGGAACTCCCAGGAGCCTCTCGTTCCTTTCTCGTCCAGGGCTACTTTCTCCTTGGGGGTATTTGCCAGGGCCCAGTTATAACGGCGTTGTAGACAACCGCTGATCCCCTCTGAGTTCTTCCTTCCAGAGTTTCAAGTCCCAGACTCCCACCTCTCTTTCCACTAAATTTCTTTGCACTCTGCCTTCCCAAGGTCTTGAGGACATTGGTACCCAAAACCTCTTTTTACCTTTCCTGAATATCACAAGTGCTCATTTTCTGTATTTAAATTTGCTGTCAAATGTATTTAATCAGCTCCAGAGTCCTTGGGGGCCTTCCTTGGTTCCAAAGTCACCATTCCCTTAGTCACTTCCTCTACTGTCTGGAAAAGAACTTGGTCTCCAAGGTGATTTCACTTTCTCTAATGTGAAAAGGATGTCAGCATTGCACAAATGGCATGCTTGCTATTGATCTGTTTGCTCTTTGAGGATTTTTGTGAAACATGGGTTCAGGTTTTATTTTTAGCAAACTGATGACTCTTCCTGCCTGCACACATGTCCACCTGAGTGTCTGTGAACACAGTCACCCCAAGTCCCGGGAAAGCTTTCTTTGCCTTGTCCACGCAAGTCTAGTCATCTTAAGAACTTCATGCTAAGGAAATGGTTTCAGGCCTCTGGTCATTGAAAAATGGCAAGTTAGGGCTATGATCTTCCATGGCCATATTTTCTGTACATGGAGTCATCTGAGGCCTTTGTAGGCAGTGTCCTGAGTTGAAACTGTACTGAATGATTCATGTTTTCCATACTGTCTTATGTTCCCATCTTTGCTTATATTATTCGCTTTGTCCAAGATGTCATTTCTCATTCATTTATTCATTCATGGGCTCAAATTTCTTACATACCTCTTCTAGGGAAGGTGCCCTGATGGGCAAAAACAGTTTCTGTCCCTTTGATGTTATTGTAAGAGCAATAGAAATCATTGAACCATTTTAGGGAGGGCACTGGAAAGGATCAGATGGGAAAGAGTATTTTGGCAACAGAGAGGAGAATAGATTGAAGAAGACATGTGTAGATGTGGGAACTTCTGCTATTGACCATGATAGAAAAAATGGCATGGGACTAGCCCTCTGCCATAAATAACTCTGTAACTGGACTGAATCTGTAAGCAAGCTGCTTTTGGGCAGTGGTGATGGGCAAAACAAACCCATGACCCCTGAAAAAAGAGAGAAGATTATGAGATGAGGTGTCATGTTCTTTAGTCCTCAGTCTAGGGACAATTTTCTGTGATGTAGGGCGTCACAACCCGTACAGAGCATGATACCCCCATTGACCTGAGAAGATGGGGATCTGATCTGGGACTGTTGAAGTTACTGGAAACTGGGGGGCAACCCATCACAGAGGAGGGAGATGGGCAGAGGGGGTCCATCCATAGGACATGCACGTGTATAAGACAATACTATGTAAAATTATTACCAAGAAGGCTAAGTGGTTAAGATTCACACTCTGGGATTTAAGACTTCTCCTTCCAATGCAGGAGAGTGTTGGTTTGATCCCTGATCAGGGAGCTCAAGTTCCCACAGGCCTCTCGGCCAAAAAACCAAAACATAAAACAGAAGCAGTATAGTAACAAATTCAATACAGACTTTAAAAATGGTTCACAGGGTCTTCCCTGGTGGTCAAGTGGGTAGGGACACTGCCTTGCAGTGCAGGGGGCACCGGTTCGATCCCTGGCCTGGGAAGATCCCACGTGCCATGGAGCAGCTGGACCGATGTGTCCAATTATGGAGCCAGAGCTCTGGAGCGCATGTGCCCAGAGCCAGTGCTCTGTGGTGAGAGGGGCCGCTGCGATGGGAGGCCCACATGGGCCAGGGAACAAAGATGGATGAAAATGGACAAATGAAAAGACCAATGGAAGTGGCCCACCCGCCCCTCTCCCTCCCCACCCCACCCCCACCAAAATAAATAAATAAATAAATCTTAAAAAAAAAAAAAGAACACTGGAGTGGGCAGCCAGTTCCTAAAAATAAATAAATAAATAAAAATGGTTCACATAAAAAAATATCCTTAAAAACGATTGAGAGTGGAGTAGAATTATAGGAGGTTGAGTGGTTCTAGAACATAATGGGGTTCTTGTCCAGGAAGAGTGTAGAGACCTTGTTAACACCTGAAAGATCCTGTTAAAGGCCATGCCTTAGAAGAAGGACCACATCCTATGGCAGGAGTCAGCAAATTATGGCTCCTATAATATGTCATTGCTAAGCATAGCCACCTATGTTTGTAAAGTTTTACTGAAATACTTGCAATGCCTGTTTGTTTACCACAACAGACTGTTTTCTACAGAAACCATACGGCCCAGAAGCCTAAAGCATTTATTGGCCCTTAAGAAGAGTGTTCCCCCCTTGGTTCTGGAGTCAGGACTATGCAAGATCTGTTCGAATAAAGTCTGAAAATAAACTTCAATAAGATCCATGGGAGATTTTGCAGTTTGATTCCTGTGAAATTAAAGGAGCTTAGAAAACACCTTGTCCTGCCACAGAATAACCCTCACCCCACAAAAACCATAAAGCCAGGCGCCTCAAAGTTCAAGATGATCTGCCAGGAATTGAACAGACTACTGGAACAAAACTGAACATTTTCAGAGGAAGATAACAGAATCTAGTACCTCCGTAACATTTCATTCATATTGTCCAGAACACAATAACACATTACTAGAAATGCACAGAAATGGACAAACCTAATCCATGAGCAACAACAACAACAGAAATACTGAATAGAAAGAGACCCCAAGAAGACTCACATGTTGAATTTAGTAAAGGCTGTAAAGTTCATATTATTAACAGTGTCCTAGGGAAAATATGATCCTAATGAACTAATAGGCTAGTCTTTGTAGAGAAAGGAAACTGGAAAGAGTGACTATGGGAAGGCCAGTTAGACGTCTACTGCCAAGATGCTGGTGAGAGATGGTGAGGATAGACCACAGTGGATGGTAGCTACACCTCTGGAGATATGTAGATGTATTCAAAATATTTTTAGGAGGAATATTTAACAGAATTTGGTGATGGGCTAGCTGTGGAGATCGTGGATTTGGATGTGTAAAGCAAAACTCTCAGGTTTCCGGCAAACACTAGAACAGTATGTTTGGACAAATTGTGTTCAATTTTGGATATTTTCAGTTTCTCAAGAATTCTCAATTATTACTTAAGACTCAGCTCCAAATGCTCCTTCCTTTCTCAGCTTCAGTACTCTTACTCTGACCCAGGCAGAGCTGTTCACTCTCAGTCTTCCACAACACCCTAAGACTCTTATTATAGCCCACCCTTCCCTTTTACAACATCTGTTTGCACCTGGACAGTCTAGTTGATGGTGTAGATGAAGAGTTCATTGAATGGCAGGGACTGTGCCATGTTCGTCTTTCTAGTTTTAACTCTTGACATTGTAGTTAGCACCTGGTAGGTACTGAGTTGATCTTGAATGAACAAATAAATACATGAATGAATGAATGAGCAGAGAAAATCATTTATTTAGATCGTTTCATTCCCAGAGACTTGTGACAGGAAACTATGTCTGAGATTATGGGCAGGGGTTTGGGAATCAGACAGAACTGAGACCAAGCGGGCTTTCCCACTAACTTGCTAAGAAATTGAATAAAGGACTCCGCATTTGTAAGATGGACACCAAAAGTGACCACTTTATATACGGTAGATGAAGTATTCTTAGAAAGTGTTCAGCATAGTACCTGTTGCACTAAAAGTGCCCAGTGAATGTTAGCTATTATGATGATGATGATGATGATGAGGGCTGGGTGTTGTTGCAGAAGCAGGTTCTCCCACTTGCTCATGTCAGGTTATGCACCCTCGAAGCCTCTGCAACTGTGTGAGCCAATTCCTTTAATAAATCTCTTATATTGATTGATCTGTGTGTGTATATCTACACATGCTCTTGGTTCTGTTTCTTTGGGCAAACTCTGACTAATACACCCTCTCTATACAGTAACACGCAGATCTTCTCCTTGTATTTCCTTTCCTTCCTTTTCCCTGGAAAGCCTTCCTTTCCATCCCCTGAGAATGTGTCATGGTGTAGTCCAAACTACAAGTTTCATTCGTAAGAGAGATTTTGGTGTCAGCTTTTAATACAATGATATATATTTTCCTTATTTCACTAGGATTTAGATTATTCCCTCCAAAGTGGAGAAGGGGCACTCTCCAAACCTTGTTCACCTCATCAGCAGCAGACCTAATCATAAGCAGGGATAGTCTGGGGAGAGCTCCAATCCTCATTTGGGGAATTATGGATGAGATAACCAGGCCCATCCAGCATTCCTCTACCCTCATAACCTTCAGACATCTGGAACGAATGTGAAATGTATTGGAAAGAAAGAAAGAGGATACTTACGCAAGGCGTAGACATTGGAGGTAGACAAACTCAGATTTGATCTTTAAATCTGCCTTTCACGGATCATCTGAGACATGAAGATAGCAACAGATAGCTCACAAAGTCATTGAGAGGATGAGGACTGAAATGTATTGGAAGCCCCCAACCCCTTCTTGCAAGTAGGTGCTACCCCTTTCATTCATGACCCACAGCGACTGCTGGACATTTTAGTCATGTTTCAGTCTCCAAAATCCCATGCACCATCACTTCTCGGTAAAGCCAGATCTGAAGTGTCACTCAGCCTTATTTCTAAACCAACTCAGTACCTGGCCAGTCTTAAGCACTGGTCCTCCCTGGTGGTGGGGACTGGATGTCCCTTCTGGTCCTCCCTGGTGGTGGGGACTGGATGTCCCTTCCGTGTTCAACCAGGTTGGGCCTTCCTTCCTTACAGACCCTACCTCCACTGCCCATTCACTCCTTCCACATAGAACACAGAAGACAGAGCATCCACCTGGAAATGATGTCCATTACAGAAGCTGGAATGACTCGAGATGTTAGCTTGAGGCTGGGTGTTGTTGCAGAACAGGTTCTCCCACTTGCTCATGTCAGGTTATGCACCCTCGAAGCCTCTGCAACTGTGTGAGCCAATTCCTTTAATAAATCTCTTATATTGATTGATCTGTGTGTGTATATCTACACATGCTCTTGGTTCTGTTTCTTTGGGCAAACTCTGACTAATACACCCTCTCTATACAGTAACACGCAGATCTTCTCCTTGTATTTCCTTTCCTTCCTTTTCCCTGGAAAGCCTTCCTTTCCATCCCCTGAGAATGTGTCATGGTGTAGTCCAAACTACAAGTTTCATTCGTAAGAGAGATTTTGGTGTCAGCTTTTAATACAATGATATATATTTTCCTTATTTCACTAGGATTTAGATTATTCCCTCCAAAGTGGAGAAGGGGCACTCTCCAAACCTTGTTCACCTCATCAGCAGCAGACCTAATCATAAGCAGGGATAGTCTGGGGAGAGCTCCAATCCTCATTTGGGGAATTATGGATGAGATAACCAGGCCCATCCAGCATTCCTCTACCCTCATAACCTTCAGACATCTGGAACGAATGTGAAATGTATTGGAAAGAAAGAAAGAGGATACTTACGCAAGGCGTAGACATTGGAGGTAGACAAACTCAGATTTGATCTTTAAATCTGCCTTTCACGGATCATCTGAGACATGAAGATAGCAACAGATAGCTCACAAAGTCATTGAGAGGATGAGGACTGAAATGTATTGGAAGCCCCCAACCCCTTCTTGCAAGTAGGTGCTACCCCTTTCATTCATGACCCACAGCGACTGCTGGACATTTTAGTCATGTTTCAGTCTCCAAAATCCCATGCACCATCACTTCTCGGTAAAGCCAGATCTGAAGTGTCACTCAGCCTTATTTCTAAACCAACTCAGTACCTGGCCAGTCTTAAGCACTGGTCCTCCCTGGTGGTGGGGACTGGATGTCCCTTCTGGTCCTCCCTGGTGGTGGGGACTGGATGTCCCTTCCGTGTTCAACCAGGTTGGGCCTTCCTTCCTTACAGACCCTACCTCCACTGCCCATTCACTCCTTCCACATAGAACACAGAAGACAGAGCATCCACCTGGAAATGATGTCCATTACAGAAGCTGGAATGACTCGAGATGTTAGCTTGATGGTCTCTGAACTGGCAACTGAAAGCAAGTTCATAATTTCCATCTGCTCTGCCCACTTCTTGAAATATCACCTCTCTTAAGCTTTTTCTATTCCAGGATAAACAGCCATTCATTTTGCATAGTGACCCAAACCTTCCGTAGTCATTTCTTTCAAATGATCCTCACACACACACACACACACGCTAAAATAGTCCTCTTCCCCTCCTTAAACTGTAAACTCACTTCGGATGGAACCTGTGTCATTTTTGTGTAGAATCAAATTCAACTGAAATAACACTGCCTCCTCCTAAAGCCATTTTCCACCCGTAGGAAGCTCTCTGAGGTAGTGAAAACCATCAGCCTCCAATCTGAGAAGTATTTTCTCCAATTTGTGAACCATCTCATTGGGTCTTCATGGGCACCCTATATAATTCTCCCGCTGGTCCTTACTGCTTGTCAGCAATGACACCCAATTTACCCATTATATTACCGGTTAGCTCTTGTGCTTCTGGAAGCCTGCATTGTGCTTGGAAAGAGAATTCGATTGCCAGTGGGAATAAAAGGAAGAAAGGAGAACTCAGGTTCACTCCCACCTGCTTCTTACAGCAGCGGCCCCCCACCTTTTTGGCAACAGGGACCGGTTTTGTGAAACAGGTTTTCTACAGGAGAGGGGCAAGGAAGGTTTCAGGATGATTCAAAAGCATTACACTTATGGTGCATTTTATGTCTATTATTATTATTACATCAGCTCCACCTCAGATCATCAGGCATTAGATCCTGGAGGCTGGGGACCCTTGTTCTGTCGTGTCCTTCTGCTCAGCCAGGTGTTTCATACATTTGCTTAAGCCTCACAAGCACGTATGAGACACAAAGACAAGTTAGTTTATCTCTTTAACCCAAGTTTCCTTATCACCAAAATAGGAATATTACTGTTATTATTATGTAATTGTCGACAAAGGTCCATATAGTCAAAGCTATGGTTTTTCCAGTAGTCGTGTCTGGATGCGAGAGTTGATCCATAAAGAAGGCTAAACACCAAAGAATTGATGCCTTTGAACTGTGCAACTGGAGAAAGCTCTTGAGAGTCCCTTGGACTGCAAGGACATCAAACCAGTCAGTCCTAAAGGAAATCAACCATGATTTCCAATATTCATTGGAAGGACTGATGCTGAAGCTTCAATGCTTTCACCACCTGATATGAAGAGATGAGTTATTGGAAAAAGATCCTGATGTTGGGAAAAACAGAAGGCAAAAGGAGAAGGAAATGGCAGGATGAGATAGTAGGATGACATCACTGAGTCAAGGGACAGGAGATTGGGCAGGCTCGGGCGGATAGTGAAGGACAGGGAAGCCTGGTGTGCTGCAGTCCATGGGGCTGCACACGGATACAACTGAGCGACTGAACTGAACCGAATAATAATAATATCTACTAGGTCATGATGTTAGGAAAATCACTTGAGTTAAAGATATAAAGCACCTAGTATCGTGTCTCGTTCAGGGAAAGAACACAAAGATTCTCTGGTATTAAAGGATTTTTCTCTCCACAGAATCCCTTTACAGGGAAGGAGAGGTTAAGAGCCATAAATCTGTTTTTCCTGCCTCTCTTTGTAAGTTCAGCATGGCAGGCTTACCCTTTGGTAAGCTGTGACTTTGCTGTCCTGGGGCTTCTGAAGGCTCTGAGACGAAAAGCATTTTTAAGACATGAATTTTTAAAATTTTTGTTAATTTTTTGCTGAGTTAAGTCTTACTGCTGTGTGCAGGCTTTCTTTAGGTGCAGCGAGCAGGGGCTACTCTGTTGCAGGGTGCAGGCTCCTCATTACGGTGGCTTTCCTTATTGCAGAGCACAGGCTCTAGGCACACGGGCTTCAGTAGTTGTGGGTGGTCAGCTCTAGAGTGCTGACTCAGTACTTGTGGTGCAGGTGCTTAGTCTCTCTGGATATATGAGATCTTCCTGGACCAGGGATTGAACCTGAGCACCTAGCATTAGCAGTTGAATTCCTAGCCACTGAACCATGTTCAGCCAAGTTCCCATAGGTTACTATTATTACACTTTATTCAATTAGTTCCCGTTTTTAGCCCCCCTGAGCTCTGTGTCCACGCCGCCTCTTAGTAACATCTTTGCTGTACTGGAGGAGCCCCTTGCCCTGGGGGTCCTGTGCAGTGTGTTGGTCACTCAGTCGTGTCTGACCCCAAGGACTGGAGCCCACCAGGCTCCTCTCTTCATGGAATTCTCCAGGCAAGAATCCCGGAACGGGGTGTCATCCCTGTCTCCAGGGAGTCTTCCCAACCCTGGGGTGGAACCCAGTTCTCCTGCATTTCAGGCAGATTCTTTACCATCTGAGCCACCAGGGACTGCTGTATTGATTTTGGGGTCCCCAGACTGAGCCCTGGTTCCACCATGACTGCTGCCACTCCAGGGTAGGGGCAGGGTTGCCAGCTGTCTAAGGATTCCTTTCTTCTAAATGCCCTCAGCCCTAAAGAATAAGTGACCGGATTGCCCCCGCTGCTCAGAGCTCATCCTCTGGGCGCCCTGTCCAGGGGGCTCAGTACACAAGGCTGTGAGGACGGACGAGACATATCGCAAATGCATCTCCCCTCCCAGCCCTGGGGAAATTCTTCCCTGGGGAGGCATTTCTGCAATCAACAGTCATGCTGTCTTACTGCTGGGACACCTGATGTGGTCTTCCACTGACCACCTGGCTTCCGCTTTGTCAAGAACTCATCGGGTGACATTCGATACAGCATTGTCCTGATGGTCCTCTAAGACAATGAACAAATCATGCCAGTTGACCTGCTGAATGATGTTCTATAGGGATGTATGATGGACCAGAGGGGCATGGGGCCCAATCTACTGAAGGCCAGGGGGACCAGAAATGCTGCACATACACCTCACTTCTGCTGACAGGCATACATCTTTCTTTTCCACATGGGGAAGTGGCAGATCAGGTAAGAAACTAAGAGCTGGGCTTGGGCCCCAGGGCTGGTGGGCGGCAAGCCCATGCTACCTCCCAAGTCATGGCTTCTAGAAGGAAAATTAGTGCAAGACAGTTGAGCTGGTGGAAGGCCCTTTGCATCCCTGAGGGGAGATGGTGCTTGGCCAGCCTGCCTGCCCCCAGAGAGCACTCGACCCGTCTCTCAGACCCCTTTGCAGCTCATGCCGTCTCCTTCAGCCTGGCAGGAGGCAAATCTTCCCAGTGCTCTGTAATAACAGGCTTTGGAAATTGGGTTACAAGGAACACCATCTCTTATTTCCTCTGGTAAGAGAAAAGCTATTCCACAGAGGCCCTTTCCTTTTCAGAGACCCTCCAGATGTGTTAACTGTCTGAAAACACTGCTTATAAAATGACACTTGAAGCGAGGCCGTTGAGGCCACCAGAAAGCGGTGGGTGATGGGATTTTAATGTGGTCCACGCCGAGAGCCCATCCTGGCAGATGGCAGAGCCTGTGCTTGGGTCCTCAATGACCCACTCTCTCCATCTTCCTCCATCATCTTCTGCACGGCTCATTTCTTAGGCCAGCCTCAGGGTCTTTGGTGATAACCCTCATTTTCTGAGTGCAGCTTGGTGGCAGCGGATGTAGCTGGGGGTAGGAGCCTGTGAGAGGAAGACAGCAGGGCTGGGTCGCCGGGGGCTGAGGTCAGGGAGGCCAGGGGTGTGGCACCTGCTGAGTCAGGGAAGCTTCCTTGAGGGAATGATACCTGGCTTTTACAACAGAGGAGTCCTGATGCTCAGGACATCCCAGATCAAGAGTTGGCAAATCCCCTCCATAGAATTCTTTTCTTCTTTTTTTAAATTTAAATTTAGTTAGCTGGTTAGTTATTTTTTGAGGGCTACGTCGGGTCTTAGTTGCCGCACGTGGCATTTTCTTTGCCATGCGCAGGCCCTGCATTGTGGAGTGTGGGCTTCTTTACCATGGGGTTCAAGGATTCCAGAGCGCTGGGCTCAGTAGTTGCCTCAGGCTCGGGTGTGGGTGGTCCTGCTGCATGGGTGATCTTAGTTCTCTGACCAAGGATGGAACCCGTGTCCCCTGCATTGGAAGGCAGATTTTCAACCACTGGACCACCAGGGGCGTCCCCCCTGCACAGAAGTCTGAAAGAGGCACAGTTGTGGGTTTTGGAGGGACTGGGTAGATCTGGAGACACTAGGAGATGAGTTCTATAATTGTTCTCAAAGAGAAGAACTTTTTCTGGCATGGACGATCATGCTGGGTGTCAGATTGGAAAATAGACCAGGGGCCTGGAGAGGATGGTCTTAGCAGCCCCTTGCTGGTTATGGATGGACCTTTGACCTCTGGGTTGATGTCACAAAGGCAGCATTCCCTGCTCTTAGTGTATTTCTGCGAGTGAAACATGGGCCCTTCCTTCCCGGTCTCACTGGCCCTACCCTGGTCCAGCCCTCTTTGTTCTTCTGCTGGACCAGAGCCGGAACAACAACATCCTGGCCACCTGCGGCCATCTCTGCCGAGCCTCCCCCTCCCCATGGCCGCCAGCGGGATCTTTCTGGAATGCAAGCCTGATTGTGATGCTCTCCAGCTCAAGCATGGTCTTTGGATGGCATTTTAGGAAAGCTAAACTAGCATATATATTCATGCAAACAGTGTTGAAAAGACATACGACCACCTGTTAAGAGCAATTTTTTTTTTTGTAGCGGGTTTACATGTGATTGTTTTTCCTTGGCCCTATCTTGGTATTCAAGTTGTCAGCACTGAGCTTAAGATAAATATTGTTTATTTTTCTAGGTATAAAAATATCACCTAGAAAAAAAAAATCCTCCTGCGTAGAAAAAAAGCCCAGATTCCGTAGTCTTACAATAAGCTCAGGCCAAGCTTCATCTATCCTATTCTTTAATACTCTTGTTACATGACAGGTTACAACCTAGTCACGCAGTCTTTACGCATGGCTGTTCTCTGCCTAAAATGGAGCCTCTCCCTTTACTACAACTATTATTTCCTCAAGTATCTACTTCTCCAACCTCACCTTAGGATTTTCTACCTAATAAACTCCTACCTATCCCTTGAGGCCCACTACAAATATTCCTCTTCTAGAAACCATGATCCCTTCACTCAGAAGTACTGGTTTCTCCACTCTGAACCTTGCGAATACTCTTCCCTCACTTTATCTCCAGTAGGTTATAAGGGATGAAATTTAGCCTGTATTTAGATGAAGAAGGACTTCCAGGAGGCTCAATGGTAAAAAAAAAAAAAAAAATCCACCTGCCAATACAGGAGATACAGGAGACTCCGGATCGAGCCCTAGGTCAGGAAGATCCCCTGGAGAAGGAAATGGCAGCCTACTCCAGTCTTCTTGGCTGAATAATTATATGGACAGAGGAGCCTGGCAGGCTCCAGTCCATGGAGTCACAGAACTGGACACGCTGTGCCCTCTTCCAAGGGATCTTCCTGACCCAGGGATCGAACTTGTGTCTCCTGCATTGCAAGCAGGGATCGAACTTTATCATCTGAGCCATGATGCAAGCCCAGGAAGAAACTTGGTCTTACTGAAATCTCATGGAACGGGTTGATGATGCAGGTAACAAAGGCTTTGGGAAGAGATCAGGGTTTCAACGGGTGACTCCATGATTTTCATGTTGAAAAGGTGACATAAACAGGAGTCATGGCCCTAATCATGGATGCTTTGGAACCCTAGAATCACAGATCCAGATGGACCCCAATCTGTGAACACTTCCTGAAAGATCACGGGCAAGGCTAAGGGCCAGAAGGGCAGTAGAAAAAGGAGTTAAAATATACTATCTTCTCCAGCCTTTGTGTCTCTCTTGGTTCTGCATAAGCTCACAGCTTCCTAAGATGCTGGAACTAGACAGAGGCTCAAAGATCTTATTCTCCATTTCCATTCATTCAGTCAACAAATATTTCCTGAATGCTTACTGTGTGGCAGGCGCTCTCCTAGGTGCTGGAATTGCAAGACATCCAGGAGACAGATGTGTCCCAGCCTCCATGGCATTCACAGTCGATATAAACAGGCAATAATACATGAACAAACAAACACCCAAGATGATACCACAGTGTTACATTGGTGAGTAAAAGAAAAGAGTGTGATGAGATGTAAAACGAAGGAGTGGGCACTAGATGGGGTGATCAGGAAAAAGCCTCTGAGGAGTTCTTTGGACTCAGATGTTAATCATGGACAGAAAAGCCCCATATGAAGATTCGGAGAAAGGGATTCCAGACTAGGGGAAAGGCAAGTGCCAAGGTCCTGTGGTGATTGCAAACTTGATTTGCGCATGATCCTGTGAAATGCTCAGGGTGGCCAGAATAGAATGGGCAAGGTAGAGCATCATTTTGGGAAGACAATCAAGGGCCCGACCACACCTTTCCAGCTGATGGGGACTTAGCCTTTATATAATGGTGAAGGGGGCCATGGGCAGCTTAAAGCAGGGGAGATATACATGGTGAATGGAGACCAGAGCAGGAAAGGTGCTGCCAGGCTCACAGACACCCAGTCCAGGACTCTGCCTACCCCGCAGTGTTCTCAGTGGGTAGGGACATCCCCCCTACTCCCTCAGACTTCTGTTCCAGTTTTTGAGATGTGCAGTGTGATGGACTTTGTCCTTCCTTCTAATTAAACGCTGAGCCAAATGAACAGGGAAATGTGTGTCTGCAAAAACCCTGTCTCCCCGCGAGCATATCTTTATCCCTTAAAGAGGAATGAAACGTGATAATTAGGAACCAATTAATGTGCATTTCAACAAACTCTATTTTAATTACTCTGTCATAGGTTGTCTGCCTGTGAAATATTCCATGTTAATTAAATCCTTTTAATAAGCCAATGAAAGAGCCTCTTTTCCTTGATGCGCTGGTGAAAAGGAAGGCGAAGGCAGACTTATGGCTCATGTAATTTGAGTTAATGGCACGAATCCTGCTTTGAGCTTTCATGTGCTTATTGAACTAGTGATCTTTTAATACGTGCTAGAACTCCAATTTTTTTTGTCAACAAATATTTCCTGAATGCTTACTGTGTGGCAGGCGCTCTCCTAGGTGCTGGAATTGCAAGACATCCAGGAGACAGATGTGTCCCAGCCTCCATGGCATTCACAGTCGATATAAACAGGCAATAATACATGAACAAACAAACACCCAAGATGATACCACAGTGTTACATTGGTGAGTAAAAGAAAAGAGTGTGATGAGATGTAAAACGAAGGAGTGGGCACTAGATGGGGTGATCAGGAAAAAGCCTCTGAGGAGTTCTTTGGACTCAGATGTTAATCATGGACAGAAAAGCCCCATATGAAGATTCGGAGAAAGGGATTCCAGACTAGGGGAAAGGCAAGTGCCAAGGTCCTGTGGTGATTGCAAACTTGATTTGCATGATCCTGTGAAATGCTCAGGGTGGCCAGAATAGAATGGGCAAGGTAGAGCATCATTTTGGGAAGACAATCAAGGGCCCGACCACACCTTTCCAGCTGATGGGGACTTAGCCTTTATATAATGGTGAAGGGGGCCATGGGCAGCTTAAAGCAGGGGAGATATACATGGTGAATGGAGACCAGAGCAGGAAAGGTGCTGCCAGGCTCACAGACACCCAGTCCAGGACTCTGCCTACCCCGCAGTGTTCTCAGTGGGTAGGGACATCCCCCCTACTCCCTCAGACTTCTGTTCCAGTTTTTGAGATGTGCAGTGTGATGGACTTTGTCCTTCCTTCTAATTAAACGCTGAGCCAAATGAACAGGGAAATGTGTGTCTGCAAAAACCCTGTCTCCCCGCGAGCATATCTTTATCCCTTAAAGAGGAATGAAACGTGATAATTAGGAACCAATTAATGTGCATTTCAACAAACTCTATTTTAATTACTCTGTCATAGGTTGTCTGCCTGTGAAATATTCCATGTTAATTAAATCCTTTTAATAAGCCAATGAAAGAGCCTCTTTTCCTTGATGCGCTGGTGAAAAGGAAGGCGAAGGCAGACTTATGGCTCATGTAATTTGAGTTAATGGCACGAATCCTGCTTTGAGCTTTCATGTGCTTATTGAACTAGTGATCTTTTAATACGTGCTAGACTTTTATATATATATAATTATCACATGATTGCCCTGTTATGTCTGAGAGTCTGCATTCTGTCAAGACAGGGCTCCGGGAAGCTGACGCGGGAGAGACCTGACCTGTGTCTTGTTCCCGGCTGTGATCACCAGCCGGGTAGACTGCCTTCCCTGCCATCTGTCATCCTCGCCCTGCAACTTGTCCCAATTTCTTGTTCAGAATTGGGCACTGTAGGTTTGATTTTAGACATTGAGTGTCTACCCCGTGCAAGGAGCAGGACTGGGGATGAGGACTTGGGTGCTAAGAGGATATAACTCCTGCAGCAAGGATGGGGGATTCCAGATACAGGAGGAGAAGGATGGGCAGAAGCTGTCCAGGGCAGCAACCAGGGGTGATTAATCAGGACAGAGGCAACGAGCGCTCCAGACAGGCAGTGAAACCCTCCTTGCCAAGACCGGTGGGTGGAAGGGAAGTCTAGCCTTCTGCAGGGTGGAGTGACTGTTCATTAGGCAGCAGGGAGCAGGAGGACTTGCAGGCGATGGAGACTGAGCCTCTGAGTGATGCGACTGTTGTGGTTGGTGGAAACACAGGTTTCCTCCGCTCTCCGAAACTAGAGCCTTCCGATAGTACCTTTTGTAAGCTGAACTGGTGTAAAGCTAAGAAGCGGTTACATGAGGACACATCTTCCTAAGGGATGCACAGAATACATCCAGATAAAGTACAGATGCTCTCAGACACAGTTCACAACGATGGCGGCTGGATGCTGAGATGCTTTCCCAGGGAGGGAGCTTGCTGGGGGTCACTCCGACTGGCGATCAGAGTACGGAATGGCTCTCTCATGACTTGCTGCCGAACAAATGTGAACTCTGCTTTCACTTTTCACCTTTTTTTTTTTTTTAAGCAGAAATACTCTTTGGATTTCTTTCCATTAGCGAAAATGGGTGCTAATATAGATCTTTCGTAAAAGGGAAGTGGTGTAAAGCGAACTTTTGAAAAGCAGCAAAGATTTGTGTTTGAAAGGGTGTGAGGGGCGCAAAGCAAGATTTGGACGGGAGGGAGAGACAGATGGCAGCCAGGCAATGGGTCTGGGCCTCCGCCCTGTGGGAATGGGTGTGATGCTTTCAAGGACAGATTAACCTGCTGCAGCATGCCATGTGCTGTGCTTAGTCAGTCAGTCGTGTCTGATGTCCCCACGGATGGCAGTCCATCAGGCTCCTCTGTTCATGAGATTCTTCAGGCAAGAATACTAGAGAAGGTTGCCATGCCCTTCTCCAGGGGCAATATACTATGTATATACTAGGTAGACTTGCCATCTCCACGAGGGATATTTGCAGGTGGGTGAACCAGATCGACAGGGATGCTCTGCCCCCCTCCAAGGGCACTTTGGTACACAGATTCTTTCCATGTGTCAGCTCTGCCATCTCCTCGATGGTGCTTCTCAAAGCTACCCTACCAATAGCTCCAGCATCTTATCCTGTCAGATGTTAGAAATGCCCCTCCTCAGGCCCCCTCTCTGGGTCTGGATCAGAAATGCCGGGGAGACAGGCCAGCAGCCTATGTTGTAATAAGCCCTCCAGGTGGTTCTGATGCTGGAGGACCAGGCGTCTGAGACCTTGTTGGCACCTGTCTCCACCCTCCTAAAGCAGAAAGAAAGCAGGGAGGAGGCACGTGCAAACTAAAGGCCTTTGACCCCAATGTGCCCCACATCACACAACTTTAGTAATTAATAACTAGTCACACAGCCACGTTGACCTGCAACAAGGGCTGGGGATGAAGGTCGCTGATGGCCAACGGCTTCCCAGCTCTTAAGTCCATACTGTGGAAGAGGAGGGGGCTTCCCAGATGGTGCTAGTGGTAAAGCACCCACCCACCAGTGCAGGAGAGGTGAGTGATGCAGGCTCAATCCCTGGCATGGGAAGATCCCCTAGAAGAGGGTATGGCCACCCACTCCAGTATCCTTGCCTGGAGAATCCCATGGACAGAGGAGCCTGGTGGGCTCCAATCCATAAGGATCACAAAGAGTTGGACACGACTAAAGCAGCTTAGCATGGCACAGCACACGGAAGAGGAGAAAAGAACTTTTCCTCCCACAGGGCATGAACCAGAAGCCCGAGGAGAAGAGGGGGTAGGTAGACTCGTCATCCCCACAAGGACATGGAAAAGCACTTAGGAATTTTCCTGGCGTCTTTTCACGATGGCACCAGGGCTTCTATCAGATGCCTGGGGGCTCGTATTGGCTCAGGACTGTCAGGGAACGGAAGTCTGAGAGGTCACCCTGCTTGCCCATGATCACAGAGATTGTAAGGGACAGAGCTGCAACCTGACCCAGAAGGACCGGACACCATTTCTAGGCTTAATTTATTACCCTCGGATGCCTCATAACAGCAGCTCTCTAAGCCTGTGTAACTGAATCTGATTCTTAAAATAGACCTGTGTAGCGCTCCTATATCCAATTTATACCAGAGGATAGTACAATTGAAAGGACAGGCTGGTGTTGAGAAAACATAAAGGGAGAAAGATAGTGATTAAATGGCACCAAGAAAATTCCATGGAGGTTGTGACAATTACAAAGTGGGGGCAGGGGTGGATGGGGAACTTGAAATGAGCACATGGACATATGACTATATTTAAAATAGATAACCAACAAGGACCTACTGTATAGCACATCAAACTCTGCTCAATGTATCTGTAATCATCTAAATAGGAAAAGAATTTGAAAAAGAATAGATACATATGTATGCACAACTGAATCGCTTTGCTGTATACCTGAAACTAACACGACATTGTTAACTCTACTCCATGTAAAATTTAAAAAAATGAAGAGTGCCTGTGTGTATGGATGGAATGTATGTCTGTTTATGAATGTGTATATATACATACATTGTATATATGTGTCTATGTACACACACATGAACCCGTCTGAGAATGAAGAGAGAAATTCACTCCTAAATGCACCATACTCCTATGACCCAGTGAGCATTAAGCATCACTTCTATGACGTGATTGACGTTGTCTTCACTAAGAGTGAAAAAGAAAATTCCCTAAGACAAAGTATTAGCAGAAGTCCAGCGGGGAATAATCCAAGGCATGTTTGGAAAACACCAGTTAGTCAGATGGGCCTGGAGGAGGGACCGTGAAGGATAAAGTTGGAATGAGAGATTAGGGCTCAGAATGTAGGAGAAATTGAATGTCAGGCTAAGGTGTTTATACCTTATTCTTCAAATAATGGAACTCCAGGAAAGAGTGTTGGGAAGGAGACAATGGGTTCAGATGTGTGTAGTGGAATGATCACTCCCAGGGTAATGAAAAGGATTGACTGAAGGTGAAGAAATTGCTGGAAGGCAAGCAGATAAATGAGGAGGTTTTTGCAATTGCTTAAAGAAAGTGAGAATAAGGCACTGGATGAAAGGGATAGAGGCAGATAAGAAGGGGAGAATCATCGTGATTGGATGTAGCTCTTGTAGCGCTTCCTATTATCCAGCCATGTCTAGTTAACTGAATCTGATTCTTAAAATAGACCTGTGTAGCGCTCCTATATCCAATTTATACCAGAGGATAGTACAATTGAAAGGACAGGCTGGTGTTGAGAAAACATAAAGGGAGAAAGATAGTGATTAAATGGCACCAAGAAAATTCCATGGAGGTTGTGACAATTACAAAGTGGGGGCAGGGGTGGATGGGGAACTTGAAATGAGCACATGGACATATGACTATATTTAAAATAGATAACCAACAAGGACCTACTGTATAGCACATCAAACTCTGCTCAATGTATCTGTAATCATCTAAATAGGAAAAGAATTTGAAAAAGAATAGATACATATGTATGCACAACTGAATCGCTTTGCTGTATACCTGAAACTAACACGACATTGTTAACTCTACTCCATGTAAAATTTAAAAAAATGAAGAGTGCCTGTGTGTATGGATGGAATGTATGTCTGTTTATGAATGTGTATATATACATACATTGTATATATGTGTCTATGTACACACACATGAACCCGTCTGAGAATGAAGAGAGAAATTCACTCCTAAATGCACCATACTCCTATGACCCAGTGAGCATTAAGCATCACTTCTATGACGTGATTGACGTTGTCTTCACTAAGAGTGAAAAAGAAAATTCCCTAAGACAAAGTATTAGCAGAAGTCCAGCGGGGAATAATCCAAGGCATGTTTGGAAAACACCAGTTAGTCAGATGGGCCTGGAGGAGGGACCGTGAAGGATAAAGTTGGAATGAGAGATTAGGGCTCAGAATGTAGGAGAAATTGAATGTCAGGCTAAGGTGTTTATACCTTATTCTTCAAATAATGGAACTCCAGGAAAGAGTGTTGGGAAGGAGACAATGGGTTCAGATGTGTGTAGTGGAATGATCACTCCCAGGGTAATGAAAAGGATTGACTGAAGGTGAAGAAATTGCTGGAAGGCAAGCAGATAAATGAGGAGGTTTTTGCAATTGCTTAAAGAAAGTGAGAATAAGGCACTGGATGAAAGGGATAGAGGCAGATAAGAAGGGGAGAATCATCGTGATTGGATGTAGCTCTGGAGGAAGGAGGTGTTGAAGATGAAACCGACATTTCAGTGGACTGCAGGGGACATTAAAAAACAAAGTATGGCCCACACTGAAGTTTGGGGTAAAATACGCTCTATGTGATCAATTCTAAGAGGCACATTGTTTTTTCAGTTTTGACGTGCTAAAATCAGATTGTTGGGACTTCCTTGGTGGTCCAGTGGTTAAGACTTTGCCTTCAGATGCAGGGGTTGTTGGTTCCATCCCTGGCTGGGGAGCTAAGATCACACCTACTTTGTGGCTAAAATAAAAAGAGATAAAACAGAAGCAATATTGTAACAAATTCAATAATAACTTTAAAAGGGTCCACACCACAGCTATTTTTAGAAAATACATGAAAAGAAATGAAATCAGGCTGTCTCCCATAAACAAAGGTGTCTTTCAATCACTGGGTGGCAGTAAGTTATGAGAACATCATCACCAGCCCACGTCATGTGGACTTGGTGCCTTGGCTGTTAAATAGTGTCAGAACTCCAACTGGAGCTTCAGCCCACTGCTCGCCCTGCAGACCCACAGCTACCGAGGGCAGGAAGCCCTGTCACATTGCTTTTAAAAAAGAGTGAACTTTAAAGCTATAAAGGCTCATGTGACTTATTTATCTATTGCATGGGGCCATCTTGAAGGCATCAAATGTCCATTGACTAAAAATCTTTTCTTGTTGTTTACTGACATTACTATTCGTCATGCTTTGGCTTGCTATTTTAAACATTTATTGATTTATTTTTGGCTATTCTGGGTTTTCCTTGCTGTTGCAGACTCTTCTCTAGTGGCAGGGAGTGGGGGCTACACTCGAGGTGGAAGACTTCTTGTTGCGGTGACTTCTCTTGCCGTGGAATTGGGCTCTAGGGCACATGGGCTTCCGTCGTTGCGGCCCATGGGCTCCATAGTTGCGGCTTTGAGACTCTAGGGCACAGGCTCCATACTTGTGGCTCATGGGCTGAGTTGCTCCGCAGCATGTGGGATCCTCCCGGCTCAGGGATCAAACCCCTGTCTCCTGTATTGGCAGGCGAACTCTCCACCACTGAGCTACCAGGGAAGCCTGACTAAAAATCTTTTTACTGAGTTTGAACAGAAGTTTTACTTAACTTCTGATGATACACAATTCAGTGGGATGTGCATGGGGGTCAGTTGCTCAGTCGAGTCTAACTCTTTGTGACCCCATGGACTGTAGCCCACCTGGCTCCTCCGTCCATGGGATTTCTCAGGCAAGAATACTTTAGTGAGTTGCCATTTCCTTCTCCAGGGGATCTTCCTGGCCCAGGGATTGAACCCACCTCTCCTGCATGGGCAGGCAGATTCTTTACCACTGAGCCACCTGGGAAGCCCACAGTGACTACAGTTTAAACAGGAACAAACAAATGGCACAGGTGACAACAGTGCATTATGATAAATGACAGAAGCCAGGGACAGAAGACCGCAGGTGGCATGCGGTCTTATATGTCCTTCCAGAAAAGGCAAAACTACAGGTAGGGAAAACAGATCAGTGTTTCCCAGGGACTGAAAGGAACAGACGGCCTGCCAAGAGCCAAGAGGGAACCTCTGGGATTCATGAATGGTCTGTAGCTTAATTATGTGATGTGTTTGTTGGGTTGGCCCAAAAGTTCATGCAGGATTTTCTGTAACATTGTACAGGAGAGTCAGAAACTCCAACTGGAGCTTCAGCCCACTGCTCGCCCTGCAGACCCACAGCTACCGAGGGCAGGAAGCCCTGTCACATTGCTTTTAAAAAAGAGTGAACTTTAAAGCTATAAAGGCTCATGTGACTTATTTATCTATTGCATGGGGCCATCTTGAAGGCATCAAATGTCCATTGACTAAAAATCTTTTCTTGTTGTTTACTGACATTACTATTCGTCATGCTTTGGCTTGCTATTTTAAACATTTATTGATTTATTTTTGGCTATTCTGGGTTTTCCTTGCTGTTGCAGACTCTTCTCTAGTGGCAGGGAGTGGGGGCTACACTCGAGGTGGAAGACTTCTTGTTGCGGTGACTTCTCTTGCCGTGGAATTGGGCTCTAGGGCACATGGGCTTCCGTCGTTGCGGCCCATGGGCTCCATAGTTGCGGCTTTGAGACTCTAGGGCACAGGCTCCATACTTGTGGCTCATGGGCTGAGTTGCTCCGCAGCATGTGGGATCCTCCCGGCTCAGGGATCAAACCCCTGTCTCCTGTATTGGCAGGCGAACTCTCCACCACTGAGCTACCAGGGAAGCCTGACTAAAAATCTTTTTACTGAGTTTGAACAGAAGTTTTACTTAACTTCTGATGATACACAATTCAGTGGGATGTGCATGGGGGTCAGTTGCTCAGTCGAGTCTAACTCTTTGTGACCCCATGGACTGTAGCCCACCTGGCTCCTCCGTCCATGGGATTTCTCAGGCAAGAATACTTTAGTGAGGTGCCATTTCCTTCTCAGGGATCTTCCTGGCCCATGGATTGAACCCACCTCTCCTGAATTGCCAGGTAGATTCTTTACCACTGAGCCACCTGGGAAGCCCACAGTGACTACAGTTTAAACAGGAACAAACAAATGGCACAGGTGACAACAGTGCATTATGATAAATGACAGAAGCCAGGGACAGAAGACCGCAGGTGGCATGCGGTCTTATATGTCCTTCCAGAAAAGGCAAAACTACAGGTAGGGAAAACAGATCAGTGTTTCCCAGGGACTGAAAGGAACAGACGGCCTGCCAAGAGCCAAGAGGGAACCTCTGGGATTCATGAATGGTCTGTAGCTTAATTATGTGATGTGTTTGTTGGGTTGGCCCAAAAGTTCATTCAGGATTTTCTGTAACATTGTACAGGAGAGTCAGAACGAACTTTTGGGCCAACCCAATACAACTGGATACAGTTGCGGAAACTTCTTAAACTGCTTAAAAAGCATAAACTTCATTGTATGTAAATGTTGTCTCAGTAAGCCTTTTTTGAATGTGCCTGAAAAATTCAAAAAAAAAAACACCCTGAGACTAAATCCCAGCCATTCCTCTTAGCCGCTGTGTGTCCTGGGCAGCTTCTTAAATCTCTCTGATCTGACCCAGGCTCTCACCTACACAGAGGCCTGCTGCACAGGGCTTTGCCTACAGAGCTAAATGAAAGAATGTATGTAAAGAATTCTGAGACCTTGACAAGGAGCAAATTTTCCATAATGTAGCTGGCATGCCAGCAGGGACCACAGACAGAGTCATTACTGAAGAATTAATCGGTTGTTGGGATGACAGAATTGTACAGGCCAATCAATTGCTTGTGGCTGAAACCATCATTCTGATCAAAACAATGTTGAAATCAGGGCTCCAGGGAGACATGGCCGGAGCCATTTACAGTCTGTGCGTTCAAGCCTTCATGGCCATGATTCACACAATCCATCTCACTCTGAGAAACTTTACCAAGAAGGAGAGAGTGTTGGGCGAAAGTTGTTTTCAGCAGGGCTCCAAAGATGCCCGGGAGGCTGAGCATGGTCCCCTGCATACACATCAAGGACTGATTTGAATCGACTTTTGTTCCGCACAAATATTTGAATCATATGCACACTGCAGAAGGAACCAAGTATTTGGATCAAACAGGATTGCATTAAGGACTCTGCATTCACTGGCCTTGCAAGAACCCTAAGAGGTGGAAACTACAATTGTCCCCAGGAAATTGAGGAGGAAACAGAATCAGAGAGGTAACGGGACTTGTCCAGGGTCATAGCTAGTTAGGGGGAGAGCCTGGATTCATATCCTAAAGTCCGAATCCAGTGCGTCTTAAGCAGCCCCTACCCCAAGGGAAGGCCTGAGAACCCAGAGCAGGGGCGAAGAGCCTGGAAGCAGAGGCCTGGAAGTCAATACCTGGATGGGGGGTGCCTGTGGCATGGGGTGCTGGAGTGAGGGATCCTTGGGGGGAGGTCTTGGATTGGGTCCCCTAGAGTAGGTAAATGCCTAGAGGTGGAGGGCCCAGATTGTACTTTGCTCTGAAAGCTAGTTACCTTTCCATTTCTTTCTTTCTCATTGAGAGCACTCCTGGGCAGTCTTATAAGGCTGCTCACCCTTTCCTATGATGATTCTTGAGACTAGTAAGCACCAAAGCCCCGGGGAGGTGAATCCTGACAATCCAGTCTTCACCTGACTTCAGGTAATGACACACTTTGTATCAGTTCCTGTACTCCCGAAGAGCATCTCCTTCTGGACCTGTTGTTACCTGTTGGCTCTGCTGTGGTGAGTCTCACTTCTTCCCTGAGCCTCTCTTCCCCCGTCTGCAAAACAGGCCCTTCTCTGGGCTCCTTTCCAGTTTGGATGCTGCAATATAGCAGGTTGTACTTTCCTTTCTCATGGCCACTGGTTCATCAGCCACTCTTGCTGTGTTTGGCGGAAGCATTCTGGGGCTCCTAATCCCCCTTCCTTCAGAAATCTAAAGATTGTGTCCAGAGTAGAAAATCCTGGTTACCTCAGAGTAAGCCTGTAAGAGTCAGTTTTTATAAATGAGACAGAGAAAGAGACACCCAGGCAAATCTTTAATCCTAGAAGTAGATCATCCAACTTACAACCTCTACCAATGTCGATGCTGGATAAACCCCATTTTAAATGTTAACTTGTCAACCGTAAGAAGCCAAACTGATTGTTACTTCCTTCTACATTAAACACATACCTGTAATTTATTGGGGCTTTTTTTCTGAGACAAATAAAATACCCAGTCAGATCTGTTCGGCAAGCCCCATATGATTAGGTATAGGTGTCTAGGAGAAACTACAATTGTCCCCAGGAAATTGAGGAGGAAACAGAATCAGAGAGGTAACGGGACTTGTCCAGGGTCATAGCTAGTTAGGGGGAGAGCCTGGATTCATATCCTAAAGTCCGAATCCAGTGCGTCTTAAGCAGCCCCTACCCCAAGGGAAGGCCTGAGAACCCAGAGCAGGGGCGAAGAGCCTGGAAGCAGAGGCCTGGAAGTCAATACCTGGATGGGGGGTGCCTGTGGCATGGGGTGCTGGAGTGAGGGATCCTTGGGGGGAGGTCTTGGATTGGGTCCCCTAGAGTAGGTAAATGCCTAGAGGTGGAGGGCCCAGATTGTACTTTGCTCTGAAAGCTAGTTACCTTTCCATTTCTTTCTTTCTCATTGAGAGCACTCCTGGGCAGTCTTATAAGGCTGCTCACCCTTTCCTATGATGATTCTTGAGACTAGTAAGCACCAAAGCCCCGAGAGAGGTGAATCCTGACAATCCAGTCTTCACCTGACTTCAGGTAATGACACACTTTGTATCAGTTCCTGTACTCCCGAAGAGCATCTCCTTCTGGACCTGTTGTTACCTGTTGGCTCTGCTGTGGTGAGTCTCACTTCTTCCCTGAGCCTCTCTTCCCCCGTCTGCAAAACAGGCCCTTCTCTGGGCTCCTTTCCAGTTTGGATGCTGCAATATAGCAGGTTGTACTTTCCTTTCTCATGGCCACTGGTTCATCAGCCACTCTTGCTGTGTTTGGCGGAAGCATTCTGGGGCTCCTAATCCCCCTTCCTTCAGAAATCTAAAGATTGTGTCCAGAGTAGAAAATCCTGGTTACCTCAGAGTAAGCCTGTAAGAGTCAGTTTTTATAAATGAGACAGAGAAAGAGACACCCAGGCAAATCTTTAATCCTAGAAGTAGATCATCCAACTTACAACCTCTACCAATGTCGATGCTGGATAAACCCCATTTTAAATGTTAACTTGTCAACCGTAAGAAGCCAAACTGATTGTTACTTCCTTCTACATTAAACACATACCTGTAATTTATTGGGGCTTTTTTTCTGAGACAAATAAAATACCCAGTCAGATCTGTTCGGCAAGCCCCATATGATTAGGTATAGGTGTCTAGGAGGATGAAGGATTCCAGTTTAAAGAGGAGGAGGTAAACACCTCAATCTAAGAAATCAAGAACATGCATAAAGATGTACCAAAGGGATTGTGTCTTACAGCAACAGTGATGCAAAATGGTATGAAAGCGTTCATAAATGAAGAGACAATTCTGTACTCAGCTGGCTCAAGAACTGAGCTAAATTGGTTCAATTGACAAGCATCTATTAAGCACAACCCGTGCTGATTGTTGTTCTGGGGAGTCACGGCGAATCGTAAGACTTGGTCCCACAGGGAGGGAAAGAGAGGGTGGAGCAAACTGAGAGAACAGCATTGACGTAAATATATTACCATGTGTAAACTAGCTGATGGGATCCTTCTATATAGCACGGTAAGCCTGACTTCCTGTGATGCCCAAGAGGGGTGCTGTGGGGAATTGGGAAGGAGGCTTAAGAGGGAGGGAGATATGTATACATACAGCTGGTTCACTTCGTCGTATAGCAGAAACTAAGATTGTAAAGCAACTATCTCCCAATGAAAAAATCCATTTAAAAAATAAACTTGTTCCCTGTCTTCAAAGAATTCACTGTTAAGTGAGGAGACCTACACCCCTTCAGCCAGGAAAGGGTTCTCGGGGAGCCGTGTCAGGCTCAAGAAAACCAAATGTTGTTTAGTTGCTAAGTTGTGTCGGACTCTCTTGTGATCCCATGGACTGTCGCCCACCAGGCTTCTCTGTCTATGGGATTTCCCAGGCAGGGATGCTGGAGTGGGCTGCCATTTCCTTGTCTGGGGGATCTTCCCAACCCAGGGACTGAGGCCACGTCTTCTGTGCTGCAGGTGGCTTCTTTACCACGGAGCCACCAAGGACACCCAGGGAAGCTAAAGGAATAACTTGTGTGAAAGCAACAAACTTGTGCTCAGTGGTCAAGTTGTCACCATGATGGGTCTCCCTTGGTGGACACAGCCAGCCTCCTCTGCCCTTGCTGCTGTCCTCTTTGGTCTCTGCCCCACCTTCCTCTTGTGGGCAGTGCTGTTATAGGTTAAATTGTGTCCCTGCCAAGAGATGCTGAGGTCCTAACCCCCAGTACCTGTGAATATGACCTTATTTGGAAACTGGGTCTTTGCAGATAGTCAGATGGGGATGACGTCATTCATGGGTGTCTGAATCCAATATGACTATGTCTTTATAAAAGAGGGTAAATATGGACACAGAGACAGATACTCAAAGATGTACCAAAGGGATTGTGTCTTACAGCAACAGTATAAAAAATTTTTTGAGCTTTAAAATTGGTTCAATTGACAAGCATCTATTAAGCACAACCCGTGCTGATTGTTGTTCTGGGGAGTCACGGCGAATCGTAAGACTTGGTCCCACAGGGAGGGAAAGAGAGGGTGGAGCAAACTGAGAGAACAGCATTGACGTAAATATATTACCATGTGTAAACTAGCTGATGGGATCCTTCTATATAGCACGGTAAGCCTGACTTCCTGTGATGCCCAAGAGGGGTGCTGTGGGGAATTGGGAAGGAGGCTTAAGAGGGAGGGAGATATGTATACATACAGCTGGTTCACTTCGTCGTATAGCAGAAACTAAGATTGTAAAGCAACTATCTCCCAATGAAAAAATCCATTTAAAAAATAAACTTGTTCCCTGTCTTCAAAGAATTCACTGTTAAGTGAGGAGACCTACACCCCTTCAGCCAGGAAAGGGTTCTCGGGGAGCCGTGTCAGGCTCAAGAAAACCAAATGTTGTTTAGTTGCTAAGTTGTGTCGGACTCTCTTGTGATCCCATGGACTGTCGCCCACCAGGCTTCTCTGTCTATGGGATTTCCCAGGCAGGGATGCTGGAGTGGGCTGCCATTTCCTTGTCTGGGGGATCTTCCCAACCCAGGGACTGAGGCCACGTCTTCTGTGCTGCAGGTGGCTTCTTTACCACGGAGCCACCAAGGACACCCAGGGAAGCTAAAGGAATAACTTGTGTGAAAGCAACAAACTTGTGCTCAGTGGTCAAGTTGTCACCATGATGGGTCTCCCTTGGTGGACACAGCCAGCCTCCTCTGCCCTTGCTGCTGTCCTCTTTGGTCTCTGCCCCACCTTCCTCTTGTGGGCAGTGCTGTTATAGGTTAAATTGTGTCCCTGCCAAGAGATGCTGAGGTCCTAACCCCCAGTACCTGTGAATATGACCTTATTTGGAAACTGGGTCTTTGCAGATAGTCAGATGGGGATGACGTCATTCATGGGTGTCTGAATCCAATATGACTATGTCTTTATAAAAGAGGGTAAATATGGACACAGAGACAGATACTCAAAAGGGCAGATGCTGTAAAGTCAGGGGAGGAATGCCATCTATACATCAAGGGATGCTGGCGGCTACTGGAAGCTAGGAGGGAGGCTTGGAACACGTGCTCCTTCAGAGCCCTCAGAAAGAACCAACCCTGGTGACACTTTGACTTTGGACTTCCAGCCTCCAGGACTGTGAGGCAAGACCCAGGTGGTGGTCCTTGCTCATGGTAGCCCCAAGAACCTAATGCAAGACTTGAGCTCCTCCGTCTTAGGACCTCGCATGCTGTTCTCTCTGCCTGGGTGACTCTCCTTTGCCTGCCTCTTCCCCTGGCTAACTCCTCCCTAGTCTGGACATGACCTCTTCCTCATCACATATCCCCAAAGGCAGCACATGGGTCTGATTCTCCCTCATGTAATTCCCTGATACACCCCATCTCTCCCTATGTGCTCCTCCAAGGCACGGTTGGCACTCAGCAAGTACCCGCTATCATCAACAGTGCTGAGCTGGCTTCCTATGAGAAGCAAGTGTGTGGTCAGGCGTGAGTGTCCTCTGCAAACCTGAAAGCCCTCGAGGACTAGGTGTTCATTAGTTGTGTCCAAGTTGAGACTGCATTGGATACACGGTGACCCTCGCTCTTGCACTTAGGCAAGTGCTGCATGTTGAAGCTGTCTGTATGTTTTCTTGCGTGTATACATTCAGGCCCTTCAGTCATGTCCAACTCTTTGTGGCCTCATGACTGTAGCCGGCCAGGCTCCTCTGACCGTGCAATTTCCCAGGGAAGAATACTGAAGTGGGTTGCAGTGCCCTACTATGGGGAATCTTCCCAACTTGGGGATCAAACCCACATCTCCTGCAGCTCCTGTACTACAGGTGGATTCTTTACCACTAAGCCACCAGGGAAACCTGTGTGTTTTCTTGGTGGACAGAAAAAAGAATTTGTGTTTGGGCCCGGAGGTGTTTGCATTTGGAGGTGCCCCGTTGGGTTCCATCCTTTCTGCTCTCCACTTGAAACCTAGCCAAAAAGCCCTGATAGGAGGAGCGAGCTGTTAGTGTGGAAGGTACGGGAACCATTCTAGGGCAAGGTAAGCAGGAGCCATCCACAGGAACAGACTCACTTGGCCTCAGGGAAGGTCCAGAAGGCCTCTCCATCTGGCTGGCCATTTAGAAACCTGACCTCTTTGCAAGCAGTGAACATCCGGGACCCATTAAAATGCAAGGCACCTGCTGGGCGTCTGAGAAGGAATTTGCTCATCAGAAATTAACCACTTTGGGGGCATTTGAGGCTCCATCTCCAGGTGACAGGAGAGTTTAATACAGCAAGCAATAGACACTTCTGCTCAGACTCTAGTTTAAGGCTACAAGGCTCATTGGAGGCGGTCATCTCCCTTCTGTGTGCCTCGGTCTCCTCATCTGCAGATGGGGACGGCACCCCCGTTGTTTTCATGGGAGAAGTAAGTAAACACCTAGATCTGTAAGGTCTCTGGCTGAAAAGCTCTTTACAGGCAGGATGAATTGTCACTCTTATTTCTAACAAATATTCATGCCTTGGCACGAATTTCATAGCTCCACAGTATACACATCTACCTGAGCCCCCTCACCCCACCAGTTCCTTCCTTTGGCCATTTTTTGGTTGTTGTTTTGTTTGTTTATTTTGCTACACCATGCAGTTTGTGGGATCTTAGTTCCTTGACCAGGGATAGAACATGGGCCCAAGGCAGTGAAAGTGCAGAGTTTAAACCACTGGACCAACAGAGAATTCCCCCCATGTGTCCATTGGCCATTTCTGTATGGAGATTTTGAGCCCTGCTGACCTTGTCTCATCAACTGTCCCAGTGCTGCCTATCAGGCCATGCAATCATCCCCAGACACTCAGAGTTTTCATCTCTAAGTCTCTTCTAACTTTGATGCCCTACTGTTCCTGATTCTAGAGTCCAATGAAAGAATATAAACCATAAAAAAGATTGGTCATTTGCACGCAGAAAGATAGGAGAACATATGGAAATAAGGTGTTGTTGAGCAGTTATTGAACATTGGCTCTGCACCAAGACTTGTGCTGAAGGCTGTCAGCTGTCTATTCTTTTAGCACTCACACCCACCGTAGGAAGATAGCACTATCCCTCTTCTATAGAGGACACTGAGGTTCAGAAAGGTTTAGAAACCTCCCCAATGTCACACAGCAGGACCCATTTGTTCTGGCTGTTCATGGATGGATGTTGACCTGAGACCCAGGCTTCACTCTTCTTCCAGGTGCCCTTCAGAAACTTCTTCTCTGGATTCTTCCCTTGGTTCTCCCTTGCTCCAGCCTCCTTGGGCATGGTTAGTCCACCCAGCTCTCCAGCCAGACTCTATCTCCTGCTGAACAGTGGACTCCAGAAGAGGGGAAATCCTGCTTTATAGCATTTTCCAATTCCCCTGGTGTAAATACCCCCACCCTGAGATGCCTCATGATGTCAAACAGCTTGTAGCACTCCTAACCTTAGAAACTGGTACCAGCCAGCTGCAACACAGCCAACTCACGAGATTTGTTTCATGGGAGAAGTAAACACCTAGATCTGTAAGGTCTCTGGCTGAAAAGCTCTTTACAGGCAGGATGAATTGTCACTCTTATTTCTAACAAATATTCATGCCTTGGCACGAATTTCATAGCTCCACAGTATACACATCTACCTGAGCCCCCTCACCCCACCAGTTCCTTCCTTTGGCCATTTTTTGGTTGTTGTTTTGTTTGTTTATTTTGCTACACCATGCAGTTTGTGGGATCTTAGTTCCTTGACCAGGGATAGAACATGGGCCCAAGGCAGTGAAAGTGCAGAGTTTAAACCACTGGACCAACAGAGAATTCCCCCCATGTGTCCATTGGCCATTTCTGTATGGAGATTTTGAGCCCTGCTGACCTTGTCTCATCAACTGTCCCAGTGCTGCCTATCAGGCCATGCAATCATCCCCAGACACTCAGAGTTTTCATCTCTAAGTCTCTTCTAACTTTGATGCCCTACTGTTCCTGATTCTAGAGTCCAATGAAAGAATATAAACCATAAAAAAGATTGGTCATTTGCACGCAGAAAGATAGGAGAACATATGGAAATAAGGTGTTGTTGAGCAGTTATTGAACATTGGCTCTGCACCAAGACTTGTGCTGAAGGCTGTCAGCTGTCTATTCTTTTAGCACTCACACCCACCGTAGGAAGATAGCACTATCCCTCTTCTATAGAGGACACTGAGGTTCAGAAAGGTTTAGAAACCTCCCCAATGTCACACAGCAGGACCCATTTGTTCTGGCTGTTCATGGATGGATGTTGACCTGAGACCCAGGCTTCACTCTTCTTCCAGGTGCCCTTCAGAAACTTCTTCTCTGGATTCTTCCCTTGGTTCTCCCTTGCTCCAGCCTCCTTGGGCATGGTTAGTCCACCCAGCTCTCCAGCCAGACTCTATCTCCTGCTGAACAGTGGACTCCAGAAGAGGGGAAATCCTGCTTTATAGCATTTTCCAATTCCCCTGGTGTAAATACCCCCACCCTGAGATGCCTCATGATGTCAAACAGCTTGTAGCACTCCTAACAATTGAACCACCCACTCTTAGAAACTGGTACCAGCCAGCTCCAGGACACTTGCAGTCACACTGGTCAAGCAGAATCTACAGGACATTGTGGATAAAGTATAGGAGGTCAGAGAAAGACAGAAATCCAGTCTGGCTGCCAAGCCATCGAGTAGCTGGTGGTGGCCTTTGCTGAGATGGGAAGACTAAATGGGCCTCAAAATTGTGGTCACTGCTATATTCTCTCCAGGCTTAATGAGGGGAAGAACTATCACCCTGCCTTTGCTCTTGGAGTTGGAAATAGGAGAAAATGATCTACGCTCTGCACAAATGTATGCAATCCTAGAACCACTCAGTAGAGTAACTGACTGGCACACACATCTGAAACAAACCTCTTCTTTTTTGGTCCCTGCATTCATCAGAATAATTCTACTAGAACAAATAAGAACAAATTTCAATGATTTAAATCCCATTTATGTTCATATCTCGTGTGTAAGTGACAATCACAAGTTGAGGGGAGGGCGTGCTAGAGTAGAAGTGGGGACTCTGATCCACACAGACATGCAGAGATCCAGGCTGGGAGACGTCCTTCCGTGTGCAACACACAGCGTCTGTGATCAGCCTAGGGATAAAAGCCCGTTGGGAGGAGGAGAGAGAGAGAGGAGAAGGCATACAAACTCCAGAATCACTTCTTCCAAGGAGTGGCATCTTTATTTCTGCTGTATACTTTGCTGAGAACTGGTCAGCATGGCCCCATCTACCTGGGGAGAGCCGAGACATGCGACTCTTGGCCAGGCAGCCGCTTCTGAAGAGCAGCTTCACATCTGGAAGGGAACTCGGGTCCCTGGGGGACAGCCGTTCACTTCTGCCTCAGTGTCCCATCTGGGCTCTGCCTTGGGCAAGTCTCTTAACTACTCTGAATCTCCATTTACTCCAACCTAGTGCTTGTCTCATAGGGTCCCTGTACAGCCAAAAGGAAATCATGCTTGTAAAACACTTGACCTGCTTTCTTGCCACACTCAGTACATTTGAACCAGGAGGACTATGATCACTCAGTCCCCTTCCCTGATTTCCCAGATGAGCCTACTTTATATTCATGCATGCTCCCTCCTTCAATCATAGCCTTTCACCTGCAATCTACAAAGAATAAATCCACATAATACAGGCACTGAGAAGGAGCTTTATCCCCTAGAGGGCCCCTTCTTGGTGCACAGAACTGGCTTAGGTGCCAAGGGACCTGAACCTTTGTCCTAGATTGAACAGCGACACATTAGATCCCGTAGCAAAGTTTTTCAAATTCCCAGAGGCTCCCTTATTTTCTTTATAGAAGAAGGATAACAATAAATATCCAAGCTCATTGGGAGGATGAAGTAAGACATCTCATGCACAAGTAAGGAAATGTCTGTCTCCTTCTCAGCATCAGAAAACCCTCTGAAGGCGACTTAGGATATAGTTAGATGGGGCACATTTATACATGGACTGATCATCAGCAGACAGGCCTCATTTGGAAAATGATCCATTTGGTAATCAGCACATACTGCTGCCTTATGAGCAGAGAGGTCTCTTCAGCAAGAAGTTGAAGCTGTTCATTTTCCAAGACTTCTCCCTCTTGTCTCAGTGGTGCATGCTCAAGGTTGTCCAGGGTCCCGGGCAATCAGAAATGATTTGTGTCAGAGAGTGCATTACAAGAATCATTTGTCATTTCTGGTTCATGTTTGAATTTGAAGAATGATGCCGGGGACTGATGTGAAGGCATGATGCGCGATGTTGTTAGGATCAGTAGCAGAATCATTGTGTTAACCTTCGCGGGAGTTCACCCTGGGGTTCCATTCCAACATAGGGGAATGGATTGAGAGAGTACTGCTAATGAGAATGCCTTGTATTGGATGACAGTCTTTTCTCAAAAAATAAAATAGACTCCGAATGGTGTAGAGCTGCACAGAATGACCCATCGTGAACATCCGATTCAACCCCTTATTTTACAGAGAGGAGAATGGAGGGGCAGAGAGGTTGTGTGTGCTCATGGCCACAAAACTAGATTGCCAGCTGATTAGAGGGTGCCTTCGTCTTTCAAAAGCTGGCAGGCAGGTTTGGAATATCAACTGAGGAATTTGGAGCCCAAGGTTCTGGCCCGGCTCCATCTTCAACTGACTGTGATTTCCAACAAAACCCTCCACTTCTTGGCACCTCCATCTGCCTCCCTGGAAGAAGACCTCGGTCATGACCCCAGGGGTCTATACTCTGGACATTTTGTGATTCTATGCTATTCAAGAGACAAGACAGACTTTTGATCCTTTGGGGGCAGGACCCTTATTTCTCCAGATATCTGGAGAAGCTTCTCAGAAGTGGCTTTTGATCTGAATCTTGTGACATAAGTAGGTTTCTCTTTAATAGAGAAAAGAAGGACACCCCAAGCAGAGAGAATGGCATAGCCGAAGGCAAGGAGAAAGGGGGAGGCTGCTAGGAGGTAATCTTGTGTACTTGACTGTGGCTAAGTGAGAGCGTGTGAGGGGAAGACAGAGGAAGAGGCTGATCAACAATTTGAGATCATGGAGAGCCTGAATGACATCTGAAGGCGACTTAGGATATAGTTAGATGGGGCACATTTATACATGGACTGATCATCAGCAGACAGGCCTCATTTGGAAAATGATCCATTTGGTAATCAGCACATACTGCTGCCTTATGAGCAGAGAGGTCTCTTCAGCAAGAAGTTGAAGCTGTTCATTTTCCAAGACTTCTCCCTCTTGTCTCAGTGGTGCATGCTCAAGGTTGTCCAGGGTCCCGGGCAATCAGAAATGATTTGTGTCAGAGAGTGCATTACAAGAATCATTTGTCATTTCTGGTTCATGTTTGAATTTGAAGAATGATGCCGGGGACTGATGTGAAGGCATGATGCGCGATGTTGTTAGGATCAGTAGCAGAATCATTGTGTTAACCTTCGGGAGTTCACCCTGGGGTTCCATTCCAACATAGGGAATGGATTGAGAGAGTACTGCTAATGAGAATGCCTTGTATTGGATGACAGTCTTTTCTCAAAAAATAAAATAGACTCCGAATGGTGTAGAGCTGCACAGAATGACCCATCGTGAACATCCGATTCAACCCCTTATTTTACAGAGAGGAGAATGGAGGGGCAGAGAGGTTGTGTGTGCTCATGGCCACAAAACTAGATTGCCAGCTGATTAGAGGGTGCCTTCGTCTTTCAAAAGCTGGCAGGCAGGTTTGGAATATCAACTGAGGAATTTGGAGCCCAAGGTTCTGGCCCGGCTCCATCTTCAACTGACTGTGATTTCCAACAAAACCCTCCACTTCTTGGCACCTCCATCTGCCTCCCTGGAAGAAGACCTCGGTCATGACCCCAGGGGTCTATACTCTGGACATTTTGTGATTCTATGCTATTCAAGAGACAAGACAGACTTTTGATCCTTTGGGGGCAGGACCCTTATTTCTCCAGATATCTGGAGAAGCTTCTCAGAAGTGGCTTTTGATCTGAATCTTGTGACATAAGTAGGTTTCTCTTTAATAGAGAAGAGAGAAGGACACCCCCAAGCAGAGAGAATGGCATAGCCGAAGGCAAGGAGAAAGGGGGAGGCTGCTAGGAGGTAATCTTGTGTACTTGACTGTGGCTAAGTGAGAGCGTGTGAGGGGGAAGACAGAGGAAGAGAGCGCTGATCAACAATTTGATCAGATCATGGAGAGCCTTGAATGTCAAGTTCAAGGACCTCATGTCTGGAAGCACCAGGGGCGACGATCTTGCCTCCAGAGAATGTTTGGCAGTCCTTGGACACATTTTTGGTTGTCACTGCTCCCAGAGAAGTGGCTAAACACCCAGCATCTGGACCACACGCAGGACAGCTCAAAGCCACAAAGGGTTATGCAGCCAGAAATGTCATTAATGCCAAAGCTAAGAAACTACTCGAAGCAGAGAGAGGTTCTTTACTGCCCTGTCCGGAGGCTGCATCGTGTTGGGCAGGAGGCAAGATAAGGCAGGGGACTGCAGCATCATCCACGGATGAGGGGAGAGGGTCTGAACTGAGGCGGGGCCAAGAGGACCGGCATGAGTGACTTAGAAGAGCTGGGATTACCAGAATGCAGTTTTTGAATCTCTTGTGTTAACACCTTCAGACTTCATGCTGCCTTTTTTATAGCGTCTTCTTTCCTCTTTCCTATTTGTTTGCTCTGTGGTCTGAAGAACCAGAGTCTGAAAGGAAACTCAGGATTGAATTTCACCTACAGCATCCTCCACAGGTCCATCCATCGCTGTCTTGCTTTTAATCAGACTCATTCCTGGAGGGAGAGGGAAGGTCAGGAGATAGCGCACGAAGGCATCGGCAGCCTTGTTGGCAGTTTTGATCTTGTAATGATTTGTGTCATTATTCATTTACTGCCATTTTCTACCACACGATTGCCCAGTCTGAGACCAGGGGATCATTTTCTTTGCTGTATTCAGTGAGCCCCACATAGTGCCTGATGTGTGTGTGTGTGTGTGTGTGTGTGTGTGTGTGTGTGTGTGTGTCACTCAGTCCTGCTCAATTCTTTGCAACCCCGATGGACTGTAGCCCGCCAAGCTCCTCTGTCCATGGGATCCTCCAGGCAAGTAGACTGGAGTGCGTTGCCATTTCCTCCACCGGGGAATCTTCCTGACCCTGGGGTCTAGCCCAGGTATCCCACATTGCAGGCTTATTCTTTACCCCTGAGCCACCAGGGGAAATCTGACACTTAGTAGATGCCTTAAAAACGAGTCAAATGAATCAATGTCTCTTGGCTTCGGTTGGGATCACACAGTTGCAGGAGGAGAGCTGTGGACATCCCAGCATGGTGGGCTGGACCTCACGCTTCACAGAGGGCTGAACAGGAGGCTTGTTGTGGCTCCAGCTTCCCTCCATGGGTCCCATGGTGGGGGGCACAGACCCGCCTCCCCAGAGCAAGAAGGGAGCAGAGGAGAAGTAGCAGGCAGATAAGATGGGACCCGACAGTGTCCTATACCATCCTACAAGTCCTTTCTTACAGACCCCTCCTGAGCATCCCTTTTGTGGAAGTAACGTTTCCCCTCCAGGCTGTCCCTGGCTCAGTCTCGGAACATTGAGGCTGAGGCTCAGGGGCGGGACAAAGGGCTGGTCTTACCCTGTGATTGGTCTGTTGCTGAAGCAGTTAGCGGAGCTTCTCCTCCCCTTCCGCATCCCACTATTCAAGACCTGAGCGAGGTTTCCTGAAGCCTCAGATTGTCCCCAGCCCAGAAAATGAAGCTGGGCCTGGGGAGAAGCTGAGGATGGGGAAAGAAGGACCTCCTTCGATGAAGCCTCGAGGGATGTGTCCCCAGTACATTGAATTTCACCTACAGCATCCTCCACAGGTCCATCCATCGCTGTCTTGCTTTTAATCAGACTCATTCCTGGAGGGAGAGGGAAGGTCAGGAGATAGCGCACGAAGGCATCGGCAGCCTTGTTGGCAGTTTTGATCTTGTAATGATTTGTGTCATTATTCATTTACTGCCATTTTCTACCACACGATTGCCCAGTCTGAGACCAGGGGATCATTTTCTTTGCTGTATTCAGTGAGCCCCACATAGTGCCTGATGTGTGTGTGTGTGTGTGTGTGTGTGTGTGTGTGTGTGTGTGTGTCACTCAGTCCTGCTCAATTCTTTGCAACCCCGATGGACTGTAGCCCGCCAAGCTCCTCTGTCCATGGGATCCTCCAGGCAAGTAGACTGGAGTGCGTTGCCATTTCCTCCACCGGGGAATCTTCCTGACCCTGGGGTCTAGCCCAGGTATCCCACATTGCAGGCTTATTCTTTACCCCTGAGCCACCAGGGAAGTCTGACACTTAGTAGATGCCTTAAAAACGAGTCAAATGAATCAATGTCTCTTGGCTTCGGTTGGGATCACACAGTTGCAGGAGGAGAGCTGTGGACATCCCAGCATGGTGGGCTGGACCTCACGCTTCACAGAGGGCTGAACAGGAGGCTTGTTGTGGCTCCAGCTTCCCTCCATGGGTCCCATGGTGGGGGGCACAGACCCGCCTCCCCAGAGCAAGAAGGGAGCAGAGGAGAAGTAGCAGGCAGATAAGATGGGACCCGACAGTGTCCTATACCATCCTACAAGTCCTTTCTTACAGACCCCTCCTGAGCATCCCTTTTGTGGAAGTAACGTTTCCCCTCCAGGCTGTCCCTGGCTCAGTCTCGGAACATTGAGGCTGAGGCTCAGGGGCGGGACAAAGGGCTGGTCTTACCCTGTGATTGGTCTGTTGCTGAAGCAGTTAGCGGAGCTTCTCCTCCCCTTCCGCATCCCACTATTCAAGACCTGAGCGAGGTTTCCTGAAGCCTCAGATTGTCCCCAGCCCAGAAAATGAAGCTGGGCCTGGGGAGAAGCTGAGGATGGGGGAAAGAAGGACCTCCTTCGATGACAAGCTCTCGGCGACCGTGGTCGGACTAGGAGTGTACGGTCTTGTCTGTGAGTATGTGTGGGTGTGCTAGAGATGGTACAGTGGGGAAGACTTTACTTCCTGGAATGCACCAACCCCACAGCTCAAGGAATCCAGCCAATCTAATTCTCAGCGACCTGGGCCGCCATCTGGCCCTCACCCCCAGATGGTGAGAATTGGGGGCCTCTGCAAGGTCAACCCTCCCTCTAAAGTCAGAGAGGGGACTAGAACGCACATGTTTGACTCCTCAGTGCTTTCTGTCAAGGGGTCTGTCTGCTCTAGATGCGGGGTTGGCCCAGAGCGAGCAGCTGAGATTTGGTGGACCCCACCTGCTGCCCCCCGCCCTGCCCAGCTTGCTCCGCCCTAGCATTCCCCGCAACAGAGCCTCCTGCTTTTCCGTGGCACCTGGTCCTGCTGGGATGTTCTGTCACCCATGTCCTAGACTGTTCCGGAAAGTTTGTCTTAAAGGGCTGGGAAGCCGTAGATGGTTAGATAGCATCACCTACTCAATGGACATGAACTTGAGCAAACTCCAGGAGATCGTGGGAAGACAGAAGAGCCTGGCATGCTGCTGTCCACGGGGTCGCAAAGAGTCAGGCATGACTTAGCGACCAAACAACAAGGCCATAGCTACAATCTCCTAGTGCTCCGGGGTGGATGCAGTTGGAGATCCAAATTCTATCAGGTTAAATGAATATGCAGAGCAGCAATGGAGAGGCGGACATGGAGAACTGTCTTATGCACATTGAGGTGAGAGAGGGGAATATGCTGTGGGACTAGGGGATCTCAAAAAGGGGCTCTGTGGCGACCTAGAGGGGTGGGATGGAGAGGAGATGGGGGGGTTGGGGGAGGGAGAATAAAAAAAATCAAAAAAATAAAAATAAAAATTCCATCAGGTTTTTACTGTAAGGTTTGAGGCTTTGTTACTTGGCTTCTTTAAGCCTCCATTAAGAGGTCAAAATAGGAACATAGGACGTGATTCAGAAAATTCTTGTCTAGGTAAAATAAAATCAAACCAGCAGTTCAACTATAAAATTTAAAAGGTTAAATAAATAAATAAATAATTCCTGTAGTAAAAGAAGAAGAAATATAGGCTTATAACACTCATGACTGACTGATATGGGATCTTTGTGAAGGGGTTCTGAAATGCTTATAAGATTAAAATATAATAAAAAACTATTACTGAAAAATGTTTCTAAATCCAAAAATTGAATAGAACAGTGTACAAAAGAGCACATTGTCTACCTCACACAGAGTAGGGACCCAAAAAGCTTTTGTTAAAAGAATGAATTACACAGATTAACAAACACGATTCACTTTAGAGAATGTATGTATTTATTTATTTTTATGGCTGGATGTTTGTTGCTGCGGGGGCTTCCTCTGCTTACAGTGTGTGGGCTTCTCACTGCCGTGACTTTTCCCATCCAAGTGCTAACCAGGCCAACCCTGCTCAGCTGCAGAGATCAGATGAGATCGGGCATGTTCAGGGTGGTATGGCCGTGGACTGCAGTGGCTTCTCTTGCGGATCATGTGACCTGGAGCACGTGGGCTTCCATGGCTGCGGTTCCGAGGCTCTAGAGCCCAGGCAGGCTCCACAGTTGTGGCTCACGGGCCTACCTGCTCCGCAGCATCCCCAGACTAGAGATCGAATCTGTATTTCCTGCATTGCAGGTGAGTTCTTTACCACTGGACCACCAGGGAAGCCCACGAAGCACTTACAGAAAGCTGTTAGAAGCACTCTCTGATCCCTTGCTACCTCATGGTTGCTATTGGGGTCCTGAGGGAGCTGGCCCATCTCCCTTCCCCAGGGAGGACCCTGTGCTGTTTCTCAGTATTTTCACTTCCATCCGCTCTCATTGGCCTCCGTAGCAACAGCCTTCCTGAGAAGAACACTGAACAAGTGTCCGGATGCCTCAGGCTCCCATCTGAGCTCCTGCTCAGAGCAAAGCTGACCTGTCCTTTGTTTAGGTCAATTAAGGGATTTCATAGAAAGGTCTGGCACTGTCTGTGGGCACTTCCAGGGTGACCACATGAGGAGGGCATCACTGCCATCCACCAAGCAGCTCTAGATGCACCACAGACCCCCTCAGGGGGCTTTTCAAGTGCATCGATGTTTGGGTCTTACCCCTTAGAGATTCTGATGTGACCGGACTCCAGTGGGGCTTGGGCATGACTATGTTTTCAAAGTTTTCTAGATAATTTGAGCAAGTAGTCTGGTTTAAGCACAGCTGCTATACTTTTGTTCTGTCTTCTGGAAACCAAATCTTACAAGTTCAACCCAATCCCCGGATGCCTCCCGCCTGTCCTCTCCCCTGTGGGAAGCCCCACCATGGGGACTCAACTGTAGAGCCCAAATAATTGGGCTAGACTCTGGACTGTTTCTCCTTGTGGGTCATCCCCAGGTGGCCAAAGCTCCCTGCTGGGCACTCCTCTCTCTCCACCTCCAATGGTTCAGTCCCATTGATTCAGAGCCTGGCTCCTTCCTCCTTTCTCACCACTCCCTGAGCAGCAGGAGAAGGAGATGTCCCCAGGGCTATCGATTCCCAAGGAACTCGCAGGGTAGCAATTTCTTCCTTAATTAAGACCATCATGACAAGCCACTGGTGTGGGGCCAGTTAATCAGCTCTCCTAATGTGAAGGGGGAAGGCAGAAACAAGGGATGGGGTGACTCTACCACGGGCTCTCATATTATCAGGGGCTTTAGCTTGGCCAGACGTGGGCGGGGACAAGCCCCAGAGAAGAAGTACAACTAGCCTCGTCTTTCCTTATTTTGTTGTGATGTTTTTTCTTCTTTTTTTTTTTTTGAGTCCGATGCAGGATGACCCATTTGAAAGGCAAACATTACTCTTCACGCCCCTCTCACCCCAGCCAGTTCCCTCCACCCCTCTCCATTATCTGTCATCAGAGCTAAGAGTCTCTAGTTCATGCCTTTTCTTCCGTCCATTCTCTGGGGAAGTTAGGTTGAACATCTTTTTTATTGACTTATTTACAAGTGTAGAAAATGAATTGCGGAAAGGTTTGTGTTGGAGCGGCCCTGACGCTATCCAAGTCATCGATACTCCCTCTTGGGTGGCAGCTGTGGCTGGAGGGACGATTCAGGGTCCAGGCTGGGTGTTAATTAGACTGGCCTCTTCTTCCCCATGGGAAGCCCAGGAGGTGGCCCACAGCTTTCTCTGGGTTTGAAATGGATCAGCAAAGCGAGCCCCACTGGCTGCTCCCTGCTTCCCCATCCTGCCAGGATCCCATGAGAAACAATGCACACATGGGGGTGGGGTCAAGCCCAGACATTCGATGTTTGGGTCTTACCCCTTAGAGATTCTGATGTGACCGGACTCCAGTGGGGCTTGGGCATGACTATGTTTTCAAAGTTTTCTAGATAATTTGAGCAAGTAGTCTGGTTTAAGCACAGCTGCTATACTTTTGTTCTGTCTTCTGGAAACCAAATCTTACAAGTTCAACCCAATCCCCGGATGCCTCCCGCCTGTCCTCTCCCCTGTGGGAAGCCCCACCATGGGGACTCAACTGTAGAGCCCAAATAATTGGGCTAGACTCTGGACTGTTTCTCCTTGTGGGTCATCCCCAGGTGGCCAAAGCTCCCTGCTGGGCACTCCTCTCTCTCCACCTCCAATGGTTCAGTCCCATTGATTCAGAGCCTGGCTCCTTCCTCCTTTCTCACCACTCCCTGAGCAGCAGGAGAAGGAGATGTCCCCAGGGCTATCGATTCCCAAGGAACTCGCAGGGTAGCAATTTCTTCCTTAATTAAGACCATCATGACAAGCCACTGGTGTGGGGCCAGTTAATCAGCTCTCCTAATGTGAAGGGGGAAGGCAGAAACAAGGGATGGGGTGACTCTACCACGGGCTCTCATATTATCAGGGGCTTTAGCTTGGCCAGACGTGGGCGGGGACAAGCCCCAGAGAAGAAGTACAACTAGCCTCGTCTTTCCTTATTTTGTTGTGATGTTTTTTCTTTTTTTTCTTTTTTTTTTTTGAGTCCGATGCAGGATGACCCATTTGAAAGGCAAACATTACTCTTCACGCCCCTCTCACCCCAGCCAGTTCCCTCCACCCCTCTCCATTATCTGTCATCAGAGCTAAGAGTCTCTAGTTCATGCCTTTTCTTCCGTCCATTCTCTGGGGAAGTTAGGTTGAACATCTTTTTTATTGACTTATTTACAAGTGTAGAAAATGAATTGCGGAAAGGTTTGTGTTGGAGCGGCCCTGACGCTATCCAAGTCATCGATACTCCCTCTTGGGTGGCAGCTGTGGCTGGAGGGACGATTCCAGGGTCCAGGCTGGGTGTTAATTAGACTGGCCTCTTCTTCCCCATGGGAAGCCCAGGAGGTGGCCCACAGCTTTCTCTGGGTTTGAAATGGATCAGCAAAGCGAGCCCCACTGGCTGCTCCCTGCTTCCCCCATCCTGCCAGGATCCCATGAGAAACAATGCACACATGGGGGTGGGGTCAAGCCCAGACAGGGGGTCCCAGTGACCCCCTGCCATCCCCCACGGTGGGCCCACTAGTTCTGCCACTTTCTCACCTCGGCTGCTTTACCCAGCTACTTGAACATCAGCTCTCTGGCCTGGGGAGTCTGGTAGGGCTTCTGTCCTGGGAGAACTGCGGAGTGATGGGGAAGGAGGCTGGCCTACAGTCAAACCTCCGGGAACATCTGTCTTCCTTTCTACTCTTCCTGCAGAAAATGTCACAGCTGGAAGTGCCCTCAGAGACCACCTCATCCAGTCCTTCCCTCTGGCCACTGGACAGCCAAGGTCCAGAGAGAGAGAGAGAGAGAGAGCAAGATTTGCTGTGGTCACCCAGCAGGGGAAGGGCAGAACCAGCTCCGACTCCCCACCTGGCTCTCCACCTGTCCCTACAGACCCTCCCTTTGCCCTGATTGACAGGCACACTTTTCCTCTCTGCCCATGTCCCTAAAATGAACGTACAATTCCAACTCTGGAACCCACAGGTATCAGGCAGGCATGGCAGGTGCTCTTTAAAAGAGATATTCTCTCGATGATGACCTGTGTTTACAGGAAACCCTTAGTCAAAGTTTGTTCTATTTGCTTTGGTTGTTGCAAATATAACTTATGTAAACTGGGACACCCAGGCCCCTCCCACCCCTCCTTTTTCTTCCACTTGAGCATAGCTTCCCAACCAAGGCTTATTGGGTTTCTAGCTCAGAACCACTTTGGTTCTGACTGTTTCAGAAAGTCCAGTTTGGCACTTAAAGACATTCGCCATTTCTTGGCCCTTGCATGGCGTCCGTCCTTCCTTGGAAACTCAGGTGAGAAACTTTTCTTGAGTCTGTCTGCTGGACAGTCCACCCCGCTGCCCTTCCCCTCTCTCGGGCACACACATCCGCTGAACGACAGTATTCCTGCTGCCTTCTGCATAAGGTGCCTTTCTGCATTCCCCATGGCTTTGGTCCTGCAGGGGGGCAGGAACTGAGGCTGCCCGGGGTGTGGGGATGTGACTTCCATCCACAGCACCCTGTGTCAGTCCAGCGTCGCCCCTGAAACAGTAAGTGGCAAAGTGTCTGGCTGGAAAACAGAGATAATCTGTCTCAATGATGCGTGAGTTCAGCAAATTAGGGCCCAGCAGGAGAAAGCTGCCTGCGCTTTGATTAGGGAACAGATGTGTCTGCGGTTAGAGAGTAACACAGAAGGTTCCTGCATGAACTTCAGAGCTGACCTTCCCAGCAGACACGTCCATGGAAGTGATCATAGTGGGCAGGTCAGCGTTGAGAGGCAAGGGGGGCGGTGGGCACCCCTGGGTCACTCTCAGAAACTGGGCCAGCAGGAGTTCACACACCTGTCAGCGCCTCCAATACCAACCCATTGGCTGCACTGGGTCCTGAGGACAATCTGGCCTCTGATTTTGATCGAGTGCCAGCTCTGTTTGGGGCCCACGATCAGTCTAGAATGCACGGGAGAAATAAGTGGAGATGCCGAGGAGGCATGGCTGAGCCTGTTTCTGGGGGCATGGGCAGCGGGGGAGTCAGAGCGACAAGAACTAAGGGACTGGAAAGAGGAGGGGGACCTCCCGGGGTGGTCAGCAAGGGTTCCAAGTGCTTCGGCCCTCAGCGTCTTTGCCTTGACATCTTTGCCGCAAGCATTTTTGCAGCATTTTCATCATGTAACCAATTGGCCGTAAGGCAATTTTGCCGTAAAAGAGAAATTTAAAATGGGACATTAAAAAGGACATAATGAAACATGAGAAATGAATGACAAAATTAAAAAGACTTTACTGTGAAACAGAACGTATTTAAATACATTTTAACTGTGTGTGGAATCAGAGTAATCCAACACAAATAACTGATTTTGTTTTGTGGATGGTACCAATGCACTTGTCTTCCAAGTCTTTCATTCAAAACATTTTATACATATATATTTTTTTTAACTTGTGGTTCAGCATTTGCACATTTTTCTTTTGTGGTAAAATTTCTTCCTTCCTAAGAGAGACATCTGTTTCCAAACATGAGGGTGCATATTTGTAACTGAGCTTTGTACTTGCATTGTAACCATCTCGGCGTGGCTGTGTGTTTGGGAGTTGACACGTGCCCATGGACTCTAGCCCACCAGGCAGCTCTGTCCAGGGGATTTTCCAGGCAGGAATACTGGAGTGGGTAGCCATTTCATTCTCCAGGGAATCTTCCCAACCCAGGAATCAAACCACAACTCCTGCATTAGCAGGTGGATTCTTTATCGCTGAGCCACCTGGAAAGTGTCAACAGATGTTCCAAAGTCCTATGGGAAATGTAAGTTCAGACTGGCGCCTTTGAGGACCTTAGCCTCTTTCTCCTCCAATGTGGTGTGTTTCAAAATCGGAAAAAGCGATTAAACAATCTGGGGCAAGTCACCATCATCTGTCAGCTGGTTAAAGCCATCAATCACGTCGTTAACTAGAAGGAATGCCAACGCATTTCAACCAGTTGAAATCAAACCAAAACCAGGCAGCTAGCTATTTTATCTTTCGTGGATAAACTTGCCAAACATGTTCATGGCTGAGAAGCATAGGGTGAAATAGCAGACTTAGTCAACAAGAACAGTTCCCTCCGTAGAGGGAAGATGGTAGGTTTCCAGGGGCTGGCGGGGAAGTAGCAGGTTAGGGCGTCAACTGGGTTAGTGTCAGCTAAGCCACAAGGTGTGTGAGCTGCTGTGTCACCTTCACCTCCAGACCCCCACAAGGACCTCTGTCTTCTGGAACCTTAACCAGGAATGCAGGGAGCGGGAAGCTAGGAAGTGCTGTCCAGCCCAGCCCGCTGATGTCACCCAGGGTAACGACAGCACTCAAAGGTGAGCAGAAGAACGGGGCAGAAATGACAGAGGTTTGGAATGTGGAGCCAACAGAAGAGATGGGGTTAATGGTGCTGACACAGTGCAGCTGCTCCAGCTCCAGCCCTCCAGCACAAATAACTGATTTTGTTTTGTGGATGGTACCAATGCACTTGTCTTCCAAGTCTTTCATTCAAAACATTTTATACATATATATTTTTTTTAACTTGTGGTTCAGCATTTGCACATTTTTCTTTTGTGGTAAAATTTCTTCCTTCCTAAGAGAGACATCTGTTTCCAAACATGAGGGTGCATATTTGTAACTGAGCTTTGTACTTGCATTGTAACCATCTCGGCGTGGCTGTGTGTTTGGGAGTTGACACGTGCCCATGGACTCTAGCCCACCAGGCAGCTCTGTCCAGGGGATTTTCCAGGCAGGAATACTGGAGTGGGTAGCCATTTCATTCTCCAGGGAATCTTCCCAACCCAGGAATCAAACCACAACTCCTGCATTAGCAGGTGGATTCTTTATCGCTGAGCCACCTGGAAAGTGTCAACAGATGTTCCAAAGTCCTATGGGAAATGTAAGTTCAGACTGGCGCCTTTGAGGACCTTAGCCTCTTTCTCCTCCAATGTGGTGTGTTTCAAAATCGGAAAAAGCGATTAAACAATCTGGGGCAAGTCACCATCATCTGTCAGCTGGTTAAAGCCATCAATCACGTCGTTAACTAGAAGGAATGCCAACGCATTTCAACCAGTTGAAATCAAACCAAAACCAGGCAGCTAGCTATTTTATCTTTCGTGGATAAACTTGCCAAACATGTTCATGGCTGAGAAGCATAGGGTGAAATAGCAGACTTAGTCAACAAGAACAGTTCCCTCCGTAGAGGGAAGATGGTAGGTTTCCAGGGGCTGGCGGGGAAGTAGCAGGTTAGGGCGTCAACTGGGTTAGTGTCAGCTAAGCCACAAGGTGTGTGAGCTGCTGTGTCACCTTCACCTCCAGACCCCCACAAGGACCTCTGTCTTCTGGAACCTTAACCAGGAATGCAGGGAGCGGGAAGCTAGGAAGTGCTGTCCAGCCCAGCCCGCTGATGTCACCCAGGGTAACGACAGCACTCAAAGGTGAGCAGAAGAACGGGGCAGAAATGACAGAGGTTTGGAATGTGGAGCCAACAGAAGAGATGGGGTTAATGGTGCTGACACAGTGCAGGCTGCCTCCCAGAGCTCCACAGGCCCCTCCAGCTAAACCACAGAGCTTCCCTGGTGGTGCTAGTGGTAAAGAATCCACCTGCCAATGCAAAAGATGCACAAGAAACTCGGGTCTGATCCCTAGGTTGGAAAGAGTTCCTGGAGTCAGAAATGGCAACCTGCTCCAGTATTCTTGCCTAGAAAATTCCATGGACTGAAGCAGTCTGCCCGGGCTATAGTCCCTGAGGTCACAGAGAGTCAAGCAGGACTGAGTGACTGAACCCCCACACACCTTCACTGCCTTCCGAGAGGAGCTGCTGGATCTGAGCACCCTCCACACTCTCAGGACTCAGATGATCCATCCGAGGGCTTGGCTGACAGAGGCAGAAAGACTGAGTCACTGACCAGGTGATTTAGAGAAGGAGGGATCCGGTAAATCTGAGACCTATCAGGGGTGAGAATAACACGGAGACAGAACTCATGGCATTACGGTAGGAACTCCACCCCCTCTGAGCTGTTCAAGGGTGCCAGTCTGGTAGGGGTGGTGAGTTCCCCTTCCCTGGAGGCTTATGAGCAGTGACTAGATGGCTACTTAGCAGAAGGCACCCTGAGGGGTTTCTTCAGCTCAGGAGACAGGGCACAGAGCCGAGAAGGCTTCAAGTCCCCCTACAACAAGCAGAATGTGTGATCAGGATTCAGTGCTCACTGGGACGGGCCCCTGCGAGGAACCCTGGGCTAGAGGTTATCTGCCCAGCTGCTCCTGGGACCCTCTAAACGACTCTCGGCAGGAGGTTTTATCACCCCCATTTTGGAATAAAGAAAGGAAGGCTTTGGAGGCCAAGAACTTTCCCAAGGTCACAGAGGCAGTAGGTCCAGAGCTAGAGGTTGAGCTCTGAGCCAGTCTCTTTATCCTTAAACAGAAGGCCCAGCTCAGAAGATGGGGCATCCGGACACATCACCACCTGACTTATCGTGCAGGTCACGTCCCCTCTCTGTGACGCAGTGTGACCCTTGGCGTCTACACGAACGGTGGCCCTTCCGTGAGTCTGCCCTTGTGGGAATTTGCAACACCTCAAATCAAAACAACACTTGGATTACGGGGCAATTTTTGGGGCATGATGCCCCAAGCTTCTACCCTGCGGGTCCAATAGGGATTGCTGTTTCAGAGATGGAAACACTGAGGATTTCTATGAGAGAAGTAAATAGTCGCCGAGTCCTATGATGGACGATTCACAGCTTCATCTCACTTAATCCTCAGAGCAACACGGGAAGATGAGAAGTACTGTCCAATATTCAAGACTTCCCCTTGGCCACGGTGGCTCAGACAGTAAAGAATCTGCCTGCAGTGTGGGAGACCTGGGTTCAATTCCTAGTCCAGGAAGATCCCCTGGTGAAGGGGATGGCTACCCACTCCCATATTCTTGCCTGGAGAATCCCAGGGTCAGAGCAGCCTGGCAGGCCTCATTCCATAGCGTCACACAAGGTCAGACACGACCAAGTGACTGACCCTTTCACTTCTGCGTTTTCACTAGTGCCTAACCACAGGACCACACACTTCCCATCTGACCCCACTGGCCAAGGGCTTGTCATCTCACTTAATACTCAAGGCAGAGAATTTCCTGGTCATCTGGTGGATGAGAATCTGCCTGCCCCTGCAGGAGGCACAGGTTCAATCCCTGGTCTGAAAGGTTCCACATGATGCAGGGCAACTAAGCTCATGTTCCACAATGACTGGAGCCTGCCCACACTAGAGCGTGTGCACGGATATTAAAAAAAGAGAGAAGCTATGGCTCGCTCAAGCAGGAAAGAATCCACCTGCAATGCAAGAAAAGCAGGAGACCTGGGTTCGATCCCTGGGTCAGGAAGATCCACTGGAGGAGGCCATGGCAACCCACTCCCTGTATTCTTGCCTGGAGAATCCCACGGACTGAGAAGCCTGGCAGGCTCCAGTCCATGGGGTCGCAAAGAGTCGGACACGACAGAGCATGCACGCCCTGCAAAGATAAACCCGTGTACGAAAACTAGAGAGGCCCCTCTCACCTCAATTGGGGAAGCCAGTGTGTAGTCACAAAGAACCCACACACTGCAACAAACAGTGCAGCAGATGTGAACCCTTGGCGTCTACACGACGGTGGCCCTTCCGTGAGTCTGCCCTTGTGGGAATTTGCAACACCTCAAATCAAAACAACACTTGGATTACGGGGCAATTTTTGGGGCATGATGCCCCAAGCTTCTACCCTGCGGGTCCAATAGGGATTGCTGTTTCAGAGATGGAAACACTGAGGATTTCTATGAGAGAAGTAAATAGTCGCCGAGTCCTATGATGGACGATTCACAGCTTCATCTCACTTAATCCTCAGAGCAACACGGGAAGATGAGAAGTACTGTCCAATATTCAAGACTTCCCCTTGGCCACGGTGGCTCAGACAGTAAAGAATCTGCCTGCAGTGTGGGAGACCTGGGTTCAATTCCTAGTCCAGGAAGATCCCCTGGTGAAGGGGATGGCTACCCACTCCCATATTCTTGCCTGGAGAATCCCAGGGTCAGAGCAGCCTGGCAGGCCTCATTCCATAGCGTCACACAAGGTCAGACACGACCAAGTGACTGACCCTTTCACTTCTGCGTTTTCACTAGTGCCTAACCACAGGACCACACACTTCCCATCTGACCCCACTGGCCAAGGGCTTGTCATCTCACTTAATACTCAAGGCAGAGAATTTCCTGGTCATCTGGTGGATGAGAATCTGCCTGCCCCTGCAGGAGGCACAGGTTCAATCCCTGGTCTGAAAGGTTCCACATGATGCAGGGCAACTAAGCTCATGTTCCACAATGACTGGAGCCTGCCCACACTAGAGCGTGTGCACGGATATTAAAAAAAGAGAGAAGCTATGGCTCGCTCAAGCAGGAAAGAATCCACCTGCAATGCAAGAAAAGCAGGAGACCTGGGTTCGATCCCTGGGTCAGGAAGATCCACTGGAGGAGGCCATGGCAACCCACTCCCTGTATTCTTGCCTGGAGAATCCCACGGACTGAGAAGCCTGGCAGGCTCCAGTCCATGGGGTCGCAAAGAGTCGGACACGACAGAGCATGCACGCCCTGCAAAGATAAACCCGTGTACGAAAACTAGAGAGGAGCCCCCTCTCACCTCAATTGGGGGAAGCCAGTGTGTAGTCACAAAGAACCCACACACTGCAACAAACAGTGCAGCCAAAGAGAATAATTCATTTTCAAAAAACACTCCAGGCAACGCTGAAAGATGGCAAGCGCGGTTCTCACTTTCTTTTCTTTTCTTTTTTTTTAAAGATTTATTTATTTATTTATTTTGGGTGGGGGTTGGTTTGGGGAGGGAGGGGAGCGGGCAGGCCACTTCTATTGGTCTTTCATTTCTCTATTTTCATCCGTCTTTGTTCCTTGGCTCCTGTGGGCCTCCCATCACAGTGGCGTCTGTCGTTGCAGAGCGCCGGCTCTGGGCGCATGCGCTCCAGAGCTCCAGCACTCCGGCTTGGTAGTTGGACACATCAGTCCAGCCGCTCCGCGGCACGTGGGATCTTCCCAGGCCAGGGATCGAACTAGTGCCCCTTGCACTGCAAGGCAGTGTCCTCACCCACTGGACCACCAGGGGAAGCCCCGGTTCTCACTTTCCAGATGAGGAAGCAGAGGGTCGGAGCGGTTCAGCATGTTACTCAGAGTCAAAGCACTGGCTGGGGTCAGGAGGTGCCACAGAGACACAGCCCTGCCCGCCCCCGGGCCTCTCCCTCCGGGGGAGCCGTGGCCTCTCCCCTCTGCTCACAGCTTTAGGGTGAGACACGGTTTCTGTGAACATAGCCCTTCAGGATGGGGAAAAAGAGTCCATTTACCCAAGAAAAGTCACTGTCCTTTTAACAGGACCTGGAGTGGGAGAGAACCCAGGAAGTGAACTGGGAGAGAGACCTCCTCCGCGGATGGGGAGGGGAGACACAAAGCAGGGTTCTGAGCAGAGGGCCCCAGGCCACCCAGCAGGGAGCCCAGTCGCAGAAGGGGTCAGGGGGACGGCCACATAGGTGGCTCGGGTCCCCTTTTGGCTATCACTGATGCTGCTTAAAAGGATGCTCGCCTGTGCCAGCCTCCAGGCCCCCAGCCCAGCCCGGGGCTTCTCTCAGCAGCCCCCTCCCTTCCTGGCACTTCACGAGGGTCAAGCTGGGGCCGTCCAGCAGAGGGCCCCCTAGCCCTGGCCTAACTGCACAGCCTGCAGAGCCAATAGGCATGGCTCCTTCAAAGAGGCAAGGGATGGGAGACCTGGGCCTCCTTGCTGGGCCCACCCAGAGAAGCAGCCTGGGTACTTCAAGGGCCAGGCATCTTCATGGGCCACGCAGCACAGCTCCGAGGAGCTGGACCAAGGCTCTGGTTTTATGAGGAGTAGCAGGTGTCCAGAGTAGCTTATAACCCTGGGGGCAGGAAAGCCAGGATACAGCCTCATGACCAGGTGGTAGGATGTCACAATTTCTTCCCGCCCCAGATTCAGACATCTCTGCCCGTACAATGAGGAGACGGGACTAGTAGGTTCTCCAAGATCCCCTCCAGCTCTGAGGGTCTGGTCGGCGATCCTTGCCATCTCTTCCTGTCCTGGCGGGGAAGCCCCGGTTCCGTGCATTCCGCTCGGCAGAACTGGTGCTATGTCTCCTTCAGTCTCCAGGATGCCCAGGTCAGGTGGGGCCACGGTTGCCTCAACCACCGCGGAATTGGGTCGTCCCTGCCCCTGCGGTCACCATGGCTGCAGCATCTCTTATGTCCACATGGGCCTCACTCCTGGATGAGTAATTGTCAATGTGTCTGGTCCTGAATGGCAGGGCTCATTAGCCACTGGCCTTTCTTGCCTCCCACTTCCTCACACAGGGTGCAGGGAATGACTCCATTCCGCCTAATTTTTATCCTTTGAAATATATTCCTTAGCAGGATGAAACGCTGGAGCCTCACCCAATCCCAGGGGCTTTTACTCCCTCCTTCCTGCCCAGGAAGTGAAATGTGACACGGACTCAGCCAGACCTAGGTCCCCCGAGTCAGCCCACCCCTGATTCGTGTGGCTGTGTTGATGTTACTGAAACCCAAGCCTCTCGTCTGTGCGACGCCTGCCCGCCCGGTCGTGTCTGGAAAGCGTGGTGAGAGTCAGCTGCCCGTATGATACTGTTGTGATATGAGCATTGAGACTCCTGGCGGGCTTCAGCCGGCGTGCCAGCGCCAACATCAGCATCCTCCTTTTACTCTCCCGGAGGGGCTTCCTGGTGGCTCCTTGGTAAAGAATCCACCTGCCATTGCCGGAGACTTGGGTTAGAGCAAGATCCTCTGGAGAAGGAAATGGCACCCTGCTCCAGTATTCTCGCCTGGAGAACCCCATAGACAGAGGAGCCTGGGGTCCAGGGTGGGTCGAGAGTCAGATACAACTTGGTAGAGGCCCCCAGTAGCAACCCAGGCCAATGGAGCTTAAAACTGGGAGACCTGGGCCTCCTTGCTGGGCCCACCCAGAGAAGCAGCCTGGGTACTTCAAGGGCCAGGCATCTTCATGGGCCACGCAGCACAGCTCGAGGAGCTGGACCAAGGCTCTGGTTTTATGAGGAGTAGCAGGTGTCCAGAGTAGCTTATAACCCTGGGGGCAGGAAAGCCAGGATACAGCCTCATGACCAGGTGGTAGGATGTCACAATTTCTTCCCGCCCCAGATTCAGACATCTCTGCCCGTACAATGAGGAGACGGGACTAGTAGGTTCTCCAAGATCCCCTCCAGCTCTGAGGGTCTGGTCGGCGATCCTTGCCATCTCTTCCTGTCCTGGCGGGGAAGCCCCGGTTCCGTGCATTCCGCTCGGCAGAACTGGTGCTATGTCTCCTTCAGTCTCCAGGATGCCCAGGTCAGGTGGGGCCACGGTTGCCTCAACCACCGCGGAATTGGGTCGTCCCTGCCCCTGCGGTCACCATGGCTGCAGCATCTCTTATGTCCACATGGGCCTCACTCCTGGATGAGTAATTGTCAATGTGTCTGGTCCTGAATGGCAGGGCTCATTAGCCACTGGCCTTTCTTGCCTCCCACTTCCTCACACAGGGTGCAGGGAATGACTCCATTCCGCCTAATTTTTATCCTTTGAAATATATTCCTTAGCAGGATGAAACGCTGGAGCCTCACCCAATCCCAGGGGCTTTTACTCCCTCCTTCCTGCCCAGGAAGTGAAATGTGACACGGACTCAGCCAGACCTAGGTCCCCCGAGTCAGCCCACCCCTGATTCGTGTGGCTGTGTTGATGTTACTGAAACCCAAGCCTCTCGTCTGTGCGACGCCTGCCCGCCCGGTCGTGTCTGGAAAGCGTGGTGAGAGTCAGCTGCCCGTATGATACTGTTGTGATATGAGCATTGAGACTCCTGGCGGGCTTCAGCCGGCGTGCCAGCGCCAACATCAGCATCCTCCTTTTACTCTCCCGGAGGGGCTTCCCTGGTGGCTCCTTGGTAAAGAATCCACCTGCCATTGCCGGAGACTTGGGTTAGAGCAAGATCCTCTGGAGAAGGAAATGGCACCCTGCTCCAGTATTCTCGCCTGGAGAACCCCATAGACAGAGGAGCCTGGGGGTCCAGGGTGGGTCGCAGAGTCAGATACAACTTGGTGACTGAACAACAATGACAAGCTCCTCCATGAATTTTCACCTTTTCACAGGAGCCACCATCCTTCTGGCATTCACACACCCAAGACAGGGGCCAAGAAGCCTCCACCCTCTTGGTTCCACAGGCTTCATCCCAGGACCTGAATGTCAATTCTAAAGTGCCCCTGTAATTTCTCCCTGAGGAAGGGGCTTGTAAGGGGCAGCCTGCTATCTCAGATTCCAAAATAAGAATGTAAGTGGGCTTCCCTGGTGGTCCAGTGGGTGGAGAGTCCACTTTGCAGTGCAAGGGGCACCGGTTCTATCCCTGGCCCATGTGGATCCCATGTGCCATGAAGCGGCTGGACCTGAGTGTCCAATTAGGAGCCAGTGTTCTGGAACGCATGCGCCCAGAACCAGTACTCTGCAGCGAGAGAGGCCACTGCGATGGGAGGCCAACATGGGCCAAAGAACAAAGATGGATGAAAATAAATATAAAACTAAAAAGAGGCACGATAGGGGCGTGGAAAGTTAAATAAAAATAATAATAATAAAAAAAGAATACAAATGAGGCCAGAAGTCACATGTATGTGAAACAAATAAAGCTCAAGTTTCAGGCCCGTCCTTTGCTCCTATATCTTTCATAGTCAGTGAAGAGCCCCCATCATCTATCCATCCATGAGCTTGCAGGAATAGAGACTGTGGGCTCACTGCTTCCTCTAGTGGCCACTGGTAGAACCGTGCCGCCCTGCACCCCAGCCCTCCCCAGCGCCCAGAGGGCAGATTGGCGTGCAGTTGGGTCCACTAATTAATTGACCGGCCCAGGTAATCCAGAAACAGCTGGAGGGTCCCTTCTGAGAAAATGCGAGACGCCTGCCCGCCCGGTCGTGTCTGGAAAGCGTGGTGAGAGTCAGCTGCCCGTATGATACTGTTGTGATATGAGCATTGAGACTCCTGGCGGGCTTCAGCCGGCGTGCCAGCGCCAACATCAGCATCCTCCTTTTACTCTCCCGGAGGGGCTTCCCTGGTGGCTCCTTGGTAAAGAATCCACCTGCCATTGCCGGAGACTTGGGTTAGAGCAAGATCCTCTGGAGAAGGAAATGGCACCCTGCTCCAGTATTCTCGCCTGGAGAACCCCATAGACAGAGGAGCCTGGGGGTCCAGGGTGGGTCGCAGAGTCAGATACAACTTGGTGACTGAACAACAATGACAAGCTCCTCCATGAATTTTCACCTTTTCACAGGAGCCACCATCCTTCTGGCATTCACACACCCAAGACAGGGGCCAAGAAGCCTCCACCCTCTTGGTTCCACAGGCTTCATCCCAGGACCTGAATGTCAATTCTAAAGTGCCCCTGTAATTTCTCCCTGAGGAAGGGGCTTGTAAGGGGCAGCCTGCTATCTCAGATTCCAAAATAAGAATGTAAGTGGGCTTCCCTGGTGGTCCAGTGGGTGGAGAGTCCACTTTGCAGTGCAAGGGGCACCGGTTCTATCCCTGGCCCATGTGGATCCCATGTGCCATGAAGCGGCTGGACCTGAGTGTCCAATTAGGAGCCAGTGTTCTGGAACGCATGCGCCCAGAACCAGTACTCTGCAGCGAGAGAGGCCACTGCGATGGGAGGCCAACATGGGCCAAAGAACAAAGATGGATGAAAATAAATATAAAACTAAAAAGAGGCACGATAGGGGCGTGGAAAGTTAAATAAAAATAATAATAATAAAAAAAGAATACAAATGAGGCCAGAAGTCACATGTATGTGAAACAAATAAAGCTCAAGTTTCAGGCCCGTCCTTTGCTCCTATATCTTTCATAGTCAGTGAAGAGCCCCCATCATCTATCCATCCATGAGCTTGCAGGAATAGAGACTGTGGGCTCACTGCTTCCCTCTAGTGGCCACTGGTAGAACCGTGCCGCCCCTGCACCCCCAGCCCTCCCCAGCGCCCAGAGGGCAGATTGGCGTGCAGTTGGGTCCACTAATTAATTGACCGGCCCAGGTAATCCAGAAACAGCTGGAGGGTCCCCTTCTGAGAAAATGCGAGAGCATAGTATGTATGTCTATAACTTAAATGACGTTGAAAGACAGTACGTTCTCCTGGTCCCAACACCAGGATCGCCCCAGGAGTGATTTTGAAGTGAAGTGATAAGTCTCTTAGTCATGTCTGCCTCTTTGAGACCCCATGGACTGTAGCTCCCCAGGCTGCTCTGTCCATGGGAATTCTCCAGGCAAGAATACTGGAGGAGGTGGCCATTCCCTTCTCCAGGGGATCTTCCCAACCCAGGGATCGAACCTGGGTCTCCTGCATTGCAAGTGGGATTCTTTACCATCTGAGCCCCCAGGGAGTGACTTTAATGCCTCTCCATGCCCCTTTCCGGCCCATGTCTGTGTTCATTCCTTTCTGCTGGGGAAGGATTTCTTCTGTGTGAAACAGTCAGGCTCATAAGCACGACATGATTACCCTGTGTCTACAACACATTTATTAACGACCTCCCCCAACTCTAACAGCCGAGAAGGTCCCCAGGAGAGGCCGTGAGAAGCCAGATTTCCCATTGCAAACATGGTCCATGCAGTCAAGCTTATAATCAGCGCTAGGGTGGTAACCATCGCAAGGAATAACAATCATTAACACATGAACATTAACCATGAATGTTTCTCTGATTCCCCGGGCCGGGCCGTGCTGAGCAGTAATGAAAATTGTTTTCTCTCCAAAGCATAAACGCGAGCGCATGTCACCTGGTGCATTCACAGATGTGCTGATTAATTGTAGCCTAGAATGTCACCATGACCAAGCCCCCGGCGTGGCTCTGGGGCAAGAGGAGCTCCTTGCTCACTCTGGGTGACCACGACCCGGGTCATGGGACTGCAGTGAGGTCGTGTTTGACAGATGGTTTCACAGTGCCCGTGCCTGGAGACGTAATCAGGCAAGACCTCTGGATGGGCTGTCAGAGCCTGGCCATCCCCCTCCTCCAGGAAATGTATAAATCCAGGCCTTTCTAAACTGAATGGCTGTGATCAAGTCTCCCAGCTGAGCTAGCGATACAGCAGTTCTTCCTTGTCAGTGAGCCTGAGACCTAGCTCAGTGCTTCTTAGCTTGGAATTCCCAGGCTCCACCCAGAGAGTCAAGTCCTGGGGACCTCAATGCAGACTTTAAGTCTGTATTTTCATAAGCCCACACCTGGTTTAGATGCAGGTGTCTACAGAGCCCACAAAGAGAAATGCAGTCATAGCTCATAGGGGTCAGAAACCAAGGGAAAGCTCTCCAAACACTGTGGTCTGTAGCCCTGCTTACAAGGTGCCTAGTGGAAGAAGAGAGAGAGAAGAGGGAGCCGAAGGCCAGGGGACACCAGCCTTCCCCCTGTCTGCCACAGGAGCGATTATGCATCTGTCTGTCTTGCCAGGGAACCAAGGGCCTGGTCCCGGGACCTCCTTCCATGAGTTCAAGCCACTTACAAGTGGTATAACCTCAGGCAGGGACTTCACCTCTCTGTCCTTCAGCTTCTTCTTCTGTAAAATGGGCTGATGACAAGAGAAAGCCATAGGAGCTAGCTCACAGGACATCTGTGGGGAGTTGAGTTAATGTGTGCAGAGCATCTAGGAACAGCATCAAGAACATTCTAAACTTGCTGTTCAGGCTAGCTGTTATAATATTGTCTATCTTGTACGGTAAGGAGGCAGAATACTCAATTCACCTCATTAGTTATAAGATTTAATTTAGAAAATGAAGGTGCCACTATTTTGTAATTTATTTTGTTGAAATAGAGTTGATTTACAATGTCACCCAAGTGTCTGGTGTGCAGTAAAGTGATTTTATACAAGTTTTTTCATATTATTTCCATTATGGTTTATTACAGAATAAATATAGGGCACCCTTTGATAGCTCAGCTAGTAGACCAGAGGACTGTCGGCCTGATGTGTATAGATAAATAGTTCCCTATACTATATAGTGGGACCTTATTGTTGATTCTGTGTGTGTATATATATATTAAAAAAAATAGTTTTTATCTGCCAATCCCACACTCCCAATCCATACTTCCCCAACCCCTCTCCCCTTTGGCAACCACAAGTCTTTCCTTCATGTCTGTTATGCTGTTTCTGCTTCCTAAATAAGTTCATTTCTGTCAGATTTTAGATTCCACATATGAGGGATATTGTATGATATTTGTCTTTCTCAGTCTGACTTACTTCACTCATCTTGTGACCAAAAAACTGTAGGATAAAACAGAAGTAATACTGTAACAAATTCAATAAAGATTTATACAAAAGAAGCAGAAGCCCATGAAGCCCTGATACAAGCAGGGGAAGGGAGGGTGTCAGGCCAAGTGTCCCAACCAGGGCCCCTTGGACATAACAAGGGTGGACAGAGGTGCATTCCTAACTTTGGGGAGCCCATACCCAACTCAGGCCTTCCGGTACCAGCTGAACCTGAAGGTGCTACTCAAAAGTCCCAGTGCCCAGAATCCACTCCAGACCAATTAAGACAGAGTATCTGGCCAGGGACCTCCTTCACCAAAATGAGTTCAAGCCACTTACAAGTGGTATAACCTCAGGCAGGGACTTCACCTCTCTGTCCTTCAGCTTCTTCTTCTGTAAAATGGGCTGATGACAAGAGAAAGCCATAGGAGCTAGCTCACAGGACATCTGTGGGGAGTTGAGTTAATGTGTGCAGAGCATCTAGGAACAGCATCAAGAACATTCTAAACTTGCTGTTCAGGCTAGCTGTTATAATATTGTCTATCTTGTACGGTAAGGAGGCAGAATACTCAATTCACCTCATTAGTTATAAGATTTAATTTAGAAAATGAAGGTGCCACTATTTTGTAATTTATTTTGTTGAAATAGAGTTGATTTACAATGTCACCCAAGTGTCTGGTGTGCAGTAAAGTGATTTTATACAAGTTTTTTCATATTATTTCCATTATGGTTTATTACAGAATAAATATAGGGCACCCTTTGATAGCTCAGCTAGTAGACCAGAGGACTGTCGGCCTGATGTGTATAGATAAATAGTTCCCTATACTATATAGTGGGACCTTATTGTTGATTCTGTGTGTGTATATATATATATATATATAAAAAAAATAGTTTTTATCTGCCAATCCCACACTCCCAATCCATACTTCCCCAACCCCTCTCCCCTTTGGCAACCACAAGTCTTTCCTTCATGTCTGTTATGCTGTTTCTGCTTCCTAAATAAGTTCATTTCTGTCAGATTTTAGATTCCACATATGAGGGATATTGTATGATATTTGTCTTTCTCAGTCTGACTTACTTCACTCATCTTGTGACCAAAAAACTGTAGGATAAAACAGAAGTAATACTGTAACAAATTCAATAAAGATTTATACAAAAGAAGCAGAAGCCCATGAAGCCCTGATACAAGCAGGGGAAGGGAGGGTGTCAGGCCAAGTGTCCCAACCAGGGCCCCTTGGACATAACAAGGGTGGACAGAGGTGCATTCCTAACTTTGGGGAGCCCATACCCAACTCAGGCCTTCCCGGTACCAGCTGAACCTGAAGGTGCTACTCAAAAGTCCCAGTGCCCAGAATCCACTCCAGACCAATTAAGACAGAGTATCTGAGGCTGGGCCTGGATATTGGCATCTTACAGTCACTCAGCGTGCTAAGTTGCTTCAGTTGTGTCTGACTCTCTGCGGCTCTATGGACGGAGCCCCACAGGCTCCTCTGTCCGTGGAGTGGGTAGCCATTTCCTACTCTAGGGATCTTCCCAACCCAGGGATCCAACTCAAGACTCCCACGCTGCAGGCATTTTCTTTACCGTCCGAACCATCAGGAAGCCCAGAGTCATTCTAGGAAATTCAAATGTATAGTTGGGTTGAGAGTGACTAGTCCAACTAAAGAAAGTACCACAGCAACACTCTCTCTCTCTCTCTCTCATCCTATGATGAGTAATTCTTTCATTTCTGAGTGATTCAAAGGCAAGTGCTCAGTGTGTTTAGAGAAGATGGCACTGCTAGGGGAGGGTGGTCTCAAGGGGCATCTCCCAGCACAGCTCTGGGCTCCCCCCAGTCGGGCCCAGCTGGACACCGTACCTGGCATTATTCAGAGTAGGGGCAGAGGTCAAGGCAGCATCAACAATTGAGTCTCAGAGTAGAAGTCTGGGACTGTTTAAACCTCAGGGTTGGTCCCAGGAACCAAGGACAGACTAAGCCTAAAGTGGAGAACCCCAAAGCCCCAGCTGTGGGGGAAGGAAACAGAAACTGAAGGCCAGGTAAGGCCTGAAACAGGAGAGGTTTCATTGAAAATAGATGGTGGAAGGGAGGAGAAGGCTCTATGGGCACTGAGACTCCACTAATACTTCACGTCCCTTGTCTGGATGTTAATAAGTTCATTTCTGTCAGATTTTAGATTCCACATATGAGGGATATTGTATGATATTTGTCTTTCTCAGTCTGACTTACTTCACTCATCTTGTGACCAAAAAACTGTAGGATAAAACAGAAGTAATACTGTAACAAATTCAATAAAGATTTATACAAAAGAAGCAGAAGCCCATGAAGCCCTGATACAAGCAGGGGAAGGGAGGGTGTCAGGCCAAGTGTCCCAACCAGGGCCCCTTGGACATAACAAGGGTGGACAGAGGTGCATTCCTAACTTTGGGGAGCCCATACCCAACTCGGGCCCTTTCCCCGGTACCAGCTGAACCTGAAGGTGCTACTCAAAAGTCCCAGTGCCCAGAATCCACTCCAGACCAATTAAGACAGAGTATCTGAGGCTGGGCCTGGATATTGGCATCTTACAGTCACTCAGCGTGCTAAGTTGCTTCAGTTGTGTCTGACTCTCTGCGGCTCTATGGACGGAGCCCCACAGGCTCCTCTGTCCGTGGAGTGGGTAGCCATTTCCTACTCTAGGGATCTTCCCAACCCAGGGATCCAACTCAAGACTCCCACGCTGCAGGCATTTTCTTTACCGTCCGAACCATCAGGAAGCCCAGAGTCATTCTAGGAAATTCAAATGTATAGTTGGGTTGAGAGTGACTAGTCCAACTAAAGAAAGTACCACAGCAACACTCTCTCTCTCTCTCTCTCATCCTATGATGAGTAATTCTTTCATTTCTGAGTGATTCAAAGGCAAGTGCTCAGTGTGTTTAGAGAAGATGGCACTGCTAGGGGAGGGTGGTCTCAAGGGGCATCTCCCAGCACAGCTCTGGGCTCCCCCCAGTCGGGCCCAGCTGGACACCGTACCTGGCATTATTCAGAGTAGGGGCAGAGGTCAAGGCAGCATCAACAATTGAGTCTCAGAGTAGAAGTCTGGGACTGTTTAAACCTCAGGGTTGGTCCCAGGAACCAAGGACAGACTAAGCCTAAAGTGGAGAACCCCAAAGCCCCAGCTGTGGGGGAAGGAAACAGAAACTGAAGGCCAGGTAAGGCCTGAAACAGGAGAGGTTTCATTGAAAATAGATGGTGGAAGGGAGGAGAAGGCTCTATGGGCACTGAGACTCCACTAATACTTCACGTCCCTTGTCTGGATGTATTCCCTTAAAACACATGGGTGTTCTTATCTCCATTTGCAGGTACAGAAATGGGGTTGAAAGAGGTTAAACCTATGGGCCTGAGAAAAGCCCAGGGCTCATGGACTAGGATTGGTGCCAAAACTGTGCTCAGCAGACCTGGCTAGGGGTGTCCCTGCCTGCCTCAGGATCTGCTGCCGAAGCCTCAAGACAGTCGGCAGCTCCTGAAAGGAAGCCCTGAACCAGCCACTGGGCGTGACAGGTGCTTCTGGGCCTGTCCTGGCAGCAAGACGGTCTCTCCTCTCCCATCCCTGTCCCCACCAGAGCTGGGAAATAGCCCCAGAGCAATGTCTCTGCCCTGTGCGTTTCCCTTCTCATCCTGTCCCATCCCACCCTTGATTAGGCAGCCTTGATCCCTTGATTTGCTTGTTCATGCATCGGTTCACTCCTGTATTCAGGGTTTATGAGCACCTATGGCATGCTGGATCCACACCCAATAGCCCAGCAGAAAAGAAAGCACAGCACCTACGGTGGTGGTGGGCTTCCCAGGTGGCACTAGTGGTAAAGAACCCACCTGCCAATGTAGGAAGCATCAAACCCATGGGTTTGATCCATGGGTCAGGAAGATCCTCTGGAGAAGGGCACGGCAATCCACTCCAGCATTCTTGCCTGGAGAGTCCCATAGACAGAGGAGCCTGGTGGGCTACAGTCCATAGGGTTGCAAAGAGTCGGACAGGACTGAGGTGGCTTAGCACACTTGGTGGTGAGGCCAGGGGTGGGCAAAGAGGTTGGAAGGAAGCAAGAAGGAAGTCTGGGAGAACAGACCAAGGACTTGCTCCTGGGGGAGCAGAGAGTAAGACCCCAAGAGGGTCCAAGGCTTCTCCACGGTCACACCATCACAGCACCAAGGTGTGAGAGTCACTGAATTGGGGGGAAAATGATACTGTGACTCACGGGGGAGGAGGGAGCAGCCCACGAGGTACAAGAAATACAAGGCAGCCTTTCTAAGACCATGTGACCTCTCTTGGCTTGAACATTTCAGTTCCCAGCAGCACTATCATAAAACTCCTTAAATAGTCTATAGTAATTATATGGGATTCCATTCCACAAAAAAAAAAAAAGTCCATAATTCTTGGTCATTAGGTCAGTGGCCTAGAAAGATCAATATGGGAAATACAAAGGTTCGAGATCCAAGGGGGTGACTGGGAAAAACTTGGTGTGGAAGAGCCAGTTGGTCTTGTCAGCCTCCTAGCCCCAGACTAAGCTCTCCCTCTGCAAGCCCCTTCACCTCTGCTGCCCTGAATCCCCATCAAGTTCGTCCACACTTCTCAGCTGTCCCAGTTAGAAACTCAGGGACTGGGTTGAGGAAGAGAAAGATGTGACAGGAAGCTGGGCAGATGGCGGGAGAAGAGACCTTAGGAAGACAGAGCAATGAATCTGTCTTCTTTGACGGTTTTAATTGTAACTTCATTGGGGCTTTGCTGGGTCATGCACTCACCTTGTAATTATGACTAAGTCCTTTGAAGCTTGGGCCTTGGTACTTCCATCTGAAAATTCTGAGCCGTCACAGATGCAGGGGAGTGTCAAGATGGGACTAGAATAATACAGCATGAAGGTAAGGCTTCAGGAGCCAGAGGAAGCTGGGTCTGCATCCAGTTCTCAGCTGTGTAACCTGAGAAAGTTGTCTGCAGCCTTTTGGGACTCAGTTTCCACATCCGTCAAATGGGACGGATACCTGCCCATGGGGTATGTGAGGTCCGATGTGACAAGCATCCAGCCCTGTGGCAAGATGCCTCCTAGGGCTTGGACAGGGCAGATGCCTAACAGAGGGGTGAGGGGGCACAGTCCCTCTGGGTCACTGCCTGAGAAGCGGGAGAACAGACACTGAACCGAGAGCATCGTGCGGTTCTGCCCCCCTGTTTCCTCCTACTTCCTTCACACCCAGATCAGGGGCTGTGAGGATAAGAATGCCCAGCTCAGTGGGCACCGGTCACAAGTGAGAAGTGAACTTTAACTGCTCGTCTCCTCCTTGGAGTTCCTTTTCATGAGGAGCAGCCCACGAGGTACAAGAAATACAAGGCAGCCTTTCTAAGACCATGTGACCTCTCTTGGCTTGAACATTTCAGTTCCCAGCAGCACTATCATAAAACTCCTTAAATAGTCTATAGTAATTATATGGGATTCCATTCCACAAAAAAAAAAAAAGTCCATAATTCTTGGTCATTAGGTCAGTGGCCTAGAAAGATCAATATGGGAAATACAAAGGTTCGAGATCCAAGGGGGTGACTGGGAAAAACTTGGTGTGGAAGAGCCAGTTGGTCTTGTCAGCCTCCTAGCCCCAGACTAAGCTCTCCCTCTGCAAGCCCCTTCACCTCTGCTGCCCTGAATCCCCATCAAGTTCGTCCACACTTCTCAGCTGTCCCAGTTAGAAACTCAGGGACTGGGTTGAGGAAGAGAAAGATGTGACAGGAAGCTGGGCAGATGGCGGGAGAAGAGACCTTAGGAAGACAGAGCAATGAATCTGTCTTCTTTGACGGTTTTAATTGTAACTTCATTGGGGCTTTGCTGGGTCATGCACTCACCTTGTAATTATGACTAAGTCCTTTGAAGCTTGGGCCTTGGTACTTCCATCTGAAAATTCTGAGCCGTCACAGATGCAGGGGAGTGTCAAGATGGGACTAGAATAATACAGCATGAAGGTAAGGCTTCAGGAGCCAGAGGAAGCTGGGTCTGCATCCAGTTCTCAGCTGTGTAACCTGAGAAAGTTGTCTGCAGCCTTTTGGGACTCAGTTTCCACATCCGTCAAATGGGACGGATACCTGCCCATGGGGTATGTGAGGTCCGATGTGACAAGCATCCAGCCCTGTGGCAAGATGCCTCCTAGGGCTTGGACAGGGGCAGATGCCTAACAGAGGGGGTGAGGGGGCACAGTCCCTCTGGGTCACTGCCTGAGAAGCGGGAGAACAGACACTGAACCGAGAGCATCGTGCGGTTCTGCCCCCCTGTTTCCTCCTACTTCCTTCACACCCAGATCAGGGGCTGTGAGGATAAGAATGCCCAGCTCAGTGGGCACCGGTCACAAGTGAGAAGTGAACTTTAACTGCTCGTCTCCTCCTTGGAGTTCCTCTTCGTTCTCAGCATCAATATGGACAGACATCTCATTTTGGCAATTATAGTTAAAATAGAAACAAATGAATCTTCACTATTTTGAAATGAAGAAATGCTTTCTAGATCATCCTTGACTCAAAGAGAAGATAAAAAACAAATTATATATTCTCTAGAAAGTAATGGAAAGGCAAACACGCCCTATGAAAGCCTATGGGACGTAGCTAAAGCTGTACTCAGATGAATGAGGCATTCCCTCTGTGCTGTCAGTGATACTGAATGAAAAAAGCCAATTACCGAACATACGTTATATAATATAATTTATGTAAAAATTAAACAAAAGGAAAGTTATATCCATATGTATATAAATCCATGAAAGAGAGTCTAGAAGTGCCTGGAGAGTTAGGAAAACTTTTATCAGGATGTAGTCCCTTCTTGGGAGGAGACTAGATTGGACATAATAGAAAAGGATATGGTTGTTTCTCGGTATTCCTTTTTTTTTTTTTTTTTTTTTGCACTCAGGATCTTAGTTGTGGCACTCAGGATCTTTGTTGAGTGGCATGGGCTTCAGAGCACGTGTACTCGTTGTAGTTGTTGTGCACGGGTTATCCCTTGGCTTGTGGGATCTTAGTTCCCTGAACAGGGATCAAAACCAGGTCCCCTATACATTGGAAGGTGGCTTCATAACCACCAGGGAAGGCCCTGCTCTTTCAAGAAGACTGAGGAATCCAGAATGCAATGTGAAATCTCCCACTTTTTCACCATCAGCTCCCTCAAGAGATGGAGGATCCTTAGAAAAATAGATCTGTCTGGAAACCAAGTAAATCTCACCCACAAGTCAGATTTAGCCCACTGCTAGGGATCAAGTCGAGAGCTCTGCTCTGGTCCATCCCACGTGATGCAAAAACTCAGGCTCAGAGACATGACCGGAAAAGCCCAAGTTCACACCGAAGAGTGACAGATTGAGCCCAGACTCAAACACAGACTCTATCCTGCACGGCTCCTCCAGCTGGAGGTCTGTTTAAAGAGAAGAGATCTGAATTTTCCCCATACGCTGACTCTCACACTACCATACTGCTAAACTGAATCTACCCCAACTCCTCGTTTTATACAGAAGGAGACTGAAACCCAGAAATCAAAACAAGAGATGCTTTTCTCCCATACAGTGGCCAGGCTGGGGGCAGAAGCCAGGCCTCCCAACTCCCAGTCTAGCCTTGAATTCACCAATTTCTTAAGCACACAAGGCTCTCCCTGAGTGAGGGCAGTGTTCGGCTTGCAGTGAATTACTGAAATATCCTGTTCCCAAACATCCGACAATCAGAATGGGGGTCCCCCGGACCAGCTCCATAGGTCACATCGTCTTAAATCTTCTCTCCGTGGGGTCTGACTCACCAGCCTGGCACATCGCTTGTCTCCTTTGATGGATGATAAACATGACTACAGCAGGTTTGAAGGCCCGCCAGCCACTTCTGATTTATCTGCTAATTGGAGCTGGGGTGAGGCTGGCGTGAGGCCCTCTGTCAGTCGGTCGGTGAGGGAGGAGTGGGGCGGGGCAGGGGAAGCACAGAACTGTGAGTTCAGGAGACCAGACTCCGATCTGCTACTTAGGAGTCCATTGACCTTGAAGAAAGGTCGTTCAAGTTCCTCTAAGGCTCATCTTTTCCCATCTGTGAGGTGGGAACCATCAAACCTGCCTCATAGGTTTTGCCAATGTCCCGTGGCTCAGATGGTAAAGAATCTGCCTGCAATGCAGGAGGCTTGGGTTTGATCCCCGGGTTGGGAAGATCCCCTGAAGGAGAAAATGGCTACCCACTCCAGTATTCCTGCCTGGGGAATTCCATGAACAGAGGAGCCTGACTGGCTGCAGTTCATGGGGTCGCAAAGAGTGGGACACAGCTGACCAACGAACATGTTCACCCTCGCTTTTCAAGGTCAGAAAGGAGATTAGAGCCTAAAGAAGGACCCCCACCTGATGCCCTGGCTCAGAATCATAAAAGGCACCTGTTGTCTGGATGTTACAGTCTGAAGTCAGTGAAGGCACGTGTGATCTGGCCCCAGAAGCCTCTCCTGTGGTTCCTCTGTGGTATCTTTCTCCTCTCTTGGTGAAGTTTCACTCCTCGTGGAGGTCTGTTTAAAGAGAAGAGATCTGAATTTTCCCCATACGCTGACTCTCACACTACCATACTGCTAAACTGAATCTACCCCAACTCCTCGTTTTATACAGAAGGAGACTGAAACCCAGAAATCAAAACAAGAGATGCTTTTCTCCCATACAGTGGCCAGGCTGGGGGCAGAAGCCAGGCCTCCCAACTCCCAGTCTAGCCTTGAATTCACCAATTTCTTAAGCACACAAGGCTCTCCCTGAGTGAGGGCAGTGTTTGGCTTGCAGTGAATTACTGAAATATCCTGTTCCCAAACATCCGACAATCAGAATGGGGGTCCCCCGGACCAGCTCCATAGGTCACATCGTCTTAAATCTTCTCTCCGTGGGGTCTGACTCACCAGCCTGGCACATCGCTTGTCTCCTTTGATGGATGATAAACATGACTACAGCAGGTTTGAAGGCCCGCCAGCCACTTCTGATTTATCTGCTAATTGGAGCTGGGGTGAGGCTGGCGTGAGGCCCTCTGTCAGTCGGTCGGTGAGGGAGGAGTGGGGCGGGGCAGGGGAAGCACAGAACTGTGAGTTCAGGAGACCAGACTCCGATCTGCTACTTAGGAGTCCATTGACCTTGAAGAAAGGTCGTTCAAGTTCCTCTAAGGCTCATCTTTTCCCATCTGTGAGGTGGGAACCATCAAACCTGCCTCATAGGTTTTGCCAATGTCCCGTGGCTCAGATGGTAAAGAATCTGCCTGCAATGCAGGAGGCTTGGGTTTGATCCCCGGGTTGGGAAGATCCCCTGAAGGAGAAAATGGCTACCCACTCCAGTATTCCTGCCTGGGGAATTCCACGAACAGAGGAGCCTGACTGGCTGCAGTTCATGGGGTCGCAAAGAGTGGGACACAGCTGACCAACGAACATGTTCACCCTCGCTTTTCAAGGTCAGAAAGGAGATTAGAGCCTAAAGAAGGACCCCCACCTGATGCCCTGGCTCAGAATCATAAAAGGCACCTGTTGTCTGGATGTTACAGTCTGAAGTCAGTGAAGGCACGTGTGATCTGGCCCCAGAAGCCTCTCCCTGTGGTTCCTCTGTGGTATCTTTCTCCTCTCTTGGTAAGAGCAAGACATTCACTCCTCACTCACTCTGTGCGAGGCTCTTTGCCTTCCTTAACTCAAGTATTCCTCCCAACATTCATATTATCTCTGACTTGATAAATCAGAAAGAAAATTAAAAAGCAAGCTTGGGGGTTCAGGGAGCTTAACGTAATGGCCTGAAGACCCCACAAGCGAGAGAATTGAGTTTTGAACCCGAGATTCTGGTCTTACCAGTGACATCATCTTATTATCCTAGAATATAGTCTGGACCCACCTGACTCCCTGTGAGTTCTTCTCCTCAAACCAAGTCACTTTCCTCCCTGCCTTCACCTCTTTGCTGAAATGTTTCTCCTGTTTAGAAAACACTGCGAGGCAGACTCTTGCTTCAAGATCTAGTTCCCAATCCCTCCTCTCTGCCATCACACAGGCGGGTCCCTCTCGTCTCCCTTCTGTTGGCTCCTGAGCCTGCCTGCGGCGTGGCGGCCTGAGATAATACTTATCACACCAGGTAGGAACTCATGCTGTCAACACAACCGGGTCGCCGTTCAAGTTGGTGCCCTGTGCTGGCTACCATTACAGGCTTGATCGCCTCAAATATTGGAAACTCCTGTTTTACTCATCTCTGTATGTCTGGCCACAGCACAGCACCCTACCTAGGAAATACGTTATGAATGCTGGGGTCATGGGAGAGGGAGGAAAGGAGCAGGGGAAGAAGAATAGACTTAGGGAGGCCTTTATTCCGTGAACAGTGGGAGGCAAAGATTAGCAAATTATCTCTGTCTAGTTTTAGCAAATTTATCCCAAATAGGACTGGCCTGACTGAAGGAGAAAATGGCTACCCACTCCAGTATTCCTGCCTGGGAATTCCATGAACAGAGGAGCCTGACTGGCTGCAGTTCATGGGGTCGCAAAGAGTGGGACACAGCTGACCAACGAACATGTTCACCCTCGCTTTTCAAGGTCAGAAAGGAGATTAGAGCCTAAAGAAGGACCCCCACCTGATGCCCTGGCTCAGAATCATAAAAGGCACCTGTTGTCTGGATGTTACAGTCTGAAGTCAGTGAAGGCACGTGTGATCTGGCCCCAGAAGCCTCTCCCTGTGGTTCCTCTGTGGTATCTTTCTCCTCTCTTGGTAAGAGCAAGACATTCACTCCTCACTCACTCTGTGCGAGGCTCTTTGCCTTCCTTAACTCAAGTATTCCTCCCAACATTCATATTATCTCTGACTTGATAAATCAGAAAGAAAATTAAAAAGCAAGCTTGGGGGTTCAGGGAGCTTAACGTAATGGCCTGAAGACCCCACAAGCGAGAGAATTGAGTTTTGAACCCGAGATTCTGGTCTTACCAGTGACATCATCTTATTATCCTAGAATATAGTCTGGACCCACCTGACTCCCTGTGAGTTCTTCTCCTCAAACCAAGTCACTTTCCTCCCTGCCTTCACCTCTTTGCTGAAATGTTTCTCCTGTTTAGAAAACACTGCGAGGCAGACTCTTGCTTCAAGATCTAGTTCCCAATCCCTCCTCTCTGCCATCACACAGGCGGGTCCTCTCTCGTCTCCCTTCTGTTGGCTCCTGAGCCTGCCTGCGGCGTGGCGGCCTGAGATAATACTTATCACACCAGGTAGGAACTCATGCTGTCAACACAACCGGGTCGCCGTTCAAGTTGGTGCCCTGTGCTGGCTACCATTACAGGCTTGATCGCCTCAAATATTGGAAACTCCTGTTTTACTCATCTCTGTATGTCTGGCCACAGCACAGCACCCTACCTAGGAAATACGTTATGAATGCTGGGGTCATGGGAGAGGGAGGAAAGGAGCAGGGGAAGAAGAATAGACTTAGGGAGGCCTTTATTCCGTGAACAGTGGGAGGCAAAGATTAGCAAATTATCTCTGTCTAGTTTGGGGCTGTACCCAGACCATAACCTGCTTTTTGTGCAATCCCAAGATAAGCATGGGCTTTACATTTTTAAAAAGTTTATCCCCCAAACTAACAATGAATATATGACAGAGATCACAGGTGTCCCAAAGGCTAAAATATTTACTAACTCCCCTTTTATGGAAAAAACGTGCTCACCCCTGATCCAAGAGGATGCAATCATGAACATAAGAACATAAAAAATGGTTGCTTCCCTGGCTGTCCAGAGGTTAAGAATCCGTCTTTCAATGCAAGGGACATGGGTCTGATCCCTAGTCTGGGAGGGTCCCACATGCCACGGGTCAGCTAAGCCTATGTGCAATAACTCCCGAGCCTATGTGCCCTACAGGCTGTGCTGCACAAGGAGAGAAGCCACTGCAGGGAGAAACTCGCACACCACAACTAGAGAGAGCCCATCCACAACAGCGAAGACCCAGGCAGCCAAAATTATACATAAACAAGGAATAAAAGGGATGTTCACTCTCCAAAGAGAAGGAACTTCAGAGTCTGGATAGGAAATCAGAAAAGTATCAACCTTGGAAACTTTAATGGGTGAGATGAGATGAGTCACCTGCCCACGATGAAGACCAGGGGAGTGATGATTTATCAGTGCACCACCCAGAAGGCTGGGTTGGGCTCTCCCTCTGTCTTGGGGTAGGGTCTCTGGAGAGGAAGGCATCCATTTCCAGAGCAGCTAAAGGAAGGCAAACTGAACTCTTGCAAGCTGCCACCTGCTTTTAAGAGGCAGCTTGCTGCGCGTGGCGGCCTGAGATAATACTTATCACACCAGGTGAACTCATGCTGTCAACACAACCGGGTCGCCGTTCAAGTTGGTGCCCTGTGCTGGCTACCATTACAGGCTTGATCGCCTCAAATATTGGAAACTCCTGTTTTACTCATCTCTGTATGTCTGGCCACAGCACAGCACCCTACCTAGGAAATACGTTATGAATGCTGGGGTCATGGGAGAGGGAGGAAAGGAGCAGGGGAAGAAGAATAGACTTAGGGAGGCCTTTATTCCGTGAACAGTGGGAGGCAAAGATTAGCAAATTATCTCTGTCTAGTTTGGGGCTGTACCCAGACCATAACCTGCTTTTTGTGCAATCCCAAGATAAGCATGGGCTTTACATTTTTAAAAAGTTTATCCCCCAAACTAACAATGAATATATGACAGAGATCACAGGTGTCCCAAAGGCTAAAATATTTACTAACTCCCCTTTTATGGAAAAAACGTGCTCACCCCTGATCCAAGAGGATGCAATCATGAACATAAGAACATAAAAAATGGTTGCTTCCCTGGCTGTCCAGAGGTTAAGAATCCGTCTTTCAATGCAAGGGACATGGGTCTGATCCCTAGTCTGGGAGGGTCCCACATGCCACGGGTCAGCTAAGCCTATGTGCAATAACTCCCGAGCCTATGTGCCCTACAGGCTGTGCTGCACAAGGAGAGAAGCCACTGCAGGGAGAAACTCGCACACCACAACTAGAGAGGCCCATCCACAACAGCGAAGACCCAGGCAGCCAAAATTATACATAAACAAGGAATAAAAGGGATGTTCACTCTCCAAAGAGAAGGAACTTCAGAGTCTGGATAGGAAATCAGAAAAGTATCAACCTTGGAAACTTTAATGGGTGAGATGAGATGAGTCACCTGCCCACGATGAAGACCAGGGGAGTGATGATTTATCAGTGCACCACCCAGAAGGCTGGGTTGGGCTCTCCCTCTGTCTTGGGGTAGGGTCTCTGGAGAGGAAGGCATCCATTTCCAGAGCAGCTAAAGGAAGGCAAACTGAACTCTTGCAAGCTGCCACCTGCTTTTTAAGAGGCAGCATTACAAAAACAGTTGTTTCTAGAGTCTAATGGAAATACCATGGCAGAGAGGGGGTTAGAAGTGAGACTCCAGCCGGTGAGGGCAGAAGGGGTCCTGAAGAACTGGCGCAGGTGTCCCAGGCCCCTGGAGCAGCTGTCTCAGTGAGGACTTTGGGATGAATCCTACTTATTGTGGCTACTAAGAGCCTGCCTCTGGGACCTCCCTGGAGGTCCAGTGGTTAAGGCTCTGAGATTTCAGGCTCAGGGATCCTGCAGGCTGGATCCCTGGCCAGAGAACTCACATCTCATATGCTAGGCAGCTCGGCCAACAAAGACTTTTTTAAAAAATATATCCAATTCAGTTAAAAAGAAGAAAAAAAGGTCCTGCCTCCTCTTTTGTTCCCATTTACTCTTTACCAAAGAGGCATTGATGATGATTGGGAAGCTGGTATATTGTGTCCAGCTCGTGTGTTGACTTCTATTTTCTCAGCATCATAACCAAGAAGACCAGGCCCACGATGTTTGTTCAGCACCTGCTGCATGCCAGGCAGTGGGTCAAACACGTTTGATTTACATTATCTTGGAGCTGGGCATTATTATCTATCCCCATGGTACATCAGAGATATCTGAGGCTCAGAGAAACCGGTGAGCTTACCCAGGCACACATAGCTATAAAGTAGCAGATATAAAGAAGCAGAGTTGGTTCAAATCTCACAATCCATGGTTTATTGGCTCTGCAGCCTGATTCTTTTCATAATCACACACACACACACACCCCCTCCCTAACATCTCAGTTCTTTGTCCAGTCTCAATTCTGTCTTCTGCTCCTAGACCCTACTATCCTGGGATCCTGCCCAAACCCCAGACAACATCACTGGAAATGTTAATACCCATATCCATTTCATCAAAAGCCTGTTGGTCACATAATAAATGCAGAGATAAACAGAATGCAATGCCTTTTTCAAGGAGCTTAGTGTCTAGTGAGAGAGGTAGACAAACTATCTAATGAAATGCAAGGTGATGAGCTCATGTCATGAGTCAGGACTCTTTCTAGCCATGGTGCTGACATAGCCTAGGACTAAAGGAAGGCAAACTGAACTCTTGCAAGCTGCCACCTGCTTTTTAAGAGGCAGCATTACAAAAACAGTTGTTTCTAGAGTCTAATGGAAATACCATGGCAGAGAGGGGGTTAGAAGTGAGACTCCAGCCGGTGAGGGCAGAAGGGGTCCTGAAGAACTGGCGCAGGTGTCCCAGGCCCCTGGAGCAGCTGTCTCAGTGAGGACTTTGGGATGAATCCTACTTATTGTGGCTACTAAGAGCCTGCCTCTGGGACCTCCCTGGAGGTCCAGTGGTTAAGGCTCTGAGATTTCAGGCTCAGGGATCCTGCAGGCTGGATCCCTGGCCAGAGAACTCACATCTCATATGCTAGGCAGCTCGGCCAACAAAGACTTTTTTAAAAAATATATCCAATTCAGTTAAAAAGAAAAAAAAAGGTCCTGCCTCCTCTTTTGTTCCCATTTACTCTTTACCAAAGAGGCATTGATGATGATTGGGAAGCTGGTATATTGTGTCCAGCTCGTGTGTTGACTTCTATTTTCTCAGCATCATAACCAAGAAGACCAGGCCCACGATGTTTGTTCAGCACCTGCTGCATGCCAGGCAGTGGGTCAAACACGTTTGATTTACATTATCTTGGAGCTGGGCATTATTATCTATCCCCATGGTACATCAGAGATATCTGAGGCTCAGAGAAACCGGTGAGCTTACCCAGGCACACATAGCTATAAAGTAGCAGATATAAAGAAGCAGAGTTGGTTCAAATCTCACAATCCATGGTTTATTGGCTCTGCAGCCTGATTCTTTTCATAATCACACACACACACCCCCTCCCTAACATCTCAGTTCTTTGTCCAGTCTCAATTCTGTCTTCTGCTCCTAGACCCTACTATCCTGGGATCCTGCCCAAACCCCAGACAACATCACTGGAAATGTTAATACCCATATCCATTTCATCAAAAGCCTGTTGGTCACATAATAAATGCAGAGATAAACAGAATGCAATGCCTTTTTCAAGGAGCTTAGTGTCTAGTGAGAGAGGTAGACAAACTATCTAATGAAATGCAAGGTGATGAGCTCATGTCATGAGTCAGGACTCTTTCTAGCCATGGTGCTGACATAGCCTAGGCTTTGGATCTTGGGCTCCCAGTGGGCTTCCCTGAGGAGGTCACAGCAGGTCGAAAGCATTCATGGATGAAGGAGAAAAGGGTTGGTACCAGCCATGTGGGTCAGGATGTGCTAAGGCTGGAAGGCTAGCAAGATTTGATGTCTGAAATTCATTTGGATGGGATGGAGCTTAAATCTGGAGTTGAATCTGAGGAAGTAGCAGAAGCCAGGGCATAGAGGGTCTTTGCAGCAGGCTGAGGAGTTTGTACTTCAAGTTAGTGACAATCAGGCACCCTTAAAGGGTTTAACTAAGAATGATACAGCTAGACTGGTAAGTTTAAAAGAACCTATGGCATCGTATATGGGCTTTCTTGGTGGCACAGTGGTAAAGAATCTGCCTGCCCATGCAGGAGATGTAAGAGACATGGGTTCAATTCCTGGGTCAGGAAGATCCCCTGGAGGAAATGGCAACCCACTCCAGCATTCTTGCCTGGAAAATTCCATGGACAGAGGAGCCTGGCAGTCTACAGGCCATGAGGTGGCAAAGAGTTGGACAAAACTTAGCAACTGAACATGTACACATGGCATCATATGAGGGGATGGACTGAGAATAAAAGGTCATCAGTTAGGAACAAATGGAGATATTACCCAGGGGGAGAAACAAAAGCCTGGAAAGAAGACTAATTGCAAGATAGTTGGAGGAGAACTTCCCTGGAGGTTCAGTGGTGAAGACTCCATGCTTCTAATACAAGGGAAACTAACATCCTGCATGCTGAGCAATGTGGCCAAAAAATAAAAATAAAAAAGATAGATGATAGAATTGATAAGTCTTGGCCGTTTATTGGCTATGAGAAGTGAAAAAGGGAAAGAAACCTAAGTAAACACCTTCCCTGGTCCTTGATGGCTCTCCTCCTCCTCTTTCAGAGCACTGGACTCTTGCCTCAACATCCCCAGCCACTGATTGGGGCTCACAATTAGTGCCCTGACCTTAGTATTACACCTTCCTAGCCCTAGAGCTGACATGCCCTGCCCGCCATATTGAACTGCTTTGCCAGCTATTACCAACTCATGTTTAGTGTCCTCTGTTGAATTCCTTGCCACTTCCGGGATGAGCCACAAGTCAGGCTATTTCCTCAATCCCATCCTTCCCAGTCCAGCTTTCCTCACCATCTCCACTGAACCAGGCTTTGCATCTGCAACCCTCCCATCCCAGCTCCCATGCAGCTAGCTCCACCTCCTCCTCCTACACCACCACTTGAAAGCGGGAAAAGAAGATTCAAAAGCTGATTCAAAAGCTCTTGACAGCTAGGAACAATGGACCTGAACCAACAAGATGAAATTTAACAGAGATAAATGTCAAGTCTATGTATTGAGCCCAAGAATCCAACACGAGGACCAGATGGGAAGAGCCGATTTGCAGTAATGATAAAGGCAACGTCTAGGGGAGTGGCTGATTAGCTGGCTGAAAGCCAAGCAGTCAACAGGAGTGTGAGACAGAAGCTGCATTAAAAAAAAAGTCAGAACACAAAGTGAGTCCAGATCAGCAGGAGTAGAGTATCCAGGTTAAGAAAGGTAGCCTGGACACCCAGGATTGCTTTAGACCCCAAATAAAATATAGCATCCAGGGCCTTCCTGGGTGGTCCAGTGGCAAAGACTCTGAGCTCCCAATGTAAGGGCTTCAGCCTTGATCCCTGATTGGGGAGCCAGATCCCACATGCCACAACTAAGAACCAGCACAGTCAAATAAAATAAGTAAAATGAAATATTCAGCTATGACACTGGCATACAAGCATGTTCAGAAGATTAGCAGAAATGAGGTGGTGAATATCTAGCAGCAAATTCAGGAAATACACAAGAGAAAGGGTGGAAAGATGGCTGTCTGACCCTGGTGCTCAATTAATGTTAACTACTATTCATTACTGGGTTTCCCTGGTGGTGCAGGGGTAAAGAACCCACCTGCCAATGCAGATGATGCAGGTTCAATCCCTGGATCAGGAAGATCTCCTCGAAGAGGGCATGGCCACCCACTCCAGTATTCTTGCCTGGAAAATTCCATGGACAGAGGAGCCTGCAGGCTACAGTCCATGGGGTCACAAAGAGTTGGACACAACTAAGTGGCTTAACAACGACAATGGCCATTATTATGTTCCCTTTCTTCACTGGCCCAGTTTGTAGAGGATTTTTCTGCAGTTGAGAGTCTGCCCCTTGGAAAGTTCAAGTATCTTCTCCCTAGCTCCACTGCCCTCCTTGATGGCCCTTTTTCCATCCTCCTGGTGGGGCCGGGAGATGAGAACTGGTGTTGGTGCATCTGAACTGTAGTCCTTTAGTTCAAAGTTCCTGAATTGGAGGGGGGGCTTCAATGGAGTGGGTCTGGGGTGGTTCTTTGCTCATTTTGCATCCTGATCCTGGAATGTGGAACTGGTAGTGTCCTTAGTGTTGAATCCAGTGTTTTACAAATGAAGAAACTCATTAAGGAGAGGACTGTAGCTTTCTGAATGGCACGGATTTTTAAAAATATTCATTTATTTATTTGATTGCGCTGGGTCTTAGTTGCAGCACTCAGAATTTTCAATCTTCATGGAGGCATGCAGCACGCAGAGTCTTAGCTGCAATACATGAGATCTTTAGTTGCTGCATGTGCATGTCTTACTTGAAGCATGTGGGATCTAGCTCCCTGGTCAGGGATTGAACCTAGCCCCCTGCACTGGGTGCCTGGCATCTTAGCTACTAGGGAAGCCCTCAAGATCACCCATTCTGATTCTGCCATCCAACTACCTTGCAGCAGAGTGGGGATTAGAACTGAGGTCAATCCAAACAGGTTTTCACTTCCTGATTCTGATTCTGCATCCAACGTAAAATGAAATATTCAGCTATGACACTGGCATACAAGCATGTTCAGAAGATTAGCAGAAATGAGGTGGTGAATATCTAGCAGCAAATTCAGGAAATACACAAGAGAAAGGGTGGAAAGATGGCTGTCTGACCCTGGTGCTCAATTAATGTTAACTACTATTCATTACTGGGTTTCCCTGGTGGTGCAGGGGTAAAGAACCCACCTGCCAATGCAGATGATGCAGGTTCAATCCCTGGATCAGGAAGATCTCCTCGAAGAGGGCATGGCCACCCACTCCAGTATTCTTGCCTGGAAAATTCCATGGACAGAGGAGCCTGCAGGCTACAGTCCATGGGGTCACAAAGAGTTGGACACAACTAAGTGGCTTAACAACGACAATGGCCATTATTATGTTCCCTTTCTTCACTGGCCCAGTTTGTAGAGGATTTTTCTGCAGTTGAGAGTCTGCCCCTTGGAAAGTTCAAGTATCTTCTCCCTAGCTCCACTGCCCTCCTTGATGGCCCTTTTTCCATCCTCCTGGTGGGGCCGGGAGATGAGAACTGGTGTTGGTGCATCTGAACTGTAGTCCTTTAGTTCAAAGTTCCTGAATTGGAGGGCTTCAATGGAGTGGGTCTGGGGTGGTTCTTTGCTCATTTTGCATCCTGATCCTGGAATGTGGAACTGGTAGTGTCCTTAGTGTTGAATCCAGTGTTTTACAAATGAAGAAACTCATTAAGGAGAGGACTGTAGCTTTCTGAATGGCACGGATTTTTAAAAATATTCATTTATTTATTTGATTGCGCTGGGTCTTAGTTGCAGCACTCAGAATTTTCAATCTTCATGGAGGCATGCAGCACGCAGAGTCTTAGCTGCAATACATGAGATCTTTAGTTGCTGCATGTGCATGTCTTACTTGAAGCATGTGGGATCTAGCTCCCTGGTCAGGGATTGAACCTAGCCCCCTGCACTGGGTGCCTGGCATCTTAGCTACTAGGGAAGCCCCTCAAGATCACCCATTCTGATTCTGCCATCCAACTACCTTGCAGCAGAGTGGGGATTAGAACTGAGGTCAATCCAAACAGCCTTCTGGCCTCTTTTCTCCTACCCTAACCATTCACTGACCTTCAAGGGGTTTTAATTTAAAAAAAGAAAACAAAACAGGATATATAGGCTGTGGGGGCTGGCACAGAGCACACAAGATAAGACTGGACCCAAAGGCTCTCTTTCGTCAACACGCTTGCTCATGTAACTAGGAGGGTGAAGTGGGTCAACATCTCGGCTGATTTTCCTGGGGCGCTCCGGCTCCTAGGAAGAACCTTGATCCACCCCCTCACTGCTGCCTGCAGAAGCAGATAGGATGCATCCAAAGTTCAGTATCAGCTGAGCCTCTTCTACCCGGATCTTATCACTGCTTTGGTCTCCAGCAACAGACAAGGGGTGAGATGGAGGAGGCATGGTTCTGTCTCTGATGGCCTTGCTTCTTTACTCGTCACAAATTTTCACTTCTATAATCCAGCAGTTTTAGCATCCTCATCATCACCATTTTCTTACCTCCCACTCCCAACCACGATGGTGGGGGACATGTTTTATAAACCACTGGCATATCCACCATCTCCCTTGACTCTCTTCCTTGACCCTCAGGTTGCCCTTGGGGATGCTGAGGTTGGGGAAGGCTTCAGGTCTGGCCAAGCTCAAGCCAGGTTTGGCTGACTCACAAGGTGCTACTGGTTTTGCTCAAGTACACTCAAGACAGAATTGCAGTTTCCCATTTTTGCAATTCTAGGATGAAAGGCTCTCCTCAGATCTCCAGAGAAGCAAGGGAGAGGGACATGGGGCTGTTGGAACGTGTAAAGACTGAAGGTCCATCTGGGGAGACTCCACTTGAACCACCAGAGAATTAAAAGGTCATAGAAGGAAACGAAGAAATAATTGAGGCTGACCCACTTTAAAAATGTCAGTGCTGGGAGCCAGAGGAAAAGGGCTGATTCCACAGGGGCGGAGAGCTGTTTAGTGGTTGGGATTCTAACTGGCATCTCAGGGTTACTGCTGTTCAGTGATCCTGGAACTGACTGACTCCAGTGGTCAAAAATCCATTGGCTATAGTCAGCCACTGTCCTGGGAGGACTCAGGACTGGCTAATTGCCCATGCCCTCTGCCTGGAGCTTGGAAACCCCCTTCACCCTGAGCTGTGCTGGACCTTCAGATTCCCATATGGGTCTTTGGAGAAGGTGGCCCTGCACAACTTCCCAGGCCTCCAGGGTGCCAGGGCTGTGTCTGTGTCCCCTGGGCAGAGAAGGAACACCTACCTAATGTCCCCTGGCTTTCAATGGGTTTTAATTTAAAAAGAAAACAAAACAGGATATATAGGCTGTGGGGGCTGGCACAGAGCACACAAGATAAGACTGGACCCAAAGGCTCTCTTTCGTCAACACGCTTGCTCATGTAACTAGGAGGGTGAAGTGGGTCAACATCTCGGCTGATTTTCCTGGGGCGCTCCGGCTCCTAGGAAGAACCTTGATCCACCCCCTCACTGCTGCCTGCAGAAGCAGATAGGATGCATCCAAAGTTCAGTATCAGCTGAGCCTCTTCTACCCGGATCTTATCACTGCTTTGGTCTCCAGCAACAGACAAGGGGTGAGATGGAGGAGGCATGGTTCTGTCTCTGATGGCCTTGCTTCTTTACTCGTCACAAATTTTCACTTCTATAATCCAGCAGTTTTAGCATCCTCATCATCACCATTTTCTTACCTCCCACTCCCAACCACGATGGTGGGGGACATGTTTTATAAACCACTGGCATATCCACCATCTCCCTTGACTCTCTTCCTTGACCCTCAGGTTGCCCTTGGGGATGCTGAGGTTGGGGAAGGCTTCAGGTCTGGCCAAGCTCAAGCCAGGTTTGGCTGACTCACAAGGTGCTACTGGTTTTGCTCAAGTACACTCAAGACAGAATTGCAGTTTCCCATTTTTGCAATTCTAGGATGAAAGGCTCTCCTCAGATCTCCAGAGAAGCAAGGGAGAGGGACATGGGGCTGTTGGAACGTGTAAAGACTGAAGGTCCATCTGGGGAGACTCCACTTGAACCACCAGAGAATTAAAAGGTCATAGAAGGAAACGAAGAAATAATTGAGGCTGACCCACTTTAAAAATGTCAGTGCTGGGAGCCAGAGGAAAAGGGCTGATTCCACAGGGGCGGAGAGCTGTTTAGTGGTTGGGATTCTAACTGGCATCTCAGGGTTACTGCTGTTCAGTGATCCTGGAACTGACTGACTCCAGTGGTCAAAAATCCATTGGCTATAGTCAGCCACTGTCCTGGGAGGACTCAGGACTGGCTAATTGCCCATGCCCTCTGCCTGGAGCTTGGAAACCCCCTTCACCCTGAGCTGTGCTGGACCTTCAGATTCCCATATGGGTCTTTGGAGAAGGTGGGCACCTCATAACTGCACAACTTCCCAGGCCTCCAGGGTGCCAGGGCTGTGTCTGTGTCCCCCTGGGCAGAGAAGGAACACCTACCTAATGTCCCCCCTGGCTTTCTAGGATGACAACCCCCACCTTTCTCTTACCAGCCCATTTCTCAGGAACTAGATACTCTTTCTCTGCTCTATGACATTCTTTCTGTAGAGTATCTGTGTCCACATGATGTCATCTCCTAACCCTGGCATTCCAGTCCTGCCTTGTCCATCCCCTTTTGATGGCCTGTTCCCCCTAGATTTAAACAATAGCCTGGATCTCACTGATTGGCTACATGTTCATTGGGATATCATCTCTTGGCATTAGCCTTCACAATAAGGACTCCCATTCTTGTCTCACTCTCCACTCAGTCAGCAAACATGCAAAGCCATTGAAAAAGTCAAGGACACTCAGGCCCAGTCTTTCCCAATGTTCATATTCCTGTCATTGAGCCTCAGAGCCCACTCCCTACCCCCCACCTGTCTGCCCGCCCTCCCACCTAGTGCCACCACTACATAGATGAACCCAAAGTCCAGCCCTTAAAATGCAAGTTCTGAGGAACTAGTTCTTCAGCATGCCCTTTGACAAAAAAGGAGGGGAAGCTCCCTGTCCAGATGGATTTGAAAAACACTAAATTAAATAGAAGTTCAACAAGATTCTTTACTGCAGAATTTCAATGTGCTCTCCAAGCAAATGCTATCAAATACAGTGTTTGCAGCACAACTTTGACCGTCCCCAAAAGACCAATGTCATCTAGAAAGACATTGATGGAACATCTGTTTAACTTCTTCCTGAACACAAACACTGATGATTGTTTGTAACTCTTTTGATTTTGTATTGGAGTCTAGCCCATTAACAATATTGTGATAGTTTCAGGTGGACAGCAGAGGGACTCAGCCATATGAATACATGTATCTATTCTCTCCCAAACTCCCCTCCCACCCAGGCTGCCACAGAATAACACTGATGACTTTTGACACATAATAACACTGATGACTTTTGACAGGGCCACTTATTTGCTGTGTGGTTTCAGGCGAGCCTCTTTCCCTCTCTGGGCTTCAGTTTCTTCATCTGTAAAAACAAACAAATAAACACAAGGTGGGGTTCGGTCAAGAGGGTCATTTTCCAGCTCCCTTCTCTGTATTTTCTGGCACGTCTGCATTCCCGGCGCCAGGGCAGCGGGATGCTACAGATTAAAAGCCATGTGTCCCAAAACCTCCTAATCCCTGGCAGGATGACAACCCCCACCTTTCTCTTACCAGCCCATTTCTCAGGAACTAGATACTCTTTCTCTGCTCTATGACATTCTTTCTGTAGAGTATCTGTGTCCACATGATGTCATCTCCTAACCCTGGCATTCCAGTCCTGCCTTGTCCATCCCCTTTTGATGGCCTGTTCCCCCTAGATTTAAACAATAGCCTGGATCTCACTGATTGGCTACATGTTCATTGGGATATCATCTCTTGGCATTAGCCTTCACAATAAGGACTCCCATTCTTGTCTCACTCTCCACTCAGTCAGCAAACATGCAAAGCCATTGAAAAAGTCAAGGACACTCAGGCCCAGTCTTTCCCAATGTTCATATTCCTGTCATTGAGCCTCAGAGCCCACTCCCTACCCCCCACCTGTCTGCCCGCCCTCCCACCTAGTGCCACCACTACATAGATGAACCCAAAGTCCAGCCCTTAAAATGCAAGTTCTGAGGAACTAGTTCTTCAGCATGCCCTTTGACAAAAAAGGAGGGGAAGCTCCCTGTCCAGATGGATTTGAAAAACACTAAATTAAATAGAAGTTCAACAAGATTCTTTACTGCAGAATTTCAATGTGCTCTCCAAGCAAATGCTATCAAATACAGTGTTTGCAGCACAACTTTGACCGTCCCCAAAAGACCAATGTCATCTAGAAAGACATTGATGGAACATCTGTTTAACTTCTTCCTGAACACAAACACTGATGATTGTTTGTAACTCTTTTGATTTTGTATTGGAGTCTAGCCCATTAACAATATTGTGATAGTTTCAGGTGGACAGCAGAGGGACTCAGCCATATGAATACATGTATCTATTCTCTCCCAAACTCCCCTCCCACCCAGGCTGCCACAGAATAACACTGATGACTTTTGACACATAATAACACTGATGACTTTTGACAGGGCCACTTATTTGCTGTGTGGTTTCAGGCGAGCCTCTTTCCCTCTCTGGGCTTCAGTTTCTTCATCTGTAAAAACAAACAAATAAACACAAGGTGGGGTTCGGTCAAGAGGGTCATTTTCCAGCTCCCTTCTCTGTATTTTCTGGCACGTCTGCATTCAGGCGCCAGGGCAGCGGGATGCTACAGATTGAGAACAAGGCAGAGCTAACAAGACGTGAACACGGTGAGACACAATGGATGTCTTTGTGAGCGGCTGGGATGCTTTTTAAATGGTGAAAGTCGGTTTTATTTAGCCGGCATCACATGGCCATTAATAGCACTCAGAATCCCCAGGGACTGAGAGAAACTTGTAGCTCAGTGACAGCCCAGGGGGCGGGAATTCCACTGGGGACTCAGATGCCTCCAGCGGTGCCTGCAGATCAGGTGGCCTTGCAGCAGCGCTGAGATGTCAGCAGTCCAGTCTCTTCCAGGACATGCGGCCCCACACTGACACTGAAACAACTGAATTAGGGCAGACGAGGAAACAGGAGAGAGCACTGTGGGAGAGAAGCTATCGAACGCACTCACACATCACATGGAACGTGGGACCGGTTGAATTTTGAGGTTCCTTCCAACCCTGAGCTTCAGAGACTCCTCTGAGTGCATTCTGGGTGCAATATGCTATTCTACACACTGAGGAGCAAACAAAGATGAAGAAAACACAGCCTCTATGGCGTATATCACGTTTCTCAAATTGCATCCTAAGGATGATTGTTCCTTTAGATACTATGGGATAGAGTTGTTTTATGATCATTAAATGGGCTTCCCACATGACTCAGTGGTAAAGAATCCACCTGCCAGTGCTGGAGACATAGAGGTGTGTGTTCAATCTCTGGGTAGGTAAGATCCCCTGGAGGAGGAAATGGCAACCCACTCCTGTATTTTTGCTGGAAAATTCTATGGACAGAGGAGCCTGGCACACTACAGTCCATGGGGCTGTGAAGAGCTGGACACGACTGAGTGACTGAGCACACATTATCAGCAGATAAATTTCAGCAGTGTGGTATATATACCCTCCTGAAAGTCGGTCTTCATCAGCGTAATAAGGATTCTGAGAAGTCCTGCAGGAAATCTGCCTCATGGTTAGCCCAAGGTTCCCCACGTTTATTTGACTGTGGATCTCTCTTGTCTGAATACCTCCTAACAATCCACAGGACTGCTGTTTCCCACAGGAGGAATCCCAGCATGTCAGACCCAAAATGGCCATAAAGGGGACTTTTAAGTCAGATTTCTTGCTTTACCAATAAGGAGGAGCCATTCTGTAGGCTCATGTGCTGATCTGGGACTTTTTTTCATTGTCGCTAGCTTCTTGGTTAGGATTCTAAGGATGTGATTCTAGGGTTGGTAGCTGCCATGCTGGTCACGCTGCAGACTGGCACAGTGTCACCGTGTTGCCATGTGGCTGTCACATGAAGGGAAACTCTCCAAAAAAAAGGATGAGAGAAACATGTGAATATGTCAGCAGGGTATATGCCTAGTTATAGTTCCCCAGATTTCTGGAGCGGCTTTGTGATTCTTATAGCATTTCCTTCCATTGATTTGCATGCAGTCTCTCCCAGGCTCTTTCCGGGAATCTCTTTTTCTTTCCTTTTTTAAATAAATTAAACCATATAATTTGAAACTCTTTCTGTTACAAGTTGAAAAAAACTTCACACAACCCAGCTTCAGCCCAAAATGAATTTGTTGGTTTAGGTAAATAGTCTAGAAGTAGGGATAGTGTCAGATGTGTCTGGATTCAGATCCACAAACACCTCCTCAGAGCCAGTTTCTCTCCCCTCCTCTCTTAGCAATGCTTTCTCTCTGTGGATTACACCCTCAGAGACTCTTCCACAGGCAGTATGAAGATTCCTTTAAAAACTAGGAATAAAGCCATCATATGGCCCAGCTATCCCACTACTAGGCATATACCCTGAGGGAACAAAAATTGAAAAAGACACATGAACCCCATTGCTCGTTGCAGTATTTTTTGCAATAGTTAGAACATAGAAACAACCTAGATGTCCATCGACAGATGAATGGATAAAGAAGCTGTGGTACATATACACAATGGAATATTACTCAGTCACAAAAAAAGAATGCATTTGAGTCAGTTCTAAGGAGGTGGATGAACCTAGAGCATGTTATACAGACTGAAGTAAGTCAGAAAGAGAAAGATAAATGTTGCATACTAACATATATATATGCAATCAAGAAAGATGGTACTGATGAGTGTATAAACGGAGAAACAGATCAAGAGAACAGACTATGACCTTGTGGGGAGAGAGGAATGGGCGAGATGTATGGAAAGAGTCACATGGAAACCTACCTTACCATATGGAAAATAGATAACCAGCATGTCAGACCCAAAATGGCCATAAAGGGACTTTTAAGTCAGATTTCTTGCTTTACCAATAAGGAGGAGCCATTCTGTAGGCTCATGTGCTGATCTGGGACTTTTTCATTGTCGCTAGCTTCTTGGTTAGGATTCTAAGGATGTGATTCTAGGGTTGGTAGCTGCCATGCTGGTCACGCTGCAGACTGGCACAGTGTCACCGTGTTGCCATGTGGCTGTCACATGAAGGGAAACTCGTCAAAAAAAAGGATGAGAGAAACATGTGAATATGTCAGCAGGGTATATGCCTAGTTATAGTTCCCCAGATTTCTGGAGCGGCTTTGTGATTCTTATAGCATTTCCTTCCATTGATTTGCATGCAGTCTCTCCCAGGCTCTTTCCGGGAATCTCTTTTTCTTTCCTTTTTTAAATAAATTAAACCATATAATTTGAAACTCTTTCTGTTACAAGTTGAAAAAAACTTCACACAACCCAGCTTCAGCCCAAAATGAATTTGTTGGTTTAGGTAAATAGTCTAGAAGTAGGGATAGTGTCAGATGTGTCTGGATTCAGATCCACAAACACCTCCTCAGAGCCAGTTTCTCTCCCCTCCTCTCTTAGCAATGCTTTCTCTCTGTGGATTACACCCTCAGAGACTCTTCCACAGGCAGTATGAAGATTCCTTTAAAAACTAGGAATAAAGCCATCATATGGCCCAGCTATCCCACTACTAGGCATATACCCTGAGGGAAAAAAAATTGAAAAAGACACATGAACCCCATTGCTCGTTGCAGTATTTTTTGCAATAGTTAGAACATAGAAACAACCTAGATGTCCATCGACAGATGAATGGATAAAGAAGCTGTGGTACATATACACAATGGAATATTACTCAGTCACAAAAAAAGAATGCATTTGAGTCAGTTCTAAGGAGGTGGATGAACCTAGAGCATGTTATACAGACTGAAGTAAGTCAGAAAGAGAAAGATAAATGTTGCATACTAACATATATATATGCAATCAAGAAAGATGGTACTGATGAGTGTATAAACGGAGAAACAGATCAAGAGAACAGACTATGACCTTGTGGGGAGAGAGGAATGGGCGAGATGTATGGAAAGAGTCACATGGAAACCTACCTTACCATATGGAAAATAGATAACCAATGGGAATCTGCGATAAGACTCAGGGATCTCAAACAGGGGCTCTGCAACAACCTAGAGGGGTAGGATGGGGACGGAGACAGGAGGGAAGTTTAAGAGGAAGGAAGGAAACATTATGTATACCTATGGCTGATTCACGTTGATGTTTGGCAGTAGCAAAACTATAAAAAAAAATTTTTTTAAATAGTAAAAAACAAAGAAAAAAAGACTCTCCCTTGTGGTGAGGAAAATGGTGACAGCTGTTCCGACGTCAAGCACAGCTCAGCAGAGTGGCCACCTGTACCGTAGGTGGGCCCTGCAAGAGTTTCACTCGAGTTGAGCCCACAGAGGTCTGCTGTCCACCCAGCAACTACCATCTCCAGGTACATTCACTTCCAAAGGTTGCCTTCTCAAAGTGTCACAGACGAGGTGACTTAAACAACGGAAGCGTGTGGCCTCACCATCTAGGAGACTGGAAGTCTGAAATCCAGGTGTCGGCAGCCCCTTCTGAGAGCTAAGGGGAAGGATCTCTCTCACACCTCTCTCCTTGGCTGTAGGCCTGGACATCAACCTGGTCTGCGCCTTCCCATTTCCCTGGAGCTCTCTCTGCACACACCTGTCTCTTCACGTGGCATCCTTTTGTATGGGCATCAGTCCTGTGAGATTTTAGGGCTCCACCTTACTCCAGTAAGAAATAGATTTGCTGCAGATGTAATTAGTTCTTTTTTTCTGGCCATCTATTTTTCAAATGTTATTATTGGAGTATAGTTGCTTTGCAATGTTGTGTGAGTCTCTGCTGTCCCACAGTGTGAGTCAGCTGTGTGTGTACATACACGACCCCTGTCTTGAGCCTCCCTCCCCACCCCCATCCTGCCCCTCTAGGTCAGCACTGAGCACCGAGCTGCGCTCCCTGTGCTGCAAGTAGCTGCCCACGAGCTATCCATTTTACACAGGAGAGTGTGCATATGTCAATTCTACTCTCTCAACTCACCCAACCCTCCCTTTCCTCCACATAGTCATCCTCTATTTCTGAATCTCTATCCCTGCCCTGCAAATAGGCTCTCTGTGCCATTTTCCTAGAATCCATATGTGTGTGTGTGTGTGTGTGTGTGTGTGTTAATATACAGTGTTTGTTCTTCTCTTTCTGACTTGCTTCATTCCATATGACAGACTATAGGTCTATCCACATCACAACAAATGGCCCAACTGGATTCCTTTAGATGGCTGAGTAACACTTCATTGTATATATGTACCACATCTTCTTTATCCATCCATCTGTCAACATACATAGAGGTTGCTTCCATGTCCTAGCTATTGTAAATAGCACTGAAACAAGTATTAGGGTATGTGTCTTTTTAAATTATGGTTTTCTCAGGGTTTATGCCCAGGAGTGAGATTGCTGGGTCATATGATACAGAAGTTATGTATCAGTAATTATGTTGAATATAAATGGACTCAAGGCTCCAACCAAAAGACACAGACTGGCTGAATGGTACAAACCTATTTCTAAATGAGGTCACATTCTAAAGCTTAGGAGAGTTATGACTTCAACATATGAAATTTGAGATGACATTGGAGTCAATTCTTAGCACTAGAGGAATAGGTGTTGCTAACTGGGTCAATCTCAAATCTTGTATTGCAGCCTGGAGCTGCCTATGAAGTCCCACCAAGACCAAAGGGACTGTCGTCTACCCTCCTTGCAAAACTGGGCTTTGACCCAAAGAAGTGGGTCTAGATGCCGAGGAGGCAAACCACACATGCCAATTTCACTTGGGTTTCTCACACTTAACCAGCACACTTGCTTTAGTCATCACATATTTGAGGTCAGGAATTCTTGGCCCCACTTCTGTTAGAAACCCCGTGCACATCTTTTAACTCCTAGCTAATTCAACAGTGCCTCCTCCTTAAGCCCTCTCCCACTCCTTTCTCTTTGCTTCTGTGACAGTTTCAATAGCCTCCACAAAAACACTCTCCATACCATCTTATCCTACCCCATTTCTGTGGACCATGAGCCTCTTGAAGGCAGACCCTCTGTGTTACATGCCGGTGCATCCCAGAACTCAGCTATCCTCACCCCGTCATCCTAAACCCATGCACTGGAAGTTTCTTAGAAGGGGAGGGAATTCAAATGTTCAGATGATGATTAGGAATTAGTGGTCATGTCAAACTTCTACTCTATCCTGTGCCAGTTACTCACTAGATGTGGACGAAGCACTACTATACACCAGCCACTGGGGGTAAGAACTGAAGGTAACTGGTTCCCATCCTCAAGAGCTAGCATCCCTATAGTTTATTGAGGGAGACAGACTGCAGTGTGAGAGGATCTCCAACTGAAGTAAGCACTAAGTACTGTGGAACCACAGAGAGTGGTATCCATCCCAGCCTTGCAGAGAGTTGGGGAAAGGCTTCTAGGAGAATCTGGCTCTGAGCAGACCTTTTCCATGCTCTCCACTTCCCATCTCCTTTAAACACTCTGGCCCCACCACCATCTTGTCTTGCCTAGACTATGTCCAGAGCTTCATCTCCTTCCACAATGATGGCCTTTTCTTCTAGTAGCCATCATGCTACCAGTGATGACTTTGTAAAGCCCAGCAGACGGGCTCAGTTATCAGCTCAAAGTTCTGCAAGACTTGACCAGGGCTTGGGGGAAAGAATGTGGCATTCATGGATTCTGAGCCCGGTCATGTTCCATGAAGCGCTCACTCCTGCCCCTTCGGTGTCCTCAGCCAGTCACATGCAGCTCCTGAAATGTTTCCTCCCTTAAAGAGCTTTTCCACACATGGTTCTTTGTATCTGGAATGCTCTTTTCTCCCCTTCTAGTCTAGTTAGTTCATCCTTAGAACTCTGTCCAGAGTTCCTCCTTAGAATTGTGTCACTCTCTCAGGAATGGATTTGGTCTCTGGTCCACATGGCCTTGCCCTACCTTCTCCAACTCCCTGAGCATCACAGTCATAGGACTGTCCCTTTGACTCAGCTGCATCTACCCCATGAACCTTGGCTTGGTGAGGGCGGAGACCAGCTCTCTGGCAGCAGAGTGCCTGGCACCCAGGAAATGCTCCATACAGTATCTCTAGAAGGGGTTGGAGGGCCCTAGAACTGTGCTCATCTCAAGCCAGACTTCCCAATGAAAACAGGAAACAGGAACATGAAATCAACATGAGATTCCCAAGAGCGACCACTTCTCCTGGGGTCTGAGGGGTTGATTCAGTATAGTGACTGAGAAGAATAAAGTCAAAGAAGAAAAGACTAGATTTGGGATGTTTTTCCTTCTTGCTTTCCAAGAAAATGAGAACACCGAGGGGAGCTGGCCAGGGCACTGGGGGGAAGAAGGGAGGTTTCTATGCTCAGAACCAGGACCAAGAGTACAGGTAGACAGAGCTGCTCAGATCACAGGCCAAGGGAAGACAGCATCCATGGTCCCCGTGTGTACCCACCGGAACTGATGGCCAAGTTTTAAAAGTTTGACTCTAGAGACAGGACTGGAACAAAGGAGGTAAACAACCAAGGCACCCAGGGCACAAAAATTAAGAAAGAGCAAATCTCAAATGTAGGTCCTGCGCTGGCACGACCCTGAGAGCAGATGCCTTCTTAAATGCTGCACCTCCGACACCACAGTTAGTCCCAGCCGAATCTGGATACCACAGCCTCACTCCCAAGAAGCCTGGAAACCCATCCTTCTTTCCTGACGCTTCTGATGTACAGCCAGGCTTGAGGAGCACTCAGCTAGAACACTCCTGAGAGGATGTGTCTGGAGAGACTCAGGCCCAGAGTCAGTGCCTGCCCCTTCGGTGTCCTCAGCCAGTCACATGCAGCTCCTGAAATGTTTCCTCCCTTAAAGAGCTTTTCCACACATGGTTCTTTGTATCTGGAATGCTCTTTTCTCCCCTTCTAGTCTAGTTAGTTCATCCTTAGAACTCTGTCCAGAGTTCCTCCTTAGAATTGTGTCACTCTCTCAGGAATGGATTTGGTCTCTGGTCCACATGGCCTTGCCCTACCTTCTCCAACTCCCTGAGCATCACAGTCATAGGACTGTCCCTTTGACTCAGCTGCATCTACCCCATGAACCTTGGCTTGGTGAGGCGGAGACCAGCTCTCTGGCAGCAGAGTGCCTGGCACCCAGGAAATGCTCCATACAGTATCTCTAGAAGGGGTTGGAGGGCCCTAGAACTGTGCTCATCTCAAGCCAGACTTCCCAATGAAAACAGGAAACAGGAACATGAAATCAACATGAGATTCCCAAGAGCGACCACTTCTCCTGGGGTCTGAGGGGTTGATTCAGTATAGTGACTGAGAAGAATAAAGTCAAAGAAGAAAAGACTAGATTTGGGATGTTTTTCCTTCTTGCTTTCCAAGAAAATGAGAACACCGAGGGGAGCTGGCCAGGGCACTGGGGGGAAGAAGGGAGGTTTCTATGCTCAGAACCAGGACCAAGAGTACAGGTAGACAGAGCTGCTCAGATCACAGGCCAAGGGAAGACAGCATCCATGGTCCCCGTGTGTACCCACCGGAACTGATGGCCAAGTTTTAAAAGTTTGACTCTAGAGACAGGACTGGAACAAAGGAGGTAAACAACCAAGGCACCCAGGGCACAAAAATTAAGAAAGAGCAAATCTCAAATGTAGGTCCTGCGCTGGCACGACCCTGAGAGCAGATGCCTTCTTAAATGCTGCACCTCCGACACCACAGTTAGTCCCAGCCGAATCTGGATACCACAGCCTCACTCCCAAGAAGCCTGGAAACCCATCCTTCTTTCCTGACGCTTCTGATGTACAGCCAGGCTTGAGGAGCACTCAGCTAGAACACTCCTGAGAGGATGTGTCTGGAGAGAGACTCAGGCCCAGAGCAGGTCAGAGGCTGCCTGCACCAGCCAGAGAGAGCTCCTGGAAGCACTCAGGGGGATGGCCCCGATGCAGGGCATCATCCATTTTCTGTCTCCAGGTCAAACCCGCAGAGCTGAAGTGAGCAAATAATGAGCCCAGAGGGAGAAAAGTTCAATCCAGTGACAACTGTGTTCAGGATGCTCAAAAGCAGGCCACCTGGGCTGCCAGCTACACTCCATTTTCACAGGGCTCCATCTGCGGGAGAATCCATCCCAGGTCTGCTGGAAGCCTCTCCTTCTTGCTCCCACCTGGGGGTGGTCCACCCTCAATCGAGCGCTTTTCCAGCCCCAGGACTGGGTGCAGCTTCCATGCTGCTTCTCAGCCCCCAAACTGTTCTACTTCTTTCTGTTCTTTTTGTTTTTATGTATTTATTTTGGGCTGCGTTGAGTCTTCGTTGCTGCACTCAGGTCTTCTCTAGTTGGAGTGCCCCGGGGTCTTCCTGCGGCGGCTTCTCTTGTGGTGGAGCACGGGCTCTAGAGCTTGCGGGCTTCAGTCGTCGCGGCTCACGGGCTTAGTTGCCCCACTGCCCGTGGGACCTTCCTGGAGCAGGGATCAAACCTGTGTCCCCTATAATGGCAAACAGATTCTTCAACACTGGACCACCAGGGAAGTCCATTTCTGAAAGATGTTGCCTGTTGTTCTTTGTGCATTTCCAGAGACCCCCAACTTAGAGCTCCTCTGTCCATGGGGTTCTCCAGGCAAGAATACTGGAGTGGGTTCCCATGCCCTCCCCAGGGGAACTTCCAGATCCAGGGACTGGAACAAAGGATGTAAACAACCAAGGCACCCAGGGCACAAAAATTAAGAAAGAGCAAATCTCAAATGTAGGTCCTGCGCTGGCACGACCCTGAGAGCAGATGCCTTCTTAAATGCTGCACCTCCGACACCACAGTTAGTCCCAGCCGAATCTGGATACCACAGCCTCACTCCCAAGAAGCCTGGAAACCCATCCTTCTTTCCTGACGCTTCTGATGTACAGCCAGGCTTGAGGAGCACTCAGCTAGAACACTCCTGAGAGGATTTGTCTGGAGAGAGACTCAGGCCCAGAGCAGGTCAGAGGCTGCCTGCACCAGCCAGAGAGAGCTCCTGGAAGCACTCAGGGGGATGGCCCCGATGCAGGGCATCATCCATTTTCTGTCTCCAGGTCAAACCCGCAGAGCTGAAGTGAGCAAATAATGAGCCCAGAGGGGAGAAAAGTTCAATCCAGTGACAACTGTGTTCAGGATGCTCAAAAGCAGGCCACCTGGGCTGCCAGCTACACTCCATTTTCACAGGGCTCCATCTGCGGGAGAATCCATCCCAGGTCTGCTGGAAGCCTCTCCTTCTTGCTCCCACCTGGGGGTGGTCCACCCTCAATCGAGCGCTTTTCCAGCCCCAGGACTGGGTGCAGCTTCCATGCTGCTTCTCAGCCCCCAAACTGTTCTACTTCTTTCTGTTCTTTTTGTTTTTATGTATTTATTTTGGGCTGCGTTGAGTCTTCGTTGCTGCACTCAGGTCTTCTCTAGTTGGAGTGCCCCGGGGTCTTCCTGCGGCGGCTTCTCTTGTGGTGGAGCACGGGCTCTAGAGCTTGCGGGCTTCAGTCGTCGCGGCTCACGGGCTTAGTTGCCCCACTGCCCGTGGGACCTTCCTGGAGCAGGGATCAAACCTGTGTCCCCTATAATGGCAAACAGATTCTTCAACACTGGACCACCAGGGAAGTCCATTTCTGAAAGATGTTGCCTGTTGTTCTTTGTGCATTTCCAGAGACCCCCAACTTAGAGCTCCTCTGTCCATGGGGTTCTCCAGGCAAGAATACTGGAGTGGGTTCCCATGCCCTCCCCCAGGGGAACTTCCAGATCCAGGGATCAAACCCACGTCTCCTGCATCTCCTACAGTGGCAGGTGCATTCTTTACGGCTGAGCCACTAAGGAAGCCCACCAATCAACTCTACTCCGATACACATTTTAAAAAGAATTCCAAGGAAGGTTGTGCTGTCCTTTGAGAACTCACAGCCCAGCGCGAATCACGGTGAAGGTAAAGTTCCTCCGTGGCGTGGCTGGGCCCAGCACACCCCCCTGGGCTGGGAGATGCTAGCATTGGCCTTCTCCTGGGCCCAGTGACTACATGTGTTTCCCAAAATGTTCTACTCTGTATTTATGCTTCTGAAGTGTTTGTTTAAAGAAATCAGTAGCTACTAAATTAGCAGCTCATTTTGTATTTCTGTAACTGCTCATTTGGAAAACTGGGTCGACAGCAGATCTGACATGAAAAAGCTAATGCTGCAGAGAATTTGGCTGGAAACCTCAGCAGCTCCATGGGAAGGGCTGTGGGGGGACCCCATACCCCCACATCCTTCCAGACTCCGCATCAGGGAGAAGCACATCAAGCCATTATCCGGGTAGCTTTCCCATGTCCCACCAACCAGCCGCCTGCCCCTGAAGGAGCTGACCGTCGCAGCCGAGAGGCTGGATAGGTAGCTGCCTGTCATGTGGGTTCAGTGGATCACAGACGGAGCATGCATGCATGCTTAGTGGACCTCTGCCCCATTCTCCACCAGCACCGATGCTAGAAGCAAGCCCAAGATCAAGGTCACTCTCCCCTGATTCCTTATTCAGGCTGGCCCAGGATTCCAATTAGGGCCAAAAGTTTGGAATGGAGCAAAGAGAGAGGAAGTGTGTGTTTCCTTAATGAGGGGAGCGTGACCTCAGTTGAGAAAAGGTCAAAGGAGAGTGAGAGCTTGGTTTTCTATGTGAGACAGATAATGTCAAACTGAAGGGCAGCCCCTCCCATAACAGGACCTATGGAAACCTCAAGCTGACCTTATCCACACTGTATGCACACTTTCTCTTAAGAGTCTCAGAGCATCTCTAGGAGGTAAGACCTCATTATCTGGTTTTATAAATACAGATAATGAGGCTAAATGAACTCCAGCAGCAGTTCCAGGACTCACAGTTTAACTATCAAAGTCCTGGCTCAGTCTCCCCATCTGTGAAATGGGAAAGTAATAAGCGGCCATGAAGTTTAAACACGGTACAGGATGTCAGTGACTTCAGGCTGTAGCACAATGCTTACAGTATACCAAGGAAGGTTGTGCTGTCCTTTGAGAACTCACAGCCCAGCGAATCACGGTGAAGGTAAAGTTCCTCCGTGGCGTGGCTGGGCCCAGCACACCCCCCTGGGCTGGGAGATGCTAGCATTGGCCTTCTCCTGGGCCCAGTGACTACATGTGTTTCCCAAAATGTTCTACTCTGTATTTATGCTTCTGAAGTGTTTGTTTAAAGAAATCAGTAGCTACTAAATTAGCAGCTCATTTTGTATTTCTGTAACTGCTCATTTGGAAAACTGGGTCGACAGCAGATCTGACATGAAAAAGCTAATGCTGCAGAGAATTTGGCTGGAAACCTCAGCAGCTCCATGGGAAGGGCTGTGGGGGGACCCCATACCCCCACATCCTTCCAGACTCCGCATCAGGGAGAAGCACATCAAGCCATTATCCGGGTAGCTTTCCCATGTCCCACCAACCAGCCGCCTGCCCCTGAAGGAGCTGACCGTCGCAGCCGAGAGGCTGGATAGGTAGCTGCCTGTCATGTGGGTTCAGTGGATCACAGACGGAGCATGCATGCATGCTTAGTGGACCTCTGCCCCATTCTCCACCAGCACCGATGCTAGAAGCAAGCCCAAGATCAAGGTCACTCTCCCCTGATTCCTTATTCAGGCTGGCCCAGGATTCCAATTAGGGCCAAAAGTTTGGAATGGAGCAAAGAGAGAGGAAGTGTGTGTTTCCTTAATGAGGGGAGCGTGACCTCAGTTGAGAAAAGGTCAAAGGAGAGTGAGAGCTTGGTTTTCTATGTGAGACAGATAATGTCAAACTGAAGGGCAGCCCCTCCCATAACAGGACCTATGGAAACCTCAAGCTGACCTTATCCACACTGTATGCACACTTTCTCTTAAGAGTCTCAGAGCATCTCTAGGAGGTAAGACCTCATTATCTGGTTTTATAAATACAGATAATGAGGCTAAATGAACTCCAGCAGCAGTTCCAGGACTCACAGTTTAACTATCAAAGTCCTGGCTCAGTCTCCCCATCTGTGAAATGGGAAAGTAATAAGCGGCCATGAAGTTTAAACACGGTACAGGATGTCAGTGACTTCAGGCTGTAGCACAATGCTTACAGTATACAGCGGCTTCTCGTGTTGTACACGACTGACTGCAACTTCCAGCAGCGCCCATTTTGGCAATGGACCTAGAATTAAAAGCAAGTTAAATATGGTTAAAGGAACTGGAACTATTTCTTTAACAGGAGACGATTATAGGAAGACAGGCTCTTAATCCTTAAAAATCCAAAAAAGCTGCTATGAAAAAGACAGATCAGACTAGCTCAGCTCTTACCAGAAGGCAATGTTAGGGCCAATGTGGAGAAAATACAGGGCGTGAAGTTTACGCTTCTCAGAATGGAGACTGGGTGTGTGAACTCCCTAAGAATTGGTTTGAGCTTCTGCTTACCTCTGCCTTTTAGACATGGGGATCCTGATCAGAGATGCTCCCAGGAGTAAAGCATGAGATGGGGACCCTGTAGCCTCTAGGTTCAGGCCAGTCTGCCAAGAGAGAGGCTTGCTCATCAGTCACTAGGGGGATGAAATCTGTCAGACAGAATCTCCAAACCGCTGGGGCCTGACTTTCCGGAATGATTCAGCTTCCTCTAGGGTCCAAATTACTATGTCAGATTGGCTCAATGCAAGTGATTGCATATATTCCTAATGCCACAATTAAAGAAGCTCATTGGCAAGCCGTGAGGCAAAAATCCATTTTTAGAGTTTTTCCTTTTTTATTAGCCACTCTCCCATTGAAATAGTCTATGTGTGCCGTAAATCAGAAGCCAATGTGTGGCAAGCTTTCGGGGAGCCAAGGATGTAGAAAACGTGGAGATGAATTGCACGCAGACAGACCAGTGAGGCGGAAGGCAGAGAGACTGGCGGATCCTCTTGACAAGGAGCCCGTGGGCCTGGCTGCCCACAACGGTGTTAGACCTGAGGCGGGGGGGTCTAGTGATGGATGGTTCCTTCCCTGAGATCTGTTGTGGGTTTTCCAGGCTGAGCCCCTCTCTGTGGTTCACAGGAGAGAGATCTATTCTGGATACTTGATGGCTTTGCTGGTGTGGGAATTGCAAATGAGAGGTGAGGGGCCTGAGGAGAGAAAGGAGAACTAGGGTGGGGTGGGGGGCTGGCAGAGGAGGGTTGGAGCAAAGGGAGGGAGAAGCACGGGGGTGGGGCAGGATGTCAGGCTGCTCCAGGCAAGTGCAGAAAGACTAACCCAGAGAGTTCCCATTGAGCAGAAATGTTAAAAAGAGGTTCTGAATCCACCTGGGCTACCTGTCGGTCAAGGGTCAGGAAAGTCAATTCCTAAACCAGGGTTGAAACAAATGAATACAGTAGGGACAGAATTTCAACCACCCCTGGTGATAATGTCAGAGGATTTCACCTAAGCATCCCCGTGGGAATTTTCCCTAAGGCAGTCAGACAACCCGAAGCAAAGATCTTTTCATTCAAATTACCCAGACCAGTAAATTTATCTGACCCATTTGGGAAGTGCAAAGTTAAAAATTACAGAATGGGACTTGTGTGAACTCCTAAGAATTGGTTTGAGCTTCTGCTTACCTCTGACTTTTAGACATGGGGATCCTGATCAGAGATGCTCCCAGGAGTAAAGCATGAGATGGGGACCCTGTAGCCTCTAGGTTCAGGCCAGTCTGCCAAGAGAGAGGCTTGCTCATCAGTCACTAGGGGGATGAAATCTGTCAGACAGAATCTCCAAACCGCTGGGGCCTGACTTTCCGGAATGATTCAGCTTCCTCTAGGGTCCAAATTACTATGTCAGATTGGCTCAATGCAAGTGATTGCATATATTCCTAATGCCACAATTAAAGAAGCTCATTGGCAAGCCGTGAGGCAAAAATCCATTTTTAGAGTTTTTCCTTTTTTATTAGCCACTCTCCCATTGAAATAGTCTATGTGTGCCGTAAATCAGAAGCCAATGTGTGGCAAGCTTTCGGGGAGCCAAGGATGTAGAAAACGTGGAGATGAATTGCACGCAGACAGACCAGTGAGGCGGAAGGCAGAGAGACTGGCGGATCCTCTTGACAAGGAGCCCGTGGGCCTGGCTGCCCACAACGGTGTTAGACCTGAGGCGGGGGGGTCTAGTGATGGATGGTTCCTTCCCTGAGATCTGTTGTGGGTTTTCCAGGCTGAGCCCCTCTCTGTGGTTCACAGGAGAGAGATCTATTCTGGATACTTGATGGCTTTGCTGGTGTGGGAATTGCAAATGAGAGGTGAGGGGCCTGAGGAGAGAAAGGAGAACTAGGGTGGGGTGGGGGGCTGGCAGAGGAGGGTTGGAGCAAAGGGAGGGAGAAGCACGGGGGTGGGGCAGGATGTCAGGCTGCTCCAGGCAAGTGCAGAAAGACTAACCCAGAGAGTTCCCATTGAGCAGAAATGTTAAAAAGAGGTTCTGAATCCACCTGGGCTACCTGTCGGTCAAGGGTCAGGAAAGTCAATTCCTAAACCAGGGTTGAAACAAATGAATACAGTAGGGACAGAATTTCAACCACCCCTGGTGATAATGTCAGAGGATTTCACCTAAGCATCCCCGTGGGAATTTTCCCTAAGGCAGTCAGACAACCCGAAGCAAAGATCTTTTCATTCAAATTACCCAGACCAGTAAATTTATCTGACCCATTTGGGAAGTGCAAAGTTAAAAATTATGGGCCATCCACTGGACAGTTGGGTAGCCATTCACTTTATAACCAGTAAGACTATCCATTAATATAACAACCTTTTTATTAATGTAATACCCGTTGAAAGGTTGGCAAATTTTGCCTGTAAGGAGCCAGGAAGTAACTATTTTTTGCTTTGCAGCACATATAGGTTTTGTTGCAATTCTACCATGTTATTATGCAAAAGCAGCCACCAAATGTGTGTAAATGGATGGGGGTGACTGTGTTCAATAAAACTTTATTTACAAAAACAAGGAAATGGGGCCAGGTGTAGCCCAAGGGCTGTTGTAGATAACAAAAACAAGCCAAAAGATTTGTATATTCATTACTATTGCAACTACATAAAATATGAATTTGAATGGGCTGGAAGGAAATGTGCAAACCTGGAAGGGGTAGTTGAGTTAGGAGAGTGGAATTAGAGTGGGTTCTCTTTCTTATGTAGGGGTGAAGGCAGGACGCTCTGGTCACCTGAGTCCTCAGGGCTCACACAGACCCTCCAAGGACTGAGCATGGCGAGGGGCCACGGTCCCAATTCCCAATTCCCAAACATGGTACAGTCCTGGGTCGATGAATGCCTGGCAAGTCAGTGAATACTCAGGAAAACTGGCCTTCACAGTTGACCGGGGACCCCATTCTTGTCTCCTGGCAGAGCAAACCCTGTCTCAGCTGGAGTCTGACCTTGTCTAGTTTCTCTGAAAAGGATGCCCTGCACTGGGTGCCTGCATCCTGGAGATGGAGTGCTGGGAAACCATGGCAGTGCCAGTAACTGGGGCCAATGAGCTGACTCGGGTGGAAACCATGGGCTCTGGATGTAAGAAAAGTGTAAAAGAAAGACAGAGGAGACAAGGGATGCCGGGGAGGATCAGGTTTATTCATAGTGGGCTTAGGTAGGAGCCGCCACAAGGGATCTGGCTACACAGGCGTGACCGGGAGAGAGGGGCAAGAAGAGAGAAAGGGAGAAGGGTCTGAGGGAAAGCATCCCGTGGAATTTTCCCAGATAGCAAAAAAATCTTTTCATTCAAATTACCCAGACCAGTAAATTTATCTGACCCATTTGGGAAGTGCAAAGTTAAAAATTATGGGCCATCCACTGGACAGTTGGGTAGCCATTCACTTTATAACCAGTAAGACTATCCATTAATATAACAACCTTTTTATTAATGTAATACCCGTTGAAAGGTTGGCAAATTTTGCCTGTAAGGAGCCAGGAAGTAACTATTTTTTGCTTTGCAGCACATATAGGTTTTGTTGCAATTCTACCATGTTATTATGCAAAAGCAGCCACCAAATGTGTGTAAATGGATGGGGGTGACTGTGTTCAATAAAACTTTATTTACAAAAACAAGGAAATGGGGCCAGGTGTAGCCCAAGGGCTGTTGTAGATAACAAAAACAAGCCAAAAGATTTGTATATTCATTACTATTGCAACTACATAAAATATGAATTTGAATGGGCTGGAAGGAAATGTGCAAACCTGGAAGGGGTAGTTGAGTTAGGAGAGTGGAATTAGAGTGGGTTCTCTTTCTTATGTAGGGGTGAAGGCAGGACGCTCTGGTCACCTGAGTCCTCAGGGCTCACACAGACCCTCCAAGGACTGAGCATGGCGAGGGGCCACGGTCCCAATTCCCAATTCCCAAACATGGTACAGTCCTGGGTCGATGAATGCCTGGCAAGTCAGTGAATACTCAGGAAAACTGGCCTTCACAGTTGACCGGGGACCCCATTCTTGTCTCCTGGCAGAGCAAACCCTGTCTCAGCTGGAGTCTGACCTTGTCTAGTTTCTCTGAAAAGGATGCCCTGCACTGGGTGCCTGCATCCTGGAGATGGAGTGCTGGGAAACCATGGCAGTGCCAGTAACTGGGGCCAATGAGCTGACTCGGGTGGAAACCATGGGCTCTGGATGTAAGAAAAGTGTAAAAGAAAGACAGAGGAGACAAGGGATGCCGGGGAGGATCAGGTTTATTCATAGTGGGCTTAGGTAGGAGCCGCCACAAGGGATCTGGCTACACAGGCGTGACCGGGAGAGAGGGGCAAGAAGAGAGAAAGGGAGAAGGGTCTGAGAGGAAAGGCCGAGAGTGAGGGCCAAGAGAGAGATGGCACAAGGGGGAGGCCGGGGGTGGCCAGGGGGGAGGGACCCGTGCTGACGTGAGCCCACAGGTAGGAAAGCTCTGTGTCCGCAGTGGTCGTGGCAGGAAGAGACTGCGGGGAGGGCGGGACTGCGGGCTGCCTCCGCTCTTGGCAGATTTTCAACTCCAGCACCGGAGTCATAGACGCCCATAGATGTCCTGGGAGATGGCAGGGGTGGGAAGGTGGAAGGGGTCAGAGCACAGGAAGCTTCACTCTGGTCTGGAGCGCTGGTTTTGAAGTCAAACAGAGCTGGGCTTGACTGTGAGTCAAGACACGACTTAGCGACTAAATAACAGCCAACATAAAAGTGAAATGTACAAGTATACATTCAGCACATGCAGCCAAAGAACACAAGTGCCAATATAAATCCATTCCAGGGCTTACAAGTAAAACACATTGTAGATAAATACCTCTTTGAACTTCAAAAAAAATCCTTTACCAAATTTGGTAGAGGTAGCCCAGATACTAATGATAAAGGGTACACACATTGCACTCTGCAAATGTTTTTGAGTATGCTGATCCGCTGGGAGAAAAGAAGACGGTCTCCCATGACTAGGTGATAATATGTAGGAAGTTCTGGAGGTGAAGTGTGTATAATTAGGAGACCAGCCTCTCCAGATCAGAGGTGTCACAGGAAGGCAAGACGGCATATTGAGTGGCAAGCAGGGTGAGCAGTTAGTGACCAAGTTTTTACAAGCTTCCAATACTGCCTTTAACTCTAGCTCTGTAAATGGACCCCTTTTATAACTGATAGGTCGGGCTTCCCCGGTGGCTCAGCCTGTAAGGAATCCACCTGCAGTCAGGAGACCTAGGTTCCATCCCTGGGTCAGGAAGACCTCGGAGACAGAAAGGTAAACCCACTCCAGTATTCTTGCCTTGAGAATCCCAAAAGAAAGACAGAGGAGACAAGGGATGCCGGGGAGGATCAGGTTTATTCATAGTGGGCTTAGGTAGGAGCCGCCACAAGGGATCTGGCTACACAGGCGTGACCGGGAGAGAGGGGCAAGAAGAGAGAAAGGGAGAAGGGTCTGAGAGGAAAGGCCGAGAGTGAGGGCCAAGAGAGAGATGGCACAAGGGGGAGGCCGGGGGTGGCCAGGGGGGAGGGACCCGTGCTGACGTGAGCCCACAGGTAGGAAAGCTCTGTGTCCGCAGTGGTCGTGGCAGGAAGAGACTGCGGGGAGGGCGGGACTGCGGGCTGCCTCCGCTCTTGGCAGATTTTCAACTCCAGCACCGGAGTCATAGACGCCCATAGATGTCCTGGGAGATGGCAGGGGTGGGAAGGTGGAAGGGGTCAGAGCACAGGAAGCTTCACTCTGGTCTGGAGCGCTGGTTTTGAAGTCAAACAGAGCTGGGCTTGACTGTGAGTCAAGACACGACTTAGCGACTAAATAACAGCCAACATAAAAGTGAAATGTACAAGTATACATTCAGCACATGCAGCCAAAGAACACAAGTGCCAATATAAATCCATTCCAGGGCTTACAAGTAAAACACATTGTAGATAAATACCTCTTTGAACTTCAAAAAAAATCCTTTACCAAATTTGGTAGAGGTAGCCCAGATACTAATGATAAAGGGTACACACATTGCACTCTGCAAATGTTTTTGAGTATGCTGATCCGCTGGGAGAAAAGAAGACGGTCTCCCATGACTAGGTGATAATATGTAGGAAGTTCTGGAGGTGAAGTGTGTATAATTAGGAGACCAGCCTCTCCAGATCAGAGGTGTCACAGGAAGGCAAGACGGCATATTGAGTGGCAAGCAGGGTGAGCAGTTAGTGACCAAGTTTTTACAAGCTTCCAATACTGCCTTTAACTCTAGCTCTGTAAATGGACCCCTTTTATAACTGATAGGTCGGGCTTCCCCGGTGGCTCAGCCTGTAAGGAATCCACCTGCAGTCAGGAGACCTAGGTTCCATCCCTGGGTCAGGAAGACCTCGGAGACAGAAAGGTAAACCCACTCCAGTATTCTTGCCTTGAGAATCCCATGGGCAGAGGAGCCTGGCAGGCTACAGCCCATGGTGTTGCAAGAGTTGGACACGACTTAGCAACAAAACTACCACCACCATAACCCATAGCTCAACTCCATGGAGAACTGTCTTGATGTCAGGCATGAACTAATCACTTAGCATTCATTTTCTCACTGATTATTTACATCCATTCCCTGTAGGGCCCTGTTTTTGGCCCCACTAAACAAATGAGGAGGCCACAGCTTAGAGAAGTGGTCGCTTGCACTGGGTCATGTGGCTTGTAAGCAGACGAAGAGTCTGGGCTAGAACTCAGGCCCTCTGATCTCAAGCCAGAGCTCTTAGCTGAATGACCTTGGATGACTTTCTTAGCCTCTCTGGTCCTGGCCTTCCTGCTTGCTTGGTTGGGGTGTAACAGGAGGTGATGAAGGAGAAGGAACTCCTGGAGGACTTGGACGGCCCAGTGGAGGGCTCGGAATTTAACGTCGTCAGCCCAAGGAATCCACTGCAGGATCTGACATTTTGATTTTTCAAACTTTCTGGCCGCAGGTAGACCTGAATTCTGTTTGCCTGGAATGCTCATCTCTAAATGGCTTTCAAAGGAAGCCTCATAGGATCCTATCAAGCCGTTTCTGTAAATCTCACAGGCAGCCCAAAGAAGCCCTTTTATTAGTGAGGGATGGTTTCAAAAGCCAGTCTTTCTGCACCTGTCTCTGCACCACAGCTCTGCCTAGAACTGGAACGTGAGCCTGGGCCGCGCCACTCCCACCCCGACGTCGGAGCTCAGAGAGAAACAAAACACGGGCTCAGTGCTCGTCCGCAGGGCTTCTTCCTGACTGCAGAGCAAGGCGCCAGCCAGTGCGGAAGGGGGCAAGACGGCATATTGAGTGGCAAGCAGGGTGAGCAGTTAGTGACCAAGTTTTTACAAGCTTCCAATACTGCCTTTAACTCTAGCTCTGTAAATGGACCCCTTTTATAACTGATAGGTCGGGCTTCCCCGGTGGCTCAGCCTGTAAGGAATCCACCTGCAGTCAGGAGACCTAGGTTCCATCCCTGGGTCAGGAAGACCTCGGAGACAGAAAGGTAAACCCACTCCAGTATTCTTGCCTTGAGAATCCCATGGGCAGAGGAGCCTGGCAGGCTACAGCCCATGGTGTTGCAAGAGTTGGACACGACTTAGCAACAAAACTACCACCACCATAACCCATAGCTCAACTCCATGGAGAACTGTCTTGATGTCAGGCATGAACTAATCACTTAGCATTCATTTTCTCACTGATTATTTACATCCATTCCCTGTAGGGCCCTGTTTTTGGCCCCACTAAACAAATGAGGAGGCCACAGCTTAGAGAAGTGGTCGCTTGCACTGGGTCATGTGGCTTGTAAGCAGACGAAGAGTCTGGGCTAGAACTCAGGCCCTCTGATCTCAAGCCAGAGCTCTTAGCTGAATGACCTTGGATGACTTTCTTAGCCTCTCTGGTCCTGGCCTTCCTGCTTGCTTGGTTGGGGTGTAACAGGAGGTGATGAAGGAGAAGGAACTCCTGGAGGACTTGGACGGCCCAGTGGAGGGCTCGGAATTTAACGTCGTCAGCCCAAGGAATCCACTGCAGGATCTGACATTTTGATTTTTCAAACTTTCTGGCCGCAGGTAGACTTCTGTTTGCCTGGAATTCTGTTTGCCTGAATTCTGTTTGCCTGGAATGCTCATCTCTAAATGGCTTTCAAAGGAAGCCTCATAGGATCCTATCAAGCCGTTTCTGTAAATCTCACAGGCAGCCCAAAGAAGCCCTTTTATTAGTGAGGGATGGTTTCAAAAGCCAGTCTTTCTGCACCTGTCTCTGCACCACAGCTCTGCCTAGAACTGGAACGTGAGCCTGGGCCGCGCCACTCCCACCCCGACGTCGGAGCTCAGAGAGAAACAAAACACGGGCTCAGTGCTCGTCCGCAGGGCTTCTTCCTGACTGCAGAGCAAGGCGCCACAGCCTGACAGGGGGGCAGTGCAGGCAAAGAGCAGGGGGTCACTGGGGAGAGGTGACAGGTACCTTCCCCTCTCCTGGGCCTCTGCTCACGGTGCTAAGGATTTGGTATCCAAGAGGCTCACCGGTCATCCAGCGAGATTTCAGGCTGTTTGTCAAACACTCAGGTCCTCTGGCATAGCAGGACATTCCTTGGGTGTCACCTTGAGGTGGGGCAGATACACATCCTCCAGTCCTGTCCCTTTAGATTCTCACCAGAGAGCGATGGAGCCTCCTGGCACTTAGATGCAAACCATAAAAGCGGCACCTCCATTTTTCCACTCACCCAACTTCTATTAACCAGGCTCCAGGGAGGTGCACAGAGGCAGCTTGATGCCATGAGTCAGTTCACGGCCTCTAAAGTCAGACTGCCTGGCTTCATAAGCAACTCTCCCCCAGTAGCTGTGTGACCTCTCCAAAGGTACTTACCTTCTCTGTACTGCAGTAGCACCTATGGTAACACAGGAATCCTGCAAGGGCCCACGACACAGAGTAAATACGGGCAAGGCCCTCAGAGCACTGCTTGGCGTGTGTAAGCCCTGGACAGGTCTCAGCCATCCTCTGTTCCATCTGGATCAGCGTGAGGAGTGAAGACAATGAGAGAGGTTCCGGGGGCCAGTGGACCAGCTGTCAGCCTGAGTCAGTGGGAGCTACAGCAAGTCAGGAAGGGAGAGGGGAGGTGAGTACAGGGCTGGTAGGTAAAGGGTGTGTGTGTGTGTGTGTGTGTGTGTGTGTGTGTGTGTGTCCGTGCCCATTCAGTCATGTTCAATTCTTTGTGACCCCATGGACTATAGCCCACCAGGCTCCTCTGTCCATGGAACTCTCCAGGCAAGAATACTGAAGTGTGTTGCTATTTTCTACCCCAGGGGATCTCACTGACACAGGGGTGGAACCAGAGTCTCCTGCCCTGACCAGCAGATTCTTTACTGTGCTGCCTGGGAAAGGATTGTGCCACGGGATTAGGGCAGCGGCGAGGGGGAGGCAGCCGGGGAAGGCAGACCTGGGCCCAGCAGACCAGAGAGAACAGCGCCAGCTCGGGAGTGTGACCTTGGAGCCCCCTGACTCAGATCACCTCGGCCATTTATCAGCAGCCACGCATTATCAGGCCCTTCAGGTCTAGCACCCACGGTATGCCCGGCTCTGAGTCAGGCACTCTACACTGAATATTTTACCTAAACCCAGACATCCTGCTGGCTCTAAAGACATGCGAAATAACCTAAAGCAAAGGACTGTAAATATCCTTTGACTTATTGGTTTGTGTCATTTCAATTTAGGGACTTGGTGAATATGACAGGATATGGAGCAGAACAGCTGTATGCATTACTGAGTAGATAGAGACAAGCTACAGAACGGAGTGTCCACAGAGAGAGCTTAACTGTTCTGCTTGGCCTCACACGCCCCTTCCCACCTCCGCTCAGGGAGCAGTGCTCTTGTGTTCTAGCCCCACTTCTCTCAGCTGCTGGCTTGACCCCGGATAACTGTTCATAGTAGCACCTCCCATCTGCTTTATGGTGGCCTTTCAGAGCTGTTACGTTCCCAAGGACCTTCATCCACTCAGGGTCAGTTCGAAGGAGTCTGATGAACTGAGTGGCTCTTAGGGGTCTTAACCTTTTAGAGCTCTGCTGATTGGACCTGAGATCAAATCATAGGCCCTTGGGGCCGGTCCAACTGAGAGGCACAGTAAAGGTGAAATAGAGACTCAATTCCGAAGACCTGGTTCCAAACACAGAATGTAAAATCTTCCCATAAAATGTTTTATATGCATTATAGGTTGAAACGATAATATTTTGGATACACTGGGTTGAATAAAGTATGTTGTTGATTTCATCATCTTTTAGAGTTTTTAGTGAGGTTCCAAGAAAATTTTAAATGACCTGCATGGGCTAAATCGCAATTGGTCGTCGCTGCCATGGCAGGACTGTCTTTCCTTTGGCCCAAAGGGATATAAGTATGGCTTTCAGACAGGGTGTCTCCCTAGATTCCGTGTGTGGGACCATACGACCCGTTAGTTGCTTTTCCCATGAGTAATATTAGTCATGTTAGAGCTTCATTGCTTTTTGCTGCTGTAACAAGTTAGCACCAACTTAATGGTTTAAAACAATCCAAATGGGTTCTCTTTCAGTTCCAAGAGGTCAGAAGTCTGAGATCAGATTCACTAGGCTAAAGACGGGCTTCCCTGGCGGCTCAGACAGTGAAGAATCCGCCTGTAATACAGGAGACCCAGGTTCAACCCATGGGCTGGGAAGATCCCCTGGAGAAGGGAATGCCACTCCAGTATTCTTGCCTGAAGAATTCCATGGACAGAGGAGTCTGGGGAGCTGTAGTCCACGGGGTCTCAAAGACTCAGACACAGTGGAGGGACTCACACTTTCACTTCAGGCTAAAAAAAGATATGGGTGAAACCTGCTCTTTCTGGAAGCTCTGAGAGGAGAATCTGATTTCAGCTTTAGTGGTGGTCTTTTTTCTTTGGCCTGTGGCCCCTTCCTCCAATTTCAAATCCTATTTCCCCAGCCTCTGTTTTTGTCAGCACATCACCTTCTTCTCTCTGATTTTTCTGCCTCTTTCTTTTTTTTTTTTTAAGTGCTTTTATTTGTTTTTTTTTTCAGTTTTTTTTTGTGGAAGGGTGGGTTCGGGAGGGAGAGGGGCAGGCCGGCCACTTCTATTGGTCTTTCATTTATTCAGTTTCATCCACCTTTGTTCTTTGGCCTGTGTGGGCCTCCCATCACAGTGGCCTCTGTTGTCGCAGAGCACCGGCTCTGGGTGCATGCGCTCCAGAGCTCTGGCTCGGTATTTGGACACATCGGTCCAGCCGCTCCGCGGCACGTGGGATCTTCCCAGGCCAGTGATCGAACCGGCGCCCCTTGCACTGCAAGGTGGTGTCCTTACCCACTGGACCACCAGGGAAGCCCTGCCTCTTTCTTATAAGAGCCTCTGTGATGACCTCAGGCCCACTGGAGTAATCCAGGATGATCTCCTCAACTCAAGTCTTAACCTAATCACACTTGCCACTTTTGTCATATAAAGTAATGGTCACAGGTTCTGGTGATAAAGATGTGGACATCTCAACAGGGAGGGGCAGGCACTGTTCAGCCTAGCATGCCTGCTCATTTCACCCAGCTTTCAGTTCAGGCTTCCCTGGTGGCTGGCTCAGTTGGTAAAGAATCTGCCTGCTATGCGGGAGACCTGGGTTTGATCCCTGGGTTGGGAAGATCCCTTGGAGAAGGGAAAGGCTCCCCACTCCAGAATTCCTGCCTGGAGAAGTCCATGGCTCATCTGTGGGTCTCAAAGTATCGGACACGACTGAGCGACTTTCACTTCACACAGTTCCTGTTTGTAGGTCACCAAACCTGCACACCAAGAATCACAGCCCTGGAAAGGGGACCAGAAAGACAGCCAGTCTGCCTCCCAACATCATGATGAGAAAGTCCCGGAGTCCCAGCCCTTATGAGGATAAGGCAACAAAGACCAAGGGAGGTTTAGTGACTTAAATGACCTCACCCAGCTCAGAAGAGCCCTCCATGGGTAGAAGCCCTCTCCCCTGGCCAGCATGGAGCCCTGCTAGGTCAGGCCAGGCAGCTCTGCCCAGATCCTACTTCTGCAAACAGCAATACCCCCGTGACCTTGTCTGACCTTGTGCCCCGCAGACCGTCCTTGGCTTGAGGACCCTCCAGCCCCGTTGAAAGCAGCAGATGTGTGACTGTTTGTCAGGGGGTCCGTACGGACAAGACTCGGGCAAAACGGCCATCAAAGGGGCAGCGGAAAACCAGTTCCAAGCAGATGGTGAGCTTTATGGAGCACGCACAGCCCTCACCATGTGCCGGGGCGGCTGCTGCTGGTTTTATTAATCAGGGACGGAAGGAAGAAACACGGGCTTCAGACAGCAGGAGGACCAGAATGGCGAGCGCCCGTCCAGCCGCTCCGCGGCACGTGGGATCTTCCCAGGCCAGTGATCGAACCGGCGCCCCTTGCACTGCAAGGTGGTGTCCTTACCCACTGGACCACCAGGGAAGCCCTGCCTCTTTCTTATAAGAGCCTCTGTGATGACCTCAGGCCCACTGGAATAATCCAGGATGATCTCCTCAACTCAAGTCTTAACCTAATCACACTTGCCACTTTTGTCATATAAAGTAATGGTCACAGGTTCTGGTGATAAAGATGTGGACATCTCAACAGGGAGGGGCAGGCACTGTTCAGCCTAGTATGCCTGCTCATTTCACCCAGCTTTCAGTTCAGGCTTCCCTGGTGGCTGGCTCAGTTGGTAAAGAATCTGCCTGCTATGCGGGAGACCTGGGTTTGATCCCTGGGTTGGGAAGATCCCTTGGAGAAGGGAAAGGCTCCCCACTCCAGAATTCCTGCCTGGAGAAGTCCATGGCTCATCTGTGGGTCTCAAAGTATCGGACACGACTGAGCGACTTTCACTTCACACAGTTCCTGTTTGTAGGTCACCAAACCTGCACACCAAGAATCACAGCCCTGGAAAGGGGACCAGAAAGACAGCCAGTCTGCCTCCCAACATCATGATGAGAAAGTCCCGGAGTCCCAGCCCTTATGAGGATAAGGCAACAAAGACCAAGGGAGGTTTAGTGACTTAAATGACCTCACCCAGCTCAGAAGAGCCCTCCATGGGTAGAAGCCCTCTCCCCTGGCCAGCATGGAGCCCTGCTAGGTCAGGCCAGGCAGCTCTGCCCAGATCCTACTTCTGCAAACAGCAATACCCCCGTGACCTTGTCTGACCTTGTGCTCTCGCAGACCGTCCTTGGCTTGAGGACCCTCCAGCCCCGTTGAAAGCAGCAGATGTGTGACTGTTTGTCAGGGGGTCCGTACGGACAAGACTCGGGCAAAACGGCCATCAAAGGGGCAGCGGAAAACCAGTTCCAAGCAGATGGTGAGCTTTATGGAGCACGCACAGCCCTCACCATGTGCCGGGGCGGCTGCTGCTGGTTTTATTAATCAGGGACGGAAGGAAGAAACACGGGCTTCAGACAGCAGGAGGACCAGAATGGCGAGGGGACTCGGGAGGCCCCCTTCCGCAGCCATTTCACCTCCCCGACAGCTCTTCCTTCAGCCTAAAGACTCACCGCCCACTTCCGCCCCTCCTCATCTGTCCGCAGACTCTCCTCCGTCCATCTCTGCCCTTCCAGTCATTTATTTTAAATCATGTTGGCTTCCCCACTGGGGAAGTGAAGTTGAGAAAGGCAGGCATTTCCTCCTCAGGCACGAAGAAGCACGTCATGGTGTGTCCCTCCAATCTAGTCACTCTGCGATCTCACTGCCAGGTCCACTGTGACCAGGGGGGTCCGAGCCCAAGGGCGCCAGTATGGAGGTCGACCACCCTCAGCTGGGCGTGTAGTCAGGGTACCTCTCTGTACGGTTAGGACCAGACATGGGGAAGGAGTGTGGAAACCGGAGGGAGAAAAAGGCACACAGCCAGAGTGAGGAGCCATAAGATCTGGTTTCAGAAGCAGACTCAAAAAAAGAAGAAAAACAACAAAAAAGAAGCAGACTCCTAGATGGTCACCAGTGAGGGGAGGGGGCGTAGAATGTAGAGGTGGGAGTGGTAGGGAGAAACTAGGGCTCAAGGAGGCATTGTACCTAATGGGGAAGACAGCCAATATTCTGTAAATAGAAAGTAACACTTTAAATGGTGAAAAAAAAAAAAGAGAAAGGACTTTCCTGGCAGTCCAGTGATTAAAACTCTGCACTTCCACTGCAGAGGACATGGGCTCGATCTCTGATTTGGGAACTAAGATCTCACATGCCATGTGGTGGGGCCAGAGCCCTCCATGGGTAGAAGCCCTCTCCTGGCCAGCATGGAGCAGCATGCCCAGATCCTACTTCTGCAAACAGCAATACCCCGTGACCTTGTCTGACCTTGTGCTCGCAGACCGTCCTTGGCTTGAGGACCCTCCAGCCCCGTTGAAAGCAGCAGATGTGTGACTGTTTGTCAGGGGGTCCGTACGGACAAGACTCGGGCAAAACGGCCATCAAAGGGGCAGCGGAAAACCAGTTCCAAGCAGATGGTGAGCTTTATGGAGCACGCACAGCCCTCACCATGTGCCGGGGCGGCTGCTGCTGGTTTTATTAATCAGGGACGGAAGGAAGAAACACGGGCTTCAGACAGCAGGAGGACCAGAATGGCGAGGGGACTCGGGAGGCCCCCTTCCGCAGCCATTTCACCTCCCCGACAGCTCTTCCTTCAGCCTAAAGACTCACCGCCCACTTCCGCCCCTCCTCATCTGTCCGCAGACTCTCCTCCGTCCATCTCTGCCCTTCCAGTCATTTATTTTAAATCATGTTGGCTTCCCCACTGGGGAAGTGAAGTTGAGAAAAGGCAGGCATTTCCTCCTCAGGCACGAAGAAGCACGTCATGGTGTGTCCCTCCAATCTAGTCACTCTGCGATCTCACTGCCAGGTCCACTGTGACCAGGGGGGTCCGAGCCCAAGGGCGCCAGTATGGAGGTCGACCACCCTCAGCTGGGCGTGTAGTCAGGGTACCTCTCTGTACGGTTAGGACCAGACATGGGGAAGGAGTGTGGAAACCGGAGGGAGAAAAAGGCACACAGCCAGAGTGAGGAGCCATAAGATCTGGTTTCAGAAGCAGACTCAAAAAAAGAAGAAAAACAACAAAAAAGAAGCAGACTCCTAGATGGTCACCAGTGAGGGGAGGGGGCGTAGAATGTAGAGGTGGGAGTGGTAGGGAGAAACTAGGGCTCAAGGAGGCATTGTACCTAATGGGGAAGACAGCCAATATTCTGTAAATAGAAAGTAACACTTTAAATGGTGAAAAAAAAAAAAGAGAAAGGACTTTCCTGGCAGTCCAGTGATTAAAACTCTGCACTTCCACTGCAGAGGACATGGGCTCGATCTCTGATTTGGGAACTAAGATCTCACATGCCATGTGGTGGGGCCAAATGGACAAATACATTTAAAGAATTAAAAATAAAATAAAAATAACACTGTATAAAAAATAAATTTTTAAACAGCTCTGAGTTCGGGTCCTAGATCCAGTATCTACTCACTGTGGGACCGATACCCACAAGTCACTGAAGCCCTGTGACCCTCCACTTTCCCCTCTGTGAGATGGAGGTCATCGTGGATATTCCTGCCTGGAGAGAATCCGATGAGAACGTAAACGTACTTTGCCAACTGTTACGCACACCTCACGAAGGAAGGCTGTTACTCAGAGCTGACACAAGACTGGGGATGCACAACGGGTCCAGACTTGAGATGGTGTCTGGGGAGCAGAAGGTCTGAAAGAGTTGGGTTACATGAAGGTTGTGGTCCTGAAGCCAAGTAAGCTGCTGGGAGAGTGTGATGGCGGGTCACATCATCAGGAGGAACAGAATGGATGAAGGGCTAGAGGCCGCTGGTGGCCTGGAGCATCCCACAAGGATGGGGCCAGAGGCGAGGCTGCAGAACCAACAGAGCGACCTGGCAGGCTGTCTTCAACCACATGGAAAGAAACTGGATGCCATCCAGAGAACAGTAGAGCACCAGAGAGGGCTCAAAGGGACAGACTGTGATCCCACTGGCATTAGGGAGATCTGCCGGGCTGGAGCAGAGTGAGTTGAAGGAGAGAAGGGATGAGACGTAGGGAGATCAGAGGAGAGCTGAGAGAGCATGGCCAGGGTCACGGAAGTCCAGGGAAGAGAGGGCTTCCAAAGAAAGGAGGGAGTGGCAGGCTCATCCACTGGCAGAGAGGCAATACTCAGAGGCAAGAAGAGTGTGTGTTGTGCACGGCAAAAGCAAGGTTGTGGAGAGAGTGATTCCCTTGGAAAGATGAAGCCAAATGAGTGAGGGGACTGAGGAGTGAATGGAAGAGGCTTCAGGAAGGCACACAAGTGCTGCTGGGAGGGGAAAGGAGATTGGAGCTGTAGCCAGAGGGAAATGTGCACCAGCTCAGGAGCTGTTTGTTACGGTTGGGTTGTGTTTCTTTAAAAAAAAAAAAAAAAAAAGCATTTATTTATTTGGCAGCACCGGGTCTTCATTGTGACATGCAGGATCTTTGATCTTTGCTTCAGCACGTGGGATCTTCACTTGCCTCTTGTGACATGCCAAATCTAGTTCCCTGACCAAGGTCTGAACCCAGGCCTCCTGCACTGGGAGCATGGAATCTTAGCCACTGGATCACCAGGGAAGTTCCAGTTTGTGTCTTCTGAGTGCTGAACATGCTTTGAGCAGATTTAAATGCTGATTCAGTGAACAAATGGAGAGGCAGAGGCTGAAGGCCAAAGAGAGGGAGCATTGGACAAACAGGATTTCTCAGACACTTGTTCTGGGCCCAGGACTGATGGAAGTACAGGGGACCCAGAAAGGACAAAGATGGGTGGACTCTTCTTTCTTGTGAATGGCTTGTCCAGGGAGTCACCTCATCACCAAGGGAGAAAACTCTGGGATTCAGAGCACAGGTCAAGGGTCAATCACAAAGATGGAAAAGAGCACAGATAGTGGTTAATTGGTAGGTGCTATTCCAGGCACCTGGGGCACTTCTTGCACAATGGTTTTTATTGTCTCTTTGAAGTAGAAGCAAGGTCGCCTGTTGGGACTCAGGAGGGAGGACAGGAAGGGCAGGTTGGTGTGGAGAGGAATGAAGATCTGGAATAACCACTATGAGGAATGAGCATGCGTGGGAGAAAGGAATGGCCAGGGAGGCTCCGAGTGAGCCGCGCTCCAGGCCTGGCGGGAGCAGAGATCTTGCGTTCCCAAAGGGAGGCACCTGCAGCACCTGCCTGCAGCAGTCCAGGCATAAAAGGAGATCAAAAGAGCTTAGCAGACTTGCAGCAGGAATCCGACACAGGCAGGGAAGACACAGGTGAACAAAGGTTGACAGCTGATGGAATGGACGAAACCAGGCTAGAAAAGAGGCATGAAAAACTGGCTGACAGCCCCGTTGGCAAGTCAAGGACTGAGGGCAACCTTGGAAGGAGAACTGAGTAAGGGACCAAGAGGGAAAGGAAGGAAACCGCAATAGGAGAGGGGGAGGCATGGATATCAAACTCTCTGGGTGGAGCCTTCCCTGGCGATGGTCAGGTGCAAGGTGTGGCCTTGGGAACTGGTGATGGAGTGGGGTCGAGGGACGTCTTTGGAGATGAGGGATCCTACAGTCTTTCAGGAAGATGGCTGGGTTTGGGGTGGGGGGAGGGGGCAGAATGACTCAGCTGCCTAAATTCTTATGACTCCATGGCCAGGAGGCATTTCTAGGAAGGAAGGAAGTGGCCAGTCGCCACTCTTTCCCATTGCTCTTAGGACCCAGCTCCTCACCTGGTCTTGGAAGGCAGAACCAGCACCCAGTCTCCCACGCCAATTGCATCTCTTGCTTTCCTGCTTCCCTGTTGCTATGTTCCACAGCCTAGTGGAGCTTTTTCAGTCCAGTATTTATAAAGCCTCCTTACTTTTCAGGCTTCTACAGTCCCCATCCCACTCTGGAATCCCATGGTCAGGGCTTCTCCATTTGCTTGTCTGTCTCCTCCATTCAGGTGGGAGGTACTTGAGGACAAGGTGATGGTTATGTGGGTACCCAGTGCCTAGGATGCAGTAGGACATGATAAGGACATGATGAAAGAAGTCAGTGCATGAATGAGTGAAAACTCTCACCCTCTTAAGCCAAATGTTATTTAAAGCAAATATTGCAGAAGACTAAGGCTGGAAGAGCTTGAGGCATTTTAATCTTGTGCCTTCAGTTTAGAAATTAAGGACTCTGGGTTCAGAAAGAGGAACGTGGATAAACTACAATCTCCTATTGTATAGCACAGGGAACTATATTCAGTATCTTGTGATAAACCATAATGGAAAGGAACATGAAAAAGAATGAAATACACACACACACACACGGCTTCGGGTGGTTCAGCGGTAGAGAATCTGCCTGCCAATCAGGAAACTGAGAGATGTGCAGGTTCCATCCCTGGGTCAGGAAGATCACCTGGAGGAGGACAGAAACACACTCCAATATTCTTGCCTGGAAAATTCCATGGACAGCAGAGCCTGGCATGCTACAGTCCATGGGGTCACAAAGAGTCGCTTAGTGACTGAGCACATGAGTACACACCCACACATGCACACACACACACACATAGAATCATTTTGCTGTGGACTAGAAATTAGCACAACATTGTGAATCTACTATACCTCAATCTGATTTCTTTAAACATGTTTGATGCTTATGAAATCTCTGTCAAAACCACTCTTTTGAAGTCAAGTGTGGACCAGACATCATTTCTTGACCCTCATCCCTAGAAGGAAGCCATTTACCAATAAAACCTCTCAAGACTGTGTCCAATCGACAAAGCCAAAACAACAGAACACTCACGTCATGTTAAGTGGGAAAAGCAAATTACAAAACAACTATAACATAATGGCAATTATCTCCCTTTTTAGAGCAGAGCTATCTAGCCAGCATGTAAAAACATGGAAATAGTATTACAGGAGGGGAAGAAATATAATAGATGCTTCCATGGTAGCTGTGATGTTTTACTTCTTTTTTTTAAAAAAGGATCTAAAGCAAAGTGGTAAAATTTCAACATTTATTAAATACAGGGGGTGGGTATGTGGGTGTCTAATTTTTATTCTCTTTACCTTTCTGGATGCTTAAGTAGGTCATGATTGCTTCAGAGTTAGCCAGGCAAAGAGGAGCGGGGAGGATGTCTCAGGTTGGGGTCCAGCACAGGTGAGATAAGCAAGTTCAAAGATGCAGAAGGAAGAGGGTGTTAGGAACAGGGAAGGGTCAACTCTGTAGCATCGTTGGGGGTGGGAGATGGAGGTGGGAGGAAATGTAACAAGAAATGATGCCGGAGAGGTAAGAAGGGGCAGGTCCTGAGAGGCTTGCCAGCCATCCCAGAGAATCTGGGCTTTCTGCTGAGAGCAGTAAGGAAGCTGTTGAAAGATATCAAGCTGGGGCATGGGCCATGTGAGTGTTTAAGAAATGCCTGCTGCCATGGGACATGGATAGAGACAGGGAAATTGACTCCATTCCCCTGACTTTTTGAGATTAAAGTATGGGGAGGGGAGAGTGCAACTGAAAGGAATTTCCCACTCTCCGTCAGCCTCACCCCTCTTTATCATCAATTTTACTGTGTGTGCTGGATGTCCTGCGTTTGCCGCCTCCCCCGACCCAGAACCACTTTCCAGCCTTCTCCACCAAGCTTCCCACCCTGGCAAACCAGCCACTGTGAGACAAACATTCAAGCTCCTTAACCTTGAGCTTCTGATCGACCATGTCAGCTGATGTGGAGCATCAGAGAGGTTCAGGGGGAGGGCGGAGCCACTGGCTCCTCCCTGAGAGGTTACCTCGGACTGCTAGGGTCCCTTGACAGGCCGCTGCTCCTCTCAAGGTGGCCTGCTCTGCACCATCCTCACCTGTGGGGTTCCAGGGTCAGTTCCCTGCCTCCTCCTTGGCCCTGGAGGTGGGGACAGCCATGCTGCTGGTGGCTCCACCCATTCCTTACTAATGAGTCCCTTTGCCAATAAGCCCTCCTTGAATTATCTTGAGGTATGTAAGGGACTCCACCTGATGCAATGCCACGCTCTCCCTCAGCTCAAGGGCAGGGGAGAGGTCCAGTCATTCTTATGTATGTGAATCTCTGGCTAGGACCTGGACAGATTTTGCCTGACTAAAAGAGAAGTGAGGGATGAATGAAAAAAAAAAAATGGTGTTCATGAATGAGTGGATGAATGGGATTATGTGTGGAGAGTGTATGGGTCTTGGGCTCTTGGGAACAAAGACAGGGGTGATTCCAGAAGAAAGGAAAAATAGGAAAGGAGAAGAGACTCAACGTTTTTGGACTTGCTGAAACTCCACGGGAACAGGGCTACTTTCCCTGCTTATCCCTCTCATTTTGTTTTGAGAAATGGAGTATGTTCTGCCACATGAGTAAACAAAGGCTGTCACAGTCATGAACCATTGCAGCCCCCATGGATGGGGAGCCGGTGAGCCCTGAGGGAACGCAGGAGGGAAAGAACACCTGCCGTCTAGCAGCCACCAGACAGCAGCCACTCCCCACGGTGAGCCCTGAGGAGCCTCGGGAGGTGGAAACCCAGGATGCTGGCCCCACACAGCCGAGGTGGTTTCAAAGGAATGGTTCCAGGAGCCCAGACTCATATCTTCCCACACACAGCGAAGTGCTGAATTCCTTAAATTGGGATATCTGGTTTTCTTTATTTTTATTCTTTTTTAAAAAAATTAAGTGTGTTTTATTTGGGGGCTCTGCTGGGGTCTTTGTTGCTTCACTGAAACTATCTCTAGTTGCAGTGACTGGGGAGTACTCTCTTAGTTGCAGTGTGTGGGCTTCTCATTATGGTGGCTTCCCTTGCAGAGCATGGTGGCCTCGGTGGCTGAGGTGCATGGGCTTAGTTGTCTCATGGCATGTGGAATCTTCCATCTTCCTGGACTAGGGACCTAGCCTGTGTCCCCTGCATTGGCAGGTAGATTCTTAGCCACCAAACCACCAGGGAAGTCCCATGGATTTCTTTAACTTATAATCATCTTTTCACATTCAGACCTCTGGCCCTTTGTTGCAAAAATGTCTATATAACCTGACTCCCTTCCCCATTGCCTCCTTGGAGCATTTCTCTCAGGGTTACCTAAGAGGCTGCCTACAGAGCTTAAATCCTAAAACTTTCTGCCAAATAAAACATAACTCTCGACTTTCAGGTTGTGAAAAATGGTTTTCCCAGGACCTGGACAGATTTTGCCTGACTAAAAGAGAAGTGAGGGATGAATGAAAAAAGATGGTGTTCATGAATGAGTGGATGAATGGGATTATGTGTGGAGAGTGTATGGGTCTTGGGCTCTTGGGAACAAAGACAGGGGTGATTCCAGAAGAAAGGAAAAATAGGAAAGGAGAAGAGACTCAACGTTTTTGGACTTGCTGAAACTCCACGGGAACAGGGCTACTTTCCCTGCTTATCCCTCTCATTTTGTTTTGAGAAATGGAGTATGTTCTGCCACATGAGTAAACAAAGGCTGTCACAGTCATGAACCATTGCAGCCCCCATGGATGGGGAGCCGGTGAGCCCTGAGGGAACGCAGGAGGGAAAGAACACCTGCCGTCTAGCAGCCACCAGACAGCAGCCACTCCCCACGGTGAGCCCTGAGGAGCCTCGGGAGGTGGAAACCCAGGATGCTGGCCCCACACAGCCGAGGTGGTTTCAAAGGAATGGTTCCAGGAGCCCAGACTCATATCTTCCACACACAGCGAAGTGCTGAATTCCTTAAATTGGGATATCTGGTTTTCTTTATTTTTATTCTTTTTTAAAAAAATTAAGTGTGTTTTATTTGGGGGCTCTGCTGGGGTCTTTGTTGCTTCACTGAAACTATCTCTAGTTGCAGTGACTGGGGAGTACTCTCTTAGTTGCAGTGTGTGGGCTTCTCATTATGGTGGCTTCCCTTGCAGAGCATGGTGGCCTCGGTGGCTGAGGTGCATGGGCTTAGTTGTCTCATGGCATGTGGAATCTTCCATCTTCCTGGACTAGGGACCTAGCCTGTGTCCCCTGCATTGGCAGGTAGATTCTTAGCCACCAAACCACCAGGGAAGTCCCATGGATTTCTTTAACTTATAATCATCTTTTCACATTCAGACCTCTGGCCCTTTGTTGCAAAAATGTCTATATAACCTGACTCCCTTCCCCATTGCCTCCTTGGAGCATTTCTCTCAGGGTTACCTAAGAGGCTGCCTACAGAGCTTAAATCCTAAAACTTTCTGCCAAATAAAACATAACTCTCGACTTTCAGGTTGTGAATATCTTTTCAAGTACATAGTGCTCACTGCCATCATGGAGCTTGTCTCACAGGCAGGAACCCGATGTTCAGAGACGTTAAGGAACTTGCCCAGCCCAGTATTGTGACGTTCTGTCCATGTCTCCATGTTGTAGGTGAATCTGATCAACTTTCTAATTAAACCTATAAACCACATGTGATTTATAAATGGCTCATCCTTGCCTGCCACATCCCTAAGTGCCCGCCTCCCAGAGGCTGGCATTTCTTGACGCAGGGGGTGTCTTGTCTGGGCTGTCATTCATAGCAGGGTACCTGGGGTCTAATCTCCATTCATTCAGCATCCTTCATTTCAGGCATAAATGTCACTGACATTATTACAGTGGTGGGCTGACGGGATGTTTATCCGCCCAGTGCTTTTCAAACCAATTAGATGGGTTTAGTATTTGGATGAAGGCTCCAGAAATCAGCGTTCTGGCCTGGAGAAAGAGCCAAACAAATGGATATTTTTGAGGGTCCCCCATGCCAGTCTGTGCCCTCGGGCCCCCCTTCTGGAATCAAATCCTTCCTGTTCAAGAAATGAGGCATTTTCTCTTCTAGCCTAATCAGAGTCAGCAGGAGCCGAAATAAACAGGGCAGCAAGAAGGTACTTACTGATGAGTGCATGCCCATGAACCAGCTCTGCGGGCTCATTTATTCTTCACCTCAATCCAACGGGAAAGGTGTTCGTATTCCCATCCTATAGTTGACTGAACCAGGGCTCAGAAAGATGAAGTAACACGGTCAAAGTTACCTTGGATTAGATCCCGGATCTGCTGGACTTCAGAGCCCCAAGTGGCCTGCACCCCACCCCACTGTCTCAGCCAACCCTTCCCCTGTCATTCAGCAGCCCTCCTGAGCTTCTCACCTCCTTCCTCGCCCCTGTGAGCCCCAGGCTTTCCTGTCTCTTCCCTCCTCCAGACAGTTGTTCATGCCATTTGCACCTCCAGCCCTAAGTAAAGGTGGACCCATCATTCCATTGCAGAAGTGCATGGGCTTTCCCACCCAGCCTGTTGGGACCACTGGTGTTTACTGTCTCCACTTGCAGTTAAGACATTGCAGGATCCAATGAAAAGGCAAACATCTGGCAAGGTTAAAAGAAGAGAAGCTTTGGAGTTCAGACAGACCTAGTTTCTAATCCCAGTCCTTCCATTTAATGACTGTCTAAATGGGCAAAACTCACTTCTCAGCCCACACATCTTCCTCTATAAAATGGCACTGTAATATCTGCTTTATAAGATTGTTTTAAAGATGAAAAAGATGACCATGCAAACTGCTTGGTGCACTGTGGGTGTTCAGAAAGTAATACCAGTCAACAGTCATGGATTTAAACTCCTGACTTCAGAAGCCAGCACCATGTGAACTTGAGCAAGTGACCTAAGGAATTGCTTTAAGCTTCAGTGTCTTCATCTGTACAATGGGGTGATACTGTCACTATGTAGGCTGGTAGAGAGGATTTCATTAAACTAGACAATGCAGATACGATTCGCATAGTGCTTGGCACATAGAAGATATTAACCCCGTATCTTTGGGGCCTGTTGAGAAAGGGGGGTTTTCTCCAGAAATCAGCGTTCTGGCCTGGAGAAAGAGCCAAACAAATGGATATTTTTGAGGGTCCCCATGCCAGTCTGTGCCCTCGGGCCCCCCTTCTGGAATCAAATCCTTCCTGTTCAAGAAATGAGGCATTTTCTCTTCTAGCCTAATCAGAGTCAGCAGGAGCCGAAATAAACAGGGCAGCAAGAAGGTACTTACTGATGAGTGCATGCCCATGAACCAGCTCTGCGGGCTCATTTATTCTTCACCTCAATCCAACGGGAAAGGTGTTCGTATTCCCATCCTATAGTTGACTGAACCAGGGCTCAGAAAGATGAAGTAACACGGTCAAAGTTACCTTGGATTAGATCCCGGATCTGCTGGACTTCAGAGCCCCAAGTGGCCTGCACCCCACCCCACTGTCTCAGCCAACCCTTCCCCTGTCATTCAGCAGCCCTCCTGAGCTTCTCACCTCCTTCCTCGCCCCTGTGAGCCCCAGGCTTTCCTGTCTCTTCCCTCCTCCAGACAGTTGTTCATGCCATTTGCACCTCCAGCCCTAAGTAAAGGTGGACCCATCATTCCATTGCAGAAGTGCATGGGCTTTCCCACCCAGCCTGTTGGGACCACTGGTGTTTACTGTCTCCACTTGCAGTTAAGACATTGCAGGATCCAATGAAAAGGCAAACATCTGGCAAGGTTAAAAGAAGAGAAGCTTTGGAGTTCAGACAGACCTAGTTTCTAATCCCAGTCCTTCCATTTAATGACTGTCTAAATGGGCAAAACTCACTTCTCAGCCCACACATCTTCCTCTATAAAATGGCACTGTAATATCTGCTTTATAAGATTGTTTTAAAGATGAAAAAGATGACCATGCAAACTGCTTGGTGCACTGTGGGTGTTCAGAAAGTAATACCAGTCAACAGTCATGGATTTAAACTCCTGACTTCAGAAGCCAGCACCATGTGAACTTGAGCAAGTGACCTAAGGAATTGCTTTAAGCTTCAGTGTCTTCATCTGTACAATGGGGTGATACTGTCACTATGTAGGCTGGTAGAGAGGATTTCATTAAACTAGACAATGCAGATACACGATTGCGCATAGTGCTTGGCACATAGAAGATATTCAAAGATGTTGTTACTGTTAATATCAAAACCTTCGTGTGGTTATCTAATAAGTGTGATACATATTCATCTTCCTAATTACCATGTATTTCTTGTGTTTTATTTAGATGCTGTTATCCTCTCAAAGCCTGACCACTCTTTTAAAAAAAAAAAAAAAAACATTTATTTTCATTTATTTATTTATTTATTTTTGGGGGGTGGGGTGGGGAGGGAGGGGGACGGGCGAGCCACTTCTATTGGTCTTTCATTTCTCTATTTTCATCCGTCTTTGTTCTTTGGCTCTCGTGGGCCTCCCATCGCGGTGGCCTCTGTTGTCACAGAGCACTGGCTCTGGGCGCGTGTGCTCCAGAGCTCCGGCTCGGTAATTGGACACATCAGTCCAGCCGCTCCACAGCACGTGGGATCTTCCCAGGCCAGGGATCGAACCGGCACCCCTTGCACTGCAATGCAGTGTCCTTACCCACTGGACCACCAGGGAAGCCCTGACCACTCTTTTTTAATTCTTTAAACTGAAGTGTAGTTGATTTACAATGTGATGTTAGTTTCAGCTGGACAGCAAGTGATTCAGATATACATGTATATCTATATACAATATGCGTTCGTTTTCAGATAATTTTCTCTTATAGGTTGTTACAAAATATTGAATATAGTTCCCTGTGCTATGTAGTAGGTCCTTGTTGGTTCTCTATTTTATCTATAGTACTGTATATATGTTAACCCCAGACTCCTAATCCTTCCCTCTCACCCTTTCCTCTTTGGTTGCCATAAGCTTGTTTTCTGTCTGTGGATCTATTTCTGTTTGGTATATGAGTTTATTTGTATCATTTTTTAGATTCTACATATAAGTGATATTGTATGATGTTTATGATTCTCTGCCTGGCTTCCTTTACTTAGTATGATCATTTCTAGGTCCATCCCTATTGCTGCAAATGACATTCTTTTATTCCTTTTTATGACTGAGTAATATTCCATTATATACATACATATATATGTTATATATACTCACATATGTGCCACATATGTGCCACATCTTCTGTATGCATTCATCTGTCAATAGACATTTAAGTAGCATCTATGTCTTGGCTACTGTACACACTGCTGTAATGAACATTAGGGTGCATGTCTTTTTGAATTATCGTTTTTTCTGGATGCATGCCCAGGAGTGGGACTGCAGGGTCATGTTAGCTCTATTTTCAGTTTTAAAAGAACATTCGTACTCTTCTCCATAGTGGCTGTATAAGTTCACATTCCCACCAAAAGTATAGGTTTCCTTTTTTCTCCACACCCTCTCCCACATTTGTTATTTGCAGACTTTTTAAAGATGTCCATTCTGACGGACTGATATGAGCTCATTGTAGTTTTGATAGGCATGTTTCTAATAATTAGCGATGTTGAGCATCTTCTCATGTGCATTCGAACAACTGGTATGTCTTCCATTGAGAAATGTCTATTTAGATCTCCTGCCCATTTTTAATTTTTTATATGGAGCTGTACGAGCTATTTGTATATCTTGAAGATTAATTCCTTGAAAGCCTGACCATTCTTGTGCAAAAAAAAGCAATACCTCTGTCTCCATAAAGCTTCCTTAAACCAAAAATGAATAGTCCCTTTTCTATACTTCCACTGTACTCAGTATTTTGGGGACAACACATACTATCATAGTTAGAACGAGGCCCCTTCTAAGAAGTGAACGATTTGAGAAGAGGTGGTCAAATCTAATTTATCTCTTCATTTCCAGCATCTCATCTACTATTGTTTCTGGCACAAAAGGCTTGATTCCAAAAAAATGAAGGAGAAAAAAGGGGAGAAAATCTTTAAAACAAAAAGGGTGAAAAAAAGCTCTGTATAATTGAATTGAAATGCATGAAAATGTTGCCTCTGAAAAGCTACTCTGGTGGGATTAAGACTTTTCCCCAGGGCTGAAAGGGGGAAGCTGGCCAAGATCCACTGAATTAGTGAAAACCCACAATGCAAGGCCTATGGTGTTGGATTTTAAAAGGCAGGCATCATCTGTTAACAGCTAACTTGTTCAAATGACCAAATCCCAGGGTCAGTCAGCTAGCTCACCAGTTCTTTCCAGGTAATTTTTCCTAGCACAAAAGGATTTGGAAGAGTTCCCTCACACTAACTAAATTGCTCCCATGAACAATATTTTTCAAAACATAAAGCCGATCAAAAACATGTGGAGAATAAACAGGACCGAAAGTTACTGGACCGATCTTTCTGGTGTGTCAAAGAGAAGATGGACACAGCACTTCTTTTCTGAGCCAAAGTGTCTGCTACAATCCAGCCACTGCTTTGCTGTGTGTTGGGTCATGTTAGCTCTATTTTCAGTTTTAAAGACTGTACTCTTCTCATGTGGCTGATAAGCTCCAAAGTTTTTTCCTTTTTCTCCACACCCTCTCCCACATTTGTTATTTGCAGACTTTTTAAAGATGTCCATTCTGACGGACTGATATGAGCTCATTGTAGTTTTGATAGGCATGTTTCTAATAATTAGCGATGTTGAGCATCTTCTCATGTGCATTCGAACAACTGGTATGTCTTCCATTGAGAAATGTCTATTTAGATCTCCTGCCCATTTTTAATTTTTTATATGGAGCTGTACGAGCTATTTGTATATCTTGAAGATTAATTCCTTGAAAGCCTGACCATTCTTGTGCAAAAAAAAGCAATACCTCTGTCTCCATAAAGCTTCCTTAAACCAAAAATGAATAGTCCCTTTTCTATACTTCCACTGTACTCAGTATTTTTGGGACAACACATACTATCATAGTTAGAACGAGGCCCCTTCTAAGAAGTGAACGATTTGAGAAGAGGTGGTCAAATCTAATTTATCTCTTCATTTCCAGCATCTCATCTACTATTGTTTCTGGCACAAAAGGCTTGATTCCAAAAAAAATGAAGGAGAAAAAGGAGAGAAAATCTTTAAAACAAAAAGGGTGAAAAAAAGCTCTGTATAATTGAATTGAAATGCATGAAAATGTTGCCTCTGAAAAGCTACTCTGGTGGGATTAAGACTTTTCCCCAGGGCTGAAAGGGGGAAGCTGGCCAAGATCCACTGAATTAGTGAAAACCCACAATGCAAGGCCTATGGTGTTGGATTTTAAAAGGCAGGCATCATCTGTTAACAGCTAACTTGTTCAAATGACCAAATCCCAGGGTCAGTCAGCTAGCTCACCAGTTCTTTCCAGGTAATTTTTCCTAGCACAAAAGGATTTGGAAGAGTTCCCTCACACTAACTAAATTGCTCCCATGAACAATATTTTTCAAAACATAAAGCCGATCAAAAACATGTGGAGAATAAACAGGACCGAAAGTTACTGGACCGATCTTTCTGGTGTGTCAAAGAGAAGATGGACACAGCACTTCTTTTCTGAGCCAAAGTGTCTGCTACAATCCAGCCACTGCTTTGCTGTGTGTTGGGTGGGCTGGCCATAAAGAGAGGCAGAACAAACTTCTACAGTCCTTGGGCAGAGCAAGCAGGATGCCCAAGATCCAGAAGAGTGATACAGAAACATCACTGAGAATCAGGGCCTGGTAAGGAACTAGAGACAGGGAAGCAAGCACAGAGGCCAAAGATGGGTGCTGTAACCCCCTCTGGACTGTCCTTGCTGCACTTGTATAGGCCTCATGGTTTCCAAGCGATTGAATGTGACTTCATAAAGGTCCCGGATGGAGAAGCATGCATCTGCTTTTTAAAGCATCTCTTGATTAAGGGGAGTTCTTCCCTCTGGGTCCTAGCATCTAACCAGAACCCCAGGGCCAGGTGATGGTTTAGAGCCCTTCCACGCAAAGTGATGCTGGAAAAGATTGAGGGCAAGAGGAGAAGGGGGTGACAGAGGATGAGATGGTTGGATCACAACATTGACTCAGTGGACTGTGAGCAAACTCAGGGAGATAGTGACGGGCGAGGAAGCCAAGCATTGCTGCAGTCCGTGGGGTCGCAAACAGTTGGACAAGACTTATCGACCAAACAGCAACTCAGAGTGTGATCTCCAGACCTGCAGCATCAGCGCCCATGAACAGAGTGTTGGAAATATGGGATCTCAGGCCTCATTTCAGACCCCCTTTGAGTCAGAATCTTTGAGAGAAGGGCCCAGGAGTCTGACATTGAAAAACATTTCCAGAAGATGGTTAACCATGCTAAAGCTTGGGACTGGCTTAGGGCTTGGCTTTTAACCAGAGACCCTCATCAAAATCACCTGGGTTGGGAGTAAAGGAGGAAATGGGGGCCCTCTTCAATATGCAAACACCTGGCTCCCCTCCCCAGGCACCTGAAACAAGGGATCTGGCCACTTGGGAGTTATCTATATGATCCCTGGGTGCTTCAGATATATACTCTTCGTTTAGAAGCATGAGTTTAGAGCTTTATCAATGAAAGACCCAGACCTAGTGTGAACAGTTTCCAAGCTGGATTCTGCTCTGACCTCAGTTCCAACTCTCCTCTGTGGTCTAGCTCAGACACCAGCTGCTCCATGAGCCCCTTCCTGAAAAATTTTCCCCTGGTCTACGAGCCAAAGTGCTACAATCCAGCCACTGCTTTGCTGTGTGTGGGTGGGCTGGCCAAAAGGGGCAAACATCCTTGGGCAGAGCAAGCAGGATGCCCAAGATCCAGAAGAGTGATACAGAAACATCACTGAGAATCAGGGCCTGGTAAGGAACTAGAGACAGGGAAGCAAGCACAGAGGCCAAAGATGGGTGCTGTAACCCCCTCTGGACTGTCCTTGCTGCACTTGTATAGGCCTCATGGTTTCCAAGCGATTGAATGTGACTTCATAAAGGTCCCGGATGGAGAAGCATGCATCTGCTTTTTAAAGCATCTCTTGATTAAGGGGAGTTCTTCCCTCTGGGTCCTAGCATCTAACCAGAACCCCAGGGCCAGGTGATGGTTTAGAGCCCTTCCACGCAAAGTGATGCTGGAAAAGATTGAGGGCAAGAGGAGAAGGGGGTGACAGAGGATGAGATGGTTGGATCACAACATTGACTCAGTGGACTGTGAGCAAACTCAGGGAGATAGTGACGGGCGAGGAAGCCAAGCATTGCTGCAGTCCGTGGGGTCGCAAACAGTTGGACAAGACTTATCGACCAAACAGCAACTCAGAGTGTGATCTCCAGACCTGCAGCATCAGCGCCCATGAACAGAGTGTTGGAAATATGGGATCTCAGGCCTCATTTCAGACCCCCTTTGAGTCAGAATCTTTGAGAGAAGGGCCCAGGAGTCTGACATTGAAAACATTTCCAGAAGATGGTTAACCATGCTAAAGCTTGGGACTGGCTTAGGGCTTGGCTTTTAACCAGAGACCCTCATCAAAATCACCTGGGTTGGGAGTAAAGGAGGAAATGGGGGCCCTCTTCAATATGCAAACACCTGGCTCCCCTCCCCAGGCACCTGAAACAAGGGATCTGGCCACTTGGGAGTTATCTATATGATCCCTGGGTGCTTCAGATATATACTCTTCGTTTAGAAGCATGAGTTTAGAGCTTTATCAATGAAAGACCCAGACCTAGTGTGAACAGTTTCCAAGCTGGATTCTGCTCTGACCTCAGTTCCAACTCTCCTCTGTGGTCTAGCTCAGACACCAGCTGCTCCATGAGCCCCTTCCTGATTCCCCCTGGTTGAAATAAATCATTCATGCAAACACTGCCTTTCAGCTTGTACATCATCCCACCTTGCATTTTGCATTATAACGGGCTGGGCACTTTTCTCCCTGACTGGTGGTAGCTTCCCAACCTGGCTTTCCAACTCCAAGCTTTTAGTTGTCCCTGCTTTCCTGGAACACTTAGCACAGTGCCAGGCACAGCACAAATGTGTAATACCTTTGCTCCTGCATTAAAAGTATGGAAAAAATCCAAACGGTCCAATCTCCATCCTCAAAGATAAGCAGACACAGGGAACTGACCGTATGGGCTTCCTTTGGTACTTGGTCAGATGCCCACCCCGAAAGGAAGAATGGGCTCTAGTATTATCACTGGATTGCTCAGAACAGCCAACTCATTGGACAAGGCCCCGATGCTGGGAAAGATCAAAGGCAGAAGGAGAAGAGGGAGACAGAGGATGAGATGGTTGGATGGCACCCCCAGTGCAACAGACATGAATTTGGGCAAACCCAAGAGACGGTGAGGGACAGGGAGGCCTGGCAGGCTGCATTCCATGAGGTTGCAAAGTCGAAGGAGACTTGGTGACTCAGGTGAGATCTTATGTTTGGTTCAAGGTCATAGACAATGAGAATCTGGAGTCCACAGGCCAGACCCTCCACCTCTACATCTCCAAACCATTCTCCTTGAGTTCACTGGTCACTCTGCTGCCCCCAGAAGGGCTGCTCAGAGATAACTCATGACAAGGTTCCTGCAGTGGGTCTTGCCTGTACCTGGATGTCCTCTTCTTGTAACTCTGGTGCTGACTGGACACTCGAAGGCGGAGCGGGGGAGATCTCAGAATGTCTGTGTCTAGGCTGGCGAGCTAGGGAATCTGCAGGGCCTTTGGTCCAGGTGCACTGGCCTGGTCGGCCCCCTTGCCTGCCACCCAGTTCCCCCTTGGCCTGGCTCCCTGCCCTGAACCCCAGCCCACCTGGCTGAGACCCACGCACTGTGTCTTGTCCGCCCCAGACTGGGGGTGGTCTCTGCTCCCTGCATCACAGTCTGCTTTCGGTCTGGGGTCTGGCTTGAAGCCACTCAGCATCCATAAGTACCTGTTTTTGAGCATCACCCCTGCCAGAAGCTTCCTTCTTCTGCCGGGCCCTGCCCTCCACGCGGGCCTTCTGGGACAGCAGTACCAGGCATCCAGCTAAACGTTCACACTATTTGGGTACCAACACTAGCTCTTGGCCACCTCTCTTTTCTGGGGTCCAGGCCTCCCACCAGGATCTTTCCTTCCATTGTCCTGGCCACCTTCCTTTATTCACCAACTTGTTGGTTAAGCCCAATATCCCTCATTCTCCAGTCTGCTTCTAGCTAACTGCTGATCTTGCCATTGGCCCTGCCCTGAGAAGGAGTAGGAAGGCACTTAGGAGAACTGACACTAACTCTTACTGACTTTTCATGACCTTGAAAAAAAAATGGATCATTTCTTAATCCACAGTCTCTTTATCTACTTAAATGAGGAGAATATATATACATTTGTTGTTATTTTTTAATCTCTAAATCATGTCCAACTCTTTAAACTGCAACCCCATAGACTATAGCCCACCAGGCTCCTCAGTCCATGGGATTTCCCAGGCAAGAATACTGGAGTGGGTTGTGGTTTCCTTCTCCAGGGCATCTTCCCAACCTAGGGATCGAACTCAACTCTCCTGCATTGGCAGGGGAATTCTTTACCACTTAGGAAGCCCATGTACATACATACAAATACATAATTTAGATCATAATGTTGTGAGGATTAAAAGACATGGCATATTTACGTTACATCATCATTCTAAAACACCCTAGAGAAATGTGTCATGGTATTTTATCATTATTTGTATTTTATTAATGTTCTGAGACACTAAATAATGGAAAAATAATGTGTCTGTCTCATAAGCCTTGCTTTAAAAGTACATAATAGGATTAAAGTGTTTTCAAATCAAAGAACAGAAGCAAAAGGTTTTTCTACTTAAAGGAGTCAACCTGAGTACCTGGAAGATTAATCTAGTGAGGATGTTAATTTCTGCAAAATTAGTTGGTATTGTACTCTGCCATCTGGGATACAGAGGGAAGAGCACAAGGTGGTCTCTGTCTCCAAAGTCACCATCGTCATCTCTCTCTTCAGCCATTCTTTAATCACTGATTTATTCATTCACTCATCCTATAATATTCTGGAAACTCAGCATTGACCCTGGCTGGGGAGTGACTGCAAAAGTAGGGAATGGAGACCAGAGCTGCTAATCGATTCCTCTGGATCTCAACAACACAGGCTCTGGATCCCTAACAGCAACCACCAAAAAAGACTATCCCTATGAGTCATCAGTCCTGAGAATTGAGGAAGAACTATCTGAGAAGCCTAGAATCCTAGTCCTGGACAAGACCTGCCCAACTCCCTAGTATAATACCCTCCCCCAGCCCTTTGGGGGTTCATGGTTTTCTTCCCTTTAAAAACCTGGGAGGGATGTCCCTCATGTCACATACTCTCCATCTGTTTCATCACTTTGATCCTATCCTCTCCAAATTCATGCTTCCCCCCGCCAATAGCTTTTTAAAAATATGATCCAGTTTGTAGAAAGAATCTATGCTTGACTGAAGTCTCTCAACCCCAAATCCCAATGCCTTGATGTTCCTTCCGTAAATCTGTCTATATTCTCTCTAGCTTCAGCCTCAGCACTTTTTCTCTGGCTGGTCCTCACAGTCTTTAAGATTTGACTTTGAGACTTCTCTGCAGTCCAGTGGTGGGGAACCTGCCTTGCACTACATGAGATGTGTGTCTGATCCCTGATCGGGGAGCTAAGATTCCATATGCGGGGGGGGATGGGGGGGAACTAAGCCCTTGACCCACAAGTACTGAACCTGTGCACAGCAATGAAGATACTGGTGCTATAACTAAGACCCGACACAATCAAATAAATAAATTAAGTCTTAACAAAAGATCTGACTTCAGCATAAGAAGAATACTCAGCTCTAGAACCTTCCTACACACCCCCTGGTCAGTCAGGCAGGAGAGAAGGGGGACAGCCCAGAACCAGAGAGTCAGGTGTCCAGCTTCTGATCCTGCCTCTGCTGCCACTTCTTGTGTGGCTGGGCACTCATCCCTTCTCCCCTCTAGGTCCCACATAACTCAAATTTCAAGTAAGTGGTCAGCTCTTTCCAACTCTGAAATTTATAAGCTCCCTTGTCATCCAAGCCCACCCTCAAAGTACCTTGCCCACAGTTACTGAGGCATTTACATTTTCACTCCAAGGAACCATTTTCCTATTGAACAATTATGAAAATTCAGCATTTGAGGGAAAGCACCATAAAGAAGCCTGGTGTATTATTGCTCTAAGCGCTCTGGCCAGAGCTGCTAATCGATTCCTCTGGATCTCAACAACACAGGCTCTGGATCCCTAACAGCAACCACCAAAGATATTGAGTCATCAGTCCTGAGAATTGAGGAAGAACTATCTGAGAAGCCTAGAATCCTAGTCCTGGACAAGACCTGCCCAACTCCCTAGTATAATACCCTCCCCCAGCCCTTTGGGGGTTCATGGTTTTCTTCCCTTTAAAAACCTGGGAGGGATGTCCCTCATGTCACATACTCTCCATCTGTTTCATCACTTTGATCCTATCCTCTCCAAATTCATGCTTCCCCCCGCCAATAGCTTTTTAAAAATATGATCCAGTTTGTAGAAAGAATCTATGCTTGACTGAAGTCTCTCAACCCCAAATCCCAATGCCTTGATGTTCCTTCCGTAAATCTGTCTATATTCTCTCTAGCTTCAGCCTCAGCACTTTTTCTCTGGCTGGTCCTCACAGTCTTTAAGATTTGACTTTGAGACTTCTCTGCAGTCCAGTGGTGGGGAACCTGCCTTGCACTACATGAGATGTGTGTCTGATCCCTGATCGGGGAGCTAAGATTCCATATGCGGGGGGGGATGGGGGGGAACTAAGCCCTTGACCCACAAGTACTGAACCTGTGCACAGCAATGAAGATACTGGTGCTATAACTAAGACCCGACACAATCAAATAAATAAATTAAGTCTTAACAAAAGATCTGACTTCAGCATAAGAAGAATACTCAGCTCTAGAACCTTCCTACACACCCCCTGGTCAGTCAGGCAGGAGAGAAGGGGGACAGCCCAGAACCAGAGAGTCAGGTGTCCAGCTTCTGATCCTGCCTCTGCTGCCACTTCTTGTGTGGCTGGGCACTCATCCCTTCTCCCCTCTAGGTCCCACATAACTCAAATTTCAAGTAAGTGGTCAGCTCTTTCCAACTCTGAAATTTATAAGCTCCCTTGTCATCCAAGCCCACCCTCAAAGTACCTTGCCCACAGTTACTGAGGCATTTACATTTTCACTCCAAGGAACCATTTTCCTATTGAACAATTATGAAAATTCAGCATTTGAGGGAAAGCACCATAAAGAAGCCTGGTGTATTATTGCTCTAACGCTCCCCTGTGCTCCTAGTAAAAACAGCCAGGGGAGAGTGGAAGCCAGAATGAAATATGGCCCACTTGTTTTTTTAACAGCCTGCTTCCCGAAGTTATCCAGGAACTGTCAGCTCCAAGTGGAGCACAGCATAAAGAATTGGGCAATTTCCTGTCTTTTATCCTGGTGTCTCAGGCCCCAAACATTCTCTTAAAGGAATTCCATTGTATTGTTCTATTCAAATGGACTTGAAGGCAAACAAAGCATTTAAAGGGAAATGTCTCTTCCTCAACAGAAAAGAGATGTCTTGTTCATTTTCTCAGTCCTGTTCAACTCTTTGCAAACCCATGGACTGCAACACAGCAGCCTACCCTATCCATTATCTCCTCAGAATTTGCTCAAATTCATATTCATTGAGTCGATGATGCTATTCCATCATCTCATCCTCTGTCACCCCCTTCTCCTCCTGCCCTCAGTCTTTCCCAGCATCAAGGTTTTTTCCAATGAGTTGGCTCTTTGCACCTTTGACCAAAGTATTGGAAATCCAGTCCTTCCAGTGACTATTCAGGGTTGATCTCCTTTAGGATTGACTGATCTCTCTGCAGTCCAAGAGACTGTCAGGAGTCTTCTCCGGCACCACAGCTTGAAATCATCAGTTCTTCAGTGCTCAGCCTTCTTTATGGTCCAGTTCTCACATCCGTACATGACTACTGGGAAAACCATAGCTTTGACTAGATGAACCTTTACCGGCAAAGTGTCTTGTTGGTACGTGTGAACTGCAGGAAATCATGAATCAGGGACTCTCGTGACTGAGGAGGGCCTGGGGTTGTTACTTGGGATTTATCCAAGTGCTCAGAGGGTAGGGCATTATATGAGGGCTCTGTGTCAAGTTCCAGGTGGTGAGCCCAATAGGAGAGTTGGTTTCGAGGCACTCGCCAGTGTTATAATGTGTTAGTTGCTCAGTTGTGTCCAATTCTTTGTAGCCCCATGGACTGTAATCTGCCAGGCTCTTCTGTCCATGGAATTCTCCAGGCAAGAATACTGGAGTGGGTGGCCATTTCCTTTTCCAAGGGATCTTCCCAAACCAGGGATTGAACCCAGATCTCCTGCATTGCAGACTGATTCTAAGCCACAGGGAAGCCCTTTCTAGTGTTATGAAAACAGTTAAAGTGGAGAAAAAAGAATGGAAGAAAAGACATGGGTAGTGTCATCAAGGAATCTGGATAAAGTGTTTTTTAAATATATTTATGTATTACTTATTTGGTTGCACAGGGTCTTCAGCACATGGAATCTTCCATCTTCCTTGTGGCACACAGCGTCTTTAGTTGAGATATACGAACTCTTAGTTGTGGACCCAGGATTGAACTCAGTCCTCTTGCATTGGGAGCAAGGAGCCTTAGCCACTGGACCACCAGGGAAGTCCTTGGATAAGGTTTTTTTTTTTTTTTTCATTGAAATCTATTCAAATGTCTTTCCCAGTTGCTGACAAGCATCCCCCTATTTGAGTTTAAATGTTATATTATTCAGATCTTTACCCCATCACCCAGAGGGCACTGAAGTGAGGGAGAGGCTTCACAGGACCTGGCTAGAAATGGGATGGGACCCTATAAGGTACCGGAGCTATAGAGCAAGAACCAAGGATCTAAAGACTCATCTAAAATTCCAAGGATGCAAAGAGGAAAGTCGGGCCTCCCTGAATGGAAAGCAGGCATCAGAGTCAGGTTGTCTTGGAAATGGGATAATGAGCATCAACAGATATCGGGGTCTTTGCTGGGGTGTGGCATGGGAAGACCAAGGATGGCATGCCAGGGGTATCCAAAATTTCACAACTAGGCTATTTTATGATTATTTTTAGACTTAAAAAGATGCACAACATGGGAGTTACCAGTGACAACTAAAGAATATAGTCACAACCTGAAAGCAGAGAGTGATTTTATTTGGTGGGAATGTTTAGGGCCTGAGCCCAGGAGACGGCATCTCTGTAGCTCTGAGAAAACAGCTTCAAGGGGGCTGGAGGGAGAGTCAGGCTATATACGAGTTTCCAACAAAGTCTGAACATCAAAGATGATTGTGAGGTCAGAAAAATCAGATATCAAGTTAAGGAACTGAAGGTTCTATGTATGGGAAGCCGCAAGCCTCTGGACTCACAGAATTCATTCCTTTCATAAGCATCTCAGCTATCTGAGGCCAAATCCTGCTTCCTTGTTCACCTTAAAGAGGAGGGGCAGATGTGGCAGGTGGCTGCTTCTTGAGTCCCCCACCCCGCCCCCATCCCCAGCTCCTCAGCGGCCATCATGGCAGGCGGCAGCCTCTGCTGGATCGCAGGCATTGTGTTCCATTTTAGGAGCCCTCATTTCATTTGGAGGCCAAAAATCGCTGATGGCTGTGACATTTCTTGTTTATTGATATGGCAGGAGATATTCTCATTTCGCACCAGTTACGTTTTATTGGGGGCAAAATGAGGGCTATAGCCTGGGTGGCAGCATGTCAGAAAACTCTGAGAAACTGCTCCTAAGAGGTGGGGAGGAAGGTCAGTATCTCTGTGTGTGATTGTGGTGAAAGGGGAATACATGCAATGGAGCACCTATTTTTTCCAGAAGATTTCTGCTAGTCATGAGGAGCAATCATCACCATGAAGGATTTTAGTGCTTTTCTAGAGATGAAGAAATACAAGACTTGGGCTTACAAAATCGGCTCCGGAAAATATCTATTTAAAGGCTGTCCTTCCAGTCCCCACCCGCCTCCCACCGCCAGCTCAGAGTGCCTCGTTGCTGCTCTCCGTCCTGGATTCCTTTTGGGGGAGTTGAAAACCAGCAGCTACAGCAGCACATGATTTAGTCCTTGTAGAGGTAGATGGCATGTGTCCCTGAAGGGTGCCAATGTGGCGTTGACAATTTGGTACTAGTTCAGAAGGGTCTATACCCAATGTGCCAAGGGTGTTTTCCGGAAGAATATAGTCACAACCTGAGAGCAGAGAGTGATTTTATTTGGTGGGAATGTTTAGGGCCTGAGCCCAGGAGACGGCATCTCTGTAGCTCTGAGAAAACAGCTTCAAGGGGGCTGGAGGGAGAGTCAGGCTATATACGAGTTTCCAACAAAGTCTGAACATCAAAGATGATTGTGAGGTCAGAAAAATCAGATATCAAGTTAAGGAACTGAAGGTTCTATGTATGGGAAGCCGCAAGCCTCTGGACTCACAGAATTCATTCCTTTCATAAGCATCTCAGCTATCTGAGGCCAAATCCTGCTTCCTTGTTCACCTTAAAGAGGAGGGGCAGATGTGGCAGGTGGCTGCTTCTTGAGTCCCCCCACCCCCGCCCCCATCCCCAGCTCCTCAGCGGCCATCATGGCAGGCGGCAGCCTCTGCTGGATCGCAGGCATTGTGTTCCATTTTAGGAGCCCTCATTTCATTTGGAGGCCAAAAATCGCTGATGGCTGTGACATTTCTTGTTTATTGATATGGCAGGAGATATTCTCATTTCGCACCAGTTACGTTTTATTGGGGGCAAAATGAGGGCTATAGCCTGGGTGGCAGCATGTCAGAAAACTCTGAGAAACTGCTCCTAAGAGGTGGGGAGGAAGGTCAGTATCTCTGTGTGTGATTGTGGTGAAAGGGGAATACATGCAATGGAGCACCTATTTTTTCCAGAAGATTTCTGCTAGTCATGAGGAGCAATCATCACCATGAAGGATTTTAGTGCTTTTCTAGAGATGAAGAAATACAAGACTTGGGCTTACAAAATCGGCTCCGGAAAATATCTATTTAAAGGCTGTCCTTCCAGTCCCCACCCGCCTCCCACCGCCAGCTCAGAGTGCCTCGTTGCTGCTCTCCGTCCTGGATTCCTTTGGGGGGAGTTGAAAACCAGCAGCTACAGCAGCACATGATTTAGTCCTTGTAGAGGTAGATGGCATGTGTCCCTGAAGGGTGCCAATGTGGCGTTGACAATTTGGTACTCAGATGCCTCTCAGAAGGGTCTATACCCAATGTGCCAAGGGTGTTTTCCGAGGTTTCATTTGATATGTAAGCCCTTCCCATGCGCCGGGTGTTGTGTTAGCTTTTGGAGGCAGGAAGATGCATGATTCATCTTCCAGGGGAGAGTGACACATTTCCAAGTCATGACTGTTCAGCGTGTCATGTGTGAGCAATGGTATCTTAGCGACATGCACCGGGGCTGGGAGAACCCAGCAGAGAGCGACAGAGAGTGAGAGGATGGGGGCTCCAGGCCATTCAGGGATCAGAGACAGAAGTTGTGGCAGGACAGTGGTCTACGTCTGTTCTAGGTCTCACAAATCCTGCCATGGTCTCTCTTTCGGTCCATAAAGGCTGGATCTCATATAAGACAAATATCGTGGAGTAAAGATGCCCCTGGAGACTCTCACCCACCTACCCCATTGCCTGTAGATATTTTCTGAGACAGGCAGCTGACTGCCTTCTAGTTTACTGACTGATAGAGGGGGTGTTCTGTCATGTCCAACTCTTTATAATCCCATGGACCGTAGCCCACCAGGCCCCCCTGTCCAGGGGATTTTTTCAGGCAAGAATACTGGAGTGGGTTGCCATATCCTTCTCCAGGGGATCTTCTGGACCAGGGATAAAGCCCAAATCTCTGAAATTGCAGCCAGATTCTTTACCATCTGAGCCACCAGGGAAGCCCTTATGATGATAGCAAATGGAAAATATTAGAGGATGCTAAAAGCCTCTCTTCACCCTTGGCATCCTTCATTTGCCAATATTTAGCCTGAAGAGTAGTCTGGGGAGGTGGTCTCTGTCGTGGCTAGGTAGAAGAGGAATGAATGGTCATGCTGTATTAAAATGGCTCTGTAGCTCCAGCTAGAAAGCAGCCCAGAAACCCCCTCTGAGATTGTCTGAATTGGATACTGGACAGAAATCAGTGTGGATAGACAGATAGGAAACAAGTTAACCCAGTACGAAGAGTTGGTTTCATCTGAGCAGGAGGGTCATAGTGAAGACCAAGTTCTAGGAACATGAATGACATGCACATGCAATTAGGAAAGGAAGGGTTTCAAAAGTAAGACCCAGATGCCTCTCAGAAGGGTCTATACCCAATGTGCCAAGGGTGTTTTCCGAGGTTTCATTTGATATGTAAGCCCTTCCCATGCGCCGGGTGTTGTGTTAGCTTTTGGAGGCAGGAAGATGCATGATTCATCTTCCAGGGGAGAGTGACACATTTCCAAGTCATGACTGTTCAGCGTGTCATGTGTGAGCAATGGTATCTTAGCGACATGCACCGGGGCTGGGAGAACCCAGCAGAGAGCGACAGAGAGTGAGAGGATGGGGGCTCCAGGCCATTCAGGGATCAGAGACAGAAGTTGTGGCAGGACAGTGGTCTACGTCTGTTCTAGGTCTCACAAATCCTGCCATGGTCTCTTTTTCGGTCCATAAAGGCTGGATCTCATATAAGACAAATATCGTGGAGTAAAGATGCCCCTGGAGACTCTCACCCACCTACCCCATTGCCTGTAGATATTTTCTGAGACAGGCAGCTGACTGCCTTCTAGTTTACTGACTGATAGAGGGGGTGTTCTGTCATGTCCAACTCTTTATAATCCCATGGACCGTAGCCCACCAGGCCCCCCTGTCCAGGGGATTTTTTCAGGCAAGAATACTGGAGTGGGTTGCCATATCCTTCTCCAGGGGATCTTCTGGACCAGGGATAAAGCCCAAATCTCTGAAATTGCAGCCAGATTCTTTACCATCTGAGCCACCAGGGAAGCCCTTATGATGATAGCAAATGGAAAATATTAGAGGATGCTAAAAGCCTCTCTTCACCCTTGGCATCCTTCATTTGCCAATATTTAGCCTGAAGAGTAGTCTGGGGAGGTGGTCTCTGTCGTGGCTAGGTAGAAGAGGAATGAATGGTCATGCTGTATTAAAATGGCTCTGTAGCTCCAGCTAGAAAGCAGCCCAGAAACCCCCTCTGAGATTGTCTGAATTGGATACTGGACAGAAATCAGTGTGGATAGACAGATAGGAAACAAGTTAACCCAGTACGAAGAGTTGGTTTCATCTGAGCAGGAGGGTCATAGTGAAGACCAAGTTCTAGGAACATGAATGACATGCACATGCAATTAGGAAAGACCTAGAATCTGGGGATTTAATTCAAGAGGACTGAGTGGAATACAACGTCAAGACCACGATGCCTTAGGAAGGCTCAGAAATAAGAGCAGAAATCTATCTTTGAACTGCAGAAGTTGAAGATGATATATAATATCCCCAAGAGCAGCAACAGCTCCAAGGGAAAGAGGGTGCCAGGAAGTACGTGGGAGGCAGAGGCAGCTCAAATCACAAACTGACAAGCAGAGTGAGGCTCCTGTCACCTGTCCCATCCCTTCGGACCACTCCACCTCTTGGAACCCTGCAGAGTGGAGACCTGGTAGAAGGACTAGTAAAGAACCCTGGCTGTATGTGATGTGGCTGCTCATTGCAGCTTTGGGTTAATATGCTTGCCAAAATCCAGTCTTTATTCATCTCCAGATCCTCCAGAAATATCAATGAACAGTAACCAAAAATATTGCTAGATATCTTTACCAAAGGGGTGGAGACATTGTAATATCTAATGCTGAATTTCTTGTGCGGAGCTAAGCCTGTGGGTGGATGGTCAGTTTGTAAAGTTAAGGCTTCCCAGGTGGCGCTAGGAGTAAAGAACCCATCTGCCAGGGCAGGTAGATGTAAGAGAGACGAGTTAGATCCCTGGGTTGAGAAGATCCCCTGGAGGAGGACATGATAACCCACTCCAGTACTCTTCCCTGGAGAATCCCATGGACAGAGAAGCCTGGTAGGCTACCGTCTCTAGGGTCGCAAAGAGTTGGACATGACTGAAGCGACTTAGCACACATACACACTCAGGCTAAGCTGCCATTGTAAAGGGGTGCCTGGATATAACAGGACCAGGAGTGACGGGTGCCTCTGGTCCATAGTCATCCAGGGACCCTGTTTCCTTCTGTCCTGATGGCTCTGTCATCCAGTAGAGCAATATCCCTGTGGTCACAGCTACATCATTTCCACCCCATCATTTCCACCTACATTGCAACCAAGGAGAATGAGAAAGAGGAAGCAAAAGGCAAGATACCTTAAAAAATAATGTTGCAGTCAAATTGTACATATTTCTTCCATTCATACCCTGTTGACCACAATTTAGTCCCGTGGCTACACAAAGGTGTACAAGAGACTAGAAAGGAATCTTTGGCCAATTGTAGCCAGCTAAAACCTTGTAAGTTCTATTACTAGAAGGACGAACGAGAAAACAGATATTGGGGAGTCATGCTGTCTGCAACAGGGATTCTCAGCTGTCAGTCCCAACTTTCACCTTTTCTAGGAAGCCCTTCTTGACACCCAAAGCCCAGTCCTTCTTATCTGCTCCTATGATACCCTGTAATTAACTCTGTTAACATGTTTGCCTGAATGGATTGAAATACTCTATTTATTCATTTCTCTTCCACTAACGTGTGAGCTCCAAGGGAAAACATATATGTATATATTTTCATGTGTGTATCCTTAATGCCTTATACAGTGGCACAAAAAAGGTGTTCAAGTTTTGTTAGGTGAATCAATAAATGGGTGTATCAATATGTGCTTCAGTTGATGAGTGAATGCAATTAGGACATATCTGGTGTAATCAAGATCTGAAGGTTTTCTTGTATGATTTACAAAAGGTTTTTTCTAACACAAAACCCTACATATGGGTTTATTTGAACAGATCAGCCCATGCCGGCATGATGCGGATGGGATAGATAAGACATGAGATGGCTGGGATTTGTGATATGAATAGCCCGCTCTTCTCATAGGCTTGGCAGTAGATTCCAGAGGATGATGAGCATTTGGAAAGCCTGTGCATCAGTCAACTCTCAGAGGTTTGATGCTCTGGACAGTTGCCTTTCTCTTGCCAACAGGTGCCACTTTTCATTCCTCTCTGACTGCCAGAAAGAATCCATCTCAAATTATTTTTCTCTGCATGGCATAAAGGCGTGGGCCATAGCAGTGCCGAGAAGCAGTACCTAGGGAATATCGAAGTGTGGGAAGAGTGAATATGAGGATCTGGAAGACTCCCTGACTGGGGGATTGGGAGAGTGGTTAGTCATACGGCTAAGACTGAGTTTAGAGGATGCAACTGGCAGGATGCAGAGAGGAGCAATGCGGGAACATTTCATAATTCCTCACTCCCCCCGGGACCTGAGCAAAACCAGGGTGTTGCAAACTGAAGATTTCAACATGTGGATCTAAACTTGGAGGAGTATGAAGTGTTCATTTCCAAGGAATCTAATCCCACTGAGTGCTTCCTGATGTGCAGACTTCACGTTTGGGACTCTTCTGAAAAACCAAGGGCTGACGGGGGGCGGAAGTAGGCTGATGATGTTCTAATACCGAGCTGTGGAGATGTATGTTACAGAAAGGAGTGTCAGACTTGGAGGAGAAGGCAGGATGGTTTAAGAACACAGCAGACAATTATCATTTGGGCACAGGAGATGGAACTGAAAAAAGCTGAGAAAGCTCTGGGCAATGAAATTGGCTGGATGCTCGATAGTTCCCAGTGGGAAACAGTCCTTGGCTCTGCTTCTGGAAATTGTAGTCAGAGATTACAGAGACTTGTGGGAGATGGGAGCAGCCTCTTATCGGGTTAAACTGTGGCTCTGTCACGTATTCCTTCTGCGACCTTGGCCAGATCATTTAACCTCAGTGTGCCTCAGTCTTCTCATCTGTAAATAGAGTTGATGACAGTACGTTCCTCATCCCCATCCCCTTCACTGGTGGCTTGTGTGTCATTGGCCCAAGCTGTGTCACGTGCGCAGGGACAGCATATGCTGATTGGCTCAAGACAATCTGCGAGCTCACCATTGTGTTAGGAGTGGGAGTCATACCCAAGGTTAACGCTAGGGGGCAATGGTTCCTCCAAAGCAAATACAGACACTTCAGTCAGAATTATGAATAAGTGGGAAATAGGTATGTTAGGGGCAAGCAAAAAAGGAGGAGGGGAGGGTGTTTCCTGGTGGTCCAGTGGGTAAAGAGTCCGCCTTACAGTGCAAGGGTTGCTGGTTCGATCTCTGGTCTGGGAAGTTCACACGTGCCGTGGAGTGACTGTACCAGTGTGTCCAATTACAAGCCAGCGCTCTGGAGCGCATGCGCCCATAGCCAGTGCTCTGCAACGAGGAGGCCACTGCCATGGAGGCCCACACAAAGAATAAAAGATGGATGGCACATTTAAACATACGGCTAAGACTGAGTTTAGAGGATGCAACTGGCAGGATGCAGAGAGGAGCAATGCGGGAACATTTCATAATTCCTCACTCCCCCCGGGACCTGAGCAAAACCAGGGTGTTGCAAACTGAAGATTTCAACATGTGGATCTAAACTTGGAGGAGTATGAAGTGTTCATTTCCAAGGAATCTAATCCCACTGAGTGCTTCCTGATGTGCAGACTTCACGTTTGGGACTCTTCTGAAAAACCAAGGGCTGACGGGGGGCGGAAGTAGGCTGATGATGTTCTAATACCGAGCTGTGGAGATGTATGTTACAGAAAGGAGTGTCAGACTTGGAGGAGAAGGCAGGATGGTTTAAGAACACAGCAGACAATTATCATTTGGGCACAGGAGATGGAACTGAAAAAAGCTGAGAAAGCTCTGGGCAATGAAATTGGCTGGATGCTCGATAGTTCCCAGTGGGAAACAGTCCTTGGCTCTGCTTCTGGAAATTGTAGTCAGAGATTACAGAGACTTGTGGGAGATGGGAGCAGCCTCTTATCGGGTTAAACTGTGGCTCTGTCACGTATTCCTTCTGCGACCTTGGCCAGATCATTTAACCTCAGTGTGCCTCAGTCTTCTCATCTGTAAATAGAGTTGATGACAGTACGTTCCTCATCCCCATCCCTTCACTGGTGGCTTGTGTGTCATTGGCCCAAGCTGTGTCACGTGCGCAGGGACAGCATATGCTGATTGGCTCAAGACAATCTGCGAGCTCACCATTGTGTTAGGAGTGGGAGTCATACCCAAGGTTAACGCTAGGGGGCAATGGTTCCTCCAAAGCAAATACAGACACTTCAGTCAGAATTATGAATAAGTGGGAAATAGGTATGTTAGGGGCAAGCAAAAAAGGAGGAGGGGAGGGTGTTTCCTGGTGGTCCAGTGGGTAAAGAGTCCGCCTTACAGTGCAAGGGTTGCTGGTTCGATCTCTGGTCTGGGAAGTTCACACGTGCCGTGGAGTGACTGTACCAGTGTGTCCAATTACAAGCCAGCGCTCTGGAGCGCATGCGCCCATAGCCAGTGCTCTGCAACGAGGGAGGCCACTGCCATGGGAGGCCCACACAGGCCAAAGAATAAAAGATGGATGAAAAATAAATAAAGTCTACAAGGGTGTGTAAGCTATTATGTGGACTCTCAGCTACAGAAAGCTGAATAAAACCCTGAAATGTAGCAAAAAGTCTATAATTAAAAAAAAAAAATCATTTCACAGTCCCCAGATTAGAGGATTGTAAAGAATCTTACCACAAATCTAGAAAAATAGTACATGTAGCAAAAAGTCTGTAATTAAAAAAAAAAAAATCATTTCACAGTCCCCAGATTAGAGGGTTGTAAAGAATCTTACCACAAATCTAGAAAAATGGTACAGATGAACTTACCTGCAAAGCAAATTAGAGTCACAGATATAGAGAACAAGCATAGGGTGACCAAGAGAAGAAGGGATGTGGTGGGATAAACTGAGAAATGGGGGCTGACACATACGCTGCTGTGTATAAAACAGGTAACTAATGAGAACCTAATGTACAGCACAGGCTATGCGGTGTTCCATGGAAACCTAAATGAAGGGAAATCTTAAAAAGAGTGGAGATATCTATGTGTGTGTATATATAGTGTATATATATATATATATATATATATATATATGTATATTTCACTTTGTTGTACAAAAAGAAACTAACATTGTAAAGCAATTATGCACCAATAAAATTAATCAAAAAAGAATCTAACCACAAACTAAGGACTAAATGAACTTGGTGCCATCTAATATCCTTACTGCTATAAAGAAGAGAAGCTTGAGACTTTCCCTGACTGTTCAGTGGTTAAGACTTCTCCTTCCACTGCAGGGTGTACAGCTTCTCTCCCTGGTGGGGAAGCTAAGATCCTACATGCCAGGAGGCCAAAAAAACCAAATCATAAAACAGAAGCAATATTGGAACAAATTCAATAAAGACTAAAAAATGATCCACAACAACAACAAAATCTTCAAAAAGAAAAAAGATGAGAAGCTCCATTCACCATGGGGTTGGGGTAGAGGGGTCACTTCCCAGTAAGTGGGAAATAGGTATGTTAGGGGCAAGCAAACAAGGAGGAGAGGAGGGTGTTTCCTGGTGGTCCAGTGGGTAAAGAGTCCGCCTTACAGTGCAAGGGTTGCTGGTTCGATCTCTGGTCTGGGAAGTTCACACGTGCCGTGGAGTGACTGTACCAGTGTGTCCAATTACAAGCCAGCGCTCTGGAGCGCATGCGCCCATAGCCAGTGCTCTGCAACGAGGGAGGCCACTGCCATGGGAGGCCCACACAGGCCAAAGAATAAAAGATGGATGAAAAATAAATAAAGTCTACAAGGGTGTGTAAGCTATTATGTGGACTCTCAGCTACAGAAAGCTGAATAAAACCCTGAAATGTAGCAAAAAGTCTATAATTAAAAAAAAAAAATCATTTCACAGTCCCCAGATTAGAGGATTGTAAAGAATCTTACCACAAATCTAGAAAAATAGTACATGTAGCAAAAAGTCTGTAATTAAAAAAAAATCATTTCACAGTCCCCAGATTAGAGGGTTGTAAAGAATCTTACCACAAATCTAGAAAAATGGTACAGATGAACTTACCTGCAAAGCAAATTAGAGTCACAGATATAGAGAACAAGCATAGGGTGACCAAGAGAAGAAGGGATGTGGTGGGATAAACTGAGAAATGGGGGCTGACACATACGCTGCTGTGTATAAAACAGGTAACTAATGAGAACCTAATGTACAGCACAGGCTATGCGGTGTTCCATGGAAACCTAAATGAAGGGAAATCTTAAAAAGAGTGGAGATATCTATGTGTGTGTATATATAGTGTATATATATATATATATATATATATATATATATATGTATATTTCACTTTGTTGTACAAAAAGAAACTAACATTGTAAAGCAATTATGCACCAATAAAAATTAATCAAAAAAGAATCTAACCACAAACTAAGGACTAAATGAACTTGGTGCCATCTAATATCCTTACTGCTATAAAGAAGAGAAGCTTGAGACTTTCCCTGACTGTTCAGTGGTTAAGACTTCTCCTTCCACTGCAGGGTGTACAGCTTCTCTCCCTGGTGGGGAAGCTAAGATCCTACATGCCAGGAGGCCAAAAAAACCAAATCATAAAACAGAAGCAATATTGGAACAAATTCAATAAAGACTAAAAAATGATCCACAACAACAACAAAATCTTCAAAAAGAAAAAAGATGAGAAGCTCCATTCACCATGGGGTTGGGGTAGAGGGGTCACTTCCCAGCTATTAGGTCACTTTGAGGTGTCATCCCATAGGCTTCCGAAAACTGGAAGGAGTGGCAGAAAACTGCCTGGAGGAACCAAGCTGGTAGGCCAGCTGCTGCCCCTAAGATAAGCCCAGACAGCCGCCCCATCCCCGGGCCCAGCCAGCTCCGCCCGACACTCTCTCCCAGCACTGGGAAGGGATGCTCCGCCCCCCACCACACAGCTTATTATAGAGAAATATGGATTCACTTCCTGCTAGGAGGGATATTGCTTGGAGCCAGTCTTCTCTCATCTCCTTGTCTGGACGCTTTCAGCCTCTTGGTATGCAGCGTTTCTCACATTTCCCTTCTGAAAAATCAGACTAAGACAAAGGAAGGCAGCGTCTTTAGTGCTCATGATGTGCACAGTTTCATTTTTCCGTTTGAATCTATCGCTGTTTAATGAGCTAAATATCCATGGGCTGAATCAGAGGCATTGCTCTTGTGTGCATCTCCCAGGAGGCGGCCTCAGACCCAGCATGCAGGAAGTACGCAGCTTCCGCAGAAACACGCCAGAGACTGGAGAGGGGCACAGGCTGCCGAGGATGTGGACCGACAGCAGGCAGATGACTCCTGGCTGACCCATCAGCCACCAAGCAGGCAAAAGACTTAGCAGAGGCCAAATAGTGTCTTGATCAAAACTCTCGATAATGGTCAGTCCCCAGGATCACTGAAAATAAAAATTCCAAACCAATGAATAAGCTAAAGATAATGAGGCCACTGGAATGGACAGGTCACTTTAGAAGTCCAATCGGAAGAGGCATTGTCTGTCTTCATTGACAACATGGAAGCTGGCCCAGGATGAGGCCGTAGGTCTTGTGAACATTGATACATCAGCTCTGAGAAGGCTTGGTTGGACAAAATTCTTGGGCAGCATAGTTTAGAGCTTCTGAGTGATCCTAGATCTTTGTTTTTATTAGGAAAGGAAAATTCTAAAGTTGTTACGGTCTTCAACCTCTGGGAAGGGTCACAGAAATATTACTCAATCCCTTCATTAATGGATAAGGATTTCCAGGCTCAGATAGAAAAAGTCATGTGGCCAATTGGTAGTTAATCCATGACCAGTAATAATAATGCTATTTTATGAGAACTGACTGTGTACCATGCACTGGCAGAAAACTGCCTGGAGGAACCAAGCTGGTAGGCCAGCTGCTGCCCCTAAGATAAGCCCAGACAGCCGCCCCATCCCGGGCCCAGCCAGCTCCGCCCGACACTCTCTCCCAGCACTGGGAAGGGATGCTCCGCCCCCCACCACACAGCTTATTATAGAGAAATATGGATTCACTTCCTGCTAGGAGGGATATTGCTTGGAGCCAGTCTTCTCTCATCTCCTTGTCTGGACGCTTTCAGCCTCTTGGTATGCAGCGTTTCTCACATTTCCCTTCTGAAAAATCAGACTAAGACAAAGGAAGGCAGCGTCTTTAGTGCTCATGATGTGCACAGTTTCATTTTTCCGTTTGAATCTATCGCTGTTTAATGAGCTAAATATCCATGGGCTGAATCAGAGGCATTGCTCTTGTGTGCATCTCCCAGGAGGCGGCCTCAGACCCAGCATGCAGGAAGTACGCAGCTTCCGCAGAAACACGCCAGAGACTGGAGAGGGGCACAGGCTGCCGAGGATGTGGACCGACAGCAGGCAGATGACTCCTGGCTGACCCATCAGCCACCAAGCAGGCAAAAGACTTAGCAGAGGCCAAATAGTGTCTTGATCAAAACTCTCGATAATGGTCAGTCCCCAGGATCACTGAAAATAAAAATTCCAAACCAATGAATAAGCTAAAGATAATGAGGCCACTGGAATGGACAGGTCACTTTAGAAGTCCAATCGGAAGAGGCATTGTCTGTCTTCATTGACAACATGGAAGCTGGCCCAGGATGAGGCCGTAGGTCTTGTGAACATTGATACATCAGCTCTGAGAAGGCTTGGTTGGACAAAATTCTTGGGCAGCATAGTTTAGAGCTTCTGAGTGATCCTAGATCTTTGTTTTTATTAGGAAAGGAAAATTCTAAAGTTGTTACGGTCTTCAACCTCTGGGAAGGGTCACAGAAATATTACTCAATCCCTTCATTAATGGATAAGGATTTCCAGGCTCAGATAGAAAAAGTCATGTGGCCAATTGGTAGTTAATCCATGACCAGTAATAATAATGCTATTTTATGAGAACTGACTGTGTACCATGCACTGTTCTAAATGCTTTATGTATATTCATTGGGTCAAGTCTCCCAACAAACCCATTTTGTAGAGGAAACTGAGACTCAGGAGTGTTAACTAACCTGTCCAAAGTTTTATGGCCAGAGAGTGATAGAGATTAAATTCAAACCCTGTGCCAGGAACTTCCTTGATGGTCCATTGATAAGACTCCACACTCCCAATGCAGGTCAAGGTTCTAGTCCTGGCCAGAGAACTAGATTTCCACATGCTGCCACCAAGACCTGGTGCAGCCAAATGAGTAAACAGATAAATATTGCAAACAGAAAAAAAAAAAGAATCAACTTGGGCTCGCTCTCAAGTCCATTATGGTTTTGGCCTGTCAATAAAATTCATTTCTTATGGCTTAGAGGTCAAACGTGAAAAAAGCTCCAAGGATCAAAATGAAAAAAAAATATTTCCCTATGGATCCTGCAATGAGTTCCGTTAGCTGATTTAAAAACAAGCAATGTGAAGCCCCCTAGCCTTTGTACTCCATCTCAAAAGACCAAAGACTCCCAAGTTACTCTCTTCTCTCCTTTACTCCAGTGCTTTCTCCAAGAGCCCTATCCCCCAGCAAACCACCCAGCCTCTTGTTTTCAACCAGATCTGGAACTGAAGCCCCTTTGCAGGATCCAGGTGGGTCCCTCCATCTAGAATCTCTCCTTTGCCTTCTCCTACCGTTGACTTCCTGCTTATCCTTGAAGCCCCCGCCCCAGCGATAGCTCAGCAATGAAGACTTTATTCATTCCCCCAGTCAGGAGTAGGTGGCTCCCCTCCCTTCCCCAAAGCACTTTGTCCTCTATCACAGCGTTTGTGAGACTCTTTCCTCCACTATGATTGGCTGTGGAGGGGCAATAAGTAGTGGTTGGGCAGTTGGGTACAGGATCTTGATGCCAATAAGACTTGAGTTTGAGATCTATTGCTGCTGCTCTGCTACTTAGGAGATGTGTGAACGTGCAAGTCACTCACTCACGCCTGACTCTTTGCGACCTCATAGACTGTAGCCTGCCAGGCTCCTCTGTCCATGCAGGAATACTGGAGTAGGTAGTTCTTACCTTATCCAGGAGATCTTCCCAAGCCAGGGATCAAAGCCAGGTCTTCCCCATAGCAGGCGGAAGCCACCAGGGAAGCCCATGGCCTTGGGCAAATTACTGAACACTCTGATATTCCTTTTCTTTACCCATAAAATAAGATTATTTATTCTAAAGGTTTCTTATGGATATTAATGAGATACTGGATGCTAAGACCTTAGCCAGCATCCAGTCTGGAAGTCAGCTCTTTATACATATTAGCTATTATTGCTGTTGAGGTGTTGCCACCAACATCACCGTCAAAATCAACATTACCACCCAAACCACCACCACCACCATCATCATCATCATCATCATCGATGTATTAGAAACAGTACCTGTGCAGATTTGTAAACTCCTGGAGTCAGGTCTTATTCATCTTTATTGCCTGGACTATAATAGGTTTGCCTGGACTTTAATAAGTGCTTAATAAATGGATGTAGAATTGAATTGTTGAAGCAGGTGTTCAATTTGCAGTTTATTATTTTGGTTCTGGTGATAAAGTGTTTTGAAATCAGTTGCCAGTTGCTTGCAACCCATTTCGGTTTTGAGCTCCATAGAGTTTGGTATTTCTCCCTGCAGAGTGTATGGTTGGTATCTATATACTCAGTATATGTAGAACTATTTAAGAAATGTTTAATTCACAGACGTCTCCATGCTCATAAGATGCTAAGGAGGTACACCCGCATATTTTTTCAAAAGGCTATAGATAAAGTGACAAAGACAAAGCAAGTAGTATTTATTGATCATTTAAAAATGGCTGACATTTCAGACAAAGACAAATATCATATGATATTGTTTATATTTGGAATCTAACACACATACACACACACAAATGAACTTATTTCTAAAACAGAAAGAGATTCACAGAGACTCACAGACACAAAAAGCAAACCTAGGGTTACCAAAGGGGAAAGAGAAGGTAAGATGAGGGATACATTAGGAGTCTGGGATTAACATATACACACTACTTTATACAAAATAGATAGCCAACAAGAGCCTACTGTATAGCACAGGAAACTACACTCAGTGTTATGTAATAACGTAAAACAGAAGTAATCTGAAAAAGAATATATATATTCTTTATATATATATAATATATATGTTCTCTGAAAAAGAATATATATATATATATATATAGTAATATAGTAATAGAGTCTTGGGCACTTACTTCATGCCAGACGCTGTGCTAAGTACTTATGTTTGTTTTGTACTCATTCTCACAAGCAATTGGTTAACTTGGTACTTATTCTTCCCACACTCCAGTTAGGTAAACAGAAGCTTAAAGAGATGAATAGACTTGCCCAGGATTCCAGCTACTACACAAGGAGCCCAGGATTTGAGCCCATCCCATTCTGACTTCAATAGAAAGTCTTAGGAATGAAGACTAAGCCATTTAGACCCTTTGCTGCATGTATTCCACTCTTCACAAATGCCAGTGCTTGACTATGTGCCCCTTTTACATACGAGGAAGCTCAGCTTTGTCTGCATCACAAAGTTCATCAGCAGTAGAGCCACACTTTGAAAAGGGGGTTGTCTGACCCCATCTGAAACTCCCTTCTTTTTCCTATGGTGACCCAGGGCTGGTTGCAGTGAAAAGGAAAAGAAAAAAGAGGAATGAGTTTTTTCCTTTCCCTTACCTGAGAACAAAGAAAATTAAGAGTACAGGGAGCAGGCCTGCATATTCCTAATTTTTGTGTTTTTTTCTTAACTTTAACTGCTCCTAACTCTGCATGTCTCTAACGAAGTTTGCTTTTCTACCCCCTGACTTTGCAGGAGCTACACTTCACGCCTATTTTTCCTTGTAATCTATGCTAAATACATCCTCTATCGGTGTTTTCCCTTACAAGCCCTTCCCAGGTAATGACAAATCAGAAAAACAGGCCTCAGAGCCACCAGACTTCCAGACTCAATTAGTAGGTTACTGATGCCAGCCTATGACTGTCTTTGAAACAAAGCAAAAGGAAGAAATCAAGATCCTAACACCTTTGCTCCTCATCACAGACCCCTGCCTGAGAGCCCTTAAACTCCTCAAGGAGTCGAACCACATTTCTTTTTTCTTCTTTTTTTGACATTTATTTATTTTTTTATTTGGAGGGTAGTTACTTTCCAGAATTTCATTGTTTTCTGACAAATATCAACATGAATCAGCTAGAAGAATGCGTGTGTCCCCTCCCTCTTGAACCTCCCTCCCGTCTCCCTGCCCGTCCCCCACCTCCATGGGGACACAGTTCCTGAGCCATGAGTCCACTCTTTTCCCCTCCCCACCAGTTGAGAATGAAAGCCACCTTTCTATTTCCTCCAAACTCTGTCTCCATATTTTTTTATTCAGCGTCCGTGGGCAGAGAAAGCCAGGGTTTTGGCCAGCCACAGAGCTAGAACATGGGAGTATGGGATGGTGCTCCCTCCAACTCTTTCTACACAACCCAACTCCCTCATTCCTCGGTAAACAGAAGCTTAAAGAGATGAATAGACTTGCCCAGGATTCCAGCTACTACACAAGGAGCCCAGGATTTGAGCCCATCCCATTCTGACTTCAATAGAAAGTCTTAGGAATGAAGACTAAGCCATTTAGACCCTTTGCTGCATGTATTCCACTCTTCACAAATGCCAGTGCTTGACTATGTGCCCCTTTTACATACGAGGAAGCTCAGCTTTGTCTGCATCACAAAGTTCATCAGCAGTAGAGCCACACTTTGAAAAGGGGGTTGTCTGACCCCATCTGAAACTCCCTTCTTTTTCCTATGGTGACCCAGGGCTGGTTGCAGTGAAAAGGAAAAGAAAAAAGAGGAATGAGTTTTTTCCTTTCCCTTACCTGAGAACAAAGAAAATTAAGAGTACAGGGAGCAGGCCTGCATATTCCTAATTTTTGTGTTTTTTTCTTAACTTTAACTGCTCCTAACTCTGCATGTCTCTAACGAAGTTTGCTTTTCTACCCCCTGACTTTGCAGGAGCTACACTTCACGCCTATTTTTCCTTGTAATCTATGCTAAATACATCCTCTATCGGTGTTTTCCCTTACAAGCCCTTCCCAGGTAATGACAAATCAGAAAAACAGGCCTCAGAGCCACCAGACTTCCAGACTCAATTAGTAGGTTACTGATGCCAGCCTATGACTGTCTTTGAAACAAAGCAAAAGGAAGAAATCAAGATCCTAACACCTTTGCTCCTCATCACAGACCCCTGCCTGAGAGCCCTTAAACTCCTCAAGGAGTCGAACCACATTTCTTTTTTCTTCTTTTTTTGACATTTATTTATTTTTTTATTTGGAGGGTAGTTACTTTCCAGAATTTCATTGTTTTCTGACAAATATCAACATGAATCAGCTAGAAGAATGCGTGTGTCCCCTCCCTCTTGAACCTCCCTCCCGTCTCCCTGCCCGTCCCCCACCTCCATGGGGACACAGTTCCTGAGCCATGAGTCCACTCTTTTCCCCTCCCCACCAGTTGAGAATGAAAGCCACCTTTCTATTTCCTCCAAACTCTGTCTCCATATTTTTTTATTCAGCGTCCGTGGGCAGAGAAAGCCAGGGTTTTGGCCAGCCACAGAGCTAGAACATGGGAGTATGGGATGGTGCTCCCTCCAACTCTTTCTACACACAACTTCCAAACCCTCCAGGCTCCAAGCCCTCATTCCCTGCAAGCACCTGGCAGATATCCCTCATAGTTAAGAGAAAAAGAATCACCCCAGGTAGACATTATCTCCACACAAAGAAAAGCCAGGGAAGGGAGTAGAAATGCCATCAGAAAGATGTATAGGTCATCACTACCCAGTGGCTGGGGCAGCCTTGAATTATCCCTGAAGGATGAGCTCCAAGGGTTGTCATTATGAGTACTTTGCAAGCAGAGAAGAGGCTGAAGGGGCTGGGGATAGAGCATGATGGGAATTAGCAGCATCTTGGGCGCTGGAAGCTGGAGAAGGGGTGGGGGAAGGGGTCTTGGGGACCAGTCTGTTTTACCAGCCCCAGGAAGACAATAAACAGTGGGGAGGGGAAGAGAGCAGAACGTTAATGAAAGCCAAAGACCCTGGGGTGGGAAGTACCGCCAACCTCAGCAAAGCCTGGGAAATCAGTCTGCGAAATGAAAGAGGTGGAAGAGAGCACCAAAAATAACCTTGAAAGTAATGGATGAGGCAGAGGAGAAAAATCAATTCAAGGAAAACATATTAAGCACAGAAAAACTAGATGAGAGCCGAGGGGCTTGGGGGTGGGGATGGACAGAGCCATGGACTGGGAGGCTGGAGGCTGGGTTCCTTGTCCAGCGCTGCTGCTACCGAGCTCTGTGGTGCTGGGCAGGGTGTTTCACGTCTTTGAGCTGCTGCCGGCTCCTGTTAAAAATGACACACAGTTGGACAACATGCCCTACAAAGCCCCCTGCAATTCTGACAGTCTTCGATAAAGGGTTATATAAAGATTTAGCTTCATGTGCACAGCCCCAAGCAACTAGATGAAAGTGAACACATTTAGTCAGGCTTCTAGATATGTCCAAATATCATGTTTCCTGTGAGATGTTAAGGAAACCTATTGTCTTAAGTTTCACCATCCCTTAGCTTTTGGATGTGGGCATTCTCAGTGGCTTCAGTCGTGTCTGACTCCGTGTGACCCCATGGACTGTAGCCCACCAGGCTCCTCTGTCCTTGGAGTTTTCCGGGCAAGACTATTGGCGTGTTTTGCCATCTCCTCCTCCCGGATATCTTCCTGACCCAGGATCGATCCCACGTCTCTTCTGTCTCTTGCATCAGCAGGTGGGTTCTTTACCACTAGTGCCACTTGGGAACCCTAGCCTTTTGAGAGAGTTCTGAAATCTATAAGGAGGGAAGCTCCACTATCAAAGAGACAATTTGAATAGAGCACTGATAACACATTTAGATTTAGCACCATGCACGCACACAGAAATGTTAATTATGCGAGAAGACGGAGGTGTTAACTAAACTTATTGCAGTGATTCATGGAAAAAATGATTAGCAGAGAAGAGGCTGAAGGGCTGGGGATAGAGCATGATGGGAATTAGCAGCATCTTGGGCGCTGGAAGCTGGAGAAGGGGTGGGGGAAGGGGTCTTGGGGACCAGTCTGTTTTACCAGCCCCAGGAAGACAATAAACAGTGGGGAGGGGAAGAGAGCAGAACGTTAATGAAAGCCAAAGACCCTGGGGTGGGAAGTACCGCCAACCTCAGCAAAGCCTGGGAAATCAGTCTGCGAAATGAAAGAGGTGGAAGAGAGCACCAAAAATAACCTTGAAAGTAATGGATGAGGCAGAGGAGAAAAATCAATTCAAGGAAAACATATTAAGCACAGAAAAACTAGATGAGAGCCGAGGGGCTTGGGGGTGGGGATGGACAGAGCCATGGACTGGGAGGCTGGAGGCTGGGTTCCTTGTCCAGCGCTGCTGCTACCGAGCTCTGTGGTGCTGGGCAGGGTGTTTCACGTCTTTGAGCTGCTGCCGGCTCCTGTTAAAAATGACACACAGTTGGACAACATGCCCTACAAAGCCCCCTGCAATTCTGACAGTCTTCGATAAAGGGTTATATAAAGATTTAGCTTCATGTGCACAGCCCCAAGCAACTAGATGAAAGTGAACACATTTAGTCAGGCTTCTAGATATGTCCAAATATCATGTTTCCTGTGAGATGTTAAGGAAACCTATTGTCTTAAGTTTCACCATCCCTTAGCTTTTGGATGTGGGCATTCTCAGTGGCTTCAGTCGTGTCTGACTCCGTGTGACCCCATGGACTGTAGCCCACCAGGCTCCTCTGTCCTTGGAGTTTTCCGGGCAAGACTATTGGAGTGTTTTGCCATTTCCTCCTCCAGGATATCTTCCTGACCCAGGGATCGATCCCACGTCTCTTCTGTCTCTTGCATCAGCAGGTGGGTTCTTTACCACTAGTGCCACTTGGGAACCCTAGCCTTTTGAGAGAGTTCTGAAATCTATAAGGAGGGAAGCTCCACTATCAAAGAGACAATTTGAATAGAGCACTGATAACACATTTAGATTTAGCACCATGCACGCACACAGAAATGTTAATTATGCGAGAAGACGGAGGTGTTAACTAAACTTATTGCAGTGATCATTTTACAGTATATACTTGTATGTAAGCCTTTAATTTACATATGTTGTGTGTCAATAATACCTTCAATAAAGCTAGAAAGATAAAAAGGAAAAAAAAATGAAAAGAGACCCAGTGTTCATTCTGTAAGACACGTTGTTGTGGTTGTTTAGTTGCTAAGTTGTGTCTGACTCTTTGTGACCCCATGGACTATAGCCCACCACACTCTTCTGTCCATGGGATTTTGCAGACAAGAATCCTGGAGTTGGTTGTCATTCCTTCTCCAGGGGTTCTTCCCAACCCAGAGATTGAGCCCACATCTGCTGCATTGGCAGGAGGATTCTTTACCACTGAGAAACCAGCTATGGTATATCCATACAGGGGAAGAAATCAGCTATTGATACATTCAACAGCATAGCTGAACTTCAAACAATTATGCCAAGTGAAAGAAGCCATATTAAAAAAAAAAAAAATTACATGGGACTTCCCTGGTAGCTCAGTGGTAAAGAGTTCACCCGCCAATGCAGGTGCCAATGCAGGAGACATGGGTTTGATCCCTGATCCAGGAAGATCCTACATGCCCGTGTGGAGCATGCACAGCAACTAAGCCCGTGAGCCACAACTGTGGAGCCTGTCAGCCAGAGCCTCGGAGCCACAACTACTGAGCCCATAGGCCACAACTACTGAAGCCCGTGTGCCCTAGAGCCTGAGTCCACAACAAGAGAAGTCACCACAACAAGAAGCCTGCTCACCTCAACTAGAGAGGAGCCCCGACTCCCTGCAACTAGAAAGAGCCTGTGGCAGCAGTGAAAACCCAGAATAGCCAAAAATAAATAAATAAATAATTTTTAAAATGACATGATGCATTTTACATCTTACGCACTTTTAGAAAATGCAAACAAATCCATAGTGATAGGAAGTCATTGGTTGCCTGGAGGGGGTGGTTGTATGAATGTGGAGAGGAATAACAAAGAAGCACTAGTCAGCTTCTGGGGATGGTGGATATTATCTTGATGGTGATGACAATTATCAGCATATGTGATAAATGCATACATATGTCAAAATACATTAAATAATACTTTAAATATATGCAGTGTGTTATAAAACAACTTATCCTCAAGACAGGTTTTTTAAAAAAGACAATTTTGAAACAGAGTAAAATCTGCTCACTGGAAGAGACGCATGAATGAATTCATGTTTTCATTCATCTAACTTATGTGGGTGGAGCACCTACCTAATAATTGATGGTGAATAGGTTCTGGAGGCCAACCTAGAGGGAAGAGTGTTGGCCAATGCATGTGTACGTACATTATTCGATGCTTATATGTATGAAAAATACTAGAATAAAGGGTTATGTGGAGGGTATGGAACCAGGATCTAACCTGGTCTGAGTGGTAGGAAAAAGGTGGAAGGGTAGAAATGAATAGCCTACTGAGGACAAGTCACTAATGATTTTAAACAAGAAACTGATACAGCTGGATGTGTTTTCAAGTTGTAACTGTAGCTATTCCAAGTAAAAGTTAATCAAGGAGGAGGTTAGAGAGGTGCAGTCTGAAGGCAAATGCAGCAGTCCAAGAAAGAGATGTTGGTGATGGATTTGGATTACGGCAAAAGAAATGGTGAGGAGTGAATGGATTGCTTATTTTAAAGGTAGAATTAACAGGATTGGGTGTTGATTTATATGGAGGAAAGAGAAAGATGGAGGCATCTGGAACAACCCCCAGGTGACTGGAAACATCAACAAGGTTTATAGGGGTGCTGAGTACTGAAGAGATAGAACCCTGGAAGAGACCAGATTCAAGGTAGAGGGGTTAGAAGTTACCATTTGATGTGGCAAAACGTTAACAATCAGTGACCCCTGGGAAAGGCATTCAAGAGTTCATTGTATAGCTGGTAACATTTTGACAAGTTAAACAGTTTTTCTATATAGAACAGATATTTGTTTGGTGACATGTGCATTTTGAGTCTTATGGTAATGACTAAAAATGGATAAACACCTTGAGAGTCATGGATTAAGTTTTCTTTGGGGTGTAATTAGGATTGCAGCTGGAGTGGCCACACCCCAGATAGCTCCAAAGAGGTAGCAGGAAGAAAATCAATATATAAAGTTCTGATTAAGTGGGGTTTCAATACCATGAAACAATCATTTTACAAAGGGGTTTTTTGGTTAGTCACGTGGATCTGATTCACCACGAAGGGATTTAGTGCTTTTCTAGGTATGAGGAGATGCAAGGGTTGAGATCATCAAATCTGTTCCTAAAACCATCTGCCTGTCTAAAGACCTGTCCTACCAGACCCCCTGGAGCACAGAGTGCCTCCCTCCACGCTGAGCTCCCTCAGGGGGTGTGGAGAGTCAGCAGCTGCCACAGCACGGGGGACAGTCTCTGCTGTGGTCGATGGCAAGTGCCCTTGTTGTTCAGTCACTAGCAATGTAATTGGTAAGTGCCGATGTGTAGTTGACAGTAATACAGCTAGGAGAACATGTTGAGTAGCAGTTGAATGGGTAGGCTGGAGCTCAGGCGAGAGGTCCTTGTGGATGTCTCTTGTGTACAGATGCATACGAACTGTGAAAACTGATGAGAGGATCCGGGGAGGGAGACCCACAAGAAGGGGCATTATTCTAGCACATCCAGATACAGTATTCTCATACCTCTATTCCCTGAAGAAACAGTAGCAAAGACAATCTGTTTCTATACATCTCTCTCTTTTTTTGTTCAATTATCTTTTTATTGAGAAATACATAAAGCATAAAATTTATTGGGACTTCACAGCTGGTAAGACACCATGCTTCCAATGCAGAGGGCATGTGTTTGAACCCTGGTCAGGGAACTAAGATCTCACATGCTGTGCAGCACAGAAAAGAATTTTTTTAATGACTGTTTCCATCCATTTTCAGTGTAAAATTCAGTGGTATTGCAAATGTTCATGCGGATGTGCAACCTCAGGTGTCATCCATTTCCAGAGCTCTCTTAACTCCCTGTGCATTTCTTTTTAGAAAAAGAGAAAGCTCCCAGAATCCTCCAGCATAAGACTTCCATTCACGTAGACTTCCATTCATGTATCCATTGGCCATAACTGGGTCACATGACCACTCCTAAACCAACCAGTGAAAAGTAGAAACAGAATACCTGTGACTGGTTTAGACCAGCAGCCTCTGTTCTGGAGATTGGATCTCATGATGGAGGTTATACCTGAATAAAGTCAGAGATCAGAGAAGGGGGATGCCTTCTGGATAAGAAAGTGATAGTGTCTGTATACTACTATTTTTTAAAGACCTGTTTCCTTTCTTAATGCTATAATATCCTCTGTGTAGTTTACAATTTCTGGTATCTTCAAGATAGTTATCTAGTTACATAACACAATGTATTAAACTAACCCCTTGGTTTGAGTAGTTCAGCTGTTTTTAAGTTTGAGTTTGTTCAGAAAATGCTGCAATAAGTTATTTTGTGAATCTTTTCCTGTAGCTTCGGAACCCAGGTGTGAGATCCCTGAGTCAAAGATAAGAAGGTCTCTATATGAATGGAAAACTTTCCATTAGAATCAGCCACCAGGAAGTTTCTTTCATATTCAAAACTGGTTCTCAGTTACGAGACCATGCATTCCTATTTTCCTGGAAAGGTGATGGAGGAAGTAGCTTTGCAAGCACACTTGTGTCCAGGCCACTGCAAGAGATGCTGAACAGGCATGAAGTCTCTGGAGGCATCTGGGCTGGGAGGGGAGCGTGCGACCCAGAGGACCAGAAGTGAACAGGTGATAACGATGCCCTGGTCAGGAAGCTGCCTAGAAGAGACACTGGGGAGACATAGGAAAGGTAGCAACACGGTAGCCCATAAGGCTGCCAATGGTGACTGCCTTAAGTAGATCTTTACCATTGACCAGCAAGAATCTCTACAGAGAAAAGGGACATAGGAGCCAGCGGATTCTGGCAAGATCGTGATGAGCTGAGCTGAGATCGTGAAGACACCATTAAATCTTGCCTCATCCAGATACACTGTGGTTTGGATACAGATATTCCACAGTGAATTGTTTACTTATATTATTTTCAGCCTCTAAGGACCTGAAGTAGGAAGTATCAGGCAGGAGAAAGGAGAAAAACAGGAATGTTTTGTTTATAAAGCACTTTCTTCTCCATCATGCCATCTAATCCACCTGCCATACTATCAGGTAGATCTTCTCGCTTTACTCTACGGATGTGGCAGCTGAGATGCTGGGAGGTGAAGTGACTTGCTCAAGATCATGCTGTGATCACAAGGCAGAGTCAAGGAAAAAGCCAGCACATTAGAGTTTCCACCATTTTTAAGATTCTGCGCTCATCTTCCCGAAACCTAGCAGGGTGCAGATAGAAAAATCACCCGGCAGGATCTGTGGTATCTTTGAAAGCTACTGTGATTTCTCTGTAGCATTTTTCTCTTTTCTAGAAACTTTCCTTCTTCGGGGAGTTGTCACTTTCTGTCTACTCCTTTTTCAGTGGAAGCGGTCCTGCTCCTTCTGGGTGGCCCTAACCACAGATAATTAGTCCAGCAAAGGCCACCTGACCAGCACTGGGCCAATCAGAGTCCTTCCAAGGAAGTCTGACTCTGAGAAATGGAACTCCGTCTCTCCAGGTAGCCAGGACTGAGAACATGTTAACTCATGAGCTACAGGCAGCCACAGCCTGACTAGCAAAACATGTCATTTGGCAGTGAAAAGTAAAAATAAAGAAGACACAAAGAGAACTAGGAGGCAAGAGGCAGAAGAAATTGAATGGTAATTGAACTCCTGATTCTTGTCTGTTCTTGGCAGGCATCTTAGTCCTTCAATTCTATGAGATACCTCATTATCCCTTCAATAATTGGCCCCCCGCCCTTTTTTACCCCCTCTCTTGAAGCTAGCTAAAATCAGTTTCTGTTATTTTCAACAAAAGGGAACTAACTAGTGATCTGTGATATTTACAAGACTAAATCAGATCAACCTTGACTTGCTGATGCACAACTACTTCAGTTGCTTTCCTCTGCCATAATGAACCGCACTCATTTCCTTGTCTAACCCCTCAATGACAAGATTCAACCACTTACTTGTGCCTCTGGCCATTTCACTCCAATCTCCTGTCTTCTGCATTCTGACAAATAATTGTACTGATAAACACATCCTCTTTTGACAGCCCTCCTTGGCTTTTTCTGTTTAATGGCATCTTTGGCAGGCCACCTGGGACACATCTGCCCCTAGGGACAGACTCTGACTCTGCTTTCCTTCAAATGCATTTAGTCTTAACCTCTCTGGCCCCATCAGGCTCTCAGAAGTCCTCCCCTGCCATTTGATGGTAGACAATTATATGTAATCAACAACTTCCTGGCTCCTGTGTGAACACCAGAACCTGACCTTGCGGGGGCAGGCAGAAAGTGAGCATAGATCCCGGCTCATTCTGTAGGTAATTCCACTGTGGACACCAAGGTGGGGGAGAATATGTGGCCTTTGTGGACTGAACCTGGAGACCTCCACCTCCCCTGCTAGGAAGGCTTGCCAGGAAGACTACCGATGACTTCATCACTGCAGTTAGGAAGACCCACAGAGAACTCTCCTGTGCTGCCTGGAACCTTTCTCCAATTTGGCCCAGTGTGTGAGGATGTATGTTTGCTGGCTAATGAACTTAGCCACAATGGCTGGGAATTCCAGGCTCTGAGTTATAACTTGGTGTTACAATTCCTGATAAACTCCCACCCAGATTTCAGTTTCATGTCAACAATTGAGTTATCCTTGTTGTTGTAATAGACTTTACCAGGTTCAGACTCTTCAAGGGAAGAGAAGTCATTCATAAGATTAAGCCTTAAACAATTGTCATCTTCAGCCGGGATGTCCTTGTGAAGAATAGTGACCCTCAAACCATTCCTTTGGTACTGACCAGCATAATGATCGCACGGGGCTGGGGGCAGGGGGGAGGAGTGAGTATTGTCTTTCAGTCTCCCGTACCATATTTTTCTGCTCTGTGATAGAAATGGTCTCCTGTTCCCCCTTCAAATCAAGGGAAAGTGTCTAAGAATGCTCAGTCATAGGTGTCACATGAAAGGTACATAAAGTAGCATTCAGTCTGCAAGAAAAAATGGATCCTGACAGAGGATTTGAAAGGTCAAAGTGGATGTTCTGTAAATGTCAAAAAGAACAGCCTGTGCATGGTGCTACATAGCTTGCAATATGCTTTCTCCTATAGTTATTCTGTTTGAATAACAACCCCAAATGACAGAATGGGTCATCCAGTTCCTATTTTCCAGTGGATTTATGCCCAGAAGGGCAAGGGACCCATATGCCCCTAGGGACAGACTCTGACTCTGCTTTCCTTCAAATGCATTTAGTCTTAACCTCTCTGGCCCCATCAGGCTCTCAGAAGTCCTCCCCTGCCATTTGATGGTAGACAATTATATGTAATCAACAACTTCCTGGCTCCTGTGTGAACACCAGAACCTGACCTTGCGGGGGCAGGCAGAAAGTGAGCATAGATCCCGGCTCATTCTGTAGGTAATTCCACTGTGGACACCAAGGTGGGGGAGAATATGTGGCCTTTGTGGACTGAACCTGGAGACCTCCACCTCCCCTGCTAGGAAGGCTTGCCAGGAAGACTACCGATGACTTCATCACTGCAGTTAGGAAGACCCACAGAGAACTCTCCTGTGCTGCCTGGAACCTTTCTCCAATTTGGCCCAGTGTGTGAGGATGTATGTTTGCTGGCTAATGAACTTAGCCACAATGGCTGGGAATTCCAGGCTCTGAGTTATAACTTGGTGTTACAATTCCTGATAAACTCCCACCCAGATTTCAGTTTCATGTCAACAATTGAGTTATCCTTGTTGTTGTAATAGACTTTACCAGGTTCAGACTCTTCAAGGGAAGAGAAGTCATTCATAAGATTAAGCCTTAAACAATTGTCATCTTCAGCCGGGATGTCCTTGTGAAGAATAGTGACCCTCAAACCATTCCTTTGGTACTGACCAGCATAATGATCGCACGGGGCTGGGGGCAGGGGGGAGGAGTGAGTATTGTCTTTCAGTCTCCCGTACCATATTTTTCTGCTCTGTGATAGAAATGGTCTCCTGTTCCCCCTTCAAATCAAGGGAAAGTGTCTAAGAATGCTCAGTCATAGGTGTCACATGAAAGGTACATAAAGTAGCATTCAGTCTGCAAGAAAAAATGGATCCTGACAGAGGATTTGAAAGGTCAAAGTGGATGTTCTGTAAATGTCAAAAAGAACAGCCTGTGCATGGTGCTACATAGCTTGCAATATGCTTTCTCCTATAGTTATTCTGTTTGAATAACAACCCCAAATGACAGAATGGGTCATCCAGTTCCTATTTTCCAGTGGATTTATGCCCAGAGAGGGCAAGTGCTTTCCCTGGATGCCATTGCTATTAGGTAGCAGAGCCCAGGCATGATCCTGTTTTTTCCCATTACATGTGAAATGCTCTGTCTGTTTACATGTGAGATGTTGTATCCATGATATCATACCTAAAACTTGACCCCCCAAGGTCTTCTGATTTTATATGGACTGCTCTATCTGCATTATCCAGCCTCACAGGGCTTATTTATTATGGTTTTATTTAAAATAAGAATTGGAAAACTTTTCTATAAAGGGCTATAAAAAAGTGTGCATACTCAGTCATATCCAACTTTTTGTGATCCCATGGGCTGTAGCCCACCAGGCTCCTCTGTCCATGGAATTTTCCAGGCAAGAATACTGGAGTGGGTTGCCATTTCCTATTCTAGGGAATCTTCTTGACCCAGGGATCGAACCCACATCTCTTGTTTCTGCTGCATGAGCGGGTGTATTCTTTACCACTAGTACCACCTGGGAACTCCTTCTGTAAGGGGCAGATAGTAAAAATGTTCTCCTTGGGTCTTGGTCACAATTATTCAACCCTATCCATGTACACCAAAGCCGCCATAGACAAAATGGAAGCAAATGGGTGCGACTGACTACCATTTAAACTTTATTTACGGTCATGGATGGCAAACCCAATTTGGCCTGGGTACTCTCATTTTGCCAAACGTGGTTTAAAATATTAGGACTAAATCTTTATGTGAAAGAGTGAGCTGGAGGTCACCAAGCTCAGACACCCACCTCCAGACTCCCAAGCGGATGCCCATGGAAACAGTGGCTATTAGGCTGGTAGAATTAAAGGATAGAAAGTAGGGTTTTCATTTTTTGTACTTTTCTATTTTCCACTGGACAACGCATTTAGTTCTCACCTCCACCTCTGCATCCCTGTCTCACTTCTGATCTTCATCATCTCTTGGGTTCCCGCCACCTCTCAGACTTGTCAGTGCACCAACTCATACCTTGTCTAGGATCATGCTAGAACATCTTGACTTTTTCAAAATAGAGCTTGTGCTCATTGATGGCCAGATGCCCAATGGCACCTTTAAACCAGAGAGAAGGGACTTCCCTGGTGCTCCAGTGGTTAAGAATCTGCCATCCAATGTAGGCGACAGGTTTCAATCCCTGGTTGGGGAAACTAAGATCTCACATGCCATTGTTATTGTTCCGTTGCCAATTCCTGTCAGCCCCTTTGTGACTCCATGGACCAAAGCCTGCCAGACCTCCCTGTCCCTTGCCATCTCCTGCAGCTTGCCCAAGTTGCCCACAGGCCAAGGGGCAACTAAACCTGTGTGTTGCAACCAGAGAGAAGCCCACGTGCCACATCAAAGACCCAGCACAGCCAAAAAGAAAATCCAAAGAGAAGCCTCACTGACAGACCACACGCCCACCCAGCATCTTAGCATTTTAAAAAGCCCAAGGGGACTTTAGGCTGTAAAGGAATGAAGACGTCAACAAATCTTCTCTGCAGAAAACAACTAAAAAACACAACTGTGTTGTCAAAAACAGTCATGTCAAGGCCCCGGAATAAGCCAAAAAAAAAAAAAAGGGAAATTGAGAATGATTTGTGAGATGTTCTAGAACTTCAGGCAAGAACATCAGGAGTCTCAGGCATTCTCACTGGCCATGAAAGCCAGCATCTTCTCTGCTAGAGGGGGCTGATTTGACTGAGACAGGAAAGCAGAGCCTGTGCCAGCTGTCCAATGGGGAACTTGCGGCTCTCCTAGTCTCCGGCTGATCCCAGGTGGTGCTAGTGGTAAAGAATTCTCCTGCCAAGCCAGGAGACACAAGTTCAATTCCCGGGTTGGGAAGATCTGATGGAGAAGGGAATGGCAACCTCGCTCCAATATTCTTGCCTGGAGAATCCCATGGACTGAGATGCCTGGAGGGCTACAGTCCATGGGGTCGCAAAGAATGGGACATAACTGAATGACGGAGCATGCATGAGAGGTGAGCCAGAGCCAGACAATCAGCCAGAAATTTAATAGAAGTGTCTGGGAATTGAGAGACTACAAGGGGCTCGATAAGCTCTCCACACATCCCTTTCTGACTGGGAGGCTGAGCCAAACACCAGGGAGACCTGAGAGTACCCAGTGGAAAATAAAACCCATGGCCGACTTTAGAAAATGGCCTTAACCTGGCAGACCACTCAGCTTTGTAGAAATAGTGGCAGGTCCTAGGAAGATAGGGCTTCCCTGGTAGCTCAGCAGGTAAAGAATCTGGCTGCAAGGAGAGTCCAAGATGGCAGGGTAGAAGGACGTGCACTCATTTGCTCCTGCAATAACTCCAGAATGGCAACTAGCGGCTGTAAAACCATCAATAGGAGAAATTTGGATCTGACCACAAAAGAGATACCCCACATCCAAGAGCAAAGGAGAAGCCACAACAAGACAGTCGGAAAGGTGCAGTGGCACTTTGAAAAGAATCTGCCTACAATCCTGGAGACATGGGATTGATCTCTGGGTCAGAGAAGGAAATGAAAACCTACACCCATGAAACCCCATGGAAGGAGGAGCCTAGATGACTATAGTCCATGAGGTCTTAAAGAGTTGGACACGATTGAACATGCAAGCAAACCACTTACACTACTAGGAAGCTTGGCTAAAATATAAAAATAAGAAATGTTTACTAAACTGAGCAGAGACAGAGCAGCTGCAAAGCATAGAGTGACATGCTGCAGATGAAGTCCAGGCAAAGGGGAACAGGTTATCAAAACCTACTCAAGAAGAAATGGAAAAATCTGAATACATCTCTAACAAATAGAGGAGCTAAAGGAATAATTTTAAATCTTCCCCACACACCACAAAAAGTTCAGGGCCAGAAGGCTTCTCTGGTGAATTCTAACACATTTTTCAAAAGAAAAAATAATACCAATCCTCCACAAACTCATTCAAGAAATAGAGGAAGAAGGAACAATTCCCAACTTATTTAATAAGATAAGCATTGTCCTGATACCAAAGATATAAAAAGACATCCTAAGAAAGAAAATTTCTTACCTGATAGTGATAGAACAAATCTGGAGGGGTTAAACCATCCAATTTCAAAATTTGCCATAAAGGTACAGAAGCCAAGAATAGACCTATAGATCAATGAAACAGAACTGAGAGTCTGGAAATAAATCCTTATATTTATATTAAATAATTTTTGACATAAGTGCCAAGTCAACTCGAGAAAAGAATGGTCACTTAGCCAATCGTGCTGGAACAACAGGATATCAGTACAGAAACCAAACCAAAACGACGCAAACTTTATACCCTTATATCATATCATATGAAAGTTAAACTCAAAGGGGAGCATAGACCTAATTGTAAGACCTGAGACTATAAAACTTCTTTTTTAGATTTTTTATTTATGTATTTATTTTTGGCTATTCTGGGTTTTCATGGCTGCTGCAGGATCTTCTCTAGTTGTAGACAGTGGGGGCTACTCTCTAGTTGAGGTGAGCAGGTTTCTTGTTGTGGTGACTTCTCTTGTTGTAGAACTCAGGCTCTCGGGCACACAGGCTTCCATGGTTGCAGCACATGGGCTCCATACTTGCGGCTCTGAGGCTCTAGAGCACAGGCTCCATAGTTGTGGCTCACGGACTTAGTTGCTCTGTGGCATGTGGGATCTTCTGGGATCAGAGATTGAACCCCTGTCTCCTGCATTGGCAGGTGAACTCTTTAGCACTGAGCTACCAAGGAAGCCCTATAAAACTTCTTTACAGGAGAAAATCTTTATGACTTTGTATGAGGCAAAGACATTGCCCATGTGAAACAAAAGTTATGTGCATGTGTGCTAAGTTGCTTCCATCATGTCTGACTCTTTGTGACCCCATAGACTGTAGCCTGCCAGGCTCCTCTGTCCATGGGATTCTCCAGGCAAGAGCACTGTGAGTGGTTTCTATTTCCTCCTCCAGGAGATCTTCCAGACCCAGGGATCGAACCCACATCTTTTACTTCTCCTGAATTGGCAGGCAGGCTCTTTGCCACTAGCACCCCCTGGGAAGCCCAAAACAAAAGTCTAACCCATAAAATAATAACATGATAAGTTAGACTTTATCTAAACAAAAAATGTTCTTCAAAATGTCCCATTAAGAAAATGAAAAGATAAGTCCCCGACGAGCAGAGAATATTTGCATACAGTATGAATATGGCAAGTAATATAAAGGACACCTATGCAGAATATGTAAGAAAACCCTTCCCTTTTTAACAAAAGATCAAACTGAAAAACCATAAAAAAAGGCCAAGTCAACTCGAGAAAAGAATGGTCACTTAGCCAATCGTGCTGGAACAACAGGATATCAGTACAGAAACCAAACCAAAATGACGCAAACTTTATACCCTTATATCATATCATATGAAAGTTAAACTCAAAGGGGAGCATAGACCTAATTGTAAGACCTGAGACTATAAAACTTCTTTTTTAGATTTTTTATTTATGTATTTATTTTTGGCTATTCTGGGTTTTCACTGCTGCAGCAGGCTCTTCTCCAGTTGCAGGGAGTGGGGGCTACTCTCTAGTTGAGGTGAGCAGGTTTCTTGTTGTGGCGACTTCTCTTGTTGTGGAACTCGGGCTCTAGGGCACACAGGCTTCAGTCGTTGCGGCACATGGGCTCCATAGTTGCGGCTCCGAGGCTCTAGACCACAGGCTCCATAGTTGTGGCTCACGGACTTAGTTGCTCTGTGGCATGTGGGATCTTCTGGGATCAGGGATTGAACCCCTGTCTCCTGCATTGGCAGGTGAACTCTTTAGCACTGAGCTACCAAGGAAGCCCTATAAAACTTCTTTACAGGAGAAAATCTTTATGACTTTGTATGAGGCAAAGACATTGCCCATGTGAAACAAAAGTTATGTGCATGTGTGCTAAGTTGCTTCCATCATGTCTGACTCTTTGTGACCCCATAGACTGTAGCCTGCCAGGCTCCTCTGTCCATGGGATTCTCCAGGCAAGAGCACTGTGAGTGGTTTCTATTTCCTCCTCCAGGAGATCTTCCAGACCCAGGGATCGAACCCACATCTTTTACTTCTCCTGAATTGGCAGGCAGGCTCTTTGCCACTAGCACCCCCTGGGAAGCCCAAAACAAAAGTCTAACCCATAAAATAATAACATGATAAGTTAGACTTTATCTAAACAAAAAATGTTCTTCAAAATGTCCCATTAAGAAAATGAAAAGATAAGTCCCCGACGAGCAGAGAATATTTGCATACAGTATGAATATGGCAAGTAATATAAAGGACACCTATGCAGAATATGTAAGAACTCTAACAACCCCATTATAAGAAGAGAGACAACCCATTTTTTAAAATAAGTCAAAGATTTGGATATGCATTTCACCAAAGAAATTACATAAATGATTATTAAACAGTGAAAAGATATTTTGTGTCACTAGTCTTTAGGGAAACATCCATTGAAACCACAATGAGATACCACTGCCTACCTGCTCAGTCACTCGGTCATGTCTGACTCTTTGTGACCCCATGGACTGTAGCCCATCAGGCCCCCTCTGTCCATGGGATTCTCCAGGCAAGAACACTGGAGTGGATTGCCATGCCCTCCTGCAAGGGGTCTTCCTGACCCAGGGATCGAACCCTCACCTCTCACCTCTCCTGCATTGGTCGGCAGGTTCTTTACCAATAGCACCACCTGGGAAGCCCCACATTTCTGTCTCCTTTCTTCCAAACTGAGCGTCCTGGTTTCTTGAAGATGCAGAAGATAAATAGAATTGAAATTTCTCATGATTAATTACTTGCCTTATCTCATATTACCCACGCAGCTGTCTCAGAAAAATAATACAAATACTACCAAAGGAAATACGATTAGTGAAAATAATTAGAAAAAAAACCTGCATGTGTTCCTCTCATTGTCCTTGAATTCTTAATAGCCATACTATATTGATATTTTCAGATCACATGGTCATTGCCTACTGTACTTCTTCCTTTCACCCTCATTCATTTTTAATTTTTAAGTAACTATGCATCTAACATTCTCCAGCAATCCTTAATATTGACATCTTTTTTGGGTTATTTTGCTTATCTGAAGCTTGTTATTTAGTAAATCCTTCAATAAAAGCTCATAGGGATAATATTCCTTAAGTTACTGCATACTTATCTCTGTTCTTCTACATGAAAGTCAGTTTTTCTTTGCCACTAGCACCCCCTGGGAAGCCCAAAACAAAAGTCTAACCCATAAAATAATAACATGATAAGTTAGACTTTATCTAAACAAAAAATGTTCTTCAAAATGTCCCATTAAGAAAATGAAAAGATAAGTCCCCGACGAGCAGAGAATATTTGCATACAGTATGAATATGGCAAGTAATATAAAGGACACCTATGCAGAATATGTAAGAACTCTAACAACCCCATTATAAGAAGAGAGACAACCCATTTTTTAAAATAAGTCAAAGATTTGGATATGCATTTCACCAAAGAAATTACATAAATGATTATTAAACAGTGAAAAGATATTTTGTGTCACTAGTCTTTAGGGAAACATCCATTGAAACCACAATGAGATACCACTGCCTACCTGCTCAGTCACTCGGTCATGTCTGACTCTTTGTGACCCCATGGACTGTAGCCCATCAGGCCCCCTCTGTCCATGGGATTCTCCAGGCAAGAACACTGGAGTGGATTGCCATGCCCTCCTGCAAGGGGTCTTCCTGACCCAGGGATCGAACCCTCACCTCTCACCTCTCCTGCATTGGTCGGCAGGTTCTTTACCAATAGCACCACCTGGGAAGCCCCACATTTCTGTCTCCTTTCTTCCAAACTGAGCGTCCTGGTTTCTTGAAGATGCAGAAGATAAATAGAATTGAAATTTCTCATGATTAATTACTTGCCTTATCTCATATTACCCACGCAGCTGTCTCAGAAAAATAATACAAATACTACCAAAGGAAATACGATTAGTGAAAATAATTAGAAAAAAAACCTGCATGTGTTCCTCTCATTGTCCTTGAATTCTTAATAGCCATACTATATTGATATTTTCAGATCACATGGTCATTGCCTACTGTACTTCTTCCTTTCACCCTCATTCATTTTTAATTTTTAAGTAACTATGCATCTAACATTCTCCAGCAATCCTTAATATTGACATCTTTTTTGGGTTATTTTGCTTATCTGAAGCTTGTTATTTAGTAAATCCTTCAATAAAAGCTCATAGGGATAATATTCCTTAAGTTACTGCATACTTATCTCTGTTCTTCTACATGAAAGTCAGTTTTTCTGGACATAAACCTCTCAAATTCTATTTTCTTTCCTTCTATATCTTAAAAATGTTACTTCATTTCCTTCCAGCATAGGCCATTGTTGTCTGAAAGTCTGAAGATAACCTAATTTTTCTTTTCTGTATAAGCTGCTGCTTCTTTTTGGCTAGATGCCTAAATAGGTTTCTTCTTTTGGGAAAAAAAAAAAATCTCTTCTTCTTAAAGTATAGTAATTTTACCAGACTATGTCTTACTATTTGTCACGGAGTCTTAACTTTTAAGGTACACTGTGTGCATGTATTCTTTCAATATGTAAGTTTAAATCTTTCATTGTTATTGTTCCTATTAATAGTAGTAGTAGTGGCTGATACTGAAGTTGAAGCTCCAATACTTTGGCCACCTCATGCGAAGAGCTGACTCATTGGAAAAGACCCTGAGGCTAGGAAAAATAGAAGGCAGAGGAGAAGGGGAGGACAGAGGATGAGATGTTTGGATGGCATCACTGAGTCAATGGACATGAGTTTGAGCAGTCTTTGGGAGATGGTGAAGGACAGGGAAGCCTGGCGTGCCATAGTCCATGGGGTTGCAAAATGTTGGAAATGACTGAGCAACTGAACTGAACTGAGTAGCGTTATTATATCTAGAAAATTTTCCTAAATTGCATTTTCTAGTATTTGCTCTGTTTGTTTATTTGGGGGAATCTTTATTGTTATAGGATATTTGAAGCCTTTGTTTCAGTATTTTAATTTTCTCTTAATTCCTTTCATCGCTTTTTTCACTTTCCTTTGATTCTTAAAAATTTCTTTTTTACCTTCTTTTTTCTTAATATTTACTATACGTGTCTACCCTTATGTTCCTCCTAGTTTTGATCTTTATTTCTGAAATGACTCTTGCCTTCTAAATCCTTCCTGTGATTTGTCATATCAATCACTGAGGATTTTATTACTATTCTCAATTTGTGATGATTTTATCACTTTCTTGGTGTCTTTTAGCTCATTTTGAAAGGGCTTCCCTGGTGGTCCAGTGGGTAAGGACACCGCCTTGCAGTACAAGGGGCGCCGGTTTGATCCCTGGTCTGGGAAGATCCCACGTGCCGTGGAGCGGCTGGACCGATGTGTCCAACTACCGAGCCGGAGCTCTGGAGCTCATGCGCCCAGAGCCAGTGCTCTGCGACAACAGAGGCCACTGTGATGGGAGGCCCACATGGGCCAAAGAACAAAGATGGATGAAACTAGACAAATGAAAGGTCAATAGAAGTGGCCCGCCCGCCCCTCCCACCCCAACCCCCTCTAAAGTTTTTGGGAAAAAAATCTCTTTTTCTTAAAGTATAGTAATTTTACCAGACTATGTCTTACTATTTGTCACGGAGTCTTAACTTTTAAGGTACACTGTGTGCATGTATTCTTTCAATATGTAAGTTTAAATCTTTCATTGTTATTGTTCCTATTAATAGTAGTAGTAGTGGCTGATACTGAAGTTGAAGCTCCAATACTTTGGCCACCTCATGCGAAGAGCTGACTCATTGGAAAAGACCCTGAGGCTAGGAAAAATAGAAGGCAGAGGAGAAGGGGAGGACAGAGGATGAGATGTTTGGATGGCATCACTGAGTCAATGGACATGAGTTTGAGCAGTCTTTGGGAGATGGTGAAGGACAGGGAAGCCTGGCGTGCCATAGTCCATGGGGTTGCAAAATGTTGGAAATGACTGAGCAACTGAACTGAACTGAGTAGCGTTATTATATCTAGAAAATTTTCCTAAATTGCATTTTCTAGTATTTGCTCTGTTTGTTTATTTGGGGGAATCTTTATTGTTATAGGATATTTGAAGCCTTTGTTTCAGTATTTTAATTTTCTCTTAATTCCTTTCATCGCTTTTTTTCACTTTCCTTTGATTCTTAAAAATTTCTTTTTTACCTTCTTTTTTCTTAATATTTACTATACGTGTCTACCCTTATGTTCCTCCTAGTTTTGATCTTTATTTCTGAAATGACTCTTGCCTTCTAAATCCTTCCTGTGATTTGTCATATCAATCACTGAGGATTTTATTACTATTCTCAATTTGTGATGATTTTATCACTTTCTTGGTGTCTTTTAGCTCATTTTGAAAGGGCTTCCCTGGTGGTCCAGTGGGTAAGGACACCGCCTTGCAGTACAAGGGGCGCCGGTTTGATCCCTGGTCTGGGAAGATCCCACGTGCCGTGGAGCGGCTGGACCAATGTGTCCAATTACTGAGCCCGAGCTCTGGAGCTCATGCGCCCAGAGCCAGTGCTCTGCGACAACAGAGGCCACTGCGATGGGAGGCCCACATGGGCCAAAGAACAAAGATGGATGAAACTAGATAAATGAAAGACCAATAGAAGTGGCCCATCTGTCCCCTCCCTCCCCACCCCAACCCCCAAAAAAAAAGAAAGAAGAAATTGTAGATATACTTTGGATTTATTTTTCTGGCATTCTTTCATGGTATCAAAGAAGTTATTCTGTGCCTTATTTTCTTTGTTCTTATAACTTTGTGTGGGTTTTGTCTTCAATGTTTTTATGAGGTTTATGTTTATATGAGCACAGTTTTTCTGGTCTTTCTGAGAGACCTGTTTCAGGGTAGTTTTTGAACTTTACAGAGCTCCCTCTTTGGTTGTTTAGTGTGGTATTTAAAAATATGGCAGCTCGCTTTCTGAGATTTACTCTCTCTCC